>JALIDW010000001.1:1362754-2725508 GCA_023079495.1 Xylaria sp. L1 SY-2022 | reverse complement strand
CAGGACAAACCCAGTACCAGGATCTGATCCTGCAAGGCACCATAGCATTGATTCGGATCCCCTATGAGTCAAAGTAAGCTGAGTTCGGTTTAAAGACTTGGAGGCTCTGGGGATTATCATTGTTATTCTGTCATTCAGCTTGACATCCTGATACTGTGGCTGTGCAAGTCGTAGTGCATCATGCCATGTTCAACTACTGCTGGTTTGGTCCTAGGCCACTTCGGTGTCGTGATGCTCTGACGGTGTTACATGTTCATCTCTCAAAAGCCCTCATACCGAACCGTCAACCGATCGTGCAGTAATCATTGGTGTTGGATATTACCTTCCCAGGTCGGGTGACCCCCGGGTCCTTTGTGGCTCATGAGTTTGGAGTAGTTCCGTTTGGGGTCTTGGCTCCGTTGTTATTCCACCAGGTCTGTACTTGCTCCATGGACACACGCCATACGACGTAAAGCGCACATTGACGGACTTCCTTCAGATCGTAATGATTGTGCCTTGCGCCCCCGGAGTCGATGCAGTAATAATACTACTGGCAAAGTGTGTGTGATACACATCCCCTCTCCTTTTAACGCCAGACTGCCAAGTTTCAGTAGGTAGAAGCGGCTGTGGCAGTGCTGGTCTTGGCTGTAATGCGAAACCAGTCCCTTTAGAACCCAAGTGACACTTCAGGTAGAATGGTCTCACGTTTGTAATCCGTGGTTTGTTTTCGTACCTGGTTAGAGTCGACGGATGCGTCAAAGCCTCCCCAGATTCGCTCTCCGGCTCTCCACTGCGCCCGACCGAGCCGGGATCCACTGCGCTATCTTTCCCACACACCTACGGCGTCACGGCACGTGGGTAGTTTCTAGGTAGTCCTGATGCGATGCGATGCGATGCATAGGGACCTGATGAAGGATTCAATCCGATTATATCCCCAGACGTCTTCATTTAGGACGAGATCAGACCAGACCCGGCTGTGATGACCCGATCAAAGTCACGGGGTAGAGCGCGGCATAATCATACATCGTCTTGAGATTCTGTCCACGAGTGAGACTCCTCTCGGCATCTCTGGCGCCGCGATAGCTGTGCATCTCCGCCTGTATAGGGTTAGGTTAGGATTCCTCTCTAAAGTTCAGCTCGGCCTTAGGGGCTCTTCCCTGCGGTGTTTGTTTCTGCGTCAGATGTCTTGCCTGTGCCTGTTTGTAGCTGCGTAGGTAGACAACGGTTTTATTACGAGGCGTAATCAAATCGGGGCAATGGCAGCCTGTAGGACAGAAACGGAACTTGGGAACAATCAGTTACACTGCGTCAATTTAGGATCGTGCCGCGCATTCGTCGTAACGTGTCTGGTAGTAAGGCCTGACTGGACTTCTGCTTGAACGTCTTGCATAGCCTCGGACCTATTGATTCCCTTTAACTCCAAGGGAAGAGGGTATAAATACTTACGTCGCTGGACGTCTCCGAGGATTTGCATGCTGGGTTACTTACTTTCAACCGATACCATCTTCATTCAGTTACCTGCTCTTTAACCTGTTGTTGACTGTCCAACAGGCTCGAGAGCCTCCGACTCATTGAATCATCCCACATATTGTCACCAGATACATATCTGTGTTGCATTTTGCCTCTTTGATCCCCAATTCCAATTCGTATCGCCAGAATGGGGTACAATATCGCTGCGCCAGATGAGGTAAGTTGTTCATATCTCAATTGTCTACCCTCAACAGGTTCGTAGCGAGGATCAATCGCTGATATTCGGGTCTGAATAGTATCTTGCCATCACTGGCATGAACATCAAGAATGTTCACATCACCAAAACCGCTTGGGTCTGGCCTTTCCAGAGATGCACTCGCTTCTCTGTACAGCCTCATGACTACGCCATGAACCTGCAAGGCGAGTGAACTCCATGATGCTCAAATATCGATCGTCAGCTGATACTTTACCAGCCATGACTAAGGAGAAGCTCCAATTCATGCTGCCAGTGGTCTTCACAATCGGACCGTATGTTATGTTGTCCCTGATCTAAACAATCAAAGTACTGACGGCTGAAGTGATGTCAACGCTCGCGGCGCCAATGCCAAGGTAGGAGCCGCGTCGCATGTTAGCGAAGAACATGCCGACGACGAGGATCGCGGTGATGCACTCCTCAAGTACGCCATGCTCCTAGCCGACTCGTCCGCTAAGGCAAAGGGGGCGCACTACCTCGAGAACATCGTCAAGGGTATCATCGAGGGTGAAACCCGAGTTCTCGTTTCAAGCATGACAATGGAGGAGATCTTCACGGAGCGAGAAGAATTCAAGCGCCGTATCTTCCGAAACATTCAGGGCGAGCTGGACCAGTTTGGCCTGAAGATCTACAACGCCAATGTTAAGGAACTCAAGGATGCCGAGGGATCTACTTATTTCCAGTCACTCTCACAAAAGGCGCACGAGGGTGCCACGAATCAGGCTCGTATCGACGTTGCAGATGCTCAACTCCGAGGTAATGTCGGTGAGGCCGATAGACGCGGTCTGCAGGAGCGACAGATCGCCAAGATCAACGCCGACACGGCCGTACAGAAAACCGACCGAGATATCGAGCGTGCTACCGCCGAAGCCAACTTGGCTACGCAGAAGACAAACCTGAACCGCGACGTCGAGATCGCTCGCATCCAGGCTACCCGCGCGACCGAGTCTCGTGATGAAGACTTGAAGAAGGACGTCGAGGTCAAACGCGCGGCCGCCGAACTTGAACGTCTTCGTGCTTCGGACGTCGTCAAGGCCACGATCTCCCGTGAAGCCAAACAACAGGCTGCCGATGCAAAGGCGTACGAGATCGAGGCTGAAGCCAAGGCTCAATTCGAAAAGGCCAACATGGTCGCGAGCGCCAACCTTCAGAAGCAGCTCAGGGAAGCCGAGGGTATCACGTCGATGGCTGAGGCTTACTCCAAGCTCAGCGAGGCGTTCGGTGGCCCTGACAACCTCTTGAGATACATGATGATCGAGAAGGGCACTTACATCGAGCTCGCCAAGGCAAACGCCATGGCGGTGCAAGGCATGCAACCCAAGATCAGCGTCTGGAACACGGGTGCCGATTCCGGCTCGGGAGCTGGCGGAAGTGGAAGTGGCCCGGACAGCGCGGCGACCATGCGCAACATCTACCAGCTTTTACCTCCTCTCATGTCCACGATTCATGATCAGACGGGCATCACGCTCCCTGAGTGGCAGTTCGGTAAACTGCCGAATAACAACGAGGTCGTCCAACGGGATGCGCGGCCGAGCACCTCCGGACGAAGCGAGCGGAAGTAGAGATCCGAAGTGTAAGCGGCAAGACGTGTATGATCACGGCATGAACAGGCCGAAGTGCTTCAGGTGATAGGCTGCTTTTCCTTTGTCACCATCTCATAATATTCCACCCATACACATATCTTTCTTTCGTTGGCTAGATGGGGTTGGATGGCGTAGCTGTTTTGATGATACCGAAGGCGTTAAACTGATATTCATACCCCATGGCTTGCAGTATAGGTAGCAATGAAATCTGATGTGTTTTCTTTCAGCGTTGTCATGCTTGAAGGTGAATCCAGATGGTGAATGCCGTGAAAAGAAGGATGAAAACTTCCAAGTTGTGAGTTCGTCCATGACTCCATCCCATTTTCTCTCCAAAAGCAGACGGAGTGCGCTAGAAGGTTAATTGGGAAACAGACTAACCTGGAAGGGATACTAGGCGGTTCATTAGCTAAACCTCGAGCCATTCTAGGTTAGACCAGATCAGTTGCATTTGGCGGGGTACAAGGGCGAGCTCAGCTCGAACGGGGTCCATTTTTATTTATTTTTTATTTACGATTTTTTATTGATTTCCGTCGTTTTTCTCGCCTCCATGAATTTACGTATAACTTCATTTTGATACCATCATAACGCGAGCCGACATGCATTCGCTGGTGCAGCCCAATTCCTGGGTGGTTCTCAGACTCCCGTCAGGAAACCTGCGGGTCCTCCAAGTCACGCCGAATACGTGAGTATTGATGCCTCTTTCTCTCTGCTGGTCGAGCTGGTCGCCGATCTGCCCGCCGATATGATAGCTGACGTCTTCCTTTTTTTTTCTTTTAAGTACTATCTCGTTAGGGAAATACGGATCGTTCCCTACGAACCTCATTATCCAGCGCCCTTACCATGTAACATACGAACTGCAGGACAAGCTACCCAATGAGAATTTTAACCGACTGCGAATTGCCACTTCAGAGGAGCTCTACGCCGATATTTTCGCTGAGCTCAACACTACTTCTTCCGAAGATGCTACGCCAGGACCAGATGCCGATGACGCGGCGAACGCTCCTCCCACTGGAGTGGAATACTCCTTAGTGGACTCTGACTCTGGCGCCGTAGTCGCTACAGGCGGCCAGGCCGAGATTGATGCCTCTGTGCGCCAGACCCTGACGTTGAAGGAGATCGAGGAGATGAAAAAGAACGGCACCGATGCCGGAAGAGAGATTATTGCCAAGCTTCTGCTGTCGCATACGGCCATTGATCAGAAGACGGAGTACTCTCTTGCGAAATACAAGCTTCTCAAGACCCGTAAATATATCCGCCGATTCTCCGTCTTGCCGTTAGACGTACCGATGCTCGACTACTGGACGCTCGAAGACAAGGATCCCGCGAAGATTTTTGACATGAGAGACGAAATGATCGGACTCTTGGGCTGCTGGGCGAACGTCCATTTTGGCGGCACAGATCCATGCGAGGCGCAACCGAAGGCTCAGATAAAACAGGAAGGAGAGGACGTAGAAATGGAGGAACCCGAGGTACCGCAATTATCGACACCCGGCCGCTGGCTTGTGGTGGATGATACAAGTGGCCTCCTTGTCGCGGCTATGGCCGAGAGAATGGGAATATTATACGCGCCCGAGGATGAAGTAGTGAATCAAAACCAACGAGGACCCAAGCCCGCCAATGTCAAGCAAGAAGCTTCATCTGCGGAGCAACAGACTTCAAAGGAGGGAGAGAACCAAGTCGACGCCTCCGCGCAAAAAGAAAATGTCAGCGAAACGAAAGCCGAACCTGACGCAACAGAGCAGCCGAAGCCTACACAGCCAGCAAAGCGCAGAGAAGAACTCATCCCCTACGCACACGCGAATACGATAACCCACATACATCCGAATGCTCAGCCGAACCTCAGTTTCCTACGATACTATGACTTCGACATGACCAACCCGAGTCATACCCCTAACCACCCTCTCTCCAAACACCTTATGACTCTATCCTGGCTCCAGCTGTTATCACCAGAGCTCGACACCACATACAGCTCCCCGCCCCCTAGCGCCACTCCTGAAGAGATCTACTCCTGGAAGGCGAACCGCCGGAGCGCGTTCCATCGCAAGCGCAAGAGATGGGCGAGAACGAAGCACATCGTCGACACGACTCGCAAGGGAGAGTTCTCCGGCCTCGTAGTAGCCAGTTCCATGGATCCGATCTCCGTCATGCGACACACCGTCCCCTTATTAGCTGGTGGTGCTCCTATCGCTATCTACTCCCAATCCATCGAGCCCCTGACCGAGCTCGCGGACTGCTACAGTTTAGGCCGCCGCGCCGCATGGGCCACAAACATGCCGGAGGAATTAGTCGGCAAGACTGTCGAGGAGCAGGAGCTGTGGGCCGGAAACGAGGACTTCCCCTTGAATCCGTCGCTCGTGCTCGGCGCGTCGATCCAGACGAGTCGCGTCAGGAAATGGCAGGTCCTGCCGGGTCGGACACATCCCCTGATGTCCGGAAAGGGTGGTGCCGAGGGCTACATCTTTACCGCTTGGAGAGTAAAGCCCGCTGAGGGTAAGGTGGAGGCCCGGGGCAAGCTGAGATCGAGGAAACGCAAGGTGGAGGAACAGAGCGCGGCTTGAGGATCACGGGAGAATCTGTAACCTACCTACCTTTCACGGGTATAGGTATATTGGACCGCATCTAAAGCAACGCTTTACTCATTCCTTGCGACAAACCTAAGCCTTGCCTCAAGTTTAATGCATATTATCATTGAATCCCCGTGTCCTGCGACGTAACAAAATGATGATCGTTCGGTTTGACGGTGGTATGGAAAAATAGTAGTTTCGGGTTTGCTTTCCGTGTTATAATCTAGGTAGGTAAATTAAAGAGGAGTTCCCAGCTCTCCATCGCTGAGAATGATTTCGATGATAATGATCCTCGGTTTTCTTTACAAGGACTTGCCCATGAACTTTCTTTTCGTGAAGCTTAACCACCACTTGCTCGGCTTCCCGTCTCCGCCCTCTTCGTATACGCGCGCGAGTAACCGTGTCGCGAGCTCCTGGCGCACTTGCGATAGGTACTGGCGCAGCTGCTCGCCGTCTTGGCGGTCTTGGGGCGGCTCGTACATCTGTGGAGAGAATGTCTTGGTCAGTTTCGTGATTATTTCGCGGATAGTGGGTGCAGCCCCTTTTTCTAAATTCCGCCTCGGAACGAGCGGGCTCATAGTAGCCCCAAGCATCCATGTGTTTTATGTTTCAATTTCTCGTGGGTGTGAAGTAAAGACCGGAACTCCGTAATAATGTTCAACGCACCTGGTTCAAAGGAAAGCTCGGGTCACCGGGAATGGCAAAGTTCAGATCCAAAGCCGTGTTCATGACCTCCTTCGTGGCGTCTCTAACGCCATGGTTCGGACGGATCTTGCTGAGACACTCGCTGATGAAGAGGATGCCGTAGATCAGCAGGCGGTCGGCGGGGCCCTGAATCTCGAAGTTGCGGAAGAAGGTGTTCGCGCGGAACAGGGAGAGCACTTCGTCCAGGATGTCGTAGGACTCCGAGTCCGGGTCCGGCGACTCGTTCGCGGCGATCGGCGGGTTCGGCGTCGGGAGCACGTAGGCTGGACCCCGGGTCTTTGTGCGCAAGGGGAGGAGGGGGACATTGCCAACGAGGCGCGGCACGGTGGTGTCCTCGTTGAACATGGAGTTGTAGGCCTGTTGGGGGTGGCTGCGTTAGTAAAGGGGCGTGGAATAGAATCGGCCTTTGCGTGGATAGACAAGAGTTCTGGACTGTGAGTATCGCCATCCTCATCCGAACTCCGTGAGTCCCGAGATGAGTTGAGCAATATCGTGAGCGGGTCGGGTGGTCGAGTGAAGTCCACGGCGCGGCGCATTGGCTTCGCAGCCTGATTCATGCTTGGGAGGATGACGGGCAATGAACATCCTCTACAGATTACATACCGGCATCTTGTCAATGCAGCGACTCGCAGTAGGGGTAATGGTTTAGTTCGGTATTATTGGGATTATGTCAAGATTCATCAATTGCTAAGGTCGTTGGACCAGCTTCGAGTTCGAAAGCAAGGTAACTTGCCGGTTGCTACCAGTTCGTACCGGAGGGGCGGTCACGTCACCTTGGCGGATAAATCCCGGGCTGACTCCCGCTGCGCATTCGTAACGTACAGTGTGGATATAGATCAACACAGTGTATCCGGCATCAGGAGCTTGGGGTTTGGTGACGGCAATTCAAATTCGAATTCCTAAACCGAGAGAACTGCTCGTGACAGCTTCCCCATTGCTGGACAAGTGGATCATCATGTGGTTCCGGACAGAGTGAGAGGTCTCAGGTGCAGCCGGCGATAGAGAACCGTCAATACGGAGCAACAGCCCGCAATTCCTATTGGTCAGGGTATGGGAATAATGGATCTGGGTGCGTCGCAGCACTAGCCACTAAGCCTGTTTCAGTTCGACGGAACCTGATCTCTGTAAAATGACAGGCAGGTACGGAACAGTATCCGTTGGAACTTCTGGAGACGTGGAGATCATCGGACTTGAACAATCAGCGATCTCTAGTCCTTTTGCCTGTGATATCTATCGCGAAGACCTCAAGATTGGCTCCTCCCGTAGTACGACCTTGAGTTGGAATGGATCTTTCCTCACAGAGAAGCAGCTTCCAGCTCGGTCGTACCTACCTGTCCACGGATTGTGGATTACCTAGGTACCTACATAACTCACTAAGACACTTGCCTAGGTCCGTCGTTGCTGCCTACGTGTATTTCCACCTAACCGTTTGCAGAAATAGACAGCTGGGACTAGTACAATAACGGATAGCCTCCTTCTCTAGTGCCGATCGGAAAGAAATGTGGCAAGGCTTCTGTGGCAGACTAGGTAACATCATTGGAAGGAGGGGTTTTGCTGGCAGTCACCTGCTCTCGCGTGATGTTGGCATTGCCATTTACGCCAAGTTCGTATCCGTTTTCCCGCACGGATCGTGGGACGGCATAAAACCTTAAGCCGACCCCCGCCAAAGTCGCGTCTTTCCCCCTTCCACACCCCGTGTTCTCACTCGGTCGTGCCCCCCCCAAACTCGCCTGATTGGTTGTCCGCTCCTCCTCTTACATGCCGCTTTGCCGCCGACCTGAGAGAGCAGCTTCTTCCCTTTTCTGCTCCCTACCTCCTACTCCCTACCTCTCTTTACCTCTCCATACTGCCACCTTAGGTATTCCGTACACCTCCATATGTAACTCACCATCGCATTCTTATCTCACCTTCAATCGGGGTCCATTTTCGGCCCAACAAGAAGAGGCTCGCTTTTTTCATGTGACATAGGAAAGCGACAAGCGATAAGCAACAAGCAATACAAGCAAACACGGCAAAAGCCTGGTCGCGTTTTTACTATTGAGTTATCTGTCTTCAAAATCAATCATATTACTACCACTGATCTCTCCCGACTCGTTGTCTCCTGTCTCCGCTTCTCCCCTGAGTGTTCTCTTCTCGATCCTGCTGCTGCGACCAAAGGTACTTGCTCAACCTATCGATACCTGCCGAGCTCCCTGTGCCTGATCCGTCTCGATACCCTCTCACACATGCACTAATGCTGCGAAGCGTGACAAAATACATAGTGGACCATTGCCTAGGATACTCTGCCTTCTCGTCGCCGACCGATGCGACGATGGAGTCATCATATACACCGGTAACGAATGACGAGGCCTGTACGCCGTCGGCCGTCGCGAAGCATAGGAGACCCCGATGGATCATAGTATCGCCTGAGGCCGGATCCCTCTACGACATCTTGCACGACTATGCCGGCGTATCACTCTACGTACTTCCGATTTGTTGGACCGACCTCCATGCGCAGTTACTCGGCTGCCGCTTCATACAACTCCCTCCCTTCACATGCCCGACTCCACCGCCGTCTTCCCCGTCATCTTCATCGCCCCGAATTAGGTATTCGGTAGAACCCCCGACGGTCATCTCCGTCAGCCAGGATCTCTATGCCCTCATGTCTCCGGACGAGACACATATGTCGAAGAATCATGCTATGCATTCCATCATTTCAACGTTCTATCCCGAGAGCGTCTTGAAAGAGCGGTACTATGTGGAACTGGGTCTCCGATTCGGTGGCCGCATTTATCACAACGCCGTCCGTTGCCATCTGTTGTGGGAGCGTGCCAATGTCGGCCATTTAGCTAATCATCGAGTGAGCTCAACGGTTCCGGGTGCTCCTGACGACTCGTCATTGTTAGTATATATCAGCCGTACTCATATCGACTACGTCAGGCGGAATGGGTTTCGAATCTTGAATGGGCCGAAAGGTGTCTCAAACCTTCCAGTTCGACGACTACAGGCTCTTCGCTCCAAAAGCCTATTACCCCAGAATCCCAACGAGGATTCCTACTTCCTCGCCGCCATGGTGGCAATGGCCCAGAAGTCATCGTACGAAAACTTCGAGAAAGGCACGGGATTCTACCCTCGGCCCATCAAGGTTCGTGTGTTGACGGTAGCGGAGGACGAAAACTCTTTTGTAGTGTATACCGCGGTTATACCTCCCGCCCTCCTATCGATGTTCGACAAACCGGATCGCGCCGCAGACGGCGATGCGGCGATTACTATCGAGTATGCTCAAGTACCAATCTGGCCCATCCTCGGTTTAAAAGAGCGTTTGGGTAGGGCTCTCGGCGAAGCTCTTGTCGGCCGTTGGGAGGGCGTTCCTATCGATAACTTCGAGGGCGAACTAGACCGAATCCCTGTGAGATCGTATAGTACTAAGAGGCGGAGAGCCATTTTCGCGGAGGTTTATAACAAAAGCTTCTCCGAGGACCGCGAGCCCAAGAAGAAACAATGCACAGAGGACCACCGAGTCGGCGTTGTTCGGTAATATCTCGCCGTCAGCGGATGTCCCCGGAGTATTTGTGATTCGAACTTGAACGGCGCGGGCTTATGATTGCATTGCGAATTTTCGTGGATCATGATGATGGCTTAGTATGGCAAAGTTTTGGCACATGGCGTCCCTTTCCGTCTATGGAATCATAAAAGCGCGCCAAAGGCACCAAACCGTTATGATACCTTATGAATTGGGTTGCTTGGCTTCTATGAAGCGGCCTGTGGCTAGCAACTTTAACGACTTCTTCAGTGGCATTGCAACGATTACGATCATCATTGGGGGCTTTGCTCGATATCAAACAAGCACGTATAGGCGTTATGGAGAAAGGGAATCGCGGCCTGCTTTCTGTCCCTATTGCTTCGATACTTTTTCGTTGGCTGCTCAAGGGATTGCACAGTCTTCATATAAAGGAAACTATATGATGCCTGTGGGAATCAATGGTGATGGTGCTGGCTTCTATTCAACGAGGTCATGATGAATACGACACACGAGAACTCGGTATGTTGAGTCCGACTCAGCACTTTGGAGGTTTGAGCAATGCGGTTAGATGTAGCCTCGGTATTCCAACAATAGCTGCAAACCGATGGCGAGACACGGTACCTCACGAGTGTAATTAAGAGATCAGGCTTTTGCTTTGTGAATAAACAAAATAATATGGGCTGGCTTCAGATAAAGCTATCATCGGATGTCAAGGGAGTTGCTTCTGTTACATGTGTGTTTTTACCCCTGAAATGAGGAAGAGGGAGAAGATAATGAATGACCCGAGTACCTCTTGGGTAAGTCAAACTGCATATGAAGCCTTCATGCAAACTGATGAGAGATAGGTACGAAGATAACCTCGGACAATCCAAGGCCAATAAGGTTATCGAAGTGCGAGCCGAGTACGGAGCGGACATTTGATTATTCTGATGTCGAGAGCGGACTCCGTATCACACGCAGGCGAAAAGATGGAGCCGAAAAGCTCCGCAAACACGGGCGTGTATACCCATCACATTGTTCAGCTTGCCGATGATACGACTGGGATCCCGCCATGTGGTAATACCATAAGGAGTCTTATCCAGATTGATGATCTTAATCTGTGTGGGGCTTCCGCGATGCTGATCACAGTGTCCCGAAGACGGGAGCGATATGCCGTTCGGGCCGATCCGATATCCGGCATGTGATCGGAGCGGATATCGGCCGATCATCTCTACGGTACGATGCAACTTGACAATGGCATTGAGGTATCTAGCCGCGAACCGCCACTCAATCGAGCGGCTAGAGGCGCGAGAAGATCGTCGTCGTTTGTCGAAGGGTTTTCACCCGTCATGTGTGCATGCGTCCCGGGAAGGTGGAATACCGATCGGAAGCTTCCCGGTCGGTACCGGGTAGGCGGTTACCGGCATGTGATGCCGGGAGAGCCTCCCGGGTAGGGTACCCGGGGGCTACCGGGAAGGTCATCCCATTCAGCCAAATCTCGCTCTCGAAGGAGCGATTCCGAATCACTCAACAAAACCGGAGTTGACATATATTTGTCCGGTTTCAGGCTCTGGCTCGGTCCTCGACATGCGATTACAACGGAGGTGCGCGTATTCTGTGCCCGCACCGCGAAGGAGACGCTAATGTGCGTTTCGGTCCGTCTGGTCATGGCTCAACTGAGCTGACGATAAAGTCACCATTTGATGGCTGACACGAACAATACCAAGCTTAGGATTGATAAGTTCTCTCTCGCTGCCATCACTTGTGAAGAGCATTTCGATCGAGCCTCTTATATTATTAGTAGTAGGTACGAGCACTCAACTCGACTATCCGATTAGTCGATGTGATCAACCTAGCAACACTGGTGATGGCAGCGAGTATTTGAACATACTCTTCTTTTCCGACTGATTGTTCGGTGCGACCAGCCTTGGCCAGTTTGCTCGATCACAGTATTCAACCAGCCCATGGTATATGTCACGAGTCACGACGGATTATATTCAAATTGCAGTCAAAGGGTCCGATCGCCGCTGGGAACTGAATTATTGTTACGGTGACCTTGTACAGCTTCTCCTGGCGAGTTACGGGAGGCTTTAGGTGCAAGCCGGAATACACAAGCTGCTTGCGACGAAGGATACTTCGCATGCTGTGTCTATACATACCGTATACGACAGGTAGCATGAGCACGTCGATGACCAGAGGTCACTCGCTCATGCTGAGGGGTACGATAGGTTGGGCAGCATCATATTGTCCCTAATAAAGAGCACATCCCGATGATAGCTGAGTAGTGGATACATACATAGGTAGGCACCTATGCTTTCGGTACCCAAGTTCCTTCAACCGGAACAAGGTGACCAAATTTGGTCAAGAAAAGTAGGGCACCAAACAGGATAACCACATGATGAACGCTAGGGGCGGATTGTCAACATTAGTTCGTCATGAAGCACTAGACTGAATGAGTAGGGAGATACTACCCAGGGCATGTACGAAATCATTGTTTCCGCTCCTCATATGAGAGCCACTATGAAAAGAGAAAAGGAAGTCGACGCGACCTACGCTAAGACGATCACATGCAGGCATTCCATTCCCTACGCGGCTCGTCTTCCCTACCAGTATTAACCACAACCCACCCCACGTCCTGGATTCCTGGTTTACATGCAAGGTCTCAGCAGGGAGTCTGGGGGAGTGTGAACATGTAAATCCCTCCATGTGAACGGCCCAGGGCCATGGCGTCAAGATGCCTGGTCTTTTTCAGCAGGGTTTTCATGCATAGCCTCCCGAACGACGTCAGATTCTTATGCATCCGGATCCATCCTGGTGGAGTCTGGGGGACCCTCCACGATGCGACGTCAATGACAGGCGGTCCCCGCTACCTAATTCAGACGTCGCGCTGAAACCCCCCTGTTCGTGTTAGCGAGGACTGCTCAGCTCTATAGTGCAGGGTGTTATTGCTGGGATTCACTATCTTTTGATGTCAATGAGGTGGCGACTACGTCAACGATGGTAACCCGAACGACGGGGAGGGTTTCTCAGGGACGGCAAAGAGGTGTCTAGACTTGTCGTCGACGTCAAAGCGTTTTGAGGGACAAAGGAGAACTTAGAGAGTCACGAGCCATCCCACGTTCGGCACATCCGTAACTCACAAACACATTGTACGAGATTTCATACGGGATAAAGAAGATTCAGAACAATAGGGAATCTTTATTTATCTTTTTGGAAGAAAAAACCCCGTCCTTGAAACGCAGAGATGACAAGACAACATACACGCCTTTTTGTTGTATACCTCAAGCCTCTAAGTCTGCACCGTAGGGAAAAGGAAAAAAAAGAATAAACATGAAGCAAAAAAACAAGACCGCTATATCCCCTAACCCCGTGAAAAAAACCCCGTGTAAAAAAAAAGAACAGAAACTCCTCATAATCTACATGTCGATGTTAATCGTAAGATTCTTCGCACCAACCTCCTGCGCCTCCTTCACACAATCAATCACGACATCGTATAACCGGCCCGACCGAATCGCCTCGTAGACAACCGTGTTGTAGAAGCCCACGGAGGGCGAGACAGCGCCGGGGGCTAACTCGTTATCACCGCAGACCAGCGCCTCGGTGAGGAAGGGAACCTTCAGCTCGCCGCGGATGAAATCGTAGATCTTCTTCGCGGCGAGGCCGAGGAAGGGGCTCGCGTTGGGGCGCGGGTCGTTCGGGTCGGCGGCGCGCGAGCGCACGCGCAGGTCCATGGCCTGGCAGAGGGCGACGAGGTGGGCGGCGGCGAGCTGCGAGAAGGTCTCGACGGCGGTGAGGGTGTAGCGTGCCGAGATGAGGGCGAGCGAGTTGATGCCCTGGTTGCCCATCTCGGCGCTCTGGACGTGCGGGCTGACGGGGGAGGCGAGGAAGCCGAGCTCGCTGGTCAGGGCGGCGACCATGATGTCGGTGCCCTTGAAGAGGAAGCTGGAGGCTGGGTCGTCGGCGACGAGGTTGGGGGGTAGGCCGCGGTTTGTGGCTGGGTTGATGAGTTCTGTGCATTGCGAGAAGAGCATGCGGCCGAGGGACTGGAGACCGGCGCGGAGCTTCTCGACGGCGCTCGTCACGGCCTTGGCTTGGAAGTTGCCGCCGTGGTAGATCTTGCCGGTCTTGCTGTCGATGAGGGGGTTGTCGGTGACGGAGTTGAGCTCGATGGAGATCTGGTCGTAGGCGAGCTGGAAGTCTTCGAGGACGGGGCCGATCCATTGGCTGGCGGTGCGGACGGAGTATCTGTCCTGGCGGAGAGTGCCGGCAGCGAGGAAGTCGTCGCTGTTGGCCATGTGGGATCCGGAGAGGAAGGTGAAGATGTTGTGGGCGCAGTCGATCTGACCGGGGTGAGGTCGGATGCTGGCAATGAAGGGGTCGAAACTCTCGTCGGTACCGCAGAGCGCCTCGACGCTCATGGCGGTGATGATCTGGGAGAGAGCCGCAAGGTTGGTGCATTCGTAGGCAGCCAGGGCGGCAACACCGGCTGATACAGCTGTGCCGTTGACAATGGCCAGACCCTCCTTGGCCAAAACCCGGACAGGGGTAAGGTTGGCCTGTGCAAGAGCGGCATCAGCTCGGACGAGCTTGCGCTGGCCCTCGGGGTTCCGGGGGCCAACGAAGGCGGAAACGTAGTTCTTGCCCTGCAACACTCCTCCGATGTAGGAAAGGGGGCTCAGGTCACCCGAAGCCGAGATACTGCCGCGCAGAGGAATTAAAGGCACGATGTCGTGGTTCAACAGATCTGACAGCTGGTTTGTGATATCGAGACGGACACCAGAGGCGCCGGCTGCGAGGGAGTTGAGACGGACGAGCATGGAAGCGCGAACCCAGGCCTCGGGCATGCATGTTGATCCGGCATCGGTGCCGAAGGCAATGTCTGAGTGCTTGGTGCTGGTAATACCAGCCATCAGGAGCGTCATCAGGCGCTGCTGGAGTCCGTCTACATCGTCGGTTCTCTGGTCAGCGCTACCGCCGAATCCAGTGTTGACACCGTAGATGATCTCGCCCGCATCCAGCTTCTGTCTGATGATGTTGCTGCACTCGTCGATGGCCCGCTTGGCTTCCTCGGTGAAGCTCACCTTGGACAGGTGGCGAGCCACAGACACGACATCGGCAACACTGAGCGTCTTGCTGTCGACGGAGACAGTGTTCTTGGACGCCTTCAACTGGTCTCGCTGAGCGAGCAGGAGCTCGGAGAAAGTCTTGGTGTATGTCTGAACCATGGTGGGCGGTGTCTGATGGAGCTGATGAGGTCTGAGGATGTGGATGAGGCTGATGAGTTGACTTGGAAGCAGGGAGATCTCGAAACTCGCCGGTCCTTAAGTATAGAGCAAGTCTACAAAGATTGAGCGAGTTTCCCAGATGCCTCGACTCTAGACTCGTCGGTCTTGTCCGCGATCGCTCCAGATCAGGATATCGAGGTAGCTCCAAATCTGGCAGGTCGAACTTCTGTATTCCCGTCGATATTGCCGTGCAAAGAGGCCGTCTAATAAGTCTTTGTCCCGTCGAGCAGGCTTTCTTTGTCCTCGGCAGAGCGTAGCGGCTTTTCACAGGAGCTGAGAAGCGTGGGTGTCCGCCCATGTGCGCGTTCTTTATCTGCGTAGCGTCTCGGACTAGAGCAGAACTCGGCTACTGACAAACAACTCGACCTGCCGTACCTGAGCTGACCATGGCTACTCGTACGAGTACAATGCAATGCCTCGATCAGGGACACCGACTGTTGGCGGGAAGTGCCATGTGGAAAAGTACCTCCGTAAACGATACGATACGATACGACACGACACGACACGATAGATTGTGCGTCGACGGTGTAAGTTGATTGGCCTGTTGAGTCGTGAAGGGGCTAGCATTGGACGGGCTTAGCGCTGGGTTGCTGGCAGCGCATAACGAGACGGTAACTGATGCGGTAACTAATGGGTTAGTTGGTCTGAGATTTATTAGTGAGGGCCGTTAGTTGCGGTCCAACGGTTGGCGTCGAAATATACGAGTTATGTACGGATTACTCGTACCTACGATACGCAGACGCTACGGCGCTACGCTGTGGGCTTGGGTTGTCTTTTTTTTTTTTTTTTCGTCTGAAACATCACCTCAGGTAGTAGTAAATGTACGGATCTTCCAGGGAGTGCTGCGATTTCTCCGGTTCGATCTCCTCCCTTCTTCCATCTCCTTGGATTCCAGACCAGTTCGCCACAACGTCTGGGAAACCTGACTGGTATTATTTATGTATCATCGTCTCCAGCATGGACAACAACTACCGAGTGGGTGACGTCTCAGTCTCAGGCTATATTTAGTAGATCATAAGTATATGTATGAAGCATGCACTCAAACCAACAACCTCTCATTCGACGCATTGCCGCGTTGTGTGTGTCGACAACGGGGGGTCAGTCTGGACTCTGGACAAGTCAATGCGTGATGTAATGCCGCGATCGATGTGCGAAGTACCTACCGGATGGCACCAGCTAGTAGCTAGCAACTCGCTACTTTTGCCATCATGGCATCTGCCAGTCCATCCTGAGCGACTTATCGCGCTACCCATCGTAGTGTAGGTACGAGTAATCAGTTACTCGTAGTTACGCTGCGTGGTCTACGAAATACCTACGAGAATGTACGATATCTCCCGCAACGGAATACTACAATCGGAATTGGCGTGCAGCGCAGCATAATAGCGGCCCCCCCTCTCGGCGCCAAGCTAGGCCCCTTTTCCCTAACATCATGCCTTGAAGCACGTTGGTCCGTCTGCGATTAGCGTCAAAGGAGCAACGCTTGAGAAGCCCTCAGCTCCCGTCTTTCAGCACTTATACCCGTTGCAGCGTTAACACCGTGGAGCCGCCTGGCATGTCCCATGCATCGATGCGAGCTACTTACTCCATATGCACAAAGGCCGTTGAGTTTCAGCTGAGCTGAGAAGAGAGAGAGAGATTAAAAGAAATTTTCCATGCTGTCAAACGTTGCGATCTCGGGTACGAAGTATTTATCGCGTACGTATACGGTCTTGACATATTACTCGAAGCACTGGGTCCGGTTATCGCCCGGCCATGTGGGTCGACGAGGACTTCACTTGTCAGTCGATGTACGAAGTAGGTATTACTATGCAATCGAACAATCTTTCTCTTCCGGTACGGATTACTTGAGGACGGTGTATCTTGACACCTTGACATGCCGAGGCTTCTACGAACTGCCGTCTTGAGGCATGGAAGACCGGATGTCTTTCGGTATTGGCAATTGCGTACACCCTGAGGAAGACCCCAATGGTATCGATAAGACAACAAGCCTCGAATCCGCAACTCCGTCCTCTCTCGTATCATAGGTTGCCTACGAGTAAGAGACAGCATCCCGCTTGTTGATCCCTTACAAGTACGAGTGCCATAATATCTATCACTAATCCCATAATGCGAAGTACCGATTGGTCGCAAGTTGAACAGGGGCTAGGTACTATCTAGGTATCTTGATCGTGCATACCAGTATGTACTTACCTACTCGTACCTACATAAACAACGCTGGCTACGATAAACGCCTCGATGTTCATCCGAGCTTACATTTAGTCCCAATGATCTTCAAAACTAGTTCCTCTATTCAAGAGAGACGTCAGTAGCGACATACGAGTACAGCATGATGATACGAGTAGATTGGCCTCGATATCGTGATGATAGCGACCATATCTTCTTGGCGCTGAACACACATGATGCAGCGACGTGATAGTTGGACTTCTCAACACAGTAATGATGGTATCTCTTCCTCCCGTGATGCATTTGGAACCCCTATCACTACGAGTACAGCTGATAGATCTGCTAAGTCAACTGCCCGGAAGACGGCCCAGGAGGGGGAACCATCGTGATGTCCTACGGATTACTGATTACTGATTACTGATATCAGGGGTCGGCCGCATGAAGGGCCCCAGCAAGTTCACAACCCTTATCCGGTAATCAACTTCACGTAAGGTACCCGTGGACTGTTGGATGGCAGCCTAGATAAGTACGGAGTTCGGCACTCTTGCTGTGCATCCGCTGTTACAAGCTGCGTACGGAGGAATAATAATCAACACATGGATCTCACCCAGCCTACCCATTTGGAGTTCACGACCGTGGGGTAACATACAGTCCTGTATACGTAACAAGGTCACATCCTACTCGTAGACGAGTGGCAGAAACATGGCATTGGAACAATAGCCGCAGCCCGCCGTCGTACAATGCAACGATGCCCACACGTGCAGAGCAGAGGTTGCCCAACGGCGTACCGCTACCATGGGAGTGCAACATGCGGTAGACTCTTAAGCTTATTCTGACTCCCTTTGTATAACCTATCAATAGCTCTTCTCGGAATATTCTGTCTCGTGAGAAGTTGCGCCGGAGTTGCGACACCCAGCATTGCTCCAGCTATGCAATATTGTTGACCTCTCCTTATACTAGCCGGACGTTCAGTCGAGCCATGTCCGCAGCTACCGGGAAATATTCTCTGGGCACTCAAACAGTCAAACTAATCAGATATGCTTCTCTTTGGCTTAACGACGATGACAGACAGCGGGCAGTCGAGTCCCTTGGGTGAGTCCCTTACTCCCATCCCTTGCTTCTCAGCTAACCCTTGCTTGCCAAGTTCCGCCAAGGGCTACTACGAAGTACGAATGTGGCCTTTTGAGAAATACCTAGGCCAAGCCGCTATTACATACGAAGTAGATGCTTCGTTTTCCTTCCATCGGCAGTGTGTAGGTAGTCACTGTCATGGAGTATAGCCTCCGGAGAAATGAACAGTCATCTTCATTGTTACCGCGAACACAATGACATGGGCATTCCGTGGGGGTGTTCCAGAACAAAATCTATCCAAGACATCCGTTTCAGGTAGTCAGGCCGTCAATGAAAGAAAACGGGAAACAATGTGGCAACCCGGTACCAAGGCAACGGGAAATAGAGGCCTCCATTTCTCCCCCAACGTGTCTTTGTTGACGTCTGTCAAACCTACAGCAAACCTCACTGACAAGCGTCTTTAGTCCTTCGGTATTTCCATTCAGCTTTGACCGGAAGGCCCAAGAGCCGACGGAGTTGAAGCGATCCGCTCTAACCTCTTGGCCACGCAAGGGTTTTCTTGACACTTTTTCTCCGCCGAATAATGCCGCTGAAAAACCTGCGGAATGGAACCGACGGTGACGGGCACGTAACGAACGAATCGATCTCGTTGGCTCGTCTCTCTCTCTGTGCCAAATGTTACCGCAGATATCTTCCGCAACGCTAGTCGAGTCCGGCCGGATCGCGCACTACACTAAAGTCCCGTAGCGTCGACAGAGTCGGACCGTCCCCGGACAGTCCTCCGCTAATGTGCGCTAGACGTCTAGTCCGGCGCCTCCCTGTTCTCATTTTACGATAGGTACAAGATCGAGTCATACAGATCACTTGCGGGCTGCGAATGACGAAATCAAGAGTCTAGACTGAGAGAATACATATCAACTTGCGGAGCTAGATTCTTCCCTGCGTGGAATCACCCCCTGATAGCACATATCAGGAAGACCGGTGGACTACTGGTCCATGATATGCCTCAGATACGGCGGAAATATGAAACCGACGACGACCTTGGCGCGGAATATGATGCTCGTTAATGCAGAGACCGTTGGATACGAGTAAACGAGATCTTGATATGTCACTTGGGGATCCGTATGCACCGAAACCGCTGCCCCTATTTCGAACTGTGTTATGTACATACCACATGTCACCCTTTGCATTCCGCCCGCGGATTTTTCCGGCCTCACAAACGCCTTGTTCCAATACATCCGTATACCGTCTTTGTCCGTAATCCCTATTACTGTGTGGATACGCCGCGTCTTTATGACTCTCGACGATAGGTTTCTCGATCAAAGCATTTCCATGGACCGCCTTCTCTGGATCTCTCAAATTCTCCCCGAATCTCATCACTGATCATGATGGGAATATTCCCGTAGCGGCAGTGCATCGCATCGCCAGCATCACGAGTATGCGTTGGGTCCTACATAGAAAATAAGAGCGTTAGTCACTATTTGTAGCACATACGATGACCACGATACAATTGACGGCCGGCGTTAGTGGGCATTTGAGAAGTTTGAGCAAGTTCCTCAAAGACTTATACTTCGATGACGAGGAAAATAAGTCGGATACTGACAATATCAAAAGTCCCATTTAGCCCCTCCGGAACTTCATCAAAGATATTTCCACTCCCTAAGGGAGATGTTTGTAGGAGGCTATGCCTGAGAACCGACTTGTAAGGTGTTGATGTCAAACCCAACAATCTCAAACTCCGAGTCTGGATCTAGAAAATCTTATGCTTCAGGCCGTCAACAATCGGGGCCGCAGTTGCTATGATGAGGTGGATTCATGCCCGGTTCCGGTCGCGATGCCAGCGACTTTGAGACAATAGACCAGTCCTACTCCGATGCAAGGGCTTGGATGCCAAAGCACGTCTTCACGCCGGGTATCACCTTTATACTACTCCCTGCCTACGATCTCCCCTATATGCGAGCAACAGGAGCATAATGGTGACAACACCTTCATGAAAACGAGGCCAACTTCCAATATCAACACCACCAACACCAACTCCCAATATCAACACCACAAACCCCTTCCCATGTACACACCACCGGCACCTACCTGCGCGGTACTTCCCCGTAAGCCCTAGCACCACGATACCGACGCCAAACTAGCGCGCGACCCTAACGCACGGGCTATCCCATCCCGGTACTAGAGAGGAGTGGCTCGAAGAAAACCGTTACGCTAGCGGAGTTAAGCTTGAATCGCTATGTAGTCGGGGATAACGTCAGTTATTCCGAGGGACGTGGGTGTTCAGTCAACAATAATTCTTGTGGTTTTGCTCATGGGAAGGGATGTAATCGGAAGACAAATCGGAAAATTATATTGATTACTTTAGTGCTATTAGGCAAGTGTGTTTAGTTTTCTGTTCTGTGTACTTCGTACTGCCGGGATGAATCAGATCAACTCCGGCAACGATGTCGGTCTCATTCGACTTGATAGGTACTTCAAAACCACTTTGCACCACGGTTTGATCATACTCATCCAATCGTAGTTTGAATACGCGCTCATCAGTAGTCTTGAATGTCCCCGGCATTATGAGACTGTTATGAGTGTCATACTGCTTTATACGCTTAGGATGAGACAAGACTACTACCGACGAGGAAGATGAACGTAGTGCTCATGACCCCTATTATAACGAAATCTGAATCTTGATGGTCATCTTCGCATCAGAACACCGAATCACCATGACAAAACAAGCAAAAACACCAAATGCTTGCCAAGAACCAACAGCCAAGACGACCAGAAGCACCCAACCGTCACACCGCACATAAGTCGTGTAACATCACCAACAAGCCGCCCTCAACCCCCAATGAGCCCCATCCCCTTCCCCTCTTTATCACATCACCACCATCCCAAGCCCAAACCCTCACTCAATCAACCCCAATCATGGCCCCCATCAACATCGCCATAATCGGCCTCTCCACCACCTCAACAACAGCCTGGGCCGCCACCGCCCACCTCCCCTACCTCCTCTCCGCCCACGGCCGTACCCATTTCAACCTCATCGCCCTCTGCAACTCCACCCCCGAAGCCGCGCACCGCGCAAGCCAAACCTACAACCTGCCCCCCTCAACAAAAGCCTACGGGTCCCCACTCGCTCTAGCCGCGGATCCAGACGTAGACCTAGTCATCTGCTCGACGCGCGTAGATCGCCATTTCGCGATATGCATGCCGTGCATACAGGCCGGAAAGGACGTCTTCATCGAGTATCCGATGGCCGCGAATGCGGGGGAGGCGAGGGAGTTGGCTGAGGCGGCCCGAGTCGCGGGGGTCAGGACTATTGTTGGCTTACAAGTACGTTGCATCATTGCTAATGCATGCGTTGCTAAGTGGACGTGACAGGGCTGGTTCACGCCCCCGACGACAAAGCTACGCGAGATAATCGCCAGCGGCCGCATCGGACGGGTCCTAAGCAGCGAGGTCCGCGCGGTCGGATGGCATTCGCCCATCACGCGCAACATGGCGTATTTCACGGAGCGGGAGATCGGTGGGAATTACGTGACGATCGCGTTTGGACATGGTGAGCCGCTCTCTTACCTTTTTATTTCGGGACTAATGTGACGGACGCAGCATTCGACTGGATCCAACACGCCCTCGGCGAGATCCAGAACATGCAGTCCCGCCTTCAACTCCAGAAACCCATGGTCGACATCGTAGACGAAGACACCGGGAACGTGATAGACACGGTCCTATCCGACGTGCCCGATCTCATCTACGTAACCGGGACCCTACCGGAGACAGAACACACCATCAAAGACGCAACGCTGCACATGCGATTCCGGTCTGCGCGAACTTTCAAGGACGAGCCCGCGCTCGTATGGTCTGTAGTTGGTGAGAAGGGCGAGATACGGCTCATTGCAACGTCGAATCCCCTGCTACAAGTGAGTGACTTACGCGACGTGACGATGGAGATATACGATCAAGCCAAGGAACAAGTAGAATGTGTCGATTTGCAGTGGACTGAATACCCGGAGCTCGACTATCTGCCGAGGATTTATGCGTCTATCTACGAAGCGTATGCTGATGGTCGTGTTGGCAAGTATCCGGACGTGGCTCATGCTGCGAAGAGACATGCGCAGTTGGATGGGCTGCTGGCAGCATGGGATGCTTCGAAAGGTGAATAGAAAATACGATCTTCACATCAGTCTCAACCAGGACAAAGGAACTTACACAGCGATCATACCTATTAGTGCAGGTTCATGGACAGAAATGACGATGTCAGATTTAAATGGACTATCAAGGGCTACATAAAGCACTGCGATACAAATACGCATGTAAACAGAGTAAAGAATAGCTCAATTATCTGCGCAGTTATTAAGGGTATGCTTTTGGCGGCGTGTCATTTCCAGAGTGGAGATGATCTCCTCGTACGATATGTCGGGAGTATCGGACATCACCGTATCGTTACCGGTGCTTTCTTCAGACATTTTGGAGGTTTTCCTGTCTTTGTATGGTAATAGTTTGTGTGCTCGTAGGTGATCTGGCGATGGAACAGGACCGTAGGTTCAATCGTATGGTATCTTGGCAGAGTAGTGTGGTTGTACACAATCGTCCAAATCTCAACATATGAAGAAACCTATGCCGTGCGAAGAGTAGGCTTCCCCAAACGAAGAATAGGTTGATCTTCTCTCGGTCCGTAAACCAGGCCAGGGCTAAGAGGCACGATACAAGGATCCGTTCTGGGCACGGATGACCCCGTCTTCACTCTTGCTAATCTGTGTTGGCAACAACAGCCGGGTGAGGAGGTCGATTGCCAACACTGATCAGTGATGAAGGGGTATTGAGTCTTCACCCAGAATGTTAGGGGTTTGGCACGGTCTGCTACCGTGGGCGCCTCGTCTTCTGCTGAAACGGTATCGGAGCTATCACGAAACGGCCGTCAAGCCTTTGTGTAATTCCATCATAATCCTCATACGTCGGAGGGCAATGTATCCACCAACTCTGTTCGAATTTTCGTTGTCGAGAGCAATACCAATTCAGGCCACTTTCAGTAGTGGCTAGTATATAACTCCTCTCACGGGGCGTAGATCGAAGGCCGCCTTGAAAATCCCGACTTCATCCGTCGCTTGAATCATGTCGACTTTGCTCACAGCACGGCGCAGCGGATCCGTGTGATGTTTAGAGGATCTCGCGATGCGTTCCAGACGGTCAAGATCAGCAAAGAAGCCGTCCACCGTGTAGATGAACCCTCTCCGAATACTTCAGTTGTAATGAGCATGATGCTTTTCTTTCTTCTTGTCGTTGTTGTTGCCGGAGAAAAGTGTATGGAGCGTGTGAAGAAAGTGTATGGACTGTGTGCTGTGAAGGTAGGAATGGATCGAGAAGAAGAAGACTAATGGGGATCTTGTGTTGCTTCCCATCTAAAGATTCCACTGAAGAAGCACCTGGCCGAGAGAAGGGGACAGTGAGTTTTATGTTCCGTGCCAGAGGACAAAGCAACTGTCGCCCTGCTTCGCAAGCTTGCATGTGCAAAACTGTGAAATGTGCCAACCCGTTCCTCGCTGCCATTTTTCACCCCATTTCAGGCTCAAGTATCCATCAGCGCATGTTCCGATCCCTGTCGATTCTCCGGGCACCGCTATGACGACGCCTAGTGATGACGTGTCAGAGGCAGAAGTCCCCGGCGTTCGTAAGATCGCGATGAGAGATTGAAGATATGCAGGCAGACCAGAATGAAAGATAGGCACCAGTCCGAAGTCCGTAGTGAAGAGATCTCGAAGAGAGACGGCTATTCAACTCCCCGCCGATACGCGTTCTTGGTTATAACACTATATGAGCCAGAGCCAGGGCTCTTCCCTGCGTGATCGACAGAGCCCAATGGGCCTCTCTTGGTGACATCACCAGCTGGGTGACGGGTCTGAAGAAGACTGCGGGACACACACACCCGTTGTTGAAAGAGTATGCGTCCCAGAGACAATGAAAACAAGTGCTATATATAATAACCGGCGGTCAGGCGCATGATCAAGGCACGGGTTTGATATACTGGTCGCCAGGTGGGTTGATGAAGAAAGCAGAGATCAATGACTCGAAGGACCGCGCTGAGAATCTGGGGGAAAACCCCTCAGAAACCGACGATTAGGTAAGAACTCTGAATGCCCGCCCAAGTTGCAGGTGCGCAGCAACGGGCCTTCCGAAGCTGGATAGAATTTGCCTATTTGGTTGGTCACTGCCGAGAATAAGAATTGGTATAGGGAAGGCGTGCTGTGCACACGGCCCAAGGGGGTAGGTGCTCCTTTGGCACATCTCTGGTTCTGTTGTTGTCAGTATATTTATTACGGCTCTGTCGCTCCCATTGTCGTCCCCTGCGGTCCATCGTAGCTTTCGGTCTGCCGAGTACCATCAACGTTACTGCGCCGGACCCACGGATCCACAAGGGCCCGACGAAAAGGCGACAAGATGCAGAGATTTTATTACCATGAAGACGAAGAGCACCGTTTATTTGTATCCGCCTGACACCCCGTGTAAGACTCGTTACGCGAACCAGATGATCGCCGCGATCCCTGCATCCGCGATCCCGTCAAGCTGCGGTGTAACACAACGTCCTCCCTGTATTCCCATGTGACGGGGAGCTTGATGGGTTTGGAACTTGTACCCGGGAAACGCGGGATCATCTGCCATGGTATCAGGGCGTCAGGGTGTCATCGCTGTGACCCTCGGAGTTACAGCCGAGCAGCCCCTTTCAGAGTACGGTTTTGGTAGAACACTCAATAAGCCAATGAAAAGCCACAAGGACCAGAAACTAGAACACTTTTTGAATCCCATCTTGACACGTAATACTCCGTAAAGAGGCATAGAGAGCTACTACGTAGACCAAGAATAAGGAGCCTACCTAAACCTCTAATCCGTAACTGAGCTACAAGCAACAACTCTCGCGCCGAACAAATGCAACCAACTATGTACGGTAATCAGGCAAGGGACGGTGTATTTGGGTATCACGACAAGTCTACAAACAACAAGCCATAAAAGCGAAACCCGTTTCTTCCTCAATTCATGAAAATCCCTGCAAAAAAAAAACGATGCAGACTCCTTTTTCCTTTTTTTTTGTCGTCCTTTAATGCTAGCCCGAAACTCATGATGGGGTAGTTTCCTGCTCGTGGTTTGCGTTATTCAAAGCGAGACTTCCGTCCACCTCGCCACCCATCCGCGAAACCGCACTGGGCGTCGGACTAGAGACAGCCGAAGCGCTGGTTTCGGTGACGAGGGCCGGCGCCGAGGTCGACTTCTGAGTCCGGTAGACGGCTGCACGCTCATCCCGCTCTTTCATGAGCTGCTTCTCGGCTTCGATGGCCTTCATGCGTCTCTCCTCCACTTCGTCTCTCTTTACTACTCTTTTCAGAGCCTCGGAAGCTTGGATCAGACCGTCAATGCTAATCGCATGATTCGTCATTTGATGATTGATATACGTATAAATGGCGGCAGGCGTGTCGCATTGAAGCAGCTGCGGTTCGTTGAGCTTCAAGAGCGCCAGCGCGACTTGGAAAAGGAATGTAGATCCTTCGCTGATGCATAGCACGACATCCCAGACGCGGAAGAGTGCCTCGGCAGAGAGCAAGTCCGTGAAGACGCTGAGAAACCACTGGAATGTCAATGCCTCGAGCTCGATGTTGAGCTGGTCCAGGTGATGTGACAGCTTTGGAAGCACCTCTCTGACGTATGTTCGTAGGACACTCTGATCCGCACGAGATGCCATCAAGCTATGATCATGGTAACCACGAGGCAAGATGAGCTCAATGATTGAAACAAGAACCCAAAAGGCGTCCTCAGTAGACGGCATGATGAGCAACAAGTTGGCTGCAATGAGATTCATACCCTGGCAGTATCCAACTTCCGGGTTGCGGCGACTATAGGCCCTCAAAACTTCACTGAGCTTGGCGACACCTGGGCCCCGACGGAAGAAAATGTTGTCGGTAAGCGTTCGATGGACATCCATCTCGATCTGCGAAAGTATAGCAGGGTCATCCGAGTCCAAGGATTGTGAGACAAGACTTTCGTAATGTCCCGGGATACGAATAGACAGAGCGCCCGAGCACTCGGCCCATACCTTCGGGCGGTTGGCGACTGGAATTCCACCAAGCACGAGGTTGCGAAACTCATTCCACTTCGCTCGGCCAACTTTTCCCTTGACACCCAAATCGGCAATACCAATTGTTTCGCCATCCATAAGCTTTGCTTCCGGAATCATAACGGGAGCTTTCTGGAAGCGAGCCTCTGCAGCAGCAGCGGCAGCGGCCGCCGCGGCCTCACCCTCTTTTCTGCGTTCGGCACGGACTTTGCGCAAGAACTCATTCCATCGAACGGATTTCTCACGTTGCAATGAATCATGCACATCGCTCAACTGCTTCAGAAGGAGTTTGACCGGTTCGACGTCTTCGCAAATGAGAGTTCCAGACGCCTCCTCGCTTTCAGAAATGGCGGCGTTAGTATTCACGGTCGCAGGAGCACTGGCTGGCGGGACAAAACCACGGAAGTTATTCATCATCGCCGGAGACCTTGGTGGCTCACTGGCTTCAAGAACCTCAATGCTGGAAGTCGCCAGGGGAGTGTGTGAAAGCAACTCTGTGGGTACTGTAGCGATCTTCAAATAATCATGCCATCTTTTTGGTTTGGCTTGATCCACAGAATCGTCGACAACACTGGGCGTTCCTGGTCGCGTACCTTGTACACTCTCGCGAGGTGAGTCCACGCTATCGGGTGAGGTCGGTGAGATTCCTGCTCTTCCGCCCGTCAACATCTCCGCTCGACTCCCATGCTTCATGCGAGCCGCGATCTGAGCAGCTTCACGCTGTCTCGTCTTGCGACGCTGATCATAAATAAAACCGAACTTATCGGTCAGATATTCACCGTTGCTAAGATTGCTATAAATATGAGTCAAGGTAGGCGGTTGGCCCTCGGGGGAGAAGATCGTGTCCATCTCAACTGGCGCATGATTATCCCCCTCTGTTCGGGTATCATCGGGAGATCCAGCCAAGCCTTCTCTTCTATCGCTTTGCGCAGAGCGACGTTTCACATTCGTAGCAGCGGGTGGAACTCGACGCATGGACATCAGCGCCTTGGGACCAGGTTGCGCCGAATTGGCATGATTCGACACACATGTGCTGGCAGTAGACGTAGTCTGCATTGACGTAATCGAAGCCGAAGGCTTTCTTGTACCCTGCGCGGAGTAGACACTGGAATTTATACTAGAACTTCGCGTTGATCCACCCTCGGGAGGAACAAAAGAATCTTCCTGCAGCGCTGGTCGTCGGTCGCCTGATATTGGCGCACGAATAGCCGTCTTGACCACATCACTGTTGACGCTTGGGGGCCTACTCGACTTCTTATTGCTGCTGCTCCAGAAATAATCCTTCAGAGCTTTAATGGTTCCCTTACCCGCAGGCTTGAGCGTTTTTGAGCCGCTGGGCTTATCAGAGCCCTCGGCTTCATCGAATATCCCCAATCCCGTATGTGCCGCAGTTTGCGATAGCGAATCATGCATCGCATCATTCATAAGATTCGAAAGACCCTCCGCGCCGCCCGGTTTTGACTCATCCTGCGCCTTGAACTCTTGCTCGATCGCTCGGAGTCGTTTCTCGAGCTGCAAGTTCGATAACCCGCATTCTAGTATAATTCTTCTCAGCGCTCTTTCCCGCGCATCGGCTTTTTTCCGCATGTTCGACACCTGGAGATCACGCTGGGCCAAGTCCTCCGCGATTTGGCGAACGAGATTGACAGAGCCGTACTTTCCTATGAGCCGCTCAATGTACTCGTTCTCGGCAAGGTGTAGAGCCCCGGGTATAGTGTGAGTCGTGACGGGGGTATCGAACAGGGCGCTGCGCGCGGCTTGTGGGACGTTGTAGGAGGTCAGGCTGTCCACGATGGAGGAGGCATCGGGATGGCGGTTCGACGAATCGTCGGCGCCATCCGTGGGCTCAACAGCGGCTCGTGAGATTGAGGCACATCGGGACTGCTGCGGGGAGAATGACGGGAAGGAGGTCAGTGACTTGTCAGAGGCGGCAATGGAAGACGCCGAGCTCGACGGGTGCGACGGGACTTTTCGCGATCGCGACTTGGCATGGCCGGCATAGCCTCTGCTGCTCTTGGTCGAGACGGACGACAGCTGCGACGTGGTTCTCCTCAGAGGTGCAGCGTGCTCGGATTCCATAGCGCATAACAAGTACGCATCTCCGTTGGGGGTTGGGTATGAGGTCGCTTCCGTGACTCCGCAGAAGAAGAAGAAGAAGAAGGGCGTTGAGGTTGAAACGGGAGTTGGATTTGACGTTGAGGCCTAGAAAGTGTACGCCAGCCAGGGCGAGTCGGCGATACGTCTTCGAAGGGCAAGAAGGGGTAGAGGCTGAAGAGGTGACGCAAGACAGACGAGTGATGCATAAATTTGCTGTAGTGGTGCTTGGAAAACGAGATGGAAAACCCAGTTTAAGGCTGAGAGAAGCGCGTGCATATGAAGTAAGTATGATGATGTAGTTGCAGTTACAATGCAGGTTTTTGGTTGCACGGGCGTGTTACAGGAAATGGCAGTTGCGGAATGCCGTCGCTGCGTAGAGACATAACCCCGCAGACGCAGATGTTTTTACGCGATAGATTTGATAACAGCATATCACCTTATCTCCGAGGGCTGAAAAAGCCGCACTCACGCGAGATATGCTTGTACAAACACTTATGCCTGTACACTGACTTATGCATGTATTTAACGTAGTGGCACAAGTGCAGCCTGTGACTCTTTGGGAAATCGCGATTCACGACGGTGTAAGCCAGCCGGCACATGTTCAACACCAGATGCAACCTCTTTGTCTGGACAGGGGGGGGGGAGGACTTCTCTCTCTTACAACCACAAACCATTCTTATTCCCTGTATCACGTTGCTCACCCGTCCGAATCACAGCCCATGGACTTGGCAGGTGGGGAGATACCTGGAATATTTAACAAGCCAGGCAAGGATTCTCGTGTAAGCACGTTAACGAAGCCATTGAGAAATGGTTTTACAAGTCAGCCAGCTTACCACCACGGTCCAACCATCTTACACGGCGCAGTTGGCTTATTATTTGCGAGAAACACACCAACAACCGTTAGCAAAGTCACACACACATTCTGCCTAATTAGCAGGCAGGCAAGCCATCGGGTCAAGCCACTGTCTTAGAAACTAGGATTCAGAATTTCAGCTAGCTAAGATGTACGGGGCGTCCGGTCCGGCGTTTGAAAGCCAATACAGACTGACACAATAGACCAAACCATTGCATGCGTCATGACACATAGGAGAATGCCGACTATCACACCAGTCGTTTTACAGACTGTAGACTGAGTAGGGAAACTGGGGGGGGACAACATATCGTGCTCGTCTGTGGCAATCCCATTGGGACAGGGCCGTCGAGTCAACTGATAGACTAGATTAGACAATAAGAGGGGGCACCAACCCCCTTTACAAACAGTCATTCATGTTCGGGGAAAATGCAATGCCTCAACCGACACACTGGGATTAGACGAAAAGGAGAAGGGAGGACATTAGGAGGTTCAACGGGGGAGAGAGAGAATAATGGTATCGTGGACAGCAGAAAACCGGGTCAGAGAACGGAAGCCGAAGTCCCAGCAACCTCCAACGAGAGAGATATAATAAAGAAGTGTTCAATCAATAATAAACAACCTAGACCAAACGCGTCGAGCGCAAAAAAAAAAAAGGAGCCTTGAATCTATACCACCGTAAAATGCTAGACCCCGAAAACAAAAAAAAGTAGGTAGATTGTATTTGTTTGTTTGTGTGTGTGTGAGAGAGAGAGAGAGAGAAGAAGAAAAAAAAGGGGTATCGTAATCACAAATCGTATCAAATCCGTTTCCGCCCACTTTTGCTCTTTCTTTCCTTTCCCACCCCAACACGACCGAAATATTGCCGCCCTCTTCTTTCATGTCATGTTCGTTCGGGTTTCGAAGTTTGTGGGAAAATGTTGTGTGTGTTTTTCCCCCATTTGTATCGTCAAACGTACTCGTAAAACGAAAGAACAAAAAACAACCAAAGCGTGATATTTTTTTGCGGGTTTTTTTTTCTTTTGTTTGATACTTAATTCCCCCCCTTTTTCGATATATATGTTATTCCTCCCCCTAAACATGTTTTCCTCCACCCTGTTTGTTTCTTTTATATAATATTTGCGATACTAATTCTCTCCGAACTCCGACTATTCGCGCTAGGAGCAGGAGCTGGGCTATTCTTGGCGCTCTCAGGGGCAGTCGTGCTGCTTCGGGGGATGCCCGCCGTCTGCTCCATTTTGATCGGCGGTAGCGTCGGCGTGGTGAGTGGTGCCGCGGCCAATCGGTAGTTCGAGACTGCGCTCGGCGTGGTTACGGTTCCGAGGCCTCGTACGAGGTCGATCAGGTTGTCCCAGCCGCCCCAGTCTTGTCTTTCTTCGCCTGTCAAACCTGTGCGCTTCTCGATCGGGGCAAGGCCCCTGGCTGTTGCGGGAGGAGGGGCGGGGGGATCTCGCTCGCTGCCGGCCCATATCCAGGCGCTCTCGGCGTTGGCTTGCATGTCGACGCTGACGTAGAGGAGGAGTTCCTCGTCTCGCATCAAGCTGTCCTGGATGGATTGCATCGATCTAGGGTCTAGGGGGGCGGACTGTGGCGGGTAGCCTGGGATTGGCATACGGGGCATGCGCTCGGCGGCGTCTTGCTGTTTAGATCTTAGTGTGCGAGTGAAGAACGAGAGATAACGTCCACAAGGCACTGCTACATCCCTTCTTCCGTGGACAGATTTGAGCACTCTGAGGCAGATTAGAGCTGGCTCCTTGTATCCGGTAAGCAAAAGGAACAGCGTCGAGCGGAAAATATGGGTAACTAAGAGAGTAGATGCTACGTCTGCGAGGCTTGCGCTTGAGCGCTCCATCAGTCGTCCTGTTTCGAATGCTATAGCTGTGCATTGTTCTACGGCCTCCATGCGAACGTCCATGGGGCAAGCTGGCGCTAGGTTGTATCGGTGTAGATGCAGGCGTGCGCTGAGAACGTACGCCAATGGTGTAATAGCTTGAGGAGAGATAGTCTCCATGCTGTTTGGTTCCATGACGGAGGGAAACATGCTTTGGCATTCAGCGAAGTGCCGGTCGAAGGTGGCCAGTCGGTGCCGTTCGATAACCAGCGTAGAGAATGCCTTTCTCAGAGCTGTGAAAGACCGCACAACATTGACAATGCCGTGCAAAATTAGAGGTTGGCGGGCACCGTGGTGCGCCCCTATTGGCCCTTCGGACTCTAGGAGGTTGTCGTCGTGGGGTTCAGGGAGTGTAACGTCGCAGTCCGTGTCGTTGATAATAAAGGGGCGCCCGAGATCCAACGATAAAGTCCGATCGAAGATATAAAGCGCCCACCAAATTCTTCGCCGTGTATCCGCTTCTACTCTCGAACGCATCCCCACCTCTAAATGGAGGTCCAAGTCCTGAGCACATCGTATCGCCTTTCCTAGCCACTTCCAAGCAGCGGATTTTAGATTCATTTCGTAGAGAGCGATCGATAGGAGGTAGAAGCCCCGCACGTCATCCAGCACGAAATCGTTTGCCCAGGGATCCATGAGGTCGTTTGAAGTCTCCATGAACTCGCTTGCCTTCGATGTTCGATCGAGAGTTGGATCCGTGCTGAACATGCATCCAACTGCGAGCACAGCGTAGAACATGGCCAGCCACGGGGATGGAACATGCCGTAGATCACTGCTTTGATACAGCCGTGTCACATCCTGCTGGAATGTAGCCCAGGGTAGTATTGGCGTCGCAAGCTGAATAGACGAGTGGTATGCTTGCAGGAGGTTGTCTACAATTACCTTTGGCGGCAAGGACGGTCGAGCTCGGTCGAAGTACGTGGGCTCAGGCCAGGGCCGGTACGGTGCCGGCGCCTTCAGGAGGCCCTTAGAGATGTTGCGGAAAGGCACCCGCGCTCGTCCGTGGTCGTGGATCGCCGGCGTCCGCTTTCTTTTGCGAGGTTCTAGATTCCGGTCAGGGAGGCGGAGCGCCGCCTGCTCTGTGAGATCGGCGTCAACGTCCGCATGGTCGCTACCGCTGCGCTCAGCCAAACTGCGCTTCAGGCTGCTGTTCTCTCGCCGTATCCGCTCCATCTGCTTCTCCAGATCTTGCACCTGCTTGATGGAGGACATTCGCCGGTTCGTCTCTTTAGTGAACTGGCATTTGACATTCCGACTAGAGCACTCTGAGCAGCTAGTCGTCTCCGTTGCATCACACTTGACCTTCCTTTCCCGGCAAGCATCGCAGCTACATCGATTACAAGACGTGGTTAGTGCAAACTCGATGGAGGAACGTTCTTCAACTGCAAAAAAAGGACGGCTGCTTCTGATCGAACTATGAGGCCCAACACATACCTAGGGTCTTTCCGACGTTGTCGGTATGCTCTCTTCTGCGCTTGAACATTCACCGACAACTGCGCACTTGAAAGCCCCGGCGTGCTTACTGCCATCTCGCCGGTGCTATGAGACTCTCGCCCCATGATGGAAGTTGCTGTTGCAGGCGTGAATGACTGAAACGAAGCCTGGCTAACCGGTGGCAGGGGCGGAATCCCGATTGGCTGAGGCGTGTGTGTAGGGTTAGGTCTGGCGTTTGGCCCCATGATGCTGTTGAGGTAGTGGACTTGAGGTCGAGGCGAAGTGATTGAGGAAACTGATGAAGAGTCGTAGGATCGAGTCGGAGAGCGAGGGTACAAGTTGTGGGATGGCGCCGCCATCGTCGAGTTTTGGACGTCTCGACTCTCGGCAGGAGGGAGTGGCTCTGCCTTCAATGGTTCTTCAGCGAATCGAAAAGCTGATGGTTCTGGATGAAGCACAGCAAGCATACAAGCCGGTGTGATTGATGATGGCTTTGACGATGACGGGGGAGTCTGGAGATGCAAGGAAAAGCTTGCTTTGGCTGGCTCGCTTGTATTCAACCTAGCAACGTTGGGCTAAACATGAATGGGGCCGGACCTGCCACGAGGGGTTGAGGCTACCTCGCACGAGATGCCACGAAACTAGAGTCGATTTTTGGGCCAACCGTTGCTCGGGGCTCGCTCCAAGTCGTCTCGAAGTTCAGCGCTGTGTGACTACAATACCGCTATACCCCGTGTCTCCTCTTCTGTGCCTCTGTCGTCTGAGATCGTCTGATGAACGCTTCTCACTGGTTGTTCTCGGATGATGGATGCTCCGTTACAGTAGAGATGATGATGAACACCCCGTCAGTTCTGCGGGTTTCTGTATGTTCAGTCCAGTTGTCTAGGTTGGCAGCCCTCTTGACGGTTAGAGGCCGATTTCCACATATGTATGTACCTAAGTAAACAGGCAAAACGACGCGGGCGTGTACAAGAAAATGCGGAATACCCCCAGACGGAGAAAGCCAAGCAAGAATTAAAAACGGTTCATGAACGATAGGTCTGAGGAGGCGTGTGGTGTCTCTAGCCGATGACAAGACCGAAGCTAGCGACGAGGGGGGAAAATGAAGACAAATACGGTTGTGAGAACTATGCTGGTGAGCGAGGGCGAAAGAGTGGGTGACGTGACTCGCGAACCTCGAGGTGAATTGGTCTGAATTGGTCCGAAACAGATCAAGATGGGCCCATGGACCGATACACGCATGACCCAAGAGCTAAGAGGAGAGCTATGATGTATCCAGTGTCTGCCCTTCTCGGAGCAGGGTCGAAGCAGTAGCAGTAGCAGGGTCCCCGGAAGGCACAAAACAGAGCAGAAGAAAGCGGAAATACATATACACTACACAGCTGGTTATACCTAATCAGGATGCTTTTGGAGGGGTGAATCCTTCGAGGTCGACTGCTCACGCCTGGGAAGTACGGAATACCTGCACTAGATCACCCCTGTCACTGAGGAGACACAGCCGTAGGAGGCATCGGGCAGGGCTGGGAGCCTGGAACGGGGTGAACTGGGTGAACGGGGATGGAAAGTGAGGTTCCTTGGACCTGACCAAGCACCGAGCAAGCACCAAGCAAGCACCAAGAACCAGGCGCTAACTAAACTAATGTCGTTTCGAGCAGAAGGTGGGCCAAATTCGGCCCTGACCTTGAGCTGCGCTACTGATCCCTGACCGTATAAGTTATGGGCCCATAACCCACGGGCCCATGGGGCTAATAGCCATGCTGCTGGCTCCTATGTGGCCAAGCAGCAGGCCAGCCCTGAGGACGGATCGGGTGGTGCTGGAGATGCGGATCATTCGACAGACACCGGGATAGGTACGTAGTAGGTAGTAGAAGAGACCAGTGCGGTTGCTGCCCGTGGCCAAGGATGTATTCCGCCTTTAAAATCGACTCGCCTCGATGTCTCCCGTCCCCCGTCTCCTCGTGGAATGATGAATTCACTTACACCACAATGCCACTTATGTACGTCCTATCTACACTACCCAACACTAACAGCTTAGCAGGTCGTCGGTAGCAGACAGCCGGTCATAATTAGCCATAAACGAGGAGACTACCGGTGCTGTAGTCGGCCAATGCACTCACGCTAGGTATATTTGTCCATGTCAGCGTGGGTGTAAGATCTTCGCCGCTTTCATCGTTGACCCGTTTATATCAGAGCGTTTGGATATATGTGTCTACTACTTGACTCACGAGTAGGTACCTACCTAACCAACTATTTTGCCGACTGTGGCGGGAGGGACCATGGAAGAGAGACTACCTACGAATGGCAGGTAGGTAGATGAAGCTGCGTAGCCGGAATCCATGATCTGCAGGCTGTAAGACAAAGTCCCCGTACATAATTGGCAGTCGGTAGCTTGGACTTGTTCCTTGAAGGACGAGCACGCTACCTTCACCAATGCGCGATATTACCATTACTAACTGGCCAAAATACTACCTATCATGCGAGGTCCGTCGCATAGGCCAGATAGACAAATGAGGACCGTACCGCCTGGAATAGAAACCTCTTCGTTGCTACTTGGGGTAAGGAGGTGCCGAGATGTTGAGAAGAGTTGATCTTGGGCTCCAGATAGCTATCGTAGATGACAGCAACGGTAGTAACTCCGTCTAATGGATACTGGGAGTGTGAGTGTAGCATGAGTAGGTGTGATGCCGGCTCGATACATTCGACAGTATGACCTCCGCATTGGGGAGCATCTCGACCCTTTTTTCCACGGTACGATATGGAATTACGGATTACCTACATGAGTTTGTAAACCCCCGCGTATGTAACCCCTTGTATGGCGAGGGCCCTGACCGGATACACTAGGCAGTCCAAACACCATTGGCAACCGTGCTAGACTGGGTGATCCGTCGCTGTTATGCCAGATATTCCGTAGAATTATTCCGTATTATCTCGCACCGACGCGGGCTAAGGTCACCAACTATGCGTTAGCAAGGGTTTCGCCGAGAACAGTAACAACTGACAGAACGGTTAAGTATTCTCGTTACGATACTCAACTGATAATGGTTACAGACGCCCAGGGGTTCGAGACCTCTGTGTGAGGTACATACTTGGTAACCTCTGCTATACATCGTGTCTCATATCGCCCGCCGTCGACCGGTTTGTAGTCGCAGGTACCGTCGTATCACGCAATAGCCAGACAGCGAAAAGAACGGCTCTGGTGCTTCGCCGACCAGCGGCCGAATGAAAAGCCTGGCTTGTTCGAGAGGAGCCCGACGGCCAAATAAGCGACGCAAGGATGGCAATGGTTACGCTACGGATCATGTACATAACCTGCCTACTGTACGTCCGTGCTAGTGCAGGCCTAGTGTGCTGGGCGGCTGCGGTAAAGGGGAACCGACGGCATGACATGCCGGAAAGGGTTGATTCGGCCGCAGCAAGTTCGCAGGAACGTTTGCGCCGGAACGAGGGACTTGAAACTGAAACCTACCGGAACCCAAAGCGGGCCATGGGGTAGAGACGGTGGGTAGACCGCTAATGCTCAATGCGCTCATGTGCAACAGTTAACGAGACTCCTGGCGTGGGATCCAAGGGGCGGCGCCGGTTTCTTAAGCCAAAATCAACGACCGTGTACTTTTGCCCTGCGCTCGATAGTCGCCTCTCCTGTGAGGATTCGCGCGAGCAGGCGACGGAGAACGAGGAAAAAGAAATATAACAGGTCCCGTGACCGAATAGGAGCTGAAACTCGCTGTCACATTGCGGTTCTTCCCTTTTTATACAGTATGTTTACATAGCAACCAGGCATGTACAAGTATACATACCTCCCTCTCTCTTCTTATCGTGTGCACGAAATACGGAGTCGTCGTTTTATTTGGCTGTGGGAAACAGCTGAACGTGCTTTTTTAACCAGGTGGCGTCGCGAGGTACCCGTACCGTCTATCACAACGCCCCGTGGATTTGTGACAAGGGCTTGCGTTGCTAATTAGTTTGCCCCTCAATGGATCTTAACATCCCACCGCAGGGAGGTGATTCGGGAAGCTCGACCGGAAGGGAATCTTTGATCAGGGTCCAATGCACGGAATGGGTACTTCGTGAGACCTCTCTCCATAATTGTGCTGCGCCGCATGACACCCAACAGGTTTCATTCCGCTCTGGATTGCGCGAAGAGGTTACGAGTACATACTTAACCGATTGTTTATCAAAGGGCTCGGCGGGCCAAGACGCCAAGGCATCGGTTATTAAAGTTGAGGTATAGCAAGCATGGGCTCTTCATCCGAAACGACGCACGGCTCGATTGCCACGGGGCTGGTATCGTTGCCGTTGGGCATTGAGTTGCAGCGGAGAGTCTTACTCGAGGGCCAACCGCGACAAGTCCGGATTACGAAATACACAGAAGAAGATGGCGAATCTGGATGACGACTTCACCGAAAAAAGTTGAGGGATATTACGATACGATGCTGGATCGATGGCTATGCATGTAACGAAGTCGACAATCCTTGGCTGGCTGGGGCCTGCTGCTTGTCATGGGCACCGGTTAGCCGTATCCACTCTGCCAAAAGGGAAAGCAGACAAATTAGGGCCGGCGGTCTCAAACAACCACGCGTTCCATCATGTACCCTGCAGGCAGGTAACTAGCCGTAATTATCTATCTACGAGTACATACTTGCGGGATAATGTGAATCAGCAGAGAGATCCTGCAAATGTAACAGTGCCGTGGTTTGGTCGGTTGCCTACTATCTGTCTATAGATAGAATACCGGTACGGCATAAGTACGGGATATTTGTGTCCTAACTAGGAGTACGTACGCTGTCAGCAGCCTAACACCACGACCTAATTAGGGACGAGTACGTGATTGTTATGTACTGGTTGTGATTCGATACTATGTCAGGCATCTGTCTGAGAAAAAAGGGGCTGTTGTCGTTGAGTTGTCGATATGCTTACGTTAGCACATCGTGTAATCGGCCCTCGTTGCGTACGAACTGCCTACATCATGGGCAACCCTCACGGACGATGGCACCAACTCCTGGCGGCAGGGATGCCTGGCCATGGGTGAGGAGTGATCACTGTAGCGCAGGTCAAACAGTCGGACCTAATCCGTAATCCTGCGCTTGTCGCTCCATGCGCTAGTGTCAAGAGTGCCACCATCCCACTGCTTTAACTACGGAAAAGGTAGGTCACCCATCGACTTTCTGCACTTGCGCTAACTAGCGGATGGTTTTCCGATGATGGACCCGAGGGATCGGAGCTGGTATCGTCCATAGCGTACGATGTACAGTACCTACCGGTATACGAATCGAATCTCACTACGGAATACGACTAGGTAATAGGCACATACTCCGTCCGTACGCATTCCGCACTCCGTACTCCGCACCGCATGGTAGCCATATGTAACACTTACAGACGTCTCTATAGGCAGGGGACTCTGTATCGTAATGTGCTCAGTTGCAATGTGTGAAGGAGTTCAGTAATAGTAGGTAGGCTTGAACCGACCGGAACGAGTGCCGCAGGTTGGCAATTTGAATTGGTATTGATTGGGATTCTGGTGCTCAACTAACTATTGGAGTTGTTATGCGCAGGACGGAGTGCTACCTATTGCGGAGATGCATGTGACTGCTACCAACTAGTCATTCACGAGGTATACGTCCAATATTATAGGGCAGCATGGCGGATTTATTGTAATTGTTGGTTCATTAATTCTGGTATACCCAAGGGAATAACACGTCCGTTAAGCTGCCTACCTTGTGGTAGTACTTTAGATTGTTACGATGGCAGCGAGTATCGTCAACACGGCAACGCTTCCGACAAGGCCACGCAATGAGCATCGCCGGAGTACGCAACCTCGAGATATAGTACTCGTACGAGTACCAAGGAACGGGATTGACTACCGATCTCGTTTGCGCTGACGATGTTGACAAGTATAGCCCCTATTGGTCGAAATAGTGTCTGCCGCTTATCTATTGATTGGTTGATTTTCAGATATCACAGATCCGACCTTGGGAACGTGAGACCTTCACCCGGTATTCCCTTCCTATACGATAGCACCTATTACAACTCACTCACTATCTTGGATGATGGCGTTGTCCTGACTACTCCATGCCTGGGAACCCCTGGGATTCTCCGGGGAGTCTCTCGGGATTCAACCCTTTGACGTGAGGTAATCACAGGTCAACAACGCGTTGCTTGTGGCTTTGCTCCCTTCGTGGCATCACAGATTACGCAGTCCTCTCGGTTAAGTGCCTTCTAGTCTTGGCAGGCTTGTCGGCGTTTACGCACATGTTCACGTGTTAACGCCTAAACAACAAGCTGCAGGTGGTTATTAATACCTATTAGTACCGTATGTACTTGTAATCTGAGATGAGTTGCTCGGCATTGCTCGTCGTCGTCTGTTGATTGTTTATCGATTACCCAATCTGGATACCGGTGAAAAGTCACACCCGTATCAACTGGCTGGCTGTAATCTTGCTGCAATCGCGAGATCTAGTGGTAACGCAGCCAATCGGCCGCGTGCTATTGATTACTCAGGTGACGTTTCTGACGTTTGTTGATTTCACACTTGGTGCGGGTTGCAAGTGTAACTGTTTTTGGCTACAATTCCGTGCACTACCCCGACTAGTAGCCACCCGCTAACCCATTGTATCTGGCTTGTACCGTTGATGCTCAGGTACCTTGCCCCGAGTTGCGTTGCTAACTGGCACTTTTGTTAACTGTTAGGATGTTTGTGGAACTTCGCCGGCAAAGCTTTCCAGTTCAGGGATAACAGGTTGAGCGCTACGGAACACCCTGGATAGAAAGGTAACACTTACCAGGTATAGGTACTACATACACTACCTACTCGTACTCTACCGGTACGGAAAACATTACACCGGATCTCTACGAGTAGCTCTGACTGCTCTTGTCTTGGAGGCGACACCAGCGGTACCTTAGTTCGCGGGTCAACTTGTAGGCCGCAGATGCTTTATTCCGCACCGATTTATTCCCCGGTTCCTACAGCAAACGGCATCTGTAGTTATCTACCTACTTCGTAATCTACTCAACCCAGTAATCACGAGTGTAATTCGTACTTCGTTTACTTCGTATGTGTTGATATTAGTATTGGCAGTTACGGGAAAAGCAAAGTCGTCAGGGGTATCTCCGATTCGGGTGACAGTCTGGGACTCTTGTTAGTGCAGTTACCGTACCTACACGAGGTTACCTACCAAGCACGATACATACGCTCTTCGTAATCCGTAGACAACGATCCATCCCTTGCCACGAGTCAATTTACCAAATCTATGGCTAACGTGCGCACCTATTTGTACTCGTATGCTAACAGCCTGCTAACACCATCGCCATAGCGTGATCGTTACGGCTACGGCGTAAGCTCTTGTTGCGACATACGAGACTCTTACACACGCTCTTGACTAATTAACTGTTTCATACGGCTCTTAGTTAACGCCTATTTGTGTAGCGCACCATATCAACTTCGTACGGGAGACACTAACTACCAGGTAAGTAATTGTAGTAACTGATCCGTTACACGACGAGATATCTACACTATCCCGTAGAAGTCAACGATCTGCCTACCTCTTTAACCGCCGGTTTTCTACTGGAAGGTAACACGATAGAGAGGCCACTTGGCAAACCTGAATAGGCTCGTCCTCGACCCATTCTCAAGCCGGTGGTTTCACCTTCGTGCCGTGTCTCTGAGACGCCGCCCCTAAAACACCGACGTTACCCATGGTGGAGTGTCGTACGTGCGTTGCGGAACAGGTACGGAATACATGCCGGTACACGGAGCGATCGGGAGGCTGTATTATGTGCCCGTATAACCAACCCATGGTACTAATCCGTACACCTCAACTGATACGGGGTTCCGGAATATTTGAAATCTCACTTACTAATTTACCCCGGATTGTTAGCATTGCCGGTAACACGTACATTACAGGTTCCTATTTCTATAATTACCGTACCAAGTTTCTGCAAACCAGAGACCTCCTGCCAACGATCCAATAGGCACATAGGGTCCGATGGAGAGAACCTACTAAGCTCACTTTGCGGGTCGGCATGTTGCATCACCCCCCATTTCGTGGATCTCCATCTCATCATGCCGCGGCCGGAGATATGGATAATATTGACTTACGAGTAGTGTTCCGGTAGTTGACAACTGCACTACTTACTCGTAACACGATGTCTGTGCCTATCCACGACCCAACACAAGAAAGATACTACATTCCGTAACGTAAAGCTATTTACTTCAACCCGTACAAGTAGTTTCACATCGTATAACTCAGGAGTTACCAACATTGGTTGAGGCTTCAATACGGTGTCTATCTACCTACCATGCCACGTTGCAATCGTCAAAGGTTGAAACTCCAGGGCGGTACCGGAAGGCTTCCCGATGGACGAGCCTGTGCACTCCAGCACTAGGTGACTGGTGTACGAGTAGCAACTATTTCGTACCTACGGATACAAATACTGCAACATTAACTCGTACAAAGTCCCCTACACAATGGATCTCCGCTCTGCTGCTTTCGAGAACCTTTTCTATCGTCTTCCATCACCTCACTTTGCCGGCACTATCTGCAATAACAGGACCAAGACGCACCCCAACAATCTAGTTTACCAAGTTTCTGCTGGAATTATTCCGTGCCTAGGAGGGGGAGGTAAGTATTCCGAATGGTTGACGAGCTGTTTGTCCCAAGTTTCCACGCTACAAACTCGCATTAGGACCCCACGCGCCGTGCTAAACACCAACTTAACAACTCAACAATTGGCACTCATTGGCCGGCTTCAACACACGGATGGAGCACATCTACGCCCTATTCGGCATAAACTCCCTACGCTAAATCGAATCCTGCCCGAATTAGCCTGTGCGGACCAATCCTGCCGAGTACAAATACATATGTATGTACCTACTTGCAAGCCCGGAGCCATGAATCTGGAATTCTCGGCTGGTTTGTCTAAGCGCAGATATGAACATCCCCGGGGATCTACCGGTAACTACCTACCTCTTCGTATGTAGCGCAGTTTCAACCATCTCAACTACGGTGTTAAGTTGCAGGGTTTGTTCAGCCTACGACTGTGAGTGCAAGCCCAGGTAGGCAGGTATTCGTGCTCAGTCTGTGGTGTAAGAGCTCCTAACCGTGTTGACCATGTTAAGCACCTCACAGACGTCTGCTCTCACAGCCTGAACATCCAAAGCACCACCAGTCTGATACGACCTGCCTATACAAGCTACACCCACCGCGTAACTGGGGATGCAAAGTACGAGTACGTACGAGTAGCCAGGCTTGCTAGCATTCCGTTCTGCATGTAGGTAATCTCGTTGTTGCGCGGATCGGCGGAAACTAGCATTAGCCAGCCCTTTGAATCTCGGCCGGACAGCAACCGAATTCCCCTGTGGCTGGCATCTCACTGCAACTCTAGTGCAGCTACGGAATACGTCAAACCACTAACCCAGGTAGTCGACAAGTCGCAGCGTCTTCCGTATTCCGTATTCCGTAGTGTGGTGAACACTACCTTACCTACCTACCTCCATCATGACTAGATATCGCCACTGCAGATGGGTAGCGAGCCCACTCGACTCTCGGAGTTGCTTGGCTATTACTGTACGAGTACCTACCTAGAGAGGTAGTACTCCGTACAAAGTATTCCGTATGGGAACCCTCTGAGGACGGCTCCGATACTTCGTACATCCACGGAGCAACCCCTCAACCAATGATGTAAATCACGACTTTAGTGTACCCCCTTCAGTGACTCGAGAAGACTCCGCTTGCTCGGAAAACCGCGACTTTGGCACGCACTCTGGGCTCGTTTTCCGAGGGCTGAAGCACCTCCCCATATTCGCCAGGTGATCATCGGCCCAATACGCAGTCGGCATCCGCCGGGCACGCACGCCGGATCAGCCGAGGCCGAAGAGGTCGAGATGGATGGGAGGGAGCACATGCCGAAGATCCAAGGTGCCAGTGGCTACCAACAACACAATATTGACCAAGATGTACCTACTCTGTACTCGTACTCGTTACACTACTTTGTACGATCCACCCCTGGCGAACCCTCTCCCTCACGCTCGAGACTGCAAACATATCGCCCACCGGGTAGGATGCACAAGTATCACGACGGTTGTCACCAGCATTCGATCCGTATGTGATATTGGAATCGTCCACAACCAGATTCAGCAGGTCCAGCCAGACAATTAACAAAGAAGTAATTACCATTTATTTGAATTTATTGTTAGCCCGTCTACCCGTCTGACTATTGCCTAGACGTTCTGCATAACAACCGGATTGGGTAGAAATTCGTTATGTACTCGTACGAGTAGATGTCCAGGCTTCGGGTCATGCGTTTTTGACAGTTCTGCAAGCCTTCGAGCGTCAAGTGTGGATCTTTTCTTATCAAACCGGTAAATACTTCCAGACATGCAGTCTCACCTGCTTACGCCTTAATACTTATACAGATGTCGCTCAGGTTTCTTATTGATGATTGTTGGTTCGAGGGAAAAAAAAAGGGGGGGCAGAAGGATACTCCCGCTCCAACGACTTTTTTTTTCCCACACACGGGTTTGTCCGTACGATACTATTGACGGCTTATTGTGGGCGCTACATCGTGCCTATGCTGTCCCTCCTCAAATGTGTTCAGCTAATTATTGCGTGCCGTTACCAAGACTTCAGTAAAAGTAATCACCCTTTACGGCTGATTACAGCGAATCAGCTGCTCACCGAGAAAGAAAGGAAGAAAACAAGAGTAATACATACGATACACGCTAAGTAGTGTCCCCCAGCAGCCAATGAAGGGGAAAGCGTCGATAAAGATTCCATGGGAAGCACTGCGCGGTCCTGTTGCTATTGTTGGAGCGAGATGACTGGTCAAGATGAGAGCCACGATGCCACAGCTTCCCGCTTCCTTGCCTTCCCGACACGTGCATGGCATGATCACCGAGTCCTGGTCTGGTGTTCAACTTCTGCGCTCGTACCCTTGGACCACCTGGACAACCTTACCCGCTTGGCGAGCGGGAGGGGAGAAGGGTTTTTTCTCCAACCAGTAGATCTCACACTCCCCTCCTACCCCTTCGTTTCCCTGTACTCGTACAAGTACATTCACAGCACGGAATAGGTACTTGCACACCACACTAGGACGGTCAGAAGGGTTAGCATGTTCCAGTTTCTTCTGTTAAGTCCCAAAATCGCCTAGACGTCTTATGGACTTTGCCTCGAAAAGCCCATGTCAAGATAGCGTCCGTGTCACGCCACGTTGCATACTACCGAATTAGTGAAGGGGCAAATAAAAGTGTTGGTTAAGGGCAGCACGGGAATACAATTTGTATACCTGCAAAATACTGGCACGGACGAAAGTACTATCTCGTAGTAAGTTGTCAGCAAAGATATCGAAAACTCCTCCCCCCGGCACACGTGCCGTATGCGATGAAGACTGCGTGGCTGCAGCGGAATAAGCAGTCTCCATCAAGTGATATGAGGTTACATCGAGTGGCAGTCTATCTCGGAAAGCAGTAACGAGTGAGACGATACCGACGGGACGCGTGTACGGATTACTTGGGGGGATAAAAAAAGAAGGAAGAAATGTGACCCCCCCCCCTCCAGGCAATGAACAGCCTAAATAGGCAGTTCTCTAGAAGGCCGATCGTTGAAGAATATGGCAGCTCCTGTCAATATCCTGTACATAATAGCGCATTTGCCGGGCGGGGGGATCTTTTTTTTCTCTTGCCTCACCGGTTTTGTTGAAGAACCGGAATGCTTGTCAATAATAGGTATTCCTGTATGTAATCCGTAAATCGGCAGAGAGAGAGATTTTTCTGGATTTTTTTGGTTTGTTTTGATCTGTGGATTCGTCTATGCATACTCCCTTCTTCACCCCCCGTGGAAACCCCTCAAGTCACAGCAAGAGAGACTCGGCAGCAAAAGGAGTTAGAGGAGGGGCTCAGGAGCACGCGTCCCGGATGTCTCGTGGTACGGCATGCCGAAGCGCGAGCGGAGAAAGCAGACTGGATACCCGGGGACCGACGAATGAATGATGAGAACGAGGTAAGGATGTCGTGTCACTGCCTGGCCTACCTGGAGCGTATTCCCGGCAATATCATCTGTATAATCAACTCGTACGAAGGCGTCTATTTACACACAGCATCGACGATATCCCCAGACTCGTCTGGTGAAGAATTCTAATAATAACCGTCGATGATCAGTCCTCTGATCTTGTATCTCCGTGTCCCCGTTGCCCCCCGCAACGCCCGCTCAACTTTACGAGTAGAAATTCCGCGCGCTAGATAAAGGGCCGGGTCACAAACTGGCACGCATTACGCAGCGATTACGGGCCAACAACGCACAATTATTTGCTTGCTTTGCTTCCGTTTGCAGGCTCGAAGGCTTGTTTCCAGCTCACCTTTGTAGCGGCGTAACATGGGGCGGGCCTCCTGAGAACGCGCAAGCACCCACCAATTGGCTGCGGACACAACCGAGGTCTTGTGTTTGCCCTGCCGTGCATCATGTGTTTCGACGTGGGTAACGTCGCACGGAATGTGTGTCCGTCATGGCCGTTCTGCTACATACATACCATGCGGGTGTTCAAGGGGGGACGCGATACACCCACCGATGGGAGCCCCCCGTCGACGACAGAGTCGCACGAGGCATGTTTCTCACATGCCGTGCGACGAACGCAGCGGCCGTGTATCACCACGAGACGATGGAGGGGCCTCAACGACAATGCCTTTTGATTGGGGGAGGAGAACTTCCGATTCGTAGTATCGACTCCCCCCCTTCCCTCCCCACCCCCTGTCTTAATTCCTCTCTAGCCGTCCGTCGTCGAATCCCGCATCCTGGATGCTTGCATCGTGACTTACATGATCAAGTTGTCACACTGATAATGCGCGCACTTTCACTTACTGGTACAGGATGACTACGAGTACTGACTGGCTGACTGTCGGACCCCTTTTTGTGAGATGTCAGAGAGCCGCAGTTGCGAAATGAGCAAACCCTCAGCCGAGCCTCCCTGCATGAGTCCCAGCAGCTTTGATCCAGGTTCCAGGAATCTGTTTACACTACTGCATGCCCGCGGCTAACAGTAATGTGTGAAAGGGTGGTCAGGGTTGCGCACAGAGAAGAGGTCTCGGTCTCGGCCGAAAGGATTTCCTACTTCATTGTTACCCCGTCGTGGTCGGTAAAGCCAAAAAAAAACAATGGCCGATGAGATCCTTCCAGCCCCTCGGTTCTGTTTTCCCTAGGAGTCGGCTGCGTGGCCCGAAGAACCCAACCAACGGAAGATGAAGGAGATCCTCATCACCACCTCCAGAAGGGTCCAAATGAAACCCCTAGATACCCGGGATTCCCCCCCCAGCTCTATTTTTGAACGCACACCGGGCCCTGATTTAGATGAGCTGAAACCATCCTTCACGAATAGGTGCTGCAGACCAAGATGCGCCCGTGCTTGGCATGCAAGGTCCCTGGATGCATTTCGATGCACATCACAAACAAAACACAACAACAGCAGGGTCGTGTTTCCTTTTGATTTCTCCCGCGTGAGAGGCGTTCCATGTCCCCTTCTTCTCGGTATGTAGGCCCCCCAAAAATAGCATCGCTATCTTGCATCGCTAAAGTCCCCTCCCCTTGTTGCCAGCAGCAGCCCATCGAGGGGGGAAATCTCGCTGCCAAGAATAGTTTAAAACTTATGACTGCACGGGGAACCATGCGACGACGACGAGGAGTAGGTAGCGATTGGAGAGGATGACATGCAATGCAAAGGAGAATTCCGTTCACGCACGCACGCACTTCACGCGCAGAGTTGCTGCTTGGTCCATGTTCTGCACCCTCCTCCTCCTCAGCCCAGCCCCCCCTATCTCTTTCAGCTAACTTACCTGTCATTCCCTCTCATGCAGCGTCCTAATTTCCGAAATGTACCTTATCGGCGCCAACTCGAAAATGAAGCTGAGCATCATATCAAAGGGAACGACAGCCAAAAACGAAAATGGTCTGGCGGAAGCTAGAGAAGCAAGCATCTGACTGTTCCTCCCGCGTTGGCGAAAGACATCTGATCTGCCGTGTCACGAAAGTCCGCGCGCCGCATTCCGAAAAAAAAAAAACGACGAATCGCTCCAGAATCCTGCCGATCATAGCGCATGTTTGCTTCTGATCTCGATTTCCTCGGTACGCCTACTGCCTACTTACTGACCACCTCCTCCTCCTACCGGTAAAGTCATCAGTGGATTTATCACGTTTCCGAATCATCCTGAAACAGCCGCATCATGTTATTTTTATCCCATGTTATTCTCCTTGTGTTTTGGCTCCCCCCCTTGTTACTGCTAACTCGGTCCCAACCGCGCAATCCCCAACCTCCCCTCTTTCACCCCATCGGAATGAAGCCGAATCGCGAAAATACTCATAGCAAAAAAAAAGTAAGACGCGGAAACAAGGAAAGGAAAAAAAAAACCGTTAGCTTCGTTCCATTTCCATTCTGGAGACTCACCCGATTCGTCGTCCGGTTACCCATACGCGCGCCCTTCTACGGATTACCTAGCTTCGAAGACTCCCCGAGGTCTGGCTCATGCTTCCTTTTGTTTCGGGCCCATGATTCGTCCTCTCTCTCCTTGGCAAAGTTGCCACATGCTGCCCTTTCTCATTACGTACCCTAACCTATGTCCGCGCGTGATATCATACGCAAACAGGTTTAGGTAGGGACCCTAACTCGTCGCCCTCAGGACGCGCAAGATGGTACGATTTCTACGAAATAGTTACCTGCCTACCCCGTTCTGGTCCCATTGCCCAGCGACGCTAACAAGAAGAAAGAAAAAAAAAAAAAAACTTCCTGACGACGCACCTGAATTCGCAACCGTTACCGTTACCGCGTGCGCGCCCCGCAGGTCCGTCGGCGAAAGGAGTCCGTCCGTCCTAGTACTTCGTAGTAAGCAGGCAAGTGGGTGTCCTAACTAAAGAGAGGGCTGATCCCGCATCAGTGGGACGGGAAAAAGAAAGAGTCTAGTTTCCCTAGCGTTGTTTTCCCTCTCTCTCTAGACCGATCGATGAAAACGCGAGGAGAAAAGAAAAGAAAAAGAGGACCGGCAGATATTTCCGGCCCCGCTAGTATGGTTTCTCCGTACCAGCGGTCAATATCCAGAGACGACAGAACGAGCAAGCACATTGCTCTCTCTACGTTGCGTTCGCCGAAACAAGTTCTCATTCTCCAACTTGATGGCGCCACCGCCATCATCACCGACGCAGAAAGGTAGGGCATGCAGGTTACGTTTCAGATGCGTCTAGAAGGAATCTTTTTTCCCTTTTCTCGCTTCCACGGATGAAACGCGGCCGGGTTCAGCCCCTCCATGTCGCGAAGCGAAACAACGCGCCTCTTGTGAATTTTGTTCCGAAGGGATTCTTTTTCTTTTCGCTCGCTTCCAATTCCTGGTTGATAATGAAAGACCGTTTTTCGAAGCTTCTTTCGCTGGGGAGGGTTGCAGTGGCCGGGATGTTGTTCGTCGAGGAAGGATGAAGCGCAACCCTTGCCGTGCGTCCCGCTTCGAATTTTACTTGCCTGCCGCGATCACGTTGTTGCCTTGTCGTGTGTATGCATGTATGTATGAATAGGTAGGTTTGACGAGCTTGGCGCAACGGGGTTGTGGTGACAGGCTGTTCGCTTCGCGGAGGGATTCGGGATCGGGGCTATTTATGGCGCAAGCGAGGCGATAATCATTGGTCGTTGCCTCTCGTCGCTCGGACGAGTTGTGATAGATGCGCTTGAGTCCAGCGCATGAATAATATGGCCTTGGCAATGTGTAGGTATCAGAATGAGTTACGAAAGGGAAGACGTCGCGGGACGATTCGTGAGTTGTGTCAACTTGAGTATTACGAATTTATATCAATGATAATGAATAGAAGATTAAGAAGATGTGTTCAAATTCGTACCATGATTCACGCGATCACATGTGAACTCGGTGATAGGAGAGGGCCGGGCAACATTTGTACCCGCTCCTGTACAGAGTAGGTATTCTTGAGGATTTTAGTAAGAGCCGTTCGATGAATCGCCAGCCACCCTGGGCGACAGTATGACTCGAAGAAGAAAAACCTATGCGCGATGGGTTCGCAAGCATGCTGTAGGCGTAATTCAAAAATGAAGTAGTCAACTTGTCTGTAAGTCAGAGGGTGGCAAGTAGGGCCATCGGCTTCTCCAAATCTGAGTGCTCGGTTCTAGCTCATGACCATTTTGTTGAGTCAGCAAAATGGACTATCGTGAACCAAATTGAAGTTTTAGGGGTGCATATCGGTCTGTTCAATATATCAGAACCTCCTAACTGACCGAACGACAGATGCTCAGGAGCCACCCGACCAGAAGGGGGTCACCAGGCAACACGTCAGATGACCGACATTGCTGACGACACGTCATGGGTATGAGAAGCTTGTATATAAGCTTATTATTGACGTTATAAGCTTGGTCTGGTTCCCCTGTTCTTTCTCGACCTGTAGTTGAAGTTGGATGACCAGTCGTTATTTGACGAGGAGTTTTCAGGGAGTGAAAGTGTAAAGCCATTCAACTGGCCCAACGTTGATTAGAGACTCCTTTAGCTTCCCTTCTGTTTCGTGAGGTTTCTTAGGAGACTACTCAGTTGCCCTTGTCATCGTGATGACCATGTGTAGAGAATTGGTCTTCGTTCGTCGGAACCTGTTCCCGACGTAAAGATAGAAGAAACTGTGACGCGGTGTCCTATCAGCAGTGCTCGCTCCGTTGTAAGAACCTCTGCGCTCTTAAGATACTTCAGGTTCCAGACCTCAGACGCATACCAGTCTCAGGGGAATATCACAGATGTTCAGGGGACAGTCCTAGGGCGCTCGAGGTCTGAAGTCCTACAGTATTAATAATGACTTTGCGGTCCGCCATGCGTGGCTTCGTATTTGATATGCGGTACGGGCACAGTATCACCTCGTTGAGATCTAAGAGTTGGTATTGACTATTTGCATTAAATTGCGATCAAGACTTGGTACACGCTGACATACTGACGGGAATGAATGAGGAAGACGAGATGGCGTCTAGGCGTGAATGAGTCAAGTTCGTTCCATAGCATAGGCTTCTATTATTCCAATCGCGCCGCTCACGGTCTTGGTTCACAGACTCCACGTAATGGCTTGATCCAAAATCTCTAGACCTGACTTAATCTCATCTTCGCTGATGGTCAACGGCGGAACAATACGAAGGGTATCTGAACCGCAGGTGATAAGCAACAGCCCTCTCTCCCTGGCCGCCTTGACGATTTGCGTCGGATCCCGGTCCAGTTGGATACCCAGAAGCATACCACGACCCCGGATCTCCTTGATTAATACGGGGTATTTCTGAGCAAGACGCTCGAATCCCTGGCGCAACAAGACGCCCTTGGCGGCGATGTCCTTGAGCATAGCCTCGTCTGAGAGTCGCCCGACGACGTGGTGCGCTACGCGGCATGCCATGGGGTTGCCTCCGTATGTTGTTCCGTGGTCACCAACCTTGATCTTGTCATTGACGAAGTTGTTAACGATAGTGGCACCGATGGGGAATCCATTGCCAAGTGCCTTGGCGGTGGTAATTATGTCAGGGTGAGCGTCCTTGGGCAGACGGCCGTGAGCCCAGAAGGAACCTGTTCTCGACAGGCCACACTGTATCTCGTCATAAATCAAGACGACTCCCATGGCCCGACACTTTTGGCCCAGGGCGATAAGGAATTCGTCATAGGCAACGTTGATGCCGCCTTCACCCTGAATAGGTTCGACGATAACACCGCAAGTATTCTTGGTAATCAATTCATCGATGCCATCAATGTCATTGTACTTTCCAACCTTGAAGCCTGGGACCATGGGCGAGAAGGGGGTCTGGTACTTGGGGTTGGGAGTCGCCGACAGACTGCCCATCGTTCGGCCATGGAAAGCACCGTTGAAGGAGACAATTTCATTCTTCGCGCCACGAGGATCAATGTACTTGCCGACCTTGCGCGCAAATTTGATGGCAGCTTCATTGGCTTCCGAGCCCGAGTTACAGACGAACACATATCCGGCATCGTGCATCGCCCCTGAATCACGTGTCTTCACGACCAGCAGCTGGGAGAGGGCACCGGTCCAGTTGTTGTAGTAGAGGTTGGAGGCGTGCATGAGTGTAGATGCCTGCTCAGAAATGATGCGGGAGATCTGAGGGTCCGAGTGACCCAGGCCAGTGACGGCAATACCAGAAGTGAAGTCAAGATACTTGCGGTCCTCTAGATCCCATAGGTAAGAGCCTTCTCCCTTGACGAACACAACAGGCGGCCGAGAGTAAGTCGGAACCATGAAATCCGAGTGCGTCGTTGTCATGTCCGCACTCCGAGAGGTCGCGGATGGGTCAGCATTGGGCAGGTAAGTCTCCTGTCCGATGGCCTGCTGAATCCGCGGTGCTACCGGACGCGGTATGTAAGTGACATTGGAAGACATGCGCCTGATGCCACCAAGGGCAGTTCGCGCGGACAGTCGAAAAGCCATGATGATTGACTTGCTCGCGACTTGAGTGAATGAATTACTTGGGATGAGATATAATTAGGTAGGCTCACAAACAAGAAAGACGATGCGATGAGCTATTTACTCACAAATAAGCCTCAGCGAGCCCTCCCGATAAAACGCTCACGCACGGAACGGACGACCCCGTGAGTTGCTGGCTGACCGAGTTGGAGATCAGGTCCCCTACAGAAAGTCGAACTTCCTAAAAGTCAACTCAAGGGAGATGGACAGGGCGCATGTACTCCCGTACTTCACTACGACACCTAACTGAACGAAATCGAAGACAACTGTGATAAGTTGCTGAGATTTGGAGATGTTGTTCTGTCGATGTTGCTGCTGTTTGGCGCAGGAGCGACAACGCGCGAGCGCATCGTCTCCAGAGCTTCCCGCCTGTTATCGATAATTACTCATTTTTTGGGTCCGATGTCGCTGGCCGTTCGTTGGCTGATGACTATCTCCTCTGTTTAAATACATATTTTGTTTTGTAAACAATACGGATTAGGTGCAGTTCACTTGGGCTGTTGTCAGATGTAACCTCCAACGAGCCATGCTACGATATAAAGACTCGTATTCCGTAAATTGAGGGCAATTGGCTACAAGCCAACGAGAACAATTCCTGCCTATCATGACTGCATCCAGGATGGTCTGCAGGGACGGAGTACCCATTATGTAAATACACGATATACCAATACACATGTCTATACGAATATCGAGCCTAGACAGGTCATTTTAAACGTAAGTATGCTTATATCTAGGCCTCTGTACAAGTATATCTTCACGCCAAATCACGTACCGAGACAGTACGAAGGAACAAATGAAGGAATCGTTAGCTCCTCGTTGGAGCTGAGAAGCAAGATCCCATGGTACCTATCTCGCCATTATGGGTCATGTCAGCAAAAGATGCTTGGTATCCGACTCACGTGCACCTACGAAGTGACATCGTTGTCCCGGAGTCTAGGTACGAAATACTTGTAGATTTCACGTGGGTGGGTACTTGGTGTTAGGGGCTGAATGGAATCCAACGGTGCAAATGTGGAATCATAAGGCGGGAATAGTCGGTCTTCAACTTCTTACAAGATATTCCGAGTGTGCTTTCTGGATTCCAGTTCAAAGTCCGGATGATTGGAGGTAAATCCGACAGTCAAGAGGCAGGTACGACGCACGAAGGGAGGAGTACTTACCGGCTATCCAAGGCACCGGGTACGGATTACGCCCGGGATTGCGGAATCTCCGGGGGTGGGTGGGGTCACTTTCACATGTCAGTAATCCGTATTAGGTACTTCGTAAGCTCATCACATCAACCAACGTCACAGCCAGCCCGGTGAGTGACCTGACTGCCTATCCCTCTCACATGCACCGACACATGCCAATTCGATCTCGACTTTCCATTCGATACCCCAACTCACATAATGTCTTGTCGGCTGAATCATTACCTAGTCCCCAAAATTGCAACAAAACCCCAATGCTTTGGATCATTCCGATGCGCTAGCGCCCGCCATTGTCTCGTCTTTGTGTGTTTATATAGCCTGTGCCACCCTTCCTGACTCGGGAGCTCTCCATCCTCCTCTTAATCAAACTTATTCTCACCGTCTATCCGACCCCACGGTGACGAATCTATCCTTCTCATCAAGTCTCGGGGAATTTTTGTACGATGCACGTAGTAATTGTGATATTCATTTGATCCACCTTTGCCACGACGCTCTCGATCGATTCTCTAGCGTTCCCCGCATCGACGTCTCCGTCCCGACGTAGCTGACGATTTGACACGACATGCCACGTTTATAGCTGAATAAACATATGGGTTCTGACACCGTTTCTCTCCATCATGCTAGACCACGTCTTAGGCAGGCCTTCGACTAAGTCGCGCCGACTCCAGGTTCTAGCCGTGCTGACCTTCTGGTCCGTTTACCTCTATAGGTATGTCGCATAACTGAGCCGCCTTGCGCGCAATGCAAATCTGATAGGTAGTGTAGGGGTAATCGCCATGGACCGCCCTGGATACGTCTCTTGTCCAAGCTCACGTCAAAGAGGTTGACAGCATGGCAAATCGTCGTGTACACCATGATGTACCTCTATGCGGCCCGGAATTTCAGTACCCTCGTAGGATTGGCGAGCCCAGAACCCATGGCGAACATGTACAACACCTCCTACTTCCGTGCCACCTGGGTTTTGACTGCTCTCGACGCAGGTTTCTGGACCGCGATGAAAATAAGGAGAAAATGGATGAGGGACATTGCGAGCATGGTCTTCACTGCGTTCTACTTGGTTGCTGCCGAACGAGCCGACGAGAAGGTACGCAAAGTCCGCGGCATGTTGACCGTTGAACATCTCCGTGTTAGTTGGAACAAAGGCACGTCGCCATATTTAAGTGCCCTTCAGAAATTGATGCGTCCGCGATTCACACGATGGCCACCTCGAGCTATCCGCATACCACGCCCTAGTACCAGCGACTACAAAGAACCGGTTTCCGGGTGGCTATACTACGATGGGCCGATTGCAGATCTTGAGCACATAAACAAATTGATACTCGATATTCCGGGAGGCGGTTTTGTGGCCATGGATCCGAGATGCAATGATGACAAGCTTCTCGCCTGGGCAGGCAAGACTGGGTTGCCGATACTGAGTCTCGACTACAAGAAGGCACCAGAGTTTCCCTATCCGTACGCGCTGAATGAGTGTTTCGACGTGTATGCAACAATCATCAAGAGCAAAGGTCGCTGTGTGGGCATGTCTGGGCGCGAGGTCCCAAGGGTTGTGGTGACGGGAGACAGCGCAGGCGGGAACCTCGCAACCGCTATGACTCTGATGGTCATAGAAACTGCCCTGGGTAAGCGTCGATCAGCTATCCCCCAAGACGAACTACCTACGCCATCGGGCCTGGTGCTCCTCTATCCCGCTCTCGACATGAACATTGGCAACTGGATGTCCGATGAACAAATGTCCCTGATCAAGGATCGGGGAATGCGCGGCACCAACAAAAACTACTTGCGGCGCAAGAAATTGCAGTATGATGAGATAGCTGGTACGCCGCATCAATCCGATGACGAAGACGAGAGTTCTCCGTCCCCTTCATCCGATGATCGTCTGAAAATCGCACCTCTTCAGGGCACTCACCCTGAGTTCTCGCATGCCAATCCGCAAACATGGTCTAAAATCCCACCATCCAAGCCCGTGTCTCAACAGGACAACCAATCGTCATCTCACCACCCGGCACCGATGCGCACACGCTTGGCGATGGCATCAATGATCTCGTACTTCAATGATCGCATTATCACGCCGGAGATGATGCGCGCCATGATCATCTTGTATATCGGACCACACAACCGGCCCGACTTCTCTCAGGATTACCTCTTATCGCCGATCCTAGCACCGGATGCTCTCCTGCAACGGTTTCCCAAGACATATTTCCTGACGGGCGAGCGTGACCCACTGGTCGACGACACAGTCATATTTGCGGGCCGTTTGCGACGGATCAAGTATGCCTACCATTCAAGTCGCACATTTCAAGAAACAGAAGACGAGCCCGATTTTGACGAAAAAGATGTCGCCGAGGTCGTGTTGATACCAGGTGTCAGTCATGGCTTCACCCAGTTTCCTTCAATATACCCGCCTGCATGGGAGTTGATTGACCGTTGTGCACGATGGGCAGAAACTCTTCTCAACGCTGCAGAAAACCGAGAGAAACATGAGAAGGGACAGTCCAAGTCAAAGCGCCCTGTCATGACAGAGTCAAGCGGGGGGGAAGATCATCCTCTTGAGATGAGTATGACTCGGATTAGGGGAAGGACTTTGAGTAATAACGGGAAGACAAGGGGGGATGGCCTGTTGGACAGTTCTGACGCCGGTCAGCCAAATGGCATTTCGACCGAGAAGAGACGGGCTAATCGACGAACTCGGGGCAACCCAAGGTCGACTCTTGTCAAGCTGAACAGCTCAGATGATCTACTAAGTCGTCGGATGCAGGGCTTGGCTAGCACATTGACGGGGATACAAGATGAGGATTAAGTCAGTATGGAAGTAGAGGGAGTCATTGTGTGATCTACTTCTTACAAGCAGGCCATTGCACATAAGGGGTATTAATTCAAAGGATGCTTCAAACAGTCACAAACATGAAAACGTCACCCGTCCAATTCAAGGACACTTTAATTAATTGAATAAATAGTGGACAATGAAGCAGACCTTTCAATGATATATTCGCCGATGCAATACCATATCTCTTCCTGGACAACTTTCATGACGTGAGACCGACTACGTGAATGGCAAGTTGAAACCATTGGCACAATGAGTCTACACCTGAGACTATCTCATACTGCAGTTTGCACCATTCCGTGACACAGTCTACGCAAAGACGAGTTGACTCCTCATGACTCAAGCTCTATGTCTGTATTACGATGTGCGCGGATGGCATTTGTGTTGGTACTATAAGCAGGAGATCAGCCAGCATGATGTCTCCAGGGTAGCTCTCAAGTCCTCGTGGCCCCTTTCCCTGGCTGATGCCTCTACCCTTCACAAAGCAGTAGAGTAGGTCTGATTACTCTTTTAAATAGGCAGCCGGCCTCATAATCACCTTGAACTTGCCGCCGTCGATTGTTAAGCTTGGTCTCTGCAAACGCGGCCTACACACAGCTTGTTGCCCACAAACCTCGATTACATACGAGTCGCCGTCAGGTCAATCGCCGACACAGAATGCAAATAGATCTGACAATACCCTATCATCCTACTTACCTAGACTTCTCTTCTCTAGGTCCTCTCCCATTCTCCTTCTCTTCTCTACAACATCCACTTCCACAATCTTTCTCGTCTCCTCTTCCACATATCCGCAACCACACATTCGCAACGATCACTGTTCGTCAAACAACTTCATTTTCCAACTAAACTCATCTCGAGCGCATCGCGCATTTCCTCTCTTCATTGAATCGATCTGTCTCCTTCAGTCATCATGTCTGACTTGAGCCTCAAGGATTGGGAGGTGTACATAGAGTCCGTGAAGACCGCGAAGGGCTTCAATGAGGATGGCACCATTCAGGTAAGAAGCAATGCAATCGCGTCTCGTTCTATGTTCTCTTTATTCCTATTCATCAATGCTGCCTTTCATCGTCATCGAGAAAGCCTTTTGTTCTATGGAATGATTCTGTCGCGTCGGGTTGTCGTCTATGGCGTTGCCCTTCGCATCCGAGTTGACTACCGCGTCAACGCACTCATCTCACTTCGGGTCAGATCCAGTGCGTGCCATCCGCTGCGATGCGCTGCGATGTATGACCTACCTGGTTGGGTGCGTTGAGTTGCGTAGACAGACATCTTCTCTAGGCACCTCGACCAGGTATCTCCAGGAGACAGCTTCGTACTCAATAGTACTTCGCACCCCTTCCCCTTCGCTTCATCTCCTGGCGAACAACAGGAAACGGCAGCAGCATCTATATCGTCCACATTCCATCTCTTTTCCAGCCTCTTCACATGTCTTCTTCTCTTGCATTCTTACGATTCACTCAAGCATATCAAACACAGACTCTTTCTCAGCAGTCCCCCCTTCCGATTTTATCAGATCATCGACTAATTCGTGAACCCACCTAAACAGGTCGATCTTGCCAAGTTGGCCATCGCCACCGGCTTGAAGGATGCCAAGTCCGCGAGCGGCCGTTACTATCAGGTTCGGAAGAAGATTCGCGAGTCTTGTTCTGATGCCACCCGCTACCTCGCTAACCAGTACCTCGCCTCCTTCCGCAAGGAGTTTGAGGCCAAGAACGGCATTGTTGGAGGAGCCAACGCGCAACAGGAGAACGTCAATGAAAACGGCAATGTCGATCAAAAGAGCACCGCCGCTGAGCAGAACATCGCCGCTCAGCAGGGCGATGTCAAGAAGAGCAACATGGCTCTGCAGGGCGATTCCAAGACCAAAGCTACCGCCGAGAAGGGTGGTGCCGAGAAGATGGCCACCTCTAAGCACGATAAGCTTAGAAAGAAGGCTATGGCTGAACACGACGAGATTAAGGCCATGGTTCAGCAGGATAAGCTCAAGGAGACCGCCGGCCAGGGTGCTGTTGAGCAGAAGCACGCCGCTCAGGAGCTTGATGCCAAGAAGAAGAGCATCGCCGAGAAGTTCGCGTCCAAGCAGAAAGCCATCGCTCAGCAGAGTGACACCGCCACTCAGCAGGACAAGATCAAGGCCCAGGACACCGCCGAGAAAGGTGATGCCCCGAAAGCCGTCGCTAAGCAGGGCAATGTTCACGATGGCGTTTCCGCCGTTATCACTTCCCTCGACGCCGTCGCTCTTGGCATGCTTGACGATGAAAACGACAAAGCTCCCAAGGGCAATGTTCAGACTACCGTCTCTACTCGCACTCGCGGCCGCAAGGCGAAGGGTACCACCACCAAGGCCAACATCGAGGAAGAACATTCCAAGGGTCAAGATGTCGCTGCGGACGGAAACTCCTCTGAGGAAACCGTCAAGGCCAAGAAGGTCAATACTCGTGCTGACAATGCCCCAAAGGCCAATTCTCAGAACATTTCCTCCCGCACCCGTGCCCGCAAAGCTACCGTTGAAAGCGGTGACTCCGACAACCAGTAAGGTGGCAGAGGGTATGGACTAACACGATTTACGAGATTGCGCCCCTGAGAACGATCTTGTCATCCCCAAGTACCCTTCGTGTATCTTTGCCAAAGCATGTAGCTTGAATCAGTTTGTAGGAGATGGAGACACCTCCGAGGAGGTAATCAGTGATGGTGGTGGTCATGTAGCTAGATAGCAGACTTCGAGGTCCAGGTCAGGGACTCACCCACATGACAATGCTTACCACCAATAATGAAGGAATCGTCAACAATCACATTCTTCAATCTTCCCCGTCGTGCCTTGTGGATGTTTGTGTCAATTATCATAACTCTTGTGTGTATCAAAACAATGTGGATGGTCATGGCACATCACTCTGTTCCTATGTCAACCCCATTTGTACCCGGGCTCTTGCTTTAAAGCATGGGAACCAGTGATAGCGCAATATCGGCGATATCTTTTCTTTCGGTGACAGTCAATCCTTCTTTGCCCTGACTATACTGTTGAGTGACATTGTCGAAGAAATATCGTCAACCACCATGGTGCTGGCCAGTGTTTTCAGCGAACCCGCCAATATTCTCAATGAAAGCGAACGGAACGCCAGTCATCATTGGCGAGGATCGCAAAAGCCCTATATATATACGCATGAAGACTAAGAACAACAAGATTCGTGAAAATACAACAGCTCGCGAATTTTGTGGCTGGGATGTCGTCGACTATGACCGGACATCCCACCTGGAAAAGGTGAACAAATGTTCGAACCCGGGCACCGGACAAGGAAGGCAACGATATAGTGCCGTAGCCGTGCTCATGGCTACGAGTACCATTACCACTGCATGCGCGGGCTTTGATGCTTGGAGACCCATTAATGGTGGTCCATGACATTCAGTCGGATGGGTCACCAAAGCTAGAATTCTCGCGCCGGACGGTGAGACCATCAACCTAAGACCGACGACGTCCTCACGGCGACAATAGTCAAGACCTGGTGGAAGAAGACGGCACTCGCGCAAAGAAACGAAAGCATAGTCTTGGTTCATTCCTTATATCGAACCAAATGAAGTCGTTTTGTTTCGACTCTTCACGCTGCTCAGGGGCGCCAGAACCGGACCATTATGAGAGATGGACCTGTTTGGTACTGCCCTCTGCAACCCCACCGCTGTAGGAAGCCATACGAGAGCATTATGTCGCCAGCTCAACATCCTCGGGCCTCGCCGATAGCGACAAATCAAGTACCGGCTTGTGTTGCTGCGCAGATTAGGGACTCTGCTGCCCCATATCATGAAAAAGGGCCATATATCTTATATAATGGAAGATCTCTCCATGCCGACTCCTTTGGAGACTGCATTCGACGAATTTTCAAGATTGCTTGTTGTCATAGGCGTGACTGTCACTCCCGACCGGCTTGTGCCTTCATAACCTCTCTCTTACCGGCAAAGTTGATTCTCTCGATCACCTCAGGCTCATGGTCGATCTACAGACTCTTGCCGAGAATGCGCAGCTGGATCGAGTCCAAGATGAGGCAGCTGCTCGGGAACAAGTAGCAGCTCAGGCTTGTATCGATGTCGAAGGGAAGATCCTTGCAGACTGCACAATCCAATCTTCAAGAACAAGGAGTTCTCGGGCAAGGTCCCATTGATGTCTACCCTTTCAAGGAGGTCGCTGAAGTCTTCTCTGGACGGTGAAGAGAGAGCACGTTAGTACGAGGACTGTGTTCGGGTATAGGATAGCTGTCACGATTTCTCGAATATCTCGTCGTCGGCCCGATAAAATTCTCGTCGATCTTTGATGTATTTTTCGTTCGTTCCTTCATATCCAATGTAAGCTATCTCGGGACGGCGATTGCGATGGTCAATCGTTCATAGCGGTGTGTTTCCAAGTTGCCTGGCTCCAGACTCAAGCGGTCGTTTCATTTCCTCGTCCGGAACTTGAGAGAGGAACTTTTTCAGATTTCATTCCGGCTGTTGAAACCGGCATTCTTCTCTTCTTCTGCAGAGCGGTGAGATTCGATTCTGCAATGATATTCTTCACGATTTTCCTGCAAATGCACGGCGACCAACTGAATCGTACCGCGAGATTAATGCCCCTATGGCAGGAGAAAAACAACTAGACAGTCCAGTTTTAGGCCGGTGTCTCTCTGTGTTCTTTAGCGTCGGCCAGTCCGACACATGTGCAAGACAGAGAGGTTCTTCTCTGGCGACTATATTCCGTGGAAAATGAGAAGAAAATTGAAAGAAAAGTTTTGATTCCATACTAATGAAGAGACATCTTGTTTCCATTCAATTCCGCTCGAAAGGAGAGATCTTCGATCTTCGGCTTGTGACCGCGGAATGAAACATCTTGACATATCGAATCGTGCGGAATAGAATCGCCCTTACTTGCGTAGTAAGTCGTGCTAGAGAAGTCCAACCAACAACCAACATAGACAACGAGCATTGAAAAAAAAACAAAGATGATAGCATATGAAAAAAAAAAAAATTGCTCAGTGCTCATGGGGGTATATCGATAGATAGATAGACACATGCAGAAATGCAAGACGATGATACTCTGGACCAACGGTACAGTAAGAGCGCTCCCTCCAAAAATGACCATTCCCCCCTTCCAGCCACCACATCCCCAACCTCCCCATCCCCTGTTCTATACTCGTAATTTTTCTCTATTCCGCTCTTCCACATTTCCCCCTTCCGCCCACCGACTAAAGCCGCCCTCCGAAACCGCAAGATTCCTTCTCGAATGTTGACATTTTGGTCCTAGGGGAGGGGCGGGGTGTTCGTTTCCCTGACGCTCATACCCGACTACCGCCCTGATCCATACTAGCTCTGACCTTGTCCACCTTATCGTGATGTTGTGTCGTCGTTTCCTGCTGCTGATGCCGCTCCTGCTGCTGCTGCCTCCTCTTCTCCTTACACGTCCTCTCGAAGCCGCGCTGCCCTTCCGATATGACCTGCACATTCGTCGTCGCGACCCCGCCCTCGAGCGGATACACCCGGCCCCGCAGGTACGGGTCCTTGGAGTCGTAGGCACTATGCCGGGCCGGCGGGCTGCGGCCCCGTAGATACGCGACGCTGTCGCGGCTGTTGTGGCGTTCCTCGGACGTCGTGCGGTAGAGCTTCACGCTGCCGTCGGATTCGTCGCGTGTGCGGCTCGAGGGCCGCGACGATGACACCGTCACGCGCAGCTCGAATTGGTCGTCGCCCGAGAGCCGGCGGTGGTGGTGCGTCACGTGGACTTCTTGCGTCACGAAGATGGTGCCCCAGGTCTCGGCTAAGAGGGGCCAGAAGACGGGGATCGAGGCGACGATGGACGCGAGGTCGACTTCGATGGAGGCGAGGACGATACTCTCGGGTCCGTAGTAGGTTGGGTCGAAGGTCGGGTATGTGCCGGCGCGCGTGACGATGATGCTGCGGAGTCGCCAGATGGTGATGATGTTGATGCTGGAGGTGGGTTGAATCACATGTCAGCATTTGGTTCTCTTATGTAAGAAAATGTCTAGAGAAAAAAAAGGGGGCTTCGTTTCTGCCAAGACTCACCAGACTCCGACCAAGATCATGAAAGTAAAGCCGACCCGCTGCTTCCTCAACTTGAACGTCTTGAAATATAACGGGATGGGGATGGCGAGGATGACGAGGTCGAGAACGGCGTTGGAGGAGACGTGCGCGGCATACGTGCCGCCGATGACATTGGGGAACATCGATCCGAAGCCATAGCAGGCCTCTGGATGTGTCCGGAGCCAGAATTCCGACACGGGGACGCAGGGGACGGCCGCGAGGGTGATGAAGGAGATTCCCCAGAGTGCCGAGACGACGATGAAGAACCAGCAGACTCTGCGCGCGCGGTGGTCATCGCTGAAGACACGCAGATACTGCGAGAGGATGCATAGCTTCATGAGCGCCGTCGATACGGTGTATGAGAGCAGTGCGATGTAGTAATTCTGGCCATCGTGAGGTTAGTAACTCGTTTTCTGTTTACATCCCATCATGACAGGACTCCTTACCCGCTGCACGATCACCTGATCCGAACGAACGAGAGTATCGAAATGTTGGCCGAAGCCATAATTATACACTGCGATACGTGTCAGCTCATCTTGTCGGCTCAACGAGTTTTGAAGATCGTAGGACTTTATGAGTTGACTTACTTAATAAGATAAAGACGGCGCCCCATGTTCCTGAGATCTACGACGAAAACGTGAGTGAATTGAAGTCGAGGGGACGGAGTCCAAGAAAGCAGGCATGCTCTCAGGCCGTGTTCTTCATACCCGAAAAAGTACAACGAATAAATCGTCCCATCCACAACAGTGAAGTCGGGCACGCGACCATATTCTCAGAGTAACGCAAATCCATGAGATGATCTTGAGAGAGGATGAGATGTTAGTAACCGTGATTCCCATGCAACCCCGTGATCGATACGACCGGCGCGACAACAACTCACCATAAACGGGATGAGAATCGACTCGACGACTTTCTTGGAGTTGAAGACACCCGGTGCTTCGATCGATTTTTCGGACTCGAGGATCCTCGCTATGTCCGCAGACATCGCTTATGATTTCGCGCGCGACGCAGGCAAAACCCTCCCCTTGCTGGCACAGACCTGTTGGCATGAAATCCGTCCGGACACCATAATTCTTCCCTTCCGGGCCACTGAACACCGATTTCCCTCTCTCTCTCTCGTTCCCTGTTTTCTTTCTCCCTCCCGCCTCCTTTGAAATGATGTTCTGTTTCCTGGTTGGTAATATTTCGTGAGACTGTTTCTTTTAGGGGGAGATCCTCGCGTTGGAAGAGCGGAGTTGGTCGCTTCAATCAACGTCCGTCCATATAAAAAGTTACAAGTTTCTATATCGCCCTATTTTTCTCTGATAAGGAAAGAAATTCGGAATCGGAATCGGAATGCGGACCACGGGACAGGGAAAAAGGGATTTTTTTTCGCCCTTGTCACGTCCAATTCGAAAACGGACCCACGTCTCTTTTTTTTTCCCCTTGCCAGGCCTCCTCCTCTCACACGTGTAGGTAGGTACAAGTAGGTAGTGTAGATTTCTGAACGACCCGAGTCTACAGTCCGGCACGTTTTTCCAGGAGGTTAGACAGGTTAAAGAGAGAAAAGTAATCCGTATCCGTAGTCTCAGCAGATAATTCCCGTAATCCGTACAGTACATTGCAAATTGAATGAAGCCCGATGCTTGGCTTGTGGGGGTGGAGAAGGTCCGATTATTAAGGGTGCGCAACAACTCGCCCGATTGTTCTCCTTCTGTCTCTCTTTCAGGTCTTCATCCTGTCCCCATGACCCCCATGTAGGCCAGTAGTGTAGGTAGGTACGCGTAGTGTCTCATAGGCCTCACGATCCTACGGGTAGTAGTGTGGTTGAGCGAGGCAAGTAGTAGGGAAGTACCGCGGTGTGTACTGAGATTGTAGGATTGAGCGGAAATTTACAGCAACGAGCTACAAAGTTGACAACCCGACAAGTGAGGCCGTCAACTCTGGCTTTGTCTATCTTAACGTCAGAAGGGAATCCTTATGTCTAGACAACTCAGCGAAGATCGCGCAATGACGCTGACTGTGAGCGATCAGGCATAAGATGACTGACACTTCTTTCTAGAAACATAACAGAAATCTAATAATAGGTGACTTGGCGAGACAGCAACACGTGCAGCGATACCCTACCCTACCCTACCCGTAACCCGACAGTTACCAACAACATACGAGTACATGCCTGCCTGCCTTAGGTAGGATGTAGGAACCAGCCCAGGTGCTATGGCCAACACCAAGCCTACTCTTCCCTAGGGAGTCGGACTTTAGACTGCATGTAGCCAAGGGCCCCTTCCACGAAGTACCCTACCTGGGCGTTACTTGCGAGCTCGCGATAACCTTAGGCCATTAGTAGGCAGGGACTTTTGCAACCGTACATGGTAAAGACCAGGAAACAGGCGGGTGGACGGGCCAAGAAGAGAACACACTGTGATGAATGATCGGCAGATATGACACGTTTTGGATGAGGAGGACTCTTGCGCGAATCTGGCATAGACCGCAGATGCTAGCGAAGTGCTGCGCGTTCGAAACCATCGTCGGCGAGGCTACGGCCTACCTACATCTGGTCTTTATCTCGCAGACTTAACAGGCGCTATGCTCTTAGTGTACTTCGTATGTAACCGGCGAGTACGAGTACACATCGAGATAAGTAATCCGGAATCCGTAGGCACCGCGTCGGTCGTGCAGCTTACCAGGTTAGTACCAGGCATGTATGTAGGTAGCTAGTGTAGGTGTACATGTGGTTCCCTCCGTCCAGGTTCCCTGTGTGGTAGCAGCCGAGTGGACCAGAGGATCTATAATTGTCGCTGCTATGTACGAAAGTCCGATTAAAAAATACTGCGTGTGGGGCTTGTAGGGTTTATATACATATTTTGCAGACTACGGCCTAGGTGCAATTTGCATCCCCTCACATGTTGCATAAGACGAATATGGAAAATACGAAATTTGACTTATGGTTAAAAAAACGGACCGCCAACGGCTTATAGACAATAATAATAAAATCTTAAAATACGGACCGTAGACGGTTCAATGACTACTCTATCGCCGGAAAACTGCGGGCAGAAACTGCCAAGAAGAGTCACACTTCGCACAACGTTCCATTCAATAGAGAGTCCCTCCGAAGTCTCATCGAAGGTTTGAACCATCCCAAAAATCGCACCGCCGACGGGTCGATGATAACTCCATCGCCGGAAAACTGCGAGCAGAAACTGCAAGAAGAGTCACACTTCACACAACGTTCCATTGAATAGAGAGTCCCTCCGAAGTCACATCAAAGGTTTGAACCATTGACGGCGCGATTTTAACGGCCGCGTCCCCACCCCCTCATTCCCTCATTCCCAAAACACGCAAAACTATCAAAGTCGATAGAGTCGCTAGAAACAAAGCGGAAGGGAGTCTACTCACAAAAAAACCGGACCTTAGACGGATCGTTAATCGCTGTCGGCGCGACTAAAAAATGCGACCCGTTGGAAGGGCGTGGTTCATTAGCTTTCAATGTTAATGGAAACAAAACTCAAAACGGGAAAGTAAACTTACCGTATGCCGCCAAATTCTTTTTTGGCCCGTCGACGGATCGAAGATGCTATTACCGCATCTTCTAAGCTGCCGTTTTTTCCCCTTCCTCTTATCGACACGGCCGATGGCCCGGCCGATGATGACCGGGCCCTCGGCGAGTCTTCGATTTGTAGCCGCATTTGAGGAACTTGCGTTCCGGGCATAAAATCGGCATCGCGGGAGGGGCAGTTGTGGGCGAAATGCCCGGGAGTACTGCATCGGTAGCAGACCATGCAGCGGTCCTGGGTTTGATCCGTCGACGGACCGGAGGGAGGGGGGGGGGAGGGTTGTCTCTGTGAGCCCTGGGAGGGCACACCGCGCCGAGCCTGGTATTGGCGGAAGCGTCGTCGACGGGCCGCAGAAAACTCCTTCACAGCATCGAGGTAGTTGTACGCCTCGTCTTCGAAAGCGTACAACTTGGTGCATCGGATTCTCGCGAATCGATTCACCTCCTCCCGTAGTGGCGGGCGTCTCCTCGCAGAATTGTTGTTGTTGTTGTTGACCGGACATTTTGACAAAAATGACGGACCATTGGGGGCACGAAAAAAAATTTGAAGCGGGCGAAGTTGGTAAAATTTGCGAAGTCGACGTGTGAACAAGCAGGACGGTGACTGATGGTCCAGAAAGCGGACCGTCAACGGATCGATGGGAAGACATGCTTATAACTTGGATGTCACACGGCTAAGGCCGGGACATGGCTCACGATGCTAACCAGTCGACAGGCACGATGTCGGACGCTCCCTCGTCACGATGGTTGGGCCATATCGCGGGAGACACGGACACGTCATCGTGTCTCGCGAGACATGCATCCGCGGAAGGCCTGATGCCCTGTTGCCCCATATATGATCCTTGCTGAGTGTGAAGGATAGGCGGGAGATAACTGCCTGTGCCCGCAGGGGGTCAGGCCCGGAGGAGCCATGGAGGTCATGGCTCTCGACACGAGGTGATGCATGTCGGCTCAACCGCCGTGGCTCTTTGTGATGATATCCTGTTACGGGGCTCTCACCCTCTACGGCAGCTCGTTCCGGAGGCTTACAGGCATCATCACTATTCGGGGCGTCCCTGCCGAACTACCCGTCCCCCGAAGGACACTGCCGACATCGCACTATATGTTCGGGCTCTCGGGCTTTGCACAAGCCAATGAGGAGCCCTACGGTTATCGTTAGGTCCCCGAAAGACCCTTCTAGACTCAGGACAAATCCCGAGTCTCACACGACTAAGACGTCATCAATAATCTCTTGAGGACTTTCATTTCCACAGGGTCCGTGGGTTGCTCACCATACTAATAATTTTTTCGGAAATGCCCTAAGCGGGGCTGAGCACTCTCCCACGTGCCCCACTCCTAAGTGGGGGTCGGTGGGTATATGGGAAAGCAGAGTTCAAAGCCCAAGAACACACACTCCCACCGTGGTGACTCACGAACCAAACAACGAAAGCAAACGCCCTGAGACATTGGCTATTCCGGTGATCGGAATTAGCCAAATAACAAGCCCGACCACGCTATAGCGATATTACGATAGGCCCTTCGAAGGCCGTAGGAGAGAGTTATAAAGAGGGTCGCAAGCCCGGAGAGTTAGAGAAGGAAGGAGGAGTAGAAGCATAGCGACCCTCGCGACCATAATCAATTATAAGCTGAATTGAACTACGTTCCGCGCCTCTAGCTATTGATCCATATCCCGTGCAGTCCGTTACTAGACTATCGTCACGCCTTGTCTTACAGGTTAGGTCTTTAGCGATATATGACCCGCGTCACATATAATTGATTACCCTCGCAAGAAGCTCGTCGCTTTTACAAGCATCTCTATGTCTGCGGACGAAGCCTCGCAGCACTTGTCTCTTCAAACTTCATCAGTTATTATCCCAATACCCACAACTACTACGGCAAGACCACCGTTGCCTATTAGTTTCATTGCCCCTACTACACCCACGGAGCCCACCATCACCATGTCGGAACATACGCCCCAGCCCAGCAACGACAATGCCGTTGTGGTCTACGACCCTATGGCCTTTGACGTGGTCATGGCTGATGCACCGCCGTTAACGGGAGCTCACACATTGAACAACCCACCTGCGTGGGCAGCCGAAATCAATCGTCAGCTCTTGGCTTCTCACCAAGCTGTGATCGCATATGCCCAACACCTGTCGGACGACCATCGGGGTACCATTGTCCAGCTACGAGCACAGCACGACCAGCTATGCACGGCTTACACTGCTACTATGTCTACCTACCGGATGAACATGGCCAATTCAGAAAGCCTCATTGATCAGTTCCGTCAGCAATGTGGCGAAGCCAGCAACGCCTTTGCCAAAGAGGTTTACGGAGCCATTGCCCGTTTCTCGGAGGATAGTCAGGCCCGTGGCGAAGCCATTACCCAGCTGATCTCAGCCACAGCCCGACAGCAAGAAGACATTGTGAGCCTTCAACAGGACATGGGACGCCAACAGCAATTTCAAGCCGATGTTTCAACATGGGCTACTCAGAAGGAATCTCAAATTGCTGATCTCTTGGCACGAGACTTCATCAGCCCGCAGGAAATGACGGACCAGATGCATCGTCAGCTACAAGACATTCGGGGATACACCGACGATGTTATCAACGAAGTTCGCGCACAAATTCAAGCCAACCGGCCCGCTGACAATCAATCGATCATGGAATCGATCAGACGACGAGCGGCTTCACGCACCGCGCCACGCCCAACTGTCGAAAGTATTGCCAGCTCTCATAGCTCCGCACGACAGCGAGAAGGTTCACTGTTCCAGCTGCCCATTCGTCACGGAGGGACAAAGTCTCGAGCCCACGACCCAATGTTATCCGACAATCGCCATGAGTTTCATAACTTCCAACCAAAGCAGTCCACTTCTTCGGGACTACACTCGATTCTCGGGGGCATGATCTGCTGTCGGAGCGCGCTAAGTCCACGGCTGACAAGCGCTCATGTCCAGTTTCGGGCAGCCATGTCTGGAGCCGTGCCCGGGTATCCCATGACCTCAGGGTTTGGTGGTGGAGTGCCACCACGAGGTCCCCCTCGCTACCGCGCACAGCCGGAGTTCCCGGACAATGACGACGAGGGAGATCACGTCTACCATATGCCGGAATACACTCGCCAGTCGAATCAGTCAGCCATTGATCTCATGGCACAATCAATCTCTAAGTTAGCCAAATCGAAGGCTGCTGCCGCCAGTGTTCGCAGGCCTTCCAGCTTTGACGGGACAGATCTATCGAAATTCAAGCCCCTGGTGGTGTGAAGTTACTTCATACATCAAGGCCTTTCCCGACTCCTTCGACACTGACGCCCAAATCATTCATTGGATCGGTTCCTCGATGACCGGCAAGGCCCAGATGTGGCATGGAGTTCGAGTCGAGCAGATTATGTCCATGCAGCTTAGCGACACCTATGCCAGTTATTCCGCTGCCCTCGAAGAACGATTTACCGACAAAGCAGAAGAATATCGGAATGCGAAGAAAATGCAAAGCATGGAATACAAGAACGACATTTGCCAGTACCTTCAAGACATGATGGAGCTGAACATCGCGGTTCAGTGGTCCGGCACGACCTTCCGCAACCACATCATCAAGACGCTGCCCAGAAAGATTGGCGAGATGCTATACAGCCAAAAACGGCGGCGTTCCAGCCAGCGATCATGAGTTCCTCGAAGCTACTAAGAAAGCAGGCCTATTATACGAGATGATGCAGATGAACCCAAGCCTCGCTCGAGACCCAGCTACATCGTCAAAGGAACGGTCCAGCCGTCCCCTCGCCGCTCCCCCTGGCATAAGACATTTGAGTCAAAACCTCGCCGCGCCATGGCTGAAGACGTGTGGTCGACGACTAAAGAAGCGCTACAAGGCATACGATCTGACCTTATTGAACGAAGAAAGAAAGCCGGAGCCGAATGTTGGCGATGCGGAAAGCCAGAGCACTTCACCCCAAGCATGTTATGCCGCACGAGATGAAGAAGGCAATGAACTGCCTAAACCTAAGGCTAAAATCGCTGCGATTGGGAAGAGAGTGCGAGGCGACGACTCCGACGACGAAGGAGAAACGGAGCCCAGTTCAAAGAAAGTCCGCATCGACGCAATTGACATTATGGAATCGGACGACGCCATGCAAGATGCCGGTCCATTGGAATACCTTCGGGATGAAGACAGCGATTCGGATTTTTTAAATGGCCTCCACGACACACCCCCGTGCGACATCTAGGCCTGATAAGGGTGTCATCGCTGCCTTGAAACGGAAATACCCAGCGCCTTCAAACGACACAACACCTGCCCCGCCGACAGAACCCGAGGTTGGATCTCGCCCTATTGTCACAATGACGCTCTTGTGGAACGCCACTGAGCAGCCGGTAAAGGTGCTTCTGGACACCGGAAGCAGCGTGCCTGTCATGAGTATGTCCAAGGCCAAGGAATGGGGACTGCCGCTGGTACGCCGAACGCAACCGAGAGAGACAGTTGGTTTTGACGGCAAGCCTGTTCCTACGGCTGGAAAATACTTCACGGATAGTCTCGTCCTCCGTCACCAAGATGACCATTTCACTCGTATCAGTTTTGAGGTCAGTGGATTGGACACAGAATGCGACATCATCCCTGCCCCAATGGTGGGCTAGAGGAACATCCCCCCGTCATACTTCTTCGACAAATCCGAGAAGATTCGTTTTGCCTCCGAACACTGCCAACGACACTGTACCAGCAGCATCGTAATGACTCAATCGCCTGGGGTCATTCACGTAGCATCCATTCCGGAGATGGTTCAGAAGGCTCTCGACGACCGACAATCACTAGAGGAAGCGACTGAGAAGAGTCTGGAGGCCGTACCGCCAGAGTTTCGGGAGTTTGTCCCCATAATGTCCGAGGAGGCAGCCAGCCGGTTACCCGACCACCAGCCATGGGACCATGCGATTGACTTCAAGGAAGGTTTCACGCCCCCCTTTGGTCCTCTCTACGCCATGAGTGAACGAGAGCTCGCAGTGCTAAAACCCTGGTTGGAAATGATGCTCAAGACAGGGAAAATTCGGAAATCAGAGTCCTCGTGTGCCGCGCCACTAATGTTTGTCGAAAAGAAGGACCCCAAGGATCCATTACGCCCGGTGGTTGACTATCGGGGATGCAACAAGGGGACCATACCTGTTCGATATCCCATCCCGTTGGTATCAGAATTACAGGACAGGCTTCGGTCAGCTAAGTGGTTCACTAAGATTGACTTGAAGTCCGGGTTCTATCTGGTACGAATCAAGGAGGGGCACGAGTGGAAGACTGCCTTCCGCTGCAAGTATGGCCTGTTCGAGTACAACGTCATGCCTATGGGGCTGCTCAACGCGCCGGCTACCTTTCAGTCCATGATGAACCATATCTTCAGGGATATGCTCGATGCTGGAGTACTGATCTACCTCGACGACTTGCTTATCTATGCAGACACAGTGGAGGACCATGATCGGCTGGTCAAAGAGGTCCTCCGGCGTTTGACGGATAATCATCTGGCAGTTGCGCCACGCAAGTGCCGATGGAGAGTTCAAGAGGTAGAGTTCCTTGGCTACAATGTGGGCATCAACGGCATCGGCATGTCCCAAGACAAGGTCGATTGCATATTGGAATGGCAATCACCCAAGACCTTGAGGGAATCACAGAGCTTCATTGGATTCGCCAACTTCTACCGACGGTTCATCAAAGGATTCTCTCACTTGGCGAAACCTATTACGGACGCTAACAGTGCTGACGCTCGTTCTTGGAAGTGGAGCCCTGAAGCCGAAGCTGCCTTTCTCGCGCTTAAGAGTTGCTTCACTACTGCTCCCGTCCTCGCCCACTTCGACCCCTGACAAAGTTAGCCACATCGAGACGGATGCCTCGGATTTCGCCCTCTGGTGCCGTCCTTTCTCAGAAAGGCGATGACGGGAAGTTTCGCCCGGTGGCCTATCACTCTCGGAAGTTACACCCGGCGGAGATGAACTACGAGATTCACGACAAGGAGCTTCTGGCTGTGGTTGACTCGTTCGCCAAATGGCGACATTATCCTGGAGGAAGTAAGCATCAGATCGAAGTTTACTCCGATCACCGGAACTTTGGCCTACTTCGTGACAGCTAAGGTCCTGAACCGAAGACAGGCACGGTGGTCGCAAAGCAACTGTCCTCCTTTTGGTTCGTCATTAATTACCGCCCCGGCAAACAAAACGAAAAGGCCGATATTTTGTCCCGACTGCCCCAACATCGGCCTGAGAAAGGGGGAGCTGAAGACCAGCCGATAACGTCGGTCTTGCAAGAGAAACACTTCAGTAACTCGACAGGTCCCATGTTTCGAGGGTCTGCATGTGCCCTGGTCACCTCAGCACGCATCGCTAGTATTCCCGTACAGCCATGGAAACAGGGGATTTCTCGACAAAGTAAAGGCTGCAGCCAAAAGCGACACGGAATACCGGGCCTTCGTACAAAAGCCTGGTAACGATATGGAATTAGTCGATGGCGTCTTTATACCGAAAGCAACGACTATACGCACCGGAGGAAATTCGTCGACAAATAATGGAGTCCGAACACGACACACGAATTGCTGGCCATCTCGGTATGGATAAGACAATGGAGCTCATCACGCGGAGTTTCGGGTGGCCAAAGCTGGAAGAGTCGGTTCGGGAGTACGTTCGAGGATGTCGTATCTGTCAAGAAATTAAAGCTCCCCAGCACGCGAGTTACGGCCTGTTACAGCCCATGCAGTTGCACTACAAGCCCTGGCAGTCGGTAGCGATGGACTTTATTACTGACCTTCCGCTGTCTAATGGCTGTGACTCTATCTGGGTGATGGTAGACCCCTTCACTAAGATGGGACATTTCGTCGCATTGAAGGTCAACGAAAAGTCCACCGAGCACCTTATCAGAATATTTGCTCGGACGTATTGGCGGCTTCACGGAATCCCCCTCGACATCATATCCGATCGCGACTCCCGGTTTACAGCTCATCTTTGGCAAGACTTCCCTGAAGCTCGTAGGAATCAAGCCTCGTATGAGTACGGCATTCCACCCACAGACAGATGGTCAGACGGAACGTCTCAATCAGACTTTGGAAGTATACCTCCGCGCATTTGTCAACTATGAGATGTCGAACTGGGAAGACCTACTACCTACCGCCGAGTTCGCTTACAACAACTCATCGTCGGCCTCTATCGGAATGTCGCCATTCTACGCCAACTACGGATATCATCCCTGTCGCTACGAACCCGCAAATCGAAGAAGTCCACAATCCCGGAAGTCAACTTTACAGCCACTGGATGATTCAAGTACACGAAGACGCCAAACGACACCTAGAGAAGAGCCGTGAACGGATAAAAGCTTGGGCCGATGCTAGAAGGAAGGATGGTCCTGTTTACGCTAAAGGAGACCTGGTTATGCTCAACGCTCGACATATCAAGACCAAGCGGCCAGCCAAGAAGCTCGACAAGAAGATGTTAGGCCCGTTTGAGATCGAGCAAGTCATTTCGCCAACTGCAGTCCGATTGCAGCTCCCGTCGACATGGAGAATTCATAATTCCTTCCACGTCTCGCTTGTTGAGCCGTACCGAGAAGGTTCCCGAGGACGACCGGATCCAATGCAAGTGCTGAGAGAGGCAGGACCAATAGAGTCGGAGGAATATACGATCGATGCCATCATGGATTCTGAGAAGGTCAGGAACACTGTCAAGTACTTGGTGAAATGGGAAGGATGGCCGGCAAAGAAGCATTGGACCTGGGAACCTATCGAGCATTTCGATAGTGAAGGAGCGATGGATGCCCCTGCGCGAGTTTCACTCCAGGCATCCGACGAAGCCGAGGCATAGCCGGGTTACGGGCTAGGAGGATAGCTAAGACGGAGAGTTCAGATTGTCCCTTTGTATTTAGACTATATGCTGATTCATGTTTAGTTGTTTTTATGAAAAGTACTTGATTCTCTTCTCAACATGTCTAGCGGTGGTTCCATGGAAGGCTCACAAGCGAGTCTCTCTTTAAGCCCAAGAGCCACGTCCGTGATCAGGCCCATGACTGCGAGAGCTGAGATTACAAGTACTATTCTTTATACCGATGTGTTAAGCCGATAGCCGATTGTCTCGCTTCCCCCTGAGTAGTGGCCATATTCACTAAGCCGATGGCAGCTCAGAGAAGGCTCACTAGCGAGCCTCCGCGATGGCTATTGTCTCTTGAGTAGTGAGGCCCGGGCCAGAATGCTGCTGGACCTTCGGGTGCCGAAGGAGAGTCACGTTAGCTGGCTTCCACACTATGGCATAGTCCTCTCGGCTGCGGCGGCCCCTCTAATTACGAAGGACATGGTCGGTGGTCAAGGTTTAACATATCGGTCGAGACGCCCTTTGAGAAAGGGGGAGCTGATGTCACACGGCTAAGGCCGGGACATGGCTCACGATGCTAACCAGTCGACAGGCACGATGTCGGACGCTCCCTCGTCACGATGGTTGGGCCATATCGCGGGAGACACGGACACGTCATCGTGACTCGCGAGACATGCATCCGCGGAAGGCCTGATGCCCTGTTGCCCCATATATGATCCTTGCTGAGTGTGAAGGATAGGCGGGAGATAACTGCCTGTGCCCGCAGGGGGTCAGGCCCGGAGGAGCCGTGGAGGTCGTGGCTCTCGACACGAGGTGATGCATGTCGGCTCAACCGCCGTGGCTCTTTGTGATGATATCCTGTTACGGGGCTCTCACCCTCTACGGCAGCTCGTTCCAGAGGCTTACAGGTATCATCACTATTCGGGGGCGTCCTGCCGAACTACCCGTCCCCGAAGGACACTGCCGACATCGCACTATATGTTCGGGCTCTCGGGCTTTGCACAAGCCAATGAGGAGCCCTACGGTTATCGTTAGGTCCCCCGAAAGACCCTTCTAGACTCAGGACAAATCCCGAGTCTCACACGACTAAGACGTCATCAATAATCTCTTGAGGACTTTCATTTCCACAGGGTCCGTGGGTTGCTCACCATACTAATAATTTTTTCGGAAATGCCCTAAGCGGGGCTGAGCACTCTCCCACGTGCCCCACTCCTAAGTGGGGTCGGTGGGTATATGGGAAAGCAGAGTTCAAAGCCCAAGAACACACACTCCCACCGTGGTGACTCACGAACCAAACAACGAAAGCAAACGCCCTGAGACATTGGCTATTCCGGTGATCGGAATTAGCCAAATAACAAGCCCGACCACGCTATAGCGATATTACGATAGGCCCTTCGAAGGCCGTAGGAGAGAGTTATAAAGAGGGTCGCAAGCCCGGAGAGTTAGAGAAGGAAGGAGGAGTAGAAGCATAGCGACCCTTGCGACCATAATCAATTATAAGCTGAATTGAACTACGTTCCGCGCCTCTAGCTATTGATCCATATCCCGTGCAGTCCGTTACTAGACTATCGTCACGCCTTGTCTTACAGGTTAGGTCTTTAGCGATATATGACCCGCGTCACATTGGATCTCTGTGTTCAGTCAGTTACTGGTCAACGCTCGTGAAAGGCCGTGTTGTTTGGGTATAACAGATGGTGTTATTGGCATTACCGCGACTCAAGGGAACTTTTTTATCTTTTGCCGGCCGCCATAGAAAAATTTAGAGGGACGTCGGAAGTCCGCTACAGATGTGATATATCATATGCAGGTTGCAATTGAGGAAATTGATTGGTGCGTCGGCGGTCCGCGATTTGGAATTGCGGCTGAACTAGCACATACGCGTATCCGGCGACCTATCACCGCGCTGTCGACGCGTCGTAAACTGCATCTGTCACCTGATTTAGAAGCTATCGTTAGGTCCCCGGCACTAATGTTATCGTAGCGCACCACGCAATCAATAACGGACCTCAGGGCGATTCGTAAATTTTTGACACGAAAAAAAAAGCTTCACGGACAATTTTTGCGTCGTCCGGGACCCGAAAATGCAGAAAGTAAACAAGTCCAAGCCACACGCCAATGTCGCGACGCAGGCCATAGTTACGTTCCTGAAATCACCACTTGGCGGAGGCTGGACGGCACGGGATGTAGCCGCGGTATCTGACCTGTCGGAATCCCAGGTTAACCGCATATATGCCAAAGCAGTCAAGAATGGATTCGACCCAAAATGCACCCAAATTATTGTGAAGGATGAGTGGTTCAAAGAAACGAAGCCTGGACGGCCCAAGAAACAAACATCGCGGGACCCGCAAAGCCCTTGTCCACATGCTTGAAAAAGAAAATGGCCGTGGGAAGTCCAGTTATCAACTTGCCAGAGAACTTGGCAGCAAACAAGACATCGATGTCTCCGGGTCCACTGTCCAAACTATACTTCAGGCCGCCGGCTACTCAAAAGCAAAACCGACTCGAAAACCGGGCTTAACTGCGAGAATGCGGAAACAGAGACTGGAGTGGTGCTTACAACACAAGGACTGGACATTGGAAGACTGGAAGTCTGTAATATGGACCGACGAGACTGCGGTTGTTTTGAATGTGCGCAGAGGTAACTACCGGTTGTGGCGTCGACCCGACGAGAGGGCGGTTAAATCTTGCGTACGCCAACGTTGGAAGGGGTATAGCGAATTCATGTTCTGGGGCAGCTTCACATATGACCGCAAGGGTCCCCTGCCACTGCTGGGCCCCCGAGACAGCCCAAGACCGGGAAGACTCTCTCCAAGAGATTGAAGCGCTGAATGTGCTGATTGAGCCATACTACAAAAATCGGTGGGAAGAAAAACAACGGGCCGAGGGCGGTACGAAAAAATGGCGCTGGAACTTGACACACGGCAAATTAAAAGTGTCTCGGGCAAAGGCCAAAGGTATCGATTGGTTCCGGTACCAGAAATACATACTGCACCCAAGGCTATTGCCCTTTGCATTGGAATGTACCAAGGACCGCCCAGATACCGTTGTCCAAGAAGACAAAGCACCTAGCCATGCCCACCGCGTTCAAACTGTGTTCTACGACTATGCGAGGTCCGTCGATTAACTTGGTGTGGTAACTCACCCTGACCTTAACGCTATCGAGCCCTGTTGGTTTTGGATGAAACGAGAGACCAGCAAATACGGACCGCCGACGACCCGTGCAAACGCCATCAATAAGTGGCTAAAAAGCTTGGGAGGACCTGCAGCAGTCTCAAATTCAGGCGTGGATCGAACGGATCCCCTGAACATATACAGCGAATTATTGAATTGAAGGGCGGCAACGAGTATATCGAAGGGAGAACTAAGTTTGTGGAAAAACAGCCACGTGGTAGGCCAAGAAAATCACGGCCTGTCGACGACTCGGCTATTGCAGCATAGAAAGAATTTTTTTGCAATTTATTACCAAGCTTCCATACGTTCCGTGTATCATCCGTACATTATACCATACAAAATAACTGCCCTGTCTGAACAAAGGACCACCGACTGTACTATCTATTGGTCAACAAACTTAGTCACATACGCCTGGGGTAACCACACGGTTCGCCTCCACTCGTTGTAGGCCCCGGGAGTCGGTCCCATGACGATCCGGACTTCAGCCGTGACATGCCGAACAGCAGCTGTCCAAGCCAGATACCCATGGTCATACGGCAGAAGACGAAGTTCAACTTCGCGTCGCCAACGGGCCTGCTTTTCTGCGGGCTGTATTTCGTATAATTAGCAAAAATTTAACGTAACCTTCATGGCATATTATACTTACCCATTCGGCCTGGAAAACTTCTATCGAGCGTCGTAGGGAGGTCCGTCGTTGATCCGCAATATAGTTGTAGTCTCGCATAATACGGGTCCCCTCCGATGCGATACTGGAAGGGTTTAGGCCGAACTCCGCCTGTGTTCCTGAACCATATGCGTAAATGCGTTCCCTAGACGGAGCTGAATTCCAGCCAACTCTCTGCGGATTCCGATGGGCCTGTAAGCACCCACCGTCTCACCATCGGCGGGCTTTTTGCGGAACAAAGGAGTGACGGCGTTGATGATAGTCAACATGCGCTCCACGTCAAAAGTCACCAGCGCAGGTGCCTAATAAAATTAGCGGCCCATCGGGGCTCCGGTAGATATTACTTACATTTTCACAAGTACCGTTGGCGGGATGGCATTGATCACATAAAATGCTGGTAACCCGGCGGAACGCACACTTGAACTTGAGAGGCTTTCCCTTTGAAGGATCGAAGTTAGAGACCTGTTTGCTGATACAGGGGATAGCATGGCGTCGTTTGGGGTAATGCGGAACGGGACGCTTGAGGTACTGGCGGCGAGAACGTTGTCAGGGCATCTTGAACTGGTGATGAAGGAGAAATACGAAATAAAAGTCGGGATGTCAACGTGCCATATATATTTACTAGTACGGTCCCGTGACCAACATCTGATTGACAAAAACATCGGAGTCTCCATGGCGCCTATATCATCCCTAGGTACAAGCAAGGAATGAAGCCGTAACTAACTCAAATCTACGGACTACCGACGGCACGACTTGTTGACTTACGCATCAGCACCTGTCCCATCACGTTGGGCGAAGTAGAAGTCTAAATCTGCTTGACCATGGCCCGGAGCCTCGCGGAATATAGTCTCAGTCTCGTCCAGGAACAACGCCGCCGCTCCGTGCAATGCGTCATAGCTGTGACGGTTCTGCCTGATGGCTAAGCAGCAACCGCCATCACGGAGCTTGTCATCACTATCTCAGGAGCTCTTCCGCCAGTGCTTGACATAGGAGCTCGTCGTTACCCACCACGGAGCTCGCTTATCTATGGTTGACGCTAGGACCAGCTTATCTGCAGCAACAGAGCTCGCCGTCGCCCACCACGGAGCTCGCTTGTTCACAGTTCACGCTAGGACCAGCTGGTCTCTTACAGCAGAGCTTCTCGTCACCCACCACAGAGCTATGGCGTCCCCCACCGCAGAACCGGGCGACGCAGGGTATAAGAAGGGTTCCCACTCATGTAAACTTAGTTCTCTTTCTTTCTTTCTTCTCCAGTTTAGAGTCTTTGTTCATAGCATCAATACAAGGTGTCAGAGCCTGCTACATGATCATAACACTACTCTAAACTCACCCAGACTCGCTGACGAGCGTCATCTAAATACGTCACTCGATTCCCCTCTCGATGTGGTTAGCGTCCGCCAAATAAACCACCCAAGATCCAAGAAGAAGACCCAAGACCTAAGACACAAGAACCCAAGAAACCGAGCTCCATGACAGACGTGGGAAGCTCCTCGTCTGCAGCTCCTGCACCAAGAAGAAGTACACGAATTGCATCAAGCAACGACGCCGCGCCGGCTAAGAAACGAGTTACCAACACTCAAGAAGACAAAGAAGAAGTAGACCCAGAAGACAAAACAAGAGAGAGCTCCCCACTATCCGTGATGAGCTCCCCGCACGAGATGGCAGACCCAGCCTCCCATTCCCAGCTCATCCTCGAGATGCAAGCCACCATCCGTCGACTCGAACGAGAGCTACAGCTCAACCATCGTGCCACGTCCGTTGATACAGTCAACACCCATGCCACTCAAGAGAGTGCCTTTGGTGGAGGCTCCTTCCGAGCCTCTGGCATGGCAGCCTGGCCTGCTTTTGCCTCCATTTCTGACAACCCAGATGACGTGAACTCAGAAGCTTCGAGCTACAATCGAAAGTCCAAGGCTCGTGGCTCAGATCCTGGCCACTTCAAGGGTGACAAGGAGACTTTCGACAACTGGCTTGGAAAGCTAGCTGACAAACTAGAGGAAGACCGTGAAATCTTCCGTTGTGAGAAGAGCAGGATGCGTTATCTGATGTCCTTGCTTGAGGGAGATGCAGAGAAAGCCATTGAAACACGATTCCGTTCCGAGACTCGTCCATACACTGGCTTATCTGAGATGGTGCAAGCTTTGGTCACAGCTTACCATGACCCCAACCAAGCAGTTCGGGCCCGAGCTCAGCTAAACGAGCTCTACTACAAGCCTGGCAGTGATGTTCATCAGTTCATCTCTAAGTTCAACCATCTTGCTGCAAAGTCTAAGCTCCCAGAGACAGAGTTCTCACAGATTCTCTGGCAGCACCTTGACATGAACCTGGGAAGTGATGTGTTTGAGGCAAGCACCAACCCAGACATTACCTATGAGCAGTTCTGTTCCAAGGTCGCCAAGGCTGTGTACAATCACGAGTATGCATACAGCCGCAAGCTGTTTCGTCAGGAGAAGAGATCAGGAGCTTCTCGAGAGGCCCCAAGAGCTCATGGTCATCAGGAGACCTCATCAGCCAAGTACAAGTCAGACAAGGCTGTGACCTCACGCAAGGCTGGCCGTGCCTTGACAGACAAAGAAAAGAAGATTCATTGGGATGACGGAACCTGCTTTAACTGTGGTAAGAAAGGCCACTTAGCAGGAGAGTGTGAGGATGAGAAGCATGTCTCTGGCACTCAGCCTCACAAGAAACGAGCTTCTCACTCATCATCCCCAAGCTCTCATACCGAAAAACAAAGAGACCTGTCCCAAGACTCAATGACAGTACATTTACCGTCACTAGGCAAAGTAGATTCCTGCAATAAGAGGTTCCAGTTTACGCAAACTGTTCAAGTTCAGCACCTCGATATTGGAATGAAAGCTACCGCCCTATGTGACACCTGAGCACAGATCTCCCCTGATGATCAGTGGGAAGCTCGCTCGCCGAGCCAAAAGACAGCTCAATGCACATCTCATTGACCTAGACAAGCCGTTAACTCTATCTGATTATCGTGGCCTACCAGCTGGCCAAGTCAAACAAACGATCTCATAGCTGACTTTGAGATTGATGGAAGAAGATTCAAGAAACAGAGCTTCTGGGTCACCGAGACAGGCTCGGAAGTGATAGTAGGCCTGGAATGGCTAGGAAAGCACAACATCCTCCTTGACTGTGCTCAGCAAAGATTGATCTGGCCTGATGATTCCCCAGCTCTGGCCAAGTTCTCCCCTGCCATTGTGGTTCCCCAGAAGAGCAAACGGGACAGGGAGATAGATCCAGCTGTACAAAGAGATGCTGATCGTCGAGACAAGATGCTGGATCACAGATATCAGATCCTGAAGAGACAGAACCCTCCTCGGAAGCTCATACAGGCTCACATCTCTGGAGATGAATCCGTGGCTTCTCAGCCCTGTGACGAGCTCGTGATCAGTCAGATTCTTCAGCAAGTAAAGGAACAGGAACTACGGAACCCTCACAGAGGGAAGTGGGCTGAGATCTCAAAGGCCACACCAAAGGAGCCCATCAGCATAGAGTATGGAGCTCCATCCGACGGGCCATCCATCTCTGCTGTTGAGCATTGGCAGACATTCGACGGAAAGGCTATCCCCTTTCCATCAAACGAGGACCCGGAGCACGTCAAGCTGGTCCGTTCGTTGATACCAGAGCAGCTGGCACATCTTGAGGGGTTCTTTTCCAAAGTTCAGGCTGATACTTTGCCTCCCTCACGTCCAGGCTTTGACGTGGTTCTCGAGACCACGGGAGACCCATCTGACACTGGCCCTCCAAAATATCGTACCCCAGTCCAGTACCTGCCCTTGGAAAAGGAGGTGACGGATCAGCTGTTGGCTTCAGGGATTCATTGAGCCATGCATGGAGGCTCAGGCCTCATCAGTGCTGTTTGTCCCCTAGCCTCACTCATCCGACAGACGTTTCTGCATTGATTATCGTTGGAGAAACCAGTACCTTAAGGACAAGATTGTACCAGCCCCCTGACTTACAAGCGCACGATCTTCAACACCAGAAATGCAAGAAGGATGTCCAAGTTTGACATCATCAAGGCTTTCCATCGTCTGAGAATGTCCCTGGAGTCCAGACACCTCACAGCATTTCGCACTCGTCAAGGGACATTTCAGTGGAAGGTACTCCCTTTTGGCTTAAAGGTTGGCCCTGCCTGGTGGCAGAGCTTCATCAATGCCCAGCTCCAGGAGATTCTGGACCTGTTTGCGAGTGCCTATGCTGATGACGTGCTTGTTTACTCAGAGACAGAAGAGGAGCACTGGAAGCACCGTGAGGAGATCATCTACCGTCTTCACAAGGTCCAGCTCCAAGGAGATATCAAGAAGAGCCGTTTTAACGTCACTGTAGTTGACTACTTGGGAGTGATTCTCGAGGCAGGAGTTGGGATCCGTGTGGATCCTCAGAAAGTTGAAGCCATCAAGAATTGGAAATTCGAGGAGCTCAACTCTGTCAGAGCTGTCAGATCATTTCTGGGGCTCTGTAACTTCATAAGAATGTTCACGCATCACGCCAGCGACGTAGCAGAGCCCCCTGAATAGGTTGTTGAAAAAGGGAGCTCCATTTGAGAAGGGAGAAGCTCAGAGACAAGCTTTCGAGGCCATGAAGAAGCTGGCCCTGCGAAGCTCCTGTTCTGGCTTTCTTCAGGCCTGGCCAGCCAACGCGGGTAGAGACAGATGCCTCTCGCAATGCCACCTGGAGGCGTGGTGATGCAGCAGCAAGAAGATAAGACGTGGAAGCTCGTGGGATACTTCTCCAAGACCACGACTCCAGCTGAGAGAGCTTATCCCATCCAGGGACCGAGAGCTCCCTGGCAGTGATTCGGACGCTCGAGCATTACTGTCCCTGAGCTGCTGGGAACCAAGTTCTTTGTCGTCACCGATCATCAGGCCCTCCTATACTTCTCGACAAAGCGTGTCCTCTCCACTCGTCAGGTGAGATGGGCTGACTTCCTCTCAAACTTTCGACATTACTTTCCAGTACCGTCCCTGGTCAGCAGAACGTCGTGGCTGATGCCCTTTCACGAAAGACAGCTGATCTGCCCACTGTGAAAGCTAGAGAAGCAGAGGAACGGACTATGCCACTGATAGAGCCTGCCAGGATTCATGGGGAGCTCGCGGCACTTGAGGCAGAGACTGAAGCCTCCAGGGGAAGCTGATACTGTAGACTCGACACAGAAGGAGCTCGACAGAGGTCACGAGGAGCTCGTTCCCGACCATAGTAACAGAGGCTGCGAGAGGAGCTGACCTCGTGGACTTGATACAAAAGGAGAACGAAGCTCGGAGACTGGGCATGCGAGGCAATCAGCTGATTGTCCCGGAGATGACACAAGAGGGAGATATACACCTACGCACTGCCCTCATCAGAGAAGCTCATCACCCCACCATCTCAGCTCACCCAGGACAGAACAAGACAATCAAGCGCACTCGAGAAGGAGTACTACTGGCCTCACATGAAGCAGGACATCGGGAGGTATGTCCGGAACTGCTATAAATGCCGGAGGAACAAGACACCTCGAGACAAGACCCCCAGGCCTGCTTCATCCTTTACCTATTCCCTGCAGCTGTGTGGAAGCATGTTGTGGTTGACGGAAAAGACATGCCGAGGGATCGTCATGGATATGACTACATCCGGGCCTTCACTTGCAAGTTTAGCAGGCTTCCGATCACGCTGCCTGGTAGAAAGACAGACACAGCAGAGATCATTGCTGCTAGATACTACCGTCATGTGTACAGGCTGCTGGGAGTTCCCTGAGGTCTGGATCTCAGACAATGCTGGCCCATTCATCTCTCAGTTCATGAGAAAGATTAACGAGCTCACCAGAACGAAACATCGTCATGGCAGTGCCTTCCACCCTCAGACACAGGGGGCCATTGAGTTTACAAATCAAGAACTAGATCAGAGACTTCGATTTTACATCAACAAGTATCGGGATGACTGGAGCACCCATGTTCCTGCTCCGGACTTTCGCCCACAACTCATCACGCATTCCTCCATTAGCATGGCACCTCTGAAGGTACTGACAGGCACGGAAGTCCGCAACCCCTCGTCAAGGAACCTGCCAGACTCAACTGAAAAAACCGAGCCCGAGACGTTAGCCCGCAAGCTCCTTTCACAAACCCAAGAGGTACAGAGATTGGCTTTGAAAGCAGGAGTTGCCACACAACATCGGCAAGAGATTCAGGCAAACCGGAAGCGTAGGCCCGTCGATTTCAAGGTGACAGACAAGGTGTTCCTCAAGAAGAAGGGCTTCAGTACTCGAATCCCCAACCACCAGACTGGATTCTCAGTGGGTGGGCCCATTTGAGATCACAGAGGAAAGGGGCCACAGCTTTGTCCCTAGACTTGCCAGCCAGCTACAAGATGAAGAATCTATTTCACGCTGATAGGCTCCGAAAGGCTAGTGAAGACCCTCTTCCCCAACAGGTTCAACCACCTCCCGAGCCTGAAGAAATCAATGGAGAGGCTGAATTCGAGGTAGAGTCGATTCTACAGTCACGAATACATGGCAGAAAACAGGAATTGCAGTATCAGGTTCACTGGCAAGGCTGTGATCCCTGATGACACATGGTACCCAGCCGAGAATTTCAAGAATGCAGCAATGAAACTTCAAGCATTTCACAATGAGTTTCCGGAAGCTGCTGGGCCTCCCGTGAGGCTGACACAATGGATTGAGGCTGCGGCAGAGGATAAGGAAGCAGGAGATCACCCAGATGACAATCTGGCACAGAGACAAGCGCAGAAACAGAGGCCGTCGTCGACATGGTTAACGTTGACCCGGCTCACCACCGTGTCTCCGTTTTGGTGGGGGGAAGTGTGACGGTTCTGCCTGATGGCTAAGCAGCAACCGCCATCACGGAGCTTGTCATCACTATCTCAGGAGCTCTTCCGCCAGTGCTTGACATAGGAGCTCGTCGTCACCCACCACGGAGCTCGCTTATCTATGGTTGACGCTAGGACCAGCTCATCTGCAGCAACAGAGCTCGCCGTCGCCCACCACGGAGCTCGCTTGTTCACAGTTCACGCTAGGACCAGCTGGTCTCTTACAGCAGAGCTTCTCGTCACCCACCACAGAGCTATGGCGTCCCCCACCGCAGAACCGGGCGACGCAGGGTATAAGAAGGGTTCCCACTCATGTAAACTTAGTTCTCTTTCTTTCTTTCTTCTCCAGTTTAGAGTCTTTGTTCATAGCATCAATACAAGGTGTCAGAGCCTGCTACATGATCATAACAATAGCCTACATCTTCGGGACGTAGATGAGCCGTCGTTATCTGCCTGGCTCGGTCCAGGACTTCAGGGTCCTACAAAATACTATTGTTAGTAACACGGGCCATCAACGAGTCAAACAAAATACGTACCGCATCAAGCTCCATTCGTTTTTCGGACACTTGGAGACCCTCGTCACGCTCAAGTATACGCTTCATGTGAGCTATATTATTCTCGTAACGGTCTTTCTTCGGGAGGTGCAGGCCGTACTGAATACGATGACGTGTTGCAACGTGGTTGAAGTTTAACAAGAGACGAAGTTGTGCCGCAGCCAGAAGTCGGCACGTCTCAATCCCGGTACTTAGGTTCGACGCCAATTCGGAATAGACTAGCATCGAACCACAGGAGGTCCAAGCATTCGAATGTAGTCAAATCGCATCATGTCAGGCACCTGCTTTGCGTAAGTCACGGACTCTGGACGTTTCGGCTGTAAACTTACCAGTAACACAACGCGCGCGAGCTTTAACGCACCTATTACACGGCACGTCTGGTTGGACTGTCAAAAAGCATCTGGCTCGAGATTGATGGGCACTCCCTGCATTAGGGTCGAAGTCTTTGGCAACTTTCCTTAGACACGCCAGGCAAGAGCCGAAAGGACTAGTGATAGCTTCAGCACGGTCCGCCGGGGAGTCCGGTATATGCCCTTGGTTGAAATTGTAGGTCAGGGTGGCGGGTTGGTCGCAGGGTTCCTCAGGGTGCAGACTCATCGTCGGAGTCCCGGGTCGTTGTGTGAGCTTGAAGACGGCATCTTGGATAACGAGCTGTCTGTGATACCTTAATTGAGGCTCGGCATTGAGTGCCCTTATTATAATCATCATTTCAATCTTGGCTCTCCCCTGATTCCGGTATCTAAACTCTCAATAATACCGACCTCGCTCAATGTCACGTAAAATTCTGAGGGCCCGAGGCGTCGCGTAAAGGCATGGGAGTTAATGACTCGACAATAGGTCAATGTTTACACAATCAACTCGCGTACCGTGGAGAGTCCGTTCTAATAATAAACATCCCGTCGTGATCAGCCGTTTTACTAATTGCCACTATTCTAACGTCAGTGTTTAACTTACGGACTCTCGGCGAGCCTTTCAATTAATTGCCGTGCCGGATGACTACACGAGTAATTGCCAACACCATATTCCGGGACCGACGCGTCTAACGTCGGTGTTTACAACTTGCGTAGCTTTCGGCGAGCCGTTATACTATTTCGTACACGAGTAATCGCTAACACCATATTCCGGACCGACGGTCTAACGTCAGTGTTTACAACTTGCGCAGCCTCGGCGGGCCGGATGATAACACGAGTAATTGCTAACACCATATTCCGGGACCGACGCGTCTAACGTCGGTGTTTACAACTTGCGTAGCCTCGGCGGGCCGGATGATAACACGAGTAATTGCTAACACCATATTCCGGACCGACGCGTCTAACGTCAGTGTTTACAACTTGCGCAGCCTCGGCGGGCCGGATGATAACACGAGTAATCGCTAACACCATATTCCAGCATCGACGCGTCTAACGTCAGTGTTTACAACTTGCGTAGCTTCGGCGGGCCGTTCTAATAATAAACAATACCCCTATTTTTAGCTCGAGTGTACTATAAAAGCATATCCGTGCTACGTATATACATGCATAAGCCGATATGTCTATAATGAATTTTACGCCTCGTTTAATGAATCCCCGCACGCAGTATTTTTTAATCGGACTTTCGTATGGGCTAATTAAGACAAGTCGCCCTGCCAAGCTGTAGGTATGGCATCATCGACAACGTGGAAAGGTGACAAGATCACACATCGATTGGTTGGAAGACGACTGGGTAGGTAGTCGCGCGCATGATCTGTGTGGTCGAGATCGCGAGCAATGCTACCCTATTGCTCTCCGAGCTCAGACATGTCGACGTTGAGAATAGGCTGGGATGTGGTCGGTAATAATATTGGCCTGGCCCTTATTAGTGGGCGCCAGCAGGGGGGCCGGAGTTTAGTACGGACATTTCTGGCCATTACCTAGTGTAATTACCGCAGCGTGAGAGGTCCGCAAGGAGGGGGGCCGAGATACGGAGCAGGCACGGAACGGTTCAGAGAGGCTAGAGGCGACGTGGTGAAACGGAGATGGTCACTAAACGAGACTAGGCATGCAATAGGTAGGTAGCTTACGGTCGTCCATGGAGGCCCACGAAGGCCCACGGAGGCCCACGAAGTCCATGCCTACGATACACTAGCCATGCACTAAAGCCTTCCAAACCGCCTGGCTTCGTTGTCGTTGCGTGTGTTCCTTTGCGGACGGGCTGCCCTACCGGTACGTGCGTGACAGACGAGCTTGGGATTGCCGAAGGTCGGTTGCTGCGGGTAAAAGGTCTACCTATCAGGCTATCTCCTATTCCGTAGCCACCTATGTAGGTATTTCGTATCGTACCGTATCTCAGATCTGTGTGTGCCTGTTCCGTTAGCCGAATCGGAGCCGGTGGTGGTTCGTTAGGCACGAGTAGGCAGTAGCCAGCACACTAAAGAAGTCGTGCTGCTGCACCACGTACGGATTACGCACGCCAGATCTGACGATACCTACCTACTGTACGGACTACATACCTGGTTACAGATCCTTTCTTACCTGCAGCGTCTTATAGGCACCTCTTATGCAAGTAAGGACGGAATACTAAAGCCCGCTCTGTGACGGAATCTTCTCTTGTTCTTGACCCCGTATCCACCGTCCTTGCTGCTGTCTATGCCTCGAACGGAAAACATTACGGTGGAATACCACCAACCTAGTGTAGATCTTATCCATCAGGGGTTTGCAATCTGGTTTAGACGGCGTAGTGCGCAGCTTACCTACGCTTGATGCCTCGTAGGACTGCCTAGCCATTACCTACCTACCTAATCCGTACTCACTTGGCTGAATACGACGTACAGTTCTGACATCTTCTCCATAAGACTGTGCAAACGCATGGCATCATGAAATCAAAACGCTCCTCCATGTGGGACATTTACGGAATACACTAGACGCGTTCGTCTCTAGCCCAACGGCGTCCAACGGAATTAAGCCCCTATTGCCCGCTCACCGTCTTCAAATCGGGCACCCCGGGTAATACTATGGTGCATTAGGTAGGTACCTTTCTAGACCGTCAGTCGGTGGGCTGCCTATCGCATTGATTCCATCGTAGGTAAGTATCTCCGATTTGCATCGGAGGCTTTTTGATTCGTGTCCTAGAAACTAAGTCGACACCGACTCGACACCAAACGCGCGTCATTATAAGTCGCCTTCTTCTTCCAATGCATTTGCACGCTGCTCGCCAACATCTCGGATCTTCTCTCCGAGGATGGTCCGGCCATAACGTTCGGCTACCTTGCCGGCAGCCTCTATCATACGTCCTGTGCGATCGCGCATGAGCTCCACCATTTCTAGCGCCCGCATGCCCCTGTCCTCCCCCTCGCGGCATTCGATGGCCAAGAGCTGGAGCAAAGCCTTGTCAACATCTAGCTCAAGCCTAGCAAGAATCGAGCGCTGCGAATGACTGCTCCTAGTCGCTTCCACGAGGTCGAGCATCTGCGCCGCTGCGATTCCTTTGAGCAGATATTCTTGCTCAAGTCTACGAGCCTCCGCGTCCTCGTCAGCATCCGCCGAGTCGTCCTCCATCGCGTCAGGGTTGAGCCTCTTCTTGCTCGGCGGCCCTGACGTGAGCGGTACCGAGAAATCGAATTCAGAAAGCAAAGGACGCGGGAAGTAGGGATACTCGTCTCCTCCCTTGAGAATGATACAGTGAAACTTGCTGTCAGCGACAGCAATGGGGAAATAAGTCTCGGTTTTCCGTCCCGATGCCAGACGTGGGAGGAGTCTGGTGTCTAACAATGGGATCCAGGACGCCCTTGACGGCTGTCGCCAATGTAATAAAGTAAGCAATGTCCCTGTAGAATCATAGATGCATGGATCCTAGGTGCGAGTCAGCCTCCTATCTCACGGAAGAAGTAAAAATAAAACTTCATGCGCTATACTTACGCCATTATCTGAGAAGAACACGCTCTTCAGAGACGCTCCCGGAGGTAGCGCTACGGTGTCCTCGTTTTGGCAAATCTCATCTCTCTTGATGTTCTCGATCGTGTAGAGCAATCTCGTTTGACCGTCGCCTCCAGCCGGCCCATTCCCTATAGTCATCACGTAGTCTCTCCAACTGGCGCATGTGACCATCGGGAAACTCTTTGGCCGATATACCTTGTAGGGTATACCAAACAGGGTATAGACTCGCACATAGTTAGCCGTCGTAATCACCGTCACGAAGGAGTCGCTAAGAGCCATCGCCAGAACCGCCTCTCCCTTCGGTAACTGCGTTCTCCAATCATTGCGATGCGTCCACGTCTCATGGGGTCGATAGAAGATGGTAGCCGGTTCGTCACCGTTCGGCGGACAGGAAAAGGCCACGCCATTTTCGGTCAGACAGGCTTTGTCATATAAGAAAGTGTCGGTGAAGTGGAAGTCTCTGTGGAACTCGTGGTCGTAGAATTCGACCGTGACAGTGTTATGCCCATCTTGATCCACGGTCCATACAAAACCGATTAGATTCAGACATAGGTATTTCCGGTTGCCACGCCACGGGGTCGAGCCAGGTTGAAAGGACTCATGGTATTGAATCTCGACGTTGCGTCGTTTAGTCATGGGCTCACCAAAGACATCGTCCCCGTCATGCAAACGCTTGCCATTGCTATTGATCACATATCCAGCACCATCATCATCAACCACAAAGTCGTCATCCTCCGGTAGAGGCCCGTCCATGAGAGAGTCATAGCTACCAGCCGACCCTCTACGAGGTCGAGATACCAAGGGGGGACCATTGGCTTCGGGCCTTCTGAAGTTGGCACCGACTTCTGAGAGGGGATCATGAATGAAAGGAGCTGGTTGCTTCGGTAGACTCAGGAGCGCAGAATGTTGTTCAGGTACAAAGTCCGGATGAATATAAACTTCTCCATCCGAATTCGTGAAAGAAACAATGTTTTTGGTTGGATGCCATGCGATATCCATCACATTGGCAAAATCGTGCCGGAAAAGAACAGCCTGTGTCTTGGTATCCCAGATCAGGATCTTCTTGTCTTTGGCGGCCGATGCCAGCATAGCTCCGTTCGGAGACCATGCCAACGCAGTGATGTCGTCGGTGTGGCCATTGGAAAAAACACGTTGGTTTTCCCAGTCAGGCTTTGATACAACTTGAATGTCTCTTGTCGGGGTCGGAACAGCAAAGGCGCGGCCATCAGGATGCCAAGCGAATTCAGTGCTGATCTCTGACTCGGTATCCACCGTGCCAATGACACCGTCCACTCTCCGGATCAACTCAGGATCTTCTGTCTCTTCCCCACTGAGATCGTACACGTAGATAACTCCATCTGTACAAGCCAGTGTGACAGTCTCTCCTTTCGTATCAAATGCCAGGTGTTTTGTGGGTTTGTTGTGGGTTCTGAGATGTCGAAGCCGGCTGTTGTCGTCGGTTCGAACAATCTTCACGGTCAACTCGTCGCTTGCTACAGCACACCATTTCGAATCCGGAGACAAAGCAACATCTCTGATTGGGAGGGAGGTTCGTAGGAGGAATTTCTCGAAGGAGGCGTTCGGGATAGAGTACAGACTCAGGGTACCATCTTCAGACCCTACGACGAAGAATTCATTCGAAGCAGCAACACTGACATTCTGCTCCTGACAATCGTCGATATTGATGGGTTCACCGTCGAATCCCGTCTTGTACAATCGGATCGTGTTGTTCGAGCCGACTGTGACCAGCTTCGAGCCATCTGGCGTGTAGGCGCAATGTGTAGAGCCCTGTGTATGCGCAGGTCGTGCGCGTGGGCGAACAGTTGCTGTAGATGCCATACTGGAAAGGAATTCGATGCTTCGTATGCTTCCAATATGTCTTCAGTGAACATCCAAGCTCATTCCCAGCTCTACAAATTGTGGTTGATGAGACGCGACGTGGGCGCGAATCACGCGTCTTGTCAATTAAAGTGGCAGATCGCGCTTACCTAATCGATTTGGACCCCGCGGGCCCGGAAATCACCAGTAACTGCATATACCCCGGCAACATTGCCGTAAACTTTGCATACCGGGGATATCTCCTTAAGCCTGACATCAGCTTCCTCAGTTTGTCATCCGTACACGTGGTCAAGGAATTACCAATCTCATCCGTTCATTCATCTCATAAAAATCAAGAAAAAAAATTAATAAATAATAACCATGCGTCAAGGAACTTCAGCAGAGCACTTCTTTCAAACAGAGTTGGTTTCCGCATCAAAGACAAGGACCCTGAATGAGGACGATGTGCTAACTCACGGTGACACTTAGCGCCGACCAGGCCCTGTCAGAAAGGCGTGCTGCGAAAGCCAGCAACAAAAATGGAAACCCCATTGAGCTGAAGTCAAAGCTGCTGGCTGCCGTTCAGGTTCCTTCATCGCCTGGCTCTCTGCTCATTGCAGAGTCCGGCGGTTCCGTTCGCAGAGTCAATGTTGATGTAAGCCTTGAACGCCGCCAACGTCCATGAGAGTATGGCATACTCAGCTTATCCAGTCAGGGGAGACGCAGCAGGTATTCAGGGGCCCGGTTGCCCCGGTAACCTGTGTTGCTGTTGGCGGTCCTGGCAACCGTACCGTATTTGCCGGATGCTGGGACAAAGACATTTGGTCCTGGGACCTGGAGACGAAAGCGCCTGGTCGCAAGTACAGCGGCCATTCAGACTTCGTCAAGGCCGTTACATGCGCCAAAATCGGTTCTAAGGATGTCCTTATCAGCGGTGGTGCGGACAAGAAGATCTTTGTCTGGGATATTGAGACCGGCGCTCGCATTCATGTCTTGGTGGACCATGTCGTTAACATGATGGCTATTCAGCATCTGGCCGTGGATCCCTTGGAGTCGACGCCTGAGGCCATCATCTTGGTCAGTGCCAGCAGTGATCCGCATATCCGACGGTGGCGCATCACAGCCGATAAAGCCGAGCAAATCCAAGAGGCAGCCCCGACCGAGCCGAACTCCGTGCGCCACACTATTTTAGAGCATGACACTACGGTCTACAAATTGTTCTTTGACGTCGAGAGCGAGGAGGTCGATCTATGGACGGCAAGTGGTGACGGCGCTGCGAAGTGTCTTTCGCGGCAAAAAGGCTTTGCGACAGACGACACTATCAAGCATGGAGGACATGTGAGAGCCGTTGCTGCGACAGACCTGTGGGTAATTACGGCCGGCCGAGATGAAGACGTCAAAGTATGGGATCGTGCCACCGGAAAGCTATACTGCAATCTCGATGGTCATTATAACGAAGTTACGGACTTGGTTATCTTAGATCATGGAAACAGAGTAGCGTCGGTATCTATCGACGGCACCGTACGGACATGGCCGCTTCATAGAAGTGAACTGGACAAAATCATCAAGGAACAGGAGGAAAAGGCCAAGGGAGTTAAGAAGGAAGTCCCTGAAGAACAGAATGACGGCCTGATGACAGCGGAAGAGGAGGCAGAACTTGCTGCCTTGATGGAAGATGATTAGACCTGAAGACAGGCCATGGTCAAACACTTCTAATCAACTATATTCCAAAAACCTATCTACCCTACCTACCTAGTCGTCTAACGTTAATCTGGCAGAAGAACTTCCAGAACTAATGAAATGCTAATACCCAAGCAACCCTGAGACTTATCTAGTTAGGGTTATGGCCTGATGATAGCGAAGTGGTTACCATGGCGACAATTCGTGTCCCAAGTTAATGAAGATACTCGTCCAAACGCAAGTTTTACTAACTGACTAATGGCAGACAACAATCATGTTCTGAATGATATCTGTATTCAAAAAAGGTCTTACACAAGTCGGAAGAAAAAAAACCTCTTATGGAGACTCACAAGATATCTATCATACGTTCTCTATACAACCGCCAAACGAGACAAAAAGGAAAGAAACCCAAACTCAAGATGAATCTATCGCCACGCCGCAAGAACAGTATCCCCCTCCTTCACGCCAGCATACCCCAAAGAATCCCTCCAAAGCCTCTCACACTTCTTCTCATCCCTCGCCTCGGGCCCAACCTCCGCAACCGCACTACCATTCAAATAAATCCCATTCGGCCTCTCCCCCAACTTCTCCGTATCAAACGCCGCATTCACAACGTCACTCGCCGACTGCGCCGTCGGTCTCAAATTCCCATTAGTCGAACACATCGACGTGAGCGAGGCCACCAGACTCATCAGCGCAGTGGCGACCCTCATGATGGGCATCGGGTTGCGGTGTGTTAGGGTCGTTGGCATTGCGCCTGGGTCGACGCCGAGGACGACGATGGAGGAGAGGGCGGGGTCTGATGAGAGCCGTTTTACCAGTTCACGCCTGGTCCCCGTTAGGACTTGCTTTCAAGCACAGAAAAGGTGAACTTACATGAACATGATCTCGCACAGCTTCGATGCGCCATACCGTCTATACCCCGTGCCAATATCACCGGGCGCATCAGCAACGGGTATACTCCACTTACCGCGGGCCAGTGGCTCGGTATCAAGGGGTTCTTTGAAGACCTGGTTCCATTGCTCCCCTTCGTAGGCGCGGACGAAGCCCGGTATGTTGTTTCTCGTATCGGTTGTGCTATTTTCCTGTCAGCGTTTCTCACACCCATGACGTAAAGCCCGGGACAACCAACTCATGCGACCAACTCCCCAAAACCACAATCCGACCCTTCTCCTTATCCATACTCTTAAGCAACAACAGCGTAAGCAAGAAATGCGAGAGACAGTTCGCCTGGAAGGTCATATCGAAGCCATCATCCGTCATCGTATGCGTGACATACTCCTGCCACGCCGCATTGAGGATCAGCGCGCGGATCGGCGGTACGGAGCCATCCGCGACCCGTCTGTTGATCTCCTCGGCCGTCTTGCGCGTGCTCTCGAGACTCGAGAGGTCGATGGGCACGAGATCGTACGTGTGGCCGACCGCTTCGGCATTTTTGAGCACGTCCTTCACGGTGCCTGCGCGCTCGGCGTTCCGGACGGTGTAGAGGCCGTGGTAAGTCGTCGCGAGCGAGGAGGCTTGTAGGATCTGTTTGACGATGTTGGAGCCGAGACCGCCGTTGGCGCCCGTGATGAAGATAGAGCCCGTTGCGACCATTTTTGCGCGATATTACAGCAAACGTTTTGAGATAGACAATCCAAACAAAAAACGCTGACATTCAATCGTATTATTACTCCCCGTCTTTTATACTAATCCCGCGTATCTCACCAGGCAAACTAAAAGCTGACGCGACCCTTCTACGATATTCTCACCGCAGTCGCGGCGACTTTCCCATCAGAGAGTATTCCTCCGTAAGTAATCCGCATTCCGCAATAGGGACCCATAATCCGTACTCACATGCCGTCGCTCCACTTCCAGTCCAGAGCCCAGATCTCTGCATAAAACCCGAGCATTAAGCCCGCAAACCCCCGTATCACGACAGTTATGACTCGAATCCGCTCTTCAACGCACATCCAACCAGCGATTTCCTCTGACGGGTCTGGGTGTCGTCCGTCTTAGGCAGCAAGATGACGAGCACCAGGATGCATACACTAATACGGATTACCACCCGCAGGTGAGAATTAAGACGAGAAGAAAACTAATTCTTTCGATCGCCATGTGATCGTGCCCAATCCGTGCCGCGCAAACAACATTTCCCACGACACGAGAAAAATCCATCGTTAGTCACCATCGGTGACTGTCAGAGGACAGCACGCATTGTGGTCCATAGGTCCCGTGCTATAACACACAATCTCCGGGCTCGTACCTTGCGTACTCGTACAATTTTCTGTGCGAGTGTCGTCGGCCCGTGTGTAATGTTTCTCTGCCCACCATCGCATGTCGTTCAGGACAGAGTCTTATGCAGCGCGCCGGCTCAGTGGGCAGACAAACATGAGCCCGTAGCAATAGCATAGGCATCTACGCAAGTGATTCAACAACATACCCCCATATAATAAACAGCCAACAGTTTAGGAATCAGGAACGGACTTTTCTTGTTTCTTGCACTAATTTCTCAAGTCTTTGCCTCCACAGTTTCTAATTTTTACCATTTTTATCGCTATCAATTGAACCACGTACAGCCCGTTCGCCGACTGATCCTCGTTCGGTGATGGTGGTTAAGCCGCCGTGTTGGTGCCTTGTGCCGCGATTGAAGAGATATTGGTTTATGCAATGGTACACACCACCATGGCTTGTCTGACATACATCGTGGCCTATGTAGTCCGAACAGGCGAATCATGTATTGAAGCGATGCATGTGCCATGTGATACCCCAGTCGGCCGAACGCACATATTATTGTCTCTCCCCCTCGTCACCATTGTCGCATATCTTTCAGACAACCAACTCCACGGACCAGGATGGGCTTTCAGCCGACACAGAGAGGGTAGAAACCTCTCATAGGCGATTGAAGCGACATCGGCGGCATAGCATGAGGTTGCATTGGCGGCATTCATTGATGTAGACGGGCATCGCGTCGCCGCAATTCTCACAATGGTACGAGCCTTTTCGATGTCTCCAACTCTCGTGACCGCATTCATGGTTTCTCCGCAGATAGTTCATGATCCTACCGATGCCTTCTTCTCGGGCTTCATGGCGCACTGCTTGAGCATAGTCATCATCCCGGTCAGCCATATCATAATCTTCATCATCCTCGTCTTCATCAACTTCGTCGTCGTCAAGGTTTCGTTCGTAGACCTGCTGTGCTCTCTCGACCAGTCGCTCTTCTTCCCATTGGACGCAGGGACATGTCTTCCAGCGCGCGCCGCAAAGGTAACAGAACTCATGTTTGCATTTGCATCTTGTCTTACTATTAGCAGTCGGGAATCACTTCGGCATCGGTAGCCAGGACTTACGTGATGTGGAAACAGCCGGTATAGAGCTCAACCATGGTGGAACAGTTGCTGCAACGCTGCCAGCCCTCAAGTCTAGCGACTTGAAGAACGCGTTGGAGGTCCCTATCATATGGACAATCTCCTGGGTGCGCTTCCCTCTTACATGTCGTGCATGTTCTGTCTCCACAAGAAGGGCACGAAGCAACAACACCTGCGATCCTTTGTGGCGGGATGAATGCCGAGCAGGAGGCTTTATGGCAGTACGTTCTGTTTGGCGTGGAGTACTCGATAGTCTTGGCACGGAATTGCTGGATCAGATCAGAGCCCAAGAAAAGAACCTTGTCGCCGGCAGGGATTGGTTGGCGACAGCAACGCGGCGGGAAAAGACTCTCGTCCGCAATAGCACTCCTAAAGAGATGCTGAAGGCATGTGCGGCAGTATTCATGGCCACAAGGGGACCGTGACAATTCGGCAACTCTCGTGTTCTCGCTGCAAGCTTCACAGAGTCGTCGTGTCGGAGCACTAGCTCTATTACGTGCCGCCGCCCAAGCTGAACTCTCCGGTTGAATGGAGACGTCATCCTCGTCGTCAGGGATGACAACATACATGGCCTCGAGCTTTTCCATTGTGTCCAGATCAGCCGCCGAAAGACCAGTGTCGTTGTTAGTGGACATTCGGTTGTTGGTTGGTGGTTGAACTCCAGCGATACGGAGCGCGACCTCATGATCATTATTGGCTAGCATCTCAATGCGTTGCGACTCGAGAAGAGCATCTCGATCGCTCTGCACGGCGCTTTGCATGCTTCGCATCATTCGCCGATCCGATAGCATCGTCGAAGCCCGCTCCAACTCTTGGGCGTACAGTTGCACGGCAAGATCGGCATCGGTCTGCTGTCCAGCCCGTTGCTTTCCCTTGGAGTTAGATGCAAATGCCATGGCATCTTCCTGCATGAGGGAAAGTATGAGACTATAACTCTCATCATCGGTGCCGGTTGCCCAGGCGGGCGGCGCCATGCAGTCGGCGAAGGCCATGTTTGCAGGTCTTTTGTTGTCGGATGGTCGGGAAACGTCGAAGAAGCTGGGGTTAAGACGACGAGATCTACACGAGGTGTCTTGAAGACCGAGGCGCGGGAAATGCGGAGGAAGAGACGCGTGAAGGCCCTATGTAGATATACTATGGGCACGATGTATGTTCTCTGGAGAGATGGAATGTTCTCTGGAGAAAAGGTGACCACGCCAATTAGAAGCGTTTGGCTGCCATTCAAGACGGTCTACAGGAAGTGCCTAGAAAAAGTGTAGGTACCTAAATTGATAGGCGAATTAGCAGTGTCGGTTAGGTACTCGGGTGAGATGAAGGAGGAAGGCGCTGGAAGTCGACGTGCCGGTGCAGATGTAAATGCGTGTCTACCTACTTATGGAGTACCACGCAGTAACAAAAGGTGACTGCTCATGGTGGGTGCAGAATAGGTCATGTTAAGTACCTGGTAGGGTAGAAGATACCTGCTCAGAGACTTACCGAAGTACCGCTCGTTTTAGACGAACCGCGACGCACCTTTGATTATTTCGTAGCATCGACTGTATCTTCCCGGCTTAATACCGACCCAATCGGTCCCGCGAAGAGAAGGTGCGAGAGAATAGGAAACTTACCTGTATTCACGTAGGTAGAATTAGGAAAGGGCGACTAGGTACGGAATAATGTGTGCTTTCTCCACGGGTTACAGAAGGTTTTCGGCTATTAAAAGCAGCAATCGCGAATTCTCGTAGGCGCCTTAGCGCCCACTAACGCCTGGTGAGTTACCTAACCGGTTCTAGGTAGTCCATACAAGTAGTACCTATTCGTACGGAAGCGGCGGGGGACAGGTCTCGGAGCCCACCAAACAATTTACCCCTCTTCAACATGGACTCTTTTTGCCCACGCTCGGCACGTTCGACGTCCTCCTACAGTACATGGTTCACCTGGAAACACTTTTCCGGGCGCTTTTCGTTCGTCTTCCGGGGCTTTTGCATAGAATCCCTCCGCGGATTACTGAGTGAACTGTCTCACCATTAAGTTTGTCGTAATGGGTCCTGAGTAATGACAGGAGACTTTTTACAGCGGCTGTTCGGTGCTGATTACGCAGTGAAGTACGGAATTGGGGGGTTAACAACGGGGAGTTTACCGCGCGGATGGAGAGAAAGGACCGTGAACTTGACGTGTAAGTCAGAGTACTGAATACTTCAGGTCTCGTACTTATAGGCAGCGTCCTCGGCGTGTGCTACAAGTATCCGGAACATTGCACCGCCTTTTGTCCGAACGAATCGTTCACGACTTCACAGCAACGCCCAACAACGAACCGTTGGATAGCCTACCTACCTTACGAAATATCTCTCTCATGTGGGTGTAAAGTATATCGTAAGTATTCCGTACTTGCCGGCATGCCTACGGTAACTTACGAGTAGTAGCCTGCGGAATACGCGTCGGAATCGGAGTGGTTTAACCGAGGGTTATCGAGCCTGTGTTGAAGGAACGATAAGGCAGAGATACAGTTGCCAAGGGATGCCAGGGACAACAGGTTACCTCGTAAACAGGGCAGGTTACCACCCGTTTCTCCGGAGTGATAGGCGTTCCGTTGAGGGCTGCTATTCAATCCATTGAGCAGTCGTTATCAACCCCTGGATTCCAACCCTTCAACTGCCTCATGTGACGATCCAATCACACGGAATACAGTCCCGGCTTAATACCGGCCCACCACGGGATTGGCAGATCCGTAATGTTCCGTCATTGCTATGCCGTTGTTGAAGACACTTATGCCCTGGCAATTACGGATAGCAAAAATTCCGTATGGGCGGCCCTATGCAGCCCGTACGCACTTCGTCGTGGCTTGATCTGATCAACTCACCGCTCAGAGCGTGAACAACTTCGAGGCAAGCAAGTCTCGCAAACAAAAGCCGTCATGGCATGACCTTCTACCGACAGTTATCCGCAATAGGTCATTGAATTGCCGAAACTGCAACGGACTTGCCACGCCTTATTGTTCTTCGATATTCTTCGATACTAATTGATACGACGAAACTGATCCGGATTTCGCAGCTTTGTTCTTTGGCCAACATAATGCTCGTACACCCTCTGTCACATACAAGTACATTCTTCCATGCCGAGGGGATTATGAAACGATACTACGAATCGATGTTAAGGTGACATCCACGGTCATGTGAGGCCCATGTGACCTATTACCTATCGGAATATTTGAAGGTAAGCAGATGGGCAACACGGTTCGCTATTTGTTATTTTCCAAATGAGGCGGCGTGTCCAATCGATCAGCGAGGCACGATAGGAAACACGTCGACAGGGACCGTGAGGCAGAAGCGGTAGCGAGTATAAGATGGCTGAAGGGTTAAGATGAAGGTCGGATTAATAGAGATTTGACGCGCGATCATAACGGTTTTGGATGAGTGAACAACTCTTCCAGAAAGACGGATGGATGTTGCTCGCCTTGAGAGTTGAGTGGTGGTCAACTTCAGTGCTGTGTGGAAGCCCGACGTGCTTGCACGATCCACCTCGAAGTTGAAAGCCAAGTCTCGAATCTGACAAACGTGGATTTGCTAGGAACTCAACAATCATCTAGCCAAGACTTGTCTTGAGCAGCCGGAACTAGAACTTGGAAGAAAACGGCACTTCTTAACCGATTCCATCGGAGATGGCGACGGAGTGATACGCGGTCGAAAATCTCCCCCATCCCGCGCCCACTCATTACGATTCCGATTTCTGATTCGACCAAAGCGGACGAATTTCATCCGTCGAGTGCCAAATTCTTCCCGTGAGTGTTTTCTTACCTTTTTTTGTGAAATCCTGAGCCACGAGAACCATGGGTCTCGGAAACCCTTGTTGTCAACCCAGTGAACCACTGCAGTGACCCGACTGAATCGAATCCCGCCCTCCGTCCGTTTGTCAAAGATGCAAGCCACATCCAACTCTAAAAAAGAGCGCAAGTTGAAGGGAAATGCTTTAATTTCATCGTTTCCGACGTGACACCGTGATGGCGTTTCTCACGTGCTTACCGTCGTAGCATAGGAGGCTTGGATTAAATGAGAATTCGAAGACTCGTCTTCTTCTTCTTCTTCTTCTTGTTCTTTTTTTCTTTGTTCGAGATGCGCTGTGAAAGTAGTACGAGTACACCGACAGCGGCGACCTTTCAGTGAACCCTTGGTCGATCATTCACTCGGTGATGTACGGATCTACGAAGTCGATCATGGAGAAGGTCCGTGACTTACACCACATTTACGATAGGTATGTGATCCCTTCCCTAATGGGTCTTGACACCACTAGTGCACGCATGATATGGGGTAGTTATGCAGCTCTAAAGCGGATAACGCGTAGCTTTATGTACCTAACTCGTTCCGTAATTGCACCCGTGCGTAGGAGTCCCGAGGTTGTAGCGTGAAGTTGTAGCGAAAAGGGCTAATGTAAGGTACAAATGGATGGATGAGCACCCCATGATTCCATGCCCTGGGCGACTCCATCATATGACGGGCTCCTTGTTTCATGTTGCCTTGGCGACGGGCGCCGTAGGTACTTTTTTGTCGGTAATGCGCCAGTTGCATTTGCAGTATGACATCGGCTAAAATGGCTATGCCGGTGTTGGAGTTCTGATGGTACGCGCTGGGGAAGACGAAGCTAGGTAGGGACGGACGGAGTAAGCAGACCAGGTTAACGTCTTTTCTAACCAGCTCAGACTTGAGTCTACGATAATTGTTGTTACAAGTCTGAAAGGCCGAGCGTGTGCGATTGAGGAATTTTCTAGAATATGGTCTGACGGTCTCCAAGACACAAACATCTCACGATACTACCTTTGGTGTCGGCGAGTGGTTTCGAAGATGTTTGCTTAATCCCCATATTTCTATTTTTATAGATTTCAACAGGCGATTGGAGTCCTTGTTATACAAACAGATGGTATACCCAGACGATGCACTCCCAAAACTGGTTCCGAACTTTCGGGTAGAAAAGTACCTGAATGGGGTGGGTCTCTCTCTCTCCATGTTCGAGTGCTGTCGCTTTCATCACGAAGACAGAGTAAACTACACACGGGGTAGTTCATACGAGAGAGGAGATTGTACTTCCTCGTTAAGGACGTGATTTAATTCCAGTCATGCGAGTCATTCGAGTGCAGTGCATGGCATGGAGGGTAAGAACCCCTATGCAGCTGGCCGCAATTGAAGGAACTCCTGTATGTAGACGTTTACGATCGCTGTCAAATTCGTTGCGGGTCGTCAGCATCGTGACAGGTCCGGGAGCCGCTTAATAGCGTACCAGAACTCATACGCTTGGGAGTGATCACTAGTATCCAACGTTCCTCGAGATGGATCTAGGAACCATTCCGGGCATTTTCTCGAGTAAGTGTACGTGATAGACGTGATAGTACTCCATCAGCGGGTCCAGGTGTGACACTTCACCTAGGTAAATCTGTAGTTTGGCCAAAGGAGTGCATTATTATTTTTATAAGCGAGAACATGAAATATCAGACGGTAGCCTAGCTGCTCTAGCATAACCGACATCCTCGAGATCGTCGCATGGAGATTACTTCCGTGCACAACATGATGTGCCGAGTTCCTATGGTGCAATCCGTAGTCCGTTCAGGGCATAGTGTGGTCGCATCCGACTCTCTCAGTCCTACCTCCTACACGATGCACAACGCCGTGCACCGATACACTGCCTACACTACCTACTAATCCATTAGGTACGAGGCGTCGTATTACATGTGCGAGGGAGGGTCTGTTGCCAGGTCTCAAGTTCCGGCATTGGATACCTACACTCGTACGTACATAGGTACTACAAGTATAGGTAGTATCACGGGTACCTGGCGATAGTCCGGCCACTAGCTACCAGTAGCTCCCAGGTACCTAGGACCCGGCCCCACGTTTTTGGCCGGGATCCAGATTGGCGGGTCTTCGCGAAGGACCCGAGCCAGCGCGTAGGATCCACCCGGCCTCCACTTGGGCACCGGCACCAGCAGGGCCAGCAAACAAACATGTGCGGCTGTCTGCTTTTGCTTGATTGCAAGAACCAAGAACCAACAAGGATTCGTGCAATTTCGGGTTTGGTCGAGTTTGCGCGACACAGCAAAGGAGGACAGACTACGACCTTGTTGGGCGAACTCGAATCCTCAGCTCTATTATTAGTTTTTTTTTTCTGTGTTCAGCTAGCCTATAATACTTTATTCGGCTGATATTGGGTTGTCGTTGATGTCCGGACAGGTCTCGGATCCGACGCGAGGAGCCATCGTCGGTAAGTGACTTGATTAACATAGCTCGTTTCTTCTTTTACACAGGAGTTGTTGTTTGTCTAACTCTCAATGCTCAAGTTAAGTAAATCCTCAGACGAGGGCATGCGCTAGCCACGCCTAGGGAGTGCTAGTCGTGCCGCTGTCTAGCTCTGTAACACGATTATCACGTCGCATGTCTCTTGCAAGCTCACAGAACGGCATCGTTGATCCCAAGCCATGCTCGAAGCTATGCCAAGGGTAAGACACACGCAGATGGATCATCGACGAGGACCCCTGCAGGATACCTACGGTACATATGTACATGGAGGTGTTTACGAAATACATAGGTACGTCTGAACCAGTTGGCAGATATGATGTACTCGTACATCGCTGTCGTAGAAATGTACTCGTAGCGGCATTGATGGACATTCCACACCTCCATATCGCCCCCTTCCGTCGATACCTACGACGACAATGTGACATTATGGGGTAGATATGTAGTCGGTACACTGAAATGGGCAGTTCTGTTCCTTTACAGATGATCCCCTGTACCCCAAGCTACCTCGTATCAATCTTTCCGGACTCTTTTATGCAGGTACATGCACACCATACACGCACGCAGCAAGAAGGATGGCTATATCGTACTCGTAGAAGCAGCGTGAGCCAATAACCACGAGTCTGCATCCATCGGCTTTAGCCCTCCACTGCCACCTGCTACGAGTATTAGGTCGTACCATTGTTTCTGAGAGCAGCCCTGGTGTGTTAGCCCAATAAGCGACAGTTTCTCAGACAACCCGATTCTGGTGCTGACACTCCGCATTAAACGCCGTCCAAGCCAACATTAAGCTGTTGACTCACAATAATATCAGCTGAGCATACCGACGCGTCGCAAGTCAATTGCTTGTTCGCCGTACAAGCCAAGCTGATCAATTTGATCGCGTGGAGTTTTCATTGCCTTACGAGTACTTGTGAGTTGTAGGAGAGAAGTAAATACCGCAGGTAGAGGTACGGATTAATAGGTAGGTACCTAAGGTATTTACTTCGTATTACAAGTACTTGTAAAAGTCAGAGCTGGATGTTCTCCAGGCGGTTCTACGGTACCTATTCCGTATGATGCGCTAGGTAGATAGCGCATCTAGCGCATCCACTCCAGGTTAGTTTCCCGCTGGAAACCCACTGCACCTGCACTGGAACCCGCTAGGGCCCTTGACCCTTGTCTGAAGGGATCACGTCCTGGTCCAGCCGGCCTGAACCGGACTACGCTAGCTCGTTCTGTCCTAGCCCACTGCCTCTTTCTCCATTGGCTAATTCTGGCAACCGTTAAGTCATCTTCCTACCCGTTACGCTAGCTCAGTCATCACTTTGGAAGTCACGACCCAGCAAGTCACGTCACGGCCCAGTGAAAAAAAAAAAGAGAACCCAGGAATGACAGACAGCACATTCATGCCAGTGTCAAGCATGAGAGAGTCATACAGAGACACCCGGCTTGCCTGGAATCACTGCAACACACCGTGCACGAAGACAGTGGACCCAGTTCAATGGGACGAGCACGAGCACGAGTCCTCGCTCGTAAATTAGTGCACGGGAAGCTGGCAAGGATAGCCCGTTAGATCGCTCCTCCGTCGCCAACATCATCACACCCGTATCCTTAGCCGCAGGGCCTTGGCCAAACCACCAATCTTACGCATTATGTACATGGAGGTGTGATGATGATGATGCTGGATCATCGGATGAGTTCGCAGCCGTGGTCAGGCACCTCCACTAATAAGACGAAATCCTTCTCTTCAGCGCGGCATCCCGACATGGGTGAGCAACCGCTGCCGCTCACTTCTATTCGTGCGTACGAGTACATTCTCATACGTCTACCAACATTCCTGCCTCACAACCCGATGCACCCTCCTGGCGGCAAAGAAGCCCTTGCGTTCAATAGAAACGCGAGTCCCGGGACCCCCTCCCCCGTGCCGGCCTGTCAGCCTGTCAGCCATTCGTTCACTGAGCTCTCCTCCCTCGACAAGTGGATTCCAGGCAAAGATAAGGGAAAATCCCTCGAGAGGACACGAGGACAAGGGTAGGTATTATTTAGCCTTACTGCATGGGGGCTCGGGGCTTCATGAACCGTGAAAGATCGGCGTATAAAATTTTTTTTCTTTTTGGCGCCGTTTTGGCGCCACGGACAGTCTGTGACTTGTGAACTGCCTGTACCGTCCATCTCGGCGTCTGTACCTCGTCCAGACGCTATTTCATTCATATCGAAGCCTCAATGACTTGATATTGATGTCCATCCCCCCATTCGGTTGTTTTTTTCAACTCGCCCTCGTTCCCGGTATTCAGTGAGACGCCACCTCCTGAATAATACGCTTGATTCACTTGGGTTCCAATACCGATCACTACATACTTAGGTCGCGTTCCGGCTCTCATTTCCTAGCAGTGGATTTCCGTTCGGGCCTATATTCGACTTACATCCTTCCCGGTTCACCACGACCGTCGATCGTAACAGCCATAACATAACAATAGACCTTTATCCAAGGCAAACAACGCGATTATACGACCGAACAAAGACGCAAGTGTGTTCACTCACAGAATACCTTAGGTTGTTTTCAAGTCTGTTATGTCACCATGACGGACGTCCTTCTCGAGACACCCGAATACTACGGGAGCCTGGTAGCTTTCGAGGGTCCTCAGGATACTATATCGACACAACTTCGGCTACTCCCAAGCTCCTCCAAACTTTTAGTACTCCCACCAGTCCGGTCCTTTTTCAGCAAGGAAAAATCAGGCTCTTCCTTCGATATTCGTTCACATATTCTTGAGACTCACGAGGCCTGCGATGCGCGAACTGAGATAGCACGTGCCTTCTTACGAGGGTCCACGCCAGATGACAAGCGGCTGGTTTTTCTCAATGGGGGAACGGCGTCTGCGCACATGAACTGCATTACTGCTATCAGCAAGCACGAGACAAATGGAGATACGGTTGCGGCAGAGGCCATATACAACCGGCTTATGCAGCGTGGTATGGCAGGTCTCAAGAGAAAACCGACACCTGGAAATAGGACTGAGGTATTTCCAGAAGTGGACGGAACGATAGGCATGGATGAGCAAGATGACGAGATTCTAGAAGATCCGATAACAAGAGCTATGAGAGCTGCCGATCGATTGGACCGTGAAACTGCCTTTTTACAAGACCCCCTCGAAGTCGATCTTACCATCTCGACTCGCCCACGCAGTATGAGCGTACCCGCGATCCCTCTGACGAATGATTTGGAGAATGCCCTGCCGTACTACCTCCGTAGTCCAACTAACATCGACTCAAAAGATCCCCTACCCGGAGCTGAAGAACAATACCGGCACATTCAAGTTGAGAAAGGGCAGTCTCTGACATCAACTGGGGACCAATCAACCAATCTGACCCTGAAACCTCGGTCGCCTGGTTATTTAGGAGACGCGAATTTAACTGTCCCATTCACTCCTAGTACTCCCGGCTCACCATATGCTCAGTTTGAGTCTCTGCCTGGCAGTCCGATCATGCTAGGTCAAGCACTCATTGTTGATATACGTTCCGCCAGGGCAGCGCGCCACAGGAGTATAAAGTCAGTGGATCGAATATATGCTACTGCTATCAGGAATCAGGACATCTCGCTCTGCAATTTCACGGAATCTATCATGGCCAAGCTAGAGGAACCTGCGAGCACGCAGATCAACATGCTCAGGCCCGAGGACAAGTCCTCCAGAAACTCGATCCTGCTATCAAATCTCCGTAGGAACTTTCCATACCCTACGTTTGAGAAGCCTACTAGGGTTTTGAGGAGAAAAAAGTCACCTCCTCGACTCCATCTGGAAATCAACGATCCGCTGCTACCGGAGTCGTGTGCTATTCAAGGTGTTGATCCTGCGAAAGGTGACGCAGGTTTACTTAAACCGGCTATAACGAGTCCGTTTATACCAGCAAGGAAGCCAGGAAATGCCGACTCTTATCTCAATCTCGGTGATGATTTCGAAATGGACATCAACGAGCCTTTCGAGGCTATTCTCCCGATGATGGAAGATCTGGTCATACACTTCAAATGCGATGAGACAGAGCCGAAGCTGGAAGAAATGATTCAAGCTTTCAAAGATGGCACGGTTCCCGTCTCTAAACCGTATCTCCTTCCACAGCTGAAGGAGCCCAATGAGCAGCTTGACTCCTTTTTAACAGGGGACTCAACAATAAATGTTGCCAATCAGGATGTACCAGAGAGTCAACAATCCATCGATGAGCCAATGTCAGCGCAGTCGCCTGACGATTATGACCCTTTCGCGTATTACTTATCAAACCAACCATCGTCTACTATATACACTTCAAAACCAGATTCCTACAGCCAGTCGCAAGCGACACTCGTTGTTTCAACGCCCCCTACTCCTGCCCAAACACCACCGCCGCTGGCGCCGCCCGCAGATGACCCGCCACCAAGAAAGGTCTTCCATGAATTCGACACAAGAGACTGCAAGACAGCCGTGTGTATCCAAAATTCACTAAGATCCATTCTTAACGTATACTTCGCGCCTGAGAAACTCGGATACCAGCAATTCAATTTCCCACTATTGCCCGAGCTGGGCAGCTTTTGGAGACCGGTATTTCGAGAAATAACATCTGGAAACCCCAAGACGACGCGAAAGATCGACCTCATCTTCGCGATAGGAGCACAGAAAAGCTCAGGCAAAGACCTTCTCAATGCTGTCTGCAGCTCGTTGGAGAAGCTGGGTAAAGAACCTAACGGCAAGTCTCGCAGTGGAAGGCTTGATTTGAGGTACGTGAAACGACAGATATAATATCAGCTAAGAGCATAGAATACTAACGTCAACAAAGATACCTCATCGCAAGCGCCATGCAGGCATTTACATCACAGCCTCTGACTAGCCAAACACAAGACAACCCGTTCTCTAACCCATTCCTCCTTGCAACCCTAATCATACCGCATCTTGAGACACATATAGCAGCTCATGCCACCACTCGGTTCCTCATACTCGAGTATCCCGCAGAGTACCTATCGACTATCCTGGCATTGCAACATCTCATCGGCGTAGATCTGCTCAAGATAGCCGGTATCGTGGATGCAGACGGCAGCGAGCCGAAATCGCAGCGAGTGTATAGACAAAGGATACCACATACAAGGTCCCATCCAGCCATGGCTTCCTACAATAAGGGGACCTGCACACCGACCCTGCAGACCAAGGAATCCAGGTCAACCCTAGGCGCCACCGAAAACATCCCCATTCCCGAGCCCTCATTCTCAAAGGCAAACTTCATCCTCACATCCACAGCAACGGAGTTCGAAATCGCGACGCTCATCTCCACGATTTGGCGAATGCTGATTGACATCTCACCCGTATACATCCCGCACAACAGAAACGAATTCGATTTCGATTCCACCTCTCACTATCGCCTCTCCCCTTCATCATCATCTACCCATTCCGAAGAGCAATACGCACCTTTCCTCAAAGCCGCTTCCATGCTCGGTTTCATGCCCGTGCCCGAGCAAAAGCCTCCGCAGTATCCCCAATGGGCCCGTCCCAACTACGTCTCTAACGGAACACACGCCGAACCCCCACCACATCGACCTACAACCCCTTCCTCAAAACTTGCCGCCCTGACAGGCATCAATCCCATCCCGCGAAGCCTTCACACACAGCGAAACAAACTCCTGCAACTCCTCGGCCGCGAAAGCGAAGCCGGCGTGGACGCCGCCGCGATCTACGGCAGGTTCGACGACGACAACGAGGAAGACGACTACGGGCCCTTGACGGCCGAGGAGCGCAAGTACATGCCGCTCTGGAGTAACCAGGGGAATCCGCGCAAGGGGAATAGTCGGAAAGCGCTTAAATGGCTCGGGCTGTCGAATTGAGGAAATTCTCCGCCACGGAGTCCCGATGTTACGGGCATTGGCATCATATATATATATATATGAATACTCCCCAAACCGGGGCTTCGGGACGCCACGCACGCACGGCCGTGTAACCATAACCACGACGACATCTTATCAATTTGTCACAATGGGACACGACGCGCCTTTTCTCTCTCTCATTTTTTTTTCATATTTACGACTTTGCTTCTTATAGAAGGGGGAACCGGCGTCAGCATTGAGAAATACACCCTGTGGTCTGGAACTTAATGGGCTTCATTCCCTTTTTCTATTCATTTTCTCTGCGAGAATCTTTCACGTGCCTTTTATAGACGATGTAGAGCGGCGTCTGTTTTTATACGGGATGTCTTGTCTTGTCATGGAATGGAATGGATGAGTGGTTGGATGAATGGAACGGGACAGGATGGAAATGGATGCATGCGATAGTGTACGTAGATAATACGGGCATTTTCATGAGTTTTTCGGTCGTGATGCACTATTCTGCCGTCTCGCAGTTCTAAATAAAAAGGTTCCATCAGGAGCTTGCCGACGTTACTTCGACAGTCATTCTCCGGATACTCAGTAATAGTTACTACCTACTTGGAAAGTCGCGTCCTATCCCTACACCAGTCACATCCCATCCCTGAATCCCATAACATCCGCACGATACAAGTCATCCAGGTATCTAACGTAGACTCACCCGAGCCTCACCAACAACAGCCGACTCATTGCTATTTCTCTGGTTGTGTGAACGTTACTGCTTGTCAGTCCGGTACGATGTTACAGTTACGTCGCCCATTTCATCTCATCTCATAAGTTCCTTCCTTCCAGCAACTCATACTCATACTGGAATCATGTCAACATTCATGGGATGACCAGAGTGAGGCACATCCTATCATACAGAGGTCTGATCATACAGCTACCGATGTCCTACCTCCAACCAACAACCCAATCACCTCTACAACAAAGTCGACCTCACACGAAAAAGGGAGACAGATGTATGCAGTTTCATTTATTAAGACGTTCCTATTGCAAACCGTGCCAATTCCAGACCAGACAATAAACGAGTGAAGAACATACGTCCATGACGACGGATGCGGCGGGCGGGCAAAAGTGGCTACTAACTGGCTGTGGAAGTCCGTTGCGTGCGTTATTCCATCAATATTGAATTTTGCCAACACCATCGAAACCATCAGGGTGTACACAGAATATAGAGACCATTTCCCCCCCTTACGCATACAACTGTGTATGTAAGACGTTTGAGTGATCCTACATTGGCCGGGAAATCTAAAGCAAGACAAATTCTTTATCCGGGACTTAGGAGTGCTGGGCATTAGGTGATGATGAGGATCGAGTTGGAGGGGAAGATGGACTCCGGTTGAGTTATCTGCATGAACCCATCTCACACGCCAGAGGAATTCTCGCGCGACAATTCGATTGGGCTTGAGAGCGAGTCGCAATTTGGGGGAAAAGGGTCCAAATCGATCAATTCACTATCCGCAGTCGAATTCTGTGCGTTGCCATTCGAAGCGAAGCTAAGTGAAAAAAACACAAGCGAGTTCCATATTTACCATCCTGATTATCTGCATGCCTAATTACAAGTCCATTGCAGGCATGCTCAAACGGATATTGGTGGCATGGCGTGCGAGGGTATCATGGAAAGAAGCGAGTTTAGCAGCAGCCGCCGCTGGAGGGGTTCGAGACGTTGTGGCCAGAGCCGACCTGGACGCCGGGCTTGGTGTTCGAGGTGGCCTGAGAGCCCTGGCGCTCCTTGATCTGGCGAGCCATGGTTAAGAAAGCCTGCTCAACGTTGGAGGCATTCTTGGCAGACGTCTCGAGGAAGGGAATTCCGAGGCTGTCAGCGAACTCCTATAAACACAGATCAGTCAGAATAGTCCAGGACATAACGTAGCCGATGTCATTGTGGAAGACACAAGCTACTTGGATGCGTATAGCCATGCCGTACCTTGGCAACGGTGTACTCAACCACCTTCTTGTCCGTCATATCGCTCTTGTTGCCGACGAGCAGCTTGTTGACACCCTCAGTAGCGTAACGGTCAATCTCCTGGAGCCACTGCTTCACGTTGTTGAAACTGTCCATGTCGGTGACATCATAGACGACGCAGATGCCGTGCGCACCGCGGTAGTAGGATGAAGTGATGGTTCGGAAACGCTCTTGGCCGGCAGTATCCCACTAGGAGGAGAAGGAGAGTGTCAGTCACACAATGCGTCGTCCCGCGCGCTCGACACAACCTACGATCTGGAGCTTGACAGTCTTGCCGTCGAGCTCGATGGTGCGGATTTTCTACAATCTGATTAGCACGATGATTTTCCGGCTGCGAGAAGGATAGGCGGGGGACATACGAAATCGACACCGATTGTGGAGATGTAGGATTCAGTGTATGTATCGTCGGCGAAACGGAGGAGCAAGCAAGACTTTCCAACACCGGAGTCTCCGATGAGGAGGAGCTTGAAGAGGTAATCGTATCTAGTGAAGTTCGGCATCAGTTTGCGTTCTCGCTGCAGGACCTCCTGGAGCTTGGCCGAGTTGTCGTAGTGCTCCAGGCCTGGGATGTACGGGGGTTGGGCAGACATCGTGATCGATGCAGAGAAACGAGGCGTGGTGTTGCGGATGAAAACGGACGCGGTGCAAACGCATCAAGATTGCTGGACAAGAAGGTTTGAAGGAGGGGAAGGATCGCAACACCCATCGTGGAAGGGCCATTTATGAGGCAGGCGAGGGGCGCCAGCCAGCGGAACGAGGGGCAGAGGAAACCGTCGGCGACGGAAAAGACTCTGTCGGCAACAGTCAGCATTCGACGAAAGCTATCATCACGGCGACTCAGGGCCGCCTGGAGGCTCAACGGCCCTCGGGTCAGGGCTGTACATACTACTCAGGATTCATGATGACTGACGGACGAGGGTTGCGGCGGTCGAGAGACTGAGGCCGAAAGGAGGTGCGAGTCGATGAAAGGGGCTGATGAAAATCAGCAATTAAAGTCAGCGGGCGGTCGTTGGTATATGGCTACGGGCTGCTAATGGATGGTCCAAGTACGCGGTGCCGGTGATTTCGATGTTCGTTCGTGGATGAGGGAGGATAGATGATGTAGGTTAGAGAGAAGAATTGAGACAGGGCGTCGTGGTAGGTGGTGTAGTTGGTCGATCGATAGTGCAGGCTTGCAGCGTAGGTAATCCGTAATGGCGCACCTAATAGGCTTAGGGCGATAAGGTACCGTAGACGCATACGTTAAGCTAATACCTGTTAGTGTGAGTCTACTGAGTTCAACCAGTGAGCAGCGAGCACCACCAGTGAGGCACCCGCTCCGGATTGTATGAGGGGTTCCACCATCTTAGGTAATACGATACTGCCGGGTCGGGTTGGGCCTGGAAGTGCCTGGGCAGGTACTCCTTTCGTAGATGCCAACTTACGCGTCCGGTAGCGAGGGATCTCTCAAGGGGGTTTAGATACTTGAGGATCTCCTGCAGATCGCGACTGCTATGAGGTACTTCCAATGAAGAATTTGCCAAATCGATACTTCTCAAAAAGCGCAGATGCTACATCTCATGTACCACCTGCATGTCACTCGGGGTCCGTGTCTCTAGCGCCCGGACTCTTATCACGCCTCCGACTCACCTGGTGAATCCTCTTCATTGGTAGGTGGCCTTGTTTTGCCGCTCAACATGAGCCCTCAACCACTTATCTCCAAGGCTGCCTGCCTACTGCAACCAAGAGAGGTATGTAAGAATCGCACTTCTTAGTGCAGTCCAGGATCCATTCACTGGTGGTCACAGGCAAGTAATCACCCTGGGTGACTTGTTTCACATGGTGCCGGTGGTTCTGTCATCATTGTCCTGGATCTATCACGCGGATGCACCGTTTAGGAAGAACTCGTAAAGTGCACACATCCGGACAAGTCGCTCCTTCCACACATCTTCTATGCGTTATCTATTCTGGTCTTGTAAGTGCGTGCGTCAGAATATAATCCCGCAAAAGTTATGGAAAACGCAATACCGAGACAAAGTAAACCGTATATGAGGTAGGCTCAGGCTCAGTCAAATTAACGCCGCAAGAGAGGAGAGAATGGCAGCCTGCTTCTATTGCATACTCTGACCAGGGTCGTTGACAACTTTCCGATTCGGGACAATTCCATGTATCCAGGGTTTCATTTCATCTGTTCTCTGCAAGCGTTGCAACTCGTTGTAATAAGAGACCGATTATGTGCATGTACTTTCCGGTTTACTCCAAGGAAGTTGTCGAACGTGTTGAACTGGTGAGAGGGCAGTCTGGAAACGGAACACTTTACGGCACTGTATTTCGTATCCACATGATGAATTCCCCGTACCCATTGAGAGGTACTCATGACGTTGAATATACTTCTGGTCTTCCGCAGCAGATTATGAGAGTTTCGCGTACTCATTACCTCTCGGTACCTATTCGAGTAGCCGGGCCTTCAAAGTGGGGAACCATTCGCAGTGGGTCAGCCCGCCATCCATCCGTCTGTCTCTACGACGCTATTCGGTACTTGCTCGATACATCGAACCATCTGACATCACCATATCAAGTGCCGGTAGATCAATGTAGCCGTCCCTCCTCCAGCTCCTAACCGCTCCAAGTAACCCCCCAGAAGAACATTTTCTGGTGATGCAATCCGCCATTGGCATTCTCTCGAACCAACAAAGTGACAATCAATCGCCTTGCCTAATCTGAATCTGCCGCGACCTACATAGAAAACAAAATTATTACTGTACCAAGGAGGAGCTCCAGCCGGCAAAAATAACAACCCTGCTTGGCTCTTGCTCGTCGCATTCCCCTCCATCGTCCAATTGAAATTCATGACCGGCCCTACTTAAAAACCACCCGTTGTGCGTGGCTCTGGCCTCGATGTCCCTCAGCAGTGGTCTCAGTGTCGCTCGCGCTTCGACCCATGTCCCGAGTCCAAGGGCCCTCTCACGGGCTGCCGTCCCGACCATATTAAGCCCGTCGCCTGCACATATCCTCTCCCTGACAGCTCCGACCCGGCCGGCACGGGGGTCCCCGGCGCATACGACGATCCTGCCGACTGCGCCGCGGCCCACACTGACGCCGATATGGTTCAACGCAACGATTCCGCGATGCGACCAGTACGAACCAAGTAGTAGCAACGGATCGAAGCAGCCCGAGAGCACCCGCAAAGTAAAGCTCGGAAAAAGTACTTCATCCCATATACTCACCATACCCGTTCGCAAGACCCTACTGACGAAAATCACACAGCCCTCCGCATTCTCCAAGAGCGTCTCCCAACCCTCCTCCAATCGCCCTTACCGCAAGAGATCCTCGCCCCCAACATCTCCCTCCACCTCTTCCCCTCGACGCACCCCTACCTCCCCACCGTCTCCGGCCGCGTTGCCTACATCGCCGCCCTCTGGACCTCGCCCATCGCCTGGAACCGCGTCCCCATCGTCGGCAACGTGCGCCTCGAGATCCTCTCCGAGCGCATGGTCAGCCAGCCCGTGCACTTCTCGCCGCGCGGCACAGGCGCCTACGGCGAGCAGCTGGTCGTCAAGTGGCGCACAGCATCCGCGAACGGCCGGGACAGCGATGCGAAGCTCAGCTTGACGGAGCAAGGCGAGCAGAATCTCGATGCGCACTTGCGCGGCTCGCAGACTGTGACGGAGAAGAAGGCGTTCACGGGTCTATTCGTGTTCGAGTTCGACAAGGACGGCCGTATCGTCAGCCATACGATCGAACATGTCAACGAGCACGGCGAGTGGGAGAAGGGCGTGGGCGCCCGCGTGGTCGGGTTGACGGATTGGTTGTTGGGCGGGATCAAGGGGCGATCGGAAGATGGGGGCGGCGCGATGCCGCTGCTCATCGAAGCTACGAATACTAATAAACATGGCAAAAAGGCGTTCCGGTGATCAGGTTGTTGGTTTGAACAAAGTAAGACATAAGGAAAAAAAGAAGACTGTATTATGTTTGCAAAAAAGGGGGGCGTTTGGACGTGGCAAAAATTCATTCTGTACTGTTTTATTATTACTACCATGATGTTATGTTAGACCACATGATCCCCCCCCTTTTCTCTCTCTCTCTCTCCGTCCATTCCAACATTCTTGCGAATTATGAACCGACGGGAGGGAGAAGGGAAAGAAAGATGGCAAGCACGGGGCAGCAAATTAAGGCTCTGTAAAGAAGCTAAGTTACCACTCAATCCTCACGAGATGTAAAATACAATGAATTCCTGCCTAGTTTCTTGACTCTTGTTCTTGGACCATGATCGAGAAGACAAAATCAACTCATAACCGCCTCAAGCTAATCCATTAGCTCGGGGTCTTTTGGCGTCTTACGCTTGGCGGGGTTCGCAAGTATGAAGTCGTCGACATGGTGCTTGAGATACTCCTGCGCAATAAGCGAGAACTGGACCGTGGCCAAGGGCGAGGAAGCAATGGAGCCACGATGGCTATCGCGCCAGATCGTCTGCAGGACATTGTCATCATTTCGGGGGATAGGGCCAGACATATTCGAGACGCGAGAGCGCAGGATCATCTCGGTCCAGTATTCCTCGTCTAAAAGCTTAGTATCGCTGCCGACCATGGCGTGGGTCCACTCGTCGTATTCGGTGACGCAGACGAAAACCTCGCCGTCCTCGGGTAAAAAGCGATCGACTATGTGAAAGAGAGCGCCGAAGATTTGCTGACCACCCGTCTCGCCGTACTGCAGCGCGCGGAATGATACAGCAACCTTGCGCACACGACGCGCCGTCTGCGACGGGATGAAGTATGCCATGGGCCCGTTGAAGCCGAATGGGTCGCAGGGCTCGAGCTCGCCGAGTAGGTACACGGCGTCGAGGTTGAAATTAAACCAGGTCCGTGCGGGAGAGCTCTGGCGTCTTGGTGGGATGGCGGTAGAATAATGGGAGGTGTTGTGTGATGTTCCGGCGTTATCGGAGCCTGTAGACCCCGAATTACCCCTATTTTCAAGCCCATCATGTGCCACTGACGACGACAACGACGATGATGCGCTGCGGATATTAGGAGAGGGGGTCAGGAGGTCATGGTAAGAACCTATGTGAGGCAGAGGTGTCCCATTAAGATCATAAAGTTGATCAGTCGGGTTAGTACTTGATTGTGAGTTGACGGGAGCGGTAGCCGGAGGAGTCGGAGAAGTCGGAGCGGCGATCGCGGGGACCGGAGCCGGAGGCGGAGGCAGATCCGCGCCCGATAATACCTGGGGTACCCTCCACTCGAAGCTCAGCTCATAGTGCTCCAGGGCAAGCGCCCGCGTCTCGCGGTTAATGTGCAGCAGAACCGGGATAGAGGGTCTTATGTCCGCATGCGGACCCCAGACCTCCTTGCGTTGCAAATCCACAGGCATGCCGCCGTCTTCTTGGGTGACTGCGATTTTTGTCGGGTTTAGCTGAGATGTGAGACAAACTTTCGGGCCAGAATCGCAAAGGCCAGTGTAGTGAGGCTTTTTGTGACAACTTACGACATGCGATCCCCACGATCCTTGGCACGATCAGATATTCCCAGACCTTGAACCGGAGCTCCGGCGGTAGCGTGGGAAACAGGCTGAACACCGGGTTGTGGCTCTGATGCCATTTTGTTAGGGGCATGTCCGCGACATGGCTGGTCTCAAGGCCGTCACTGAGCAGCTTGAATTCAAGCCAGAATGACGGGTATGTGGAAGTGCTCATCGACATGGTCTGACTATGGCGTCGATGACGGTCCTTTAGTGCGGCGGTAACGAGACAGCGGGACGGTCTTCCAGTGAGACAGATTGACAGCTGAAGCTCTCTAGTCTAGGTACGAAATAATACTCTAGGCCGAGAGTCTGGGGCAACGGGCTACGGCTGGGATATGCGCTATGTGAGACTCTTCCGTTTAACCATGTTCCTGGACTCTACAAGTAAGAAGCAGCAGAAGCCTGAAGACGGGCGACGGGCGGCTGTGGGATCATGGATGTGATTGCTGTCGTCGTACAGGATTGGGGAAGGAACTGCGAGTCCGGCTTGGCGCCCGATTCGTTCGGTGACAGTAGGGTCGGTCTTAGCTGCCCGGAGCGGTGATGATGGCCATTTTAGGCATCGTCTGGAACCTTCTTGGCGCACCCAAAGACGATACGGAATACCTACGTTCACCAACATTACGTATTCGACGTCAGTCATACATCGTAATACCTAGCAAGATTCAAGGCCACAGACGGTCAGGTATATTGAGACATGATGCTGTACCATAACACCATGCTCGAGAATCACATCTGCATCTGGCGATTATCGCTTGTCTCCCAATTCAGTCACTGATTGCCAACTGAGTCTGTGGCGTTTCATCTTGCCGAGCTAGAAAATGGATTGACTGACACGTGCTTCTGGGGGTACTGGGGTCTCCTTGCATTTCGCGCTGCATCGCGCGATTTGTATATCTTCTATATGCAAAATATGGTTAAAGTGCGCATCTTCCCGCTTAGAAGCATACGGACTACATGGACAATTGCATCATCGCGACAAACATAGGTCCAGCTCTGCGACAAATTCTGTTTAGGGTCTTGTTGGCGCATGAATAAAATGCGACAGCATCTCTCTCATTCGTACCATTTTTCAAGAAATATGTAGCTGCTTTTTTCATGTGCTTATAATTTCGCACGATTCCTATCTCATATATTCATTATTGCATCGGTGAAATAGTACTTTTAGGAGTGAATCCTCCGGGGTTCCTTCCCTTATGGTCCTCACTCTCATGTAGGCTCCCCATCACATCCCAGACTTCGCCTGCGCCGCTCTCCAAATCTGCCCAACCAGGCCACATCCTCTGGTCCGAAAACGCACATAAGCCCAGCTTAACCACGCCTTCGAGATTGACCCCAGATGATACTCCAGCTTACGGAATATATCACAGTACCTTCCTGTTGGTACCACCAGCGATCGCCAAGCATTTTCCCCGCCCCTGGGGCCTGGCATTGACCGTCGTATATCTCGTCTATTCTCAGTCGGTTGCATCGTCTTTGTCCAATGAGTTATACAAGGTGTCGCCTCAAGACTGACTTGCCTGTTGTTTCGAATTCCCGCTTCATATTTTTATTACGTAGGTTGAACTGCTTCACAGCACGGTCGTGCTGCAGTTGCGAGTCTTGCTAACCCCTTTGTGGCGATTCAGAACCGACTAAATCTCATGACCTGTGGTGACGGGACGGAAGAACCAGCACTATCTCACTCCCCCAACCATGTCCTCATCCCTTGAATACTAGGTAGTAGTTCGTTCATTGACACATCCGTCCGTCCCGAACACGCCATAGCACGTGGAATGTTTAGTGAGCGCAAGTGAGCTTGTGTTCTGTTCTGTTTGACGTGCCTCGACGTCGAGTCTGTGCCTGTGTCTGTGCCTGTACGCTGGTAATGTCTCCTGTTCCCGTCTTGTCTCCCCGTTACATTGCTGAGGATGCCTTGTCATATCCCAGATGCATCGAGGCTATAACACCGTCTCTCAAGATTGGTTAACTCCAAGGTACGTGGCGATTATCCCTTTATGCTTCACTGGCGATCCTTCTTTTACCCGAGTTTCTCCTAGTAGCAGCTTATGCCATGCCTCTTCCCCGGGCGACCGGATGCTTCGCCAGATTATTCTACAGTCTAGACCCAATCACATCATGGCGTCTGTTTGGGAATCAGCCTGCCTGGAATCCGCCTGCCATACCCCTCTCTTTGATGATACTCGTGATTATTGGCCTCCTTGCCTTGTATTCTTGTCACCTCGTCTGGGGCTATCGGGATGTTAGCCGCGGATGTATCTACCACCACACCAGACCCTCGGCCATGTTCTCCTGGCAGAACCTCCCTCGCTTACCACAATATATATTTTGTCTTGTTTGCCTTCATTTGTTGTTTTTTATTTTATTCATTTCCGTGGAGTTGCCTTTTCTCGCCCATTATGCTATTATATCACCCTGGGTACTACTCCTGAGTGGCACTTACATGGGACGCCCTCTTTTGCCTTCACGATTCTCACTTCTTCTACCACACAGCTCTGCGTGGCTTGACTATTGGGACTTTTGTTCCGCCCTTATACCCCTAATACTTCAAGATCAAAGCTGACAACATGCCCACTCAAGTTCGAATCTTTGCCATGCCAAAGCCCCTTGGCGAGACTCTCACAGCAACCACACCTACGTCTACCGGTCCTTCCATCAAAGGGAACGCTCCGGACCTCAAACCGCCACCCTACATACCATCTACAATGATAGTCCCCGAGGAACCAAGAGGCGGCATAACTTTTGCTAGTCAAGATGATCTGCCTAAACTCCCTATTCCTGACCTCGAAAGCACATGTCGAAAGTACCTGGCTGCCCTGAGACCTTTACAAACCCCTCAGGAGCACGCGGACACCAAATTGGCAGTTCAAGAGTTTCTGAAGTCAAGCGGCCCGGAACTCCAAAGGAAACTCCAGAAGTACGCTCTTGGGAAGAGCAGCTTCATAGAACAGTTCTGTAAGTAGAAATCCCCTGGATCGCCAGCAGGATCATTCTAACCGGCAATTAGGGTACGACTCATACCTGAATTTCGACAATCCCGTTGTCCTCAACCTAAACCCCTTTTTCTTACTCGAGGATGACCCAACGCCCGCACGAAACAACCAGGTGACTCGCGCAGCATCTCTCGTCGTATCAGCCCTGGAGTTTGTACGGGCTGTACGACGCCAGGAACTCCCGCCCGACAAGTTCAAAGGGCGAACTCTGTGTATGTATCAATACTCGCGGCTCTTCGGCACGGCCCGCGTCCCTACCGACCACGGCTGCCAGATCGAACAAGATCCCGATTCAAAGCACATTGTTGTGCTTTGCCATGGCCAGTTCTACTGGTTCGACGTCCTCGATGATAACTCCGACTTGATCATGAGCGAAAGAGATGTTGCGATCAACCTGCAAACCATCATCGATGACGCAGTCCAGACCCCTATTCAGGAGGCTGCCAAGGGAGCTCTCGGAATCCTCAGTACGGAGAACCGAAAGACCTGGTCAGGGCTACGAGAAGTATTGACGCGAGAGGCGGGCTCCAATAATGCCGATTGCCTCAGCATTGTCGATTCGGCTCTCTTCGTACTCTGCCTGGACTACACTGAGCCCGTGACAGCACCCGCGTTATGCCAAAATATGCTCTGCGGGACCAACGAGGTAGTCAAGGGTATACAGATCGGCACTTGTATCAACCGCTGGTACGACAAGCTCCAAATCATCGTCTGCAAGAACGGCAGCGCGGGTATCAACTTCGAGCACACCGGTGTCGACGGGCATACCGTTCTTCGCTTCGCCAGCGACGTATACACCGACACGATCCTCCGTTTCGCAAGAACAATCAACGGACAAGCCCCAACCCTCTGGAATACCACGAGTCCAGACCCTTCAAAACGAGACCCCGACAGCTTCGGCGACGTCAACACCACCCCGCACAAGCTAGAATGGGACATGACGCCCGAGCTCAACGTCGCAGTCCGGTTCGCGGAAACACGACTAGCAGACCTGATCGGGCAGAACGAATTTGTCTGTCTCGACTTCAGCGGCTACGGCAAGAACTTCATAACATCCATGGGCTTCTCCCCCGACGCATTCGTCCAAATGGCCTTCCAAGCCGCCTACTACGGTCTCTACGGCCGCATCGAATGCACCTACGAGCCCGCCATGACAAAAGGCTACCTGCACGGCCGCACCGAAGCGATCCGCTCTGTATCCGACGAATCCGTCCATTTCGTGCAGACCTTCTGGGCCGATAATCCCGCCGAAACCAAAGTCGAAGCCCTCAGAGAAGCGTGCGAGCATCATGTCAAAATAACCAGATCGTGCGCGAAAGGAGAAGGGTGCGATCGCCATTTATACGCGCTCTTCTGCCTCTGGCAGCGCTACATGGACGACGACGATAACACGAGTCGCTCGCCCAGTAGCGCGGGTTGTTCCGATATAAGCTCCGTCGTCGGGAGTCCGGAAACAATCGAAACCGACCCGTCCCGGTATTCCCACGACGATAGCAGAGCCTCCCGTCCGCGCTCGCGATCAGACCTCAACCCCGTGCCGACAATTTTCGCCGATGCAGGCTGGGACCGGCTAAACACGACCATCCTGTCCACCTCAAACTGCGGGAATCCTTCGCTCCGCCAATTCGGCTTCGGACCTACATCGGGCGACGGCTTCGGGATTGGGTACATAATCAAAGAAGAAGGGATCAATATCTGCGTCTCGAGCAAACACAGGCAAACAAAACGGTTCCTTGATACTTTAGAAAGTTACCTGCTCGAGATCCGCCGCGTGCTACGCATCACGGGACGGAAGGCCGCGACGGCGAAGCAGACGCGGGCGCGGGAGGTCGATCCGTCGAAGGTGAAGGCGTGTAGTCGGCTGAAGGCGCGCGGACGCAAGATCACGAGTCTGGATACGACGAGTCGACTGAGGTTGTCGAATGGATCGGCGGCGGAGACGAGGTCGCCGACGGAGGATAGTGTGGTTTTGAGTGAGGATGATGAGTTGGGGGGTTGTGAGTTTCTTCTCCTTTTCAGTCTTGGCCTCTTATCCCCTTTTCCCTCACCCCACTTATCTATCTTTTAAGGAGTATAAGTTTGTAATTGAATACTGACTGTGATTTAGATGGCTTCTTCGACGCAGGCATGCTCCTCCAAGCCCTCAAAGCGCGCGGTGAGGGCCTCGAGGACGAATCCAAGGCGTCGGCTGCGAATGCGCGGAGGCGGGATGTAGGGAAGAAATTGCGGCTTGTAGAGTATTGATGTCCCTTTTGGGGGATTTATGTTGTTATGAAAGAGGGGGATGAGGTAGAGTTTGATTTTATGATTGGGACGACGGTTATGAGGATCGAGATACCAAGGGAGAATGTGAGGATTTTTGTTTGCGATGTGATGAATTGAGTTGAGATTTAGGGGATGATAGTTGTTTTGAATAGAGATGTAGGTTCTGTTTACCCCTTTCTTGATTTGCTTCCATTCGTGCCATGAGTTGCACAGAATATTGGTTCTCATTATCAAGCTCCTACAACCGTCACAAGCACGACAAACTCATTCAACGGAATGAATAAGGAGTTTTATATGATAAATGCAATACTGAATATGCATCCACCTCTCATCCCATGGGCCATTACCCGCACGTCTGCCTCATCAAATCATCAAACATGCCTCTCGGAACTCCGTACTCGATGCTTGCACATGGTATTCCGCCCACTGGCACTATCTAAGTGACACATCTTACACACCCATTTCAACCTCATTTTCTTTTTTTTCTAATTTTTCTCTCTACGCCATCTCATGGAACTGCCCGTGATGATTCGAGTTATAATCCTTCGCCCCAATTACATTCCCGCCCGCCTCATGCACATTTGGCGGCACAACAGCCGCCGCTACTACGGGCGGTGGTGGGCCCCAGTTCCCGTTCGGTGAGCTCGGACTGTGTCCCATATCCGAAGTCTGCGAAACGGGGCTCGTGGAGTCGTGACGATCGGGTACGGCCGTCGGACCCATAGTGACGAATCCGGTCGGTTTCTGCTCCGTCGGGTAATTGTAGCCTGCGGGTGGTTGCTGGTATCCCTGCTGACCGAATGCCGCGTTGTTGTCGTATGTTGGCTGAGGGTAGCCGCCGGGAGGTGGTGGCATACCGCCGCCGGGGGCTGCCGCTGCCTGCTGCATCGGCTGCGCGGGGTCGGTTTTGTTTTTGTTGCTGCGGCGGATGATAAAGAAGATGCCGAGGCCGATGAGGGCCAGAACTGCTACGCCGCCTACGACACCGCCGACGATGGCACCGATGGGGGTTGAGGAGGACTTCTTTTGGGTGATGTTGTTGCCGTTGTTGCCGCTGTTGTCGTTGGAACTGTTGTCACCGTTGTTGTTTCCTCCTAAGCCATTAGTGATTGAGGGTGCAGCCGTTTCAATTTGCGAGGAAAGCATGAAGGATCCGCCCTCAGAGGCAGATTGTGTAGATGAAACGACTACTTGTTGGAATGTCCTGCCAGTCTCGCCGGAGTAGGTGGTGTAGAGCTGCTGAGGCGTCGAGATCGATAGGGAATCGCAGTAGTAGTCATGGATACCGCTGAAGAAGGTGACTGTACCGCAATATGGCATGGCGGTGTCCGTGCTGGCAGAGTGTCAGTATAGATACTTCGATTCGTGTTCTAACCCTCTTTCAACCTACCACTTGGCTGTGAAGGTGTCCTGCATACATCCGTTGTCACAGGAACTCGACACGACGACTTGCTGGTAGTCCATACATGTTGCCCGCAAACCACAGACATCTCCCTCGCAGCAACCGACAGCACCGAATGTTGACTGAATCACGAAGGCACATGTGTAATCGTTGTTACAGGTAAATGGCGCACCTAGAAAGCGATATCAGAGCCCGTATGAATTGGCACAGAAGCGAGTTGTCTTACCAGCCCTTCCAGACACATAGCCGCAGGTGTTATCTGGTGCGATGAGAACCACATCGTCAGTCGATTGTCGCCTCTGTACTTCTTTGATGCTGAGTCCCGGTGTGATGTGTGGAATATGGAAAGTAGAGAATGGGACGAGAGCATCTACGACTTTGGACGGCTTTCCATCCGCTGCCAAGGCCTGAACGGCGGCAACGAGGGTTGCTGTTGCTAAGAATCGTGACATGATGCCAAATGCTCGACTCTTTTCTTCTCTAAGCTAACTTGTTCAACAGGGCCATTCAACCCAGTCGTGATGAGACGTTAAGAGGGTCACCTACAACGGTGAACGCATACGGAGTAGACACGAAAGAGGAGAGAAGAGTTAATGGGTAATACCCCGGAGGGGGTATGTACGATACGTCGGGCCAAGCATCTTTAAGAGACAGAGCGGATCATAGCCACGATAATAAGACCCTGCTCCCGCATGGCAATCTGGCGGTGGTGAGGCAGGTATTCCCACCGCCTAGGGCGACCTGCCTATGACGAGGCGCATCGGACCCGAAGCTCGCTTGTTGCTTCCAGATACGACCGTTTTGACCATTCTCAATTGGAAACAGAGGTATTTCTGCCCTGCCTTCTGGGGCTCCTGCAGGTGAGCAAGGAGATTGCACGTTCACCAGTATGACCAGCGACAGCCAATGGTGAGAGAGGCGTTGGGGCGTCTGCAGCAGCTGAAGGGTCCAAGGAGCTGCTAAGACATAGCGTCGGCGGGAGGTAAGATGCCAAGCACATCGTGCTTGATGGGAAAACATGCACGTGAGTAATCACTAATCGGAGCCTAGGCATGAGACCCCTTCTCCCCGCTGCTCGAGGCGACCGATTCGGAGTAGGCAGCGAGTCCGTTCGGATAAGAAGTGTCTCAATCCCGTTGCTGTCACGGAGATGGAACTCCATGGGCGTTGTCCCTCTTACCCACTCCATCTCCGATACCAGAGACCCGTCAATGAGAGCCACGATCGTGTCGTTTGTTTGCTGACGCGATCACGGTGTGATGTGGAGAGTGCGGCTGGGGGAACCCTGGGGATGATTGTGTGGAACGACTGGCTGTTCGCCCAGCCGATTGCGAGATTGAGTCACTGCTTCAATGAGTGTCCTGCACTCACAGCGCTCTCCATCGTCTTTGAGACATCACAATATAAGACGGCATAACTCCCATCATGACTTCCGGAATGTCAACTTCCCGCACTAAAGACCAATGGTCGACTGCGTTGTCGGAGCGAAGTGTGCTCACAGCATTACGGCAATCTGTAAGTCAGCATGGAGATAAGTGATGTGAAGTGATGTGAAGTGCAGAAGTGCAGAAGTGCAGAAGTACATTCGCGAATCCTCGTGGATCTAAAAAAAGAGCTGGACTGTTCTGTGATCTGCTGGCGTATTTCGTACCCGAGATACAGTGCGATATTCTCGTCTCCATACTATACGATGTGGCCCCTTACCCTTCTTGGTTTAGATCCTTTTCTTTCCCCGTAACGTTTGTTTTTCTCTTCTTCCCGATCGTTCGACGGTTTCAATTACGGATTGCTTCTTCCCAACCTCTTATCTGCCAACACCAATCTCTAGTATCGATATCGCCTTATTTTCGCGGGTGATCATGATGATCCAGGGGTACTTCGTCACCAGGATAGGACATTTGATGGATAAATCTCATTATACGAAACATGGAAATGTCTACGAGTATTCTGCCACGGGTGACTCTTCTACTACCCTGGATGCTGATGTCGAATCAATGACAGGCGGATTTCAATGCAGATGAACGAGACGAAGCTGTCCATCGTCTGATTAGCGAAATGAATCAATCAGCCCCACGAACAGCTGAGCAACCAGCCTCATCGAATCTGAATCAAGACCGGACAGCTTGACAGTCACCCTACCTATCAGGACGATGCTCGTGCCACCACAATATATATCAGCCCTTTGGAAAGGCGTTTTGCCAAGGCATTCTGCATTTCACTGAGTTTTTGCAACCGGGTTCTCTTCTCAACGTGTCGATCCATTCGGTAAGATAAGATATATCGGGAAGAGTCGCCGCATGAGATGCAGGTCCGACGGCATGAAGGCTGCGTGTGTCACTACTCGTATGAATTTCATATCTTACCCCAACTCTTAAGGACTTTTTGAAATCACCGATATCAGTTCTATGAGAGATGTTGACATGACTATCATCATCTCAAATGTTCTTGATAGGGGTAAACTCATGGTAATGACAACAGAGAAGCTGATCTGTGCACACGTATCATCAGTAACTGAGACTGAGGTGAGTATGACTTACGGAATACGTAAAACCGATTATGAACACACAGACTTCGGTCTTACAAACATATTGTAATCCGTATTCTGAATGTTCGAAGCGGTTCAGAATTCATATGAGAAACAACAATCGTCGTCAAAAGGTCCTGTTAATCCTGAAGGTGCCGTAATCTGTAACTCTACGAATTCTGTAACCAAGGAATGAGGTCATTGCAACGAATGATTGGAACTTGCAGCTGTTGGCAGCTGACCTCACCATGCCAACAGGCGTCAAACTCACACCTCGCTCAACCGCGACTCTGAAGGGTAAACACGACTCATACATCAACGACATGTGTGAGAGCTTCCAGTTCAAGAGACGCGCCGTGACCTCTTCAGACGACGGCAAATGCAGCTGGACTCATGACCGACCTGCTGCAGGTCCTGCCGGGCTTCCCAATCGCCCAGTATGAGCGTCTACTGCCGGCAATCGAGCGGAACCAGCTCACCGTTACGGATCTTCTCGTGTTGACGGTTCCGGACATCGGGAAGCGCACGAAGCTCCCACTGCTGGCGATCAAGAACTTTGTCAATGCCATCTATGCCGCATTACACGCTGATCTCGGCGTCGTGGCCCCAAATGCCAGTGACGAGCAGACTCTCAGCGAGCTCAGACCGGGTCGTCAACCCCGGATCCAAACAAGCGCGTTAAGACAAACGGGGACGGAACTCTTCGCGCGTCCATGGCGCACCATCAGTACCCTCGATGCCTCGCTTGACGCAGCACTGGGCGGCGGTGTGCCAGCCGGCTACATCACCGAAATCACCGGCGAGAGCGGCGCCGGCAAGACGCAATTCCTGCTCACGCTGGCATTATCCGTGCAACTGCCACCACCGCATGGACTAGGCCGGCCAGCGCTCTACATCTCAACCGAATCCGCGCTCTCCACAAAGCGCCTCCTGCAAATCCTAGTCCAGAACCCGTTCTTCAAAAACCTGGACGCAGACATCCCCAGACCGTCCCTAGACGGCGTCATGAGCACTACGACCCCTGACCTGGAATCCCAGGACCACATCCTCACCTACCAAGTCCCCGTCGAAGTAGCGCGCCGGAACATCGGCCTCATAATCCTCGACTCCGTCGCCGCAAACTACCGCGCCGAGTTCGAGCGCGGCAAATCCGGCTCTAACATGGCCGTGCGCAGCGTTCAACTCGTGCGTCTGGGCCGTCTCCTCCGCGAACTCGCGCGGAAGCACAATTGCGTCGTAGTCGTCGCGAACCAAGTCGCCGACCGCTTCTCGGATCCTAACCCACTGCCGTCTACATCTAGGACCGCCGGCGGGAGCAGCAGTGCAAGGACGCCCCTGCGGCGACGCACGGCCCCACCCCAAGAAAGCCCCCTCGCGACCCGCGCCGGCGGCACAAACCAGCCCCCGCCAATCCCAGACGTAGAACCAACGAGTAGCACCGAGGACCTCATCGTGCGCTCTAGCATGCCCGTTCCACCCCCCGAGGACGCCACCCCGGCAGCACCACCCGTGTTCTCCCTCGACCACCAACAGCGCTGGTTCACAGGCTGGGGCGACGATCCAGATCCCTCGCCTACCGAGACGCTGAAAACGCCTAGTCTGGGCCTCGTGTGGACGACGCAGATCGCGGCGCGCGTGGCGCTGTTCAGGCGTCCTGCGTATGGACGGAAGGAAGTGGTCGAGGAAGACGAAGATCCGGCGCCGTATATTAAGTCTTGGCGTAGGTGGATGAAGGTTGTGTTTGCGCCGCATGTAAAGGGGACGGGGCCGGGGTTGGAGGGCGCGGTGGAGTTTGAGGTTGTTACGGGGGGTTTGAGGGGGGGGGGTTGAGAGGGGGGGGGGAAGGAAGAGGGGGAGGGTGGGTGATGAATAGGATTGATTCACGGAACGGAGTTCTCTAGTAATGATCACCAACAGGGATAGGAGAATGATATTGTGAGTACAGGATGAGCATAGGATGAATACCGAAACTTGGGTCAGGAGTTAGGCGATGAGTTAGCCCCCTTAAAATTCAGGGGCACATACACATATCACAAAAAACGTTTGCAAAGATTCCTACGGCTTTAATCGGATAGGTATCTTCGATTGACCACGAAACTATTTAACGACAACCTCTTACCACTCCACGCCTAATGCAGAGAAACCCCAAGATCACAAACACCACACAATGCAGAAACAAGGGAAAAACAGGAATCCAACTAAATTATCTCGGATGCGGGAACTCATCCTCCAATTGCAGACGCACACCCACATTCATACTGATGAGCTCCTGCACCAGCAGCTTCGCCGCATACGGCATCGTCATCTTCGCAATGCTGTGGCTCGACCGGCACGAGTTACAGTAGCCCTTCGAACCGAAGAGACCGCACTGCTGACAGACGTCCAGAGCCACAGCGTCCGAACTGATCATGAGACGCTCGAGCAGCAGCTGCGAGGCACCGTACGCGACGAGACAGTCGCGTTCCATTTCTCCCAGACGCAGACCACCGTCGCGCGAACGACCTTCCGTCGGCTGACGCGTGAGGATGGCGCGGGGACCGCGCGAACGCGAGTGCATCTTGTCTTGCACCATGTGCTTGAGACGCTGGTAGTAGATGGGGCCGTTGAAGATGTATGCCTGTAGGGGTTCACCCGTGATACCCGAGGTGAAGTAATCCTTGCCTTCCCATGAGAAGCCGGCGTCGACCAGCTCGGCACTCATAGCCTCGAGTGGGTGCGAGCGGAAGGCATCTCCGAAGCCGTAATCCTTTCGTCCCTTGATGACGGAGGCCTTTCCCGTTAGACATTCCAGCAGCTTACCGACTGTCATACGAGAGGGGAAACCGTGCGGGTTCATGATAATGTCAGGAACAATGCCCGCATCCGAGAACGGCAAGTCTTCTTGGTCGACGATAATACCGACGACACCTTTCTGTCCGTGACGAGATGAGAACTTGTCACCAATTTCCGGACGTCGTGTCTGCCGAGTCTGGACCTTGATCAGTTGCGTCTCTCGTTCCGACTGCGCAATCATGACTTTGTCGATATAGGCCGGATCGGCCGCCTTGTAAGAAATGGGAGTCTCGCGGAAGGCCTCAACTCTACGCTCCATTCCTACGGTGGAGCTGGTGGTGTCCGTCGGAGTCTCCTTCTTGATCATGACTTGACCCGATGTCACCATGCAACCAACATCAGCGAGACCGTCCTTCGAAAGAACTCTATTCTTTTCGAGTTCGGGATCTTTTTCTCCCAGCCGCTCGCGAGTGCCATTAGCATATCTCTGGAGATCGGCGGTGTACTTCTTGAACACTTGAGCCCGACCAAACCCACGGTCCAGAGATGCCTTGTTCATAACGAGAGCATCTTCAATATCGTAACCAGAGTACGACATGACGACGACGGTGGCATTCTGACCGGCCGGCAACTTATCATACTTGATCAACTGTATTGTCTTGCTGATAACCATCGGCCGTTGAGGGTACACCATGGTCAGAAGGAGAGTGTCGATGCGGTTGAACTGGTTATAAGCAATAGCTCCAATGGCTTGTTTACCCATGGCACATTGGTAGGTATTTCTGGGTGATTGGTTGTGATGCGGGAAAGGAATAAGACCAGCAACGGCTCCAAGTAGTGTGAAAGGCTCGATCTCCAGATGAGTAGTAGCCTTCGTGATATCCTTCTCCGTACCGGCAATAAGTGTGTCGTTCTCCTCGTTGGCGTCGAGATACTCGACCACACCATTGCGTAAGAAGTCATCGAATGTGATCTTCTCAGCTTGCAACATCCTCAGTTGACTCTCCTTTATCCTGGGCTTTCCATTCTTCACAATGATATAAGGCCGGCAAATTCGGCCTTCATCTGTAGCTATGTGGACAGCCATCAAATTCTCATTAACATTGATACTGACGAATGGCGACATCCAACCTCGACGTCTCACAGTCCTGAAATTAGCAGCAAACTGCTTGGGAGATCGGGTAATGGCAAACGGAGTACCGTTAATGTGCACTATATAAGTGCCCTTTGTGTGCATCTCGCCACCTGAGTAGTTTCTTAGGGGCTCTGCTGGTGGGTTTGTGGAGAAGGCCCATCTTCTGATGGGAGTTTCATCAGCATCGGTCGTGATGTGTGTCATTAACGCCAAGTTCTTGACGAGACCACAGGCCTCACCTTCGGGTGTATCAGAGGGGCAGAGCATACCCCACTGTGAAGGCTGGAGGGCACGCGGACCACTGACTTTACGGGTCTTCTCGAACTGACTGCTTATACGAGTCATCATACCAAGCGCAGCTATATAGCTCAGTCTGCTTAGAACGTGAGTGACACCAGCTCGGTTCATCCTGAATCGTTGCACAGTCCAGTTGCCTGTTTGGATTGCACGGACGAGTCCGTCCGTGATATTCTTTCCTTGTGCACCGATCTGCAGGAGAGGATCGGCTGGAATAGCACGATGCTGCTTTTTCAGTGTATGCTCAATGTTGAACTTCAACGTGGTTAGGAAATTCTTGAAGAGATCTTCGAAAAGAAGAGATAGGAGCTGGCCTGCAAGCTCAAAACGCTTGTTTCCGACAAAATCTTTGTCGTCGATCAATTTCGGGTTGTGGCGAACCATCAAGACGCGGCGCGTCATCATAGCGACGTACACTGCCTTGGGGTAGAAGTCCATACCCTCGACTGGAATATGCGCGATAACGATGTTCGCGAGCGCATCAAGACCCTCTTCAATAACACTGCGGCGCGGCTGTAGAGGGCCGCCGCGAGCGGGCTTTCCTTTCATTCCCATCTTGACTCTGGCGCCAATGTACTCGAGAGCCTGTTGCTGGGTGAATACTTCGGCTACCACTGCTTCCGAGAAGTTGATTTCGAAGTCGTCCTGATATCTCGCATCGGAACCAGTCACCAGTTGCATTATTTCGAAATCGCTGAGGCCACCAAGGGCTTTCAGAACGATGACGATCGGTATGGTCTCGGTAAGGACGTTGTGCTGGAGGTAGATGCGCTCCTTCTTCCATAAAACGTACGTCTTCGACTTTCTCTCGTGGGTAGAACTCGTGACGGATGCCGTAAGGGTACTACCCTTGTCGTCGCTCTCGATGATTACACGGTTCTTGCTGAGTTGTTCCTGGATCAGAATGACCTTCTCCGTTCCGCGCACAATGAAGTAGCCACCCGGGTCCAGGGGACACTCGTTCATAACCTCCATCTGCGCATTGTTGGCTCCATACAGGTGGCACTTGTTACTCCGAAGCATGATGGGCATGCGAGCGAGTTCGACATTGCGGCGGATAATCTTTTGTCGCTCGCGGGTATACGCAACGTCGACGAGGATACGGGCAGAGTAGGTCGCATCTCTTAGGCGACACTCCTGGGGCGTGACCTTGGGGTTGGTGGTCGTTCCGACATTCTCGGGACTCTCGACTCTGATATCTAGGAACTCTACCCAGAAACTACTGTCGACGTCGCTCTTTACGATTCGGTTCGCACGCACGATCTCCTTGATCTCATGGTCGACGAAGTAGTTGTACGAGTCAACGTGCCTGGGGGACTGCAGTCAGTATGCGTACTTGCGATCGGTCGCGTGACACGTGCACGTGCATCGTGCGCCGGGGTAGAGATAAGAGGGCATGCATACTGCTTCACGAGACCTGGTGCAGGCAAGCATATCATTAGCTGGGATGCTCGCAAAAATTATGGACCGGATCGATGGAGATGGAGAGAGAGAGACCAACCTTTGACCTTCAAGAAGGCAGGCAAGAGCTGGTTTTTATCTTCAACGGCAGATATCGGGTCTGTCAACTTCTTGCCATTGTAGAATGGCTTTGTGAGGGCCTCGAAGCCGTCGTCGATGAGTGGCATGGTTGCGACGCCGATGCCGAACCTGGAGATCTTGGCAGTGGTTGTGCAGCGGAAGGAAACAAATCGGACGGAACGAATTGCTTGCGATGAGCTAAAGTCGGCAGAACAACCGCGTCTGTCCCCCACCAGCGCTCCCATGCATCAATTCATTATTTTGAGCCTATCGGTTTATCGATAAGATCCGAGGCTCAAAATTTAAGGTTATCGCACAAGGATGACTGCATCAAGGGCAATTGCATAAGCGCCCCGATAGACCAGTATCCCGGTATTGAGAATGGATTCACGGGTTACCCAGCTACCGGGGCTTTCGTACTCGGATATCACGTTCTCTTCCGGTTATGAGATGCACCCTACGCCGATGATTATCGATGCCGATGGTCATTGTATTCTTCGGATTCACAATGGCTTGGATATCAAAAGCTTAGCTCGAGTGGTGCAAATGTTGGTGAGCCCGGATAGCCTAACGCCGAGCGAGGATGTAGCATTGAATCCCGACCTGTGGACGGAATACTGTGAGATATAATATGTAAGTACTCCAACTCATAGCCAAGCAGAGGAACATCGTAACTAACAACTGACCGGTGCAATCTTCAGATTTCCGGGACAGGTTGTTTGAATCTCTTCCTTTTTGGCCTTCCCTGACGCCAAACACCCCTGAGAACTAATACCGAATACACCCAACAAGACCATAAGCAGAAAATGGGAACCGTGATTGTTTTACTTGTTCACGGGCATGGACCGAACCGATTACGGATTACCTGGTTCAACTCATGTGCATATGTATGGATCAAAATCAGTCAAGTGACGAAGCTGCTGTTAGGCATGAGAGCCATCAGAGAAGAGAAGCTGAGCGCGAACATTGGTAGGGATTAGGTACCTACGTCAGCGACGGCGCCGTCTGTTGCCTAAGGCAGCTTTAAAATCTTAGGTAATGTACTTCGTTAGGTACTTCGTACTCGTTCGGAGTCGCACACTCGCAGGGGATAATTAGCCCCTCCTTTTTTCCCCTCCATCCACATGCTGCCCCTCCTTTTTGCGACTCGACGGACCATCACCCATCATCATCCCTCCCATGCAGCAGCAACTTTCTGTCCGCATACATATGTCGAGGTCTGCTGCAGTCCGACCTCCCCTACCTATAATAATGTTGTGCTGGCACTTTGTTTGAATTCTGCCTAGGTAGTTTGCTTTCGAGCCTGTTATACGGAATAATCCCGCTGGTCCTCGACTAAGACCTAATATGCCTCACGGCATCTTTGCCTTGAGGAAAAAAACGAAGCCAAGACTGTCACTGGGTGGGCAAGCTCGCAAAAATGTGATATGTAGCTCGAGGATCACCCCACGTCGACATGGTGTGAATTGCAATTGGGGTAGACTTGATAGAATGGATTTGAAATCAAGTGAAGCTGTCACGGCCGGGCGGGCCAGACGAGCGTACGAATAGAAGCAATGAGGTTCGCTTGAGCGATGCGTGTAAGACAGCGGGTCTTGCGAGCGCAGTGGTCGTCTCATGGGTCAGTCTATTGAGGATCTAGATCAGGTACGGTCGACGGCTGGAGGGATGTCTGCTCTATTAAATATCGCGATATCTCTTGTGAGTAGTCGCTATTAAAACAGGTTTATTCAGAGACGGAACTCCTAATAATAGCTCCCCGCCATCACCCGGTAATCCCCCCGAGATTCGATGTCCCTCTACCTATTTCGTGCCTCGGCATCAGTGACGTCGATCGAGGGATTGTTTTGCGGACCTGACTCAACCTGTTACCTGTCAGTTCGGCTCATACACCGAAAATGGGACACAATACTACTCGTATTGTTGGTAGTTGCTCAAACAAAACGACTCGGAGCTCAACTACCGAGGTCCTGTACGAGTACAGTCCAGCCTAGATCGCGTAGAACTTGGTAGTATGGAAATAGAGGTGCGGAGCCTCCCGTACTTTGCAATTACTACTGGCATACGAAGTAACTACTGTTTAGTTAGTGTACTGAGATAAATAATCGGTAAATACTATCAGCTCTGACTTCTGACAGTTCTGGAGTACATACGAGTATGGAGTTATGGAAAGGTGCCTCATTCTGGGAACATCAGATGAGGATTGGCTGCCTTCTTATGTTCAGAGGTCGTGATGAGCCAGATAACAGTCGAAATATGTTTCACTATCCGTACCTTATACCCAACTACTAGTCGTTCACTCTAACTTGTTATTAGAGCGACTCGTTTGTTGGCTGAGATCGCAACTCTTCTTGTCGATTCCAGTTCAGACCCGGGTTACACATGAACCCATCACTGACCGAGGCATCTCTCGGATTATGGGATTTCTGAAAATCCCTATCACGTATGGATTCATCCGTACAAGTGGTACTCCGTACGGTTACAACAGGATTATATTGCTGCGACTATCATTGGTCGGACCGTTCAGATCAGTGAGCACAGAAGACTTGAGGACAAGGTGGGTATGCGAGTGCCAGTGGTACACGGTTGTGATCGTTGGGCATCTATAAAGAGGATCTTATCACTTTCTGTCACTTATCATTTATCGGGTGAATATGTGCCGCCTGCGAGGACAGCCAAGCAAACGACTTTGCTTGCATAAAACATGAAGATCGACTCAAACGACAGCTTCATAATAGTAATATCAGGGCTGTGGTTTCCTACCACTGCTTCACATTCGGAGTCCGTTCCTTAAAGTCTCTGAAAGAAGCAAAAGTGCAAACGAACTATTAGTAACCGGGCCGGCTTGATTTCTGCACTGCAAATCAAGATGGGCAAGACGACGTGGAAACAGAACCCAGGCTAGGCGATTGATTCCCGCGACTAGCGTGCGTATTTTAGGTCAACTGCGCTAGGTTACAGGTGCACTAGTGTAGTGTAGGTTAGGCCCGTCCGGGCCTGCTCCAGCTTGCTCTGGCGAACTGACGAACCCCCGTCGAGTGTTAACAACAACTGAGCAGGATTCCGATCGCGGGAAACTGGAAAGGCCCGGTTATGGACGCTAGCGTCCGGCACGCCAACAAGTCGGTACCACCAACTGTACCACGCCTTAACCAGAAAAGGGAACACGATTTCGTGCAGATGGCTCGGTAGTTCCCCCGCACTAGCCCGTGCTGGTTAGCCGACGAGCTCGCCGCACAGGTAGGGAACTGAAGGGAACTGGTGCCACTGATGCTGCTGACGCCTGTTGACGCCTACGAGGACGGAAGACGGAATAGTATCAGCCCGTGCCGTTGGCTACATGACGGGCTGCCAACAACTCGAACACCACCTTCTGACAAGTTGCAACCGGCAAAACATCATTAACATAAATCTGTTTCAACTCATCTCAGCGCATTTGTGCACGCCTTGTCGTTAATTCCTTCTCAGTTTCTCACCGCTCTCAAGTCTCAACTGCTTCATTGCACGACATAACCCTCCGACCTACGGAATAATCATCTCAAACACGATGCTGGTTGGTGTATATTCGTACAAGTCGACGCCCTTGAATTGTGTCCATTTACGAGTATTCCGTCCATATCTAATGGCATAATTAGCTGCCTTCCTTTCGTCCCTTATTATCTGCATTTCACTTTTGTTCGTCTCGTTTAACTGGGAGGGTTGGGAGCAAAGAGGCCCGAATGCCGTGACTTTGTGAGTGATTGATGCCTTCTGGCCGCTTATCGTAAGACCCGGCTTTTTGGAGAGTTCAGAGCCGGTGATTCTTTCCGGAAAGCTTGCATGGACCCTGAAAGCTGTTGCTCTCTCGTAGGTGATCCGTAGAGCACGAGTTATTACGGAATACAGCTAGTCGGAGGTACGGTAAATCCAGGACGAGAGCGGGGTGAGTGTGGCAGCTACCTCTCCGTAGGCCAGGCACATGCCTCATCACGATGTACCTAGCTATAGTGTGCATCTTATTGCCTCAACATTGGGGAATCCATGGCAGGGGTCACTTACTGAGTTGGGAAGTAATTGATTCTCCGAGCTTCAGAAGGGAAGCAATCACGGAGTATGATTATTATGGAATACATAAAGCAGGACGAGCTGGAGTTGAACCGGCAAATCGCACTTATCAAAACCAGGTTATTAACTTACTGCTCTTCTGTCATATCAACTTTTCAAGGCATTCTTATTTTCATTCTTGTTACATTATTGTTCAGGTTCAATTTCAACTCTTACGATCAAGACGGCTGCAAACTCGCAAGAATCCGGCAGTAGTAGCAGACCAAGGGTAATATTCCGTAGATCATAGTCATACCTACTCTGCGTAAGCGTTAGGTAGATACTCTGCATCTACAGAGGAATGTCGAGTACTACAACTCCGGGATATCTGAGGAGCGAGTGTTCCGTGCGTGGTGTAGGTACACTGCCTTAGGAGGGGACGTGGTGTATCGCGGACGGTAGCCCTACTCAGGTACATTCCTGCTGCACTGCCCACCTTCGAGGCAGGTAACACCGTCCTAAACCGTTACATATCCGTACATGTCCCGTCGACCGGCACTACGGATTATCTGTTTTGTAAAGGACGCCGTCAAGTGAACCTTCGTAGAAGGTACGGAACTCTGTCGTCAAGATACCGGCGGTGATGATATTTGCGATTCCGTAGCGCACTTGCGGAATCGCTGCCCACACAGTGGGTAGCACACTCGGTACCTGGTCCAGGCACAACTCGTCGGCGCGAGCACACCACCACGTTTAGACGCCGAGGTACCTTACGCTAGGCGACAGGACCCGGCACTGTTGCAATGATTACCGTACCTAGCATGATCGGCCTTACCTAGCAGCCTGCGGCCGGCGGTAACTCCCTACCTGACCTACATGCCCTAAAATTCCTAAAAATTCATATGTGTCCAGGGTACCCGGTAGGGCACCCAGGGACTACGAGGGACCCGACCCCATAGGTACCAGCATGTACCCCGAGGGCATTCCGTAATGCCCATCTGCCAAAAGTCCCAAAGTCCACTAGGCCTGTAGATAAACCTCCGTGCTCTTCCGCCTGCCTACGAGTGAAACATGCTCTGCTCTGTGCTCGGGCTTGCTCTTCTTCCTACCTTCGCACAACTCCACTCGCTGTTGTTTCTGTGATTTGCAACTCCCACCCCGCCTCATGCTGCCGCCCCTGGCTCTCCAGGGCTGCATTCGCATAGCATAGGGTCTGTGATTCTTGTGATTTTACTAATTGTTCCTCTCTGAATGTAAGTGCCTACCACCTAGAGCTGCCCCATGCTTTTCTGCCTCCATGAGCTGCTTGCTATATATCCATCCACGTCACTGTCCAGCTTGCCCTCTCCGCCTACCTGAGCGAGCGAGCGAGCGACCAACCCAGCAAGCAAGCTTCCTTCACCCGCTCAGTCCAGCGCTGTCTGCTTGACTCGAGCAGAGCTACGCCGCGCGGGACACGACAACTCGTATAGCACTCAGTGTACACATGATTCTGCACGGTTGCGCTCCTCCTCTCTCACCTGGACTCGGCCCTAATTGCCTCTGCTTGCGTTGTGCTCCAGACACCCTCATATTGTACCATAGACGAGACGGCTGATGGTCACGCAGTCCTATAGATCCGACGACCGAGTTGACGTGTACGAAAACCTCCCGTTGTAACGATAAAAAGTAGAAGCATGGAGGATTACCAGATACGCTCTCTGCAGTCTGCGATGCACGAGGCGCCAATGAATTCCCTTGTCTCACCTCAGCGAAACGGCATAATGCCTCAAGCTGGTTCGCAAGACCCTCGAGTTACCTTACCCCGACGATTCACGACCGATTCGGGGCGTGTACCAACATTGTCCTCTATATCTACCCAGGTCCAGGATTACCCTTCAGCCGTGAGTCTTGCCTCTCCGTCCGAGCGCTCAAGCTACGGTCTCTCTCGCGACGACATACCCGCCTTGCCAGAAATCCTCTCCTCTCATCTCCTTTCGAGCCTGTGTTTCAATATGGATTTGGTTGCCTCGCGGTTATCGTAAGACACTGGGCTGATAATGTGTAGCTTCCAACGCAGGTCAAAGTCCAACTGGTAAGCTCTCCCTACAACTTCCTTTCAAGGATGCGCCTTGCTATTCGCATCGTCTTACTCCTCTAGAGCTGTGGATGAGCTCTTGTGTGGCCGTCCAACTCAATGCTGACGCAACACTTCTAGTTGGAGAAGAAGAAACTTGAATATGAGAAGCTCCGGGAGCAGAAGCGGCGATTCGAGGCCGAGATGCAGAGACTGGATCAGGCGGAACGCGAGCTGCAGGAGGATTTGAGACCTCTCGGTCTAACCGGTCACCAGTCAGAGCCGACAACCCCTCCGGAGTATCGGGAGACGAACGCCGGGTTTCCGTCCGTGTTCTCCCGTCCGAATAGATACTCCATGTCGAGCGTCGTCTCGCCACCGGGGTTTTTTAACCGACCGGGGCGTTCTGGCTCACTCCTTGCGTCTCCGCAGTCAAGCATTATGCCATCTCGGTACCAGGATGACGCGCACTCTTACCGTTCAGGATCCATTGCTCAACGAAACGGCGACGAGGACGAGAAGGAAGAAGCTCTTCGACAGGACCCAACCAGCTTCCTATCAACAACTGCGTAAGTATTCCATGTGTATTTGTGTTTTTCATATTTCGAGATGGTTGCTTTCCGCAATCCCTCGTCGAATTTCCCTTTTTGAGGCGCATGTTTCTTCGTTAAACGTGGTATAAACGGGCAAACATTCGTTGGCCTTTGAGAGTCACTCAATTGAGCAAGTGTCAATTTGAAAAGTACCCAAATGTACACATTCAGAGTCGGTCCAGAGGGAATTTCTCAGCCGGCATTGACGAGAACCGTGTGTACTTCAAGTCCGAAGTGCCTGTTCAGGGATACTTCCACGGTATAACCATGGCCAAGTTCACGGCTCGCCCTCGAACTCATTTTTCATCATTATCTGCATCATCTTCCGTCGTACAGACAGCAGACAAGTGTCGATCAACGAAGCTCTTGGAAGTTCTTGTGGCTATGTTGGAAATCCGTCAGATACTTGGCCATCTTTAACCACCCGCCTCATACATATTGTCACAACCCCGAATCTACCTATTACACACCAACTTCACATCCTCTACTCATTTGTACCGTTGGCTTTGACTAATAATCAATATAGTCTGAATCGATACTCCATGCCTGTCACTCGCAGAGGTAACCTGTACGAGAACATTGATCAAACCAACACAACGGGATTCCTCTTCAGAGACGACGACAGCAACATGGATTCCAATGCCTTGAACGGCATCGATGTAATAGCCGAGGACCGCTTCTCTCATTACCGTTCCCAGAAGGCAAATCACAGCATGGTAAGTGAGCAACGCGATCAGACCCCATACACGTTCAGTTTCACTCTGTTTCTTGGGAATTCTCGGGCATGCAATCGGCAGGAGACCCTTTACGCCATCAATGTTTCCTCTGAGCCATTGACTTTTCCGAATGCCATTTGGACTCTATATGTATCTGGCTTGAAGTTGTACCCTCCTAAACCCGTTGACGTGAAAGGCGCACCCTTTCGCTCCCACTCGTTCAAGCCCACATATTTGTCAAAGGGTTTTGGTGACTTCGTTACATCTTGGGTGCCATGCTAACGATCGTCCTGTTCAATAGCTGCCTGCCTCAAATACCAAAGTAGACCTGGGAAGTGGTGAGGGTATTTCTAGCAATGGCTGGGGCGTCATCTCTCGCCATCGTCAGCAGCAAAGCCTATCCAGTATTCCTTTGCAGATGTCCGACCTTGATCTGAAGCCCATTGGATCTCGTCAATATCGTCATCAGTCCGTGGACATGAACCAGACCCAGTACAAGGATACCACTGCAGAGACTCCTACCATGAACATTTCTCCTTCTACGCAGCTCTTGCCCTCTCCCCCTAAACTTCAGAGCCCCTTTTCTCCCAACGAAATTCCTACTGCCAAGTCCTTGCCTGGTGCAGGATTTTTGCCTGCCAATGCTCATGCCCAGCAGCATTTCCAACATCACAATGCGAGCATTGGTCGCATCCCACCTGGAGCCATGAAGCGTCACAGCCGTGACTTGTCCGTGGACAGCCACAGTGTCGTCACGCAGCCTGGGGGAGCATTCCATTCCATCCCACCCCATTTGCAAGGCAACGCATCAGGCTTTGGTCCGATCACCTCAAGCCAGGCTCCCATGCCGCCGACTCTTACCGCAAATACTAACTCGACAACACCCTCGGCAGCCGCTTCATACCAATACAACTCGTTTAACCAGAATAACCAGCCCCCTTCTTCGTATGATATGGCAACGTTGGCCATGAACATGCAGAACCTGGGTATGGGTGGATACAATCCACCCCAGAACTTCAACACTTACGGCCCCATGTATCCCCAGCACCGGGATTCACAGCAGCGTGTTATGCAGCAACGTCGCGCTCTTAACGATGATGGTATTTTCTCACCCTAACGCCCGAAGGTGCTGCTCAGCTAACGATGTATTTAGCTATGAATCGATACATAAACATGCCTCTAGAGCAGGTCCGAGGTAAAATCCACGAACTTTGCAAGGACCAGCATGGCTGCCGATACCTCCAGAAGCAGCTCGAGAACCGCAATCCCGACGATGTTCATATCATCTGGCAGGAAACCAATCAACATGTTGTTGAGCTCATGACAGATCCCTTTGGCAACTACTTATGCCAGAAACTTCTTGAATTCTGTAATGATGAAGAACGTACTGTGCTCATTCAGAATGCGGCTTTGGACATGGTCCGTATCGCACTGAATCAGCATGGTACTCGAGCCCTGCAGAAAATGATCGAGTTCGTGACTACTCCGACACAGGTTCGACTCATCATTGAAGCATTGAAGGATCGAGTCGTAGATCTGATCCAAGATCTGAACGGAAATCACGTCATTCAGAAATGTCTCAACAAGCTCGGCTCGTCCGACTCTGATTTCATTTTCAGCTCGGTCGGCAATCGTTGCGTTGATGTTGGCACCCATCGCCACGGATGTTGCGTCCTCCAACGATGTATCGATCACGCATCCGGGCCCCAGAAAATATGGCTGATCTCACAGATCACTGACCATGCCTCAGAGCTAGTCACCAACCCTTACGGTAACTATGTCGTCCAATACATCATCGACCTGAATGAGCCCAGTTTCACGGAACCACTTGCTCAGAAGTTGCTCGGCCAGATCTGTGAGCTTTCGCGCCACAAATTCGGCTCCAACGTCGTCGAGAAGTGTCTCCGCTGTGCCTCTGATGAATCAAAAGACAGAATTCTCAGCGAGCTTCTCGCGCCCGGAGAGATGCAAACGCTCCTCACAGACTCGTACGCAAACTATGTTGTGCAGACTGCCTTTGATCACTCTTCGGTACATATGAAGCATGAGCTGGTTAAGCAAGTTCGCGACATCCTGCCCAAGATTCAGGGTTTACCATACGGACGACGCCTCAAGGCAAAAGTCCAGCAATACGAAAGTCAGGGCGGTATGAGTGGCCAAATAACACCCACTCAGCCTACGCCGGGCCAGGTCGTGCTCAAGAATGGCCGTGCCATGATCAGGGAGTCGGATGACAGCGCATACCCGAAGGCCTTCGGTAATGACATTGGTCCGATGATACTACCCAGTTCGGCAACAACCACGTTGCCAGATGCCTCCAATGCGCCTCCTGTAAATGCCTACCTACCCTATCCCAACTCGGGCGCGAACCAAAGCAACGAGGACGGTTCTTTCTTTTAGAGTACACGATTCCTGCGAATGATGTTGTAACGGTACGATATACGAACTCGGACGATATATGCCCCCGGTGGCTTTTGATTTCCATGGTGGTTTCTAGGCCTCTGATAGCATGACTGGATGCTCTCTACGACCTTGACGACCTTTCATTTATCGCAGGATATTCTACATATTTCCGGCATTGAATTCTTCGTGCCATCAGTGCGCGCCTTGACGTCAACTTCTTCAGCACCCACCATTCAAAGGGGTTTGCTCTGTACACTACGTCGCTCCTTGGTGCATGCACCTGAGTCTTCCGCTGATGAGCCCATGGTGGCCTCCTATGGCCGTCCACGGTCTCTACACGGCGCCTCTCTCAGACTCCATTCTTGTACTAGGGTCCCTGCTCCATCTTCGGCATAGACTTCTACTTTTTGTGCTGTTTCCTACGGACTTCTCTTTTCTCCGCGCGGCCAATCCTCTCTTGGCTTGTCTCTTGACCGGTTCTCAATCTGACGAGAACCGTAGTCGTTCATATCATCGCCGATAATGTCTTAACAGACCTTGTAGGTACTCTCGATGTGTTGGTAGTTTGCCTCACTGCATGTTGATTGAGACGGTATCAGGACATGGTCACATCTTGTCTTAGACGATCATCCAAATCATCATACAATCAAGTACCTCATCAATCGGTAGATGATGCGTCTGTAACATCTGCGATTGGGGGATGCAGTTAGTCGCAAAGCTATGAAGAAGAGTTCGTGCACTATGTACTTTCATCCCACGGACAAAATGTCTTTTCCTTCTTCCTTTTCTCTCACGGAGACACCTTCGTTTACCATCGATCGACTGTTGGCTACTTTTCCTCCCTTTCAAATTTATTTCTGTCCTCTTTTTTATCCCGTGTATCTGGTAGAGATCTTGTGAAGTATGTGTGAGGCATGGGAAGCACCAAAAACCAAAACGCCTTCGACAATGGAATGGAATACGTTGTTTTTTATCTTTTACCATGGCCGAAAGAAGAGAGTGTTGTTTGTTTGTTTCTTTCTAAAGTTGAATTTTTCAACGGGAGAGAGAGAGATTTTTTAAAAAATGGTTTTTGTCTGACTGAATGGGCTTGTAAGCTGGCTAGCATAGGTGTAGGTAATTGAACCATGACAATTGAGGAGTGTTATTGTATAAGTTGCGGTTGTTCCGTTTTATTTACGCTTGACTGGGATGTAAGAGAATGATAGGCTGATTGCGAGTCTATGATGTTGAAACTTGGCTATTGGAGACGGAGTTTCTCATTGCTACCGCATCTCTTTTAAAGAGAGAGAAGGGCAGCACCGTTTAGGGGCCGTGGTCAAGATCGGAGTACTTACTACACGACCCTCCCTACTTTCGCAATCCGATTGCGAGTGATTCGCCAGTCCATGGCCTGAGGACCGATTCGAATCCGCCATTCTACCAACCCTTCGGGAGACAGGCGATATGGGATAACGATACCCTCAGCATTGACGCGAGCAGCGACTAATAGGAGTTATACAATCTCACGGGGGAGACATGCTGATGACGCAACAGCTCGTGAAAGAAATCTACGGGGGGAAAATGGAAGTACAAAAGCCAGGGAAAAATCTTCACGATTGCGACAGGATACGCAACACAACAAAAGGGATGCGGAAGAGGCGCGACTGTGGAAGAGTCCGGGAGAGACCCTGATTGATTATAAAACTCCGAACCTTTTTGGAATTGGATATCACAGTCGAAAACACAGCAGAACAAATCGTCGTTAGAAAGAGAAATTCTGTTCCTTCTCTCACTAAAAAACATAAGCCTAACTCCAGGCAGAATTCATGATCCCGATGCATGCCTTATTGTACGTGAAGTAAGCCTTCACTCGATCCCAAATCATGAACCATGTTTTCTTCCCACTAAACACCCCCGTGGCCACCGCCTCTAGCAGCAGCACACGCCTATCGGTAGCGCCAGAGAGAGAGGGTGTTGTGCTTCTTCCAGGTCTTTCTGCGACCAGCCTGGGTCTTGGTGTAGCGGTGACCCTTGTTGAGACCACGGGACTTCTTGCCGGTGGCGGTGAGACCGCGGGACTCGCGGTGCTTGTGGACGGGGTTGACGATCCAGTTGATGCGGGAATCCTGGCGGATGGCCTTGTGCTGGGGGTCGACGAGGATGACCTCGTAGTACTTGTAGGTGGAGTCCTGGTTGATCCAGTAGGAGTTGAGGACGCGCAAGTTGGCGCAGCGGCGGCCAACACGCTCCTCGGCGGTGGACTTCAGGGAGCGCTGGTACTTCAGCTGGTTGACACCCTGGTTGGTGGGCTTGCCTGTAGATTGGAGTATGATCAGCCGCATGCCTCAACCTTCACGGACCTTGCCGAGAATCTACATCTCGCCAGAAGACTGGAAACTTACCGTAAGTGGCACCCTTGGGAACGGGCTTCTTGCGGCCACCGCGGCGGACACGCACACGGTAGATGACATAGCCCTGCTTGGCCTTGTAACCCAGGCGGCGAGCTTTGTCGGGGCGGGAGGGACGCGAGGCGCGGTGGATAACGTTCAATTGACGGAGCTATATTGATGCACTCTCAGCTTATGTTCAACGAGTGTATAGCAGAGACACGTTCGTTCTCCAGACAGAGAAGACAGCGTCCACAGAATCCACAGAATCCACATGAAGTCCACGGCTCGGGTCTCGATGGTAGATGTTTGTGTGTATTTGCTCGCGCTTCTTCCGTGTCGCGGGATTGCAGGGTTCGAGGGTTCAACATACTTCCCAGCAGCGGACTCGGAGGAGGAAGAGCAGGACATCAGACTGCTTCTTCTTCTGAAGCTCTTCGACGTACTTGAGGGCACCCATCTTGACTGTGGTGGCGGAGCGACGGCGTTAGCAGAGACAGCACAAAAATATACAAATAAAAATAGAGTATTGAAATGATGGAAACCGAATCGATGCCTCCGATATGGCTCTTCGGAACAGATGGACGTACCAGGTTGGAAATTGTAGCCTGCAACAATGGATGATCGAGTGTCGGTGGTGGTCTTGGGGTGAGAGAGGAATGGAAAAGTTCGAAATCACAGCGGCCGAAATTTCACGGTTGAGGGGATAAGGTTGTGTGGGCTCTCTGCCGCAAAAATTAAGCGATTGTGCGCTAGTGCCGGATTAGCCTCTCGCATTGGCTGCTCCAGCTCTGAGACCCGCTCTTTTTCCCAGGCCAAGCCACATGGGCATCTGCAGAGTGCGTGGCTGTGTAAGAGTATAAGATGTGGCTTGCAGGAAAACGAGACGACACACCGGTTCCGTGGTAGCAAACCATCAGAGAGACCGAAAGAAAGAACTAAGAAAAGAAACTGATCTCTATATCAAGGTAGGTATGTTGTTCACTCTTTTCTAGACTTGATCAGCTCTGTCTGTCATGTAGATAGCTATAGGTAGGTAAGCTCCTGATACGGAATACCGTTGTTGCAAATAAAGGAGAGATCTCGTTCCCATGAGATCAGCATAGCGACGGCGCAATGAGGTATACCATACCCTCAATCTCAAGTGGGCACCATTCTTGCAATGGCCGAGAACTGCTTGAGTTGGTTCTCAGCGACATCTCCCCATGTCTCTCTGTCTAGCACTTTTCGGCAGCCCCTAAATAATTCTCTAGCAATGCGACCATGTTCGCCTTCGTCCATTGAACTGACTGCAGCGGCCGACCTAGGCACCAATGCATTTCCCACTAGAACTTCGCCATATCTAGCACTGCAGGCTAGAAGCTCTTTAATTTCTTGCTCATCTTTCTTCCATCTGTTTACAGGAAGCTCGAGCTCCTTAGCATTCAGCTGCTCTTCAACGAGCTGAAATTGCTTTATGAGCGACCGGTGATCTTCCATGTTCTCACGGGCTTGTTGGAATAAGGGGTGTTCTTCCTTGCGAATAGTGCCTGTTGCTCCGTCGGACAGTTGTTCTGAGAGCTGCTTGAAGGTGTTGGCAAACCTCTCTTCTTCCTTGACACTGAGATGATGGCGCAGTCAGTAACGGCATCTATCACTTATAAAAGACAGGTCTATTACTGACAACTCTTGCTGTTTTGTCTGCCTGAAACTCTTTAGCTCGGTCTCTCGCTTCGTCACGTTTTTCCGAAACTCTCTGAGAAACGCCTTGGTTTTGCCCGCCTCTTGCGTGGTGCATGTTTCAAGCATCTTGGCTAGTCGCTGATATTTTCTACCCGCTAGGGTCAGTTCATATGAATGCAGTTGATTGGCACCGAAACATAAGCTCACTTGCTTCCGTCACGTCCGGGATCTTCATCGTATTCCTCCAGCCGGGACAGTCGGGCCCTCTTTCTGCGTGATGACGCTTGATCCTCTGTTTTGCCTACATCTGGGACAAACAAGCTGTCGGACTCGTCTACGTCGTGTTTACACGTCGTCAGAAACGGAAGGGCAACGGTCCATCAGAAATCGTCTGGCATAACTCACAGTCGACGCTGGCAACCTTTTTACCTCGTGCTCTAGGCATCTTGGCTTCGGCGCTTGACTTGAAGAGTTGACTCTAATATTTGATAAATGAGGGAAAGCTGTAGTCTACTATTACGCCTTAAGCTGAGAATCAACGCAAGATCATAACGTGCATATGCGGATGGGATACCGGACGAATCATTCATCGAAAGAGGTCAGCATCGAAGTGAGTGGCACACATGGGCCTCATCTGAAAGGGTCAGAGAGCGGGAAGGATTTTGGAGAATCTGGGCTGGGGGAATCTAGTAAATCACCCGCGCAGCTGCTCCTTCCTCAGACTCTCAGTTTTTTGCTCCTTAGTCATCGAACGCACAATGAATGAAGCGACGATGGTATAGGAGGAAGTTGCAAGAGGTCATCTCGATGAAAACTGGAAGCTGCTTCCGTATGCCCCCATTCGAATCAGTAGGAGCGATGTGCAAAATACATTTTGGTAAGTTTTCTCATATCTGCATGGTCGTCGGGCTGTGCAGACGGGACATGATTGATTCCTCATAGAACTTACAAATCACCACACAACCAGCCCTCCCGTTCACGTAGCAGCCTCTCATAGTTCATGATACCACTAGCGATGATGAGTTTCAAAAAAATCCGGCATGGCTGTGAGCTATAGGCCGCGTCATCACAATGGCAGGAAGAAGCTACCGTCTTTTATATTTACAACAAGTGCCTCGTCACGTCCATCTTGTATACGTACAAATGCTCGATGGTTTAGACGAACGCCGGTTGACGGATCCGGGCCAATGAATCCTTCGCCGTGGGAAACGATGGGACCACGGAAGGCGCTAGTACGTTAGTTCGCGCTAGTATAGATAGGGGACCCACCCGTGCTTGAACCCCTCTTATCAGGCAAGTACATCCCAGAGCCTCAGTGACTTCCGTCGCTATCAAAACAAGTATCCGTAGGGTATGATGCAGGTACAATCATGTGGTTCACCAGAGGGTAAGATACATTGGTGCCGGTGACAGGTACCCGTGCTACTAAGCCTTCACGTGTCTGCGGTGGATCCAGGTACATGGCCGCGAGCACCTTCCATTATGTCGTAATACCGGGACCAATGCAAATCATTCCCTGCCTCCCATCCCCCACAAAAGTGCGCCATCTTTGGGATCCTGGGTTATGTAAGCCGGGCAGACTACCGTAGGTACCGGTACGAAACGACCTGCCGGTACCGTGCCGAATGTATTCCGTCGATCTCGTACGCAGTACCTACTTCCAATGCAATGAACCGGTTCTACCCATTAACAAAAGATCCTCCATTTCTCTCTCTCTTGCCTTTGTCACCACCACAACTCCCTTCTACCTACTTTCTCTTGACTTGCGCATTAATTGCGTGATTCCCTTGTCCGTTATTTTCTTCCTTCCGTGCACATGCTCACTTTTCCCCCATTCTGCGACGCGTTTCATGTTCTCTCTTTCCCAGATTTCCGAGCCGTCTTAGAAATACCCGGCATACAGCCAGACCGGCGTCCTCGCCCATAGACTTCGCAGTTGTCGGACATAAGAAACCTTATTGCCAGCACCGCCATCGCCAATTGTCACCGCCATTCACTCTGCAGCATCTTGCGATCAAGACCCCATAGAAGAACGACCCTCAGCGGGGAAGTCGCAGGTCTCAGATGCGACGCGCCTTCCTCTGATACCCTGCGCCCGAACCCTTGTTCATACCGAACCTTAACTCTGCGAATAAGCATTCCTGTAAACTCCCGACTCGCATTATTCACGCATCACGTTTTCGCCGTCCGGGAACCCGCGTCCCACGTCCACGTCCACGCCTGCATCTGCGCCCTGCGACTGCGCCTGCGCCCGTCTCGGCACTTGACATCACTGGAATCCGCACTTCCGCATTCCGCATACATCCCGCATTCCCGGCCCGCCGGGTGGTCCCGTCTCTTGAACATCGTCTTTCGCTCACATCTCGAGTTTTCTTTTCTTTCCTCCCGATACCGCAACGACGGCTATATCGATTCATTATCGACGGAATATACGGCGGACCCTCCGTTGACAGCCGTTACAATGAGGGTCGCAGCCATCGCCGCCTTTGTTGGGAAGGTCTGGTTAAACCTGACCGTTGCATCTTTCGTTTCCGGTGTGGCTGCAGACTGGGCCACCACCAATCCTCAGGACCTTGCGGATTACTTTCCGCGATGGAAGATGTCCCTAGTCGTCGAGTCCACTGGCGCTACGCCAACCGGAGCGCACTATGGTGTCCAGCCGATGACGCTGCAGGCTGGTTTTCTGCAGACAGATTTATCAAAGGTAAGCAGCCCTGCGTCTATCTCGGTGTTGCGTGAGGGTGCCACGTACGTGTTGGCGTTTGCGCCGGGTCTTAGCTAACGTCAATGCGCATCTAGTTGGTCGATGTCACTGGCAACCTCACCATGCTCGACTACACCAACTATACCGACATCAATTACGGAGGCAAGGTCATCTACCTCTGCTGTGATTGGGACCCCACCGATTCGACCATGATCAAGCCGGATCTCATCCTGAACACAATCATGAACAGCACGGATGTACCACAGGCCATCATCCTCTATAGTGCCACGAAGCCCCTCTGCTACGTTGGCGGTCAGGACTTTCCATTCAACCTGATCTGGTCCATGATCAGCACAGGCGATGCCACGACGCTTCGCTCCATCGTTGCCGGGGCCAACGCCAGCTCCCTTTTGGCCACGATTATGCCCACCGCGAGGAGCATCCAGGAAGGTCAGCAGTCTCATCCCGGCAACAGTTCTGCCGTGGCGATGAGCATCCTGTACACTATCACTGGCTTGATCACCCTGTTGTTCTTGCTCATCATCACCACCGGAGCCATCCGTGCTCATCGAAATCCAGAGCGATACGGTCCGCGAGCAAGCACCAACGGAAGACCACGTCGGAGTCGTGCACGAGGACTTGCGATGGCAATGCTCGAGACATTGCCCATCGTCAAGTTTGGTGAACAGGAGGAACGGAAGCCTGATGAGGAGATTGCCCTCGACAGTGTTTCGGGGGTGTTGAACCAGCCACACGATACCACGCGTGGACCGACCGAGGGGACCTCCGGTCATGTTGCAGCAGCTGAACCGTCGACCGAAACGGCTAATGATGCCAGTTCGCAACATGCACCCGAGGGCACCACCCCGGCCGCTCCGACGGGTACTGCTCCTCAGGCACCACCGGCTGAGGATGATCGCCCTGGCTGCTCCATCTGTACAGAGGACTTTACTGTGGGTGAAGATGTGCGCGTCCTCCCTTGTAACCACAAGTTTCACCCGGCCTGTGTAGATCCTTGGCTGGTCAATGTATCCGGCACCTGTCCTTTGTGGTAAGTTATATATATATGTTGTGTCCCAATTACTATGGAAGAAAGAAACTAATAAATTCTCTCTAGTCGCCTTGATTTGCGCCCCCCTGAAGAGGTCGAACGCGAGGAGACTGGCAACGCTGCTGCAGCTGCTGCATCAGAGGCGGCTGCGGCGGCGGTCACCGGAACAGCTGCGGCCACCGGAACGACCCAGGCATCTGAGCCGACCCAGGACCCTCACAGACGTCGCCTATCACGACTACTGGACTGGAACAGACTTCGCCAGGCATCAGTAGATGAACGTCTCCAGGCCCTCCGTCTGTACAGACAGACACAGCAGAGCTCGGATCCGGCATCCGGCGATGACGAGCGTCGTCATTCCCGCCTGCTTCGACGTCTGCACATTCGGAGCGACACGCGAAGCGGCGCCGCGACCCCTGAGAACGCGGGCCCAGCGGGTCCTTCCACTGGAGAGAATTAGGGCGGATCCTCTTCTCAGGGCACGGTCTCTATTGTCTTCAGGGTTGGTTGTGTTTATATAAGTTTCACGAGCATGATTACGACATACCTTTGACTCGGGTTTTTTTCAAAAGGGACATCTGGCGTTGGGAATCAGGAATGGTTGAGGGGCCGGTTGGGGAGGGGAGTCTGTGGTTTAGGGTTGTCCAGGTGTTCAGGAATCACGGGTTTTCTCTCTCTTTAGGTGTGGGCGTTTATTAATGTGGTTCACTGGAAAGGGACAGTCGCGTGATACCGGCAGGGCATGGTTTGTCAAAATGGACTGACTGACTGACGAATGGTTGATTCGTGGGAAGTCGGCGATGCGCGGACGGACGGACGGACTGGCTCTGTGTGATTGATATAATACCGTGTAGGTATTCGTTGTGAGAGGTAATGACAATGGATATTGTCGATAATGTGTTTGTGGTTTATATGGTGATGCATGCTGGAGTGTGGTTGTGTCAAGAGGTTTGTGATGATAGTTGACAAGTTCTATCCTGATACCAGACAATCATCCATTGCTTTCTCCTACTCAACTTGATTTGTCTTAATGACATTCGTCTATTCATTACACAACAACACTCACTCAGATTCGTATCATTACCACTACTAAACTCCGGTCTAATGATTCTGTGATTGCAGCTCTGTCAGAGAACGTTGCGTTCTTGGCTAAATCCAAGCTCCCAACCGCCATCCCTTGATGTCACTCCCCCGTTACTCTCCGTGACTCACAAACATGTTCCGACATCTCACTAACAACAGCAATTCACTCACGTACATATTTATACAAATCTCAGCTACTGCACTGTCTTTGTGAGGCATTAGTTGGGTGACCGCATTCCAACGCTCCCACGTGGACAAACACACATCCTTTGATTCACATTGAGACACCACGTTCAGACAAGACATCACCCGCCATTCAGAAAAGCACGAGGCCGACAACTTCACAGGGAAACAGTCAGTATATTAGGTATTAATTTCTAAACAACTACTCATCATCACAACACAATTCTCAAAGTCTGTAGCGAACGGCTTGATTCATTTAGCAACATGTGCGAGCTTTAAGCATCAATTAATTCATGGGCTCGTGAATCTATGGGTTGTGTTTGTAATGGTCCAGGTGAGGATGTCAACATTGTCCCCCTCCGCCTATCCCTGCTATATTTCCCCCAAGAACAGAAAGGGCTCTCTTCTCAGATCCTGCTGTTTTGGTTTCATAACCGTAAGACAGAGCTTTTTGAAAACAAAAGCGATAAACTTCCTCCAATCATACAAGAATATGTACAGAACGAAGTAGATCAGATAGACGGGTAAATGGTGACAACTCGATCCTCCTACATGCTAGTAGTGCTGGAGCCGAAGATAGAAAGGTATCATATTGCGGTCAAAAACGTGCTTTAAATACCAGCGTATGTGTTTCCGAAAGAGCTCAAGGAGGTAGGCGAGGAGAAGAGCTGACCGACACCAGCCATGAAGTACGAGTACTTCTCGACGAAGCTGTACTCGCTGCTGTCAAGGGCGACGAGGACATCGCTCATGAAAGCATCGATGTTGTCACTCTGAGCAGCAAACTCGGTGACCCAGACGGGCTTGTTGTCGCAAGCAGCAGTGACGTCCTTGAGGTGGGAGAGGAACAGCTGGGCGCCGTTCTGACCACCAGGGCCGTACCAGTGGGCAACACAGAAGTCGACATGGCACTGACCACCGCAAGCACTGAAGAACTGACGAAGCCAGTCAACACCCTGGTTGGCGTTCTCACTGCTCGAAATGGCGGGCGCACTGATGCGAGCCTGTCCAGCGTAGGGGTTCATCATCTGAATGTGGGCAGCGGCGGCAGCCTGAGGAGACATGTTGGCCTGACTAGCAATGTCGGGCTCGTTGAAACCCAGCAGGGCATCGGCACCATTGGCAATGGCAGTCTTCGCAAATCCGTCCCAGCCGTTGGAGTGCTCAGGAGCAGGCGACCAGAGCATAGGGTAGAAGGTCACTCCAGCAGGGAGAGGGGCCGAGGAAGGTCCCCAGTTGTAAGCCCAGGATGCTCTTCCGCCCAAGTTGAAGAACTCTTGAACCAGGCTCGCGTCGTTGAAAGCGAGACCACGCTTGGCACCAGTGCCGGAGGTGTTGGCGTTGTTTACCTTAGGTGCGGCAGGGCCGTGAGGAGGAGGGCTGGCCTTGGCCGTGGCAGAAGTAGTGGAAGAGGCGACAAGAGTGGGCAGCTCAACCACAGAAGAGGTAGAGGATGTGGTGGGGACAGCGGAAGAGGAAGAAGAAGAGGAAGTGGTCTCGGCGGCGGGAGTGGTGAGAGCCAGGATCTGGATAGGGGTGTTCTCAGCGGGCACGGCCGTTGAGGACGACGAAGTAGTAGGCTTGACGTTGGTGATGAGAGTGGTAGGAGTGGAAGCCGGAGGCTTGGGAGCAGGGGAGCTGGACTTGACAGGGACGGACGTCACGCTCTCAGACTTAGCAATGGCGGAACTGGACTGGGCGTTCTTGACAGGGACGGACGTCACGCTCTCAGACTTAGCAATGGCGGAACTGGACTGGGCGTTCTTGACAGGGGCGGGAGCAGCATCGCTAGGAACAGCAGTGACGGTAGCAGCGGGAGTGGTAGTGGCGGCGGCAGCGGTCTGACCATCGGTGACGGTGACGGTGTAGTAATCGGTGACAACAACGGTCTCGGTAGAAGCCCAAGCAACATCGCGCTTGTCGGCGTGCATGTGACGGTGGCCGTGAGCAGCACCCATAACGCCGTTAACAGTAGCGGCAGCGCAAAGCGCCATCAAGCTCGCCTTGGTGTACATGGTGAAAAGCGATTGATCTAGATGGTAATTAAGACTTTCTTATTGTTGTCGTCGAGGGCCTGAATGCAAGTGAGAGTGGGGACGTATCGAGGCGATATATATCGATACTGTCGTGGTGTTTGAAAAGAATGGACGAGGCCAACGCACTGCGTGGAGAGAGTCGAGGACTGTTGGGTGAGTTGTTGGACTTCACGGTGATAAGCAAATGTCGAGAGTGACAACCTGGTATAAAGAGTGTGTGTGGTTGGATGAGGTCAGTCACGGACGTTTACTAGTGAAGAATGGGAAAGCAGAAAAAGAATGGACGACAGTCAATGCCGGGTGAGAAGGGAATAATATAGTGAGTGAGAGAGGAGGAGGAGGTGTGGGAGCAAAATGAGTGCGCGAAAAAAGAAGGGGAAACGAGCGGACGAGAAGACGCCAAGGCCAATGGCTGCTCGTTTCATGTGACAAGCGAAGCGCCGAAAATAGGGCCTGTACGCTACGAATTAGGTACCTGCCCCTTCGTATACCTAATGCAGGTACGACCTGTGAGGTGGGGACAGTGCGTGTGCGACTGTGTCAGTGGTATCGCCTCGGTGGAGTGACGGGGTGGGGCGCGCAGCGGAGCACGAAGGGTGGCCGCCACGTAAAGAGACGTCGAGCGGGTCTAGATCCCCTCGTTGGGAAATGCGCCTGAGCGCGCTAGTGTTAGGGGTCACTGGTCAGGTCAGGGACCGTCAGGCACGGATTCCCTAGGCAGGTACGGACGGAGGACTACGCAGTGCTACTCAGCAGGCAACTACGGGAATACTAACCTCAAGACGGGACGCACTGGACAGTCTGAACCACCCGACGCAGCGAATGGTGCTGCTGCCCTACCGACCAACCACTGGTTTCTCAGGACTAAGTTGCCTACCTAAGGTAGTCCGTACAGTACAGAGCACAGATTTCCATTGTCCGAGCATGGGAGAATGCTTTGGAACCACACGATTCTATCACTTTGAAGCTAAGCTCAGCTTGCTAATTCTCACTCTCAGAGAATCTTACTCCCGTCAGGTCGCGAACACCCGACCCATACGGATTACGGATTACCAGGTACGGATTACGGTACGAAATACCCACACATGAAAATCTGTCCAGCAAACTCCGACAGAGAACATCTCCATGATCCATACCTCATGCATAAGTGCCTATAAACCGTATGCACCTCGAATGGTGTGTCTGCACTCCGTACTCGACGGACACGGGCCGGCCCACTGCCGCAAACTCCTATGTAACTCGTATGTAGGTACGAGTTGCCTAAGGAGAATGAATTCACACTAGAGATCAGTTCGCTCGTATGACTTTGAATCGCCGATTAATATCTAAGCGAGCAAAACAACGGTTACGAAATATGGTATACAGACTCGATGTGTCGCGAGATTCTCCTCCCAACTGACGAGGTACGCACTCTTATGTCTCGTATTCTCTTGTCCAGACTCGCCTGGATCCAGTGAGGTAGTGGCCGAGGTGCCTACCTAGTCCACGGGCTCCCCAGGAGTCATTCACTGGCTGGTTTACGTGGAACAGAATCATGTCATTGTACAGAACAGGCACGGAATCTCTAGACTATCTTAGCTCTACAGAATACAGAGCCTAGGCACCAGCTAGATGCTCGCCTGTCTTAGTCGTAATCGGTACTAACGGCTCACTCACAGGTTTAGCGGAGGGAGGGAGTCCTGGTCCGTGACTCTCAGGTCTAATCTGCGCAGGTTGTCGTTGGTTATGCAAGATGCTGTAGGAGGTTAGGTCGCCAGGGTAACGTCTTACAGCTCCATGCCCATTGCACCCGTCGGATATCGCTCTGATCAGTGCAAGTGTCGGCTCGAACAATATGGACTATTCCGGACAGACAGGATCTGCTGTACGGGTATGATGGAATGATGTGCGGATGAGCAGTCCAAAAATGCATCTGAACGTGGCATACGGATTATCTTCGTCGCAAGTGTCAAGAGTAAAGACAATCCGAACCCGAAGACTGCAAACTCGGAGCCCTCGATCAGCTCGATCGAGTCAGGGACTTTTTCCATTGGGGGTCCCGCGCTAGGCGTGAATAAGCCGGGTGAGCAAGGACCTCAGTCGGTACAGTACGAAGGACAGCGCACCAAGATGGTACCTGTAGTTTATTCCGTTAGGTACGGTTTAGTGGGCGAAAGTACTCCGTTAGGTGCAAAATGCGCTACGGCAATGACGATCTCCAATGCGCCTCGGGATTCATTTTCTTCCAACTGCTCCTACTACTACTCTACATATCGTACCTACAGAATAACTGCTACCTTCAGATATCTACCTACCGTCGGCACCCATCTAAACACTCCTACGGATTACACAGCGCACATCATCTGCATATCGTGCTTTGCCTCATATATTGAGAATTTGCATTGCATGACCTTACACGACTTGCACTGAGGGCATTCTGCTGCTGCTTCTGCGTCTGCGTCTCTGATTGGGCGAGAAATGATTTGTTAGCGCGGACCGTGTTTTGCGCCGGCCCTCAATGTATCTCCGAAGCCACCACGGAGTACTTACGAGTACTCGCTTCTCATCCCTTCACGTCGGCCGCATCCGGGTCGCCAGACGATGCTTGCTCTGACGATGTGGTTCACAGGCTCACAGGTTCTCGTCGCAAAGACTGATGATACAGACTGCTGCAGTTTCATATGCAGGGTCCACATTAGTGACCTACTCGTACTTCGTAGACATGGCTGGATTGTCGCTGCTGTTGTGCAGTGAGTTGAGACTGAACCAATGAACAACAACAGATGGTTCGTGCTTCTGTGCGATTAGATCATGCCCGCGAATGTTGTCTCGATAAGATGCATATGCGCAGAGGGAGATCTATCGACTGACAGTTCACATTGCTTACGAGTAATCCGTAGGTACTTCTGCGATTGCCAATGTTTTTAATTGAAAATCCTGACAGACTTGCACGCAGATTAACCTGTCGGGCGTAGCGCATACGATAGTGCACTGCGGCTGTCCCCAGCCAATCATGACGTGTACGGACTGAGACTCACCGACGGGAGTGTTTACACACAAGAGCTGCTGTTGGCTGTCCAACATATTTCGTACACAGACTCTCTCGCCATGGATCACCGGTGCAACTGAAAGTTCTTTTTACCAACAACGATCATTGTTTGCTTTGCCAAATCACCTGCTCCATGCTTCGTCGTACTTTCGACACACACAACACAAACATCATCAGATATTCATCCATCTTAGCGGCACCATACAAATCACTGTTACATACATACCACCTCGCCATGTAACTCGGTTACGGAATACCTACCTAACCTATCAGTGATCACCTAGAACGCAGTCAGCGGATAGTCTTACCAGTGGCAGATGATAGTGCAATGCGTGCGTGATGCTGGCATGGATGTCGATGTTCAGCGGTATAAAGCAATTTGACGACGACGCGCTTTCTTCTTCTTAGTTTCTTCCGTCGATGCTTCGCTCACTTGGCACCTGGAAAGATACGGAGCAGTTTCGGACGGTTTCAATTCAGGCCGTGTAATCACGACCAGCTAACGGTCCCTGTTTGATTCGGCCCACGTGGAGGGCACTCCGCAACATGGGGTACCTGCCTGCCTGGCAGTGTAGGCAAGGTACTCGCCGTACCTGCACCACGGATTAAAGGAGATGTCTCCCAGACATTACGGAGCGATACCATAATCCATCGTCGCATTCTCCTTCGTTATGCGGTAATCCGCAACTTCCTGACGCGTCTGATTGATGTTTCGACACAAGCTTTAGCTACTCCTTAGCCCGCACCTTAATTAAGCTCTGCTCTGATCCATTCATGCGGTAAAAACCTCAACAGATTGATTAGATACACTAATCTGCGATGTCTGGTGGGAGGCACGATGGACTCACTTTCACGCTGGAGTCAGGAGCTACCTCTGGACAGTACAAGTACGTACCAAGTACCCTGGGCAGAGCGGTACCTCGTACAGTACGCAAAAATGAGAGACGTGGGTCGCCGGTCCCTGAGCTAAGTGAGCCCTAATAAATAAGGCCCTGGACCCAGTAGGGCTACCCAAGCTCGCCAAGCGGGTCGGCTAACGAGCTGGCTAGCCACTAGCAGAAGACGAGCAGCTTCTGAACCGAGATCCCTCCTCTTCTCACGCTCTGCCTATCTGAGATTCTCCTGTATTCCGTAACACCTCACCTGCACAAGAGAATACCTATCGTACATATCTTGCGCGAATCTTGGGCGCGGCAAATCCCATTTCTTTTCTTTCCAGGGTACTGCCTATCCTACATACGAAGTACGTAAAATGCCAGGGATCAGCCCCAACGGCTTTCCCGCCAGAGCAAGTGTCTTTTCTTCTTTTCAACCTGTAGGACCCCTATCATAAGTGTCGCCGCCCTACGTGTTCTAGAGCTTCCACTTCACCACCCTTGCCTGCGACCAACAATACGTACGAGTAACCAAGGCATCCCGTACGGATTACGCATCTAGGTACATTCGCTCTCCTATACGACGACGATGGATTACTCGTAATAAGGGGTAAAACTCTACCTGCCCATGGCTATCCCTTCGTGAGGATTTTTCTCTGAAAGACAACAACTCTCATCGAGATCCCGGATTTCAAGCCTCAAGGTGAGGTTACAAATAAATGCCATGTCTCATGTTTCTTGCGCAGGCTAGACTGGACCGAGTTAGCACGGGAAACGCTTCAGCTATCTGCATGGTTGTGGCGTCCGACCCTCACGCTCACGAAACCTGGTCTCGGGTTCGGGGTCGGATCGCAAGAAGGACGAGGAGGTCTCGCTTTTGCATCGTGCAACCCACCGTCGGGATAGGACCACATTCTGGTCGGTGACCCCTCCAGCCCACTGAATACTGGAGTGGCGTCCGTCTCCGCTGTCCCATTGAAAACCGTCTTCCGTGCGATGAGGTCCGTACAACTGGAGCACTGCTTTACCCCTCTCCGGCGAAGAGACATGCCTCCGCCGGAATGAACTGTGGATACATTCCGGAAGCTCATGTGCGACCAATCTCTCAACACCTCTTTATCAGAAACGCCATGGCTTCTTGCATAATCCAATTGATCCGCCGTCCTTACGAGTACATGCGTAAAGTGGCACGGACGTGACTCGTCCATGTACCAACGCCGAACGTGCTTTGGGTACTGATCCGATGAGACACATCGACGATGATAGCAATCCTCCTGTTCTTCCGTAGACTCCAATCTCGACCCGTGCAAAATTCGAGGAGCAAAATTTGCCGAGTTGTCACAATTGGAGGCGTCAACAAATTACCAGGGAAGAGCGGCCTGAAGAGAATTGGAGGATTGGTGCCCGTAATGTCAGCACTATTTTCAGGGGAATGGGACGCTCACATTGGTTCGGCAGGGAGATAGCCGACGTGAGCAACGAGCGGCTTACTACCTTTCCCCGTCGAAGAGCCCCTTGGGGTGATAGGTAATTCCATTATGTTGATGCCTGCTTGACTGCTCAGCTCACCGGCTGACACTCCTCCATCTCCTGGTAGGACTTATCAGCATTCCTTTTTGGCGCCCAGCGTTACGCATGAAACGCAGCTTTCCGCCATCATTTGCAGTTGAAAGCTTGTGTCCATGAACGAGTTGTTCAAGTTGCGTCATGTAGCAGCATGCATGTTTGTTGACAGTATTAAGTGCTGATGGGGGTTGTGCAAGCAAAACAACTACGGTCACGACTGCAGCAAACTGCCAGATCTATTCTGAAATAGATCCTACCCGATCTTCTGAATTACGCAAATGATCAAACTCATGTAAGCGGTATGAGGCGACGTGTTACGCTTTCTCATTGTCTTCCTAAGAAAGGCGAAGTTGCCACACTGCCAACAGGGTGTTGGCACATAACGATGTTGATGATGATTGACCTACAAACGAAGAGGATTTCATCAAACCCGGATTTAACCATGGCTCAGCAGACAGGCATGATACCTCCTGTTCTACATTACATTTACTCAGCCCTTCAAGGCACTGCCCGCGGCCCTCGCCAGACTCGTGATTGACCAGGCATAATAGGGTGCTTCAGAATACTTGACAACACCTCATCCAAGTATTTCTTGAGGCCTATGGAACTGCTATGAAGTTCTTTTACCGTCAGCGGCCTCGTTTGGAAATACGTCAACATTTCACCATAGCATAGCTTTGGTTGGCATACAACAATAACTGGTCTCGGATTGGAACCCACGGACTTCAACCAATCTACAACCCTGCCCTTCTGGACCCTGGGTGGCAACAACACCGGATTCAGTTGTACATCGTACATACAGGATGAGGACCTTGGCTGTCTTGGCAATTCCGGCTCGTCGGCGTCTCCATCCGCAATGAGCGAAGCCATGTCTGCCAATGCCTCGGGGTCTACTTCCGCGCTCGTCAGAAGTTAGTTCCAACCAGAGGCCAAGACTGGAGAGATGAGGCCACACAAAAAGCCGTCATGGATGTTACAATTGTAAGAGACGGAGAATGAAGGTAAAATTACTATTGCGACCTATGATGCTTCACGATGTTGCTAAAAGCTAGCACCATAATGCCAAGAACCTCAACCCTCGTGTGAGCATTGCGTCAAGACGGGGTTCAAGTGCGAATATCCACTCGGTCCCCAGATCACTCATCAAGTCGGTAATATCGAATGAATATCGTACGTTCCTCAAGTTGACTGGTTAACAGCCGCAACATCAGATACCTCTCTTTAGCCTGCAGGATATGCGCTTCTTCCAACATATCCTCTTGACGTGTTCCCCACACCTGCCATATGGAAACAACTCGATGTGGACTCATGAAGTACCCTATCTATCCCAGAACGTAGGTCGCCATGGTCCAAAAATTCATACAGTACTGACATGACTGTACAGCACGAGTATCTCAGTATGTGCTCATCATCTGTCAAGGTACCCCTTCTAAGTCATGCCCGTCCTTTTCATTTTTTTTTGACGGAGGCCCCTGAGAAAAAAACAGTCCGGAAAATTGATTTTGAACATCTTTAATGCATGCTATTCTTGGCCTCACAGCCTCCGACCTACTCGTAATGGCACAAGACCCCAGTCTCATTACCTTTGCCATGGGTCACCGATTGAAGGCAATCAAGACTATCAAGAAGACGCTAAGTGACGTCCCCAGGGCAAACACGTTCGAGGAAGGGAACGCTCTACTAGCGACGTGCTATTATGCTCTTACGTTCCAGTCGGTCATGCTCGACGATGGCATGGCGGACTTCCTGACACTTTGACGGGGCGTCGTCATCGTCGCCGTTCAGATGTACTGCAGGGGTGCCAAATTCATCTTCTCCGACTTTCTCGGTGATGGCCACGTAGATGCTCTGCGACCTCTGATGGAAATCGTCCCTCTTATCCAGCAAGATTGGACTGACATGGCTGTTGCTAGTATAGCTGCTTTGAAACCGTTATGCAAACAGCAAGTTGAGATCGAATAGCATCAGCTCATCACTAACATCGCAGGGGCACTCTATAGTTCTTCATTTCTAGGTAGGACAGCGTCTCATCGACAGCCAGAACCAAGTCTGTCTGCTCCTCGCCTCGCACTGGATTACCTTAAAGCAAATCATGGCAATCATAACGCGCGTTGAGCAACAGCACCGCCAGGGCCAGCAACAACAACGGCAACGACAAAGTCAAGACCTGGGTATGATACGATGGCTGAAGCACATCAACCGGGGCATCGACGGCGACCACGAACGACACAATCGCCGGCCACTCTGGGTCGAAGCGCAGCTGGAAGCCGATTTGGGCGTTTTCGGTAAGGTGGATTAGTTCGGGATCGTACGCTGACAGACGGACAGACAGACAAGGACTAGAAACCTGGTACATAAGGATTGTGATATCGACTTCTCTCGGGATCAATATACGACTCTACAATTATCCAGCCCATGACTAAAAGACCTTGACTTAATCAGGGGTTCTCAAAAATCGACAAATTCTTAAGTAGCCTTGGTAATTAGTCCGTAGTCCCCGATGAAAAAAAAAAAAAACAATTTCAAATTAGAGAAAAAAAAGCGACCTTACCCAAATGATGTTTTTTCTCTTCTCTTCTCTTAACCCGTACTGGACTTATCCACACCGCTACATTCGCCTCGCGGAACCCCTTCACGATTGAATCTCGCTTTCGCCGTAGTTTACGAGGAATTGCACTGCCTGCCTACGTACATACCCAAGCCCTACTTAGTATTCCATATTCCAGTCTCGCAACAAACACCCCCGGATCATACCGACCTACCTCCATTCATACCGCATACCCACATGCCTTCTTGATCTAACCGCCCTACATACGTACGACATCTCAACATCTAATTTCGCACGGACGGCGCCAACACGTGGGGAAGGAATCCGTACCTAGCGGAATCAGAGTGATAAGGCTGATAGTCGCTTCCTGTCCTTTCCCAATGCCGTAGTGTAAGGATTTCCATTACCGCTGCTAGTAGGTCCGTAAGTTGGCAATCTACGGATTAGGGCGTGAATAGATTGACGACGCCCTTGCTGGTCTTTCTATCGTACCGTTCACCTACTTACTGACTGGGTTAATCGTGTGGAGGTCTTTTGTTCTCGTATTGGCATGACGACATCTAGGGACGGAATAGAGCCCGTGTCGTGGACTTCTACTCGTACATACATACCCTGTAAACCGGAAGTACGGCAGACCGTTCACTCACGATAGACAGACTTCGAGTCTTCCTTTCGACTTGGTTAGCACAGGATCAAACTAGTAGCTGGTAATTGCCGAGATACGAGTCATCTGTGAAAGAGAATACCTAACCCAGTTGGCTTCCCCCTTTGGGATATATTTTTCGAGAATCTGGGGTTCCCGTTCTTCGCTTACGGATAACTGTAGACATGGTCCCCAGAAAGAAATGTCGGGTAAGGCATACTACGGTATGCGGTTAGGTAGGGCAAATTCCAGTCCGTAAGTAAAAACAGCACCGTGAAAAGATAGAGACGAGGTCGCAATCATAATAATGCAATGGGTATCTGTCAAAGTAGGTAGGTAGGGTACGACTACTCTTTCTTCGCAAACCGCGCCAGCGCCGGCCCCAGTTCGGCCGTCTTCTCCTTCGTCTTCTTCTCCCGCTGCTCCTTCCGCTCCTTCCAGATCTCGTCGACCTTGAGCCGCTTCTCGTCGATGACGTTCTTCGCCCGCTGCTTGCGCAGGTAGCGCCGCAGCGCGCTGTTCTTGCCGCGCGCCTTGTTCCGGATCTCCGTCTCGATGTCCACGGGCTTGGCGTCCAGGTCCCGCTCGGCCTGGCGCTGCTCCTCGGAGCGCAGGTCCAGGTTGCCGATGAAGGTGGGGTCGAGCGCGATCATGTCGGCCGGCAGCTTGTTGAGCAGCGACCGGACTTCGGAGTCTTGTCTCTCCTTGACGGTTTCGAAGGGGTTGATCTCCATGACATCCATGTTGGGCTCACCGGCACCTGGTACGATGATGGAACTGTGACAGTTAGCATCCTTCTAGACGAGTGAGACCATAACTTCGTAACGTACCTGAATCCTTCATCGTGGCCGAGACCCAAAACATCTTCCAGGGGACACCACTTGACTCGTTCAATTCTTCGTCCTTCACCTCCCCATGTCATGTAGGGGCTCTGGACTTTCGTCTGCTCAGCGGCATGCTTCGTGAACAAGCCCTGCCACATGGTGGCTGACGTTCCCCAGCCAACGGCTGTTATGCCTCGATCTGAGATGGCTACTGAAGAAGCGGGTTGCCGTGTGAAGTATTCATTGACTACACGGAACTGGCGGATATCCCAAACATTCATCTTGCAGTCCTGACCGGTAGATACCATATAACGACCCTCTGTTTGTAGTCAGTAAGTACGTGCTCATCCTTTCAGTATCGGGTAGTTACGAACTAGACTCGTGTTAGTGAATATGTCAAGAACAGTAACCAGACCGGTTGGAACTCACCCTCGGTCAATTGACATCGCCCGAACAGGACCCTTGTGTGCTAATAATTTGACAAGGGGTCCGTTTGCAGAAGAACAGCTAGGACTCCAAAGCTGGATCTGTCCATTATTATGGCCGGTGAAACAGACTGCGTTATAGGGGTTTTGCGCCAGAGAAGCCGGAGGGCCCAACTTGGTAGCGATTTCGCTCACCAACTGACCAGTCGAAACGTCCTGATATTTTAAGTGACCGCTTGCGCCCTATATGTATTGTGTGAGCGAACTGAAGCATCGTGTATCACTCGGCTCACTTACAAATGTGGCCAGAAGGAAATGGTACTATCGAGCGCATTAGTGACTATTTTGGAGATCGGGAGCATCAGACCAGGATGACTTACTGGTAGAAATTCAAGATGAGAGACTTCGCGATGTTGCTGGAGGCAATGCAGCTCAACACCGTTACCATCGTAAATATAGACGTTTTTCTTTTGGGCTACTGCCATATACTAAAGGGGCAGCTGTTAGCACCGTTCATGAAGAACCATCCACGCACTCCTAGGCGATGTCGACCATTCAAATCGACCTTGCACTACAACGTGAATTGCAAGCCGTATAAACGTCGAGGAAAATGTACCTGGTTGGTGTGCAGCCAACGAACGTCTCGGACTATCTCGTTGACTTGGAACTCGCAGTTCAGTTTTCCTTGCCGCCAATCCATGGACGCAACTGTACCAACTCCATTAGTCTCTTTCTTTCACTCGTCCTCACAAATCGGATATTCAGAGCGTACTGTGTCCTTTTCTTCCTCCTAACAGCAAATCACGGCCGTTTCTGCTGTAGTCGAAGACATAGGGTCCGAGCTCGTTCAGGGTCAGGTCGAACCGCTTCTGCGCCGTCGTGACAGAGACACTGGCCTGGATCTCCTCCTGCTTGACCTTGTAAGTCCGTTCGAGTTCGGTTTCGGGCTCGAGATAACCGGACGTCTCTTCCAGCAGAATCTCGGCATCTTTGGCTTTGAGAGCGGCAGCTTTGAATTTGGTCTCGAGGGCTTGCAAGTTTCTGCGCAGCTTCTTGTCTTTTATCGATCTCGTGTTGACGCTTCTGCCACGGCCATAGTCTCTCTGCGCCTCCTTTTCGCGTCGGCGCTTCTCTCGCTCGTGCTTCGGGATGAGACTCGTGCGCGCGTTCTCTATGGGACGCGAACGACCGTTCTCAGCCTCCATAGTGGCGAAAGATGATTGCGATATGTAACCAAATAGTTCGTTAGTTAGTTACCGCGAGTGCAGCTGTCACGTGTGCAGTTCACCGTCGTATCGAATGAAGCCAGAGGTAGTGTGTAGAGGGCGCGGCGCAATGCTCGAAATGCTGGGAAGAGAGAAGCTCAGTGGAAGACATGGCAACCCAGAAATTTTAGTGGGGCTTACAGGGATGCGAGGACGATAACGGGCGATAAGATGCAGTGATCTAGTCCGGATTTAGCGTAGGCCGTAGTGAACCTTACCGCCGTGGGCGAGTGTGCACCTTTCTGGGCAGCCGGCGTTAGCCACCTATCGGTACCCCGTAGTGGTCCCTTTAGTGAGCGGGCCTTACGCATGTGCCTTCCGGCATGCCCACGGTGAAGAAGGCCCACACAAAAAAACTTGACGGCAGGTTTTATGCCCCTCTATCGCTAATCGATCCCGTACTTTTTGCGCCCCTCCAACTTTTGCCCGTCGCTTTCTTTTATGCGAGACTGAAATCCACCACGAACCTGCATGTTGCCGTTTTCGCTTTACAAATTCTACCGGTAGAGATTCTGTCGTCTATTATTCGTCAATCTGGCTTCGCTACCCTTCAGATTCAAGGCAGGAGGTGACGGCGCAATGTCTTCGGGCCTTCACTCGCACCGGCCAACGACCAAAGTGTCGCACAAGGCCTTCAAGTCTAGGAAGGCAACGAAGGGGTCGCTGAGAGATCAAGCCAAAGGTAGACTAATACATCTACTGATATCATAACGCAAGTCGCTTTTCTCTGACTCGCTTCTTACTAGGCAAGGTCCCCAATGAACGCCGAAAGACGCCTCACCAACAAGTCATGTCCAAACTCGATCGCCGAAACCAGGCGAAGCAGCGCCAGCTGATCAAACACAAGGAACACCAGCGGGAGGCTTCCATCTTCATGGGGCGCGATGGCGCTCCCAGAATTGTTGCTGTTGTGCCCCTGTGCGCCGATGGAGATGCCCTCACCGCTATCAAGAGTCTCAATAGCAGTCTGGACATCGAGTGCGACGTCTCTGCCTCTACTTTCCGAGTCCCCGTCGATCGCTTCAAGCAGAAGTTGCAATACATCCCCGTCAAACGGAACCTGTCCGCCTGTATGGATGCCGCCCGAGTCGCCGACTACATTATCTTCATCCTGTCTGCCGAGACCGAAGTCGACCCTTTGGGAGAGTTGATCATACGAAGCATTGAGAATCAGGGTATGTCCACCCTTTTCACGGTGGTCCAGAACCTCGACCAGATTGAACCCGCGAAAGCGCGACCGGACGTTGTCAAGTCATTGGCTTCTTTCATGACTCATTTCCACCCCGGCCAGGACAAGATCTACAGCCTTGACTCCAGACAAGACTGCTCCAACTTGATGCGATCGCTCTGCAACACCACACCCAAGGGCGTTAACTGGAGAGACCAGAGATCTTGGATGCTGGTAGACGAAGTGCGGTGGGCATCCTCCGAGACCGAGTCTACCGTGTTGACTGGTGTTGTCCGTGGAAAAGGTCTGAAGGCCGACCGATTGGTCCACGTGGGTGAATGGGGTACTTTCCAGATTGAAAAGATCACAGCCGCTCCTATTTCGACTAAGAGACGGAAAGAAGATGGCATGACTGTCGATGGCGAGAACGCAGAAAATGTGTTGGAGACCCCTGGCGCGGATCAAGATGACCTTGCCGAGCTGGCTCCCGAAGAGGCAGTTATGAATGATTTCGACGATGGTGATGACGCTATGGAATCCGTTCCGCCAGCGGCCAAAAAGGGTGTTTTGCTAGATGACCACCACTACTTCTCTGAAGAGGAGCTCGAGGCATACCAACCGCCCAAGAAGCTTCCCAGGGGAACATCTAGTTACCAAGCCAAGTGGATATTGGATGACGTTTCCGACTCAGAGTCTGAATTTGACGAGGAGATGGAGGATGCGCAGGATGACGCAGCAGAGGCGCGACCAGAGGACGGCATAGAAGGTCTCGCTGGTCGTGAGCCCACGGAAGCTGCCATGTCCGAGTACCCCCAGTCCGTCGCCTTCGCTGAGCTAGAAGAGGACGAAGACGCAAGGCAACTTGCTGAATACAGAACACGGAAGCGCGATGAAGCTGAGGACGACAAGGAGTTCCCTGATGAGATTGAGTTGCACCCTCACGTTCTCGCCCGCGAACGATTAGCCAAGTACAGAGGTCTCAAGAGTTTGCGCACGAGTCCCTGGAACAAGGAGGAGGACATGCCTTACCAACCCGAGGAGTGGTCCAGGTTATTACAGATTTCGGACTACCAGTCGTCCAGAAACCGTGCGCTACGCGAGGTTTTGGTCGGTGGTGTCGCCCCTGGAACTCGAGTCCACGTTTACCTCAAGGGCGTCCCGGCGGAACTTCAGAAGACCTACGAGCCCTCACAACCCACCACCCTCTTCGGTCTTCTCAGACACGAGAACAAGAAGACAGTCGTCAACTTCGACGTTTCGCACAAGGAAGACTACGAGAAGTCGATCAAGGCGAAGGAGGAACTCATCGTTCAGTGCGGTCCTCGGAGATTTGTCATCAACCCCCTGTTCTCCGCCAGTGGAAACACCGACAACGACGTACACAAGTACTTCCGTTTCCTCCACCCAGGAGATTCCGCCGTTGCGACATTCACAGGACCTATCACATGGGGTTCCGTCCCTACGCTATTCTTCAAGCGCGTCCAGCCCGCAGAGGGCGACGAAGAAGGCCCTGCGCTCCCTCTACAGTTGGTTGCAACGGGTACTTCTCGCGCCCCTTCGACATCCAGAGTCGTTGCCAAGCGTGCTATCTTGACCGGTCACCCTTACCACATCCACAAGAAGGTCGTCACCATCCGCTACATGTTCTTCAACCGCGAAGACGTGGAGTGGTTCAAGGCTATGCCCCTGTGGACAAGGAGAGGCCGCAGTGGTTACATCAAGGAGACGCTGGGTACGCACGGTTACTTCAAGGCCAACTTCGATGGCGCCATCAACCCTCAGGATTCGGTGGGTGTCAGTTTGTACAAGCGCGTATGGCCACGGAATGCTACCCCGTTCTTTGGACCTTTATTAGAGGAGGGCGATATTGCTGTTGCTGAGCAGGAGGATGCGATGGATGAAGATATGCAGTAATTATACATACATAGCACACGGGATAGGTTCTCTCTGAGTAGGCAGGTAAAATAAAATTGACACGATTTATGACCGATCATTATTGCCAGACAGCCACCGGTTTCATGTTTGATTGTTGATTCTCATTTGTTTTAACTCATTTATCGACTTTTGACTAGATACTCGTACGGTATGTCTCTCGAGGTCACATCGACTCGTGACTATTCCAACGACCCCGTACACCAGCCTCAGACGTGAACAAGACAATCAGCACCAACCCCCTATTCCATCCCCTTAACTCAACATCTCCAACCCCTCCGTCGCCCTCGGTCCTCCACGCCTCCTACTAACCTCCTCGGCCCCACTCGCCCTCCACGCACTCAAAATCAAATTCACAATATGCTCAACACCGACATCCTTCTTAACCTGCGCAAAAACCGTCGGGCCCCCCTCACGCATCTTCCTCGCATCCCGTTCCATAACGCCCAAATCCGCCCCCACAGCCTCCGCCAAATCCGTCTTATTCACCACCAACAAATCACTCTGCGTGATGCCGGGGCCGCCCTTCCGGGGTATCTTATCCCCACCACTCACATCAATGACATAGATAATAAAGTCCGCGAGTTCGCGGCTGTAGTTCGCGGCGAGATTATCGCCCCCGGACTCGATGAGGAGGAGGTCTGTGTTGAATTCGGCGTGCAGGTCCTCGAGGGCGGCGAGGTTGGCGGAGATGTCCTCGCGCACGGCGGCGTGGGGACAGCCGCCTGTTTCGATGGCGCGGATGCGCGGGGGCGGGAGGGCGTTGTGGCGCGTGAGGAACTCGGCGTCTTCGCGCGTGAAGATGTCGTTTGTTACGGCGGCTATGCCGTATTTGTTGCGCAGGGCGAGACAGAGGGCGAGCATGAGGGCCGTTTTGCCGGAGCCGACGGGGCTGGGGGTGTTAGTTTTGGCATTTGTGCATATGAGATTTCATGGATGGGTGAGATTGTCGCAAGCATCTCGACACATGTGAATGAATACTGATGAGATCCTCATGATGTATGAAAGAGTCCAACTCACCCTCCAATACCAATAGTAAACGCCCGCTCATTCCAGTTCCGGCCCTCGACAATGGGCATCTCGCGGCCGAGGTAACTGCCGGGCCCGTCGAGGATCTCATGTGAGTGGCCGTGATTGGCGGCGGAGAAGGCGTCATGTGAATGAGAGTGGCTCACGCCGTCGTGGGAGTGCATCATTGTGGGCGATGTAACTGCGACGCTGTCGCTCGTGCAGGTATTCTCCTAGTCTACGTACGTACACCTTGAATCACGAGGAAATAATGAGTTCTGAGTTATGGAGATTCACGGCGCGACATGAGAAAGAAAGAAGATAAGAAACAATACGGGTTACCGCGGTTGGTTAGGACTTGGAGCTCTCCATGCACTAACCGAGACAGGTACCCGATACCACGTCCCATCGGTGATCTACGGCTGAAGCTGTGCGCATGAGGGGCGATAGGCAGGTACTAGATACCTAGCGTGATCAGTCATCCCCGCCGCGTCCGTGAGACAACTTGGAGGGGAAGAGAGATATGACGCGGGGGAGTTGTTATCAACCGATGACGGAACGGAGCCGAACACGGACACGGCCGACCCACTACGCTAGCTACAATATAGGTTAGTATAGATACCTCTGCTAACATCAGAAAACAATCTCGATTGGTCTAGTGGTCAGGATACCTGCTTGTCATTCACTTGAAGCAAGTTCGCAGGTGGCCGGGGTTCGATTCCCCGATCGAGAGTCCATTCTTTTTGCTAATTTCTTCCTCACGGTTTAGATATTTGTGTGCCTTTCTTTCCCATATCTTTTATTTTTGTCTTCCATCTTCTGGATTTGGCATTTGACACGTTCACTGTTTAGCATTGACCAAGCACCGCCCTCAATTTCTTGCCCTATAGCTGTTGAAAAGACCAGTCACCCTCTCACCCTCTGGAACGAATTGCCATTTGAGTGGCCGTGCTTGGGAAGAAACCCAGTGTAACAAGCCATGAAACGGAAAGTCTCAAATAAACAATTCATGGCCGGCAAGACGATGCAGACAATAACGGTTTACGACGCGGTCCTTTCATTAAAGGAGTCGCCTGTCTCTCCAAACTGGCCGCCCGGATTTCACTTGCCCTCGGTCCAAGTTGCGCGGTTCAGGAACCGCAACCCTACACGCCGCGTTATCGCGAATATCACTTTGCCGTGACTTCTGAAACCGGCAAGGATTATGGACAATGCCGGCAATCCTCTTCCAAGGCTTCGAGATCGAAGGGCGGCAGCCAGACACTTACATGGTAGACCTTGGTTTTCCGACGTTTGATTGATAATGCGATGCCAAACCCGCTGGATCAGGAGAAGCTAGCGATATGTCTTCAATGGCTTGCTATTGGGGTGGCAAATGCCTATTCTCCATCTATAATTGGCTCGTCAGGCGATCTACATACTCAAGATTCACAACTCAACCGCGAACACTCTTCTGGAATCTGCTGGCCTGGTTTGTCCGCTTGTCCAGAGCCCCCTGCGCCCTTGTTCTTGTTGCCGCCTTTCCCGGTCGGGGCCCGCCACCAGTTTGAGAACATCCTTGGAACAGATCTGGGTCTATATCTGGGTGGACTTACCGGTACGCATTCCTGAAGCCGGCATCTATCGAGATCCTTGGGTACAGGATACATACCGAGGGGGTCGAGATCTTTACGTCAAACCACGCATCTGTTCCCGTGGACGAACCTGAGCTGATGAGGAGTGGCCGTTCTGTCAGCACTAAACATAGTCATGGGTTTCCATTGCTTATTTCATCGCAGCTTGCATGATGGTTAATCACAGTTGTGACGTTGGGTCAAAACCCCGTGGTTTTCATCTGGGGAGGAATCCGGGTCCTCCAGGGTGAACTTGCTCGCGAACGCCGTATTTCGTACATGTTCTCAAACGCCAAGTCAAATCACCCGTTCAGGAAATTTGCATCCGGGCTCCTTACGGTTCCTATCTGTTGCGCTGAGCCAACTAAAGATAGCCGGGTTCTACACAGATTGTAGGCTTGAGACAAAGAGCTCCACAGTCAAGCCGTTGGGTCGCCTGTTGTGAACCTGAAGGTCTTAGAACTCCCAGACAGGCATGGCTTGCCGGGATTCTCTGAAAGAGCCAGACACTTCAATTACCAAGATTCGAGTTCTCTGCCACTTATATTCCGGACCAACGACCAGGCCGGAGCATAGGGACGAACGGGGCAAAGAAGACAGAAGCCCTAGCCGGGATCTGATGCACACACGGATGGAACAAGTAAGCATCACCAATGACGGTCAAATAACTTACGTATACTCGGACGGTCAAAACATTGTTTCTCACTGATTGACTCGTCTAGTCGATCACTAGACAACTCGGATTACTCACAGACCCAACTAAGCAGCCACTGACGATATCAATCTAGACGGCTTCAGCCATTCTGCATCGCACTCGAGACCGTCAGAAGCTTACATACCTTCTATGCCACCTTTCAGGAGCTGAAAGATTTTCTGTAGCTTTTCCTCAGGACAGGGATCCCAAAGCCGAGACGAAGAGCAGGCAGACAGACAGACCCCTTCAAGGTATGTTTATCCGGGCCGTGGCCAAAATACGCAGTGTCACAGCTGGAGCCGTAACAGGCTCTAGACCACATTGGATAATACTGCGTATCGTACACAGCTGCGATGCATACGAGTAGACAGTTATGGCGATGCTTCTTGGCGCCAGCCGGAAAAGCTGCCGTGCAGGTGCTTTGCCGTGACACATCATGTTTCCGATGACCCTGGGATTGTCTGCTTGCCCATATGGGTACTAAAAGGGGGAGAAACGAGAGCCGGCTTCCTCTTTTGCCTCTTCTTGGGGAAATCTCCCCGGCGCAAAAAAATTTTGCCATCACCTGGACCCCAATCCAGGAATCGTTCGCTTTCAACCAATGAGTGCGAATGTATTACTCACATCCATTCCGAGTCTGGGCCACGCCTTGTTATCAGTTCGTCTTCTTTGTTTCTGCAGAAAAGACGTTGGGCTTACTTCACTTGGCTCTGCTGTGTGACGTGCGTAGAAAAGCTGTTACGCAGCGAGATTCTGAGACTCCGCGGAAGTTCTGGGGAGCCTTAAGAGATTTGGGCTGGCTGTGTGTACTCCGTCCGCAACACACGACGGCCCGACGGATGGATGGGATGGATGTACAACACAAACGAACGACATTGTTTGCAGTGTTACATATTACATGCCTTGGACGCCTGGGTGCGAAATAGGTAGGGGTAATCGGTAGGTGTATGCTCGCCATTCGAATTCTTGCCACTGGGTCTCGCCAAACAAGGTAGGTAATCCAATATGTCCTGCTTTTCCCACCTACCTGTCTGGTCTATAAGCACCTTATACAGGTTGTAATGGATGCCCTGCGTAACATCTACCCAACGACACCACTCATCACCACCACCACCACAAGCCAAATCCCCGCAAGATGAAAAGAATCACTTGATTGAAAAGAACCAATCCTTGTCATGGTAGTATTCGGTCTAAGAAAGAAAGGAGAGAAACGAGAAAAACAAAAGCCGTCTGGGTAGGAAGCACGCATCCTTCATCTCCACTCTCGCTCATGCGGCCAAGCGCTGGTTTTATAGTACCTACATATGTAGGTTTCTGTGTAAAACGGCCCATTGATACAGCTCGAATGGCAGCCAAGGAGAGAATGGGCGGCATGAGTACAGCATCGAGAGGAAGGCAAGTCTGTGAGTAGGTAAGTCATAATCATAAGAATGTTGCGCGCACATAAGCTGGCTGCTGTGGAGTGGTAGTCGGCCATCGGGTCACACTGCGCATCAAACCTGACACAGCATGCACAGATGTGAGGGTCAGGAGATGACACCTGAGGAGAAGGTGGTGGGCTGGTGGCGGGGATTATTCCTGCGAAACAGCTAGACCTGGGAATACTTCGCAGAGGCGGCACGGCGGCGCGGCACGACGGAGACGAAGGCGGAAGGATGTCCATTTTAAAATGTAAATGTTCATGTTAATCTGGATACTACTTAAAATCGCTTGAGGTGAGTGTCCGATTGTCTGATGTTGTGAGCCTGTTGTTGTGATAGACTTATCCCCAGCTGATGCTCGGAGATAAGAGGCATTGTTATTCTTGCGTATAGGTACCTATCCTCTCGAGAACTGTACAAACTGGCCCAACGAAGCGGAAGGACTCGAGAAGACACATCTAAGCGGATCTTGGAAGAGCTCACGCACGAGTCAGACATTCACAGATATCGAGCATATCACGACCAGGATGTGCGGCGGCGATGCGCAGACGGGACAATGTGCGACTTACAAGTTCCAGGACTTTCGAGCAGGGGAAGGACGTCGAGGTGGCGGATGGGCTAACGGATCCTAACGGAGATATCGTGGCCAGCCTAAGACAACATACGATTGAGGAGAGTCGCAAAAAGGTGATGGTGTTGTTGATCACTGCCGCCATCGTCACCGGCGCCACCCTTGACCGCATATCCTGGTCGCGGTGGTTTCTCTGCTTAACGGCGACTATTTTTCTTCCATCTTCAGTCTATGCCTCGTGATTTGCGAATCTATAACGATGAAGATGATGCAATTCAAGCAAATCATTCAATATCTCGTTACCGTTGACGATAATCTGCTCTGGTGCGTGATGATGAACTGGTAAGATTCCAGATTCAATTCGGATATTTTCCATGTGGAATCAGCCAAGCCCCTCCTCCCCTCCCCTCCACACCTACTTTTTTTCTCTTTCCCTTTAATTTAGCCCTCATACGATTCGCTACTTCCCCCACAGATGCCCAATCTTAACAAGGTCGATCGGCACAGGGGGTAAAACCATACAACGTACGATATGGAATTTTCGAGTCGCCATTGGCCGTGATCGCAAAGTCACTGTTTGACGGCCCGCGGGCGCCTGCATCCACGGCCAATTTAACCGATTACGGATTACATAATCGACAACGTGCAGTCGGCCATGAGCAGGCTATCGAAAAAACCGTCGGGATGAAGAGGCATCATGTGCTGTATTATTTTTCGAAGGATATATGATAATGCGTGTATAGTCGAACCGGCTATATCCGCATAGTTAATTGCTAAAGGGTCAACTGACTGAACGTGCTTCCCGCGCTTTTTATACGAAAACGAAAGCTTTGGTCGGAGGTTGTATCCTGCGGCCCGTCGAATGGCAGACAGACCAAACCGGGCCGTCGTCTTGAAGGAATACAGTTTCGCACGATGAAGCTAAAGCAGGGCTAACCTTCACTAGCGCATGTACCTATGCACCTAATTAAGTGGGGGTGGGACTTCCTCCGGGCAGGCTAAGCCGCTAATGAGATCTGTCATATCACCGTGAGCTTGTCGACTTCGGGTACCAGTTACATCAGTCGGGTTACACCACTTAGCCCACCTGGGTAAGAGTTCCGTTATCCGTAACAGACATGAGCTGGATAAACGAGCATGTACGCAGCCATGATCTTGCAATTCAAGACAGCAGGTTGCCAGTCGTGGCTTTTTAGTTTCTTTTTTCTTTTACTTTTTGCCGTGGTTGTACTTGTAGGAGATGTTAAGGCGAATGGTTCATCAAATCAAGGAGTGCCCGGCTTGATGATGTTGGGCATGTAAGTACGATACGGAACCTGAGGGACCTATAAGAAGCACGGATATATCGCTATAACTCACGGATTAATACCATAGGGATGCTGTGTAATGCTGGAAAAAACCGGGCTCCAGAATGGATGGCTCATTCACTGCTGATTTTTAGATGGGCTGTGAAGCAGAATGGAGCGTAACGAGTACCTACCTGCTTCGTACCTCGGCCGGACCAGCTTGGGGAAAACCCACGGGACTCATCGGCTCGTTTCGGTCTGCTAACCCTGGGAATTACGGATCGTGGCGCAATGCTCTGCATCTCCGACGATTCATCATTCAGACCAGCCTAGCCAGAGTACTTTCAACAGCGGAATCGAAACATTGGAAAAGACTAGCAGTGAGGCTCGTCATTGCTAATTTTACTACTTGTACTCGTAGGTATGTATTTACTGCTCGAAGACACAACCATGGATAGCCGTCAGTGGATGTATTACGTAGCTCACGATTCTGCAGACAAGATGCGGCTAAAGCGCAAATGAGAACGACGTAAGGTCGCACGTCACGGACCGTCCTAAGATCGACAGACCGAGACGGGCCGAGAGATGCCCATGGAATCCGTACGGAGCAGAGATTAACACGTCCACGCCTTCACGGAAGCGGCGTCTCCAAGGTCGTTGCTACCTTACATGTACAACACACATCCTTGTCCCGGACCTGCTAGATAGAGTTTAGCCTGAATCTACACGCTATAAGCACGCTATAGATCGATACGAGTACCTGGCATGCGAGCACCCGTCAGGTAGTCTCTACTTGTGGCAGTAGCTCAATGTATATGAATGACCCCTGTACATCTACCTGTCAGTAGCGAACCGGCGCCGTACCCCACTAACGACGCAAAAAGACCCTGTGAGCAGAGCCCAGCCAATGGCCAGACCAGCGAGCAGCGGCTCTCATCACGTCAAGTGATCTTTCTCTCGCTGGTCTAAACCGTAGGAAGAGCAAGTAGCGGACGGAGTAGGGGTCAGATGGGATGGAATGTCTCAAAAAAAGAGCATGCCATAATCCATATGACCAGAGCAAGGACGCAAGGAAGGGACTAACACCGGTATCTATGCGTTGTATTCGTAGTCGACGCTGACTTTGACTTGCACCTGCACGCACTTGCACTCCTACAACCACCAATTCACTGTACGGATTATTACTGTTTTTTTTTCTTGCCCGTCTCGTCTCGACTCTCGTTTCGTCCCGGTCTGTCGTCCTTCCTCTTCACTCACAGTACCTTACTTTTACTCCTCCTCTCGCCTCGCACTCTGTTCTCCGTCTTCCTCCCACCCTCCCCCCCGTCCGATATGAGCATTTCCCTATTCCATCCGGTGTGTTATGATGCATGCATGGTCTTAATAAGAGCCCCTTTCGCTACGCTTGCCGGTGAATAAGGTTATCTATCATCCATTCTTCAGGCCCGCCTTATTCGTTCCGACGCCCTCGCATCGCAAATCTTAAGCCCATAATTTCCCGACCATCTTTCATCTGTTCTCCTCTTCTCCCCTCCTTCTCCTCCTTCCTCCTTCCTCCTGGTTGTGATATCCCCCCCTCCTCCGTCCCTTCCGTTTCTGCTTCCTTCGCCTTATCGCAGAATACATAATCCGTACGACGCTACAATCGTAGCTCTTCAAGGAGGTTCCCCGGCAACGACGGTATAAATCTATCCATTTGCGACCTTCCCTTCCGTTCCAACTCTTTCGCCCACTGGAACGGTCTGTTTGTCCATCTCGGTTGTAGCACTGTCTGTCTGCACCTGCAGTCCCAACCTAAATAGCCTCAACAAAAGCCATTCATCGGATTGACCGGTGCCGGTAAGGTGTCTGGCTTGGCTTTCTGCACGGCGTAAGGCCAACCAGCCATCGATGTGACTTGGGGATCGTACCGAGCATCATACTAAATCATCCTGCTCTATATAAGGTCCCAGACCGGAAGGACCTCCGCACACACGCATTTTTTCCCGCGGCCCCTGACAAGTCCTAGACGGACGGGCCTGGTCTCACCATAGGATCTGCCCCCCCCCCCCGTCGCCATCGATCGCTCGCGTTTTACCCTCGAACCAGCAGTGACTCGGTTGTTCTACGCTCACCGTCTCAGTCAAAACTTACTACTAATTCTGAGACATCCACGGTCGCCGTGAGTAACTCAATCAGAAATGATGGCCTACTCCAACGAGATGGTGGGCGCGTTCCCACCATCACTGAGGTGGCAAGCTCCGCAGTACAAGAGACAGACGCGCGCACACCTCAAGTCGCAGCCATTTGACCCGGATGATTTGCGTCGGAGATTGAATGCAGTGGTTGCCGAGCGAGAGGCGCAGGAGAAGCGACAACGCGGACGGTTCAATGGCACACCAGACAAACGGATGCAAGGCGAGAAGGACCAGCACCCAGCCGTCGAGGGCGCCTATGCGATGACGACGATGACGAAGTCAACACGAGCGGTTTCAGACGCGACAGCGCAAGCCGAGCGCCCCTCCAAGCTCAAGACGAAGCCCTCGCTGCAAGACCGACTGCGGCACAAAGCTTTTGCGACAGCAAATGCGCTGCCGGATGACGATGCCGCCAGCTACCGACACACGCCAGAGCAAGCGGCTGCCCAGTTCAGTCGCACGACTACCGCATCCAGTAGACAGCCCACCTCGCAGATGCACCGCTTCTCCATGGGCGCATTCCGACACTATTCAGAAGGGGCCTCGAGCTCGCACCACGACGATGTAGACTCTAGCAGCACATTCGTGAAGCGACGCACTCTACTGCAGCGAGCCCGTGGCCATCGGGAACGTCAGTCCGTAAATTTCGAGCCAGAGGATGGAGTATCGCGACGACGGTCGTGCAAAACCCGGCCACGCCCCGGCGAGGCGACCAGATTGGAAGCAGACGGCGTCACAGCACTCGCCGACATGCATCTGCAGTCTTATCCGAGCCAAGGACAACGCGTGGGCGATGATGGCGAGCTCCTCTCGTCTGAGGATACCCTGGTCGATGCCGCTACGGCGAACGAGCACCGCGTCGATTGGACGCAGAGAGATGAGATACCAGCGCGGGAGAAGAAAGGAATGAGATTCCACCCGCTGCTGCAGAAGACCACATCGATCCTCACACTTAGAGGCAAGCTGGGAAGAAACAGCGACAAGAATAAGGTCGCAGTGGCCATGCCGGTGCCAGATGTCACTGAGAGAGCCGACGAAGTTGAGGCCGAGGATGGCTCCACAACCATGAGCCCGGACTCGCGTAGTAGCAAGTACTCGGGACGAGTGAATGTTTGGGGGAGACTGAAACGAAGTTGAACGGGCATGGAAGGAAAAGAAAGGAAAGGAATGAAAAAAAAAAGGGTAATAATATAAGAGTAGACGCGGTACCAGTCACGAAATGATAATAGCTTCTTTGCGTGTGGTAGAAACGTATGCATGCATATCAAAATTCTGAGCTTCTTCTGTTAACTTTTCGGCTTGATCTTGTGATGTCGTTGTGATTTGAGTGTTTCGTTGGTTTCGATTTTATGCGGATCACTTGATCATTGTTGCTCCCTGTCCCACGTGCACTTGTCATCGTAGATAAACGATAGAACAAGCGACAGATGAAAATCCTCGGAACAATCTCCTGCACCATCCATTCCTCCTCCTCTCCAGTCTTATATCAAATCCTACAAAAACCGCACGTACGAGTAAGAAACAGCTACACTCAAGATCGAATCATACGATCAATACGGTTGTGGCGCTGCGTATAGGGCATATGAGTGTATATCACGGCAGGCTGGTATGTCCAGTATGCGTGTAGTTAATTGGGACAGAGTGGTGGTGATGCTTGGGAGAGGAGACACGGTCGATGATGAGGAAAAGGGGGGGGGGGGGGGATGAGGGCATGAATTAGCTGACCAGAGACAGGGAATCTACGAACATGAAGGGAACTACAGATTGACGCGATCACTGTGAAGTTAGAGCAACGCATATCACCCCGAGTCATGATAGACCAGATATCTTCAGTGAAAGCCACTGTATTGTCTGCCATTTTCTGTACCTATTGGCTCCTCCAGAGCCATGATGATGCGCGTCGATACGTCTTATTCATCACCTAGGTCAGGGGGACCAAATCCCCTATGAATGCATTCCATTGCATTCCTGACATACATTCGCACTCTCAAACAATGAGTGCCTCCTGAGATCTCGACAATAGGCAACTTGCTGAATAGGCCACAAGTTTATCGTCAACATTGTTCAGTGCAACATCCGACTGAAACATGGTAGTCGAACAATTCGTCAAATGATTCTGGTGGTCCCTGATACATCGCAACAACAGGGTGAACACAGCAATCGGCAGTGGTCCCAGAATATTCCAGAACCTTGAGCTCTTGGCCGTCGTCCGTTATCACTCATTAATCGAAACTACAACACAGATTCTGAGAGAAATAGGACGACGAGCCGTGACCAACATAGCACGATGCAGTGCTGGGTGCTGTTATGATATCAGATAATGATCCGGAAGAGCTCAGGAGAAGAAAACTTACCATTGACAAAGGGGATCTTTGCAAATGAAAAAGAAAAAAAAAGCAAAGGGGTATCTTTGGTCGCCATTTATCGATTTCGCCCGTGTCGGTCATACCGACAACAATTAAGGCGGACACACGCACAGCCAAATCCTCAAGACTTTTCCTTGCGCAGAAGATCGTTAATGATCTGCGCATCATGCTCGGCACGGCCTCTGCGAAGCTCGTCATCTTGTTCCTGGAGTCTCATCCTGAAGATAGTGACGAGATCACAAAACTCCCGCATGGCGTTTCTAACGTCGCCGGGAGACGCGCGGAGGGACTGCATGCGGACAACGCCATTGGCCATGCCTTCCTCCTGGGTCCATGGCTGGTTCGCCTTGCGAGGCGCACCCTCGTTAGCCTTGGGGGGATCGGTAGCCATCGCAATCGACCAAAGGTAGCGCTCAAGGTCAGGATAGCGCTGCATGAGACACTGGTATTCGGCAGTGTCAACAATGTCGGAGATCTTGTGGCATATCGGCTTCTGAGCCTGTGGTGGTGCCGTGATGACCGGAGTTGTAGGCTCACTCTTGGGGACAACCGGGTGGTTGTCTCGGTGAAGGCGACTGCACACGACGGAGCATCTGGTGGGACGTCAATAATATGATCATGTAAGTATGTATGCTTGGGCGCAAGACTCACGTAGAAGCGTCGCAACGAGGGCACTTGTACTTGCCCTCGGCTGTGCTGCAAATGAAACAGGGGCCACGGGGCGCCATGGTGGTTGGATCAGGAAGAAACTACCTAGTCCAAGACTTCCGAGGTGCTAGTTAGAATTTTGCAGACTAGGATCAACCTGCCACAAAGCGAAGATGAAAAAGAGAGAACTGAACGGAGTCAGCGAGAGTTGGGGAACTGCGCAAGCGAGACGCGAGTTTGTATGCAATTGATCTGGGACGAAGCGAAGTTAGCATCCAGGAATCTGTCATGCGACTGATGAAGTGCGAAGCAGATTCGCAGAGTCGGTATTGATCTTAGGAGATGCGAGATGAGCCGATAGAATGCGCTGGCGAGGGTTCCAGGGCAGTTGACCAATCGCGCGCAAAATAGGTATGAATAGAATATTCACACGCGTGCTTAGTAGGGAGACTCGTGAAGGGATAATAATAGGAATTTCCGAGAGAATGTATTGTGCAGAGACGGATTTCCCACTCACCTCGGAGACGGTGTTGTTGATGGAAATGTGAGGTTGAAGGAGGATGGACGACGAACAGAAATAGAACGGGAAAGCTACGAGTTCGTCAAGCAAACCCACATCCACCATCTGATAGTCACTGCCGCTCCGGTAGATGCGTTGCTGTGTTCTTTCCGTAACAGGCGGTCAGTCTGAAGATAAATTCGTCTTTTGGCAGTTCTGACTTGCACGGCAGGCCCAAAAATGTCTTGCACGAAGCCGGCACCGCCTGCGGTTCCCTTTTACCAAGTGCCGGCATGTGGGGACTAAAAACAGGCCATTAGTTGCCAGCTGCCAAGCTGTTATGACGGGCCATTCATTTTTTGGTGATGCCCTGCGTCATCGCCCCGGCTGGTTTGTCAGCGCCATCGATTCCGCTTCCGCACTCTGAAGTCTGGCTTATCGTGTAAGTTCTTTGCATCCGACAAAAGCACTGGAAACTGTACTGAATATCACGTTTTTGCATACCTAAGGAAGCCCGCAGAAAGTCGGGAACCCAGCAAACAAGGACGAACTCGACTACCTATGTTTAATTGAGTTGTCTGTACATATTCCCTATTGTAACAAAGTCCGACACCAGCCCGTGGGCGCCGTCCCATCGACATGTCTTCCATGAAGCTCCTCCGACCGGCAGCCGGTCTGCTCTCGGCCACGACCAAACGTCTGCGACCTCAACGATGCAGCCGGCCATGCGCATCCGTGACGGTCCGGAGCGCGCATACCGGCATCCGGTCACTCGGCCTCACAGCTTCTTCGCGCCCGACCCTCATCTCCTCCCCCTCGACCGCCACCCCCCTTCCTCTCCGCCATCCCCCGCGGCGTGCGCAGCATCTTCATCCAGACCGAAAACACGCCGAACCCAGACGCGCTAAAGTTCCTCCCCAACACGCCCGTGATTCCCGCAGGCTCTAAATTTACCTTCCTCGAGTACCTGGATGCGCGGAGCACCATCTCGCCACCGTACCCGTCGCAGCTGGCGTCACAGCTCATGAACATGGATGGCGTGACGTCCGTCTTCTTCGGCGCGGACTTCATCACAGTGACGAAAGCATCCGACGCGAACTGGGCGCACATCCGGCCGGAGATCTTCAGCCTGATCACGGAGACGATTACGTCGGGCCAGCCGTTCTACACGGAGAAGACGGCCCCTGCGTCCGAGGCGGCCCAGGAAGGGGGGCAGCCGCAGGAGACGGATAGTTTGGCCTATGACGAGAATGACGACGAGGTCGTGGGCATGATCAAGGAGCTGCTGCAGACGCGCATCCGGCCGGCCATTCAGGAGGACGGTGGCGACATTGAGTTTCGCGGCTTCAAGGACGGCTACGTCATGCTGAAGTTGAGGGGCGCGTGCCGCACATGTGATTCCAGCACGGTCACGTTGAAGAACGGCATTGAGGGCATGCTGATGCACTATGTGAGTCTAATCCTTCGGCTCTACACTAATCTCTCCTTTTTTTTTCTATTTTATCGTTATTTTTTTTTATTTTTCTGGTTATGTTCTGTTACGATTATGTTACCAGTCCTCTCTCAAGTTACGAGACTCGAAGAGGGATCAACCCTACTCAACTCCCTTTCTTTGTCTCTTAATTCAACGACGTATCCACGACGACACTAACACGTAGTCTCCTCCAGATCGAAGAGGTCAAGGGTGTGCACCAAGTCCTCGACCAGGAAGAGGAGGTCGCCCTGCAGGAGTTCGCAAAGTTCGAAGAACAGCTGCGCGCCCAGAAACAACGTGCCTTTGCCGAATCAGGCGAGGCGACCAAGGACATGCCCAACTCCGTGCCGGGATAGGCGGAACCATCATGAAAACCTCAAGCCAAGTTTTCCTCCCATTCAAGTTCATAAAGTGAAAGTTAATCTCGTATATACAAACATTCACGGCATTGGATCACAATTCGTCCAACCCTTTTTCCCGCGATGTGTTCGTTTTTGGTCCGCCAATCATCACAGAGGTGTCTGCTCGTAATAACGTTGAAACAACCTCGTTCGTCGTAGAATTGAGTGGCCGGACAGCCTGGCATTCGAGTCCCCTGGTGGCAAGTTCTGGGCCATGAACCATCGCTATTCCATGCGATGGATCGCTTGGCGCAGAAGAGCGTGTTCGGGATGCGAACCTCGCTCTTTATGGGGTTTGAGGTTGGACTTGTCGATACTCATGTCAGTTTATTGGGAAGGGTGGACTCGTGCTATAGATACGTCAAGTCTGGTGAATTCAATAGTCTCTATCAAGACTTCGAGTTCTTCCATCTATCCGGGATGATGCGAGATGCCGTTCTTCTTGTTTCCAACATCGTCCTCAACGAGAGGCGACACTCAGTCCGTGAATTGTCGAGAGTACCTAAGTTCTATATGAAGACCAACAGTCCCTACCAAGTGCGAATCTCAATCAACTTCGAGTCTCCAGCCAGACCTTAATAAAGCCTTTGTGTCCGACTCATAGGGTAGATCTACCGGTGGCATGGCATCGGATAATTGGCTTCTTATTGTCACTACTTTACCCGTTGTTGTGCGACAAGTCGATGTCAATTGCAGCAAATGAATGCCTCCAGTTTGTCAGTTGTGTTTACTGATCTGTTCTACATTGGAGGAGATGTGGTTAATTCCTTCTACTCCTATCGGCCGTCATCATCAATTCTTTGAGATTCTTCGTCGAGGGCAAATTATTGCACTTTAGATAGTATTGCTTATGTCCCGAGCACCACCATAATGTCAACTGGCAAAAGTGAGACAGGAAAAGGGGGCTGAGAGGTGAGGGCATGTCGGACATATAAGAATGTACGTCGGTAGATTTCCGGCCGAAGCCAGATCCTCATGGGTACGAAATATATGGCAGGATATTCGGAAAGGCTTCATTCGCTCTGCCAATTCAATGAACGCTTTCATTGACCATGGTCAAAAGGGCTGCGCAAATCCAGGCATCGTACCAACTTACCTCTCCGACATCATGCGGCAGCTTGGAGGGAATGGGAGGGGAGGGAAGGGAATATAATAAAAAAGGGCCCCGCGTCGACCGGTCTGTCTAACGGGCGACTGGAGAAAGGGAAAAATCTGGAACCGGTGTACAGAGTAAGCCCATGGTGAGGCATGGTCTGGTCACATGGGTTACGTGCAGTGCAGTGCAGCAAAACAAAAAGAAGCGTACGTACACACAACACAGAAAGGGAAAAGGACCAGGAGGCGCATCTCTGCATCCTCTCCTCATCTCCTAATTAACCCCTCCTCGCTGCGTCCCTCCTTGACGAAGCAGATGTTGATCGTACGTCAAGCTGCATGGATCGGTTCTGCGATACCAGATTTGCAGTTTTGGCGGTCTAGGCTGAAGAACCTGCTTAAGATAAAAAGCGTTCTTGATTGATAGATTATCAGATATATCAATGATATATGTATATCGAATAAGCAATCTGTGGACAGTTCCGCTCGATTCAAGTCGGAGACTTGCTTAGGAATGGTAGATCTAAGCGGAAGGGTCCTCGATGATCTGTCTCATTCGTGGGCTGCATGCTGTAAACTAGTAGCCAGCCGTGCAGTCGGTTAAGAGGTGACCTTGTCATAAGCACAGCATTCATGTACTTCTGTGCCTGACTCGATGGGGCGACTCATAAAAAAGAGTGCTTCTCGAACTGAATATAAATAGAACAGGTTGAATGAAAAGGGGGGACGTTTGTCATGCAAGCCCGAAACAAGTACGGCAATTGTTCTCGTCTCATGCCTATGGAGGTATGGAGATCGGAAAGCCACCGTCTCTTATACGTGGGAAGAGAAGAGAGCAAGTTGGCGCGAAGAAAAGAGAGAAGAGAAGGGAGATCTCGCCGGAGATGGAGATACATTAGTGGTGTTCTTAGCCCGACGCGGGTTGGGTGCTCGCTCAACGGCTCCCATTGGTACACTAAGATAGTGTCGAGCTACCCCCGAAGGATCGCGAGGGGAGAAATCTGGGGTAAACTAGAGAAGTGTGCCCGTTGAGGTATCAGGAGGTATCCCGTGCTGGCGGTACGAAGCTGTGTATCAATAGTACGGATTAGAGAGAGATAGATAGTAGAAGTTGTCGGAACTCGCACGGAATATATGTACCTACACACGAGAACTTGATATCTTCGGGCTACGAACGATGCATCTAGGCCCCATGGACGGAATACCAGAAGCAGAGCCAGGACTTTTGTAAGAAAATAATTGTCGTGGAGATTGATTCTACCGGCGGGAGTGTTGGAACGGAAGAAGTTGGCCCTAATCCGTACCTCTAAGGAACCTGCCTCAGCTTGATTTCCATCGCTTCGCACGGAAACCTCGAGGTACCAGCACGCTCCACTCCTGGGAAGTACCGCCTACCTGCGCTAATTCGCGCCTGCCACACTAATGTAGGTACGCTAGCGGGTAGCAGCTACCTGTGCACCTCCGGCTAGCCAGAGCAGGAGCTCGGATTACATAACAGATTCATCAGCCGAGGTATCTATCGCCAGCAATTTGAAGAAGACGCGTGGACTTCTTCACTGTATGATAACTAACCATCGCATGTCTACTCGTAAAAGAAAGGACTGGAAAGTTGATCATCGGTGAATCATTAGTCGTTATTCATGTATTCGTGTGCTTACCAATGCACGGTAGAAATGCACTCGGATTACGGATCACCTAGAACCGCTCTTAATTGTTTCTCAGGGTGAAAGCGTCAAACCTATCTTATGCAGTACAACGTCTTGTCCGTTTGATGGTGACATGCGAAGAGGGCGAATGTAAGAAAAGGGAAAGGAAAAAAGAAACGAGGGAAAAAAAGAGGGCTTTCGCGAAAAGAAAACGGCTCTGGGCGGAGTCAAGTACTTGTAGGTCGGTAGTATGTAGTAAGACGAGGAGGAGCGAGGGTCTCGGAAGATCCAGACAATATATATATCTGCACATAACTGCATTCCTGCATTATGTATTCCGTATGTATCTGTGTATGTATGTAAGTGTCTGTGGGCTTCAAGCGGGCTTGTGGGCTTGGGAGCTCGTGATTCGTTACCTATTGGTCTCGTCTCTCTCCACCTCCACTCTAGATCACACATCTCGCTTTGAGAAGAGATCTCCCGTGAGGAGGAGGAGTAAGAGGCGAGAGGGGGGCTGTTCAACTGATCGTGTGTCTTTGCTTGCTGATGAAACATCGCATTCATCCCAGATTGCCGTGCTGTGTCGTGTCTGGGCAGAGATGGAGTACACGAGAACCCGTGATGTCTCATCCCTTTTCTTATTATCCCCACGAGTATTTTATTCTCCTTCGCTCACTAATCCGTGAGTGCTGCATTCTGGACAAGAGTTTCCGAAGCGGCTTCTGGCTTCTGGCGGCTTCTGGCTATGTACGAGTACTGCCGTCTGTCTGGCGCATGCCTAGGTCTAGCCCCGCCAGGGAGATGAGCAATGCCACCACTGCGTAACAGCCATTTGACTTGCATGCATGAAACAAGAGACGCAGGAGACCTTTGATGTATGTATTCGTACGATAGACTGCGTATATGTATATGCTGTAGGTATGTACACATATAGCATCATCGGTCATTGTTGGTTATACCGGCAGTGAATATAGTATGGCCGTTGCTACGAATTAGATGACTCTCCAGGGAACGCGCGTGGAGTTTCTGGCGATGATACGGGGTCGATCATACGGGATGGAGAGACGGGAGAGCCAATTACGACGACCAACCAGACACACCCTCCCTTCGCATTTAGGGTAACTTAGCCACATCGTCGTGGAGGGTGGTTAACGGTAGTACTAGCCGAAGAGGCAAACCAGATCTTCGATGATAGTCACCTGGGGAGAAGATTGACAGGTTGGGCACCTTGAGCGTTGGACGTTGATTGGTGTGCGGACGACGAGTTGGAAAGGGAAACACATTCATCGGCAATGAACTACTCTACTAGTGTCGTAGTAGCAGTAGCAGCGAGTTGACTAACACCGCCGTCTAATGCACACACTATGGGTGTCGACCGGGAGATGCTGAGAGGATACAAGTGTGCCTAGAAGGTTAGCATCCCGCCCGAGTTGCCCTACAGTACGGAATAATATGGGCGATGCAGAGTACGGAATGCCTACGGAATACGCAGTGGCTCGCTCTTGCTGCGCTGCCGCAAACCCACATGGCTAACACATGATGAGCTGTGAGTTAAAACTATTTCGTATGTACCTCGTACCTGCCCAAACTTCCTCTAACCCATCCAAACTCTCATCCCGTCCGAAGCGGGCGTCCAACGTCATCAGGACGTCATTGGCTCCGGTAGAGGCGGGCTAGCCGTGATCATGAAAGTATGTACATGATGGGCTAGCAGCTGTACGAGTAGGCAGTCACAAACTCAGGTATTCCGCTGGAAGGTGTAATCCGTATCGTGATTCGCAGGTACGTCACAGATGGAAGGGTTCTCGAAGAACAGTTACCAGGTTACCGAGTAACTACTCGTATCGTAGGTCTGTAGATCGACGAACGCTAGAACCGCTGTCGTTTGCCATCCTATTCCTCTATCCCACTTCTATCGTACTTCGTACATGCAACACACATTATGTACGGAATACATCATGTAGCACGTCTTCTCTTCTTCAACGGTACGCAGTTCTGTATCGTATCGTACATAGCACGTACATACTGTCGAATTCTCTGGCTCCCGAACCGCTGCACAGCAGGGTGCATGGAACATATATTAGCCCGTACTATGCACGCCCAATCGGGCCCCGAGAAAACAAATGGAGGCACGAAGAAAGTTCTCAATGCTTTGTTATACTACCGAGGATTACTTTGTCGACGTGATAGATTCGACAACAACGCTACTCGTAGGTACAACATCATGCATGAGAACTGGAGCAAGTTGAATCATCGATATATGAAGGGCAGAAATGCAATATCCACAACTGTGCGGAATTGTGCTTCGTAGTCCGTACAAAACCTCCAGAGAGACAATTGTTGAATTCATAAGTGTTGGTTCATGCTATTATTGCCCCGTCTACCCTGTTGCTCGGCCGGTCCACTCACTCAAGCAACTCGACAACAAGGGGTTCTTGGTGATGCTCTCTCCCAAGTTGGGCACATGCAATGGCTGAGCAGCATCGAAGGCCGATCATCGAGGGTAGGCCCGTTAGGTATCCACGATTCTCATATAAGTGGTGCCTTTCGACATGACAAAAGACTGATTTACACCCGTTTCAACATTCGATCCAGAGTCTTTTTGCCCACATCTTTACGGAGCTCAAGTCTGATTTAATAAATGAGCAAGGAACTGTTACCAAATTCATTTGCATGCGTACCGCTACTGCGTACTGGGCTGGAATAGTGATCCTTGAAGCCGTCTCTTAGCGCAACTAATGTTGCACTAAAGGTGCGGGTACGCAGGTAACATGGGCTAGTCTCGTACGGGTATAGCTAGCATTATGAGCTTGGATGCGCTAGTACTTTAGGGGTACTAGTTCACATCATGTGGTGGTGTGTCCAGAACGCTAACTAAAGTAGCGCGATAATTGATGTGGAGTGCCCAGGCTTAGGTACAGTTTTTCCCTACGGTACCTACAGGTCTACCCGCCTAAGGCAGGTGGTGAGCTCGAGCACGAGCAATTCAGAGGCACCGCCGTAGGTAGGTACTTCGTACATATGCTCCATAGTCACTTCCCCACTTCTCACACGCGACTGTATCCACGAGCAGCTAGGTACGAAATAGGTAGTTAAGTATTTGGAAAAAGTTTATGTTTGTTATTCAGGCACGCTAACAACCAATCGCGTAATAGCCCCCACAATAGCTTGCTCCGCTATTCTCGGTTCAGTATAGCCTCCTGCCTGTTATGTACTAGCGCATAGGTACATTCATCCTCATTTTCTGTCTGGTACCGCATCTTCGACCTACAGTAAACCTGTCCATCCATCACACCTCCGTAAGACGAACCTCCACGGGCTGCCGTAGGTACCGCAGTTTTTGTGTAAAGTCTGTAGCCGTGGGCCATCACGTGTACCTGACTAAGCCCTATATAGATTAGGTAGGATTATATCCCTGACTGCCAAGATTACAAGGAAAACTGCGTTTTTGATGCCAAACGGGTGTTTTTGTAGTATTCTGCTGTCTCCGAACTGCCCGTGATATATCCAAGTTGCCCCAAAGCCCTCCTTCCTTCCCGGGCTGGAATGCCCTAGGGCGAGTCGAATCGGACCTCCCGGGGTCTCCAAACTGCCCGGCGCTCATGCCATTCAATACATATATAAATCGTATCAATACAGTCCCAAAATCCAACCCATCCACTCGCTCAAAGCGAAGACCCGAATCGGGTATCCCGGCGACGCGAGCACGGAGTTGTTGCCAAACGCGTAATTCGGACCCTGTAGTCTGGTGGTTAGATGTTGTTCAGTTGCTCGGGTGACCAAACCTACATTTTAAGCGTAAAAAACGCGATTTTGAACGGCTCAACCACGCTCCCAACCCGCGACTCTCAAAAACGACTCCGCGATGCCCCTCGCGATGGCTCTCGAGATAAAGCGCAACCCGCCATAACACGTGGTCGCATCTCGGCATCTCGATAGACAAGAGACAGCCATTCTAAACCCTGACTTTCACTGGGAACAGTGACTCTTTCGAGTTCGGGCGAAAGCGGCGATGTGATCGCAGGGTAGCCACTGCGGGCGGGCGAGGGCAGGGGCGAGGATCGCCGAGGCGGCGAGGAGGGCGAGGGCGCTGCGGAACGTAGAGGAGGTGAGGAGGGGCGCAATACCACTCCGCAACCACCGTACGGTGGGAGTCCGATCCTCCCTTCTTGGAGGTTAGTTATATCACGTGATACCTGGTAGGTAAGTAGCGTAACGATGCTGGCTGATACATACGCAACCCGGTGAGCGGCAACATCACTCCGCAACGCAACTATGCGGTGCCTCGCTGCCAGTCCAAGCGTTCCAAGCGTTAGTTACGCTCATCAACAACAACAACAACCGATGTGGTTAAGACGCACCGAGCTCGTCGTATTCGGCAAGCTTCATCTTGAACCCTTTTAGGGGCGCCAGTTCAAGCGGCTCACTCCGAGCCGCATGCTGCCTTTCAGTAGCACGGCGGCTAGCCGGTCTGGTCTCCTCGCTGAGGAGTCCTCTTCGAACCCGAGGATTCTCAGGGTGCTGACGCGCCGGGCGCCATGGCGATGGTGGCCCTGAAACGGGGAGGGCGGGGACGAAGGGGGGGGTGGACGACGGCATCTTCAGTTTTTTGCCTCTTAAACCGGCGAGGCGACCAGCGTAATAGGGTGAGCTGGGTTTTTGTGCGACCTGTTGCGTTTTTTAAGCCATGGCGACGACGAAGTAGCGATGAAAGATAGTGATAGACAAACTCAGCAGTCGGAGGTCATGTGTATTTAATACACCAAAGTCGCGAGCAACGACGCCCACAAACGAGTGAACAATGAGGGCATCGTGCTCGCCGAGCATCGAGCGAACTTGTTTGGATCACTGGCTTTGGCAGACGAATCGATGTTTCACAAGCAGTGGACGCTATAAGGACGTCTTTTAATGTGCGCGATGCAGCGGAGGAGGCGGGATTCTTCGTTGTTGTGATCTCTCCTACTGGTGCGCAGTCGTGCCAAAGGACGCGTTTTTATGGTTCGAGCAATTGCTAAGCGTCAGCTGCATGGCCTGCTCAAATCCAGGGGCTGACCCGACCAATAGAATTACACGGATTTGGCCAAAAAGTTCCTATAAGTGGGTATAAGTGGGTATAAGTGGGTCGACTGTTGTGTTGATTGCACGCGTAGCAGTTCTCGCAAAAGACCGCGTTTTTGAACGATTCCTCTCCCTCCCACGAAGCAATTCGGCCTTTTTTAACCACACACACACGTATCGCTCGATTCTAACACAGTATTGCACAGTTCGTTTAAGTAGGTAAGTCATGGACACAAACACTGCGATTTCGCTCGCTAATCGTGTCAGTATTACAGTACGTGTACGGAGGAGGCCTGCCCGGAATCGCAATCCCGGTCATCTACCTAATCTGCCATACAAGCCCATAAGATGCGTGAGGCCTCGTTGCCGCCTGCCTAAATGTGCCAAGATCAATAGTCTGTTTCATTCACTCGCAGGGTTGAGGCTATTCTAGCCGTGGCCGGGCTGCATCCGTCAGTATCACGTATGGCCCTCAGCGGGCTGCGGGCCTGAGGAGGCGATCACGACCCCCAATACGAAGTACATACTACACGCGCATCTGCAGAAGCAACCGCGCGCTGTACAAGCTTGACTACCCTGCATTGTGACCCTGTCACTTGGTCACTCGCGGCCTCCCGACTGGTCACCATGTCGCCGCGGTGTTGCCACGGCAACACGGGTATCGTCATCATCTTGCAGTCTGCGGACCAGCCGCTCTTTGTTCCCCCCAACGCGCAGACCCCGTTCCCGACAGATGTTCCTTAGCGACTCTGACGTTCAGTCCCTGGTAGTCAATCGGCAGTATTATCGTCGCTGGCATCTTCGGAGTGATAGGGCTCATCTAACCCTTAACTGACTCGAATCGATGCCCTCGATACTTATCAAGTCGATCCTCGCGACCGTCGTGATGGATGGAGATGCCTGTTTTTTTTGAACAATGCTGCGATCACGACTTGATATCAGGCTTGGAGGTTCGTTGCTGCGCTTTGGCGACGACGTGAGTGGTCATTATCCTTCTTTCACGAAGAGACCAAGCGAGCAGGAGTCGTACCTAATACATTGAGGTTATCAAGATACATATCGGTCTCTTCGCGCAACCAAGTTTTTGAAGGGTCCGTTGAACCCCACGTCAAGAGGCTGCAAGTATCCAGTTAAACCCGCGGGATGAGGGCCGTGATTATATCAGTATTCCTTCAGTGATATCCCGATTCTTGGTGTTTTGTGGAAGCTAGCCACATCCAAAACAAGGAGACATTCACGGCCATCAGCATATTCAGCCAGTCTCGTTCTAATCCACTCTTCGAATAGAGTCTCGTTGTTGTACGCAGTCTCGTTGAATTTCGACTTCAACACCGTGATGGTAGAATTCCTGCTCCCTCGTCGAATACGGTGCCCTCGTCGTGGAATATGATGACAGTGTCTCATCTCATAAACGTCGCAAACCCCGTCTGGCGACCAAAGAGAGTACTCAGGGTTGCTTGCCGTTTTGACCAACCACTTCTGTCTGACCTGCCCCTGAACGGATTGGCTGCCCTCGTGTTCAAACGTGTACCCATCAAGCGAATTCGACAGGGCATAGTGGGTCTCGTCGAGGGCTGATGATGAGCTGAGGAGGGAATCGTTGACCGTTGAGGCCGTCGGCCGGACCACGCATCAATGAGGCTTCCAGGCGGGAGTTGCGTCTTATAAACTGCAGGAATTCGTTGGCAACGTTGACGATGTCCTCCGGGACTCTCGTGGAGGCGTGAGTGATTCGACGATGAGTTATTTGGTGCCTCTTTGAAGCCTCGTGAACCAACCACTAGAGAATACGAACTCGGGGTCTTCGGGATACAGCTCTCGGTGAATTGCAATGGCCCGTCTCCTAAACCAGGCCCGTTGGATCAACCCGGCGACTCTCCCAGCAGAACAGAAGTCTGCGTACAGCCCTGACCTCCAAGTCCGGCCAGTGGGGGTTTGGATCTGAGTGCTTGTCGTCGCCGCCTCGCTGGATCTCGGTGTCTGTTTGCCCACCAGGTCTGGACCGTGCCCCAACTGCGAATTCCGAAGTGGGCAGCGGCCTCCCCTAAGAAACGGGCGCCGGAATCCATCTTCAACCTGACTGGCGCCGGCAGCTCTGCTGGCAGCAAGCGTCGAGAGGTCTGCTCGAAGAGGAATACGATGATTTTCCAGGAACACGAGCACTTCTAGCTATGCGTCTCCGGGAGTAGGTTCGTTTGATGTGTATGATGGCAGGCCGGGGGGTTCATATTCAGCCCTGCTGATCGGTTGTGGGGACCGGGCCCTCGTGGGTTCCTTATTTGGCGGTCGATTGATTGACAAGAGAGTCGACGCTGGCGATGCCATCTTCAGATTGTCAGCAAGACTGCCCAAACGACTCAGGGGGTGGATGTTACCTACCGTACTCTGCAGGGTTCACGCTAATCTGTACCAACGATGCATGACACTTGCAACGATGACCCCTCAACCAAGATTCGTTTTGCGACGAATCTCGCCGAAAGAAAGGCAGGATAAAAATAGATGACGACGTTGAGACTCGATTTCTGTATTCAAATATATAAGATTAGATATCGTCGTCGTCGTTAAGTTGGTGGTTTCTAGCAACTTGCAGCCAGTGAGGTTGTTAAAAAGTAGGTATCGTGAACCGGGGCATTTGTGGCTTCACCTTGCACCTGCCATTTGCCGGTTTTCACCGAATTCCCTTTTTGGCTTAGTGTCTAGAAAATGTGGGGCTAGATCTCGCAAATAACTACCCGATATGGCTTAAGGTGTGGCCCACGGCTACAGATCGGTGTGAGATTATGAGGTACTCTACAGTACACTCCCTCCACTACACACTGCGGTACCACCCAGCTAAAGGTGCTGGCCCAGCCCGGTTACCAGTTCTGTAGCGCAGTGGATTGTTCTCGTAGTGTAGGTCGGCATGGATGGCATTATGTCGCAACCAACCTCCACTACCTGACCTACAGCACAGTTTGCTGGGCCTGCGCAAGTCTTGCCTGCTAGGTACCTTCCCTACCAGCCCGCCCGCCTGCCTGCCTGCCTGCCTCCAGTATTCCATGCTTGCCCATAGACCTAATAATTCCTCTCGAGTCTCTTCCCCGCTCTCGACCTTCCTCCATTCTAATCCGTACCTACATCCTACATCCTCCTCCTTTTCATTCCCTTTGTCTTCTCTCCGCGTCTGGTCGCAATCCAACTCTGACAGAATCTTCAAGTTGTGTGCTGACAAGCCACTCACTTCTGCACACCACCGGTACCTGACGCTCGTCTCAACAGCTCTGCGACGATCCGGCCCCCTTTCGACAATGGGCCACCGCGCATAGCTCCGTCGCAATTGTCGTAGAGAGCTATACTGGGAGCGAAGTGCAGAAGGAAAGACGGGAAGACGAAGATAAAGAAAGAAGACAGAGAAAAAGACAATACCGCAAGCTCGACACCCTTACAAGTATCTTCTCATTCCGGCCACAACCGCGGAATATAATTCCACTGTCCATACCTCCTCGACGCACGCCAATTGTATTCCCCATCTACTACTCCCTACCTACTGCATAGACTCCATTGTTGCACTACCTCTTATCATCTATCCTTCAAGCCTCCTTTGACCCAGACCTATACCCAGATCCAGACGCAGCTCCAGCTCCAGCTCCAGCTCGTCTACCAGACTCGAACCGCGCAAATCCAAAAACGTCCTGCAGCCTGTCTTTCGCAGCTGACACTCCACAATTATTTCTCTTGTCTTAGCCCTGCTGTTTCTGGAGGCCTTGACCAAAAGCAGTTTTCCCAAAATACGCCTTAAAACCTCCAGTGCAGGCCGCCGCTACCAACTCCTTCATCTTTTCTCATCTCTTGTTTTGTTGTCAGTTGTTAGACGGATTCTGCGATACCCTATGATAGACGTAATAATATCATCACTGGTGAGTATACTGGATATTTCCCTGTCTCTCCCTCAGATGATCAGTTGCATGTACATGCCACAGCGCTGCAGGGGGGCTGGCTGCTATATTCTTTTCAGATCCCGAGGGGTTTGGTGCTGACGCGAAAATCAACTCTCTTCGGCGCGTGTGACTGCGTGCAATGAACCATTTCGATCTCGCTAGCCCTGCTCTTAGCCATCTGATCAATGGACTTGGAAACTGACTTCTATTGCAGCGTATAACTACATCAACATTACGGTACGAGCATACTTCCGAGACTCGATAAGCCTCTCCTCTAGATATCGCTCTAAATTCCCTATTCCCTATTCCTTGCGCGCCCGCCGCGCTTCGTCCTTCCGGTCTAAGGTCCCACAAGATTCCGAAGAACCTGTGTGGCTTTATGTGAGAGGTTTATGAACCAATTCTTGTCGAACGTGTCCGTACTTATCTACGCATCATGAGCGCCAATAACGGAAAGCCGGGCTCCGCATCTAAAGGCGGCCAAGGGCCTGCCGCCCTTGCGCCCAGCAATCAATCTATTCTCCTTGATAAACTCAACGTCCGACGATCGACTCCAGATTCGGACGCTCTTGCTAGCTCCGACGACGAGCCGGACCTTCGTCGATTCGAAGCTCCCCAAGCTCCCATCCAACCTCAGAAGTCATCCGGCCGCCGCGCATCGTGGTTGAACGACACATCACAAGTGACGCTCCCTCATCCTCGAAAGGGTTCTTTCGCCGGCAACTCCATGTCGCCTACTACATCTCATCCGACCACTCCCTCGGCCGAAGGGGGTGCCGCCACTGCATGGGCATCGCTTCCGTCAGCTTCTGGCACTGTAGGTCGCGGGCACCAGCCGCAGTCTTTCACGTGGGGGACTGGCATTTGGTCTGAACGCAAGGAACCACCTTCTCGCCTAGCTGAAGTTTTGCCATCGCCGACTTCAGTTGCGCCTTCCGGTCAGAACTTTTTCAACAGTGAACATTCGATGTCGCAAACGTCTCCCACCCCGCGCGACCAGGGAATCAGCTCGCAGATCCCCTTTCCTATCCCGCTACAGCCGACTCCGAAAACTTACCGCTCGCAGTCGTACTCAGTTGGGCAATTGGATCCGGATTCGACCACCGCGCTGCCCTCGTCGTCTGCCGCTACTACGAGATCACGTGCAGTCGGGCCTCCGGGATTACAACATCGTCCATCCCGCCCTAGCATGTTGAGCGAGATGAGTGAAGGCGGTGTGCTCGGGAAAGTGAAAGAGGTTGAAGACGATGAAGAGGGCACTAGCGACTCAGCTCAACCTAGTTTCCAGCAGCAGAGTGCTGATGCTAAGACGATTGAGATGCTTACCCGTGAGAACGCCATGTTACGGCAACAGCAATATCAGAACTCCCGCCTCAGGCCCCGTGCATCCACCGCTGCTACTTATGGGCTCGGAAATGGATACAGTCTTCATGATCCGGTACCTGAGGAATCTGACTATGCAGTAGACGAGCTCGACGATATGCACGAGAACCAGGAGGGCCTGATGAAGCGCGCCATGGGCCGTCGAATGAGTGAGTTTGCAGGAGCCTATCGATCTCCATATAATGCTTTAGAGAACAGAAAGCTTGAGAACGTCAAGAGAGCAATATGGCAGACTTCCTTGGGATTCGGCGGTTTAAGCGAGATTCCTCAGAGTCGTCGCCATTCATTTGCTGATGTACCTACTCGACAAACTTCCCTCGGTTCCGTGGGAGAACCGGTGACTATCCATGAGACAACTTCACCCGATGCACCGCAGAGTCAGGACTTCAATGTGTTCACAGATCCATCTGGTTTCCAGACAACCAGTCCCGGTAAGTTGGAAAAAACATTCCCCTTTCTCCCAGTCTCCCCTTGACGCCATTCCCCACGCTAACGTGAATCCAAAGTATCGTACTATCCTACGGGCTCCAATCTTTCGAATCCTCACCAGGCACTGGCTCCCTCTTCGGCGTATGTCAATTCATACCCACCGTCCTATGGACTAAATGCCACTTTTTCAGCTCGTCCGCCATCGCCACATAGAAGTATGTATGGCATGAATCAACCAAGGCACAACCAGCTGCTGCATGTCGTACTCTTCAAATGCTCGCGTGCAGACGTTTTCTATATCCAGGAGGGCACTGGCCTAACCGTGAAACCTGGCGACTTGGTCATTGTTGAGGCTGATCGAGGAACGGACCTTGGAACCGTAGCCAAAGAAAATGTCGACTGGCAAACCGCAAAGGAGTTGAAGGAGAGTTATAGCGAGGAACACTACAGATGGCTGGTGATGTATTCGCAAAATGCTGCTCTTGCACAGGACGGTAGCGGTGCCGGTTTAATGGCTGCCTCGAATGGCCTCCAAGGAAGTGCTATTGGTGGAATGGGCCCTCCCAGCGGCCATCATATGCAGGAACCTAACTCGGGCGAGCTCAAACCGAAGATGATTAAACGACTTGCCCAAAGCCACGAGATCCACGCCCTTCGTGATAAGGAGGGAAACGAGGCCAAGGCTAAGCGTATGTGCATGCAGAAAGTCAAAGAGCATGGCCTGAACATGGAAATTCTTGACGCCGAGTTCCAGATGTAAGTGTGACGACACGATACGGCCATGGCACGTGCTAACTTTGCATTAGGGACTGGAAAAAGCTGACGTTCTACTACTTTGCGGACTCTTATATCAACTTCAACTCCCTTGTTACAGACCTTTTCAAAATCTACAAGACGAGAATCTGGATGTCTGCCATCAACCCGGCTTCTTTTGCCAGTCCCACACTCGGTTTGCAAGCGCCCAGTGGTGTCGGACCGGGCGCTGTTGGACTAGGAAGAGCTGGTGCCTCAGGCAACGCTGACAGACGAGCAAACCAAGCTCAGGAGTCGCAGGGCACGTTCGCTAATGCCAACCCGACGGGTCGCCCGTTCACTCAGGCTTTTGGCACGCCGTACAATTCCACGGATAGGGCTTCAGCTGGCGGCTCCGCCTATCCCCCTACTGGCTTCTCCTATCCTTCGTATTCAAACTACACAGGTTCGTCCAGAGCACCGGGTTTCATGCCAGGCATGGTCCAAGCTATGGACGCCTATGGCGCAGCTTTCTCCCAAAACGGCGACATCCCGCCGACGATGCGGGCGCGATCATCCAACCCCCATGATACTCCGTCGCCCCATGACCAGCTTCAAAGCAACCTTGCGACTCAGAACGATTGGGTTGGTGCATTCCAGGGGCTGTCACTAAACACTCGTTGAAAATAGCACCTTTTCCTCCATACGTGGACATGAGCCGCCACTACACATTCGCTTCTCGTATTATACTTTTACTCGTTAAATAACAGTCAGGAAGATCACAGAGCAGATAAACATGACGATGACATTGGTGTTGGCCGGGTTTTCTTTATACATGGCTAAATTTGTTGTTGACACATATAGGCACAGCACGGGGCCTAGTCCAAGTTCCGCTGTTGTTCCCTTACGACTCACTTGACTCACGACAACGGCATTAAGACTTGGCAACAAGATAAAACTATTACTGGATTCACAGGAGGCGGAAATAGACTGAGATGGTACCACGGCATCGGTGTAATGGTTTATCATTCGTTGTCGTTGGGTATTCCTGTGGCGGACTCATGTACGACCAGCAAGAGGAAAATTGTATGGAACCTGGTTGTCATCTGTTCATATGGACGATGTTTGACAATCAGTAACAGCATATCATGCAGTATTTCGCAGGGAGGTAGGCGATGCCCTACCGAGGGCGATCGATCATACAAGTATAGCTTTTATTTTCTTCGCATAGCTAGATTAGTCAACTAATTATTACGGTTTCTCAATGGTTTTCTTTTCAATAATGGATATGACTTGCTTCGTGTTGTATTGTTCACTCAAGGATGCTAGGCACTACCAAGGTGGTCTAGAGAAGTAGATTGTTGGAATACGCACCACTTCCATCGATCTCAATACTTACCTACGCAGGCACTCCTCCGACAGTTCACCATGAATTTGGAAAATAGATCATTAATTTAGTATTCATGCTAAGAGATATTCCGTTGTCTTGGATACACCACAGAAGAGTAGGAAACGGTCCAGCGTGAATTATATCTCCTCCATGTCTTCTAAGTCATCGAGTACGGGCCAATCACCCACCTCGACTCTCTCTGGCCTGACAAAGACGCCGTGCTTGAGCGGTGATGGCGTTCCCCAGTACCGGTTCCCATCTATGCTGCCGTCATTTCTGCCGACGGGTTCATCGAGATGAACACCAATCCAAGCGCCCAAGGTACCGGGGATCTCCTTGACCTCACCGATGAACTTAACCTCACCCCTGCGCGAATCATCGCCGCCTACCCGGCAGCGCTTGCCGACCTCGATGCCGCGGCTCTTAATCTCCTGCTCGTTTGCATCGAGCTTGGCCTTCTCCATGGCGGGAGCATCGGGATTGAAACGACCGAGCTTCTCGGCCTTCTTCCAGGCGAGGACCGAGTCGGTCCTGGTCTCGTACTCCTCAACCGGCATGACGTATTTATCGACATTGGAGATGTCGTTGAAATTCATCTTGGCTCCCGGTGGCCGGGTATCAATAATCTCGAATGATGTCAGCCTTCCAAAGTCCCTCCTATCAAAATACGAAAACATGCGATGCGGGTATCTCCGATACATAACCCAACCGGTGAATATGAGATACAATGGAGGCCTGAACAAAAAAAGGGGGTATAGGGTGAGGTTTTTACCTTTAATTCGGCATAGGGCGCCAAGGGGAAGTTGTGCAGAAGCGTGGCATCCTCGTCGGCCGCCTCGATGGGAATGCTCTCACCGGCGGAGGTGTTCAGCCTGATGCGTTGGCATGAGGGGGGTATGCCGGTGATGGGTTCGAGCTTGGCCTTAAGCTGCCCTATGGACCACGACGGGGTGATCCGTCGTTCGGAGGAGGAACTCTCCGAGATCACGAGAAGTGGGACGTCCGCCATGGTTTGGGATCAAGGCTTTTCCCGGCTGCGGAAAAAGGGTAGATAGCAAAAAAAAGGGACCCAAGGTATTGGTAGGTCACGTAGGTAATGGCTAATCCTTGCTTGTTGGCTCGCTCTCCTTGTCCGTTTGTTGAAACCAATATAGGGAGGTCCGTTAGTCGGGATACTGTGTATCCGTAGTTCTCAGATAGGGCTGAAAATGAAGCTTCCAACCAAACCAACCGGTCTCCGTGATGGTGAGATCCTTGTGGTGCGGTTTGTACGAATTCCTTGAGCAACGGTAATACTACCTCAGAAGATCATCGGCCACGTTCACAACCCAACAAGAGTCGAACGACGTGAGCGATTGATACCCAGCAAGCAGCGATCTGGGTGTGGCTTGGGTAGCAATCATCGTCACTTACGGCTGTGCAATGTGGCTGTGCTTGCGAAGATCTGCCACGTCTTGAAGCCACAACAACGTGGCAATCTTGATCTTGAAAAGAAGCCTAACTGGATCTGGCATAGTCTCTTACAGCTTGGCGTCGACAGGTCGAGAGCTCTTCAACCCTCCGGGCCATCTTCTTCTCTCGCGCATCTTTCCTTTACCCACCGACAGCTTTCCCGTCCCTACATACTGCCTGCCTACACAGTCACCAACGATGACCGGCCAAGCTACAGTCTGGGTGAGTGATGCCATCGGGTACCCTACCATAAGGAGTAAACCACGCCGTGCCTGCTCAATGGAACCATCCATCGATGTGTTATCCTGTCGTACGCAGCATGTAATCCGTAGGTCGCTATACCTACGGACTACGGTACCTGCCGTCCTCACTCCTCTCATTCATGACCCATCCTGACCCTCACCATCCCAACCTGCTTCGTACTCGTACTTCACCTATAAAAAGTACCTCTACTAGGTATCTACTTAACATCACTACTACCTACATACCTACACTAGGGATGTGATGCATCCTCCCGCTGCACATATTGCTAGGTATTATGTATGGCATTCATTGTTTCTTGCCACTGCCTCTCATGTACGAGCAGCAGCAGCAGCAGCAGAGCAAACGAACGACTGTTTCAGAGCCTCGTGGCTTTTCCCCATTGTGTTTTCTTGTTTCCCTGCAGGCGTATGTATTTTTATTCTGCTGCACAAGATGGCTGCCGATCTGTACCTACAGAAACCCCCAGCAGCCGAGATCCTTCGGGCTGCCGTCGCGTGTCACCAAGAACAGCACCGTCCCAGGGCGTTCATTGGACGATGCCGTTTGCATTGTCAATATGAGAATCCAATTCAGTCGCTACACGACAGGCCTTGTTAGTAGCATCGAGACATTTGGCTTACACGTTGAGATTGTGCCCGGCAAGATGAGGCCCATGACGGCCGATATCGACACGCCTCACGTCTCCCAGTCGGTTTCATTGTTTCTACTCCTTGCTACCTGCTACTTCACTACTCGTAGGCACTTTAACACTTTACAGAGCTGACTGCACGATACTTTCTTATCAGGTACCCTCATCCTGGCCAGGGTTGCTTTGGCCCGCGGGTTAGCATCCGGGGGAACGCGGAAACTAGGGCCAATGACTTGACAGCCAAGCAAACGAAACAGATGCGTAGTCGCAGCAATATCAAACTGTGGCTTGTCCAAGCAGACAGGTCATATATCTCTCTGCCGCATCCATATAAAATCTCTGACGAAGTTCGAACACTGTTGGAGGCACGCCGACGCCCACCCCTACACGAGACGTATATGGTTCGGAGGGAGGATACGAAATTGAAAATACGACTTTGACATGAAACTGATTCTTGAACACCTCTCTACGAGTACATTCTAGCCTTGGGAGGAGGAGATCTCTAAGAAACCAACTTACTACCTACGCAGTACCTAGCCTTCGGACCACTCTGCTCTGCTCCTCTAAGCAGGTCGCATGTATCGACGATGCCGCGCATTAATGCCCAGTTTCATACGCCCGATCCAAGAGCCTGGTTCGCTCACCGCTCCGTTCATACCAGGTGCAGCCAGACAGGCTTCAGTCACCCGCTGTCGTCAACCGTTTCAGCTTCATCAGGATATCCGGCTGACTGAACTTTTTTTTTCTTTCCTTTCCATGCCTTGGGTAATCCTTTGGGTTCTGATCGATAATCTAAGATCGATATATATTGGGCAGAACCCAATAGCATGTGGCTGGGCGGTGACCTGAGAAGAGAATCTTCAGGTATCAAAGAGATTTAAGGCCGCCGCCACGGACTGACATGTTGGAGGAGCAAATGACGGAGTTGTGGTAGCGAATATGTATCATGCAGCCTGACGTCTAAGTACTGGAAGCAATCTGCCAGCGTGACATTGTAACGGTGGCATAAATTTAGGTCATGGATCGAACCATCGTACCAGTGTATGCGGGTTATCCAACGGGATGACCAGGTCCAGCCGTCGATGCAAGGCCAGCACAGCTGAACAGCAGGCCTCGTCAGAGCGGGAGGAGTGTCCCAAATCTAATGAGATGTACGAAGTACTGCGTACCGGGCCGTCGTCACGGTTGAAGCGCAGCAGCTGGTCCAGAGAGATTGGGAGGACGGGTAGGCCCAAGCGAATGGCCATCAGCTTCACTGGTCAATCTGGACTAAGAGAGAGGAACGGACGAAACGTGTGATGAACGAAGGATGATGATCAGGACTGCATATTTTGTGACTCAACCTCATGTCGCACTTGAGTGGCACGGCTCACGATGAGGATAGCCTCACCTGTGAGGCTTCCCAGGTAAGTACGAAATACACCAACACAACAACACAAGTGCTATTGTTTGCATGACGGGAGACAAATCGGTACGGAATACCAACTACATACCTAACCTCGCACATAGTCCTGCTCGACAACAATATCCACCGTTTTAATCATGCGTGCGGAATACGGAATACCTAGGGAATGTAGGGATCTCTTGGGCTGTGCTTCTGGAACATTGGGACAGGATGGGACGGGCAGGGAAGAGTGTTCTTGTCTACAGTGGCATTGCATCATCCCATCGTCCGCATATCCGGATCCGCCGAGATCTAAAAACGCTGAAGAATGCAGCTAACGTGTCAACCGTCAAAAATCCATACCTTATAGCAGCTGTGATAATGCCGGCACGCATTACGCAGTACTCGTACCTCCTTCACAAACGGAAGCAGAGGCTTTTGATTTGGTGATCGGCCGTTGTCCTTTTTTTGTTCGGGCAGCAACAGCTGAACAGAAGCCGGCGCGCGACGATCGACCAATTCCCTTGTCCGACCGCTGCCGTCGATCAGGTACGAAAAAAAATTAGTTGGAAGAAGCTAAGAGAGCAGAAGGGGGAGGGTTGTTTTTTCGATAACACGCCCCTGGAATGGAGTTGACGAATGACGCGTAAAAGAATTAAGTGGTTTGCTGTGGAGGGCGAGGTACCTACTACTAACCCCAGAGATACCACACCGAGAGATACGAGTAAAGACGGAATAGAGAGAGGGAGGGAGAAAATTTGGAAAAGATGTGAGCCCTATCTCCAGTATTAGGTGGCTTGGCTCATGGCATTTTATCGCGCAAAAGACACCGGTCCTGTATTTCGTACCACGGACCCTTATTGCCTACCTACGAGTACACACTTGCACACTTGCACTTACATGCTTCGTACTCCTACTTTGCTTATACCCATGCTTATTGATACTTGCTTGTTGTTCACAGTTGAGTTGATGTCGAGACAAGTTAACTAACTAAATAACTAGGGAGATACCTAACTAACCAACTAACTAGTAGGCAGACAGACGGACATCCTATTAACAGGTGCTTCACGACGGTAGACTCACAGCCCGCCGTTCAGTTTGCATGATCCCGCCTGGGACGGCAAGTGTACCTACTCGTACCTATCTTTAATGAGCTTGAGCTGCACGACCAAGTGTAAGTGAAGCCCACTGGATCTCCCACCGCACCCCGTGCTTTTCGCAGTTGTCAGGCATAAGTACCATGTACGAAATGTACTCGTACGAAGATGGGGGGGGGGCCTTAGTGCGGGCTTTTCCCAATGACAATCCGCATCGCATAAGCCAGGTCGATCATGGTTCATGGCAGTAATTAGGAGAATCAGACAGGCCAGGCTTACTTCTGGTACGCAGCACACGGAGCACGGCCCACGGTCCACGGAGTACGGAGCAGGTACCTACTTTTGCCTACTGCACCAGGACTGGGCGGGTTGCGCGTGTGTGTTTCTAGTGTGCATAATAACTGACCGCCAGTTCACTCTCTCTCTCAACGCAACGCAAGAGATGCATTCCCAGCAACCGGGTATGAACGGCTTGTCTCTGGGTCGTCATCCTTGCTGCACCCTTTCTGTCTAAACTGGCGGGTGTCGTTGAGACAAGGCTCGTCCCACAAGCATCTGTGTGATCCGTGTCTGGGCGAGCCGGGTTGAACTGGCTTGGATCTGGGTGGGAACTGGGTTGAACGTGGGATGGGATGACGCCCGCACAGACACTGCGTTCAAGAGAGAACGAGAGTGAGAAGTGAGAAGTGAGAAAGAAAAGCCCCCGTTTTCCGCATCCGAGCGAACAAGAGGCTTGTTTTCTGACTGATGACAATCAGAACAAGGTGCATTGTGGACGGGGGGCCGTGCGTGCGGGCGTGCGTGCGTGCCTGAGGCGGGGGAGGTCCTTTGGCAAGAACTCGAGGGACAAAGAGAAGCACCACCAACACCAAACAGTTCGCTTTTGCGGTTAACGCTCTGCAATCTCGCTCGTCACCGCAACCCACAGAACCGCCCTAGTCCAAAGTCCTAAGTCATGCGCTGCCCACACACAGACCAGACCATATGTAATCTCCAAGTACAGCACTGAACTGTCTCTGTGCTATTAATTGCTGCTGCTCCTTGTCCTGCTCCTGCTTCTGCTCCGGCCTCTGCTTCTGCTTCTGCTCCTGCTTCTACCATAGGCGCGCAAACGAGTCCGCCACTGCGTCGCCCACACATCTGCAGCAGCAGCAGCAGAGTACCCATCCGTACCCATAGGGCAGCGGACTGGCAAAGCAGCGTATTCCGTACTAACGGCTGTGGTCAGTCTAGACACCTTACGGGATTACCTTACTTCTTATTACATACTTTGTCCTCCGCCCTATGCGGCCCGGGCGACCAGAAGCTGCAGTAGTCTCAAGCGCTCAGTGCAGCACCGGCTGGGCATCATCGTCAGCAGCAGCAGGCCAAGCCATATTTCCTGCCATGCACATCAGCAGCACCAGCATAGGGTTGTCGGTTTCATATAGCCCCCACCCACCAAGCGGTTTCATGGTAGCCACCGCCACTAGATCTGTTTATTGGGACCTCTGGATCTCATCGTTCGACTGATGTGACTCCCCCCGTCCCCGTCCCAGTCCCAGTCCCCGTCCCTTCTCCCAATCCCCTTCCTGCCTAGTCCCAGGGCCCGTCCCCGTCCCCGTCTCCCCCTCGTCCCCCCCCAAACATCATCTCTCTCTACGAGTAGACTAATAAGCCTTGTGCTGCCCACCATGGCGCAGGATGAGGGCTCTCGCCCGCCCAATGTCTCGAGATCGTGGACACCTCTGCGCATACTCGTAGTGGCACGGTGTGGTGCTTCAATGAGATCTACATGACCTGCCACCAGACTAACTACCTACATGATACCTCCTAAGACCAGCCTTCCTAACCCAACTCATATAAGGCGGCCCCTGGGTACATGCCTCGTCCGCACGGAATGCCTACCTGCCTACTCCGTACAGAATACATCGTGTAAGTCCATAAGAAGCAGGATCCTGGTTTCCCTGCTGTCGTGTCCCAAGCTTCAGGGCAACTCCTTGAAGGCCCTTCCCGGTGTCACCCATGTTTCCCGGCCCAGAGCCCAGACGTTCGTGGGAGCTTCAGAACACAGGCGGTACCTCGTTCGTTTGGTTTCCGCTTCATTTCTTCGGTTCGCCGCGCCAGTTGCGTCATTAATCCGCCGGGCTATGTGTCTCTATCTAGCGTGCGTGCCAGCCGGTGAATTGTTCTCTGCGAGCTCATGCATGCTTTCGTGGCCATGTCGTTAGCCCCCAGTTAATGGGCTCTTAGGTAACAGGCCGTCTCTCTACGGAGTGCGGTCTACGGATTACGCAAACCTCTGATGAGGCATACGTTTAAGGGGGGGACATGACGGGGGGGAGGACTTGACGGGTTCTGAATCCGCATTGTAGTCATCATCATCTCTGCCTACGACTTACGGATACAGGCGACAGACAGACTACAGGCTACAGGCTACAGGCTACAGGCTACAGGCTATGACCTGACCCAGGAGCTGCCTCGTCTGGAGAGATCTGTCTCACCGACTCGTACGTTGCTCGCCCAGTAGCGTGATGCCCTTTGCGATCTAGTCTGGTGAGTGGTACGCTACGCAGCTATGATGCCTTCGATCGACCCGACTTGATCTACCTAATTATTATTATTATTATACCTACTGCCCGGCCCTGTCCTGCTCTGCCCTGCCCTGCCTACACTACGCCTACGCAGTACGGGGTACGTGAATGACGGACTGACTGACGGACGGAGTCACTGACTGACTGACACACACAATAAACCGCCTGTGTAGATTGGATCTGGATCCACATGCCAATATTGGCTCTTTTCGATAACACCACTTGCTTTCTGAGCTCACACCCCCCCTCCCTCTCTGCTCTCTTGAAGCCCCCTGTGTGATTACATACCATGCTCTGGTCTCTGGTCTCTGGTCTCTGGTCTCTGGCTACTACTAATCCGTACTTCAGAGTCCCGCACTGCTGCTGCTGCTGCTGCTGCTCCTGCTGCTGTTACCAGCACCACATACCGTACTCGTACATATTCTCCGTTGACTTGCTGTCCACTGGGTATTCCAGCGAGATATCATATTAGCTGTTCTTTTATTTTAATGTCTGAAGTAAGCTGCACACCCGACGTGGCCCCTCTTGTAACACTCCTCTTCCCACAATGGCTCTCCCGAGGTTATCGTGACTGTTCGAAAAACGACGAACGCCGCACTTTGCTGGCGATACCCTTGACATTAAACCCAACAAGACTGACGTATAGCTCTAGCGCCGCCTCGTTGTCCACAGCTCTGTCCAAGTTGGTGTATGAGCGTTCATTGGCCCAGGGGAGGCCCAATCATGAGTACAGCTGATGGGAACGCGGACACGCTTCACTGACTTTAACACCTTGGCTCCCTCTTGGACGGACGTATTCCCAGGGCCAAGTCTCCAAAAGACATCTAAGCAAACCCATCCTTCATCTAATACCCTCCTTGTGACACGCGAGGCACTCCTGAACCCACTCGTTTAACAACGCTAGATACTGCCATCACTCCCTACCCGGTTCTCGTCTCGCCTGTCTTCAACTCAGCGTTATCCAGCTGGCAAGATAAAATAGACCGTGAGATCGGCACAGCAATCATCAAACAGCAGTGTTGCTCTTGTAGAAGAATCAGAAGAAGAGAAAAGAAAAGCAGAAGAAAATACCAGAGCTCCCTGAAGAGGATTCAGTAACACCAACAAGAAGAAAAACAGAAAGAAAGACAGAAAAAACAAGGACGGACATTCCGTGTTGAAGCCGGCCGTCGGGCGACTACCCCCGGACGAATTCCATGAGCAGCACCTCTACCTAGCTTGAAGTTCGGCCTTCTAGGCGATCTACCGCCAACGTGGATATCGCCTCCCTACTCAAGGCCCCCGACTCAAATGAGTCCTCATTATCCTCACCCCAGCAGAGTCGATCCGCATCCGTACCGTCTTCCACGGGCCCGGCGGTCACGACGACGGTGTCTTCAGCTTACCCACCTCCCTTATACGCGGGTCCTCCGCCCCCTCCGCCTCGCTTAGGAGGTGTTGTAGGCCCTATGGTTGCGGGAACCGTCAGCAAACGCGGCGTGCCGCCTCACCTGACAGAAGCTCCGGCCAAGAAACAGAGCAAGTGGTCGGCGGAAGAAGACGCGCTCATCATTGACCTCCGAGGCAGCGGGATGAAGTGGGAGGACATCTCCAAGCGATTGCCGGGGCGGAGTGCGATCAGTTGTCGCCTGCACTATCAGAACTACCTCGAGAGGCGGAGCGAATGGGACGAGGAGCGGAAGAACAAGCTTGCCAGATTGTACGAGAGGTACGCCCTGCGTAGAAACATTCATACCATATCGAGAGAGAGAGAGAGAGAAGGAGAACCCCCCTCCAATTTTCTTAGCAAGAAAAAGGTCAGCTCTAGCAAGCAGAAGAAGAAAAGCTGACTTTCAACAATAGGTTCAAGCCCGAGATGTGGGCGAAAGTCGCCGAAGAAATGGCGATCCCATGGCGCGCAGCAGAGGCGATGCATTGGCAGCTAGGGGAACAAGACATGGCCCGGCGGGCCGGGGTCACGCCATTCACGCTCTCGGCCCAGACGCTGGAGGCCGCGCACGGGAGTTCCCGGACCTCCTCACGGCACTCCCACTCGTCATCCCAAGGCGGTATCGCGCGCGAAGTGGGCCACAGCGGAAGGGGATACGCCCGCGGTTCCACGCTGCCCCCAGCCCGGCCGCTCGCCTCGCGGCGCGAGAGCTTCTCCGCCCACCACCACCTGCCGCCGCCGGATCACATCGAAGTGGCCTACGGCTACCCGCATCCCCACGGCGGGGGCCATCTGGCGCCCATCCAGACGCAGACGCCGCCCCCGCGGCCGGGCATGCTGCCGAGCGTGGCGGAGCTCACGACGGGCGTCAGCCCCTATAGCACGCCGGCGTACTCCGTAGGCGTGCCAAGTGCGAGTCCCGTGCACAGCGCGACGGCGAGCCCGGGCCCGTACATGCCGCCGTTAGGCTATCCGCCACTGGAGCCGGCGCCGGGGGGCTCGAAGAGGCGGAGGAGCCAGGAGGTGCTGCCGTACGAGACGAGTCGACGGCGACATTTGGAGCCGCCGTCGGAGGCGTATGAGCATTTGCAGGCTCGACGTCAGCCTTGACACTCTTTACCCGAAAAGGAAAAAATATAACAATCAACACGTGTAGAACATGTATGGACTAGGGGCGAACACATCGAAAAAAAAACAAGACCACCAAAAAAAAGGAGAAACCAACTTCTAGACAGCGCGATAAAAGAGCGACAGAGACAGGGTTATTAGGGGGGCTTTCGGCGGGAATTGGGAATAAGGGCGTTCAAATAAGGGGAAAGGGGGGATACCAAAAAAAAAGCTTCATCAGGATTGAGAAAAAATGCCAGCAACAGGCATACAGTCAACATTCGCTTCTTGTTATTTTTTTTTTTTCTTTTTTTCTTCTCAGATCATCTCCCTTGGAGCGGGCTCTCAGGCCAGCCTACACTTACTACCAGCAATGCATTACGGGGAGCAGGACCGAACCAAGTCGATCTACGACGACCTTTACAAACAAGGAGCCAGCCAGCAAGCAGCGCAGCACGCATCAGATCCGGAGTACGAACTTCTCGTCTTTTTCTTCACTTTGTTTTTTTTTGAAACAACACTTTCACTTCTTGGACAAGCTTCTTCTTTTTTCTTTTCTATAACATTACTTTTTCGGGAGGGTTTGGATATGGGAGGGAGGTTGGGATGGGAGAAATTTAAGACAAAGGGAACCAGACAGGCTGGATAAGGGAATTCTTCTAACGGATTAACGACGGGTTTACGATTTCTTTTTTTTTTTGTGATTTGTCTTTAGAAGATGTTCTACAGAGAGTAAAAATGTTTGTTAACTACGAGATCTTACTGCTTGAATTCTTAGTGAAATGATACCCGGGTTTGTCTTCATAGAGGATTCTCTAACGTACAACTTCACTCGTTCGAATACTCTCAAGTTGAGAGAGTCAATGTGTCCCAAAACATCTACAAGCCAACCAAGTATCAAACCAATCACCCCAAGCCTAACTCCCTGCGTCCGAAGCACAAAGCACGCATAACCCTTATCAAACCCCCCCTTTTATCCCTTATCACGGAGACCCGGTACTGGCCGGAACAAGACGGGGCAGGAAATACTAGGGTAAGGGTAGAAACGAGAAAGAAAGAAAACGGGGGATTCGTTCGAGGGAAGGGAAAACGGAGACCCTGCCTGCAGCGGAGCTGATAACAAGGGTTTCTCTCTCTGAGACGAACGGGCTTTTTCTGGGACCGTTTCAGTTGGTCTTGGGCAGTAAGTATATTTCGTAGACAGAGATGGGTAGTATGTAGCGTGTGCTTGTCGTATCTGCCCTGAAGAGGAAAGGGACAAGAGAAAAATAGGGAAAAAAAGAATATCCTTCTCTCTCTCTCACCGCAACCACATCATCCCGCAGCCCGCAGAGTACCACCACCCCAGGGGATCGCCGGACGAGTAAGAAAAAAGGGTCAGTGTAGTGTACTCGTAGTGTAGGCACGCCCGAAGTAACGGGTTCACCACCATCCCCAAAGAATAGCATCCAGCGGATATCTATCCAAGGCTTCTGCTCGCAAGATATTACCTCGTTACGGGGAACTAGGGCGTGGGAAGTCTGGCTGGCTGGATGGGGCCCGACGAAGAGAAAATATTTTTTCTTCACCCGAGTTTGACGGTTCGCTGTTCCGGTATGTATTTTCTCTCACATATTACTTTTTTCGTTTCAGCTTGTGATTTTCCATCTGGTTGGATATCTGCCTTACTAGTAGTGGCTTGCTATTTTATTTTCGTTTTTATTTACATACGAGTAGACTAGAAAACGAGACTAGAAAACGAACGCCTGGCGTTTTTTCCCTGCCCGCTTAAGCGTAATGAGGCACGCCCACGCACGTTTTAGAGGCGGATGCGGAGGGGGGGAAGAAGAAGAAGAACAGAGAGAGAGAGGGGGCGTGTCCCTTTCATGCAGAGAATTCTCGTGAACTCCATCTCCAGATCCCCCCCCATTTTCTTGAGAGGAAACAGAGACAGAGACGGACAGGGGGAAAAAGGCCCAAGGGAGGGCGAGGGAAAATATGATGAGTCAAGTCATACCCGTTCATCGATATTAACGCTGCTTTTATTATTCTTTCTGTTAGGGCACTTCGTTATCTTCTTCTTGTTACGATGCTAGTCCCTGTCGACGGTCCTAGGGTTCCAGAATTCTGCACGGCGCGGTTCCCTCATGGCTTGAAAGATCTACAAACACAGTGGCATTGCATCATTCATGTCTCCTCAGGGGTTTGGTTGGTTGGTTCAGTCATCATCATGGGACTCTTACTGTACTGTGATATGAACCCACGCATCTACACTAGTCCTTCTCCTCCTCCCCCGTTCATCTTCCTCGTCACGACGAACAACCCCCACGACCACCAATCACCCACCAATTGTCCCTCTCATACCCACTCTCAAGGACCCTCCCGCCAGCCTCGCGCATATCCTCCTCGAGCTCGCCCTCGCGGTACAAGTGATAGAACCGCTCATACGTCTTATCCGCACTCCCTTCCGTGGCACTGCTGCTCTCCTTATCCTTCTTATTCTGGTTCGCCTTCATGACCCACGGCACGAGCTGGTCCTGCTCCGAGTTCAAATCCCACCCCCGCCGACTCGACCCTTGCTCCAGCGCCCACACATACACAAGCACCTGTCCGTCCTCCCGCAAACACTCCAACAACTTCCTCAGCGCGTCCACGCGCCGCTCATGCGTCGACATGTGATGCACGACCGCGATACACAGCACGAAGTCCGCACAACCGGGCCGAAACGGCAGCGCCAATCCATCCGCAACAGCGACCTCGTGCCCGCGTCCGCGCGCAATGCCCACGAGCGACGCGCTCCGGTCGGACCCGACGATATGGACGTCACTGCCCTCGCGCACGCCGAGGTACTTCCCGTTGCCGCAGCCGACGTCTAACCCGACAGACCCGGGCGTGACGCGGTCGCGCAGGAAGGAGGCGATGAAGGGCCAGGGCTTGTAGCGCGTCGAGCTGAAGTGGCCGGCGATGGACTCGTAGACGCCGTGCACGTGTTCCTGCTCGTACTGCTCGGGCGACAGGGCCGCGGCGTCGCGGATTGTGGTTGTCGCTGCTGCTGCTGGGGCAGGGGTGGTAGAGACGATGGCGTCGGCTTCGGCAGCCATGTCATGCGAACCTGTGGGACACGACATGCCTGCTGGTTTTGTTTTTTTTTCTTTCTGCAGTACTGAGTTGCACAAGTGGTTTCGCTTCGCGACGCCTCGGAAACGTGATCCTTCTTTGCAAAAGGGGTTAGGTAGGCTGAAGGTACCTGGTAGGTAGCTAGCTAGCTTCACCGAGGACGCCTGTCTGTCTGGGTTCTTGCCCGAACCGAACCGAACCTGGTCTGTTTGCTTCGCTTCTTACCGATCTACCTGGCCCCTCGTCTAAGACTTGCCGGCAGGAACCGCGTGCAAACGGACAGGATTGCAAATATTGCCCTCGAAGCGGTGTCACCTTGTCAAGGGTGGTCTGCGAGCCTCGAATCCTGCTTGTCTCACCCTGTGAAGGAGGGCTGCTGGGTAGGTCTGTCTCTCCTTAGATGCGCGTGGATCGAGGCGAGGTTGTCTCGTTCCCTGCTCCCCCCTTTCTTTTTGCGCCTCCTCTCTCGAGAATTCGCGATCACCCTTAATTGCCTCGTGAGTCGTGACCACGTGTGAATCCACGCGAAAATAGGCAAAAAGGCCCGTCCCGTGTTCCTAAACCCCGAATATCCCGACAAGGAACCCCTGGATTTCCAGAAAGAATTTCAATAAAAGCAAACGGCGCTGATTGGCGTCGTCAGATCAGAAAAAGCGCACAATGGATCGGGCCTAGAATAGAAGGACGGCGTTTTGTGCCGCGTGGATTGTCTCAGACGTGTGTAGCAATTGCGACTACCACCACACCTTTTCTTGTCCAAATAAGAGGGACGTAACAGTAGAACGTGCTCTGCTCTTTCGTGCTCCCAGGATCCCGGGTGTGTCTCCTTTTCTTTTCCGTCCACTCTCGTCTTCGCCTTGACCCCCCCTCACGATGAATAAGTGTGGTTGCGATGCTTGGCTGAATGAAACGAGACACTTGTTTCAGTGTGTTCGTTCCGTGAGTGATGATTCGCGCAGGGAGTGTTGTGAGTCGTGTGTGATTTAATCCGTATGCCTGATTTCTATTGACTTGTTGATGAAAAAAAGAGAATGAGAGAGAGAGAGAGAGAGAGAAATGGTGAGTTTTTTGCGTGGGTATCATCCATTGAGATTTTTGTGGAGATGTACCTTTTTTAGACGCGCTGCGATGCGTCTCATTGGCTGTTTAGGGCGTCCCGGAGGATAAGGAGTTTAGCAGAGGCAGAGAGAACGATGAGGGCGCATGTGAGAACTGGCGAGGTTACAGAATAGTCGCCTACATAAAATGGAAAAAAATCACCATGTGTAGTCTGGGGATCACATTGTATAGAGTAAACAGGCGGCACCTTGTATAATCCAATTAGGGGCAATGTTCGGGTCACCAAAAGGGACATAATAGTCCGTACAACTACTCGTACTCGTACTCATAGCCAGGCAAGGAACGGATGCGCATGCCGACTTTTAAAAAGGGGACAGAATCGAAAACAACAACAGTCAAGTCATCCATGACCGTGGATCCTAATCCCGGTCTCCAATCAAGGCCTTCAACTCGTTCAGACACGACAAATAGGTAGCAATACCGCCATCCTGGTGGCCAAATTCATGCATGACCCTCTTCAAATTCATATCCTCCTCCATATGCTTCTCATCCGTCGTGCCGTCCAGAACACAGAATTCCCCAAACGACAACACAAGCGCATACAAGGCATTCTGCTGGCTGATACCAACACGTTGGGCCAACGTCTGCACGGGCGCGCTGCGCATGAGGCCAGGATTGCCGGTCAAGACCCAGAACGCCTGGAACGTGATGCTCTGTCTGCGACAATACGCGCGCAGACAGACCTCCCATTGTGTCCCGGGATAGAAGCGATTCTGCACGACGGTCGGACGCACGATGACATCGGGACTCGTACAGAGGCGCTCCAGGGTCGGCAGGTCGACGTTGGAGATCCCTATTTGCCTGACCCGATACGGCACGTAAGACTCGAGCGCTGCCCAGACCTCGAGGAGTTCCGAGAATCCGCCGGGCGGCGGCGAGTGCAGAATCAGGCTGTCTATGTACGCGTTTTTGGGATCATCAAACGTGAAGTTCGCCAGCGATTTCGCCACGGATGTTTGCACCTGCACTCCTAATGGCTTCTTAGGATCATAAGGGATATTATTGAGGTCCTGCGTGTTGACCGGAGAGAACTTCGTCTGGATCTGAATGCGAGGACAAACAATTAGCTGGCCCCTTCTCTTCTCAGAAGCCGGGCAAGAGACTGGATCAGACACACGAAGACTTCTTCTCGTTTCACGATCCCCTGCGAGATGGCATTTCGGATGCCCACGCCGACCAAGGCCTCGTTATAGTGCTTTGGCTGCGCGGCTGTGTCGACGCCCCGAAAGCCCGCTTTCAAGGCCCGGAAGACCAGATCGGCCGTGGCATCTTTCTTCCATGCTGTGCCATATACCATTCTGGGCATAGGCATACACATATTGCGTGTGCTGTCTCCTGAGGAGTATTCCACGGCTATGAAATGCAGCGAAAGAGTGTTAAGAATTTGGTTCACATTTTTTCTGTTTCCTGAGAAGCAGATGGTGACACATGGTCATGCCAAGTTTCGATGATGATGATTCACGGTGCCTTCCGTCGATGAATCGATCGATGACATGTTCAGCGCTTGCAACCAAACAGTATATATATCGCTGCTAAATGCATTTACACCTTTTGCTGTATAATCTATGCATATAAGTCCACATGCAGATATCCATAGTAAGTGACGCCGGTGTCAACGTCACAGCTCCCATCACGGTTCCCAGCAGCTGCTATTTTGGATGACCTGCTAGTCAAGCGACTCTCAGCGACCTATTAATAGGCAAAAGTTCATTCGTAATGACAAAGAATGATAAGCCTCCCCGAAGATGATGTTCTACCCTCCCTCTCTAATCCGTAGTCTCGGAGGATTTGAGAAAAGCCGGCCAGGATAAATGTTCTTACCCCGCCTTTTCGGTTCAACCGGTTCGAGTCTTCCGTTTGTCGTCTCGATATCATGAGAACAGAATCACTTTCTATCCCTCTTCTTCTCCTGAATTGTTGATTTGTTATTATTGAATGAAGCATCTTGCTATCGAGAAACAATTCGGAATTCATTCATCCCAATTACACGTGAAAGCAGTCAAAATGTCACAGTCACCCTTCACCGTCCGGTGGGGCATCATGGCCACCGGCTTCATCGCCCAGAGTGAGTACACATTACGCGACGATGTCTCGAACCCATCACTCACAATTCGTCCACAGTGTTCGTCAAGGACCTTCTCTGCAACCCCGCCATCCGCGGCGTCACAGACGTAGCGCACAAGGTCGTTGCCGTGGCGTCCTCGCGCTCAAAGGACAGCGCCGCCGCCTTCCTCGAGAAGACGAACCTGGCACCCGAGGGCGTCAAGCTATACGGCTCGTACGCCGAGCTCGTGAATGACCCCGACCTGGACTGCATCTACGTCGCGACGCCTCACAGCCATCATTTCCAGAACGTCATGCTCGCTCTGTCGGCTGGTAAGAACGTGCTCTGTGAGAAGGCGTTCACTGTGAATGCGGCGCAGGCGCGGAAGTTGGTCGCTACTGCGCGGGCGAAGAATCTTTTCTTGATGGAAGCTGTTTGGACGAGATATTTCCCTCTTAGCATCAAGATTCGGGAGTTGGTCAAGTCCGGTGCTATTGGCACTGTATACAGAGTCATTGGTGAGTGGATATCATCTGAGCCAAACATTCCTTGTCAACCCCTTTTCCCGTAAAGGGGTGATCGATCTTTAACACCATACATACTAACCTACAAATAGCCGACAACTCGATTGGCAATGAAGGACCAGACGGTACCGTAACATTCCCAGATGAGAATCGCATGGTCAATCTAGACCTCGCCGGCGGCGCATTGCTGGATCTCGGTATCTACTCTCTAACATGGGTCTTCCAAATCATCTACCATCTTCAGCCAGAGGCGCAGAAAGAGGTGCCCAAGACTGTCGCCGCCATCCAGCAATACAGGACAGGTGCCGACGAGTCGTCGAGCGTAATCGTCCAATTCCCCGAACACAAGACCATGGGTATCGCCTTGACATCTCTGCGCATCCCCACAAACACGGATGGTAAGAACAGCGGAGGACCCGCGATCAAGATCCAGGGCACTCTCGGTGAAATCCAAGTCATGGGCCCCGCATACCGGCCGCTTCAATACAGGATAGTGAAGAACGACTGCGATGGCGAAGTTGAGATCGTCGATTGCCCCATCCCTGTCGATAAGGAGCGTCAGTTCGGTATGGGTATGTTCTGGGAAGCCGATGAGGTTGCCAGATGTCTGCGAGACGGCAAGAAGGAGAGCTCGACCCTGCCGCTTTCCGAGAGTATTGTGATCATGGAGGTCATGGAACAAGCGCTGGACCAGGGTGAGGTGAAATATCCCGCCCTTATTACGACCAGTGAGTTTGATCCGAAGAGCCCGTTGAACACGGGTGAGCGGTAAAAGGGAATGATAATAGGGGGATTGTGTATAGTATATACGGTCATTCTCGTGGATGGGAAGTGGCCCAGACTGGGGTCTTTCTAGAATCAATCGAATAATCAAAAGGTATGGGAAAAAAAAAAAAATGTCTTTGCTCACCATACTCGTCGCAAAGACGAAAAGTGACAACCTTCAAGTCTATAAGCATGCTATAGCGCACTATAGAGAACTCATTGAAATATCGTATTCAGAGCGTATGCTACGCTAGCATCACTGAACTATGGCTTCTCGAAGCAAATGATCGCATATCGAAAGGTGCCATTCGAATAACCCCGTCGCATCGCCCTGAAAGCCTGCAAAAAGGCAAGTCCGTCTCGGCCTTGGGAGATCGCAAACAGCCAAAGAGAAGGTGACGCAACCAGATCCCAGCAGATATCCCTATTACCGTTAGCAAGTCAAAACAAAATAAAAGGGGGAGAACCAATGCACCAAGTCCTAACAACATCCCGACTAATATCAATCGGACCCTGATTGACCTTAAGGCCGGCAGTCTTCGCCATCTCAACGTACTGGTCGACCGTGCAGAGCTGTGGGAGTAACATGCCGTCCTCAATGGGTTTGATATCCTCCTTTTCTTGCTCCGGGGTGAGGTTAGGGGCCTTAAACCAGTCAGCTATCACAAGGCGCGAGGATGTGCCCGATGCGAGCAAGCCAGCCGCGGATTGGAAGAAGAGCGGCTTGTTGGGGAAGTGGGAGAGCGCTTCGGAGACCCATATGGCGTCGAAATGCGCTGCGGGAGAGTCGCGGTCGGTGGAGGAGGGAGAGAAGTATGGCAACATTTTCTCCGCGTCGAGCTCGATAAAACGGCATGCCCCTCCTGACGGGTATGCGTGCGCATTGTTGCCCGTACTGTCCACAGAGGTCTCGGCCAGGGTCAATTTCGTCGCAATCTCGACTTGACGTCCACTGATCGTGATGCCGGTAACAATGCAAGCATGTTCCCGCGCCAAGAAACGGGATGTGCCGCCAATGCCGCATCCGACATCGAGAACGCGTGCGCCCCGGGGCAGTTCCGAGGTATCGAGGAGCAAGTTGATGAGATTGATCTGCGCTTCCTCTTTACTCTCGGTCGCCGACTTGAAATAACCATGATGGATATGCTGACCCCTACAAGCGCAACGTAACTATGGTATTAGCGAGGAGCAGAGTACAGGCGTGAGATCCCGAGAAATCTGTACCAGAGGGAATAGTAGTAGTCAGAGGCGATCTCGTAGTGTCTTTTGATTCTTTCTTTCAGGGACGCGGCGGGCCCATGCGCTTCATACGCGGGTATCTCGTGGCTGTCGCCGGGATGTGACTCGGCGACAATCGCGGACATCTTTGACTTACAGAACTTGGGGATCCAATTGGGTGGGTTTGACGTGAAAACATGCAGGTGAGCTCGCGGGAGGAGGGAGAATGTAATCGTTACACGATGATGGCACTGCATTTATAGACGGGGTACAGTACGATCTTGGGGTTGCGCCGTACTATGTACCTCGTATAGAGACATACGTCACTATAAACTCAGAAGCAAAAGTGTATATGAATATGGAAGGTGCATTTGAAACAAGTGGACGGCGGTTGGCCGAGCATTGCGCGCCTCCTTTGCTTCCCGGACCTAGACCATTCCGTGCATATCGTTCACGATATTCATGATATTCATATATTACATTCCCCTTGGGCTAGATTGGATGCCGAGACGAGTACGGGATCGAGACCCCTTTCTTAGGAACGTGTTAACCATGCTGGTCGAACAGTGGTGCTGCTTAAACATCCTACCCGGGACTTACAAGGGTTTCAGCAGGCAAAAACAGCTTTGAGTTCCTTATGCCCGAACTTCATAGGGAGGGTGGCCGAGCAGCATGTCGGGCCATTGACAGGGAGAGGCGCATGGAGGCAAGTACGAGACACACGAAGTATATCAGCGCACAAAGGCTGAGTAAAAGGTACGAAAAAGGGAATGTCATGACGAAGGTCATGATGTCATCCTGAAACTGCGCAACTTCCCCATTCTGTACTCGTAGACAGGCCTCACGGGTGAGCGGCTGCCTAAAATACAGACTCTCCTGATGTGACCTCAGCTGCGTGTGTTTTCTCATCTTCACCTGAATATTCGTATCACCTAATCCTCCTTTCCTATTTATTATCGCTGAACAGGTCTATCCCGCTTCAATGTGCGGCTTCTGTTGACATATTCACATCATCGCTAAAATAGTCAAACTACGCAAGAATGCTTCATAGTATCTGGTCTCTCCTCCTCCAGCTCTGTCTGGCCACCTTGGCTTTCGCCGCCCCTCTCACCGATGGAACCGTGACCACCACGGGCCATCATCCGTGGCAATATGGCGCTGGTGGCGGTATAATCGGTTTCATCGTCTTGGTTCTGGACGTGATCGTGTTCAGTATGTTCATCTTATCAAGAACCTCTTTTGAGCACAAGTATCAGCGCTAATCGTGACAACAGTCGAGGTTCTGAAGTCGAATCGCCCTCCGTCTAGCAAGCTCCTGTGGTGCCTGATCGTCTTCCTCTTCCCGATTATCGGCATGATCATTTATTTCCTGTTTTCGAACCGGAGCGCTCACAATACCTATGAGCCATTGCCCTAGTATTCCTAGAAAACTAGAGGCAACAGCGCCTCATTGCGCATTTGCGCTTTCCGAACGGATGGAATGGTAGAGGGCTTTGGTGTATTGGAATTGCGATTGTGTCGTTGCAGGAAACGCGTGTGTTCGGTAAAGGGTGTTGGTCGTATTGGTTTGGGAGTTATACAAGTTAGAGACCATACAGATGGTAAACCAGGGGGGCTTGTTTTTGGGTATAAGTCATGAGAAAACGACATACGTTGTACTGTTGGGATTGCCTACAAACTGTTGGCAGCTTATGATATCAAATAATCGGCGTGTCTTTCACGCGACTTTCTCTTATTTCCTCCGGTGATTCTCCATCAACGCTTGGGCAAGCAGAAATTTGGGTAAACGGTCGAGAACCTATGACAAACATTGTTCAAATGTTGTGAGCATCACAACAATTTGTTGACATCAGACAATCCAAACTGTCAAATTTTCAAAGCTATCAAACATGAGTGATAACTCTTGCCGACAATCCTGCATGTAATCCTGTAGTTTGAGCTGCGATTGTCTAGAATGGAGATGTCGTATGCGTTAGCACTTACAGACACACAACTCCTGATCCAAACTCGATTCCAACCACACCCTAGGTAATGTCTTAAGACCTCTCTTCATGGCACACTCACATATAAATGTGCAGACGCTCGCGTTCCGGAACATGAATCGTCTTCAATCCAGGCAAGCTTCGAACAGGCTATCATCTACCCATGCCTCCCTCCTCTCTCAGTTCCAACTCTTCCATCCTTTTCCTCGCCTACAAAGCTCCGACACGAAGATGACCTATCTGGCTCCAACGAAAGAGGGAACAGCCTCCTTGGCCTTTCCCTGCTGGCTGTATAGATCATACTTCCGTTTCAAGCCTATATATACCGTAAGTAATCCAAAGAAACTGCCTCAACTTGATCGAATCATCTCACCTCTAGTAGACGACAGCTGCAATAAAATGCTGCCGCTCCATCACCGTCGTCTATTCTCCCGCGTCGGGTCCTTGGGCGGCGAATACTGCCGCTATAGTTTAGGATCGTGGCGAGAGCAGAGCCTGTTACTGTCCCTGTCCTCGCTACTCTTCGATATATGAAGCCTCGCTAGACTATGTCCGCACGCAAGGAAAATGCCGAATACGAGCTCTAATACGCACAAAAAGCGGGAGCTTGCAAGACATCAAAGGGCGCAACACCATTCCTCCGAGCGGACGATATTATATATCCTGTCTCCCACAGGTTGGCGTCACAAACATCTTAGGCTTGGACAAGGGGTGGTATGGCATGGCCGTGAAAGGAGTGATGGGGCCCGTAGACGCTCAAATGCAAGGCAAAACCAGGCGCACCGTTCGTGCTGTGCTTCAGTTGTCGGCCATGTAGACGAGATCTACGCCGCGAGTACGTCGTGCCAAATTTCCCCATGAAATCCCACGATTTGCTAACTCTTAACATAGAACGCGAGACAGAGGACCTGCCGTCGTGGTCATCAGCTTGAGAAGACCATTGAGTAGCGCTCCAGGTTTGGACAGCGCAATCCCGAATGTCTCTTTCGCAACCAGGAGCTTCCCGCAAGCCAACCCACATACGTTGGGCGCAGTGCGCAGTCATTCTGATAAAATGCCTGCTATGCTGCCATGGATACGTCGGAAAAAGACAAGATAGCAGAACAGTTCGAAGAGCCATGCGCGGTGCCCGAGTTCGGCCTTAAGCTCATGATGAATCCCGGCGGTGCAAGCCCAACGCGACGGCGAATACGAAACTCCTGCTCGATGCTCGAGAGCAAGCAATGAAGCAAAACAAAAAGAAAGATGAAATATCTACCAAGGCAAGCTGCACATCGAAGGGCGTGTGCGCATGACTGCTACAAATCTCGACTAGAAAGAGGCGAGGCATGCTGCTCACGCCTTATCTCCCTGTCGGCGAACCAAACAGAAGGGTCTTGGCGCGTGTGTTTCACGCGAAAGGAGGAAGTCGCGGCGATATTCGAACGAAGTGTCGAATTAACATGACAAGGAAACGGGATGGCTGTTCGTGTACGGGATTGATGAAGACCGGTGGCACGAGAATATGTCGACGAAAAGATGACGAGGTCGGGTCTGTCTCTAGGGAATTAATGAGTTCAGAGGAGGCGTCTGAATGAAGTCCACTTACACAACCGTAGACAGCCACCAAAGATAATCAATGTTGTTTGTGTATGAACAAATCGGATAATGGGGATCTAGTGTTGCCAATGGAGACATACTAGACGAGTGTGGCATGGAACTTGAGCATTGAACTTCTCGTCATGAACCCGTATGTCAAGCTGTGACGTGTGCCTATTTGCTCGCATATCAGGCTATTTGTACCTGTGTAGGTAGCTGTAAGTAAGAAGCTGGGAGAATGTCACAGTTCTTCTTGATACTTACCGGTTGAGACTGAGTCGTAGACAACCTGACTGACGGTTGTATCATGAGAACATGAGAACATCATATTCATGGTAGTAGACACGAAGTGCCGATGCGGCGGGAACGAGTATCTTCAATTACATAGATATCATCGCGAACCAGGCACCGAGAAGGCTTCAATGATACCGCACCAAGTCATACGTGCTTTGTTGTTAAAAGGAAACTATTAACCAAGTCAGCTTTCCAATCGAAACCAGACCATCCAACCTCACACAGCCAACATCAAACCCCTATTGCAGGAACTCAATGCTCGATGGTCCAGTGTTGATCGCTCGACGAAGCGAGACTCGTTCTGGACCGTGGTCCAGGCTGAAGATGGACCTAACACGGCCTCGGGTTTGAACGGATCCGCCGGTACGCTTGACGAACCATGACGTTGAATATTCGCAATCCGTACACGCGTGCGAAGCGTTCATCTACCGTGGTCCGTAGGGGTGTTAGGCACTCGGGCTATACTGGGTATTAACGCGCCTTTTCTCTCCGTACTTGTCGCCATCCGTACAACGTAATCCAATTCAACACTTTGCGCCCTGTCAATCAACTCAACTGGAAAGCCGTGTATATTTTTGACGATTTTCATGGGCCAGGCGAGTCCAGGATGTCATTCCTAGGAGGACGAGGCCGATCACCCCACGTGTGCACGTCGCGACAAAGACGTACGGCCATTGCCACCATTTTCAGACCACTTATATAAATACCCTAGCATAAGGAGAATGAGTATGGAAAGCAGAGTGGCGAGAAGGAAAAGATCGAGGAAAGTGGTATACGACTCCACTGATGAAAAGATTTGCCAAATTTCCCAAATGGTCGATGAGCTACAGGCGGAAATCGCACAGGAAAAAAATACCTCTTCCACGCTCTTTCAGGAGGTTGGGAAGCTACAGGAGGATCTCGCACAAGAAAGGCAGCAATGTGATAAGTTCTCTCAGAAGATCACCAAGCTACGGGAGTCCATCAGACAGGAACAGGAGACTTCTTCCGAGCTTTCCCAAAACGTGGACCAGCTGATGGAGGAAATTGCAAAGGAAAAGAACATTTCTTCCACGCTCTCCCGCAACATTGATCAACTGCAGGAGGAGATCGAACAGGAAAAAAAGATTTCCTTCACGCTCTCCCAGAAACATGACCAGCTGCGGGAGGAAGTAGAAAAGGAGAAGGAAAACTTTTCCACGCTCTCCCAGAGCGTTGACCAGCTACGGGAGGAGATCGTACAGGAGAAGAAGATCTCATCCATGCTGAGAGAAGAATGCCTGGCACTATCATCTCTGACGGGCAATGGCCATGAAAATATCATGAAGCTGGTGCAGGACCAGAACCAGTTCTTGAAGGAGGACATTGCTTACCTCCGGGGTCTGTTGGATGACGAACGGAAAAGTACGAGGTCGTGAAGGCTGGAGGAATTCTCTATACGCGAGATTCTATGTTGGTTCTTGTAATTTGAATTAGGGGATATCTCCCCGTCTCTCTCGCTTGTGCGTTGCTGTGCGCGGTAGTCAGTTGGTTGATTGTTTCATGGGGATTCGTTATGTCATGATGGTGTGTTCAGGGGTTCTATTCAACAACAACATATTCCCTGCGAATCACTACCCCTCGACCTTTGCGCCAGGCGGAATAGTGTGGGTACCTGCAGCAGTGTACGGCGATCAAAGACTTGCCGGTCGCGTAGATCAAGTCATGACGACTTTGACCTCTTAACCCACGAAACTAGGCCTGTATTAGCTTCAAAGCCTTTGTCCATTGTTGCGTGTGCATAAGAGACAATATAGCAAGAAGGGGAATTGTTTCCAACAATCCCATGAACATGTCGACATTGTCGCGAGGCCAATTCAACGAAGACTAGTCTTCCAATGCGCCCAACAAGATGGAGAGACCCAGCCCTCGCGAAGGCGCGACGGAAGCCACGAAACTCACCGTTCGAGACGAGACTGGCGAGCAGGGTGTCGAAGAAGTTGATATAAATAGTCTTGTCGGCCTCTCGGTGTACGAGAAGCAATGCATCCTTATTAACCGCCATATCGATGCCATAGGTATGGGCAAGTATCAGTGGTTTGTCTGGGGACTCTGCGGTTTCGGGTATTTCATTGACTTGCTCTGGGCGCAAGCATTTGCATTGGTATTGAGTCCATTGCAGCAGGAATTCGGATTCGGAAGTGGCCAGACCGGGAACATCACCGTCAGCTTCAATGTTGGACTCACCGCCGGTGCCTTTGTTTGGGGCGTGTTGGCGGATATCGTAGGTGGGTGTCGTTATACGAACGTCACACTGTAGATGGGAAAAAAGCGCTGACAAGTTGATCATTAGGTAGACGATGGGCTTTCAACTTCACTGTGTTGTTCGCAGCCGTCTTTGGGCTGGGCCTAGGTTTCTCACAGACTTACAACACCTTCCTCGTCTTGACGGCTTTCGTTGGATTTGGCGTTGGTGGCAATGTGCCAATCGATACGACCATCGCCTTGGAGTTCATACTTCAGGTAGATGTACTCACGAGCTAGGTGAAGTTTTGAATCAGGCCGTTGACTTCATCCCAGAACAAACGCTTCCTCCTCGCTGTCCTCTCCATCTTCCAACCTATTGGTGTTGTCCTCTGCAGTACCATCGCCTTTGGATTTATACCGGTATGGTCATGTTCGCCCAACTTCTCCGAACCCGATCCTCTGCCGTCGTGCTTCAAAAAGGGCCTTGATCCTGAGGAGCCATGTTGCTCTAGCCGCACAAACATGGGATGGCGATACTTCTTATACACTCTGGGTGGCCTCAGTTTATTTGTTTTCTTCCTACGCTCCGTGGTATTCAGGCTCAAAGAGTCACCGAAGTTTCTCTTATGCAAAGGTCGGAGCGCAGAAGCTGTCGAAGTCGTCCAGTATATGGCAAAGCGAAACGGGCGGTCTTGTAGCTTGACACTGGCGGATCTCGAACGATTTACCGGGGAAGATGACTCCACGGATTCAAACCGAACATCTAGCAGATGGTTCGGAAAAGAGTTGCTAGGTCGAATGGGAGAGTTATTCTCCTCCTCGAATGGATATATGGTCCTGTTCAATGACTGGCTAATGACTCGTCTCACACTGTTGACCTGGCTGACTTACATTCTCGATTTCTGGGGTTTTACCGTCGCAGGTATGCGTGTCCTCCCATCAGCATTTGCACCGATGTCTGGTGTTAGCAATTAACACTAACACGGCTCCTAGGCGCCTACCTACCCCGGATACTTGCCCTCAAGAACGGCTCGTATTCCAAATCCCTACAATTCACTTACGCTTCGTACATATACACATATTCCCCTGGAATCGTTGGTGTTCTCCTGGGCGCATTTCTGTACCGCGTTCCTTCCATCGGACGCAAGTGGACCATGACTCTTTCATCAGGGCTCATGGGCGCTTCAATCCTCCTATTCGCGACAGTTGACACCGTTCCCAAGAATCTTGGCCTTTTCACAATGGAGTATTTCTTCCAGAGCATGTTCAATGCAGTCTTGTATGGATGGACGCCCGAGGCGTTTCCCGCGCCCGTACGTGGCAGCGCGTGCGGACTGGCAAGTTTCTGGGGCCGCTTGTCTGGTATCGTCAGCCCACTGATAGCACAACGACTATATGCCTCCTCGACTGGTAACGGAGGCACTTTCAGGGGTGGGAATATCAATGCAGTGCTGTATCTTGCGGGGGGCACAACGTTGGGTTGTGTGGTGACCACGGCGTTGCTACCCAGCAAGAAGCTGGAGACGACCGATTCCGATTCCCACCCCTGAATCTTGCCCAGATGCAACTCAACGAGAATCAATCAGAAATCCCGAGAATACCACCTTCCCGCCTTCATGAGTTTTCAGCTCCAAAGATGCCGACACGATGCCACGCTGATGCTGATCGTAGAGCGAACGCTTTGTCCGTGCACATGACACGAGCTTTTGATGTTATACAGTCGTTAAATCAGTCGTATGAGACCAATACTGTGTGGTTTATCATGAGTTCTGGACGTTCAAAAGGTGGCATTCGTTGAGAACGAGATCCATCGAGATGGCATCCTTGGATGTTCCTCGCGGGCAGAAAAGGATGTGCCATTCCTGCGAATGTGGCAATGACTGCTTATATCTTCTGTTCCGGAGGCTGCTGGAGGATTAAAGGGTGACTGTAGTATTCTCCATTCATACCTCCTACCACGCTGTATACGAAATACCGTGACATCGACGCCGTCATCCTCGCATAGCAGGGCGCCTGTGGTGTTTTTCCGGCAATGAAATGAGGGCTGAGAGATGGAATCGACCAAATCGACCTGATCGCCGTACGTAGCTTAGCTCAGCTGACTCATGCGCCCCACATGCTTGGCTAGGTACCTAAACACCGAATAACGTGACCCGGGCATTGTTTTTAGTGGGCCTCATGCTTTATTCCGTAGAAGGACTGGCTTCATCTTCCTCGCAAACACCTCCCCTCCTTCGACAATCGGCTGGTGACCCATTGATGATTGGGTTGGCACAGATCTCGCGTGATCTCGCAGAGCAATTGTTGCAGTAGCAGAACTCTGTGCAATCCATGCTGCATTGGGCATTTGGAGATCTCCCGGCTTTAACTTAGCCAAGATTCTGAAGATCGCAGCCCAGTCTCCTTGGTCTAGGCCCTTCGTTGCCTTCGCTGCCTTCGCTCCTTTGCCTGTGCCGGTTGCAATCATGGCCTGACAACTGGAGTTCAAGCTCCAAGCATTATCGGTGCTTGTTTTATGGACCGGGGAGCTTTCCGGTATTCGAATGTCTGAAGCCTTTTTCGTGGGTCCATGTCGAGACTGTATCGACCTTGACCATCTTGCCAGGCCGGATACGGAGACTGGCTTCTCCTTGAATTCGGAGATGTTTCGATGCTTACTCGCCCGGTCTAATATCGACACAGACTTAGCGGGAGGGGACTTAAGGGCCAGGTCCCCTCCCGCTAAGTCTGTGTCGATATTAGACCGGGCGAGTACTTGAAATAGTACTGACATTTTGTTCGAGTTCTCGGAAGTCGGAACTCCTTTTTGGGTGCTGGCACCATGTCCAGTCATGATGAAGCACTCAACGGGCCCATTCTTAGTGCGGAAAACTGTCATTCGTTTGTCATTCCCACGTCTTGTATATGCGAGATGCAATCTTCCACTCATTCTGTCGTTGAACCTTGGGCTTGGGATGGATCGACTCATCCATACTTAACAGTGCTGGCGACTCGCGGGCTGTCTTTCATCGGGGATCCCCTTCATCAGTGCTTGTCATGCATGGCTTCGGTATCGACGTACAACCGCATCTCGTTCTGTCTTGGTTCTAAAAATAGTGAGCGCCGGCGACCACGTGGGTGCTGGCAGGGAAAGCTCATTTAGGTTTTCCAACGGCGACAGCCTCTCGATACAGGAATAGGATGGGAGTTCTTGGCTCTTGTCGCCGAGCGGAATTCCGCTCCGGATACGTGTACCAGCATCTACAGCAACTAGCTCGATGCGATCTCTCGATATCTTCCAGCCTAAAGTTGGGAGGGAGGGAGGGAGGGAGGGAGGGAATAGGCTCCCGCAGGGCTTAGGTATATGCTTTCTGGCCTTCCTCCTTACCGTACCAGGTCCCGGTTGGGCAAGAACCGTGACCCAGTGCTCCTCTAGACTCTAGTTGCGATCGCCGATGGCAACCACTAATGTGCTCACTTGCGGAATTTGTCCTCCGTTGGCCTTTCCTCGAAGACCAGTGTCGACCTTCCTAGCGGCGGGAACCACATCTCGGTTGATCTCTACTTGACTGGTAGAGATACAGCTCCCTCAGCTGAATATGGTATCTTGTCCGGTAAACGCGTACGCGCGGCGGTTAATCAGGATTGGATGGCTGTGATGTCGGTCAAAATGCTGTTCTGAACCAGCCAGTGCCGAACATACGTCTTACTGATGGGCTCGAGGTAGCCAAAGAAATCCGGAAGATCAGCTCGGCAGTTCGAAGTTCGGGTTTCTAAAAGTAGTGCCCTACCTACGCGGTTGTTTTTATCATATGGACTGAACTCGTAGCGCACACTACGTCCTGACTCGAGAACTACAAAGGTGAATCCTTTCAGAGAGATAGGTACCTCGAACTTGAGCCCCAGATCTCAGTCTTCCCCGCAGTGCAAGTGCCGCCGTTGTCGTTTTCTGCTGTGTTTGCCGCTCACGCCTCCGACCTTGGATCACATCACGAATGGGAACCAGTCCGGTTAGTTGGTGATCTTTCCCTTCATTTTTCACAGCAACCAGCTAAAGCCTTGTTATCCACAGAGACGCGGTACTCGTTATTTTCTTCTGAGGTGTCTTGTCTTTGCATTGCTTGAATTTTGCTACCAAGCCACGGATTCGTCTCGATGAGTCCTTGAGGAAGACCGAGTCAGGCCGGGCTTGATATTCCGTAGCTCGAGGTGTTGCTAGTCGTTCTGGGGTTTCCCGGGGTAGTGAGTCAGGGGCCCGGTCCGTTCTGAGGTGGGACTCAATACACTACGCGACTCCTTACCCGAAAACCTGAGGTGGGATCAGTGGTATGTGATTGGGGGTCGTGAGGAAGGCGGCAGGTAAGTGGAACTCATTCTCTTAAGAAGCATCCTGCAGTACAGTCCAGAGTCCAGTGCCATTGATTTCTAAGCCTCTATTTTGCAACGACAAGTTCTACGTGTATAACCGCAGGCCCCATTGCTAACTCATATCTATATCTTGAGCACCTCACATATGTTCGGGGCTTCCTTTTCGGCCTGCGGGATGCAATCTTTCTAGTTTACTTCCGGTAAACAAGGTCCGATGTAGTTCAACATCCGACTTTGAGGTCAAATCCTTCTATCGGCGACCAGTTTATGAGGCTCATGAACGACATTCTTGATCGACTCACTGATTGGATGCTGTCCCGAACGTGGGGACTGGCCCTTCGGATACAGGCGTAGGGCAACAAATCGTTATCGAAGGGATCTCACTCGTATCCGTGACTCTGACTTGGTTCTGAATCGTGGTTGTCCGCGTCCCTATTCACGACGCTATGATGGGGTCTATCTTGAGTCTAGGCCCGAGAACCTCAAAACGGGCGATGCCTTGGGAGATCAATAATCATATCTCGACGCTAGGGCATGTTCCTCATAAATCCGACATGGTCTTCATCATGACCTAGTTCTGAATCATTCACTGGCACCCGTCTCATCCAAACATACTGGTACCTATTGGAGGCCCCATTGCAACATGCGAGTCCTTCCTGAGTCTCACATTCACTGTCGCAGCTGGATATAGCCTATGTTTGGCACCGTAGAATGAACCACAGGTTTGCTTCTCAACGCACGCATTCTCCCTTGCCCACACTGTCGCCGCCAAAATGGAGCCTCTCGATGGGAGGGCTGTGATACAGTCAGAGTTTCCGCCGATTACACCGCGCGGACGGTCGATGATTGCCGTGACATTGGTATCATTCTTCTTCTCGGTGGGGTGGACCTGTCTGCGGGTGTGGGGGTGTAGACTTCGAAGAGTGTCACCGTTCATGGCGGAAGATATTCTCTGCTACCTTGCTATAGTGAGTCTCTTCGTGAGCATCTTGAGACACATGGCATGGCATCTAATACATAATCGATAATAGGTGGCCCATCTTGCAACTACCATTAATTACATATGCTGTGAGTTGTGTTGTGATATCCCAGAGAAAACTACCTAGATGAGCGACTCATTCCGGATTTTAGGGGTCGTCGTTGGTGGCGCCGGCCACCACATCACGGAGCTACAGCCGTATCAAATCGAACGCTTCTCTCAAATGTCCTTCGTGTGCCAGATTGTCTACGCGTTCGTGCTAGGGTTTATCAAACTCAGTATTCTGAGGACGTTCCAACGAATTTTCTTCACTCATAAATTCATGCTGGCTACCTATGTGGCTATCTTCATAACCCTGGCCTGGATGGTGCAGACAATCTTCCTCGGCCTCTTTATTTGCCATCCTATTCAATTAAACTGGAACCCAAGTCTCCGAGGCAGCTGCGGTAATCAGAATGCGGTGTTTGCATCAGTTGGAGCCGTGGATATTGTTCTCGACCTTTACATCTTCTTACTGCCGATCAAGCCGTTAAAGGACCTGCGGATCCGAAGAATCGAGAAGATTTCGTTGGTCCTTATTTTCAGTGGCGGCTTTTTGTAAGTGTTTGAAATCTTGCTTGGGGGTCTCCAGAAGCGTGGCTAATGATGTACTCTTTACCAGGACCCTTGTCGTTGCCGCTGTCCGACTCTATCTACTATTTGTCGTCGACTTCAACGACCTCAGCTACTCCGCAGTGACCCCGTCCTATCCATCCACCATTCAACCCGCGATCGCCATGATGATAGCATGTGGTCCGCTGATGGGATCCGTATTTGCGCGGCTACGCCCGGCTTTCCGTTCTCGGCAAAGCTCGCCCCCTGCCAACTCAGGAAGTGCGCAGAATGACTCGTCCAACATATCTGGAAAGTCAGAGACGTTCGGCAAGCGAGCAGGATTCGATAGAATAGTGGATAGCCAGCCGAATTTGGCTCTTGTTGAGCTCCGTCCATCGTACGCCCACGAAGCGTACGTGACGGCTAATGAAAATCCGCTGGCGGGCGTCAACCTGTCACCGGAGGGTACGGCCAGCAACGGGAGAATCACGGTGACGCGTCAGACAGTCGTGTCTTCTTTTTCCGTGGCTGAGAATGACGACGAAGCACTTACGTGAAGGAATACTTTTGATAATGGGTTAGCGTCTGGGGTCTATTGATACCATGGAGGTTGCAAGTTCGAGCATTTCTTTAAAACAGTATTATATCCAGGGCTCGACAAAAGTAAGTACTGACTATCTAATCTTTCTGTAATATGCTTCATGCTCACTGAGCTATATTCTTCCTCTTTGTCAAGTCCGAGACTCTCTTTACTTCTGATGAAGATGAACCGTGAAAGACGCTCGAACGCTCGAGGACGACCACGACAGTTCCGCGGTCATGTTAGCCACGTTGTGAGCTGTCTTGCCGACAGCTGCATTAGGCTTGAAGCTCACGGCACGGCTCTAGTCGGCGATCACGGACGCACGACATCGAAGGATCAGAGTAAGCAGCTCATCGACGGAGCGTCCCGAACAACACATAGTCAGTCGGCAATGCACGGATTCCCCACGACAACGATTTTACGGGCATCCGGACTAGCGGATGAGGCACAAATTAGGAGACGGAGTTGGAATCAAGTTTTCGAAAATAATTCCCCCTTTTGGCACCGACCACATGGGCCCAAATCACAGTCACAACCTCCAAATCAAGAGCCCGAAGGAATGGATCACTGCCAATTCCGTATCTGCCTACATACTACCTGGCATTCAGGGGCCTACTCGGAGGACCTTCGGCATTAATCGATATAGTAATAACTCTCTCTCTGTTAATTCTTTCTTGCACAAAAGTTACTGGGTCAACATGCGCTCGATTTTGAGCAGATTTGAAATTCTCATCTTTGAAAAAACTATCCCTCTCCTAACCGCGCTGACCCGAAAAATCGGTCATCCTGGCGAGAACATTGCAACGTCGCCGGGCGTTATGTTGGTTGATACGGGGTAAGCTGGACAAGAACCCCAACTCGCCCAATAAAGACGCGATCCGATACTGTGGTGTTCTCCGCGATTGGGATCATTCCTCCCAGGTAGCATTTCACCCACGACTCTCGTTGCGAAAATCAATGCCTAAACCGAAGTGAAGTCCGTCTTTACTTAGAAACTATCCCTACCCCTTAGAAAAACCTATGCTCAAAACAAATTCAGGCTCCGCAGCCCAGCTGACATGTGGAGATGGAGAGGGGACTGTGATGCCGCGTCTTGGCAAATGGTGGTCAGCAAGAAGACCGGGGTTTCTCTGCTTTTCTTCGTGAAACGTCGTTGCGGCACGGACAAATGTACGCACGCCACCTGACTTGGTGAACTGTGGGTAGGATGGGCATGGCATATGCGACCGACCATTTACATATTGTGCAAGCAAGTACATAAGTGCCTAATCTGACGGGTTCGTATCGTATCTATCGTACAATCTATCTGCTACTATTTCTGTTTTTCCGTCGATCAGTCTTGGTGGTGGCGGTGTTCAGTTTCGAATTCATGAGTTGCGTGCATCCCGGAATCGATACCCGTGTCTCTCGCTTCTTATTTTTGTTTGATTTCTTTCGGACCGGCAGGCTTCGAGAAGTTTGGACCTGCCTATCTATCCGAAGCATGTCCGTCGTTGTCCATACCAAAATCCAGAAACCGGGTGCACACCCAAGAAGTGAATAATCCGTAAAGGGACGAAAGCCAGAACACCTGCCCGCCAGGTGTGGATATACGATGTGACATCATTGGCTGACGCTGGGGCGAACGAGGTGGAGAGTGACCCGAGAGAGTGGAGTGGACACTAGTGTTGTAACGGGGGAGAGCACAGTGAGGAGAGCTAACACTGTGTTTTGTACTGTTACGGTTATGTCTACGCCCGGGTCTCCTTGAACTCGACAGAGACAATACCCTTGCGTACGACATTCTTGCGGCCGCATTCTTGGACCCTTGTCTTGTTTTTGTGTCTCCGTTCCAGAAGTCCTTGTGTTTCTTGTTGATTTCATGGAAATTGTCGATGTTTAAATCTTTTATCGCTGCTTTCAGATCCAGAACTCCTGGACTTGGTGTTCTTGTCGGCCGTTCCGAAATACTATGTCATGGCTCGGACTTGAGACGTCATCCGTTTTCTAGAACTGTCGAAAGCATACGAATCCTTTATCTCTAGGGAGATCAGGTGATGGAAAATTGGTTGCCAACTAGTCGGCATCGTAGTTCAAGCACGTGAACATCGTCATCCGCATCGGTGTAGGAATAACCCGTGGGTAGACGGGCACTTACACGCCGGTCTCCACGCCGGAGCCCCGCACCGAAGACACCGAGGAAATGGGCCCCAGGCCGAGAGACTTACAATAGGACTCATGTCTATCCCGTCCCAAAACCCGTAATTACGGCGCAGTTAAACATGTGAGTCACCGGTGTCATCTGAGATGAACAGGAGATCGTCTTTTCGTATAATACCCCAGAATTGTCAGATCGAAATGATATAGAAGCACATTGGATGATACCTACAAATATCTCCACTCGCAGCCCAGACGTACAATACGTAAAGATCCGAGGATTACCTGCTCTCACACCTCCTCCCTTGCATCTAGTGTGTGTGTAGTGTACGAGTAGAGTACACGTGCACATCATGCCCGGATTCGACGCCGTGCATTTGTGATGTAGGTCTGCCCTTTGAGCAACGTCTTAGTGTACACGAACAATACCAAGCAATCAATCGTAATATATCGACAGAGAGAGAATGATATTGCTACCTACTTATTAGGTAAGGCCACGCCTCAGCCGTCCACGCGTTCGTATGACATCGCAGTTCTTCATTGTGTTGCACTGCGAATTATATGGGCGCCTATGGATGATGATGGTGATGACGGACAAGACTTTTTGGTTGTTTGGCTGGTAAGGCTGACAAAGAAAAGCAGTCCTTCAAATTCTTCCGTGTTGACTTACATGGACCGGCCGGAATAGCTTCATGTGATCTGTCAGATTGCGGCATCGAACGAGTGCGCGTTGGGTGGCATACGTCATATTGCAGGCTCTCTTCTTCCCGTCTTTTTTACGCCGTATGTCAATTCTTTGTATGAGTGAAGAAACGGATGGATGTACCTTCGTACAATTGTCGATCAATGTCAAGCGAGGACGCAGTTGCATGATGGCGGTTTTGCTCTATCATTGTCTCGAACCCTGCGGCTTGAAGGGAGCATATTGGCCAAGAAAGAGATGGACCTTTGGCAGTGACAGACCGGGGACTTTCGATGCGCGCACACCGTGAAGGATTATGCAGACACGACTCGACTTGCACGACGAGCACTTGGCAGCAGGTGAGAAATACATAGTAATGAAAAAAAAAAAAACATAATCGTACACCCCGACTAGACTCGATGGGGCAGGCACATCCCTCGATGTCTTCTTACATGCTTTCGTGATACCTACCCGAACCGGCAGTTGGGCTTAGGTTTGGGGAAGAAGGCAACTACGGATTACAGCTACGGCAATGGCGATGATGGCATTGAGGGGGCAACCGGGGCAATGCCTCTATGATGCTCGGACTTTCGCCCCTCCTCCTCCTCTTCCTCCTTCAAACTAGTGTCAGAGAGAGCCGCAAGCGTGTCTGACGCTCACCCACAACTGACAAGGCGCATATGGCCCTCTGCCCTGACGGCAGGCTTTGCTCGGCGCCTCGGCCTTTGCAAGGCGGCATCGAGTCAATCAAGATGTCATGGGCCTTGATTGGTGCCTCGACATGAATGATCTGCAACACCGCAAGCAGTCACACATAACGGGGGTCACACACATGACAGACCATGGCCATGATGACAGGGCAGCATTGGCCTGGGATCATGATGAGAAAAAGTCCGTCTTTCCGGATTGTGCAGGGGCAGCCGGTTCTGTTATTAATTGACGTCGGATTGTGTCTGCTCTGGTTCTGGTTGTGGTTATATAAGTCGGATTCAAACAGACGCTGCCACTCCTTGCCTCCTCCGTCGCAACAGTTATTAACCCCTTCTTCTTTCTCTATTGCTTCCCTCTCTCCCTCTCCTGTCTCTATGATCGAAGGGACCCTGTGTATGGAAGTGGAGGGTTGAATTGACATCACCACTCCGGAGTATTACTGATACGCCCGGACTACATGGTAGTGTGCCGCTGTCTGACAAATTACATCCTCCCCTCCGCCGTAGTCACCCTGTCATAATGAGTAGCGGGATAGCCGCAATTTACGACGGAAAGTCGCCCTCTCAACAGGGAGACGCGTCGGGAAGACACAGGAAGGACTCGAGTGTCTCCGATGGCTCCCGCGCTGAGATCGAGGACAATCACGCTGCTAAGGACGCCGACCTCGACGAGGGCCAGAAGAAACGTCTAGAGGCCTCGGCAAGACTAGAGAATCCCCTCTCCGGCCTCTCTTCTGACGAGCTTGCTCAACGGGGAGAGGATTTCTGCAAACAGCATGGCATCACCCAGGAGGACGACATTCGAGCGTTCCGTCTCGGCGCCATCATCGCCGGAAATATGAACCAATACGACAATGTAAAGGGGCTTAACAGTCGCGAAAGAGAAGTGCTTGATCAGGAGATCACTCACAAGTGGCGGAATCCGCCCATGCTTTACGCTGTTATCACGATCTGCTCCCTTTGCGCCGCCGTGCAAGGAATGGACGAGACCGTCGTCAACGGAGGGCAGATCTTTTACAAGGAGGCTTTCGGCATTGCTGACCCCAATTCACAGCGAGGTAAGCATGCTTTCTCTGACAATTGAACTGCTTCAGTGCTCTAACATACCTGCGCTTCTAGATTCATGGCTTCTTGGTCTGACCAACGGTGAGTTTACCCCATCCCTAATGAGTTGAGGCGATCGCTCATGTTTATCTAGCTGCCCCTTATATCGGCTGTGCCTTTCTCGGTTGCTGGTTGACCGAGCCTTTGAACAACAAGTTCGGTCGTCGTGGCACCGTCTTCATCTCATGCTTCATCTCTGCCGCCGCCTGCTTTTGGCAGGCCTTCACCAACACTTGGTGGCACATGTTCATCGCTCGCTTCTTCCTCGGTCTTGGTATTGGTCCTAAGTCTGCGACAACCCGTACGTCTCGCCTTAATTTCGTTTCTTATTAGTTGACGCTGACTTTAATTAAGCCATCCTCGCTGCCGAGTGTTCGCCGCCCAAGCTTCGAGGCGCTCTCGTGATGCAATGGCAAATGTGGACTGCTTTCGGTATTCTCGTCGGTTACGTAGCTGATCTCGCCTTTTACGAAGTTCCCAATTTGTCCGGTATTGAAGGTCTGAACTGGCGTCTGATGATGGGCTCTGCGTTGATTCCCGCCGTCATTGTTGTCGTCCTTGTCTACTTTACCCCTGAGGTTCGTCAAAGCTCATAATCGCGAGCGGCACAATGATTGCTGACATCGTAACCATAGTCTCCTCGTTGGTACTTGACGAAAAACAGATACATGGACGCTTACAAGGCGATCCTGCAACTGCGATACGAGAAAGTCCAGGCGGCTCGTGATCTCTTCTACATGGATGCGCTGATCCAGGTCGAGAAAGAATCGCTGAAGATCGAACAGAGCAAGATCAAGGAGATTTTCACCATCCGCCGGAATCGCAACGCCGCCATCGCCTCCGAGATCGTCATGTATATGCAGCAGTTCTGCGGCGTGAATGCAATCGCATACTACTCGACCCAGATCTTCATCGACAGCTTCTCCACCGACCCCAACCATCCCAGCACGTCCACCGTCAAAGCCGCCCTTGGTGCATCTCTCGGTTTCGGCGCCGTCAATTTCTTATTTGCCATACCGGCATTCTATACAATTGACACATTCGGTCGAAGGAAGCTTCTTCTGGTCACATTTCCTGTGAGTATCTCTCGATTACCTGCTCGATAGTCGTTACTAACATGTGAGCACTTCAGTTGATGTCCCTGTTCTTGTTCTATACGGGCTTCAGTTTCTACATACCGTCAGACACAGCCCGTCTTGCCAATGTCGCAGTGGGAATATACTTATTCGGCATCGTGTACTCACCGGGTGAAGGTCCCGTGCCATTCACGTATAGTGCCGAAGCCTACCCCCTGTATATTCGGTCTTTCGGCATGTCTCTCGCGACAGCGACGACTTGGTGAGCACCACTGCTCCTCTCCCTTTTCTTGTTCCTCACTTGCTGACGCCTCATCCAGGTTCTTCAACGCCGTGGTGTCAATTACCTGGCCATCACTAGTCCTCTCTTGGACAAATGCAGGCGCATTCTCGTGGTACGCAGCATGGAATATCGTCGGCTGGCTTCTCGTCCTCTTCTTCCTCCCAGAGACAAAGGAGAAGACGCTAGAGGAGCTCGACGCCGTCTTCGACGTACCCCTGCGCGATATCATGCGCTACGGCGTCGCGCAGATTGGCTACTTCTGGGGCCACATCATCCTGCGGCGCGACATGGTGGCGCCGAAACCACCCACGTCGGGCAATATCCTCGAGTACGCGACCAAGCAGTACTCGAGGGAGAAGCCGCGGGATGCTGCTGCTCGTGTCTAGAACTCCCCTTTCCGACATCTGAAAGGTAGTATATACAGGGCAGCATGTGAGAACTATGGTGGCGTATTGTCTTGTCTCATACATCTCGCGAATCGACGTTGCACGACTTGATGTCTTTGCGAGAATATATATCATGTAGTGGCTTTGTTTTGGTTTTACGGATACCCCTCTTCTTCTACTTCTTAACCCTGGGTTGATGGAATATGATCTGATATGATACTCTGGGCCTTCTAGCATGGAAAAATGGAGAAAATACCAAAATAGATTCATCATTATTCCATAACGATTGCGTAAATTGGTTTGCTCAAGCCTAGTCGTTCGTTACACGAGTCGGGATAGAAAACAATCATGGCCACCCCCCCTGGCATACATCGTCATTCTCTCCGAGCTGCATGGCGTTTACCGGCCCCTTGTTCATCTCTCGGAATCATTCACATCATGTAAATGACCACCCTCCCCTGGAATTAAGAAAAGTCATTATCGTACAAACTCCCATTCCATTTCATCCCTCCCAGCTCGAAAATCAAACATACGTCCTCTCAACCTCATCCGAAAAAGTGACAGCCTTGACCTTCTGTCCTGGTTGCGATGCCTGCGTTTGCGGTTGCGCCTGCGCACGAATGACCTCCCCCCACGTCGGTCCGCGCTCATCATTCCCGCCAGGACTCGTCGCGCCAACGCGTCGCTCACTATGGCGTCTCGGGGCAGGCGGTGGTCGTCTCTTCTCTTTCTCATCTAGCTCATCTCTCTCGCGTTCCTTATCTCGAATTCGTTCCTTCTCCTTCCCTTTCTCTCGTTCCCTCTCCTGTTCGCGCTCACGTCCTTTCCCCTTCCACACAACAGTCGTAACCGAGCTATCCGAACCCGTCGACGACTCCGTTTCTTCCTCCTCGCCTAATTCGAAACGGGTCACGCTGGTTCGAGGCGTTGAGTCCGAGATATCGTATCGACGGACACGATGGCGTGTCGGGTAGCGCTCTGTCGTCGTCGGGGATGAAGGGGCGAACTTGACGAGAGACCCCTTACTCGTCGGCGCCGGGACAGGTTTCGCCGCGCCCGCACTCAGACTCCGCGGTAAGGGGACGGGCGGGGGTGGGAGTGTGGGTGTTTTGCTCTTCCCTGCACTCCCTCCAATACCTCCCTCCCCAACCCCCCGGAATTCCCCCCAGAGACGAAAAACTCCACCGCCTCCCCGCGCCCTCGGATTCCGCCAGCCGCAGATCACATAACAGGTCCTCGACCGCGCTCGCGAGGAGCTTGCGTGAGCGCGCGTCGGGTTTTACGGGGAGGAGACTGCGGAGGAATTGGCGGGGGAGACGTTCCTGGCCTTGATGTTGTACCGGTCCCGGTCCAGCTCCGGGGTGTTGATGTTGAGAAGAGGATGAAGAAGGTAAGGACAAGGGGAAGGATGATGAGGAATCCGCCACGAGCGTCATCTCCCCCGCAATCCGATCCAACCTCCTCGCCTCCTCATCCGGATGCGCGAGGACACAAATCGTAAAGAACTGCGCGAACCCATCGAGCGTGAGCGCCGGTACACACGGACGTCTCGGTCTCGGCGGCGGGAGCGTAGAAGTTGAACTCGAGCGGGGGAAAGGGGGTGGTGAGTCCGCATTCGCAGCTGAGACGGTGAGCGTTGACGAGGAGGACTTGAGCGGGACGGGCGTGTCGGGCACGAGGTAGTACTCGCAGTCGAGGTCTGCGAAGAAATCGCTGATGCGGTTGTAGTAGGTTGTTAATCTATCCGTGCCGGTGGTTTGGGGGTGGAAGATGCCTTTCTCATATCAGTGACGGTTTTCTTCTCATAGGGGTTGATTAGGAGGTTACCTTCGAACGGATACACCTCCCCTTCCATCTTGAACCGCGAGTACAGCAGACCGAGTTTCTCCGGGGTGACGAGGTTCGCGCTTCCTGGAGGGACATCTGCCTAAACACACATCATCAGCGCTTGTTTCTGATCGATGGGAAAGAAAGGGGGCATACCAAACTCCTCGCCAACCCCCTAAACACCTGCGCACACCTCGCCGTCACAAACCCATTCCCATCAAACAAAACACCCCATTCGGGCACCGGTTCGCCCGTCGAACTCGTCGTGCGGCGATACATGGCCCAGGGGGCTTTCTTCGAGCCGGAAGGCGAGGAACGGGCTCCATCGGTGAATCGGACGCCCGGTTTCGTCGGTACGAGGGAAAGGGACGGAGAAGTAATAGGGGGTCTAGACTCCGGGAGCGTCATGGGCGAGAGAAGGTCTTCGTTAGTATTCTGCGGCTTCATAGCCACAGCCCCGGGATTTGGGATCGTCTTCCCCCGATCCTCTGTGCTCGTTGCGCTTTGCGGACTGGTGGTTCCGTTCTCGCTTGTGGGTGGTTTGATTGCGTATGTTCCGAGGACTAGATCCCATGATATCAGTTCCAACGACAGCCATCATACGCATCTTTCGACTACATAGTTGATTACATAGGGAGAAGGGACACTCACACTCCTGCCGAATAAACTTCCGAATCTCATCCATCATATCCGTCGAGAGTTCCGGGTGTCGCTGATTCTTCCCCGTCGTTAGTCCAGTCAACTTATCCTGTTGTTCCGGCACATTCGCCGGTCCATCCTTCTCAGAGCCTCCAACAGCAGACGAACCACTCGTCGACATAGAGGCGGTATCCATCTTCGGGGCCCCAGTAGACGTAGACGGCGCTTCTGACCCGACTTTAGTCTGAGAGCCATTCATCGTTTCGCAGTCTTCATGGACTTCAAAAGGCTACGTCCGAATAGTGTAGGCTTTCCTTCAAACAACCAAGCAAGCAAGCGTTTGCCTTCCCGTCCATCAACTGTCTCCCACCTCCGGGCACCAACAAACGCCCAGCCATCCACGTCCACACGCACCGCATCACCCACCACACATACATACGCACAACAGCGTAAATCACCACCAGCAAGTCTCACAACTCCAGTCCCATCATCACCTCGACCTATAACAACCCATCATGGTAACTAGCCGGGCGATGGGGCGGATGCTGTACGTATCCGTCTTGCAGACGCCATCATCCCTGCTCATCCGGTTGTGTTCGTCGGAAGAGGCTCTCGCTACACTACCACCAACACCTACTTTGCCGGTCTAATCGTTCTTCTTGTCTTTTATGGGGAGGGTAGGTAGGTAAACACCGCATGCAAGATTACTTACATCACGCAGCCTATGGGCGTTCTCATGGTATCCCTCTGCATTACAAGATGGGTTACATTTATCATAGAAGGAATAATGATTTGGAACTAACACAATCCGTATGACTGATGGAACTGATCTTATCGCCTCTTGAGGGGTTTCATCCATGATTGTGTTATTGCCTAGCTACCTAGCAAAACTATTTCGTATTACTGCCATTGCCCTAGCAGTGGCTTTGGACGGAATCGGTGTGCAAATCAGGAACGGCAGCAACGAGCTCTAATGCGATCACTTCGGTATTAATCGATCAATTCGGGGGCAATCGGTGGTGGGAGGCGGCTTGGAGTAACACTGACTCCGTTAGTTCTGTGCCCTGCCATCCCGTCTCGAGCAATTCAAGGAATAAAGGGGAAGGCTCTCTGTAAATGACCCCAGAGCCAATGCTGCCGATATCTTCATGCTCATGGATACGACGATCTACCTCTCCTCAAGTTGTTTTGTCTTTGGGGTGATAATACTTCCGGGGATCAGTTTTGTCGATTCTCCTGTCACCTCTTCGGGCTGTTCTATTCTTATCACTGCGCCCAGTCGTCTTCTTATCACCACTTCCAGTCGTCTTCTTGTCTCCGTTTCCAGCTGTCTTCTTGTCACCATTTCGAGGTGTCCTCTTATCACCATCTCCTCGTGTTTGATCGGCATTGGGCGTGTTCTCATCCCGTCCAGCTGCTGTCTCATATCTCTCTGGCGTACGAGGCGAACGCTCGTTCAGGGGTCCAGGGAGTATAGGCTGTACAGGTCGAACGGCAGGACCAATTCGATCAACATCATTGGTGGCACTAGATATGGCCAATCCACCAACGACAGGGCGGCGTCTGGCTGGCAGGTTGGCAGTCGCAAAGGTAGGAGGAGCGTTTTCCTGCCAAATATCTTGTCCTTGTTTGGGAGAAGGCGTCGAATCTTGATCGGTGCCAGCCTTCTTAACCAACTCTCGTTCACTTTGCACTTTAGGAGATGGCTGGCGAATGGCAGTCTCTGAAACCGTGTCACTTTTCACGGTAGCTGAATGGGGTTTGCCCCAGCGAGAGATGCCATCCAGGCTCGGCACTTCATGGGTTACGGCACCCTATCAAATATTGGTTAGCTGCTAGCGAAATACTGTCATGTGGAAACACGTACTCTCTTTTTAGCACCATCCGTGTAGCCTTGAGACCGGAGCATCTCATCAATGGCGTCAGTACTGTCATCATCATCACTGCTCTCAGACGCGTCCTCGTCATGGTTCGTCGCAACGCGAGGTTGGGCCGTCGCATTGTCGCGTTTGGGCGACGAAAGTATATAGGTCCTTGGCTGGGCATCATGAGGTAGCGGAGTGGGAGCTTCAGTACCATCGGGTACAAGTCTCCAATCCATGCATACAATGCACCACTGGATCGAGATAGGTAGTCAGCTACCGAGATTTGTCGTGAAGAGTACGGACTAATTCTTCCTTACCGGCTTGTCAAGGTTGCGCTGGAGGTTGCTGAATTCAGAGGCCTTTTTCACTCGTCCACAAGGACCTGTACATGTCCTCGGCGGTTCCTCGTTTGCGTGGTCCTTGCATGTCAAGCCGATACTCTCGGTAGAACCTGGATTGAGGAGGTTTTGTTTCTGCTTTGCGGCATACTTGTTAAGCTGGTTCAAGGAGTAATCCTTGGTAGGCTTGTTTTTTCCACAGATTCTGCATGGAATGCTAGTAGGGAAATCAGGAGTCAACCACGGAATACATCCATATCGCATGCAAGCGGACTCACTGTGTTGGAAATTTGCCTTGAGCCTTGCCAGGATCACCCCCTTTCATGCCAGGAATTCTGGGCATCGTCGCTTTCTAAAGAGAGTGCTAGATCATTTGTGCATGTCAGAGAAGGAGCTCTTCTCAGGATGGCGTGGTGGAAAGGGGTAGACTGGATAGATGAGGAAAGAATGCGTCGGACGGATTGGGCGATTGTGAGATCACAACAGTGGAGGGAGAGCAGGAAGTATAGAAACAGAGACAGATCAGAACGCCAGACGACGAACTTGGACACGGATATGGCATCGGGAAAGGGGACACCGTGACCGGGCCTTGCAAGAAACCTACTACGTACCTACTTGGATTGAAAGATAGATCACGGAGTTGCTCTGTCGGTAAGATGAGGCCTGTATCAATATGGTGGGTGAGATTAGGTAGGCACTGGTGAGGAAAGAGGAACAACGAGGATGATGATGGTAGGATGTCGGGATGTCGAAAGGGGGATATGGAAGATATTAATAGACGCCAGGAATGCACTCACGAGCGCAACACGGTTGTTTGCTATCGCAGTCGCGTTGGGTGCCTGTCAAGACGGGGAGACTGAGGCAGAGAGTCACTTTCCAGGTCTGACCAGGAAGTGACTCAATGGCTGGTATTTTCACAGTCGTTGTCAGTGTCGACGGGGAGAGGACGAGGCGTAGAATCAGAGGCGGAAGATGTTGAAATGGGAAGAATTCCAGATGCACTTGGCTTCTGCCCAGATGGAAGATGAAACAAGAGAAAGGGCAGCTCAATGCCTTGAGTAACAACGATTGTGATGTGACTGGAGATAGAGCTTCAAGTCCACGTCATACCATTAACAGGTCACGAGTCTTGTCGGCGATGCGTAATTTTTGACTGGCAGAATCGCGTTTGTCGTGTCGAAACTGTCCATAGAAAGAAGATGTCGAATGGAGGATTCGATTCGAAGCTGAGAGAATCCAAGACGAGCATCAGTGCTTGCCGAGTCTGCCTGCCTAGCACCTTCCACTCTGAAATGTGTCGAGGGCATATGGCGAAGGAACGTTCAACGTTGTGTAAACTTGAGGAAGTTGCAGCCCAGATCTCATTATTCATACATACTGTGCCGGTGAGGTCATCCCCAAGCCATCGGAAGAGGTCATGAGTGACCATCTCACTTTCACATGCCATATACCATGCGGTCAGACGAGGCTCGCAGTCGAGAAATGTCCTGTTCCGAGAACTATCTTCGCCTCAAGTCGCTCACCACGTACGACTCACATAAAGTCTTCATCATTCATTTTGAGTCATCGAGGCCTTCAAAGTGCTTGATCTCTTTATAACACGAATTTACTGTGTTCGTCACTTCCCATGCTCTCATAGCCTTTACCCCTGAGTACAGAATAGAAACTGACATACAACCACAGGCGGCTTGATGGGATACTGGGCACAAGGCGACAGTCGTTGAAAGCGCCGGGGAAAATCAATTGCTCGTCACGATGACTGAGTGGGCATAGCTTTTGCCCGAATGAATAAGAAAGTCTGAATCACCGTTATGCGTGTCGTGACTCTTCATGAGTTGTTGCTGTCAGGGAACGAGTGCCCATACATACCAGACCAATTCAGTTTAGATATCACGAGACGCAATCCAAGTCAGCCGGGGAAATTCGATGGAATCATCCGCAAAGCCGTTTTCTCGAGCAGAGCGGCCCCAAGGAGCCACTTAATGAATCCTTCACTATCCTCTCCAGATGGTCTGTTCTCACAACTCAAACCTGTCGAATCAACGGCTTCGAGAAGTTCACGAGGAGACGAAGGACGGGGGTCCTGGCTCTGTTCCAGAAATTTGAAGAAGAGCCCCAAAGGAAGCAACCATGCTTTAAGGGATCTTCTAGAAGGCCTACCGATTTTATTAGCTTCCGTCAGAAAAGAGAGCTGGAGGAAGGCCATTTTAGTCTTGATTTAATCAACCCAGAACGGGCGACATTATGATTCACGCGCGAGCGATACGAAGCTACCTATGGACGGATTATATACGGAATACTTCGTACGGAGCAAACTACTCAGATTAGGAAGGGCATCCAACGGTGATGAGCTGAACTACCTAGTAGCCGGTCACTCATCGGTCGTATCGGCCTGGGCGTTACTCCCTTGGACGTTTTAGCAGAAACGGAATACTCAGTCGGTCTTAGACGAGACAAGTTACAACCCGGGGGTGGATTTTTTTGGAATTGGCAACGTTGCGTTCAGGAGAAAGCCGGAGGTCGCAGATTCTAGCCTTGCGAATCGAAACCGAGCAAGATCCTCTGGGCCAGGAAGGGTAACCGTAGGGGGAAGGTCTTCCTATTTCGTAACTTGCACGGAAATACAGGAGCTAAACGCCTCCTCTTGTCGGAGACCTACTCATGGTGAAACGAAGGGATGAAGCTGTGAGAGGCGGGCCGTCATATATACGGCAGGGCTGTATCAGGCCGATTCGATGGGCTGTCCAATCAGCTCAGCTCAGAGGTCTCAGGTAGGGCACATTGTACACCACCAGGTGGTGAATACCTGGAATACCTGCCTCTGAGACACACGAGGTACACCCGAGTTGCTGTCGCTGAGAGATGCAGCGTAGGTACATTGCGTTCACTGGCTGGCGCCAAAAAGATCCGAGCCGCCAAGACACGCAACTAGTGGAACTGCTAGTGTTTAGGACTAGTCGCAATAGTGTACGGATCTACTTTCGTGCCCTCTCACTATGAGATGAGAGACTTGACCTGAGGGAATACCTACCAGCTGCCGTTGAAGATGGTTATTCTGCGACGTTTATGGATGATTTACAAGTGCAAATTGGTAGAATTGAGTCCAGTGAATGCCGTCTCTTCCAGAGGTCGTACATCATTCCCCAGGCTATCGATCAGATAGAAGGTATATACGAATATTTGCGGCTTATCTGACCGGTGTTTCGGTGGACATTATGTCCGCGAAGAAGTCACGATGGAGGCGAGTAGTACCAAGGTTAGAGGGCATTGGCATGTACACTAGCTCTCTTGGAAGGTACCCTCTCAGGTAGCGAAGGTGTGCGCTAGGATGCGATGGGGGGTACGGATTACCCTTCGCCCGGTCTGGTTCACTGTACCGCGCACCGCACCTGACCCTCTTGGTACTGTGCTGTGCATGTAGGTACTTCTGAGGGGACTGAGGTACGGATTAAAAGTTATGTACGCTAACCCAGGCGCTAGTAGCGTGCGCTAGCGCAGAGGGCCCTCTCCAAATCTTGAGCTTGATCGCCAACCTTCGTCTGCTTCGTGCCGTATACCAAGCTGGGCAATCCGTGATATGCCATGTTTACGAAGGTTGTCGGCTGTGCTGTGAGGTACGATAAATAGATAGATACTCGTAACGGGATACGCAGTCTGTATGTACTTCGTACGTATGTAGGTAAATATGTAGGCTGAGGCGGTTGCACGGAATTTACATGTACGATAGCGACCGGAGTTATGTATGTTGGAGGTCGGTTTGCACCGAAAACGGGCAACTCGGTATGTACAAGTAGGGATTCCATACAGACTGGGCGGTTTCTGCATGCAATGTTTATTACTTGTACCGGTCATGAATGTGAGTATTCGTACGGATCAATGAGAGTCGATACATGTACTCAAACAGCCGGTAGGAAAATTAAAAAAAATAAAAAAAGAAATAGAAAAATACTTGGACATAACTCGTAGTTTGCGATCTGTATCACACCACCCCCACGTGATGAAGAGCCGACCTTCAACAGCAGCAGAGACAGGTCTGAGGTTATGTACGAAATACATATGTACGAGTATCTCAGTCCGGATGCCATTATCTTTCTCTCAAGTCCAGCTCATGTACTCGGATGGAGTCTTGCGTACTTCGTAAGCTAAAAACTGCCTGTCTCTGCCTCTCTGCCTCTGCTGCTGCTTCAAGTTCAACGCTACATCCTAGGCACGCGCTGAGCATCTCGTAGTGTGCACCTGCGCAGTACCTAGTGCACGAAGCATGCACTCGTACTCGTACATACGAAATATGGAGCCATCGTGGTGAAGATGCTCCGTTCATACGGAATACAGCCAGCTACAGCCAGCTCGCAAGTCCAGAGTACGAGTACCTGCTGGACAGTGTAGTGTGTGCATCTCGCTTTAAACCCTTCTTGGAGATTGGGACAGTAGCCAGAACCTCTCGCATCGCCATGTGCAGAAAAGTAGAGACTACCTACTCGTAGTACCTATTCTGTACGAGTAGGTATTTCCATAGTGGTTCCGGAGGTAAACGGAACAGAACCTGGCGTTGTAATGTCTCTTCCACTCGTAAAAGCTGGTAGATAAATTTCGCGAGTTTTATTGTTAATAAAGGATGAGGATTCCGATCTTAAAACGGTTTTCTTCCCACGCAATATGATCCGTGGACCGTAGCGGTCTTCCGTCGGGTACGGAATACATACTTCTGCTCGCACGAAGTACTTCTACACCCGTACGGAAGAGCGATTTAAAATGAAAGAGCCGCTAAAATTTAGCGTAGTTTTGGTTTAATACATTTACTCGTTAATCCATAGCTTGGCAATGCATATGCATCTTTCCGTAACAGCCCACAATTATACGTAGATGTATTGCCCAAAGTATGCACTGTACCCGCACTGTGTAGAATTCCTGGTAAAAATGCTGTGCCCCTTCTGTCCCTTAGATATCTAAGCGAGACCCTGACATCTTATACAGTCAATTTGCAACTTGAAACGATGCAAAATAATGTGATCAATACGTTGCTCAGTTAAAATAGCAGTCAACTTGAGCCGATAGTTGTAGAATGCCATGCCCCCCCTTCAGATGTCTATTCGCAGGGTGGGGCTTACGGCATTCTACAACTATCGACGCAAGCTGACTCGCTATTTTAACTCGAGCAACGTATTGATCACATTATTTCGCATCGTTTCAGTTGCAAAAACATTTCGCTTATCCTCAAGACACCACTATCGACGCAGCAGAGATGAGGGGTGAGAGTCGGAAGGTTCACGCGGACTCCCTCGAGTAGGACGCGATGCAGGATGCAGAATGGTCAAATGATGTACCATGGACTGCTGGACTCCCTGTTACTAGCGAAGATCAGTGGAGTTCCTCCCTGTCCCACTGATTCCAACCGACGGTTCTGGAGTGAAGATGGCCTTTGATCTCCGGAAAGAGAAATGCGAGGAGCTTCAGACCCGACTCAATGTAAGAGTCTCGCGATCTACGTACGCATACATGGTCATCGATTTCAATGGCGTATTGGCCGAAGACGAGATTCACCTCGATTCTCTTCCAAGTTCTCCGATGAGAAGTGTGGCTTCTCGTAGACTTTCCTACATGGCATGGATGTGCCCGTTGCGCGAACCCCGGCGCATTACCCGAGCGATATCCAGCGCGTGAAAGCTGTCTTCAAGCCAGAGCTCGGATCGCGACTGTATAAGACGTCAACTTCGAAACACCCAAAGAGAATAATTCATAGACTCAAACTTAATCAACTTCGTGTAGCTACGTTCTTGCCTTATATACGGAATACAAAGAAACTACCTAATCTTAATGCACTCCCTGTTGCCTCGTCTTGTGCTCAATGAACCGCCCATACTACCTATCTACTATTGCTGCTCAACGGCCTCTCCTTTTTTCATTCAAGATGACGAGTCGGCCGGTATCTCGCCTCGCTTTCTTCCGAGGCTGATCCTCCTCGTGTCTTCCGCGGCATTGGCGTCCCGCGATTTTCTCGAAGATTAGCTTCAAACCAATCCCAGCCCTTCCGGCCCTTAAGAGTGCCAAGATGATGGCGTTGGGCCAATTCTCGCCAGGTTTCACCAGGCCGGCGGCCTTCAAAAAAGACGTTGCCTTTTCGCGATCAAAAGCCCTTCTCTCAACGTTTGTAGAGGACACCTGATTGATATCGAGGATATCAGAGAGTTTCGCTCCTTTCTTGTATTGCCCCACAGAATACAATGCCTTTGTCTTTTTGTGGTGACTGCGTTTCTGTCCGGTAGCCGGCTCCCTGCCTCGTGCTATTCGAGTCGCTCGCTTCAGGTAACAACAACTCGGGCGGTTGCGCGTGAAACACGAGGATGCGGAGACAAATCTCTCTTCAGCACCTTCCCCTGGAGTGTCACTCCCAGAAAACACAGGGAGTTGGTCCCCGAAGAAACTTGAGCTCCCGCACCCCCCGCTTTCACCGTGTTTCCCGTCAGGACTCTCTCGATGTAGGTGGAGCTGTGAAAAAGACCAGCAAGGTTTAAAACCGTCAACGCGCCACATTCGTAGTCCGAGTCTTGGGACAAAGCACCTCACGCGCTATGATCTTCCTGGGCGGCTCCAAGTCGAGCAGGCGTTGTGCGTAGTCGGTGTGGAGCTTTCTGAGGACATCCTCAAGAACATCCCGTACGTTCGGCAAAGAATTGATGACATGAGCAGTTGACGTTTCGTTGTCAATAACTACTGAAAACCAGTGGTCGGAGCGGTGGCAACCAAGTATGGCATATCTCGGCCTGTAAGAAATCATAAGCATGGTCAAACTCATAGTCTTGAAGTGCAAGTGAGTGGTAAGACCCGTCGAGCGAAGTCACTGAAATGAGTCTCCATGACGACGTAAGGTTTTTTCCTCGCTGGAGGTCTGTCGGAGTCAGGCATCACGAATTCTTTTCGACGCAAGCCTCGTATCTCATCGGCATTCCACCGTGAGTGGTGCGAGATGCGCAGGACTGCATTTATGAGCGTGCCTGCCTACGCTCGCTAGCCCAATCCGGCTGAAAAACGTGTGTTCCAGGGTGTATGCATGCCCCCAAACAGTTCAACCGCCGAGTGCACATCCAGGTACTTGTCGGTGGCATGAATCGTCCCTGGAGTAGGGTGGCATTTGACGGATCAATCCCTGACCGATGAGAGTGCTGCGCGTCTTCTCTGATATCGTCGATCAGGTCCCGGAGATCAGCACGTTCCCCAAATCGTATGCGCCTTCGAGTAGTCGAATTCCCTGGTCTAGCGGGTGCACCTCGCTGAAGCTCGTCAATATCGGATGCTTGAGAATCGTCAGGCATCGAAGTCTTCTGCTAGACTTTTTCGACGTGCTCTCGCCAGACTTTTTCGGCGTTCCTCGACGGATTCCTTCGGCGTTCCATCGACTGGATTCCTTCGGCGTTTTTATAAGCATCTGCTGGCCTCCTCGTCGTCGGACTTCGGGGTCCAAGCTCATCATGGATGTACCGAGTATCTTACAACAGATTGGATGTGCTCTATCATTGATGCAATGATGAGATCGCTCTCTCACGCTGATGGAGGCCGCTGGCCTTCAGTAGTCAAAGCGAGGACCGGCTGCCAAAATAGAGAGCATCAAATTGGTGGCAGCACCCAGTAATCGCAGCTCCATGAATCTCCCCTGAAGTGAGAGATGAACCAGCCTCGCATTAATGGGAGGTTTCAGCTCTGAATTTTCCGCAGATATTCCATGCTCCCACATCGTGACTAGACGGGTGTGGGCTATCCTATGTTCAGGTAATAAATCTGCCGACATGATGGAATCAAACATATATGCCGTCTGTGCGCAACCTCAACAATCATCAGCCACCAATGGTTGGATCCGTGGGCACCGAATACAACGAATTTGGCTCCCTCGAGTATGTGTCGGACTACATGGTCAGAGAATTTGTAGGCCTTAGAGTCGGAAGAGAACGTATTTGCAAAGAAAGAGTCTCTGACGACATAATCGGGCCAGCTAGGAACAAATCCGTCAAGCGCCACCATCTCCGAGCTTTGCAGCCAATCTTCAACCTTATGCTTGAGGAGCACGTTGATGAGACCTTGGATGGTCCCCCTCATGCCAAGCTTTCATGGTAATTTCATTTGGACCATCACGGTTGATGATTAGGCCTTTTGAATCTTTTAGCTTGTCAAAGTTAAAGTATGACATTTTTTGGGGGAGGACGTCCACTCGTTTGATATTTGGCTTCCAGAGCTCCTTGTTTGCCAGATCTTCTTTGCGTTCGACCCCCATGAATGTGCAGGAGGAGGCTCAGAAAGTCCTCATCGAAGCCTACTTTTCTTTTGAAGTATCTCGGCTGGGATGTCCATCTTCTTCATAGGCAGTGGGATATCGCATGACTGAAATGTGGGCCACGCTGCTTGTTCCTGCCTCCTCGGGAGGCATCGCGGCGCTTGTTTCTTGGGCTGGTACGATCTGGTCCCTAAAAGCGAGGCAGTGGGATATCGGCATGACTGGAATGTCGGCCACGCTGCTTGTTCCTGCCGCCTCGGGAGGCATCGCGGGGCTTGTTCCTTGAGCTGGTACGATCTGGTCGCTAGGAAGAGGCAATTCGACGTCCCTGGCAAACTCGAAAGAGGGATACGCTGCTTGTGTCTCGATTCGGGGAGCATCGTAGTGCCTCGCAGCTTGGCTCTGATCCGGGGGCATCGCCGTGCCTGCAGCTTGGTCTGATCCGGGAGGGCATCGCCGTGCCTGCAGCTTGGTCTGATCCGGGGGGCATCGCCGTGCCTGCAGCTTGGTCTGATCCGGGAGCATCGCCGTGCTCGCAGCTTGGTCTGACCCGGGAGGGGCATCGCCGTGCCTGCAGCTTGGTCTGACCCGGGGAGCATCGTAGTGCCTGCAGCTTGGTCTGACCCGGGGGAGCATCGCCGTGCCTGCAGCTTGGTCTGATCCGGGGGCATCGTAGTGCCTGCAGCTTTGGTCTGATGACGATGAATCGTCACCGGGCTGACGAGATCTCAGCCCTGACGATATTGAGACTTAGAATGATTCTTCAATCGGCAGTGGATTGAATACTCACCAGTTCTGAATGATGTCTGCTGCTTCTGCATCGAATGCCGCGTTCTGTCTTGTGCCAAAGCATGGGATAAGAGTTAGTGAAGGTGCCAATACCGGATATTAAACACAACCTCGAGATAAACATAGCAGCCAATACAGCCTCCACACCTGTACAGAAATAGAGTTTAACTGCGCAACTCCATACGGGCTCACGTGCCCCCTCGTGACGCGTCATACTTGCCTACCTTTGTTGTGTTCATCGGTAATTATGCCCATCTGACTTAGTTGACGAAGTTGGAGATAGCCAGGCTATAGAAGCAAGCCCCCTCTTCTTCCAAGCGAGTCTAAAGATCTCGCGTTTTCCCCGTAACTCAACACCACAATACGCTGCCCTCAGCTAACGCCAGTTGTGAACATAAAGCCCATGAGATATTAAGATTATCTTCTCTGACTGCATGCAAGAGACCCTTTTTTGGTCCCAACATTCGAAGCACGCCATGTCTTCCGATCAAGCGAGAATCGATACAACGCCTTACCGGACAACTTGAAAACTTCTCGAAGCGTCTCGATAGCTTCATCCTTCTGAAGGCTCAGATGGACCAAAAACACGCTTGCAATTAGAGGCCGACCTTTCTCGGTTGCGTCAGTGAGGGAGACGCGGCGCAAGAGGAGCTGCGTATGACAGAATATGTTTTTCGATCACGCCGTCAGAGGACATGATTTGACTCTAGCGAAGATGGATGCACTCTGCAAGAAAGTGACGGAGTATGAAAAGCAGATCGAGGACACACAGTCAAAGCTCGAGAGCCGCTACTCGTGAGACTTTGAGCTCGAGCAGAACCGCGAGTTTCAGGGCGGTCAGCGATCGGGAAACCGCTTCTGCGAATCGGGCCAAAAATCCAAGAGACATCGAGACGAATAGATGAGGAGAAAAATCGGATCGAACAACAACTTTTGGGGGGCATTCAGTCAGGCACCGCTCCGAACGCCACCTCCACGTCGCCCGTTGCCCAGATGGCGACCTTCACGTCGCCCGTTGCCCAGATGGCGACCTTCACGTCGCCCGTCGCCCAGATGGCGACCTTCACGCCGCCCGTCGCCCAGATCCCAGCCTCCGCGCCGCCCGTCGCCCAGATCCCAGCCTCCGCGCCGCCCGTCGCCCGGATCCCAGCCTCCGCGCCGCCCGTCGCCCAGTATCCCAGCCTCCGCGCCGCCCGTCGCCCAGTATCCCAGCCTCCGCGCCGGCCATCAAGCACACAAGATGACCAGCCGATGCCAGATTTCGAAGACGCCGATGACGCTAATCGACTGCCTCCAAAGACACCTAAGAAAGCGCACAAAGCGGCAGGGCTTCGAAAGGCACACCGAAAGCACAAAGCGTAAAACAACTAAGCCTCCCTGCAAAACCCTGGCAAAGAAGACATGCAAGGTGACCAACTTATTGATCCCGACACGCTGATGATCCCTTTACGGAGGACCTATCGATGGTCAAGGATGTCATCGATCAACAGTGTCTCGGGGCCATACATATCTCTTAATACTCGTCTCGACTCGCGATTCGACCAACTTGGAGATATTGATACCGCACGGCCAGTGAGCACCAGACATACAGTAAGTTGGTGTTCACAGCTTCATGGGAATCGGTATGGGTATCCCACTCGATGACATCGTCCAATTACACGCGCTAACACGTTGTAGCCCCTTAACAACCCAAGCATTGCGATACTCAATCGGGTACGCTGAATCAGGATGTCCGTTGGACTCTCGCACCAGCGTTTTTCACATCGATAACCAAAAGCTCTGCCGTACTCTCAGCTCTACCCGATAAAATGATTGAAGCGAGACGCACAGCGTGTGGGCCGACCACTCGTACGTTGAGGGCACCGAGGAGGCCCCCTGGGGGGAATATCTGACCAGTATGCTGCAAGATGCAAGAAGGGTTGATGGCTTATTTGTGCAAAGCGTTCGGCTTCCAAAATTTGGTGGCTTGTCGCACTTGCCAGAAGAGATTCAACAAGTCAGATTGAGCTGGCAGCACCAAAACTTCCTCGCTGGCCCTTCTCCGAGTGCGTCTCAAAAGTCGGACTTCGCGGCCGGCGCATGTGGCAATTGCCTATACTCTGTGCAGGGCAACAGATGCGACTTCGCCATCTCGAAATATCCAGAAGTGAAGGATTTGATTGGTAAGTCGCAATCGACTTGTGAGACAGATCTAGAGCCGGATTCCACAAAAGCGTATTCACGCTATCTCGCCCGGAGATCGTTACTCTCACAAGGGCGCGAATCAGGGTGTAAACAACCAGAGGGCGCGACATTTTAAGCTGACCGAATGAAAGTATGTATTCCGTACATACTTAGTTATTTGTCGTAACGGCGGTGTTTTCAACTCGCTCGCCCACTTTTTTTTTCTGCTTTTCGCCTTCGTTGGCCTTCCTCGAGGGCGTTTTTGGTCCCAAAAAGTCTGCCTGCCTTCAATATATTCGTTTCCACCGTTCAACTCGATGACTTTTTTCGACATGCTCGTAATTCGCTCAATCCAAGCTCCCGTATTTGCTCCCTCGTCCAAGCGTCATCGTGCCACGTACGCTTCCATCTCTCTCGTTGCCTCTGTCAAAGTTCGTGGCGCGCCATACGAGTAGTACGTTTCTTCATCCAAAACCAACACGGCTCAATCGCATTGAGGTCGTGGGGAGTTGCCACACCATAAAGATACGCTGGACTTCGGCAATGTCGTAGAACTGTCGTTGCATGCGATGAGCATGACATGGGGCTTTGTCTTCTCGAACTATCGTATCGGGACGGTCTTGAGCGCATTCCTGCAAAAGCGAAACAGCTTTGGATGAAGTATCTCCTTTTCGATAACGATACCAATCAATTCCACCTTTTGCACCTCGTGTCAGCTTGCCATTCTTCACAGTCCATTTCCATACCGGCTTTTTGCCACTTTTGTTGCGTAATCCGGTTCTCGCCATGGCGGTATTCAACTCCCACTCTTCCCTCATAACCCGGCTCAAGTTTGGCGTTCATTTCCTCGACTTCCTTTTCTGCAGTTCTTTTTTGCTGAGCCGTCTCAGGACGCCAACAACGGCAGGGGGCCTTTACGATCGTATGTGAAGCACCCCCAAAAACATGAATGCGCTATAGCCTTTCCACCGTTCTCGAATGCAGCTCTTCACAACAGGTTCACGCGACTTCCTCCACACACGAAAGCTGCCTCGACGGGTACAAAGAAGAACTGCGGTTTCGTCGCTCCAGATCACGGCTTTCCAATCTTCTAGAGTCCAGTGTTCGTGCTCCCTACACCACGCAAGTCTCTCAGCCTTCATTTTTTTCTGTCAAGCCCTGGTTTTCGAGTGGGCTTTGGTCTCGTGATATCCGGCATTCTGAAGTATACGTCGAATAGTGGAGGCTGAAATGGTAATTCCCATGCTGGCGAGATCCTCAGCGAGAGAGGCACAACTTTTCTCACGGCCATCCCGATCCTTCTCGATTGTGTCGAATACAAGCTTCTCGATTTCTTCTGGTTTGTTTCGTCTTTCGCCCTGACTGGGTTCCTCTTGAGCCATTCATCTTTAATAACGATGGGGAAACGCGTCGAATCAAAGCCGTGTTCAACTCGCTCTTAAAGATATATACGGTTAACTTGCGCCTTCGACACTCCCTGTCAACCGAGTGACTTCGGCGGCTGATTTCTCTCTCAAGCGGCGACTTCAAGTAAACAACGAGGGCTTTAACCGCGATCGGAACTCTTCTCGTCATCGTGCTGATGCTTGCAAAAGTTACGAGTTTTCGAAAGATTGTCAACGACGAGATAACCTAGTGATCTTTGTCGATCTGTCCGTACTGAATACTCTGAGAAAATTTTTTCAATTTGACATCAGAATACGAATACATATTCCGTAATCTGTAGTGTGGTGGATCGCACACTTAAGCCCATAGAGGTTAGGTAGGTGGATAGAAGGATTATATTCCCCTGCCTACAGTTTCTGCTGTCTCTAACCTGCCCGGGGTGATATAGGTATTCAAGTCGCCCAAAGCCTCCTTCCTTCCCTGGAGGTCTGAAGACCCCCGCGACAGGTCAAATCGAACCTCCCGGGTCTCCAACCTGCCCGGCGCTCATGCCATTCAATACATATATCAATCGTATCAATACAGGTCCAGAATTCCATCCATCCAAATGTTCAACGGAGACCCAAATCGCGGGTGACGAAGCCCTCACCAGATCTCCACGGCGGGCAGAGATTCGTTGAGGGCTTCCTCACCCGTAACTCTGCCCGCGGACAACGAAAGGGCCTCCTTTGACCGCTGTTTGGCAAAAGAAGAGATGTCTACCAGCAAAAGCGTGTCATAATATCGTCTTTTAAGCGCCGTTGGCGCGTCACGAGTGGTTGAATTTTGTTTATCGTGAGGGCTTGTGCTTCCGTGAGGCAAAAGATGCCATTTTATGGCTCGAACAACTGTTCAACCACCTAGCATAAGCATCCCCGAGCCAATAGCTAACCCTGGCCAATCGAATCACAAAGATTTAGCTAAATTTTTTCTAGAAACGGCGTGTTTGAACGATTCCTCTCCCTCCCACGAAGCAATTCTACCAGTTACCCACACAACAAGCGCAACTCCAGATGGCTAGATTCAGACTTTTGTTGGGGGCAACAGAATGCGGTAAACTATTCCGTACCTACGAAGTTGTTCTTTACGGATCACGCAGCACGGGATATCGCAAGATCGAGACTTTCAACACTTCCTAGCTACAGAATACGCTGTATTCCGTACAGAGGAGTATGCGCAAAGAATGACATCTATTCCGTACAGTGATTCTCGCATTCCCCCCGTGCTACAGGGTATCTAATCTGACTACGATGCGACCGAGGTATTTCTACGCATTTGCCCTCACTCGAATGCAGTCACCACGCGGACAGTACATTTTGCTGATCCAGTGACCAGGGAGTTGGGATGTATCAACCCGTGAGTCTCAACGCTCGAGCTGCTTTCTCCAGCTGCGTACGGACCGCTGACTACACCCTCCTCGCGTCCTCATCTACTGAATACATAATACCAGGCAAATCGAACTTTTGGCGACAGGTTGTTAGCTCTTGATGGCCATTGGTCGGCAAGCCCTCATTTTACCTCGTCGTCACGGTATTGTTCATCCGTATTCCGTAGCTCGTATTCCACTCTCGCAGGCCGCCGGCGTGGCGTCCAAGCTTCTGGGCCCCGAACAATAATATGACCTGTCACCCTGGCTTCCGTATCCTCGTGCCCAACGAGTGTAACCACGTCATTAGCTGCAGTGTGCCTCCGAAAAACCAGCCCTCGCTTTGACTTCGCCACCACCCTCGTTCATGACGACGCGTGGTAACTTTGAGATGTCTGTCTTCGAATCTACCTAACCCTGAGGCTGCGAGTCCATTAGATAGCGCGTAGTCAATAAAGTCACCCTGATGTTATGTCACATGCTGTTTACAATGTCAAGGACAACATCGTGATCAACTCGTCGCCTCAGTAATAAGAACACATAACGAGAATACGGAATAGGTAGCAGTGCCTTTACGCAGCAGCGGCTCGTTGGCATACGAATACGGAGTAACCGCCCTGGCGCGTATCCTTCGTGCAGGGATATCGCATTCTACCGCTTCCGAACATCTATCCTACCACCCGAATTCGATACTCTCAGACGCGGCTGCAGCAAAAGCGACGCACGATATCCCGCAAACGGCAGCTTTGAACACGGATGCCTGGGTGGCGCAGCGATGATTTGTAATTCCTTGATCTTAGTTCCCTGAACGGGACGCCGAAGAGGGTGAGAGTCCCGTAAGATCAGGCAGAACAAAGCAATAGTTTATCAGGTGAGTGGAGATTGACGGGACATCTCACGATACGCCTTCAACTCCCAAACAACGCGTAGACTAAGCACAGTATACACGCGTCTACAATGCTCATGAGCTCAGTATGTGTAAACACATATATTTCACGCGACGGTTTGAGTACACACGCGGTATTTCGTACCGTACAGCCTTCGCTCATCGAGCTTACACTTCGACAACGGCGCGTATTTCGGATACGGATGCCAATAGTGGGATACGAGATCGTGATGGTGGTGTCATACATTGCTTATGCATCGTCGACAAGCCCCCGGCAAAGCTCTTCCGGCAACTTTCTTATAGATCACAAATTCCACTAAGCGCCGTTCCAAAAAATGTCTTCAACTGTTTGCCCAAGTTTGCTTTCACTCCACGCCCTGCGCCAACTACGTAGATGGATTTCGCAGTTCGTCCTCACGGAGCACCTACATCACTTCGCATACCAGTACGCACCGAGCGGGTCGCTGCTGTGGACGAACATAAAAGAGCCCTCTCTATCCGTATCCCTCCAGTGACGACAGAATGCAAGGGCACCACAGTAACGCATCCAAGACGTCTACCAAAGCACGTCTATCAGCACGTCCACCAAGCATTTTTTCTTCATCTCTGCCCTTTACGTCTGCCAGTCAACTTGACCTTCGCTTTCGTAACTCAGAGACGACTATCTCTCGACTTCGCTTTCGATCATCGCTCGTCTTCGGGCTTTCAACAGTATGACATCTCTGACTACCCGCCTCACGCCCCTGCTAACTGAATTGTCCGTAGGAATCTATAAAAAAATCGACAAAAATGCCATCTACTAGATCCGGCGCCGGTTCGTTTACGATGGCCGAGAATCTTCGTCTGTAGGCTTTACTTCCCCTCGCACGTCTTTCAGGCGGTATCGTGTGTATTGACATGTCTCTTAGTCCGCGCCGTCCAAGGGCAAGCGGCGTTGTCAGGCCCAGAGCCCGCAAAGCGGCAAATGACGATAGCCTCTATCAACCCCCCCCACGTCCGACGAGTCCCGAGGACGACGTTACCGTCTCTCGTTCAAAGCCCAAAGACACCTCCTCGCAACGCTCTTCTGGTGGTGCAGGCCAGAGGAGGACGACACATCGTGAGCTCGCGTACACCAAACCCGATTACGCAGTCACGACGCTGCAAGGAGGTGCGCCGGACGTGGTGGTGGAAGACCTGGATAGATGCTATCCGGCTAGGAAATGAGGAGGTGCCGGCCGTGCCGGTCCCCTATCCTCATCGGATGGGCCTCGACCACGTGGCCCCGGGATCTTCGAAACGAGTGGCCTGCCTTTGTCGAGTCCCCTGGGATATGACGACGTCGACAAAGAAGGCAAACTCGAGGATCTCTGGACCTTTTTACGTGGTCCACAACAGAACAGTGAGGTTTTCTTCCGCTACTACTTCGACCAGTTCGAGAAGTTGCGGCACAAGAAAACGGAGGCTCCCACGAGATTTTTTATTCGGTGGAAGTTGTTGGTGAGGAAGTTGGAGGAAAACGACTTTGAGAACAGCCGTCGACTTGCCCACCACTTTTTTTTCGCGGCTGCACGAGAGTGTCCAGAAGCCTCTTCGCCAAAAAAGGCGTCAAACTCGACAAAGTCCTCGACTTGTTGCACTCGGCGGAGAGGACGTGGAAATCTCTAGGCCTGGACCCTCCTTCCAAGCGGCCACACCGCGAAAATTCAACCGACGTGGAGGAGGGGGCCCAGCGGTGGGTCAAAACGGCCCAACCAAGGTAGATGATGTCGCCGCTGCATTCCTAAAAGGTCTTGGCCGCCCCTCAATACCCGTTCCCAACTCAGGACTAACTTTCGCCGCAGTCCCTATAGCCCACTCACTTCCCGGTAGGGCCGCCAATAGCTCGAAGCGCGTCTCATTCATGAGACAACCGCGCCGGGTATCACGCTTCCAATCCAAACGGCATCATACCCTGTCCACTAAGCGGAGGAAACTCTGCCACTGGGCAAGTTGATCGCGTCTGTCCACTAAGCGGAGGAAACTCTGCCACTCGGGTAGGCCTGCCACAAGCGTGATGACGATACTCGTGAGTCGACGCGTCTAGGCATGGCGTGTATCGCGCTTCCAATCCAAACGGCATCATACCCTGTCCACTAAGCGGAGGAAACTCTGCCACTGGGCAAGTTGATCGCGTCTGTCCACTAAGCGGAGGAAACTCTGCCACTCGGGTAGGCCTGCCACAAGCGTGATGACGATACTCGTGAGTCGACGCGTCTAGGCATGGCGTGTATCGCGCTTCCAATCCAAACGGCATCATACCCGTCCACTAAGCGGAGGAAACTCTGCCACTCGGGCAAGTTGATCGCGTCTGTCCACTAAGCGGAGGAAACTCTGCCACTCGGGCAGGCCTGCCACAAGCGTGATGATGGCGATACTCGCGAGTTGATGCGTATAGGTAGAGGCGACCAGCGCTTGGTTTCAGTGGGCATCTACTCCATCGTCGCGTCTTGTTCTCTTACAGCTTTCTCGAATGTTTCTCTCAACTGTTCACGGCGTTTTTCCGGGCACTTCGGGCATGTATTTCAGAGCTATTGCTCGGTCCGAACTGAGCAGTACAATTCCCCAGACCTTAAGCCTCGCGGCAATGAAGCGTCGTTCCCTCATCCTCATCAAATCACGCGGCAACGAAGCGTCGTGCTGCGCCCGACTTCCTCGTAGCTACGGTGGGCCAAGCGATATAGATTGGAATCAAGTGGCCCACGATGTCGCACGACCTCCTCGTAGCTACGGTGGACCAAGCGACATCGACTGAACCAGGTCGCCCACGATGTCGACTGAATCAGGTCGCACACGATGTCAACTTCGGCCGCAAGCTGCGGAAATCTGCCCGCACCCAAACACCCACCGTCATCAGCAGCTCGCGCGAGTCCATTACGTGAAATCGGTCATGCGCCCTCTGCAGCCTTACTGAATACCGTTCCGTACACTAAAGCACATATAGAAAAAACGTTAAAGTCTTTGATCAATTTGTCGCCCATTTTTTTTAAAGCTCGTTGTCTTGCGTAGATGCGCAGAAACCGTTGACGTGATACTGCAGAATCGCGGACTTGAGATGTCGACTTTGAGGGTCGACTTGAACTACAAAATACCCAACAACGTCTCGTACAAAACAACCCAGTCCCTAATCAAAATAAAGTCTCAATGTTAGACGCTTTTTCTATGTGATCAATGCGTCGCCCATATGAAAAGCTGTTGCTTTCGCGTAGATGCGCGTAGAACCGTTGACGCGATATCGTGAAATCGCGGACTTGAGATGTCGACTTTGAGGGTCGACTTGAACTACGTAATACCCAACAACGTCTCGTACAAAACAACCCAGCTTTTGGTTCAAATAATCTAATATTACTGAATAGACGCTTTTCAACGCTGATCAACGCTGTCGCTCGTTTAAAAAAGTATCTTTATAGGTATACAAACGTAAGAAGTGAAAATTTAAGTAGACAGACTTTTCAGAAACATGCAGTATTGATTTAAATTCCCTGGTTTTCCTTCTTACGTTGTTGACACAATTAAGATGCTTTTTTAGATGCAAGAACGTATTGATCACATAAAAAGCGCTTTTTTCAACAGCTTCGTTCAAATACAGATTCAGCGTGTTGTTGCTTTCTTCTTGTGATATCTACGAATTCCACGTATTCTGGAGGCACAGTGCAGGCGGTACATCTATAGGTCTTTTGGTGGGGGGGCAAAGTGGATGCATATGCAGTTCAGGTATATGGATTAACGCATATATGTAAATACACAAAGTAGCCTAAATTTTAGCGGCTCTTTCATTTTAAATCGCTCTTCCGTATATCAGTCGAAAGTACTTCGTACTTACGGATTAACGGAATGCTTCGTACGGATTACAGCCGCCCGTTTCGGTACGACTACGATACGCTAGGGAGGTCGTCTCGTCTTCGGTCTTCCTGTGTTTTCCCAATTTCAACAGAATTAAATTGGGCTGCTCGATCAGTATTAGGTAGATGGATTCTCAGTTCCACATCGAACCCATGGCCGGCCAATCACTCCTCCCGAAGATCTTCACGGACCTCCCCCTTTTCTATCATCTTCAATGCCCGTTGGGTCGTTCTGAGGGATGGGGCTTACCTGGGGTTCCTATTTAGATAGATAATGCCCATGTATGCACTGTATCACGGTTTAATAGGTCAATTTCTCAGCGAGTGCATGCCAATGGGCAACGGGCAACAGGCAGTCAGATGATGATGTCCCGTAGATTCAACTCATCTTGCTAGCAGCAAAAGACCTACTTTTAACTCTCGCTCTCTCTCTTTCTGTCTCGAGTTGTCGTCCGGAAGTCCTCGAGACACAGCTCGGCATGTTCGCCACGAGCCGGAATTATGGAGTTATGTCAGGGTCTATGCCGTAATCTGACGAAACGAAAAAGAGCGGGCGGGATAGGGATACCTGGTCGATGTCTCAACTCCCAGCTGTGCCTCTCTGCAGTCGTAGGTATCCCGTATCGTGTGAGAGTATCGTACTCGTACATACAGGGTAACGTTCGTGACGGAGGTGAGCAGCGCAGAAGCAACCCTTTATTCCGCACATAGTTGTCGTACCGGAACTTCACGAAGAAGCTATCCCGTAGCAACCCGTAACTCGCCAAATTCGTTCGAATTGACGCACTTTATTACTTCGTACATATCGTACGAAGTGGTAGGCAGTGTACATACTTGTACACGCCTAGTGTGTCCATGAGCATCTACATATCTCATCATGGGGTAAAGTAGGCAGTAGGCAGACCACTTTGCATGTGTTGGCATGGGAAGACCTAAGGAAAGCCGGGACGATCCACATCAAGCTTAACCACCCGCACGTCACTTTGGCTCACCCAACGTGTTCGGTAATCCGGTGATAGGTCATAGGCCGGGGGAATGTTGACTTTCACGCCTTTTTCGGCGCCTCTCTGGGTTAGATTGTCACATTCTGGACAGACAAAAGTAATACCTACTGTGTACGTCGTAGGAGGTACACTGATACGATACGTATCGTACATCGTCGATACCTGCCCGACCTACGACGATATGGCAGCTTGGCAGCTTAGATGCGGAATACTGCGCATCATCGTCAAGTTCAGAGCTGACTGCTTGCCGCCGTCGACGTTTAGCTGTGGTGCCCTACTTCCTCCTAGGTCAGTTAAAGTAAGTCCATCTGCAACGCGTCTCTGGCGGAGGAGCAGGATACGTCTGAGCCTTACATCATATCTCAGCGTAGGGTGTCCCGTTGGGTAAAGTACGAGTAGCAGTTCATGCCTCCGCTCTCAAAATAGTTGCCGAGAGCCATATATAGGCACAAATGTAATCGAATTTCGTAGGCGAAGCACGGGAGAGTGGAAAGGAAAGTAGAGTAATCCGTCCTCGCAGTGTTTCCGTGGAAGTGGACTGGCAAGTTGTATGAAGTAATTAGGTGGTAGGAGTGTCGAGTAATCTGTACGAACAGACCTGATGATATTCGAGAGGCTACTGGTCGTATTCATACGGCTCTTATTCAGCAGCAGCAGCACCAGCAGCAGCCACTGTATCCCGTCCCTTCCCCGTAAGTACACGATTGTACGGATTACTTGTATGATTGTAGCTGCTAGTTTCGACAATTTGGCAGGCCCCAGCCACTTCGATTCCTGACAAATCATTAACAAACAAAAGCTGCAAAAGCTGCAGGCTCGTGCGGGTGCGGGAACAACCTTCTGATGCTCGTCGTCATCATCAGTCTCTATCTCTTCCGACTATTCCGTAGATACTGAGCGATCGTAGGTATGTGTGAGGTAGTGCACCTACGCTACACTATTGATTGGTAAACCTCAGACGCCGCACGCCATGTAGGTAAGGTAGAGACGCTACACTCCGCCGCTGAGAGCACACGGGACCATGTAAGTGGCTGGTAAATGCTGGTAAAATGGCTACATATTGCACATACATGAACCGTTAGACTGCATGAGGCAAGTACTCCGTTGACCACCACCACTTATGTGCCCTACTATTAGTGCAGCGCAGTGTGGTGTTAAGTACCTACGGGTAGTGCTTCGTAGTGGGAAATGGATGCCCAATGTCCGCTGGAAACAGGCATGTCTGGGCAATGAACGGGCAGTGGGCAATGGGCATGCGCCCCTAGGGTTGGGAAGTCGACCTGAAGTCTCGCCAGGGCAGGATTGAACCACCACTCACGATACGGAATACCTCTCGTGTACATAATCGCGCCAGGTAGGTAAGGCATTGTCACAGGCCCAGGTTCCGCGCCGCTAAAATTAACGTTGGCTTCGTCGTGTGCCTACTGTAAGTGTACCTGGCGAGGTCCCTGCGCGGCGTACCGGATAGAGCTTATTAGCTCGCGATATACCCAAGGCACAGACATGCATAGGTACCATGCCAGTGCAGGCACTGCCGAGCTTATTTTCTTCACGTGTTCCCCTGTCAGAAATGTACCTGTTATTACACGGCGCTAGTACGACAATAGTTACGCTCGTCTTGCTGAGGTACCGCTACGGGCCTAGGTAATTAGCAGGTCTTTGATCACAGGCGCCAATTAATCGAATCCCTCTAAACCCACCAGGCCGATAACTAGGTTATGTAGGCGTTCTGCTCTGCTGCTGTCCTGCTCTGATCTGCTCTGCTCCGTCCTGTCCTGTCCTTGTCCTGCTTCGCTCTGCTTCTGCTCTCGCAGTTCTGGAGTCTCCAGTTTCTCTCGTGCCGCGTTTCGCTTCGCTTCGCCCTCCTCACCAGCACCGTTAAACCTTGGAAAGTACCTAAGGGTGCACTATAATGCTTCTGGGCACTACAGAGCGACCCCTTCGTTTCCGCTTCTCACACAACTAACTACCTAGCTGGGACTCTTTCTCTCACCCAGTCCAGTCCAGTTCGTGAGATCCTCGCCCCGTCTCGTCCCGACTCACCTGATAATCGTTCCGCCGTCTGGATTTTTATCTTTTTTTTATCTTTCTTTATCATCCCTACCCGTGTTTTTATTATATTCCGTACTGCATTTTCCCACAGAACACGCTCTCGATCACGGAGCTGGACCAACGATGCACTAGATCTGATCTCTCTCTTGGCTGCCCCTCGGAATACAGCATACACCTACGGCATTCAACAATTGCCGGTCCACTCAAAAGGATCATTGTGAGCATTCCCTGCCCCCGAAATCTTCTTTCTTCTGTGTATTCCGGACTTCCATGGCGGTTGTTGTTTGTTTTTGAGAGCATACCTATCTCCATATCCATATACACATCCATACACCCGTTTCCGTGACTGCTTGCGATCGCCGATTAGCATTTCACTTGCACCTTCTTCTTCTTCTCTCCGTCCAGACGCGTGGGCAGCAGGAACAGGAAAGAACGGGAAAGAGCATAAAAATAATCCCCCCAAACTGTAATAATTCAACAATCCAGAACTTGAACCTCTTATTTTCTACAAAAAAAAGACTCCCGCACAATTATACACGCAGACACTACCCTATACGGCATTACCGGCCGCCCTCTCGCTCCTTTTTCCCTTTACTTATCGTGTTTCTTTTCTATCTCGCCATATTAAAAATTAGTCATTCCCTTTTCGTCCAGCATCTAATAGGCTAGTGAGGAAGGCCTTCATTTCGAGAAGCTCGAGGCAATCTACCGAGCTCCCCTTGGACCCGCTCTCCGACTCTGTGGTTCCTTCACCCTGGTCCTCCCTCCCACCATCCCCTTGATAGTCCTGCTATCAATCCGCTCCTTGATCACCTCACCCTCCGCCACTTTCTTTCAGTCCCATCTTCTCAATTCCGTGTTATCTGTATATTCAATTCTACGTCTACGTCTGAGTCTACGTCTCACTCACCATCGACTCGGTCCATTCAGCATCCTCTCCGTCTGCATTGGATCCCCAGACCGACGCCTAGGAAAACCCTTACCGTTCGCTCTCTGAACCAGACCCTCGATCCGATCTGCATGAACACGCACAATTCCATGGCTCTTGTATAGAGCAAGGTAATCGAGATAGGAACTGCATCGGAGGAATAGCTGTATAACACTCGGCGGAAACACGGTCCGGACTTGACTCCTCGGACCCCCCCCCCCCCCCCCCTTTAAGACCTAATACCATCCCTCTGGCATCTATTTCACATGAAAATGACGGTCGCACACGATTTGGCCCACCGGCGGTCCACGACCCCTCAGGGGAACAACACCATGGCTCTCGGAGACCGCTTCGAGGTCTTGAAGGATATCGGCGACGGCAGCTTTGGTAGTGTGTGTTTGGCGAGAGTACGGACAGCCGGTGCCAGTGTTGCTCGTCGCGGGACCGTAGTATGTAGCAAGCCGTGGTGTGGAAGCTCTCCGTGACTGACGAGCATGCATTAGATCGCGATCAAGACCATGAAGAAGACCTTCGATTCCTTCACGCCCTGTCTGGAGTTACGAGAGGTAGTATTTCTACGCACGCTGCCGCCCCACTGCCACCTGGTCCCGGCACTGGACATCTTCCTCGACCCTTACACCAAGAAGCTACACATCTGCATGGAATACATGGAGGGAAACCTATATCAACTAATGAAGGCTCGGGATCACAAGTGCCTTGACAATGCCGTCGTCAAGAGCATACTCTTCCAGATTATGCATGGTCTGGAACACATCCATGCACACCACTTCTTCCATCGAGACATCAAGCCCGAAAACATCCTCGTCTCTACCTCTAACCACCAAGACTCGATCAATTCATTCCGACGATACTCAGCACTCGTAACGCCGCCGTCTACACCGCCAACATATACGGTTAAGATCGCCGATTTCGGTCTAGCACGTGAGACGCACTCGAAGTTGCCATACACCACATACGTATCGACCCGGTGGTATCGTGCCCCCGAGGTACTGCTCCGTGCTGGTGAATACTCTGCACCAGTCGACATCTGGGCTATCGGTGCCATGGCCGTCGAAATCGCTACGCTGAAGCCGTTGTTCCCTGGCGCCAACGAGGTCGATCAAGTGTGGAGAGTCTGTGAAATCATGGGCAGCCCTGGCAACTGGTGTAATAAGGCGGGCAATCGTGTGGGTGGAGGTGAATGGAAAGAAGGAATTCGGCTAGCCGGCAAATTGGGATTTTCCTTCCCCAAAATGGCTCCCCATTCGATGGATACCATCCTCCAATCCCCACAATGGCCGCCTTCGCTCAGCCAATTCGTCACCTGGTGCCTCATGTGGGATCCGAAAGCCCGGCCGACATCTACTCAAGCCTTGGCACATGAATACTTCGCTGACGCTGTGGACCCATTGAGGCCAAAGTCCTCGGCATCCAAGATTCTAGGCCGGAAACACTCGGATATTGGCCGATCCAAGGAGTCGGGCTTGTCTGTTACATCGAAGCCTTCGTGGTTCCGAAAGTCTCTGATAGGCCGGTCTGAAGCCGCGGAGCCCACCACCGAAACTGTTGCGAAGAACGTAGCAGGACCCCGACCGCTTCCCGTTCAAGGCTCGGCCGCAGACACGGCTGCTACCAAAGCGTCAAATGCAAGCAAACGCACCACCTGGGCTAATGGACCCTCTAACGTAGCCCCTATGCCCATCCTACCGACTATCCGACCCATCTCACCTCTTCCCGACGTCGTCACTGCACAGGCTAAACGTCACCCTTATGGTATCACAAATGAACGCTTAATTGGAACGGGCGAAAAGATCGGCAAGAAAATCAGTCGTCAGCTCTCGCTAACATCAGGCTCAAATCACTACACGGAGATGCACCGTCAACAAGCCGAGCGTGCTCTCAATGGCACCGGACTAGCCTCGCCACCCAGTGCTCAGAAGGAAAGCTTCTTCTCGCACCTCCGAAAGCGTGCGAGGAGGTTTTCCGGGAGGCATCAGACTCCCGTTTCCCCTTCCTTCGATGATATTGAGGCACAAGCAGGATGTGGACCGTGGTCAAGCAACAGATCATCGTTGACCAACATTGCTGAACAGGGCCAGAATCCCAGGGTAGACACTTATGACTCGCTCGACAAGACTCTCCGGGACGCCCCAAACGCTTCTAGCAATGCCAACTCACCGACACCGCCCGTTCATGCTCCCAGTGGTCACTTGAAGCGGCATCACTCATTACCTCATCAACAAGCTCGATCAGCGGACAACCTGCTCAGCGCAGCCCGCTCGAGTGGCCCGATTTCCAGTCGGACGCGGAGAGCTCAAGGCGCTCATGGTGTGCAAGGCGATGCTCTTGACGAGGAGGACGAACTACTCGACGAGGCTCTGAACTCGGCTCACAAGGCCATGACGCGCCTCGAAAAGGATGGAAAGCCCGGTCTTCGGCAATCCGCCAGCAATCTGGGACTCTCGAACCCTTACCCGACGCCTTCTCCGTCAGCAAGCGGCAACATGGCCATGTTCGGCGACGGGCAAGAGCCGATCACGCCTAAGCCGCTGAACGCGAAGAGCCCGGCAGCGAGAGACGCAGAGCAGAAGTGGCCTACACCACCGTATGAAGGAGGCGAATGGGCGTCGACGGCGAACGCGAGCATCTGGGCGGCAAGCCGGTTCTAAAAAAAATCTAAGAAAAATCTCAATGGTTACAAAAGTCAAGTGGTTAAAAGGTCTATGGTGTCAAAAGGTCAGATTTTGTTCCGTTCCGATTCTATCAGTCGTCAGCATTCAGCCGCTCTCAAGAGCAGGACCACGATTTGCATCGTTTTATCTATCAATCAATCATTGGGTGGTGTTTGAGGGGCTTCCGTGGTCATATTTCTGGGCACTATGGCGTATTATTTTTTCTGGCGGGCATCTATGCATTCACTCCTTCGTTGGACTTTTCTCTGGTTCCATCTCTCCCATTGAGATTTCAGCAGCAAAAAAAAAAAATACCTAACTTAATCTCGAATCTCGGGGCGACTGCGCACTTCGTTCGATTTTTATTTCATGGCGATCTCAACGCACAAAATACCCAATTCCAATACTACTACAGCTTACCACTTACAACTTGCAACTTGCTGCTGGGCGAGCATCAGCTTGCAGCCACTACCTAAAGACCGCTTCTTCTTTTTACTCTACTCGAATAATACCCAATATAGAATCATCATTTTTCGGGGGGCGATGGAAAAAAACGGGGTTTTGGAACCCCAGCAAGCGGGTGATTTTCTTTTGTGTGCGAATTAATGAGACGAAATCGGGGCTTGTCATCTATCATAGGTCTCAAGTTTCGTCTTGGGAGGGAGGCATTCGGTTACTATCTATCGTACTGCAAGTGCGCCCTCGAAGACGACAGTCAGTCAGTCAGTCGGTGGTCTGCGAGAGGCGGTCTTGTGATATATTCTCTCTCTCATCTACTACACATTGTACCAAAAGCAGCCAGCGGAAGGGGACGTTGGTGGAAGGGGTTGATTGATACAGGTCACAGATCGAAGTCTATACACGCGTGAGAGAGAAGACGCCATCCTTTTTTCATCTACACCAGGACATCTATCCATCGACACATCTGCGTTTGGATGTACCGAGTACAAATGGGCGGTGAAGCGACTACGTGTGTGGTTGCGATGCACTGTATTGAAGACGGGGCGGAGTCATCGAACATACATGCATACATTTTGTTATATACGCTAATCTCGCGATAATGGGGAAAGGAACGAAGCAGCTTGGGCGTCTAATAAAATGTGCATCGCAACCGTGGACTCCGTTGCCATTGACGTGACATCTTAGAGACTTGCCATATTATATGGGTTTGTTGTCTTCGAGTTGAACTGATTCGTTGCCGGGTGACGGTGCCGCCAGAGCGTCAGACGGTGCTCCGTAGATCCTATCCATGTCCGTACGAGTACGGAATAGATTGTATGACTTCAGGCAGCAGAATAACTAACTAGCCGGGCAGCCTGGCTTGACACCAGGCAGCTCTCATTGAGACTCGTGAGACTGTCGAAGACTTCTTAGAAGTTGCGTTGCTTACTATGTCGATTCAATCCTTCAATTCATCTTTTACTCTTCAGATCTCATTCTTTTTAATATAAATTCATAGAAAATCTTACAATTGAATCAACAGTTTCTCCCATTTTCACGTTTTTTATTCCGTATATGGTGTCAGCAAAAAAGACGGACGGGATCGAATCAGCTTGAGCTGAGGCTGTGCAGGAAACGCGCAAAAAGGGCGATCCACAAATCTTTCTTTCTCCAGGCTATCTATCAATCACCACTAACCATCCAGCCATCCATCCTCCGCAGCGACTCCGATCCCCGTTGTTCTCCCTGCCGCTCACTTACATCTTACAATCTGACATACATACATGATCAGACATACCTTATTCCCTCTTCCGGTCTTCTCATCGTCAATCAAGCTAGCGACGGCGTGTTCGAACTAGATCAAAAACTTTTGCCCGCTACTACTTACTACTATTTTTATATATCTGTCGTGAACGGGAGTGGATGATATAAATTCGATAACGGGTACGAAGTACTTGGAGTAAGTATACGTTCGGCGTTACGGGATAATAGGTATCTAGGTAGCAGTTAAAAAAAAGGAGGCAAGGTGATGAATTCGGTGTAAAGGCGGGAAGATCTAGTATCACAGCGTGAAAGAGAGAAAAGAAATCACACACACACAAAATGAACCTCAATCTCGCCCTCCGCCCGGCGCCGCAGAACACGAGGAACCAAGCGAGCAGGAACCACTTCATCAACAACTACACGCCGCCGTCCTCGACAGAGGCCATCGACGCTCTGCACGAGCCCGCGCGCGAGTTCACGGTCTCCAATGACCGTCTCATCGTCGGCGTCGACTTCGGCACCACATTCTCAGGGTATGTCTCATCCCCTCCCTCACCCATTACTCTCATCTAACACCCTCCCAGAGTCGCAGCCGTCTACAGCTCGACGCCAGACGACATAGAAATCATCAAGACCTGGCCAGGCGGGAACGGGATAACCTCCGACAAGGTGCCCACAGAGCTATCCTACTCCCCCTCACCAGGCATAAAATGGGGCTTCCAGTTCAAACCCGAGGAGTCGCGGCTCCGCTGCATCAAGCTCTTCCTCGACCGCGCGCAAAAGCTGCCCTTCTACGTCAGCGCGCAGGAGACAGCCACGCAGCTCCAAGCCGCGGGCAAAACCGTCGTCGAGGCCGTGACCGATTACCTGACGGCGATCCACGCGCACACGATGGATGTGCTGACGAGGCGGTACGGCGAGTCCTTCATGGCGAGCACGAAAGTCGACTTCGTGCTCACGTGCCCCGCCGTCTGGTCGGATGCGGCCAAGAATCTGACGCTGCAGGCTGCTGAACGCGCGGGTATGGGCTCGCGGGAGGAGATCCTTATGATTAGTGAGCCGGAGGCTGCGGCGGTTTATACGCTGAAGGCGATCCAGCCGAATCATTTGAGTGTGGGGGATAATTTTGTCGTTTGTGATGCGGGCGGGGGGGGACTGTTGAGTTCGTTGCCCCCTTTTTCTTTTTTTCCTCCCTTTTTTTGAAAATGTGAGTGAGTGAGAACTAACAGAAGCAGTTTGATCGCATACAAAGTAATCTCCCTCAAGCCCCTCCGCGTCGAGGAATCCGCCGTGGGCACGGGCGGCCTCTGCGGCAGCGCGTTCCTGAACTACCGGTTCGAGGAGCACGTGCGCAGTCGACTGGGCCACGCGCGCTTCGACGAGATGAAGCTGAAGAAGGCGAAGACGTGGCAGATGGGCCTGAAGTACTTCGAGGAGTTCGTCAAGCGGAACTTCAACGAGGACGAGCATCAGGAGGTGAATGTGCCGTGCGTGCCCCTTTTCCCTTTCACTACCAAATATACCTAAGTTCTTTCGACATGCTTGGATTCAACATGCTGACGACTCACAGCTTCCCCGGCCTCCCCGACGACGAAGAAGCCCGTCTCGACTCCGGCTTCCTCATCCTCACAGCTGCCGAAATCAAAGACATCTTCGAGCCCGTTGTCAAAGAAGTGCGCGACCTCGTCCAAGGCCAAGTCGACGGACTGCGCAGCAAAGGCGGCGTCGTCTCGGGCATCGTGCTCGTCGGCGGGTTTGGGCAGAGCGAGTACCTCTACAAGCGGCTCAAGGCGCACTTCACGAGCGGTGCGCCGCCGCCGTACTCGGAGCGTCCCACGCGCGCGACGGCGCGGGCGATTGGGGAGAACGGGTCTATTGAGGTCATGCAGCCGCTGTATGCGTGGACGGCGGTCGTGCGGGGCGCCGTGTTGCGCGGGCTCGAGGGGAATATGGTGGTGAGTCGGAAGGCGCGGATGCATTACGGCACGTCGTATGCGACGGTCTACGATGAGGAGAAGCATAGTGTGAGCGAGCGGTATTGGAGTCCGCTGTGGGAGCGGTGGATGGTGAGTGATCGGATGCAGTGGCATATTGCGAAGGTGAGTCTTTTTATTTCTATTCTTACTTCTTCGTTTCTTTTCTTCTTCTTTTTTCTTTTCGGTCTGAATTATTGTTCCCCTTGAATGGGAACTGATCTATCTACAGGGCGAAGCCATCACCCCCCCCTCCCCCATCGCCTTCCACTACACGCGCAACTTCCGCCCGGGCCAATCCCTCATCGTAACAGACGACCTCATCGCCTGCGACGCCGACGAGCCGCCCGCCGCCTACCACCGCGAGCTCGTGCACGTATGCACACTAACAACAGACCTAAGCGCCGTGCCGCGGTCCCTCTTCACGCGCCTCACGACAACGCGGGGCGTCGAATTCGACAATCTCGATTTCACGCTCGAGATGATCGTCGACAGTGCCGGACTCGGGTTCGAGCTCAAAGTCGACGGGGAGCGATACGGACGCGTGGAGGCGGAGTTTCACTAAACCATTTTTTTGCTGCTATGAATTGAAGCTGTACGAGATGACGATGCTATACGAACGACGCGACGATGAAGGGAGAGAGAGAGGCGACATGTAGTCTTTATAAGGTAGGTAGGTAGATATTAATCGCAAAACACCAAGAAACCAAGCGGATACACAAACAAAACAAAGAACAACAATCAACATCGCATCAAAACAAACCATTCTATCCTTACGAAATATATATTCATGCCCACCATCGCAGACGAACCCATTCTCCAATCTCCCCTGAGAAAAGCCCGAGCAGCCAGAATGTAACCACACCAAGCGAACCAATCAATCAATCAACAAAACGCCCAAACTGCTGCCTAGAATTCTACATTTCTTACTCGTACTCCAAATAAAAAAAAAAGGCAGACCGCGTTCACTTCAGCAAGGCAACCAGACTTATGTACGTCCGATGGAGACTAGGTAAGAAGTAAGACCAGCATGAAAATACCTACACTCTCCTTCACAAGTGCTTATTTCTTTTCCTTCGCTCACACCTGGGTTGCTCTACCTGGACTGTGCGTGCTGTACCTACATATCTGCTGCGTAAGTGAGATACCGGAATACATGCCGTCTACCCTCACCCATTGGTAGATCAAGCCCAGGTAAGATGTCTTCATACGGAATAACACCAACACACGTAGGTCTGTAAGTAAGAACACGACTAGGTACTTACTTGTCCTCGGTGTTTCCAGGGGGGGGGTTGGATGATACGTATCATATATCATAATAACACCTACCGACCTCGTCATCCAGACCTCCTGTCTCTTATACATACGTAGCACTTCCCGTTTCCTTTCTCTTGTTTCTTTCTCTCGTCTTTTTTCTCCTCTTTCTCACCTTATCTCCCACGGCACGAATCGAAGGGGAGAACCGGTACATAACCGACCTCGCTTACACCTACTCGCTCGCGTACGGGCTTCGCCACTCAATGCAAGGGACACAAGAGTCGCGGTGAAGGGCAGGGAAAGATTAAGAGAGAAAGACGGCTTGCATTGGACATCGGACCGGCTTGACTGACTCGGGAACCCAACATCCCATCCATCTTCCTCTCAGCTATTAGCGTCGTGAACAATCTTCCTCATTACACATTCATTCATTTCATAACTTTCATTGTCTCATCCATACATTTTGTGTGTTCGGAATCCAACGGTATCATGACAACGACGACAACAACAACCAAAACCATCAATAAGAAACAAGAAAAAGGTCATAACATCATGAGTCATGCGATCCCGTACCCAAGATAAAGTCCAAGGAGAAAAAGAGAAGAGGAGAAAGAAGAGCCTCGACACGCGGCTCACGATCCGCTCATCACCCTCGTCGATGCACGGGAGTGGGGTGAGGTAACAGAGTGGTAAATTAACGCAGAAGTGCGACTTTCGCATCTCAGATCCCATGGAGGCAGTGATGCATCGATGGCAGGTATACCCCATGTGGGTGGTTGCATTCGCCTGCTCTGGTGCGCGACTCGATTTTGAGGCTGATGTTCGCCTCGTCGATCTGTGGAACGCATCCCTGTCACCCACCCGAAACGTCGTATATACCAAGCACTCGCCGCTCTTTTTTGTTTGTTCTTTCTCTGACTCCCTCTTGTGTCTTTTGTTTTCTCTTTTCTCTACCTCTCAAGCCCGGGAAGACGGGATATCTCCTCCCAACACGACAACGTCCCAAACAATTCGAAAGGGCATAAACAGATACGTAACGGAGAAAACGAAAAGAAAAAAAGATTAAAATGGAAAATAAAATCCGAAGAGCAAGCTCGGCAGCAATTCGGTCAATGGATGATGCTGATCCACCTCAACATCTGTGGCAAGATGGCGAACCGAAACTCATGATGTGTGATCCCGACATCGTCGACTCCTGGGTTCCTAGGAGGATCACCATCATCATGATCCAGCTCGCTTTGCCATCACTCAGCACCGTTGTCACTGATGTATTTCACAGATCCTGCGTGACCTTGTCGTCTCGGATGAATTGGCTTGTTGTCGTCGAGACCCCCTCTTTTCATCAAGAGGGGAGGGGGATTGGTATTCCTTTCGCGCCTCTTTCCCTGGCGGGAGCTCGTTATGGCCGATGATCTTCATATTACGGGGCTGAGGCGCTTCGTTCCAAGAGCACACCTTCTCAATGCGCTCCTTACCAACCAGTCCTTTCTTTTCGAGGTGTTCGTTGAGGTCATAGTCGGGACGTATATGATCAACAGTATACTTCGATTGCCAGAAATGATTGAAAATATGCGTCATGCGGTTGATGAAGGTTTGATGAAGAAGAGCGCCATTCACACATTCGAAGACATGTTCGTCACAGAACCAGCAGTTGGCTTTGGGCGGCAGGCTGCAAGCCGATCCGTAATGGTCGGAAATCATGTGTTGAGTCCAGTCTCGGAACTGCGTCAGATCGAAAGTCCGCCCACAATCACTGTACCCGACGAACTCGCAGGGCATAAGTACGGGATTGCCGTGTGGATCCAAAGGTAGGTCGGGTACCGTCGCCATCGTGGTCACAGAGGCAGCATCAGAGGACATGGAGGAGTCGGAACTCCGACGGCTGGACTGGGAGTCCACGGAAGAGAAACTCGATTGTCGATCACGAGAAGCCATGATGTTGCGACTTCTGGGCAGATGCTTGAAGGGGGGGGATTGGTGTATGCTTCGAAGTGTGACGTCCACTCGAAAGTCGTTTCTTCAGGTGCGGCCGACTAGTCTGCGAGGACGTTGACACAATCCACAAGGGATATACCGAGAGTATGAAATGGCGCTGGCGTCGACACTGAATAAGAGGCCGGGGCCGGGGCCGCTGAGGAGCGACAATTCAAACAAACGAGACGATGCCACCGAGGACACTCAGTCTTGGATACGCGTAGCTAGTGCCGGGATTTATAAAGGATGCCGCTTCGTCGGATGCACACACGAGATTTCAGAGCTCCTCGACAAGAGTTGGAGTAGCACGGCAGGCCGTGGCTTGCAGGCGGTGAACCAAGTAACTCTGAAGTCGGATGAGGTTCAAGTTCTCCCTGGATGAAACAGAACAGGATGCTGAAAAAGAAGTCGAGCGATGGACAGGATGCTCTTAGGGAGCTTTTATCCTTTTCGTGAAATAGCAGCCCGAAGGCTTTTCACGTTGGATGGCGGAGCAAGAGGGGTCAATGAGTTAGCAAGGGGACCAACCAAGGTCCCGATTGCGATAACAGGGATCTCACTCACTACATGCGATACTGGCACCAGCGCGTAACAACAACTTTCTTGGACGACCTGGAGCCGAATGACTATCCCGTCTGGGGACTGCAAGAAACCATGTCATCCATGACACCATACTCGGTATTTGTTGGTGATCATCAGGCCGCATTGTGAGACAGCATTGGAGTGAGCTTCCATAGGTTGGATTCCCTGCGTCTTCATCGACATCTCTCGTTGGGTTGGAAGGCTTGATTGCAGCTGTCAACGTCGGCACGTTAGAAACCACGACACGCAATCGTGCAGCCAAAACTGGGTCTTGGCAGCAAAAGGAGAGAAGCCCTTCTGCTCCCTACAGCACTCGCCGGGTTTGCTTTCTCCGCGACATTGAAGAGCACAGCCTATCATGAAGGCATTCCGATCGCGGCATCGGAAGAACGAGCGACATTGCTTGGTTACGACCAGCCAATCCGATTACTTCGTTGACGCGGCGACATATCTTATGAGGAAGAAAAAGAGAGATAGAGAGAGGAAAGAGGGCTGCTTCAGCCGTGGAATCTCAAATGACGTTGTGCCCTATAGGAAGAACCCACCGTTCTTCAGCTAAACCAATGCAACATAACGCTGGTTAGCCAATCTGCTGGGATGGAGCCCGCACCGCATATTCGTCAACTCGTACATAAGTTAATCGAACGAGGCCCGGGAAACCAAGAAAAAGCAAAAGGGTAATCGGAACAGGGACTCGTTTCAGAGCAGAGAGCCCCTTAATCGGACCGCCAGTCCGCGACAGTCGGGCATTAATTTCTGTCAAGCACTGGGCATCTAATACCCGCAACCAATACTGATTCTTGCTTCGAGATCCGAAACCACACGAAGGAAGACGATGGCTCGCAGAATCGCATTTTATTTCCTCATGCCAATGCAACGACGCGTCATGCCGTGGCATGCCTCGAACCGATTCGATCACGTGGCGCCAACATCTTTCGAGAAGAACTCAACCATGTGGAATGTTTTGACCGTCTATGCAGATTACTTCGAGAATCGCGTTGATAAGTGACAGGGTTTTTGTTTGTTTACATGCCAAATTCGGAGCACTACTTGATGACCTGAATTCGAAGTCGATTCGACCGATTCCGAGGACAATCGGCACTGGGTCGACTGATCACGAAAACGCATAGGGCGGTGATGGGTCTTCTTCCGTTCAAATATTCCGTAAGTTGGCTGCCAATGAGCTTCAAATTGATGCAGTTGACTCGCCAACCAGACTGGCAATTCGCTTGTTGGTATCGTACTACTAGCGGAACTGGGTATCTCAGTGATATTGATCCCAGCATGTGGCGACTAATACATCGACAGGCACTTCGTGAAAAAACGGGTGAGCTTTTCAACTCATTGGCTCATGCATCTCATCTCATGCATCTTGAGCTGTGAAATTTCGTATGGAGACGGTACCACAGTCCAGGATAGTACTGGTGGGGAGGGACTTGCTGGCGTGGCACTTGTAGGCAGGCTCTAAACGCCGAGGGGTTCATAACCGCAGAGCCTCGGGACCCTAACATGCTCGAAAGGCCCACGCTTTTCTGTCCCGTTGTCAGCTTGGATCAAGCTCCCCCAGGTTTGCAGGCTGGTGTTTAGAACAGAAGCGGACGGGCCGTAGGGTTGGTTTGCAGCACCCCACACTTTTGATGTTGCATCTGCCAGATGTCATTACCAGGTTAGATAGAGTCTTTGCTTCGTGACTTTCTTCGGGCTTCAAAGGTTCAGGCCTTAAACTGGTTTAGGCAGTCTGTCTTGAGCCGTGGAATAGGTATGTACTAGGTATTAGGTAGGTAAGAAGAGATATCCCGTAATGCAGTCCAATCCGTAGAACCAGCTTCATTCAGAGCTGCAAAGGACTGTTGCTTTGGCAATCACATTTCGATAATGAGAGTGTTTACCATTTTCATCCCCGGTCTTCACGATGCCTGGAAACGTGATGCACCGTACTTCTCGCGATGTCAGGATATCATCGTCCTCCTCGCCGATATGGTCCATTTCGTCGGCTTCAAATATTAGTCTCTGGTAGGGTTGTATTTTCGGCATGATCACCTTGAACGAAGCCTTTTGCGCCACTAATAACTGTGCTAAACCGATGGCGTTGGTTACGAGAACCCGCAGAGTCTGATCTCTCATGTCCGTGGGTTTTGCATCTGTTATGTTATTCAGGATATCGTTGACTCTCGTCATGACCTTACTTATAATGGCATCAATTTCGTGCTGCATCCTAGGGGCGCACTCTCTTCGAAGCAACGAGAGAGTCATCGCACGCCATTCATTCACAGCTTCAGTCGAACCTGCGACATCGGTTAGAGCACGTTTCTCGATGAGCGCGTAACACGGTTCATACCATGATCCACCAGGTACTTTTCTATCTGCCCTAAATGAGTCGCCTGTTCTTCGGGAAGACCAACGAAGTATGCATCGAAGATCATCTCCACCAGGATACTCGACACGATCGACTGCAAGAACGCGGCTCTAGTCTCACTAACAGCGAGCTCTTCGTACATAGGGACGAGGCAGCTAAGGTCGTCTATGATAGTCTGGCCCGCTTTCTCCAGATCTACGGCAGAGTCAGTAAGGGGTTCCCGCGATGCGCCAAGGAGCAAGCCTCATACCGAAGGACGACCTTCTGAAGTGCGATACGACCCAGTTCTGGAGACTATTTCGGAGCTTCGCCGCAGTCTCGGCAACCTCCTCATCGCTCGGCTGGTCGCTCCTCTTGGTGCTCGCGCTCACCCACTGCTTGAGCCCAGCAATCTGAGACCGCAGCGACCGAATTTCGCTGTCCCTGTCATCCAAGTCTCTCTGTACGGATTCCCGGTCTTTGCGGAGCTTTGATTTCTCAGTCTCCCTCAGATCGACTTCGGTGCGAAGCAGTCGAAGCTCGGTTTCGACGCGGATAAATTGTTGGTTCAAAGCCGAGTACTTGGCTTGCCAGTGACTTGAGGTCTCGCTCTCAGTCCCAGACGCTTCGTCAAGAGCGCCGGCGAGTTCGGTCTCACTAGCGGCAAGATCCCGCATCAACTCCGCAACTTGGTCCTGCAGCGTCCTCTCCCTTTCCTTTGCCGGCTGCGCCCCACCACTGCCATCTTTACTGATAGCGTTAACCTGTTCGTGGAGAGTGTCACTTTCGACAGCTGGGGAGGCTACCGACGATGCGAGACGGCTGTACTGAGCGCGAGACGGAGCTGTGATTACATTACTACTACCTTGAGACGAGCTCGAGGGACGATTGGAATGTCTGGAGCTTCTGCGCCTGTGGGAGGAGCCCATCGTGTCGAGATGTCGAGGCTGGAGGGAAGAAATAAAGAGACAAGCAACAAGTCGATATCACTCGTGGTCCTGCCGGCGTCGGTACCGGCTCCAGTTCCCCAAACATGGAGAGGATGTAAGATGCATGGTGAGATTGTACATACATACAGCTAACCAACCGTACCTAAGCAGTTAGGGATGTGGAATACCTACTCGTACATAAGGGACCACCGCCATTCCGTACACTAACACTAGATGGAGGCGGGAAAGCGATGACAGATGTCAGGCAACAGGGGTTTGTCTTGTGTCAGCCCAATGGCGGTCGTTTTTTTGACTTTTTATAGCGCACATCGTGCCTTCCGTACATGGCCCAGGCTGCACGACTTGGATGGAAACTGCAGGTGGTACGCGCCTGGTACCTCCTGGAACCCTCTAGCGCTCGTACCTCCTGCGTCGCCCGGGGCCCAGACACCAACGCTCGTAGCGAGGACAGTGTCCCTTACAGTGCTTACCAAGCTGCAACTACCGATCGGTAACTGCTAATGCACAGTGTGCACAGTAATCGGAAATCGCCCTGCTTAGGAATGCATCACCGGTTTATACCCACGTGTACACGTGCTAACCAGAGCACAATGTCCCAAATTTTTTCACACGTCAGATAGGACATATTCCGAATTGGGATACATTGCACGTCTTCGTCTCATACGAGAGAGATGATGAGTGAAGATAGCCCGAGCGTCAACAACGGGAGTTAACTTGAGCAAGAGGACAGACAGTTTTCTCATGCTGTGTCATCCAGGTCCCGAGCACAAGGACATTACACACGAGATGCCCTTAGGCATCCATTTAGCCATGCAACGGGCTTGCCATACCCTACACCAGCATGCATGGCGACAACTTGACCCGAAACGGCCACCACCCCTTTCAGTATACGATACGAGAATCCAGGGTTACCCTCGATAGGTAAGCAGGCGTCCGAACCGGGAGGTCCATCTGTCCCATCTACGTATTGCCCAAGACATCCACTGCAACGGTAATATGTAAGATGGTCGACGGCACAGGGCACGGCTCAGCAGGCAGGGAATGGGAAAAGGAAGGTCAGAGGGAACGAATCACACGTTCGCACCCAAACAATCCTCCGGCTCGGCTCCTCGAATCCCGCCAAACGAGAGGCTTAGGGGAGAATGAATGGGAATGATTTGAATTAAAAAAAGTGGGAATTTTTCTTGTCCACAACATCACATGTATCAATCACACTTCGATCTCAGCTTCGACCTCGTATGCCTCGTCGCCATCGGCGAGTTTCTGCGCGCCCATCTTGCAAATCGCGATCGTCTCCACGGATACGTTCTCCATCCATGCGTAGTCGTGATATCTGTCCAGGATCTGCCGGGCGTCGATCGTCAGCCGCTCGCCGCGCTTCCCCCCTCTGCCCTTCACGTAGATCGTGTTTAGAATCGTAGCATGCAGAAGTAACGGCCGGTTGTCCTCCGCCATGAGTCCGGCGTCCCGGAAGACGGAGCGCAGCTTCTCGCAGAATCTCTTCAGTACGCCGTTCGGGTCCAGCGGCGGCGCGTAAAGCACCGCGGCCCTACCGGGCGACTGCATTGAATGCAACCCCCTGAGACTCACCGACAGCAGGGAAGACGGTTCTGCCGCAGCGGCTAGCTCAGTCGGAGCCGGGCCTGACGGAGCAGCAACATCGGCTAAGATCTGCCGAGACTGTATAGACCTAAGCAGGGCCACGGCGTTCTCGAGCCCCTCATTTTTCGGGAAGCTCATGACGCCCAGCGTCAGATGCAGCGTGCCGACAGGCCGGACTACCAGGAGGGATCCACCAAGGTCAGTCTGGAAACAGCAAACAACAGCAAACCAGAAGCATCATGATCATCTGATTATCTGATAATAGTCAATGACAACGTACCGGCTTGTTCGGGAACCCCGAAGCTATCGGGGCTGGTGACATCAGTCTTGAACGCAGACAAACTGGCAGCGAGCTGGCGGCGGCCGGCGGCCGTAGTCAGAGGGATGCAGAGGAAATGAGTCGGTCTCGGCGGCATTTCCTATGTAAGTCAAGGGCAACACACCACGGTAAGGTATTCCGTATTTTCCGTGCGCCAAAACACACAAAACAAAAAACAAACCAAGTATGTAATCCGTACCGTACCGTGCTAGTAGGCTATTTGTATAATAGGTAGGCAGGCAGGCAGATTCCGCGCGCGTCTACGGATTAGGAGGGGGATTACCAACAACACATCACATCCCGGTTCGGGTCAAAATGGTTCCCCCCTTGCCAGCGAAACGCGGCAAACCGATGAGTTGTGGTTGGACTGGGGGCGAAAAAACTCACGAACGGGCAAGCCGCTAAGAACTGTAGTATGTACTAGATTCAGCCCGGTGAGAAGAAGACAGTGAGTGCGTGACGACGAAAAGGAAGTGCGGCAGATATTCCGTGTTCCGTAGGTACGATTAGAGGGGGAAAAAATGTCGCCACTGGTTTAGACGGCGAGTGAGAAAAAAAAAATCACGTTGTCTCTTCTCTAACCAAGCAATAAGTATTTTCCGAAATTCTCGTACCACATTCGATAATTCCCAAAAGAAGAAAAAAGCAAAAAAGCAAAAAAAGGAGATACCAGTTTACAATACGGAATCGAGAGACAGCGAGACGCGGAATTGTACATACAAGGAAAGAGCCTCGATAAGAGTTCCCATCACGTCACGCCACACAAAAATAAGCAAATAGGCTATCTCGTAGTCTATCTATCTAACCGTCGCAGCCAAGAGATCTAGGTAGGTAAGGTATCTCTCTATTCTGTATTTCGTACATTATCTCCAAGTCCCTTGTTTTCTGGCACGGTAATGGTCCTGGTCCTGGTCCTGGTCCTGGTCCTGGCAGTCCCCATCCTATCGCTATCGTCCCAAACCGACGGGACTTAAAGCAGAGGCCAATTCATCAACGGCCCGTGTTACCATCGCAAAAGCCTTATGCCGAGGACTTTTTACAAGAAGAAGCAAAAAAAAAAGTGAAATGATGAGAAAACAAAACGAAGGCATTTACGGATTATACGATACGAAAAAGCGTAAACTCTCTTTTTCCCTTGCTCCGTCGCCGTACGGAATTTAAAGTGTTCCGTACGGATTAAGAGAGATCGAGGAAGCATCACCTGAACTGACGGATTACGTTAGGGTACCCTTCTAACGGTGTATTTCCCGTACGAAAGCAGAAAAAATCGCCGGGCCAAGCTTCCCGGCGATCTATCTACCTACGTATGTACCCGTACCATATCTTGACTGCGATTGTGGGGACCCTAGCCGAAGTCATGATTCATAGCGAGGAAAGAACCCTACGGAATCTGATCCGTGGGCCATCCATACGTAAGTAGTATATCGATTCCGGTGCTCAAACCCCGGTCTTGGACTTTGCAACGGTTTTCACATCCACCAAATCTCGTTATGACCTGGATCTACGGATTACCTACGGAATACTCACGGGGATGTTATCGTAGTAGTATCGCGAGTTCAAATACCGGCGGTGTTTTACATGGTGTTTGGATCCGGAGAACGGAAGGGGTGTGGGGTGGAGGCGCTGGAGGAGAGTGGAGGCGCTTCGTGATTCGGAATCAACGCCGGCACTGCTGACGGCACGCTTTCCTGTAGATTGGTTATGTATTCTGTACTGGTCCAGCAGTAGGTAGAACAAACGGTCTTGGTTTTAGAGCGGCAATGACTAAGAAGCAGAGAAATTCTGAAGCAGCCTAGCAACGCGGAATTGATGGGAACAACTTTTTATAGTGGAAAACGGGCGTTTCAGAGGAGAACATCGATCCACATTATATTAAGAAGCGCGACTCTTTCGTTGTTGTCCATCCCCGTCGGACAGTTGTCTCAATCACCTTGTAATGTAAAAACTGCACGACTATGACTTTCAGTAATCCGTAGTCGCAACCCCCTATATAGAGATGCCGAGCTCTTTGTAATGCCGCCAACGCCGTCCGTTTTACTCGACATGCCGTAAAAACTAAACACGTTCCTAACCAGCTTGTGTTGGTCATAGGAGATAGGTATTGGTGTTTGGGAATAGGTCCATCTTCGAAAGCCGGGTGTGGGGGGGGGGAAAGGGGGGCCAGACCAGTCGTCGACTTGCCGCTCGGTGCCACGAACAGCCCTCATATCTTCTTCTGATGCCAGGCCGGGGAAAAAGCCGCCTACAGTGAGGCAGAAGAGGAGGAAGGAGGAGCAAGTTGGCCGGAGGTGCCTTCCGGACTCGGCACGGGCACGGGCACAAGCACGGGTGTTGCGAAGGTATTGCGCGGCGGCTAATGTGAATCCGCGGCGTCCTGTTCTTTCACGCCGCCCTTGCCACTCTTAAGAAAATCCTCCAGTATCTTCCGTCCATCCTTGTACTCTGACTTCACGACCTCGAGAGTTGACCCGATATTCGACAGGCAAATCTCCTCATTCGGCTCTGGCGTGCCATCGACGTTCTCTTTCTTGCCGTATCTTTGTATTTTCTCACAGCTGTCTTTCACTTTGGTGAGGCCAATTGTGGCCGAAGAGCCTTTCAAGAAATGACCCAGGCGGTACAATCCGTCCAAGTCTTTCCCTCTCCTGTGAACCGGACGAATTAGCATTCGCATGCATGAAGCAAGGGTGCCGTTGCTTGGTGAAGTCGCGTCGGGTTGCCAAACGATGAGCGATGAGGGGAACATGAGGGGTGGGTCGATTTCGGAGGCGTAGTAGTAGAGTAGTAGTGGCAGTAGCAGTGGCAGTGGTAGTGGTTTTGTGAGGTGTAAGCTTACAGGGCCTCGTCCATCTGGTCAAACGTTTCCTCGGCCTGCTCGAAGTAGCCGTAAACAATATATTTGGTGAATTCCCGCTCCTCATCCTCATCCATGTCTAGAATCTGGTTGAAGGTACTGGCATCGATGGCGGGGCCCAGATCGAACGTTTTACGATCCCGATTGTACTTCCCTCACCTGTTAGTCACAACACGCACCCATGAGGTCCCACGCCCCTCTCCGGCGGATATCTCATCCGGGATCTCACTTACCTCGTCGTTGCTAGCCATTTTGTAATGATCGGAGACGACTCAATACTGACGGAGAGAGATTACGTTAGAGAGATGAGTACACAGAGCGAGACTGGACCGGGGCTGGGACTGGGACTGGGACTAGGCAAACCATTGGTTAAACCTGAGGCAAGGAGAACAACACGTGGGGTGGGTGAAGTGGAAGACCGCACAAGGAGAAGTTTAGGAAATTTTAAGAATTTTAGGAATTTCGGGATTTTGCAGGTAGAATACGAAAGAGAGAGAGAGAGAGAGATGGCCAGGAGCAGTATTAAAGAACAGGTTGGATAGTTGGATAGAAAGAGGGTCAGGGTCGTGTGGGCTAGAAAACACTGACGACTTTAACCAGGCGGGCCTGCTGTAAATAGTAATGATCCAGAGTTATGTAGTGAAGTGGGGTTGACGGAATTGGGTACAAGTGAAGGCCGGCATGAGGAGCCTTGGTTGTTATGTTAGGTGGTAATGGAATGATCACAGTAGGTAGCAGACAGGAAAGGGAGGACGGAGACCGCAGTTGAGCGGCGGGAGGATGATCAAGAGGACGTGGTGCTTATGACGATCCAGGCAATTGCCAATGGGGGCGGATATTTGTGTGTGTGTATGTGTGAGAGAGAGAGGGCGTGAGTATGGAATACGATAAGATGCGGGATGAGCAGTGAGTGAGGCCGGCAGTCTCGCACACAGTGCCTCTCTGCTGAGTCTTGCGGGATCCCGTCCACGCCAGCGCCAGCACGTCTATAGCAGCCAGACTAGACAGGACAGGGCAGGTCTCGACACGGACAAAATTCACCGACGGCCTCTGCTCGTGCCCTTTGTCGGCGTCACGCCCCGGATAGCATCACCGTACGTACCTTGGAAACAGAACAACAGCGTGGGAGAAGGCGGCAGTGCGAGGGTTGCGGCTGGTTGGGAATGGTGACGGTGACGGTGACGGGAGTCAGATGGAGATAGAGACAGAGATGGAGATGGAGATGCAGATAAAGATGAGATTTGAACATGAACAGAAAAGGCGCGTCGGTCCAGGTTATTATTAGGTGACGGTTCGGTTTAATTAGCAGCGGCTGCTTAGCACAGCGTCTTAGGTTCCGTGATAAGGCCAAGTAGGAACTGGCTTCTTGCGAGTTGACGATCTGCTCTTCCAAACCGAAAAAGGAGGAAAGAAAATTCAGGGTCCCGGGGATGGCATCACTACCTGCCTCCCTCGGTATTGTGTGTTGAGAGACTATAAAGACCACTTAGTTACATAATGTATTTGTGTGCTCTAAGCGGCCCGCACAACTACGTCACAGAGGTCCCTTTACCAGAGGCCTGTGGCCGAGTTTACGATAGGTACCTAGCAGTAGTCTAGGTAGGTCCAGTGCGCCCCCAGTACGCCCCCCCCGGTACCTAGGCCCAGTAGTAGCGGTAGGAGGTACCTGATCCCTACCTGATCCGCCGTACCTGATAGGTAGACGATGGGGCTCTGTGTCCGGTCGAACCTCCACGGCGACTCTGTGGCCTTCTGTGGACTCTGCGGACTTTGTGGGACTTTGTGGACTCTCTCTGGACGCGACGATGGGACACCGAGAGTACGAGCGGACAGCGCCCATGGCGCGTGCAGGTACTGGTACTGCGCAGGTAGCGACCATGGACCTGCACTGCCTGGCTGCGCTACCTCTCTACTACCGGTGCTACTACCGATGGTCACCACCAACGCTACGTACCGTCGCTGGTACTCCGCAAGTCCCCCGCCGTACCGCGCAGGTAGCTGTACGTGGGCGGTCCCGAGTACCTTGGCCCCAAGTACCTCTCTATTCCGTAAAGGCCAGGTGCCTTGGTTAGCACGGGTCGTGCAAAAGCGCCAGCGACATAATTAGGTAGCAAGCAGATGAAGATCAACCCATCGGTCTGCTAAGTATGTACCGTGTGTCCGTGGTGATCTTTCCTGGCTCTCGCATGACCTAGGTACCTTACACTACCTATTATGTCCGTCACAGTTGCATGGCGCAGTGGACTGGTGGGGTAGAGGGGTAAAATTTGATGGGATTTGATTTGAATGCCCAAAGTGCTAGGTCTGCACACTAGCCCTAGGTATTTCTAGAAGTTCCAATCATCACATCATGGTCTCACAGAACATTTTTAGTTGCCCTGCCTACAGCGCGCACTAGCTGCCAGGCCAAATACCGGTACCTAATGCCATAACTTAAGAGGTCGACGTCGCAGACAGCGGCTTGTCGACAGCATGTGTAGTGGATATAGTGCATGCACGGGGTGCCACTAGGTGTCTGACCGTTCAACGTTGGCTGTCCGTCAGTCCACAAGTCCACAGGTCTGTTACTGCTTGTAGACGACGAAAAGTAATCCGTAGGTAATCCGTAGGTACTTGTTGTGTTTACTTTGCCGGTCTATGCAACCTGTCTTGGCTAACCTGCAAAATGGCACTTCGCACTTACAACTGACAAGCCGTAACCGACATGCACGGGAAACCTGCTGCCGAGCTGAAACCTTATCGTAAGCAATGAGAGAGCGCAGTATGTCTTCCGTAACAAGAGCAGCAACGCAAGACTATCTCTTGGAGTACGAAATAGCCCCTACGGATTCTCAATACGAGGGGTATTTCGTAGTGTTGGGATTCCGTAGGTTACCAGTTGCGTTGATTCCTGAGAGGGGTTGACTTGTCGACAACCACTTAAGTACCTACTCTACGGAGTACTTTAGAGACTCACATACGTAACATACCTAACCTACGGAGTACTCGTATCGTACACGCGGGGGCACATGTGATAAGTCCAAGTACCTGTTCAACAATGTAGGTACATCCCAAGTACGGAATAATACGAGTAAATTCGTCTCTCGTCTTGATCTTGCGTCTGTCTGCACGGAATCGTCAATCACCTCACTTGACTGAACACCGCCTCGCTCCATTGTTCAACAGAGGCCGAACCAGAGCAGCTACACGCGACCTATTGCGCAGTGTAGCGTTGTAACAGAGGAATCTACGGGATTTGGGTATGACCTGCTCTAGCATGTACATCGCAAGTACGTCATTGCCCGTAAGTGGGATGTCACTCGCCGGCGTGAGACACGTGAACTTCCAGTTGTTATACGGACTGATTATCTGGGCTAGTATCGGGACCACCTGCTCGTATCGTAATCCGTAGATGCTGCGGATGAGTGATCAGGTTCCATCCATCGACGGAAACAAAAAAAAGAGAGAGGCGTTCGTTCGTACTTTGCTCGCACAACAAGACAACAAGACAACAAAGAAAGAAGAGGTCCGTTCCTCAAAACCGCCTGCATGTTGAACATCGACACCGCATGAAATATAACTATTTTATAGCCTTTTGCATAGGTACGGAAGAATCATTGCAGGATCCGCTGCGGCAAGGCCCCAGCTAGCCGTCTATTAGTAGCAGCAGCATGGACATGGTCGCCTGATACCTACCTATTGTAGTGTAGGCAGTGGGCAATCCAGTGGTCCGATCAGAAGCAATCGACCGGCTACGGTAAAGTACGATTTGACTTGTCCGGATAGACTGAGGAGGATCGTCTGGTGGCCTCGACCTCGGGACTATCTAGCGCAGCGCAACGCAACGCAACGCAGCGCTGGGCATGGCATGGCATGGCGTCCATAATCTGTACGAGTAGGCATGGACATGGACATGGATACGTATGGGCGTGGGCAATCCGCGCTACATATTGCGCAAAACCTGTTTTGGCCCTTGGGCGGCTGCGTCCTAGAACTCCTCAGACCGGTAGCACCATAATTATCCTGTCGACTTGGCCGAGTTGATGCAACGTAGCGGGAGACAGGTCTCTTCATCCCATATGTATCCGTAATCCGTATTCCGCTCTGTACGAAGTAGTACCAGCATGATCATCATGTCGGTGATCGCAAACACACACGCTAGAGGCCCGCCGGGTTTCTGGCATCTGCTACTGCTAGCAGCAGATCTCAATATGCTAGTAATTGCCATATCACAATGACATAATAGCCTCATGCCGGCGCAGCGGCTCGCGGCGACTCGACATGCTCGTGCCACAGAGTACGAGATACTGGCTTGCCGACAAATGACAGGACTGCACCCGGCTGTCTCTCGTTATTACTCGTACATGATCCGTATGTATTCCCGTAGCGGTGCTCTGCGAGTCCGTACTCTTGTTGCACATCGTTCTTGCTGGCCAATTAAGGAAATCCCAAGATCTGGGCGTGTAGTGTCGCTATTACCCTGGTACTAAGGCAAATGCCCCATCAATTAATGCATGTAAGTAATTTCGGCTCGTCACATGGGCGCCGCGTGGCCCCCACGCGCGCGAGCACTGTGGATTTGCCGTGGACAACGGCAGAAGAGATTACACTAGGTAGGTAGGCATGTAGGCAGTGGGTAGGTAGGTAGTAGTAGGTATGTGGAATGATGAGCGCCGAGCCGTCACCTGAAACCTCCATGGATCCCCAGGAAGCCAAGGCGACCTGGCATGTCCCGTACGGGATCTTCATTACAAAAGGACCTTAGACGCAACGCTTAAGAGCCAAGCCGCGTCTTGCCAGACGGTACCGTCTTTTTCTTCCGGCGGTGGAATTCGAGACTCGGGCGGGCACGAGAAGCCTTCAAAGTCGAGGCTTACACTACGCGGAATTGGACTCCCCGTCTCACTGTCTGCCGCATCCGCGTCAGCCGTGTCGGAGTCCTCGTCGTTTTCTTCCACGGCGAAGAGGGACCACATCCAGGCGCCCACTCCATTTCGACTCAGGACCAGCCTGCGAATCGTCGCCTCGTCGGTTTTGCTCGTGTCGATCCTAAGTGCCTCGAGTTTCTCATCGAGTCCGACGAAATCCGGGCCGGGTATATTGTCCTCGCCGAGCTCTTGGCTATCCTGAGTCTGAGTGAGGTGTTCTAGTGGTGATATCAGTTGGGCTATGCTGCCTGTCCTGCTTTGCGAACGGCTGCTGAGACGGCTCCCAGGCGAGACAAGGCCACCCTCGAAGCCCGAAGCACTGCCTCGTCGACTATGACGACGACTCGCGAACTCCCTTTCTCGAGCAAGCTCACGTTCATACACCTCTTCGTCAGTGTTGTGCATTCCTGTAAGACTGGTAGAGCTGGCTCTTGATATGAGCCAAGCCTGGCCCTTAGATTCACGGGTTTCCAAACTAATTAAGGCACCGGTTCGCATCATCCAATCGCTGTTATTACCCCCTCGTGTGCCCACGTCACGGCGACGCCGTGCAACATGCGAGAGACCACCCTGTCCCTGACGATCTGCCTTATGCATGTGAAGATGGGTTGTAGATTTGCTTTTGGTTAAGGGATTGGCGACACCATCGACGTCGGTAGCTGATGCTCGTCGACGGGGCGAATTGGATCGCGTTTGAGAAGGGGATTGGAAAAGCCTGGGAGTTGCAGGAGCAGATTTACCCTGGAGGTAGGAAGAGCTATGGTAGAGGGGCGGGGCCACGAAGTCGGGCAGATCTTCGGCGTCGGTCAGGGGCATCTTTGTGGTCAAGGGAGCGAGAGAAAAGTAGCCGGTGCTGGTACTTGGCTGACTCTTTCGTCTCACGTAGCCGGCATGTTGCTGATACGCGGCATCCATGATTCACAGAGGTTGAAATATGCTCGAAACGAAGCGGAACGATGCGATGCGATGCTGTGGTTTGGGCACAATAAACAAAGGCAAGATGACGTCGATTTCAATCCGCAGCCGAACCGCTCAGATCATGGCTGAGAATATGGAAATGGTACGGTATATTTGAAGACTTGGTGTGGTGCTACCTATCTGCTGATGATGGTGGTGATGATCACGAAAAGCTTTGGGGATGTGGTTGAAATTGATGGGGAGATGGAGTCAAGATCACGCCCAGAAACATAGCGTGATCATTGAGCAGGGATCAGCCAACGTGTTTGATAGGGCAATTACTGATGCAGCCGGTGAGGACCGTTAGGGAAGAAGTATGGAAGTATTGCGAAGTATCTTGTCAGGCAATGCACATGCTCGGGTACAGGTATCGTACAAAATCTGGATGAACTTCATCGGTGAGGCTGGCAAGTTGTAACTTGGCAGAGTCGAAATCACCCGCGATTCTCGAAGGAGCGGGATTCACAGGTTACCACTGGATACCTAACGGGATACAACTGACATCGGAAAGGAAGCTGGAGGCTTGGCAGGATCGACAAAAACCGCTCCAGTCTCCGACTCTTCTCCATCCCCGGCCTGGTACGGAAGACGGTACCTAAGGCACGGGGTAGGTATCTCACGTCTACGAAGTAATCGTTATCGGTAATCCGTACAGGTACCTAACAAAGCCGTTAGCTACGTCCTGTGCGCTACTTTAGGTACAGCTCGCTCTTAATGAGTACCTACAGGTTAGGTACCTCACCCGCCTACAGGCTGCTACTGCATCCGTGCTGTAGCGGGCAGTTTAGCGTGTGTGCTTAACTGTGCGGTGGGTTGATTTAATCTCCACTACAGATTTGCAGGGCACAGTCAAAAGGAAGCCATGCTCGCATTTAACTGGGCAAGAGTGACTCTGGCCCATAAATTTCATAACTTTGGCAGGCACGAAGCCCATCCAGATTCAGACGTTATGTCTCCGATAGGTAGTTGCGATTATTCCGCACTTCGCACGGAATACCCATTACGGTTTAGCGGACCGTTGGCTTCCTGTACGAGTACAGTGTGGAATGCAGTGAGGGGGGATCTAAAAGTCGGCTAAGCTGCACTGTCCCTAGGCCAACGGCGAAAACATAGGTACTCAAGACTACCACTTTTGAAATGTCAGGACAGTGTGAAAAGAAAAAGAGAAAGAGAGGAAAAAAGAAATAAAGATATAAAGAAAAGAAAAGAAAAAAAAAAAAAAGTAAAAAACATTGCGAGCTCGACCTAACGCGTACCTACCACCTCGAGAACAAGCATCCAATTGCAAGCTCTCCTCGTACCTAGTACTACCTCCTACCAGCTCGTCCATGGATTAGTTTTCAAGATGCGCTAAGCACCAACACATCGATTCCTGAACACAAGACGAACAACAACATTTCGTGAATCGGGAATCAACTCACGATGCGCAATCTCAGGAACGTCCGCTATCTTGCCTGGGATTCCAGCGCGGAATCCAACGCGGATCTCCATGGCGTCGCCATTACGTCAACATGTTGGGATCCGACCAAGGATGAAGTGATTTTCACGCTGGGCCCAGCCGGCGCGACCGGTCGCATTCGACTCTTACGGGGGCATGCGAATGCCTCATCGATACACATGTGAGTAACGCCCCCCTCCCCTTTTGAAAAATAAATAAAAAAAACACTTCAACTCCCCTATCAATCTCACATCGGAATGGAAACTCACACGTTCGCAGCGAGTGCCGAGAGTTCGCCTCATGGGATGTTCCCAGTCCAAACCCAGACCTTGCCGTTGACCGGGTAGTGAGTCTGCACCATTTCGCCGATACCTTGACGACATGCCTCGTCTTGGAAGGTGGCGACATAATCACCGTCCAAGAGTCAGACGACGCATCTCGGCCAGATGACGTCCACATCGAAATCATGGGTTCGATCGACGAGGGCATCACGGCTGCCAGCTGGTCTCCCGACGATGAGCTTCTGGCCATCACTACCAAGGCGGACACGGTCATTTTCATGAGCCGCTCTTTCGATGCCATCACGGACCTAGTCATGACAGAGGAGGACCTTCTGGCTTCTAAGCACGTCTCTGTGGGCTGGGGTAAGAAGGAAACACAGTTTCAGGGGAAGGGCGCCAAAGCACTCAGAGATCCAACAATCCCCGAGAAGGTAGAGCAGGGTCTCGTTAGTCTTAGCGACGACGGCAGTGTCTCTATCAGCTGGCGAGGCGATGGCGCATACGTTGCCATCAACTCCATTAAGGAAGGCAGCCGCAGAGCTATACGAGTATATTCCCGAGATGGCGTACTCGACAGTGTCAGTGAGCCAGTCGATTTCATGGAGGGCGCACTGAGCTGGCGTCCAGAAGGCAATTTGATCGCTAGTCTCCAACGTCTTGAAGACGGCGGTGCTAACGTCATCTTCTTCGAGAGAAACGGTCTGAGACATGGCCAGTTCCCTTTGAGACCCCCTGAAGGCAGGACTCTAGCTGCAGATCAAATCCATCTCGCATGGAATTACGATTCTACGGTCCTGGCAGTCACACTTCAAGACAGAATCCAATTCTGGACTATGGGCAACTATCACTGGTACTTAAAACAGGAGATATTCACTGAGGGCACGCCAAGCGGTATTTCATGGCATCCCGAAAAGCCCATACGTTTCAGTGCTGCCGTTGAAGGTAAGTCTCCTATGCATCGTTCTTCAATGATAGATTCTAAAGAAAGACACAGGTAAGCTTGTACAGGCTGAGTACATATTTGACGTCGCTCGTGGCTCTCTCACGCCGCCCTACGATCATGGTGCAGTTGCCGCAATCGACGGCCAAACTCTTAAGGTCACCCCTGTGCGCACATGTCATGTCCCGCCCCCTATGGCCGCATTCGAGCTCCCGGTTTCAACACCCGCCGTTGATGTAGCTTTCTCGCCAGCAAACACCTTCCTTGTTGTTCTGCACCAGACTGGCATCGACGTTTATGAATGGATCACCAAGGAACACCGATCATTGCGCCCCCGACTCCTTGGAACTACAAAGTTCCTTTCAGGCCTCCTGCCACTCCAAGTAGCCGTCACAGAATCAGGTTGCATTCATTGCTTGTTCTCAGGGAAGGAAGGCAATGTGATTATGTCTCAAGCCTTTGACCGGTCCACCGGTGAATTCTTACCAGCTCATACCATGCCGGCCGATTCTATCCTCAGCTTTTCTCGCTTGGAGCAAGCTACCTCCGAAGATGTTGTGGCTCAAGATGCACATGGTAAATTCTATGGCATTACCAGTCAGACGAAGCAACTGTACTCTGTGGGTCATCATGCCTACCTTCCTTGGAGTGAGGTTATAGATCTGGCAGGTAATGTCATCGCCATTGGACTCTCTCGTAATGGTCATCTTTACGCGAATACCCGTCTTCTAGTTAAGAACTGTACTTCCTTTCTAGTCACATCCGCCCATTTGATCATTACTACGACGAATCATTTCGTCAAGTTCATTCATTTGACTGACGCAGAGTGTAAGTGCTCAGCCATCTGCTGTAATGAGTTGTTGACTGACAATCTCTTATAGCTATGGAAGTTCCGGCGGACGATCCTGATCAAGACGAGAGATGCCGGAATATCGAGAGAGGCGGCAGGCTTGTGACAGCTGTGCCTACGAACTTGAGTTTGGTTCTTCAGATGCCTAGAGGTAATCTGGAAACACTGTACCCTCGAGCCATGGTGGTGGCAGGCATCAGGAAACTCATTGAGTGCCTCAACTACAAGAAGGCGTTCGGTTTCTGCCGGGCTCAACGTGTGGACATGAACATTCTCTATGACCATCGGCCTTCGCAATTCCTATCTAATGTCGGCCTCTTCCTGGAACAAGCTACGGATCCAACATACATTGATCTTTTTCTCTCGTCTCTACGGTAAGCGCTTGATCTAAGACGGCCATGAATGTGACCCCTGACTAACTTCGATACAGCGAGGAGGATGTTACGCAAACCATGTATCGCGATACGAATCCGGCCGCGGTTCAAGAGCCAGCTCAGCCCAGCGCCGCTAGTGATGGCTCGTCGAAGGTCAACACAGTATGTGATGCAGTGTTGTCGTATCTCCATTCGCTGGAGACGAAAGAGCAGGGCACTTTACAAAACATCATCACCGCGTATGTTTGCAAGAGCCCACCGGCTTTCGAAGACGGTCTTCAAGTAGTTGCTACCCTGATGAGCAAGGGAGAAGAGGCATTAGCCGAGAGAGCTGTTGAGCACATCTGTTTCTTGGCGGATGTGAACACACTATACGATGAGGCCCTTGGTATCTATAACCTTGACCTCGCTCTTTTGGTGGCCCAACAGTCGCAGAGAGATCCTCGAGAATATCTCCCTTTTATTCAGAACCTACATAAGCTCCCGGAATTGCCGATGAAGTTCAGTATCGACGATCACTTAAACCGACACGAGAAGGCTTTGGCTCATCTAAAGGACATGGGACACCACGAAGAAGCTCATCGTTACGTGGTAAAGCACACTCTATACGCAGCAGCCCTCAAATTGTACCGATACGACCCCTCGAACCTCGCCACCATCAGAGGCCTATACGCAGAACACATGGAATCTCGATCCAAGTACCGAGATGCCGGCCTCACATACGAATCCCTTCATAACTACGCGGCTGCCACACGCTGCTACCGTGCTGCCGGTGTTTCATGCTGGCGCGAGTGTCTCTTTACCGCACACCAACAGACGCCCCCTCTCTCCCCAGAGGCACTGACGGAGCTTGCCGTCACCCTCGCCGACGCCGTCAACGAAGCCAAGGACTACAGGGCTGCCGCCGAAATCCACCTTGAGCACCTAGGCTCCCTCGAGGCAGCCATCCCCTTCTTCTGCAAGGGCTATCTCTTCGCCGACGCCATGCGTCTCTGCATTCAGCAGGGCAAGCCCGAGCTCCTTTCCACCCTCGTGGACACAGGCCTCGCAGACGCACTCGGAAGTAGCACCGAGTTCCTCGCGGACTGCAAGGCCCAGCTCATTGCCCAGGTCCCACGCATTGCGGAACTGCGCCGCAAAGCAGCCGAGGATCCCCTTGGTTTCTACGAAGGCGAGCGCGCAGGCGGCGCTGACGTCCCCGATGACGTCTCGGTTGCTGCGTCCTCGCGCGTCACGGCCGGTGGCGCCAGTTTGTTCACGCGGTATACTGGTAAGAACAGTGTCGGCACGCTCGGCACGGGTGTCTCGCGCGCCACGAGCAAGAACCGTCGTCGGGAAGAGAAGAAGCGCGCCCGCGGTCGCAAGGGAACCGTCTACGAGGAAGAGTACCTCGTCAACAGTGTTCGCCGTCTCGTTGACCGCGTCGAGACTACCCGTCCGGACCTCGACCGTCTCGTTTCCGGCCTCATCCGTCGCGGCATGGTTGATCGTGCCCGCGCTATCGAGACACTGCTCGCTGAGGTCGTCGACGCTTCTCAGAAGGCCGTGAAGGAGGTCTTCCCTGGTGGTGCGAAGGCGGAGGAGACGCCGGGTGGCGAGCAGCAGGACGAGGAGTGGAAACCTTCTGGTGCCGATGCTGTTCTTGCCGAGACGCTTCAGGCTGCCTGGCGTACGCAGACGGCGCCTGTTATCGCTGCCTTTGAGAAGCTGTCTTTGCTGGGTTAAGTTTTTTTTTGGAAGAATTGTAGACAGGACTATGGATTCCGTCGGTCATTTAAGGGGTTATAGGTAAACCCACGCTGACGGAACGAATCTCAGATACTAAAGTAGGGAGAGTTTCTCTTTCTTGACAATAAAAAAAGTCCTGATTACAGTTTCTATATTTTTCGTTTTTACTGCCCTCGTACACCTCGTACTGCCGTTGCCGTGAACCCCCATGACATGACAGTGACCCGGTGGTGCGGCGGTATATACATTTATGATACAAGTAATCTAGTACTACGGGGTGTATTTGACGATTGATAGTCACAAAGATGCGGATAGGTAAATTCCAAGGATGCATATGCATATGCATTGGCATGAGTATTCCCACATTGGGCCCGACTTGGTTCTCAGTCGTCACCACCACCGTCACCACCACATCAGCTCGACTTCGACATTGCGCTCTATACGGACGGGGTAGGCGGAGACTCCGGCTCCGCTTCCGCGCTCGTAGGAGGAGGGGGAGAAGTTGATGACAGCTCCGCCTCGGCCTCCGCGCTCGTAGTAGTCGTAGTAGTCGTAGGGGGTACTTCCGTCGCAGCGGCCTCGAGCAACGTCGCCTCCGCATTCGACAAGCCAGCAGCATTGAGCGTCCTCTCGCGATTCCGGGCAATGACCTCGCCGATCTTCTCGAGCATCTCGAGGGTGAGACGCGGCTTGCCCTTCCGCTTCTTGTTCTTGCGCTCCTCGCGGTGGAATTCCTGCAGGGGCGTGCGCATGCTCTCCATGAGGTTGGCGCGGTCCTTCTTGGCCTGGTCCTCGGCCTCGAGGCGCGCGATGTACTCGGGCTCGTGCCGCGTGCGGAAACGACTGTACTTGCCGCGCAGCTCGTCGATGATGGCCTCGGGCATGGGGGGACGGAGCAGCGTGGGGATGAATGTCCGTTCCTCGGCATCGATGCGCAGGGTGTCGCCCTTGTAGGTGCGGAGGTCGGGCTTCTCCTTCTCGGGCCAGGGTATCGAGATGTTGAGACCGGGTACGATACGTTGCCAGCGCCGCTTGCCGGTGATACGGTCTGTTATTAAGTCTTTATGCACTAGTCGGTTGATGACGACGTCTCGTGTTGTGCCATCAGGCGAGGTTATGGGGTAGATGAGTCGCACGGCGGAGATGGGGAGAGGGAGCTCCATGTTGGCGGCTCTCGGGTCGGTGTCCTTTACTCGTAGGTGTGGCATGACACGGATGTTGGTCTAGTGCCAATTTCTATGTTAGTCAATTGTTCCTCTCTTGATATCAATTATCTCTCCAAAAGAAGCAAAAGCAAAGGAGAGAAAATAGGGGCTAGAAAGACGCACCTTGTTCAGGTCTTTCACAGTCACCTCCGCCTTGTCGTGGTTCAGATCAATGACCTTTCCTATGCGTCCCTTGTCGGGGCCATCGAGCAACACGACACGGTCTCCGACAGCCAGGTTCAGATAGTAAGCACCACCAGCCCACTCGCAACGAGCATTTCGCATGGAAAGCGGCAGATGTAGAGAAGGACCCGAGAATCGCGTGTCTCCAATGGCACCGCGAGCGCCCTCCCACTCGCCAACGTCCTGGCGCGGCGACAGCGGACCCATAGCCCAGTCGTCCTTGATGGCCTGCTTGGCGCCCTGGACCTCCCGCAACGCCATATGGACCTGCTGCTGGTTTTGCGTCTCAGCGCTCTTGTATTCCCTCCTGCGGGACTTCATTTCTCTGAGCTTCTTACGCTTGGCCACCGCCCGCTCGGCGGTAGCCACACGGCGGAGGATCTTCTGCATCCTCTTGGTGGCGGCGTTAGCACACGGGGTTCGAGTTCGGAAGGGATAGGTAGCTATGGTTGAGGTCTTCGGAGACCTAGGAGATCATGGGCGAGGTTACGGGGAGGCAAGCTGTATGATCATCGGACCAGCCAGTGCCTGTAAACCGTACGGGTTCGCTCGCTGAGCCAAATTTTTGGAAGCTCAGCGAGTATCAAAAGATGGGTCCATCTCGACCTTAGCTGCGAAATTACATAAGCACGCATGAGATCTGGGCGGTACATGCCCCAGGTACCTCCCGCCGTTTTCTGTCGCGTCGTTGTGACGGCCCGCTTCGGCCCGGACATACTTTACGGACCGCAGCTCGCGACTCCAATCCCGTGTACGGGTAAGGTTATTTTCCGTAAACGTAAACCGTAACGCCGGTTTAGCATGCAGTTTTCAGAATGACCATTTGAAACTCCGGCAATACGCTTGATGATAATGCGTGCAACAACAACGACACGCAACCTGGAGACTCGCAGAGAACGTCATCATTATATCTTCGCCGTCATAAGAATGCAGGCTGAAACGAGCTGTTGGGTGCCTCGATGGTCGGCGCTGGGTGCCTGAATAATGCTTCTCTCTGAAACGGAACCAATCAGCTGTTTCATTGTCTCCCTACGTTTTCGGTCTTCTCTGGCATACGAATACTAGACAGTTTCATCGACTCACCGCATACCGAAGACAGTCACCCTCATCCAATCGATCACGGACCGGACTTGCTCACCACCAGTAGTCACAGTCACATGTGTGACTGCGGAATAACAGGGCATCGTCCGGGATGTCTTTCTGTACGCGTGGATTTTGCTGATATTTGTAATCTGAAAGATGTGTGAATGTTCTACGGCTTATCTGGTATGACTCTCTCTCTCTCCCCCTGTACTATGTACGTCGGGAATACCTTCAATGATACACTTCATCGTCCTTCACAGTCACTTCACAGTCACTACGATACTCACTTGCCAGGTAGCTTAGCTGAAGCAACTCTCTCTAGTTCTACCCGTGGCTTCATTCATGATAAATCCGCGTCTGAGTAATGAAGGGCGTGCAGCGAGATATGCCAGTAGACAGCATCCCCCTCATGATTGGATGTCTGTACCGGCGTCCACAAAATGCATTGTTCAGTAACAAATCACCGCTGGCCGTCGTCAAGCTCCCTCCAGCAGACGTAGCCAGCATAGGTAGCGATCACCTCTGATTCGAAGCCCTCTGCATGGCCCGCTAATCGCTCATGTCGTTCCACATGCAGCGTGGAAACGTGTACTACATGTTGTCGCAGTCTCGGGATGGCTGCATGTTTACCTAATTGTTGAGTGCCCTTACCGCTGTTTCGGATGCATTAAAGGGCGTCCGGGCCAGCTAGAGCTTACCTAGACAGGTGGTCTCGTAGGATGCCGTGTCTAGAAGACGGGTTGACTTCGCTCGCGTAGGTAGCTTTACCTCATATTTCGGTCTGGGCTGGCAATCTCTGTAGCAGTAGCAGTAGCATGAAGGGAGAAAGAACCGGCTAAGGGGGATGTGAGATAGTAGCGAAGTGCCGATGGCTATCAACGGAGAGGCGAGATGACGACGATGGTGAAGATAGCGACGACGACAACGTGCCCGTTTCTGAATGGCCATCGGGCCAGTGAGACCGGCTGGCACATGGCTCTGCCTTTCACAGGCCCGTCTGGTTTCAACACTGAATGCCGTTCAGTTGACAGCAGCATGTCAGGAATTGTCTCTTCCATGTGAGTGAAGGCACAAAGAACGGATACGCTGGGCGTATAATAGGCAGGATGATGAAACTTATAGACAGTCTCACCGACATCGCAAGACAAAGCGTAGAACCACAAAGAGAAGATACGCAGTACGATACGGCAGGATCCAGACCAGAACTGGCGACAACTCATTCAAGGAGATAAAAAGATAAAAAAAACAAGTGTCCGTCTCAGCTACGAAGAAACGGGGGAAAAGACGGGGGGGAAGGAGAATGACTGAAAACCGTTAGGCCAGTCAAGAAGACGTATGTAAGTCATCGGTGGAGGCAAGGAGGCTAAACAAGTTATTCAGTCACTCGTCATCGGCCGAGATACAGCATACGAGTAGACGGTGGATAATGGAGGATATTCTCGCTTCTCACAGGACTTTCTGAGGAATCCGTGTGGTGTTGATGAAGGGATCGGAGATTGTGTACGGAGCAGGACTCGCAGGAGCAGGAGTATATCGTAGAGTGGGAAGTGGGCAGTACGGAGCAGGTACCTGGGACTATGTCACGTACTATCGATGTAGGTAATGGCAATGTACCGTATTCCACACCTCGTGCTGCATAATGGTCGTCCCGTCCACTCGATTATTTGCCTATCGTGCCTAACGGATTCCAACTTCGTACGAGTAGTCGCGCTCCGTAGGGGCCTTTCGTACTCTGGCCAAGTGATCAGATACTGTACAATAGCCTGTATCACAGCACTACTAGTGGCCTGTAACCATTCGAACGCAGGCACCAGTAGTGAGATATATACAGTATGTCTATTGGACGCCGGGCACGGTTCTTGACAGCCTCAGCCCCAACCAGGCACTGTACCGTATTTACGATGGTATACACACGCTCCCGTACACCTGCTCGTACATGGTGCTTCGCACTTCGTACTCTTCCTTGCCACATATGCGCATGATAAACAACGCCAGGGCCACCGCACAGAGTAAACAAAAGACAACAAGACAAGAGAGCACTTTGTTGTTGTCTGTAATCCATTAGGTAGGTAGTAAAAGAACATCCAGATTCCGTATAAACTGCCGCCCAACACCTGTCAGGAGTGGTCGTCCGTGAGGGTCGAAAACGCACTGGAATCCCCCCCGCTAGAGTCATATCTTGATAGGGACTCGCCCTGTCGTTGCCCGGCTCCTATTGCCGCGCCCCCCCCTCAGGCCTTCCCCCCCCCCAGGCGCCCCCCCCAGGCGACCTGGCTCACCTGAGGTTTAAGCACACCTCCTAGTTAGTTACATACCCTACATAAGCCATATTGCCTATACCCAGTAGGTACATACGTGGGCGCAGGTACGGCTGGGTACGGATGATGTACCTCGTGGTGAATGCGGAAGTACATATTGCAGCTGGAGTACCTCGCCAGGTACCTCCTAGTTAAACTCTGGGCACCTCACGTTATTACAGCTAATCCGATAACACAGGAACCAGCCTCTCTCTTGCCTAGGCCATTCTAGTTGTAACCCTGTACCCTTCCAAGTTCCTTTCCTGGCCGTTTCATTCAATTGAGCAACAACCTTCTTCTCCTTCCATCCACCTTTCAATCTCCCCCCCTCTCCATCTCTATCTCTACACATCCCCCCATCATCGGCCCGCGGAAGATATAAAGGCATCCATCGTTCTTCTTCCACCCACACGCTTCATCGCCCCGTCTCCCGTCCACGGAACCACGCCTGCGGTGATTCTCATCGTGCACTCTGCTCTGCTCTGATCCTGATCCTCAGATCCTCAGATCACTGAAGCTAGCCTCCGGCCCCCTAATCCAGTCCGACTGACTCTACTCCAACCCATCCAATCCACATCCACATCCACCATCATGGCTGAGATCCGCCGAAAGCTCGTCATCGTCGGCGACGGCGCCTGCGGTAAAACCTGTTTGCTGATGTTTGTCCTGCCTCCCCCGGCCGCTGCCGCTGCCGCTGCCACTGCTCAACCCCCGCTGACCCTGCATCTGTGAAGTGTGTTCTCCAAAGGAACTTTCCCCGAGGTAGGAGACAACCTTCGTCATCGTTTCTCCCTGCACCTGGACGCACCGCCAAGCCAAGAACGGCCGCCCGCGTCATCCCAACATGACCCTGACCGTGACCATGACCGTGACCCGTCTACTACTACTACCACCACAACAACACCACCACCACCACCACCACCACCACCCATTACAGCCAGCTTTCTTGTGCCGGATGTATCTCTCACTCGTTCAACGCGGGCCTTTCGCTCCCGCCTTGGATCAATTCGGATGTCGAACTGGCTGACTCTAGTCTTCAGGTCTACGTTCCCACTGTCTTCGAGAACTATGTTGCCGACGTCGAGGTTGATGGCAAACACGTCGAGCTAGCCTTGTGGGATACTGCTGGTCAGGAGGACTACGACCGTCTCCGCCCTCTCTCCTATCCCGACTCCCACGTAATCCTTATCTGCTTTGCCGTCGACTCTCCGGATTCCCTGGACAACGTGCAGGAGAAGGTCAGTCCTATCTCACCTCCCTATGGATGGACGCATGCATGCAATACCATGTCGTCCATCACTACGAGTCAAAGCAAAGACTAACTCGTCGTTTCACGTAACAGTGGATCTCTGAGGTCCTTCACTTCTGCCAGGGTCTCCCCATCATCCTCGTCGGTTGCAAGAAGGATCTGCGATACGACCCCAAGACCATCGAGGAGCTTCGCAAGACCAGCCAGAAGCCCGTCTCTCCTGAGGAGGTAAGTCAATTGATGACTTTTCTAACGACGTTAAGGAGACATCTTGTTATATCCATCCCTTGTACCCCCTGGGATGAGGATGAGCCTACGTCGTTGGATTATTTCCGTTTGGTAGATACAGATCATCTAATTCACGGCCACAGGGTGAGGATATCCGAAAGAAGATTGGAGCCTACAAGTACCTGGAGTGCTCGGCCAAGACCAACGAGGGTGTCAAGGAGGTTTTCGAGCACGCCACACGTGCCGCGCTCCTGTCCCGCTCCCGCCCGCAAAAGCGCAAGTGCTTGATCCTCTAAACCAATATACATGACCATTGATGATACTTTTGATATCCCAGCCTGATTCAACATTGTCTTCGAATCTCATTGCGAACAACGTACTCTGATGATGAAGATTTAAACGGACGGAAGAGTTGGAGCGGTTCTGCATCATGGTTTCGGCTGGAGTTTGATCCGTCTGCTCTGCGTATCTACTACTCGGCGGGCATGCGACTCAGGTTGGCTTTCACACACACCTTGTAGGTATATCTGCAAGGATAATAGTGACAGGCGGTGATTGTGATGGCACTACTCGATACAAACAGATCCGACGCGATATACACGGACTGCTGTTAGAAGAAGAGAGAGGGACAGGGACCTTGTGGCTGTGAAGATTGGGGTGGGGATTGATTTGATTTGTACACATGGTGTGCATGTGCGTGTGCGTGTGTGTCAAGTCGTGGCGAGTCAACCCCAGAGAGAATACGGCTATATCATAAACCTTCCTCGTTTCTACTGCTGCTTCCCCTGGGCTGTCCCGTGTTCAATCAACCGGAGATGGATGCTTGTTCTTAGGATTACTGTTTCTGCTCTTCTTTTTTTTTCTCCTCTCGTACTGTTTGATAATGGACATGACTTGGTTTCCTTCTCGAAACAAATAGCTCGCTCCACATGATCTGCTTCCGATGATTTCTATTAGTCGCCGATGCAGAGAGACCCTTTTTTTCCGCTTTGCCCTTGCGTGAGGTGATGATGAAATCTTTCCTCTTCTTTCGAGACCTACATACTGCGTACATACTGCCTACCGACCTACATACTACGGATTACGACCCTGATGGTTGTTGCCTAGTTCATATGCCCAGGCAGCATAATCACTAGGTACGTAGGATGAGTCACCGGCATGCTAGTAGCGACAGCCGTCGTCTCTGTGAGGCCTCACGGTTGTCCCGCCGGTCACATGAGTAAGTTTACCGTACTTGATCCATCGCACATAATCCGCAGACTGTCTTTATATCGAGGCCTTTTCATTTATATAAGACTGAGGCTGAGTTATTTCATTCTCACCGAAATCACCCGTTTACGCTTTCTGTTTCATCTACCTTCTCCAACTTGTTTATTGTCGTGTCGGAGTTCTTGGTTTGCTTGCTTGACTGATTGATTAAGACCAACTAGCTACTCATATTTATGAGTCCGTATTTTGCCACTGCGAACCAGATATAAGAAACGAGTCGAGGGGAGTCATTAAGGGATTCAATAAGAAAGAGATAAACGAAGCCCCCAACGTCGTCGGTGTATTACCCAGTTAGACACCCTCATCCACGCTCACGACGATCTCCCCGCGATGACCCGGACTGGCGATTTATTTCATGTTCGGTTGTTTCGGTGACTTGACTTGACTGATTGACGATTTACCTACACACACTCACTCTCTCGCTCTTCGGCCGAATACATCCGATCTTCATTCATTCATTCATTCATTCATTCCCTTGACCTCTTCCCTTCTTGTCCCCACGGCTCACTGCATAAGGATTCTTGTCGACTGTGGGGGCCGTTCGAGGGGTGGTTTAGTTGGGGCAGGTCTTGGATGTCGTATGTTAGTGTGTGTCTATATACGGAATATCTAAGAGAAGGGAATGAGGGAACAGAGGGGGGCCGAAAGATGGAGGAGAGATGCTTACGGCGCCGCACGAGGTGCAGGTCTTCTTGTCGCCGGTGAAGGAGGCACCGCACTTGGGGCAGGCGTTGTGCATTTTGATTTATTTGTTTGGTTGATGGTGTTTGGATTTTATGAAGAGGTTTGTTTACTGTGAGTCCGGATGGGTGTTAGTGTTGTTTATTTACATCGACGGATGGGGAACAGACATACACGAGTTGAATGAGAAGAAGATCGATTCTGAAAAGATAACAAAAGTAGGAGACAAGACAAACGCCAGCGGTCCCTTTATATATATACCCTATCTGTCTACTATACCCGATACCTACATTAGCCCGTTCTCTCACTCTCTCTCTCTCTCTCTTTTACTCCTCACCTCACCTCCTCCTCCTCCCTCTTATCTCGATAGTACATATCTTCCTCTTTTCGGATGTAAGTATTACACAACCGCGCGCAGTCGGCTGATGTGATACGACAGCGACACCCTCTTTCTCTAGGTACATACATACTCGTACGTACATTTCCGGACTCAAGAGCCAGAAGAGAGAGAGGGAAAAATGGAAACCCCTCCTCTCTGGTTGGTGGAGGAGGGGGTGTGTGTACTTGTAGTGTGTTTGTTTTGGCGCCCGGTTTTTGAGCTGCGATCATATGATTTGTTGCCCGGTCTTATTGGGTGCGTGTTTGGTCCACTTTGTTCGCAGCACACGCCCTGGCCCTGCCCTGGCTCTGCTACGGGGAATCGGGATACGCACGCCCTGGTTCCTTTTTCGGGTGCGGATTACAGAGGATCGATCCCATGACGGATGAAGGATATGGGTGCATGACCCGGTCACCTTGTCGTTGTTGTTGCTCTTGTTGCGCAAAGCAATATATTTGATGGCCTAGTAGGGAATAAGAGATCCGATGGACTTGTTAGAGAAGAAGTTGGGGTTTTTATGGGGTTTTTTTTATTTATCTATGAACGTGCGGTCCGCGCCCTGACGGGGACAGATGAACGGATAAACGAACGAACGAAACGCAGGCCTAACTAAACTAGAAAAAAGGGCGGATCCCCCAGATCTTGACGCGAATAACTAATCAATTAAAGAAAGCAGTGAACACCCCTTGTTCGCTTTTTTTCTTCCTTAATGTGACAACCCTGACTAGACCCTCGTTAACGTCGACTAAACATTATCATTATCGTGGTCGAGGTTTCGGCGACCATTTTCTCTATCTCTCTCTCTTCGCAGAACCGTATCTTCGTAAACAAATCCAGCAACACCGATTTTTTTTTCTCCGAAAAAAAACATCAACGGGGAATCCCCCTGGCTTTACTCGTAAACATCAATACCAGCAGCCCGCCGCCGAACCCGTCGACGGCACCGAACCCAGCTGATTATCAACAACGTGAACCAGACGACCATGGAGACCAGGTCGACACAGGTGCCGATCTTGTTGCGCAGGAGGAAGTTGTCGCCCGCGGTAGCCATGGTCAGGTATTTTGAAAAGCCGATGAAGAGGACGGTTTGTTCGCCCAGGACGCAGGCGTTCGAGAAGGGCACGTAGAAAAGGCCGTCGAGATCTATTTGCTGGTTGGCGATGGCGGTTGTGACGCTGGTGAGGCCGACGATTAGTGCGAAGATCTGTGATGGTAATGTCAGTTACTTGTGTGTTCATGGGGAATACGTAGGTAGGTGGTAAAAAGAGTAGGTAGGTACCTGGTAGCCGAATGAAAATATCCATGACTTGGGGTCGAGGCTTGGGTCGTTATAGACGCGCTCGATATCGTAGCTGTAGAGGCCGATGGTTGCGAGGCCGAGGAGGAGGGCGATCTGGTGGAGGATGCACCGGCCCACGTCACGTGCGTTGGTGAGTCTGAGGAAACACATCTTGGCTTGTGTTTATTCCCGAGTTGCTCGTTGATTGTTTTGTTGTCTTTGTTCACGAGTTTCTTGTGGATTGTCTTGTCTTGTTATGGATGGTATTCTCATCCAGTGTAAGAGTTCGCAGTACGAAATGAATTATTTGTGGGTGATCAAGTCACAGCAGTAGCAAAGCGACAATACATTCATATTTCAAGACATTTTTTTTTCTCCATCGATGTGCATGTACGTTGAACCTTACGCAGTGTGCAAAACCTTCTCGCTTGCTGCGAATGTGCACTTTCCGCTGTTGTCTTCGGCTTCATCTTTTTAGGTTCATCGTTGCCGAGCAACTCGATGCGAGACGCAACTCTCTCTTTCTCCCGTTGCATTGCACGTGATGTGACGGGTTGAATCCCATATAAAGTGGAGCCCCTGAACGCGTACGTAATTCCTTCCCAGTCTGACTTGTCAGGGTAACTTCTTGACCAATGTTTCTTCCCTTTCCATCGTCGAATCCTCCAAGTCTCATCCCATACCATGCCCGATTCTGAATGTGCACGAGTTCCCCGGGACGAAGGACACGATATGACGTAAGTCCGGTCCTAGTCCATCACTTCTCCATTTCACCCCGGATTCCTCTTCCCCTTCATCGTATTCCTGTCCTTCACCCCAAATTATATTGACCGTTCTATTTCCTGCGCTATGAACTTATTTCTCCGGAATGCAATTTATGCAATTTACCATGCAAGAAAGGCAAGCTTTGACTTCTTCTTCAAGCCTGTGCGTCTTTTTTGTCTGAGTACCTGGTATTCAATGCGCTACGGATTAGGAATGAATCCCCACGCCCCGTCAGCTGCATGTGAGCTGAAAAAAGGGGGGGCGCCTCTCCCTTCTTCTTCTTCTCGCGAGTCACGTTTCTTTCCCCTTTCGCATGGGAACCGGGACATCCACTCCCTCTGACATAGCACGAGGCCCGTCCCGATCCTTCAATGGTGTTCTCTTCATGAAGACACGGGCGTCTAGCTACTGCTTCTCACACGGTAAGTATGGAGTCCACGGGACCCCGTCCCTCTGTGGACCCCCCTCCCCTGCAACGCAGCTGAAGGGGCCGTTTTCATCACCGGGGTCCTGGACGGGTGGTGATTGGGTCACGGCCCCCGGACGGGGCGTAGCGCCGGTATGCCACGCGGTGGACAGCTGAATGTGTTCTTTTGCCTTGATGAGTTGCACCGCGTCTGCCTTGACGATATGAATGTCTTATTGGGTGTTCTGGAATTTGGGGCTGGGTAGGACTTGGTGAAGATGTTCTATGCTATGCGGCAGATATGTCTTGAGCCCCTGAATTCGGTGAGATTTTGCGCCGTCGATCAACGGTCGTCTATGTACTACTCCTGAGCCTCGTTTACCAAGCCGTAACTGTGTAGTGCACAGTAAGTTGATGCAGTACTCCTTAGAGACCGGGTAGGTTAAACTTCAAAACCTCCATCTTTTGGATTCCGTCAAGCTTCTTGCCCCCTTCTCGATATCTTAAATAAGGTGTTGTTATGCTGAGTGTTGAAGGTAAACCTTTGTTGTCGTTTACTCGATATAAACTTATAGCATTGCAGGCAACCGTGCCGGTTTCGAGCTTCGGGTGTTGTGAAGAGACCCATATCCGGTGAGCGTCGATCGATCAAGGACGCTGACGCGTTCAATGTTGATGTGTTAACTATTTACCCGTTGGATGTGTCAATGTATGCTACAAATTCCATCTTCCGTCGTAATCGGCTGATGGGAATAAGTCTTAATATCTTTGAAATCCCATGGTGTGAACAATACCCAGATCGAATGTGACGCACTCATTCGTAGGATCATCTCACCCGCTACCCCTATATCACTGCTTCACTGCTGTAAAGGTAGGAACGTATCCAGATACCTAGTTGGATCGATGGAAATGCAGTGACTTGAATTCAGATCATACTACATTGAACTTGCTTGCTATGCTCCTCATCTCTCATACTCATACTCAGACATAACCCCTATATCATCACATATCACTCATCATCGATAGGCAAATACCGAAACGCAACCATTGCAGGAAACCGTTTCTACCTATCCTATCCTATCTTTTCTTATCTGCCCCTTCTTCTCAAACATAGTTGCAAATGGAGCATCCAGACAGACAGAGAGAACCAACTTTTGACTTGCCCGGCTATGTAGAAAGCAAATGCGAGCAACACACAGGCTAGATTACATCTGCAGTTACAATACATTACATGTGATACAATTAATATACGTCATGTTCATATATACGTTGCGTGAGATAGGATCATGTCCTTAGACGCACTTCGCGGGTTCACCTTCACCTGTAGGAAGAGTAGTCAGCATCATGTTGTAGTATATGGGATAGGGGAAGAAGACCTACCTTTGATCATCTTGGCGCCAGCCTGGAGCACACTGACAAACATGACAGCACATCCAAACGCAACCACACCCATAGCCACATACGTTCTCCAGGACCTGGAGCTCAACTTGATGTAACATAGGGGCGGCAGGATGTACGCCAATGCAGACGCGCTCGTGGCGCCGACAAGCTCAAAGACGATACCCAGATCGCAGGTGAAGAGACTCAGCATCATGGCCGAGACGACGAGCGCCGAGCTGTAGATAAGGTGCAGGTTCATATTAAAGGGTTCGTCCGGGAACCAGTAGTTGAGCATGACCTCGCGGCAGACGAAGGCCTCCAGGGGTAACGTGGTGAGCATGTTGAGTCCGAAGCACAATCTCGCGATCGTCACCATCGTGTTGTCGGCGGGGAAGTTGTTGAGTACGTTTCCCAGTGTTTTGTCGCCGAAGGTCAGGAAGCCCGAGAGAGCCATGACGAGACAGGCGATCATGGACACGCCCGTGGAGTAGTGCGTCACAGTCGAGAAGCGGTCTATCGTGGGGGTTTTGAGGGACCCGTATATTAGGAGGGAATTATGTTGGCAAACGAAAGCTGAAGAACGACAGTCAGCCTCCACCACGTTTTTCTTTACATCTCCTATTTGCACAAAAATGTAGTTGACACGTACCAAATGAAATAACGCCTATAGCCTGGAATATACCGTCGTTGATCGTAAGCAATGGGACAGTGAAGGAACCCTTTTCTTCCTTCGGCGTGAGGAAGCCCTGTATGGCAACCGTGGAGATGATGATGGCCATACTAATGAGAGCGAGCGTGCTTGCCTTGGCCAGCTATTAAGTCGCACGGATTAGCGATCTTCGGATTTCAATGCCAGACAAGGGCGTAGTATCTCCTCAGCAGGAAGCCATACCTTGGCAATATCTCTGTATAGTGACAAGGGGTAACTGATACCCAGAGTGAATAGAACAATAACGGCCCGCCGGTCGCTCAGCAGACTAAGAACGGGAATTTCGTGTAGATTTGGCCAGATCGCACGGAAGACAGGTGGAATGGAATCGCCAACGATAACACCAAAGGCAACCATGCCGCCGAACGCAAAAGCCCATTGCGCAACGCTGATGGCGATCAGTCCCGTCCTGCCGAAGCAGAACTCGACGGTACCCTGGAAGCTGCTAGCGCCGCTAAGCTTGCTGTTAATGACGATGAGACGGATAGTCCAGTCGATAACCATCGTAAGGCCGACGAGGAGTACGATTCCGGCAGCTAGACCGGCGTCCTTGAACGCGTAGGGCTGCCCGATGATTCCGGCGCCGATGATGCTGTTCGCCATGTTCATGAAGGCCGATCGGAGACCCGACTTGGGACGCAGGCGCTCGCGCTCGGCGATCGTGTGGATGTCGCCATTGGGGAGACTGTTGGCCAGCGTCACGGACGGGGCCTCAATGTCTGTGAGGAGGGGGCGGCGGACGGTGCCGTCGTCTATTCCGGCGGTGCTCTCGGGGTCGAAGATGTCGAGCGAGTCGCGCGTCGGAATAGAGAAGTCTGTACCGTTAGCGGCCGGCGGGATGTTGGTAGGTCGCAGATCGAAGCGCACTCGATTGGGTGTCCTCGGGGTCCGTAGACCTTGGGAACCTCCATCAATGTCATAGTCGTCGCCGGGATGCACTATCACATGCTGCTCGTCGGAGTTGTCATCGTAATCGCCGTCAGAGTCGTGGCCGGCGAGGAGGCCGTGGTGTTCGTCGCCGTTGGGAGGGACAGCGAAGGAATGGGAGTTCTGGTTCGCAAAGCCGTTTGGCTGCTCGTTGCCGGAGCTGAAGATCGTGGCCTTGGCCATTGTGCTGAGTCGCCTTATCGGAAAAGCATCTTGTGCGCGCAAGGCCGCAGGGATTGGAGGGTAGGGTCGCCAAGTGTCAACCGAGGGAGCTTTTGTTGTTGTTGTTTTTGTTTTTGTTTAGTTGTTGGCCTCGTGAATAATTAAGAGCTCATAGTAAAGTTAAGCTATGCTAAGTACTTCGTATACGTACTTCACATAGGTATTTCTTGCTCGTCGGGTCGAGGTCGATCCTGGCAGTGGCACGGCGTCGCCATTACGAAAGAGCTGCGCACTATTCTGAGCCGGGCTAGCGCTGCGCTTGCAGTGTTCTGTACACATCATCATGTGACAGGGAGGCCCTGGCTGAAACCAACCTCCCTACAGGGCTTCGAACGGGGATCACCCAGCCATAGCACCGCCACAGGAACATCTTCACTCACTGCATGCCCGTATCGTGTACGGTACCTCCAGGTATCTGCACGACCTGCACGACCTGCATCACAGTGGCTACACGTGTCCGCATTAGGTGCAGTCAGACGCCAACAGCAGCGCTAATCCAGGGATCACCACGTACCGGCCACGGATGCGGAGGTACCACTCTACGCGTGTCGCATGTATCCATGCCGTACCGACGGAGTACGGAATACCGGTGTCCCGGAAGTACGAAGTACCGCATCCCTGGATTTCTGACCTAAGAGTGACATGATCTCTTCAGTGACATCCTTCTCACATCAACACCAAGCAAGACGCGGATGGATGTGAATGTCTTATCTCATTCCTATTCAATAATGCTACTTGTTCCTTCTTTCTTTCTACATACAAGTAGTATCTGCAACCAGATGACCGGTTCTACTTTATCTTCGGTTTATGTTCTCATCCACCGTCTCTCTCTTAAAACTCATTGGGTCCGGTGACCTCCCTGGGGTATCATTCATCTGTGATGTCTCTTATATCATCGTCACAAGTCTCACGGCATCACTTGCATCCTTCTGACTCAAAAGACCAGTAACGCTACTAATACCCCTTCCGGTTATTCTATTCACCGTGATGCACATCCATGTATCACTCAAGGGGTGAATGGCTCTCGAGATGTTCTTCTCTGTCCGTACCATGCCTCCGTAAGGGTCGCATTGGACGGGAGAGCCGTATGATAGGTTCTCATATGAGATTCCGTGATCAGCTTATATCACCAACGCTGTCATCGATATCAACGAAGTAAGGAGCGCAATAGCGCATCCTGCACCGAGTCTTCCAGCCGACGAATCCTTATTCGTAGGCTGTCCCGTCGCCGGGCTTGTCTTTGACGGATTCTCCTGTCCATTGGAGCCATTTAAATCTTCTGTCGAACCGGTGTGCTGACTGGACGCCGCAGCGGTAGTTTGTCCCGGGCTTGTCGTGATCGTGGTACTGGGTTCGCTCTTCTTGGGGGTTGCCTTGGCAGCAAAGCCTGTCATTCGTTAACAATTGCACTTCAAGTCGAGCCAGGGGTCAGGAAATACTTACCAATTCGCGCGTTATCGACATCGAAGACGCTGTAGACATTCTTCAAGAAAGTGTCTCCAACTAACCAGCCTCCAGGAATATACTCCGCTCCAAAAATATGGCCGGTGCAAACACCATTGCTATCGGGTGAAGACACGAAGTCCTTGGAAGATATGGTCCAGCTCTTCCCCGCGAATTTGAGGCCAATCTTGGCATTGGTGTCGCAGGGAATCTCGTATGCATAGCCATCCGACGAGGATGACCCTGGAATCAGCTTGTACAAAGCTTTGACATCGTCAGGGGGGCCAAACACATAACTTGTGCCCGTGTCGATGTACGCACTCGTGGCCTTGGGCCCAATTGACACGCTGCTGACCGTGACGTCCTCCAGAGCGATTGTCCAGGAGCTGTCTGCCTTTACAGGCGCATAGGCGATATCACCCGTGTACTTTGCCGGATTCGCTGCACCGAAGCAGATCTCGCCGTCGTTTATATCATCCGAGCTCCTCGCGAAGCTTATACCGAACATGTTTGCATCGATGAGCCCGGCGTTTACTACAGCCGAGAGCCATGTATTCGAACTGATGGACAGGCCGAGGATTCCGTCGAATGGGAACTGCGTAAATTGATCCGAGGTCGTCTCAGCTACGCCGAAGGTATACGGTATCGAAAGTCCAGCGAGAGAAATGGTGTCCTGGACCGTGCGACCATGGACGGTACCCGTGCCGTAGCTAACGTCAAAGGGTTTACCCGTGTCGTTGTAAGTCTTGGAATCCTTCGGTCCGAACGAGTTGTGCATGAGGCACGGTTTCGATTGGCACGTTGAGCCCATGAACCATGTCGTGCCTGCGCCCGTGTCGAGGAGCATGTAAAGCTCCTTGCCTTCGGAGCCAACCTTGGCTTGGGCGAAGTACGAGAAGTCCGATTCATCCTGGTCCACGCCGGCAGTGTGCTTCGCTGTGGGCTCTTGTGCTTCGATGATCTTGTAGCCATCACGCTTTTGGGTGATGGCGGCATCGCTTTGATTTTTAGGAGGCTGGTTCCCGTGTATTCGAAAAGGGCCTCTGTGTGGCTGTGAGTGACAGACTGTCAGTGACGATGTCGAGTGGGAATGTTAAGTGACACTTACAGCATTCCTCTTTGTTATGCTAAAGGTAACGAAGCCCTTGGGAGGTTGGACGGTTTCCAAACTCCTGACATCGTGATGATATTCCGGGGCAGCTAATACGAGACCACATAGCGTTGTGGTCCAGTATAGGACCCAGACAGGCGAGAGGTCTCGAAACATGTTGGCATTCAACACCCGTCTCAATTGAGCCTCTTCTTACCAATTGAAGGGTTTCTCGATTTTAAGTACCCTTCACGTTGCAACAAGAAGTTCTTGTTTGAAGGATGTGTGTATACAGTCTAATGGGAGGACGGAACAAATGCGAAGCCGAATTCGATCACCAACAATGCCGCATTTAAAATGCCAGGTTCAATATAAAACAAGACGCGCAAGTATAAAAATGGCAGGGCAAGAGACCGAGTACCAGACTCCAAAGTCTCGATATTATGTGCTGGTGAGGCTGTAGGGCGTCATTGGTATAATCATTAAGAGTGAGAGAGAGTAGTGTGTGTGTGTATGGGGGGGGGGAAAGAAAAGGGAACCCGGATCTTGAGATGAGAAAAAAAGGACCCCGATTCACCAGCTAGGAGAAAACGAAGGAAAGCAACTTGGACAAAGCTTTCAGCAAGCAGAACGTGCAGAGAAAGGTTACTGGAAATTATGGAAATATGTGCGTGATGTTATGGAATGCAGGGTCAACGGAGTAAGAGACAGAGCGGAGGAGGGGAGGGAACCGCTCTGATCAATATGGAGTCCCCGTAAGCCGTATATGATCGTCCAATATAGCGCCTTTAAATTCCACAAGAAGCACACAAGATGACGGGATGTTTGTTCTTGGGGGGAACAATCGAGACAGTATTTCGAGGGTTCGCTGTGAGACAAATGACAGTGTGTATATATATATAGATAGATGGATGGATAGACAGCTAGGTTACCTGGTAAGTAAAGAAAGCCACCTTGAAGGACACAACGGTGGTAGGTGAGTGGCGAAAAAGAAACAGAAAACAACGGCTGATAGGAATTACTTGCCAAGCAAACCCCAAGTGAACTAAACTGTTGTTGTTCAATGCTTACCTCTTATGAACGACACAAACAACCACACGACGACGACACAGGCCTCGAAGCACATGAGGTGGAGGGGACCAAGACGACGCTAGGATGCGGAGTGCTGAATCGTACAGTGGGGAAGCCGAGAAGCCCAGCGGAAGAACGAGGTTAGTTAGTTAGCTCGAAGCAGGCAAAGACAACAACAACAACAACTTCGAAGAAGAGGACGTGCTCGTAAAGCTGGACCGCCAAGAGATCCTCGACACTACCCCTTGCGGCTAGTGCTATTGGGACCGTAAATTGGGCGAACACACAACCAACCCTGCCCTCTTCTCCATGCCCATCCGTAGGTACCGGCTTTAGCTTGAATTGCTGGGCGAGTTTAGCGTGGGATCAATGATTCCAGGCCTCTGGGGTTGTTCGTCTTCTGCCGAACGTCCAGGCGTTAGTTAACGCTCTTGTTGATTGAGATGTGCCATCGTCTAATTTGGCCGAAGCAGGTTCTTACCGAAAGACTTACGAATCTGGATGGGATGATCATCATCAATGCATTCTGTAGGTCGCGCGCATACGAGTACATGCGTGTAAGAGAGACGAGTTCTCCTCGTTATTGGTCGAACTCTTCAATGCCCCCTGCCGAACTGCGAATTTCTCCGGTTCAGTGGTTATGTAGGTAATATCGACAGACAGACAGACAGAGAGAGAGAGAGCCCTGGTCTCAGCCAAGCCCATCTGTACTCGTAATTTATGAAGTTACGCGGCTTGGGCCAATGATTGATGGGAAGGTAGGCAGAAGCGCACACTCCTGATGCCGAACACAACAGGCTCTGGTGCTGCTCCCCATGCAAGGTAACCCCAATTGGGAGGTTCGAAAGGGTGGTGCTTCCGAAAACTACGACATTATCGTCTGCGCTAGGAAACGCCACCGAACAACTAGTGGCGGAGGGATAGGATAGGATAGGGGATCATTGTCGACTTCTCTGTTCGACCTTGCTTCGAATCGAGATCGAGACACTTCTTCGCTCTCTCTCTCTCTCTCTCATACGAGCATGTCTTCTTCCTCGGGTGATAACAGTGCAGAACCGAAGTTTCGCATCGTTAAACGAGAAACGCCATCACGAACCGAGGCTTTTCTCGATTCTTGTTGGGTGTAGAGGTCTAGACCCTCGGATTCTTTAATAGTGTGCGGTTGGAAAATCGCCCGGTCCTATCGGATGGTACGATCCTTTTCCAGAAACTACACAGTCAACCCTGTTAAACGGGCTATCGAATATCGAAATCGCTGGCTAGAAGATGACGCATTTCGGAGTTCCTGGTTTCGTACGGTTGATCCCTCACAGCAATCACTTCGGAATACGATGCTCCGTAGGGCTGTTCTTGCGACCGTTGAACATCAACGACTATCCGACCCAGTTCCAGACTTTCAAGTACGATGATAGCCGAACAGTCGATGAAGTGCATTCCAGCACGGAATATGAAAAGACAAGTTGTGCAAAGGGGAGCTTCATCCCGCCTCCTGAGACATCGATTAAGCAGTCTATATCCAACCTCCATCTGGAACTGATCGCGTATAAGTTCCATACATTTATATATAGTGTCACCGCCCCCAACTCCCCTTATCTTTCGAGTGTTTGCCTTGATTTAGGACTGCGCAAGGCTCTGGATTTGTGCTTCTCCAGAAGGTAACCCAACCTTCCGAAATGGTACACGGCGATGAGAGGCACGTTGATAGGGGGTATCAGCGGACGTGGTCGTCCCGTGCTTATGGCTGTGGACGTGTAACAGCGTATTGTGTGTCGAGTACTATATCTGCGTCCGCCCGAGGGTTACATATGTGCTACTGGAGACTCGAGAGTCCCAGCAAACTGGAATCATCTGAGTTAACGACTCGGATTGAATCCACGGCCATTCTACCTGAGGTGTACCGGCGCCACTGCTGACGACTGCTCGACCAGCAAAGATTTGACTAACATAGTGGCAGAAGCTTTCGTGTCGCTTCGCAGCCTGTTGATTAGCTGGGCTGAAGGTAAGGTGAGAGACGGTGGTGGCAGGTCATGAGAGGCCTAGGATGCTCCCTGCCAGTAAGTGCTACACAGAGGCCATTCGCGATGTTATGGCCATAGCATGAGCAGTGCCGACTGAGAGAGGCGCACAGATACCATGACTCCCTATGCGTATGAGACTGATGATAATTTCATGCGTCCTGCATTTTATATGGCCTCGTCAACGTGTATCTGTGCTGGCGATGAATCTGAGATTGAGATTGCGAACTCATATCCACGTCATCGCATCTCATCAGATCACCCGCAGAGACCCTGACACGGATAATAGATACCCGTCGGTGGTTATTGTTTCAAATCTCTAGCTCCCGAGATGGGCTACTGATTCATGAACCGAAGTGACTCGGATCTAGCAGAGTCATGGGCCTGCAGCAAGAGACCGGCGACACGGGCCTGATTCAGGTAGGTATCTTCGACACACGGTGTTCAACACACCAGTCGCGAGCTCTTTGCAGGATGGTTTGTTGAGGATCATCGCATGATGTTGAGGCAGAAAGTATCTCATTCGTTGTGATGAACTGTTTGAATGCTTTCTCGTTGACAAGTTCCCTTGCCACAATTGTGCGTAAGAATACCCATACAGACTCGTTCGACCATCGAAATGACTCGGTCATGTGAAAGACAGTCTCGAGGGTTGATGAACAGACCGAGTTTCGAATGTTCTCATCCGGTATCCTGGTGATACAGTCAGACAGAAAAGCCCATCCGGAGATATCAGAATGATTCTTCAGACAGAACTCCTTCACGTCGGAAGCAACCGTAGCCGCTAAGCTCAAGTCATGATCTATTAAAAACCGGGCGTGTTGCCATGCGACATAGTTGCGAGGATGGCGTTCTCCAGCAACCATGATCACGTTTTTGATATCATGCCGAATATCCCAAGGAGCACCTATTTTCCAACAGATGCCGGCAAGCCAACGACGATGAGACCAGAGTGTTGGCGACTTTGTGTGCCGATGTAGTCTGGCTGTGAGTAGAGTATCAACAAACTGCTTCTCCCGGACTAGAGATGCTTGTGTTGGGATCCCATCAGCCAAAAGCGCGTGTTTCCGCACGTTAGCAGCCGTCAAATGCTCCGGGTCCATCAGTAAAATGATGGCGGTCGCATTCACGACATCACTTGTGATGACTCGACTGGAAGCCTGAAGATGGCTCTGGAGGATCCGGTGAGCTACGAAGAACGCCTGCACGAGTCTGAGCTTGGGAATTGCTACAGCATTTTCGTCTCGAAGGTAGTTGACGCCAGCATCGAGTGGGTGACTCTGTCCAAGAAATTCTATCTCGAGCAGCTCGGAGTCAGGCAAGTCCGTGAACAACTTCGCCAGGTCATTGTATATTGGCCTCGGGTCCTCTGATTTCAGCTGGGAGAGTAAAGCTTTGTCAAGAGACCTCGACATGCTGGGTTTTCAAGCTTGTTGTCTCAGAGAGTGTGTTAGCAATGAAACTGTGAGAAGGTGAATTGGTGAAGATGACCTCGATCAGATTCGATAAATGGGCTATGCATCGGTAAATGCATACACTGTCTCAAATGCTTATCGCTGATTGAACGTTAGGTAGCCCAACCACGGGTACAAATAGGTGTACGTATACGTACATACTTTCTGTACGCATCTTGCCGATGATGTCGAACCGCGAACACTTCTAGGTTTCACAATTTGTTCCTGAATCTCGACCATCCCCGTCTCGGTTCGTCCCATCCACACGCAAGAACCAGGAACACCAGGAACAACGAAGCCATGCCGTCCTTGCTTCTTGTTGTCCTCTTGATCGAGGTGGCCGTTCACCTCGTGAACACCATCGGAGCCGCGACCATCAATAACATGGTGAGTTGCGATGCCGCGATCCGAAACACGTCATGCAACTAGTAACTGACCTCGAGTGCGCCCAGTTCTGGAATATCTACCTCGCGATCCCGACCGAGACCTCGAAGCAGATGGCGGCGAAGAACAAGCTCCAGAAAGAATACCTTGCGATCCGACGTGACCTGAATGGCACGAGCAGCCAAGACCAGTTCGCGAAGTGGGCGAAGCTTCGCCGACAGCACGACAAGCAGCTCGAGCAGCTTGAGAAGTTGAGTGAGTACTCACCTACGTCGGCCCATATGGAATACATGGAAAGGGACCTTATGCTAATGTTTCTCTTTTCTCGTTTTATAGAATCTGCACACGATGCCATGAAGTCCAAGTTCGACCGTACCGCCGGAGCTATACGTTGGTCTGCTACATCGGGAGTCAAGTTCGTCCTGCCCTTCATCTACGGCAAGGAGCCCATGTTCTGGCTCCCGAGCGAATGGTTCCCTTACTACGTCGAGTGGATCTTGTCCTTCCCGCGCGCACCTCTTGGTAGCGTCAGTATTGTATCATGGCAGACCGCATGCGCCGCAGTGGTCCTGCTGTTCAGCGATACGATCAAGGCACTGCTGGTCTCAGCACTTAGCACGCGAAAACAGCCAGTAGCTGCCGGAACCGGCGAGCAGAAGGAACCTGCCGCGAAGACGGAGAAGGCCAAGAGTAGCTCGTGAAGATGGTCACAGGTAGATAGGCGGTAGTCGAAAAGCTCAGCTAAGCAAGCAAGCAAGCAAGCACGAATATTATGATAATAATGTCTCTCATCTATTTTGACGCAGAGTTGATCATGGCGCGAAGGCTAAGACTCTGTAACACGATTGAGATGACTCTTGGCAGAGTACTTTGGGTCGATCTAGGCATGCTTTTTGACTTCAGCGACCACCGGGAAGAAGATCGCTGAAGCTTCGAAAGTGCCAAACAGACTCGTAGGTCTGCGTAGTTGTAGTAGTTCTTACGATCTTACCGATGTCGATGCTGAGGTATATCGCTCGGTCTGGAGAGTCGACGGAATCGACGAGCTTCTGAAGCTGTCGCTGTCTTCGTCGGCAGAAACCATGACGTGGCTGAAGCATCTGTTGCTTACAGGAAGCAACGAAGGGGAATCTTGGTCCCTTCTTTTGTGGCAGTTCTGTACCACCAATCTGTCGATGAGGTGTGAAGAAGAAGGAAGAGAACCAGAAACGCGGGTGCTCTCAGAGAATTTATAGCTCGAAATTGTCTTGCAAGAAAACCGCCAGTGGAGACGTCGCGATAACTTAGCGGGACAAGCGAGTTCACCGTGAGCCAATCAACCCGTGCCTGCCCCATTGTTCGGCGTGGAATTCCAGCGTGCCTTAGCGCGTGTCATTGGTGGGGTTCGATGAAACCTCACTGAAGGGTCGCTCAGTACTCCGTGCTCCGTACTGTGCACGCATTCAATGTCACATACGTAATGAGTAACGGCGGACATCTGGCCTCACTCTGTTTGTTCCAACTTGCCAGCAACCTCCAACAGAAAACAGTTGAACGAGAACGTCGTCATGAAATAGGCGCAAGAGACAGATACACTCCAGCGCCACCATGGTTATTCCTGTCTCCTGGGGGACGTAAGTAGTTCCCTGTCTTCCAGAATAGAAGAAGGTCGAGACACGCACTCGATAAGTGCACATTGACTTACACGATCATGCGAATAGCATCAAGTCCCTCCTGCTCTTCTTCGGGCCAATCCTCTTCCCGAAAGCAGTCTCATACTACCGGAGTCTAAGCGCCGCATCACATGCCGCCAACCAGCCGATCAGACCTCTACCGGAGTCTGCCCTGCGCTCCATCACCATCCTCGGCTGCATGTCCTTTGTGCTCCTCGTTCTCGCCCTCCCCACGTTCGCACCCGAGAACCTCTTCGCCGTGACATCCTCGCGCCTACAGATCCCCACGGACGTGCTCTTCACACGCGTATCCTCACTGCGCCCGGAGAACATCCTAACACCAGTTGACTCCGTCCTCCGCACCAAATTCGTGAATCTCGAATCCCGTCTCCTCTACCTCCAATTCGGACCCGATGTTCTGGCATCCTGCCCCTTCTGCGTCTCCGACGAACCAAAAACATACCTCTACTACGCCCTCCCATCCCTCCTCGCGCCTCACCTTCTCAACCTCGTATTCCTCAGCCTAGCAACATCCTCCGTCATCGCCGGCAATGCAGCAGCCAGCTGGCGTCGCCACGCCGCCATCGCCAGCGCCCTCCTCACAGGCCTCGACATCTGGACCGTAAGCTCCTACAACTACGGCGCCAACGCGCGCGCCCTCCGCCCCGCAGACCTGGAGATGTTCTTCTGGACCACGCGAACCCTGCGCTTCATCCTCCTGGCTATCATGAACATCGCCATCGCAGCCCTCATCTACGTATCCGCGACAAACCGGCTCTTCGCCGAGCCGCCGGACCCGGCCATCCGCGTCGAGGCCGTCACGCGCCAGTTACTTTCCGCGAAGAGCAGGTTGAGCGCCGTGGGTATTCTGAAGAATACGAGTCTGCGGGACGAGGATCTAAGATCACGCACGGCGGCGTACTGGACGCATGAGGGCCGGCTCATGCGCGAGATGATGGAGGAGCGGGAGGTCGTGGAGGGGATTAATGATGCTCTGGCCAACCGGATCAATATCCAGGATATCTCGCGCGATGCGGAGACGTATGCGCTGAGTATGTTGCCGCAGCCGAAGGCGAAATGAGTGGTTTAAGGGGTTAGCTATTGTCATAGCAGGCGTTTTTTTGCGAGAGCTCTTATGATCCGTGTATCAACGGATCCGTTTCATTCAGCCGGCGTTAGGGGTTGACATTTTTGGCTTGATAGGGATTTATCAGTTTAGAAGCTTAATATGAGCCATTATACGTATCACACACTTGCTTCATCCAGTCTCCTTAAGTAAATTCCGAGGTATATTCCCGAATGAAGACCTAGATATACTACCTAGGATATCTCGTGTGAATCGCCTTCTTTTCTATGGATATGGAATATCTCCCAACAGTCCATCAACGATGCTATGCTATATAGGATAAAGGGGTAGACGGTGAGGATGTCGCGTAAAGAAGATCCAGATAAGATGCAAGAGATCATAACCCCTTTCCTCCCCGTCTCTGAATCATAGAAAATCCCCTGATCTCCCTCCCATTAATGTTTCCCTCTCTCCCTGAATCCGGGTCCCCGCCTGAAATAAACGCCATAGAAAATGCCCAGAAAATGAAATTGATTTCGTACATTTGCAAAAAAAGAAAAAAAAGCGTTGGGTATACTGAAGAGGGGGAGGGGAAGGAACCAATCATACTTTTCGGGATCAAACAAAAAAAAGAATTTGGAAAGAATAAGAGTAATTAGTTTTTGTTTGCTTTTTTTTTGTTTGTTTGAATAATACACCGAAGAAGACTTCTCAATTAGTCTTTACCACCACCCCTCGTATCCGGTCTGGTGGCGGCCGAACTCGACACGCTTGTCTTTCTCGACGTCTCCAGGGAACCCTCTTCCACGCTCCGTTCCAGGAAGCCCGCCCACAGGTCGGCGAGCGACTCCTTGTTGGCAGAGGTGGGCGTGGGCTCCGAGAAGAAATCCGTGTTCAGAGACGGCGTACTAGGCGTCCGGTGAAAAGGGGATGCTGGGAGTCGGAGGGAGCTGCTGGAGGCGCCTGGACGGGCCAGGCCGGCCTGTTCCCGCTGCTCGTCTGTCCAGGCTAATAACCCGGCGATGATCTGGAGAATCTGGAACTTCTTGGGATCCGAGCGGTCTAGGGCAAGGAACTGGAGGAAGTGATTTGTGACGATTTGTCTGTCTAGTATTAGCATTTTCGGCTTGGCATATATACGTCAAGTAAGGGGGTGAACCGACCTGTCAATACTTTCTTCGGGCTTCGTCTTCTTCAGATACCGTAATGCTTTTGTTAAATGGTCATTGAGGACGATAGCCTCATGACGTAGTTTTCCAATAAGCAGGTTCTTCTCCTTGACCTCTTTTTCAAAAGGCGCTGTGCGCTCGATTTCCTTTTGTAAGGATGCCTTCGAGGCTTCTGCTTCCAAGGCTCTTGTGTCGGCATCTTGAACCAGCTTCTTCATCGCCTGGAGTTGCTCTTCAGAAGTCTCTACCATTTCTCGTAGTTCCCTCTTGCGAACGTCCCGTATCTCTTGAAGCGCTCTCTGTAGACTATCGACAGCTTGCGACTGGACATCCCGTTCGGATGCCGCTCTTTCATAATTTTCCCTGAGGGTCTCGTGCTGCTCTTCGAGGGCAGCGGCTCTTTCAGCCAAGCTCTCCCTAATTGCTCGTTCCTCCATAGCCAGAACCTCCCAGTCGCCCATAGCATCCTTGGCTTGTTCCGCTTCTTCTCTCAGGTGTTGGATCTGGCGAGCCATGTCTTCCTTCTCCTTGAGCGAGTTCTGCTGGGAGAGATTATTCCGGCTGCGCAGACTAGACAGTTCTCTTGTGGCATCTTGTAGTTCTGTCTGTAACCCTGCGATCTCTTCCTGATATGTCCGGCTGCTTTTCTGGAGTTCTTCGACTTGCGCCTCGAGCTCTTCTATGCGCTCGTTCGCCTCGCCTAGCTCCTCCTTGCCTTGCGCCAGCCTATTACTGACGCTCTCTTTGATCTTCTCGACTCGGTCGACAAGGGTCTGGTATTGTTCCTCTACTTGCTCCTTGGCGGCTTCGACCTCTTCGAGTTCGTTTTTCAGCCGTGTTGTCTCCTCTGTGTGGGCAGTTTGTAGACTTTCGACTTTCCCCCTCAGCTCTTCTACCTCGGCCTGAAGCGCTTCACGTTCTTTCGTCATCGCATCTAGCCGCAGGGCGGTGTCGGCGTCGGCTTTCGTCTCTTCGGGGGAGTGTCCATTGATGGACGGTGACCTGCCATGGCCATTTTCGTTGGGCGACGGCTGAGCCTGAATCGCTCTATTAGCGTCACGAGGACAAAATGCATGAGTCCTGTGTCCATGTTCATACTACTGTAGGGCTCGTGACCGTATCCTCAGCGTCCTCATGGTGGTCGCCATCTTCGGTGTGCTGGTCACCATTCTGTGCGGCCTTGGGAGCCTGAACAGTCTCCGACGCTGGCTTTGGTCTAACAACGACTTTCTTCTTTTTGGCGGGCTGATTTCTCTTGGTATCTAAAGTGGTATCATCGTCAGTGTCAGAGTCCTGTATCGGAGAATAAAGACGTCCACGACCACTGACTTGTACTAGCTGGCGGCTGGGTGGGTTTCGTAGTGGTTGGCGACATCGTCAATGCCTATGGAGACAGTTGGATCTCGTGGGCTAAGGTGGGCATTTGATTCGGACAACCGATAGACATGAATTGTGCTATGAGGAACGGGGAACTGCGAACATCGGGGGCTTCGAAGACGTTCAACGCGAACTGCGCATTTCGCTTGCGAATGTATAAAGTCAGACTTGCAAGTTGCCAGGCCAGATTGACACAACTTACAGCAAAGGTGCAGTTAATAGTAGCGAGCTAGACTACCCAAACGAGTTAGTAGATGCCCAAGTTCCGGGCCAAGATTGGGTCACAATTCCCCGTGGCCTCACCGAGTGGGCGCGGGATATGCACTGTGCACGATGCACCCTAGATGCCAGGTGCAGCGGGGTATCAGAAACCGTTTATTCAGACGACAGCAGCTGTCGTGTCCATTGCTTTCACCCAAGAACTCACTCGGCTCCAGTGAGCTACCAGTTACCAGGTACTCTCTTTGCTGGTACGCGCAAACGTCCCTTCATGTGAGAAACAGTAAAAGTGCAATGGCTATAAATAGAATACGAGATTGCTCGAACAAAAGTCTTGGAAAAAAACAATTCACCAAGAACTGACTCCTGAATCCGTACATTCGAAAAGGCGAATACGGATTACTTATCTGTACGGTCCTTCAACCGTAGCGTGCGTTCTGGACCGTTAAGATGCTGCAAGACATGTTCTGTGACATGATTGGCTCATCTCTAAACGGAGAACATTCCGTAATCTGTTAGCACATAAAACCCGAACTTTCAATTCGCGCCAAATTCGAAGTCTTCTTTTTTCTTCTTCACATATTTCCCCTTCTCTGGAACCTGTTTTTCGAACTCGCCCAACCCTGGCGGCTTCGGTTGCCACGGTTGTCTAATATGGCTTGTCCATTGAGTTCCGGTCGGAAGTAGAACGATTTAATGCCTTTTATAATCTCACTTTTGCTCGATCAATCGATCAAGTAGCATCGTGGGTTCGCTATGCGCATACATCTCTTCAGACCATATTGATGCAGTAGTCATGCTATGATACTAGACACCATCACACAACCAATAATACGGAATAATTGCCCAGGACAAATTGGAATTCACAGTGATGAGACCAGAAACCGTAGATGCGAAAACTCCATTATTATGAATCGTGAACACCGCACTCCGTACTATCAAATCTACGCTGTCTTCTTGCCCTTCTTGGCTGCCTTGGGCGTTGGCTTCTCCTTCTCTACCTTGGCTTTGGTAGCTTTCTTTGGTGTTGCTGCTGGCTTGGCCTCCGCCTTCTCGGCCTTGGGCGCAGCCTTCTTTGGTGTAGGCGCAGGCTTGCTGGCCTCCTTGTCGGCCTTGGCCGCCGTCTTCTTGGGTGTGGGCGCGGCCTTGGTGGCTTCCTTATCGACCTTGGATGCAGCCTTTCTGGGTGTTGGTGGGGGCTTGCTGGCCTCTACCTTCTCCTCGGGAGCATCATCCTTGGTAGCCTTCTTCGCCCGTGTTGATCTTCTGGGCTCTGGCTTGTCTGTTTGAGGGGCGGCCTCGACCTCTTCAGGCGCAGCCTCAATGGCTTTGGGCGCAGCCTCAATAGCCTTTGGCGCCTCCTCCTTGGGCTCTTCAATAGCAGCAGGAGCAGGAGTCTCGTCCACGTCATGTACACCCTTGAGCTTGGGAGCCTCGAACTCGTAGCCAAGCTCCAACAGCTTCTTCGCGCGCTCGTTGCGCTTAGCCTCTTCCTTCGAGATCTTCTCGGTCCAGGCCGACTCGGTGAGGGGCTTCTTCAGCTTGTTTCCAGCCATCTTGTTCCAGGGGATCTTCTTGAATCGTCTGTTTGCGCCGACCCACAGCTTCTCGTGAATTTGAGACTTGGGGACCATCTTGACCTTCAAAAGGTGACCAGCTAACAGGTAGTTGTCCTAAAACCGGGTTAGATAACGATGAAAGGACAGAGAGTATATAGCAACTTACCATGGTCTTTGCGACAATCTCAGCTACGCCCAATTCAGCGAACTCGACGAACTGTGTAATTAAGTTGTTAGCACCATATGCGCACCGCAGACAGCTTCCACCAGCCCAATGTTACCACCATGTGGTGAGGAGCTGTCGCAAGGATTGAAACGTACAGCAAAGTGCTTGGACTGGCCCGTTGCCTTATTCCGGGACATTCTGATCTTGGTGACCTCTCCGAACTGCGAAAAGTACTCGCGCATCTGGTGCTCGTAGAAACCTCTGGGAATGCGACCAACCTAAGTCGACGTCAGCGCTCGCATGTTCAATATTCCGTCGGGTTGTTCGTAGCATACGTATACGACTCCAGGTTCGCCGGACTCGGAATCGGCGGCCTTCACGACCTCCTTCGAGACCTTAGGCAGGTCTGCAGCCTTGATCTCCTCGACGGAGCTGGGAGCATCGGGGAGTTCTTCATCGTCGTCGCTGTCGACAATCTTGGCCAAGGCTTGCGCCTCAGTATCGCTTTCGGCGGCTTCGTTCTCATCGGCGTCTTCGGCAGGCTGCTCTTCGACCTTCTCTTCTACCTTCTTCTCCTCCTTGGGCTTCTTAGACTCCTTGGGCTTGGACTCCTTGGGCTTCTTGGGTTCCTTAGGCTCTACGGCCTTCTTCTGCTTCTTTGCGACACTCGGAGAGGCCTCATCGTCGGCAGCTGTAAGGACAGTTTAGTATAAGGTGGCTTTGGGACAATCGAGGAAAGACGAACCTTTGCGCTTGAGAGGGGTCTTCTCCTTAGGAGTCTTCTCTTTAGGAGTTGTCTCCTTGGGGGTGTCCTTCTTAGGAGTCTTCTCCTTGGGAGCCTCCTTCTTGGGAGTCTTCTCCTTAGGGGCCTCCTTCTTGGGGGGTCTTCTCCTTAGGAGTCTCCTTCTTGGCGGGAGCCTTCTTAGGAGTCTTCTCCTTGGTATCGGCCTTTACAATTTCGGCCTTGGAGTCGCCCTTGGACACCCGTCTGGAACGTAGTTGAACCATCTTGGAAAGTTGGTTGTATGCTGAGCACTAACTCGTACAACAGTTGCGATCCAAGAGCGTTAATGCGAAATAGCTGGAATTGGATCCAGCGCATTTAGAAAATTCTGCCGTTGAAATTTTGGCGGTGAGAGCTCTGGAAGCGACGCGTTGACCCCACTAAACGCATAAAACTGGGTCCCTGCATTCTGGCCGGGCGAGGTACCGGTACCTAGGTACCTCCGAGCTCCAATAGGTTTCCAGTGGGATCAGAGGCGAGCTCCCCATCAAGTACCACGGACCCAAATACATTTCACTGTCTAAGCATTGAAATCAACACCGATATACGAGTACAGCGGATCATCGTGGTCTACCACTCGCCTGGAATCAACTGTATTGTTTCGAGAGCTTCAGCTTAGACCGCGTTTCGTCTAGCCAGCAATACGCCATACGGATTACACCTAGAGCCACTTACAGGTCGGATTCACTCTCATTTAGCACAATGGCCGGCGTAAATCAGGAGATGACCCATGATGAAATCTGGGACGACTCGGCACTGATCAACTCATGGGACGAGGCTTTGGCCGAGTATCGGGTATTTGCCCACAGCTTCAACTCCTAAGTCCAATCCCGAGACTGACCGGACTTACAGAAATACCACAGTATCCACCGAAATGGTGGTAATGTTGATTCTCTTCAGAATCCTCAGCTTGAACAGTACGAATGTTCTTACTATCTATTGTTGGCTTTCTCGTGTTTAGATGGCTAACAGAGAGATCGTGATCAACAGGACCGCAGATTCCAAACAGAGCCATAATGGCATGGTCGAACCCTCAGACAATGAGGAGGTCGAGGATCCGTCAGAGAGGATGGAACACAACGAAGTAAGTGCATGTTTGCTCCCATCAGACCCAGTTATTTTGGCGTCCGTTTGTATCTTCCTTCTGAGATGCTGATGAGACACAGAATCTTACACGGGAAACTACGAATACCACAGCTGGAGAAAGCCGTCCTCGTATGCCCGCCCCTCCAGCCCCGGCGGGCCTACTTGGCTCAGGTATGTATCGTCATAGTCTTGTTGTTTACTCGGGCATCTCTCTGGATCGACTACCCTTGCAGACATGCTAATGAAGTGTAGTACGCGATGAGGGCTTGAAGAGACTTCTCATGTCATGGTATTATGCTGGCTACTACACCGGCCTTTACGAGGGTCAGAACAGCTCACCGCAGAATCGAGAGGCATCCGAGAAGTAGGTAGATAGGAAAAAGATTCACTGGGCCTCCTTACCACAGGGGGGACATAAGGGGCATACTCGCACCGGCCTATAGAAAAGGTATAGTGTGGCAGGATATGGTTCTAGTACGGTTCTGAAAGTGATATCCCACGGTTCACAAGCAACACTTCATTGAAACAATCATGTGAGGCTCATTTGCACGCGCAACGAATACTCCGGCTAATAACAAACAGCAAATGATCTGTTGCTGATGCACGAACGTTATGGTTACCATGGAAACCATGCGTTGCCTCGGGCTACGACATCTGTTCGAATATGTCTAGATATGAGAAGATTCTCACGCCGAGCTGGTCGTCTATGAAATCCTAATATAGATGAGGTTTCGCGAGACGCCTCTGACGTGTGGTCGAGGCATCCCCTGGTATGGCGATCATCGATGGCTTCATAACATTCGGAATCTATGTAGTGCGCATTGGGAGCCGGACCTGAAGCCGAGCTTCTACCAGGGCGCAATGCCGAGATAAAGGCTAATATATGCTGGTCTCCCTGTTGTCGAATAGATGTAGGTATGACAAAAGAAAATGTACACCAACTTCTCCTGGCTCTTAGTGAACTTGATCACCATGCATTCGCAACCGTGAAGCAGTTTTCGCATCATATCCTTTCCATCTCGCTGTAGATGCCTCTTTCAGATGATAAAATTACGGACAGCCGGAGTTTTCGTCGGGCGAGTCGCCTGTTGGGTAGCACTCGGGCGGAAAGGCGAGGGAAAAGAAAGAACTGGAAACACCAAAGCGAATATATGCTTCCCCTGAAACGTCTCATCGATTTGATCATCGACGCCTTTTTACCACTCGAACCCGTGCCACGCAGCGAAACCGAGTTCCAGAATTATCGTCTCGGAACCCCATCGACTGTGGCGACGGTCCCATTTGCGCTCTCGTTAGGCCATCGCTGCTGTCAGTGCCATTTTCATCCTCACGAGTCAGAAGGCCCCTTCAATGCCCAATCCTCTTTATCATCCAGACCATAGAGTTCCTCGCTTGCAAGTCATGTTTCCCGTGTAAGTGGATAGACGTCATTCCATGACCGTCAGTCAAGGAATTTCTCCCCGTAGACCGGACTGCACGAGAAGACGCAGTGTTGGCGCCCGCTCCTCCGAGCGGCGGGGCGGCTACACAGCACCGGGTTTTGCTGCTGATGTTGTCACACTCAAATGTACCGCATGGGCGGTTATTGTATGTAAGGGTTCGTTGCCCGCGTGGAGCGGCCGCAGGTGTAAACTTGGTTCTTGAAGCAAGGGATGAATGTTTTGAGCTTGAGCTGGGTCGCTCGTCTCGTTTCATTGTCCATCTTGCTTCCTGAGATGATTCCTGGTCCGGAGAGACATAGCGGATTGTAAAGACGGCTTGAAAGGACTGAGTAGTTCGACAACATGTGAGGAATGAATATGAGTCTGAGCTCAGGGCTTTGGTCTCATGTTTCGGTACGCAACAGGAATCCAGGAACGTCGGGCAATGATGAAGTATTCCGTAGTCAAGACGTGGCACAGCAAGTGTTCCTCCGTGAATATATTGTGATCTTGACTAGACATTGCTAAAGGTCGGGTTACTGACTGATAGATTGGTATGTTACCACTCACTGAATGAATGGGATGACCGTCATACTTATTGCCGTTCACCACATCAACTTATGTAGTCATTCGGTAATGAGCGAATCAAAAGACTTTCACCATATGAAGGTCATAGCCAGTACAACGTAAAATGAAGAAATATTCAAGTTGGATTCAGGGACGTCTGGTGGGACAGAAGATGCTGTACTCAATGGTAAATAAGGAATGAAACTCCAATCACGCCTTTGCCCCTCTTCGCCAAGTGAAAAGAAACATCCAACATCACATCGTGACTTCGTCGTGGGTCGACTACGTGGTTTGTGCTTGGTTTCCAGTAACCCACTTCGCCTCACAACCTCGAGATTGGGCAGAGCTGTACAACCTCCGTGCATTTACATGAGCTTGGAAAAGGAGGGAAAAGTGCTGCACAACCCGGCTGGAATTAAGGTAAGAGCTATATCAATGAAAAACATTCAAGTCTGAGCTCCGAAGAAGCCACTCAACTCATCCAGCAGGGTTGAGATGTGTCAATCCCCCTGATGCCGAGATGGGAGCAAATACGGGTCGTCTTGAGTCGGTGGGCGTCACGATGGATGTATGTTACTTCTTTTTCCCACCTGCGGCGTCGCCTCCAGTGGTCTTTTTCGCATCGGCTATAAGCAGGCTCCATGTCAGCTTATTCTTCTTGACTCGAGCGACTCACTTAAGTCGCTGCTGTGGTGCGAGAGAGACAGAGAGAGAAAAAGAGTAGGTAGTCCTACCGGCTTGCTGCTTCTGGCGCATCAAAGCGGCGAGAGCCTCCTTGTCGCGGGCCATCTCCGAACCAGTCTTGGTGTTCTTTGCTTTCTACACGTGTCACAGCATTTTGTTAGTGTCAGGTTGCAATCCGGAACTTGGCAGGCAGGCATCCATCTGCTTATGGATGGAAGCAGTGAGATTCATCGGTCACCATCATGATCATCAATATATGCCTCATCGATCTTCTCATCAAGACGAGGACTGATGAGAAGCAAGCGCTATCAGGCGGTCGTGGGCAACCTGGCCATAGAGAGGCAGCATGCCAACTAGCCCGCACGGTCGTCTCGGCCGTTGCGTTCTAATCCATCCTTCAGATAGCGGAGGAGCTTGACAGTGCCGGTCTATCACGTCGCTGGCCGTGTGATCCTTGATGCGCGATCCTTGATAGACTTTAACCTCTGAGGGGTTCTGCAGGGCAAGCCAAACAAAACACTGTCTGTCAGGTGGAATCGTCGTCTTACCTGAGAGGCCTGCGCCTTGAGGTTCTTCTCACGCGCCTTCTCACGCTGGTTGCCGCGAGTCATTTTCAGGAAATATGAGCCGGCGAAGCTTGTGTAAGTATGATTCTGCGAGGGAGGAAGGGAGTGCTGCCGAGAGAGCGGGCGCTACAAGGGCGCTTGGTAAAACGTGCGATGTGGTGCAGCAGGAGGTCTCAGATAATGCTGGCGGTTTTCTTATTCCGTATATATTGGCGCAAGCTGGAGGGATGGAGGCAGATGGAATGGGGCGGAAGAGGAAAAAGGCAATCGCTTGCAGCAGAAATACAGGGTCATCACCGCCTGTAATACCCTCATACATAGGGCCGTTAGCGGGCCGCCTATGACCTGGCGCCGACCCTTCCAGCGCTTGGAGCTCGAGGGGTCTGCCATTGCGAGAATTCTCAGCCAATCAAATGGCTTAGGAATGACTAATAGGACTGTCATGCATTCGCGGGGATGACAGCAGTTGGTGGCCGACGCCGGCTGGCGAAATCACTGCCGAGAATTTTGCACCGCCTGGTCACAGTACGAATGGAACACAAGAATGAACAGGGTTTGCGACACTGTGCAACTCCCCTACGAAGTAGATAGACACTGAGTACCTACTGTGAATGCGCAGCAAACACGCCTGAATTGCTACATGTGTCTAGCGCATCTGGTCGCAGGCAACCGCGCGCTTAAGCCAGCAAAACGGTTTACATAGTGCATTGGAGACTCTATACTGTGGAAGCCAATGCTACCTAATGGACTCGGCAGCTGGCGTCGCTTCGAATGTCAACTATGATGCCCTATCGCCGCTGTTAAACGCGGAAACTGACCTCATTATTACATGAGAATGCAATACACACGGCTATACGAACACGATTTATGGCCAGGCAGATAACACTGTACAATCGCTCCGAGGAAGTATGTAAATTTCCGTCGGGAGATTTTATGAGGACGTTAATTCGGTAGCGACTCTTTTCGATCCGAAGTCAGAACATTTGTAGGTATACGGAAAAGTAGTTGGCAGTCGGGGAAATAAGGTAACAAGCAAACAAGCGAAGAAACCTAGGTAGCGAGTCTGTAACCTACGGCACAGAGGTCCTATCTATAGACCAAGTCCGGAGAAGACGGGTTGTCGTCCAACCTGCATCGAGAGGTCCAGATTGCAGGAGAGTGCTCCCGACCTGACAGCCGTGGCTTGCACATGGAAGTACATACCGGTACGGCGGCGCATGGCGTCGTTCAGGTACCCGCGCCACGCCCCACTCCTAATTGGATTTCAGGGAAGAGCTAGAAATTTAGCGCGTCCGTTAGTCAAAAGCCACGGATTTTTACCGCGTGCGCATTTCCTGGTGTCCCTAATCCATGGTAAAGGGCGCCTGATAGATCGTCATTACGGAATAGATAGAGGTACCTTCTGGCACAAATCGCAACCAATTCAACGTTGATAACTACATCAGAAGTGTGAATAACTGTCAATGCAACGTACTCGTACAGTCAGAAGGAAACTTGTACCAATTAACAGGACCTGCACGCTCCCGTCCCGAAATCCGGGGTTCCAGAGCCATAGTATTCACGCGCGAGGTACTCGTACGTTGCAGCATTCTACTGCGTCTCTCTGGAGGTACTTAGCTTAAGTGTAACCAACATGGGATCTGCTTAGACTGCAGATCGTCAGGTGGAGTTGAAGGGGAAACTGAAACACACGTCGTTGATTCAGAACCAATCACTCAACTACCTACCCTGCAGTACGGAAGATGTTTTCCATTGCCATGATAACACCGGTCAGTCTGTACTCGTATGTAGTGAGTATGCTTAACTGCCATCACACCTGGCTCCATCAAGACCAGGACACAGTTCTGTGTCAGTCAACTCGAGTGTTGATTCGTGCTTGACTCACGAGGTCACATCGATGATGCATGCGACGGGATCCTAGGTATGCGAGATTCAACAAGTAGCTAGACCTTGTCACAGATCTCCGTGCGATACCTAGACGGGACCGGACCTGGTCTGTTCTTTTTTTACCAGTAGAAATGTATACAAGATACATAGAGATCGAGATTGTTGCCGCCGAACAGGGTTCATTGGTTTTCAGTCGCGATAACAAACGCCTTTCTCAATGAAAGACTTGAGACTCACTTTGTTTGCACTTATAATGCATTTTTAATCTGAGGATCGCCCTACCACTTTGTTCCGCCACTTTCCTTTGTTTCAAGTTCGCTTCTCTTAAAAGAAAAGAATAGGGGAGATACGCTCTGTACCTATCAGGCAATACGGAATAAGAATCTACATAGGTACCTCGGAGTTGCTGGCGCACGTACCTCCTTCGTCCCCTTCGCCTTGTACGAGTTCTGAGCCACGGGTTGGTTCGTGCTGAAAGACCGGACTCCCGGTGATACACCGACGACCGGTCTACCTTTGTTGGGCGCTTTCTTTCCAGAAGGTCTTTGACTGTCCACCATTATCCGCACCTTACTTGACAACTTGAACTCTTTTCCCACTCATAAATATTCCCCACCTTCTTCTGGTCAAGACCACCACGCCCGGTTTACATTCCACCCACTTTCCACAACACCCTGAACATCCAGTTCTTTTCAACTTCCTACATTCTTTCCACTCTCTTCGAGTGCACATCTGCTGAGCAGATTTTCCATTCTACAAGCTCGTTCGTTTTCAGCTTCCTCCGCTCTCTTCGTACGCCACCTCAACCACCCCATTCTCCGGGAATCTTAACTCAACTGCAGGCAGTTTTCCACGTTGGTACTCCTATCCTGGTGCATGTCCATGTACATCAGCGATGCCGTCTTCGCAAACAACTAATCCAGCCTGTACCGATAGAGACACGACCCTAAACGTCGCTAAATTCTTCGCCATGTTCGGAAGAAAGAAAGCCGCGGACATCGAATCCGCTTCTGCTTCCGGCTCGGGCAGCGTTTCCAACACCGGTATCCAGGGCTATGCGTACATCACCCTGCAGGTCATTCGTGTCTGCAACATCGCGGTTCTCGTGGCCGTCATGGCGGCATCGGTCCTAATGCTCATTTATGCCAAACTCCCCAACGGCTATCAATTCTTCGCCGACGTCATCCACGCCCTTGTTTTCTTTTGCGCCGCTGTTCTCATCTTCACTGAGATCGGCGCCTGGGGTAAGGGCCAGGAGATGATCGCTGGCGCCTGGCCCATGCTCGGTCCCGACCGAGGCTTCAGTGGCATCGGCGCGATCATGATCTTCCTCGGCTGCCACCTTCTCGGCGGCCTCAGCACCAAAACCTACACCGAGGACGGCGTCCCGACACAGATATCTCAAGTCATCATCGGTTCCGGCATCATCGCCCTCGCCTTTGGCGTTACCAACATTTTCGCCTCGCTCATCTTCCGAAACAACGAGGTGCGCGCTCGCGAAATCCGACAGGCTGGCGCCACGACTCGAGACTACACCTTCAACGATAATATCAGCTCTCGATCGCATAGTGCGCGCAAGGCCGGCATCAGCGGCCCCATGCCCCTCAACGATCAGGGTATTGAGCACCCCGCGGGCTACTACGGCGACGATAAGTCGGTGCCTTCTTTCGACACCCGCCATAGCCCCATTGCGCCGGAGATCAGTCGCCCGTCTACCGCGTTGCACCCGATGCACCACCGAAGCTCGCACTACTCCGAGGCCAGCAACCTGCCTCGCTTCGACAATAACATGTTTTAAGCGTGGGATAGGAGATCTCTCTCCATGAAACGAAACTCGAGACTTTCTATCACGGTGTCAAGTTCAGCGGATATTCCAGCGGCAAAAAAGCGGCGTTCGGGTTATACTAAAGGTGACGGCAGGGGGCATGTGGGAATTCCGATGATATCCTTTGATTTGAGGGCAAAGCGTTTTGATTCTTCGGTTCCATGATTTCTATGCGCATTATAGCGACGGCCTTTTCGGTTTAACTTGAGCTTCTCGCATTTGCAAATGTAAATATAGTCTTTTTCAGCGAATCTTTCAAAAACATAGCGGAATGGTAGAAAGCGGTGAAATCTCCAAGCTTCATTCTCCATTCTGGAAGTTCAACAAAGCAGACACAAACTGCACGTGAGCGTTACGTGACACCGTATTCTGTACTGTAGATGGGACTGTATGCTCCAAATCCAGTCCTGCAAGTGAAACGCCGTGTGCGCCTATCTACAGTGCCTGCTAGAAGCTTTACACGGCTCTCTATGCGGAAAACGATTACTTTGGTGGCATTGCATAAATATGTGATGTTAAACCGTATATCTCCGGTAAACCGGGGCTTGGTTCATTTAGGTATTGCTGCGATAGCGCGTAACTCTGAAGTATTTATTCGACATTACTTGGTGAGAGAATACTTACATATACTTGTGTACGTAGACCCACTGCTAAGGTTGCATGCAGACCGTGCGAACGTGTATCTGTCCTAGGTACCGCACGGTGCGCTGCCCTCAAACCAGCACTGAAGGTCTCTATAAGTTCCAGTACTTCGTACACGGCAGAATGTGCCTCCTCGGCTGCCTTCTACAGTATTTCGTACCAGAGCCGTTCTCAGCCAACGTCAAAAAAACATCAATCCTCATCTCCTCTTACCTTTCCTCACCTCCATTCCCACGCGTCCGCAGACCCAACAGCACCAACAACGCCTACATCACGCGACCGGTTTCCCTTTGCGACGAATTACCAGATTGCCCTCTTTAACCTGCTTCGACTTCCCTGTTCTGTTGGTTCCCTCCAGTCAGTTGCTTATTCGCCCATCCGCCAGGCTGCGTCGGACTTGTTGTTGTCCGCGTCGTCTTCATCCTCGCTTGTCTCTCGCATTCCCGCATTCCCGCATTCCCGCCTCGGGCACTTCGCGACAATTGACTGCTCGTATAATCAGTAGTTCTTGGTGGAGGTAGAAGAAGAGGGTGACGGCGCGTGGTGGAACAAGTACAATTCATTAGGGATTTAATGAGGAATATGCATTGAGCTTTTCCGAAAATTCTACAGTTGCTCGTCGTGGCGAGTCTTAGCTCGTGCAAAGACGCATCACAAGGGTCGTCGAACCTCGGTGATTCATATCTCTCCTGGTGAAGACATTGTTGCATGGGCCTTTTGCCTTGTGCCTTTGTGACATCAATTCTCTCTGAACAACACGCATTCCGCCCCTCTCCGCGCCCCGACAGAACAACCACTTCCTGAAAGACAACGCAAGACAAGCAAGCATCAGCTGCTTTGTGGGCCCCTTGCAGGACTGGCTGGATCTATCGCCTGTTGTCCGTCTGTCAATCTCTAATTTCTGTGTGTTCGCATAAAACTACTACAATCGTCATGTCGTCCTACTCTGAGTCCGAGGCAGTGGCCAAGGACTTCCGCGAGGCCCTTGAAGATATACAGACTATCGGCCGTCCTGAAATCTCTAACCTGACGATCATCGCTCGCGAGAATATCGAGCACGCGCTCGCTATCTCGGGCGCCCTAGTTGAACACATCAAAAGAGTACGTAGCATAAACCTGGGATCACAGTACCAACAGCAATGCGATTTTTTCTCTCTCTCTTTCGGGTGGCCATCTCATCAAGGCCTGTAATATTTATTAGGTCGCTGCTAACACGCTCTGCTAGGCTGCACCACATAAGAAGTTGCCCCCTTTGTATGTTCTCGATTCGATCGCCAAGAATGTCGGCACGCCCTACACCCTGTTCTTCAGTCGGAAGCTGTATCAGACGTTCATGGACGCGTATGCCATGGTCGACATGGCTACTAGGCGGAAACTGGAAGAGATGCTCAAGACCTGGAAAGAACCGGTTCCTGGTTCTATTGACACCAGACCAGTCTTTCCCCCTGAGGTCGTGCGTCCGATCGAAAACGCTCTCATCAAAGTGAGAACCACCACACTACAACAAGATCAAGAGAGGTTGAGGACCCAACAGCAGTTGTACGGCCGTAGAACGGTTCAAGGAATGCCGTATCGGGAGACTCCTACGCCCCCGGGTAGCCGCCCCCCTTCTCAAGCACACGCATATGCTCACGCCATGCCACATGCGAACGGAGTCTCTTATAACCAACAGGGTCAGCCCTTAACTAACAGTTATCCGCTGCAGCCAGTAAGTCAATTTTTGCACGCGGAACAGATCCATTAGAAGAATCATGTCGACTGACTGACGCGACAATTAGCCTGTCTCCGCCAATGCATCGAGATCCACCCCGCAACCCCCTTCATCAAGTGCTTTCCAGTCACCTCCTATGGGAGCATATAGCTTGACACAACATGGGGCCAGCGTAGACGCGTTGAAAATTGATGTGCAGCAACTAACCGTGTCGTTCAAGAACCTGCTCGCCCAAAGCCCGCATGATCCTACCATACAGACAAAGCTGAGGGCATTGTTGGACTTGCAAACTATCCTACAAACACGTAACCTGCCCCAGGAGCAGTTAGTGCTTGTTAAACATCAATTAGTTGAACTTAAGAAGATCTTGACGGCATCTGAAGCCCAGAGTACTATTCCTGTATCATCCACACCAAACTCCGTAGCAGCAGTAACCCCTCCGCCGACGGCGGCGCCCAAGGTATCGTTAGATTCCTTGTTTGGTTCGGGTGCACTGGCGGCCATAATAGCTCGGAACGTTGCCACCTCTCAAGTGCCTACAACTCAAGCACCGGCTGCCCCTGTCCCGCCTCCTCAGAGGACTGAACCGCAGAAGGCAGCCACCGCGCCTGTCCCTGCACCTGCACCTGCGCCGAGTGATCCTATGGCACTTGTGAACTTGTTGCGGAAGGCGGGTATGCTGCCACCGGCCGCGCCGGCAACTGGTGCGACCCCGGCGGTGAACACGGCAGCTCCGACAGCTCTCCCGTTCCCCCTCCCACTTCCGGGTATGGCCGGTGCTCTTCCACCCGCGCCGCCGGGCACGATTGAAGGCCTTACGAGTGATATTTTGCTAAAGGCATCGTCTCTAAAGCAGTACGTGTTACTTTTTGCAAAATTATATGCATGTTGTCTTGAATTTGAACTGATCACGTGTAGATTTCGTCCGCAGTTACTGCCGCTCCTCTTTGAAGCGCAAGGTCCCCAATGCACGCAATGTGGGCGCCGGTTCCCCACCACGGAAGAGGGAAAGAAGCGCAAGACGGCTCATATGGACTGGCACTTCCGTGTTAACCAACGGAGCAACGAGGCGGAGAAGCGAGGACTGCACCGTAGCTGGCTTGTTGACGAGATGGTGAGAATTCCTGCTTGTCTATGTTTTTGTTTTCGGACATGAATGATTGTCTAACTGTGATGCTAGGATTGGATCAACACGCGCGAGACGATCGACAAAGAGCATGTTGTGCAAACGAGCGAGTCTGATACAGGCTCGTCCGGCGCGACTGCCAAGGCGCCCCAGGCTCAGTACCTCCCCGTGCCGGATGACCCCATCTTGGCGGCTAGTGTCTGCCCGATCTGCCAGGAGAAGTTTGAGACTCGTTGGCTAGACGATGCGCAGGAGTTCGTCTGGGCGGATGCCATTAAGGTTGGCGACCGCATCTACCATGCCTCTTGCCACAAGGAGGCATTCAAGGACGGCGGCGGCAATGGCAGCGCCACGCCTTCGTATAGTCGCAACACGCCTGAGCCGGTATTGGGCAAGCGAAAGGCTGAGGTGAGTTTACGCATTCACGATACCCCTATTTACTCTATAACAGAACTGTGACTAACATATTCTAGGACGAGCTCGTCACGTCACGCACAAAGATAAAATCTGAAGCTGCTTGAGCGGTCCGGCGCGCGTATGGAACGACATAAGGGGTATTTCGTATATGGAGCTCTTTCGTACCGACATCGACATACACGGTTCAATCCTAGTGAGAAAATCGACTCAATTGCCCAAGCATTTGGCGGAAGCGGGCGGAGCATATGCATCATGTCTGGCGTTTTGCGGGCAGTACCTTGTTCTTTAGAGGGGCGAGAGGATTTGTGAAGTTCTTCCCCCCCTGTTTAGTTGGCGACAAAGGAATGTCAGGATAGAGCTTCTGTGGGCATGGTGGCCTTGGAGGGATCCTGGTGCTTGAGGCGTTGTGCTAGCTGGGTTTGTCTCGGCACATGCACGTTTGAGAAGATCCGATGGTGTTGTTGAGGATGGCTGTTCATGGAAGTCGGTGCCTTTGTGTGTAGGCTTGCGACTTGACTGTACTGGAACAGCTTTGCCAAGACGTGTGTGTATGGGTGATTGCTGAGCTCAGTGGTATTTCTATCTTGCATCGTTGCTGTCGATAGTGCAGACAATAGATAGATAATCCTACATACGTTGCTCGTCATGATGGTTGTTCGCGTTCACAATCTCGGGGGAGGCTATAGGGGCATCGTCGCATCCGACTAAGCATGACTGCTGATTGATTCTTCTTGAATCTATTTAATTCAGACAGCCGCAAGTGATTAAATGAATGCCTGATAAGTAAACTGTTCGCTGTTCTCTGTTTTCCCTGCCTGACTATTCTCGTCGTGTTCTATGGCTATAATATCCCGCTGCGCCCAAACTACCTACACAATAAATCGCAACGAAACAAATAAAAACAATCCCGGCTTCCAAGGAAGACAAACAAGAAAGAAAAAGAAATAAACCGGAAACAATAAATCTACCCAACCGAAACAAAAACAAAACAAACCCCACATCGCGCAACATGAATCGCGATTTGCACATTCCCAAAAAGTAAAGATGCGCAGAATGGCAAAAAGAGGAACGAATGGGAATTGAACCCATGACCTATCGGACTGCAGCCGATTGCTCTACCACTGAGCTACCATTCCTGGTTGCTGGTTGGATGCTGGGTTGTTAGTATTGCACTATCTCCTAGAGTGCCCGAAGACTACAATTCGGTCACTGGCTCCACCGTACCGAAAAGAATACTGAATTGAACTTGGACCACCAGCCAAGTTCTTAACAAGGCGTGGTATTCAAGAGTCGCCTCAGTTTTCATTGGTCCCAACCCCTGCGAAGTACGGATTTGTAGTCTTCGGGCACTCTAGGAGATAATCTGCATCTCCGAGCGGAGGATTGTGGGGCGAGATGGAGTGGAGTTGGGATTGGGGGGTACGAGTCAGGTTGAGGGTTTTATGTTGAAGGACTGGGGAATTGTGATTGTGTTAGGAATTTGAGTGAGGTGTTGGTCGTCTGATCTGGTTGTGCGTAATACAAGTTCAATGCGATGTCCGTCACATGCTCGATGACAACCTGGACAATGCCAGGGTGAATATCATAATGGGTATTCCATGCGATCATCTTGTACTTATTAAGTCCTGTTGGCTCAGAACAGTGGTTGCGTTCGGTGAGACATGACCGAACGATCTCCGTTAACGAGGTGTAAATGAATTCATATACGGCACCATTATTTCCAACACCAATCATCGCCAGACTCGAAATCAACCCAGTAGGAACTTTTACATCGCTTCAACGTTTTGAATATCAAGTATATATATCTCGACACTTATTAAACCTCCACGACCACCTCTTCGAACACGATGACGTTCTCGACGCCATTCTCATCTATAAAGTGATGCTCCTTTCTCTTCGGTTCCTTGGACTCCTTGGGTTTAGGCTTAGGCTTGGGCTTAGCCTTTGGTTTTGGCTGACCAGGCTTCTTGGGCAGTTTGATCCATTCCTTGAGGTCGGGGTTCCAGCGATGTCTGTGAGCGAAGTCAGTTAGATGAGCTCAGTCCCGGGATTGAAAATGTGACTGCGGAGTGAAAAGGGGCAACACAAGAAGAAACAAACGAAAGGACACAACAACGAAAAGGAGACTCACCCAGCCCACTCCGTCTTCACCAGACTCTTCGCCCCATACTCATCCGTCAACACCTTATCAAAATCATACGGGATCCACGCTTCCACCCCTTCAAACTCGGTCCGTCGTAACGGCCAGAGATCCGTCGTGCGATAGCGGTGATTATTCTTACAACTCCAGATCCCAGGGGCATGCTCGATATCGCGCTCCCTAAGCCCCGTGATATCGATGAACATGCCATTACTCATATCGATCCAGCGCGCATCGATAACATTCGCGCCGTTCCCCTTCGTCAGGGCGACGTAGTACGGGTTGATATCGAGGAGGTACGATTTCTGCACTTTGGCTTCCGTTCCGTTGCCGTTGCCAATCGCATTCTCATTACCAAACACCATATCCCCGGGAAAACGGTCAATATCATACTCATACTCATGCACACTCCGATTATACCGCTCCCCCAACCACGCCAGCGTCGCCACGCTCACCTGCACATCGACGTCGTAATCCCACGGCATGATCCGTCCATTCCACCACCATCCCAACAACGACCCATGCGCAAGCCACGTCTCGGCGCCCAGGTTCTTAAACGTCGTCAGATACGATCGGATCAGATGTCGGAGTACCGGCCGGTGTTGTTCGTAGGGCACTTTGCCCCGGAAGTAGCGCTTGTCGTAGTGTCCGCTCTCCGCGTCCCAGCCGGGCTCGTGGAAGTATTTTTCTTCCCGCGGCTGTTTGGGGCCCGGGGCTTTGTCTTTGGGAGCGGCGCGGGGCTCGTGGAGGGTGGTGTTTTCGGGGGGTGTGTGGACTTGGGTTATGGCTAAGGTCGGTCCGGAGGTGAAGAGGAGACAGAGGAGGAGGGAGAAGGGTATGGGTCGCATTGTGAATGCTTTTGCTTCTGGTTTATACGTGTTCTCATACGAGGGCAACAGAAGACAACCAAGTACTATTCATATGAAGGATTATTTACAGGCTCATCAACGAGACGACGAGGATCTGGACTAATAACACGAGGAGACAAGTCTGGTATCAAGAACGTTCGGTCGTCCAAGGCCAGTTCCGATTCAATTACGCGGCGTCATGGGAACGTCGGTGGTTATTCAGTCCATAGAGTTCATGCCTACATCAACCTCCACCACGACGGAGTACATAACAGGTACAGACGGCTTACTATTACATACTGGAATGATGTATGTAGTTATTTCGTAGACGGAGACGTAGTCTAGATGGAGTTGGTAGGGATAACCATGGAATAGGGGTTGGTGTTGCTACGAGTTGACTCCTTGAAGCGGTAACGTGCTCAGTTGAAGTTGTTTACAAATGAGCAGATGAATAACCATACAGAGGAAACTCTTCTATTGCTGAAGACTGAAGATTTATTTTCTTCCATGATCAGACTGAGTTCGAATCATTTCGAGTTGCACTCCTATCATTCAAGTTGAAGAAGAGGCAGGACGACGGTCTCTTGTATGCATCGACTGTTGAGACTGCACTCCATAGTCATTGTTGCATATGCCTACGTCACGTAGACCGCAACGCGAGGAAACCAATTACCAGTAACGATGTCCTTGAAATACAAGTCGCGGAGTTTCACCCTCGTTCTCTTAGCTATTAGCTCCCTCAACTTACTAACACGGATGCTATCAGAGGATGCCGACAAGCAAGGAGAGAGACGATGCACAACGGTTACTTATGAAAGTCAAGAGGATCCTGCATTCAGTTCATCTGCAATTTACGATCTCATTCAATTCGTTCAGCAATCGCGTTCCCTGAACTGGCATACCACTCCCCGATTTTCAGAAGAGAGGAACCCAAACTATTAACACGAAGCACAGAAAATGTTCTCCTTTTCCCGTCACGTTACCCGAGACTCATGGTCCAATAACTACCGATCGCGACACTCGCCAGATTGAAGAGCAACATAAATTCTCTATCCTCCAATCATTCAACCTCTACCGTCTCTTCGCCCGCGACGCCGGCGCCGTCTCAAACGGATCATCCGAAATATCATCGTCATCGATCTGTATAGGCTCCTGCTGCGTTGCTTTCTGCGAAGAAAAGTTCAACCTCGTCTGCCTCGCCTTCGGCGCAGCAGCAGAAGCCGCAGCGCGTGTCGTCGTCTGCGGTGCCCGGGCTGGCTGTGTTCGCGTAGCCGCAGCTCTGCTTGCCGCAGCTCTTGTCGCCGTGGGGCGTTTCGGCGGTGGGACAGGGGGGTCGGATTCCTCGTCATTCATGAAAACGTCCGCATCTTCCATCTCCTCATCGACAACCGGTTTAGCTGCGCGAGCGCGCCCCTTGGCCGGTGCCCTCTTAGCTGGCGCCTTGGGAGCGGCTCTGGTCCGGGTGGTGGTTGCCTTGGGTCTTCCTCTTGTAGTCTTTGCTACGGGCACCTCATCCTCTTCCTCCGCGACATCGTTCATCTCCTCATCATCATCGTCATCGACAAAACCCCTGCGAGTGGGTTTGCGTGCTCGGCTTCGAGGCGCTGTAGTTTTAGCTGGCTCCTTCTCCTGCTGCAGAATAAGAGCATCAGGTTGATCTTCCCAATGGCCGTCGAGATCAGAGTCCCAGTCGTCCGGCTTCGGCTTGTACAAGCGTCTCGGTCCCCGTTTCAGCTGGCCCGTGGCGAAATCTCGCTCGAGTTTCTTCTTGATCATCTCCATTGCGTTCTCGAGATTCTCGTCGTTATCGTCCAGTGATAACATCTGACTGACCTGACCCGATAGGGAATCCATGACAAATTGCTCCATGGCGTGCTTGTCGTCCTTGTCGACGAACTGTGTCACCGCGTCTCCAAATGGTGCCTGGGGAAGGATCTTGAGCGATTGTGCTTTCAGATACTCCTCCACAAGCTTGGCAACTTTGATACTGTCCATCTCGGCAAGACTGGCGGCAACCTCCGCAGACAATGCATCCGTCGTAGCCCGTTCTATTCAACATTAGCATGCATAACAACTTCGTAAGTAATGGCTAACGCACTTGTCATTGTTCTTTTCCGATTGAAAGCAACCACATCGTTCGTGTTCGCGACCTTACTCGAGAACCGATTCGAGAAACGCTGCGGGTTCTCCATATCGTAGCGACCTCCTTCTGGCGGCGTACAATCGACTTTAAGACGGATCAGCGGCCTGGGTCGTTCGTTCTCATCCACTTCAATTTCTTGTAGTGAGTCCCATTCTGCATTTGCTTGATCAATCATCTCATCCACGATCCTCATTAGTCGTTTTGTGATTTCTTGCCGGTTGTCCTTCCTTGTCTCTAGGCCTTCGAATCTCTTGTCTGTAGCGAGGGTAATTTCGGCAGCAACAAATGGGCGAACGGACTTCAGACGGTGCTTCTTGATCGAGAATTCCTTGCCGGTAACGCTCACAACGGCAACATGTTTCGCGACAGCTTCGCCTGGGACTAGCGACGTAGCGACTGATGATCCAGGTTGCATGACGTGGAAACCTGTCTCGGCATTGTGCCGAGGATCAATCAGACATTCGTGCTCATGGCCCCAGACAACGAGATTCAGCCATTCCGGCAACATGTTCTCGGGTAGATAACTCGTGACCGTATGGGCATAGTGATTCTGGTGGACGGCAAGTAGATTGAACCAGTCTTCTGACAGCTGATTCGGTCGGAACCACTTCACCTTGTGATCGCGAAAGTTCCGGAACATGCGCTCATCACGCACGTTGCTAATTCCATAGAGGGCCAGCTTCGTCCGGCCTTTCTGTAGCAAAACAGGCTTCACGTCGATCTCATCGACTTTGGGGGTGCGGCCGAAGTAGTTCAGAAGGCCGGCCACTTGAAGCAGATCCAGCGAGCAGTAGTTGCCTTGGCCGCTAGGGTCGTCATGGTTTCCGTGGATAGAGAAGACGGGGATGGAGATGTTGATATCTGGATCCTCGTAGTTGACATGGCCAAAGGCACTCGCGAAGACCTCATTCGCGTCACTGAGGAACTGCAGCTCACATGGCTTCATACCAAGGCAGTTCTGGCGCAGAGAGCGCATGACGTGATACATGGACAGCCTAGAGGGTTTGTTATCGTGGAAGAGGTCGCCAGCAAGCAACACCATGTCGACCTGGCATCGGTAAGCACGGCGCAAGACGTGTGTTTCCATGAATGAAGTCTACCTACATCTTCTGTCCGGGCCAGGTTCATGATCTCGTCAAACGTCTTCCAGCTGTCATCCTTACGGATGGGGTTGCGCTCATCGTAGCCCACATGATTATCGGTGGCGACGAGAATGCGGATCGTGTCCGCGCCTGGTGCGCATTAGATAAACAGGTTCGATAGATTGGAACTATGACTGGAGTTCATATCTCAAGAGACGAAACACGACATACCCGTTTCTGATGATAATGGCATGCTGCAGCCTATTTTAGAGACTTTTGGCTAAGGAGGGACCCGACGTGGATAGCACTCGGTACAATCGAGATGCTGGACGCTAAAGTTGGATACCGATTACGAAGGTCAACATGTAGGCGTCTACAAATCTCAAGTAATGAGAACAGAAAATGAAAACCCTACACTTGACGTTACGAGTGAGGATGATACGGTGGTTTGCTTGTTGTAGATGGTTGTTGGAAGCAAGTGCCCATCGCATTGAGAGGCGCCTGATTGAGTCCTAGAACCCCGATAAAGCACTCCGATTCAACTTATGCAATGAACAACGCGTCGAAGTGCCCGCGAAATCACGTGCCATATCGGAAAACAAGGAAGATACGGATTACGAAGAGATACAGTTTATTACGGAATATTCCGTAGGGATATCAGTGCCAAATACTAATGGATGGCCAACCTATCTACCAAGCTTGAGTCTCTTGAAGCTGCGTCAAGCGATATCAACTCTCGTTCAGACGTAGTATAATGTCTTCATCATACCTTACTACGGACTGAATGAGTCGACATCACAACTGACAATACAGCGATCCAGTACCATATAGGAGGTAGTCTGGCACGCCAGAGAGTCACCTCATAATCCGTACATATGAACCATCTCTTGTTGAAGTAAATAAGCATGGCCTCGCCAAGTAACAACAAAAGAAGAATGTTACTAGATAATTGCAAGCCAGTGATCAAAGTATTTTTGCGATGCAGGTGCACGTTTGTCCTCCAGCCTGTGCCCAAACCAAATCGACAATCTTGACGAATCCCGAAGCCTCCCGAATAAACAAACAACCCATGCGCTATCATTGCCCAACCATTTAACGCCAGAACCATAGCCCAGGTCAAAGCCAGATTGTAGGTATGCGTAAAGAGAAAATCAAGCAAATGTAAATCTCCCCTATTGTTAACATGTGTCGACGCAATGACGTGACTACCCCCCCCCAAGCATCCATCCAATTTTATGTAGATGCCACTGTACTGGTAGCAGCGTCGTCTTGGTCCGCTTTCGCCGAGATGCTTTCCCACCAAACACCGTGGGTGTCTCGGTCAACACTTCCAACTCGACCGAGCTCATCGATCATCTGCCGTACTTGCTCCACAAACTCGGGGAGTCCTAACCCAGCTAGCTTCTCTCCGGCAGTGCTCGAAGCCCTAAGCTTCTCACTCGCAGAACCAGCTTGCAATCTGGTGAGGATATGCACCTTGAGGCGGGTGAGTAAGAGTTTCATGACCGGCTCTCTAGGCGCCGTGTTGTCACTCTTGGCCTCAGCATAGGCTTCGAGAACCCGTGTCACGAGAGCTTGTAGATGCTTCTTCGTGGCTGTAGGCATCGAGCGCCCAGCTTCAAGGGCTGCCATGATGCCATGCATCACCGTCGTCTGGTTCAGAGGTTTATTTCTGTCATCCATCGACTCAAGGAGAGCTAACACTCGGCCAGACTCCGTTTTCCAAGGGGCGCGAACATCGCGCTTCAACATATTCTTGCATTGCAGGAGAATGGCACCTGCCGTGACTATGCGAAGGGTCCGGTGACCAAGGCGAATTCGACGATTCTTATCAAGAGCAAGAGGCTCTGGCAACGTATCCTCTGATGGCGAAGGCTGCGTGAACTGATCTACCAGCATCTGCCAGTAGATCTTGTCGGGAGTTGGGCGTGACCTTGGATGGTTGATGCCCTCAGGATCGCGGCGATTCGTTTCGCCGTATACTTTGTTCCGGGCTTCTCGCCATGCGACCTCGGCACGAGCCAAGGTAAGTGCTCCGCTCTCCAATTCCTCAGCAAATTTCTTGGCTTCATACGGAGAAGCGTGCTCAACAAGATTGGGTGCTGCGACTTGCAACATATAGTTGGCGTAGTCGTACAGCATAACATCAATGAACGAGATGAGTGCTTCAAACCGGTCAACTATAGGGCCCTGGCCAAGTTTGTTTTCCACCAGGTCTTTGACTTCGTCGTCCCTCGCTGGCGCACAAAGCTTAGGTAGCAGAGCTCCTAATGAGGAGAAGAACTTCTCATATGAGAAACTGCCAGCCAGGAATTGGCGTTTAGCCACATCGGTATCGAGCATTTCGCCGATGGTATTATGCATCGCAAGACCTGGTCTGACGATGTGTTGCAGTCGATCTTTTATATAATTCGCCACCACAACCAGATAATAAAATTCTTTCTCCTCGTTTTGTGGACCTGTCCGAAGTTCGTCGAAGAGAGGTCCCATGCGTGACTTGTGCAGCTCTTGAAAGTGTTCGAACTCGATGCAATACTCTCGGTTGATTGCTAGTTCATGAACGATGATTCTGTTGTGTGGCAAGATAGGAGGATATGCAGACTGAAGTATGCCCTGCTTTGTTTCTTGTTTCCGGGGAGTAGGTGGCGGCGTGAGTGTTTGTAGTTGAGACGAGATAACATGATCTGCAGTGGCATGATCAGAAATCGAAGGGCCCTCGCTGCTGAGCGAGTGCTCAGCAGCCCGCGGCTTGGTGTCTCCCGTAGGCTTCTTGACGGCTCTGGCTTTTCTGGCTTGCTTCACAGCCTCGAAAATTTTCTTCTTTCCCTCTTGGGCGCCGGCCAGCTTCTTGATTCGTACCATGAGCATCAGTTGGTTATCCCGGATACTCTGTAGATACGACTCAGTAACGTGCCCCTCTGTACGATCTTTGACAGTTTGAAGAATAGCATCAAGCTCCACGAACTGCAGGATCATCACTTCAACCAGAGCGTCTGAATCCCTTGCCTTCCAAGCAATAAATGCATTATGAAAGGTGGCATAAACTTCGGGTAAGGCTTCTTTCAAAGCCGGCGGTGGCATATAATTATTCGAGGAGGTCAATCGGGGTAGAATGTTTTCGAAAGAGATCAGCAAATCTCTTGCCTTGGCGACAAGGTCCTGTAATTGTGGATTAGCCAGGTTATCCCGAGCCATGGGTTGCCCTTGGATATTTCCAACCTGCTCCTGCTCTCCTTTATGGTCCTTATTGCTGAGGACTTGAGTTGGGTGTCCAAGAATGAGAAATGCGCTTAAAAAGGTTCGAACAGCAGCCATTTCAGTGACAGATCCAACATCGCCCTCACTTAGACCACATATGCGGAGCACACGTGCTGTGACGAGAAGCACTTGCTCTTGCCCCAGAAGTTCGACCACTTTCTCAAATAGAGTATCTCTGACCCCGTCGATACTCAGACCAATGTCTGAGAACTCGTGAACTGCATTTTTCCTCAAGATACCCCGCCACCACCACTGCAACCTGGAGACCGCAACATCTTCGCTGATGGGAACGTCTTCATTCAGACTTGATGACTCTTGTTCTTCGCCATCTGATGCAGCAGAGTCACCGGCGGACTTCCTAGTCATGGTACTATGCGCTCGTGCGCGTCGTGTCGTCTGGCGGTTTCGTAATTCTTCTCTCCTTTTCTCAGCTTCGGCAAAACGCTCCTCCATGTGAAGCCTTAATTTCTGCATCTCTTGCTCCCTCTTCTCCTTCATATTCTCTGCGATGGCCTTGGCGCGTTTGACCTCTTCGGCGCAAGCTGCGACAATCTCCGCCAGATTCTTCTCTCGTGCTTGAGCCGCAGCTAAAGCTCTTGCCTCGGAGTTAGAGCTCTTCTGCTGAGCAGCTCTGGCCAGAGCAGCCCTCAAGCGCACCTTCTCGGCATGGGCGGCCCGGTCAGCAAGCCGTGCTTTGCGGTCCTCAAGGATAGAAGCACGGCGCATTTGCTGGGCGATGAACCTGCTTTGAGGACCGCCATGGTGGGCAAAGCCATGAGACGAGCGGGACTGGCCAGAGGCTATAGAGTTTCTCCGAGTCGAAGCAGCGGAGCCCTTGCGACGATTTTGTGTCGGGCGGTAGAAGCGCGCAGCAATGTGAGGAGGCGGCGTATGAATCCTGTGATGCTCATCCTCCTCCTCCTCATCATCGCACTCCTCTTCTATCGGCAAGGTCATTTCTAGATCGAGATCAATTTCGGCGGTGTCGGGATGAGAGTCCTCGAAGGACTCGTCAAGGTTTGGGGCTGGATCAGCCAGATCTGTCGGTGTGCGGTCCATGGCAACGGCGATCGCGTCTGCTTATGTCTGTGGCGGTGTTTGATCGGCGTCGGTGTCGGCGTCGTTGGTCTAGGGGGAGGAAGTGCACCGTTGGTAATTCGCATTTCCGGCCGCGAGCTACCGGATAGACGAGGGATGAACAGCAGGCAAGAGCAGTTGAAAACAATACAAAGCACCAAGACTGTCTGGATCGAGTCTGCTGGGTAGAGGCTATACTCCGGTTCTGTCGATGTGCTGCACCCGTCACCTTTGTCTATCACTAGTAGATATAACAAAGGGCTCGCTCGAGGTTGTGATGAACCCACTGCTAGGAACTCTGCGACTTGCTGGTCCTTGTCGATACTATGAGGCCGCTTCGGAATAGGTGTCGTTCGATATCATGACTGAGAATGCCTGATGTTGGCAAGAGAGCGGGAACGGAAGGAGGGGAAACGAGAGGTGGTGCTGGAATGGGCCGGTATTTATTCTCTTTGGAAGGATAGGGTTATTGTTGAAAGTATCGGTCGGAGTGCAGAAATGTCAAAAAAGTAAGTTATTCCGGAGAAGACACGTATAGGAGAAATGGCGAAGAAGTTCGGATGCGAAAGTGGAACGAAGCTTCGAGGCTGCTGATGTTAGGTGGTGGCACTCATCGGAGTGGGAGTGAGATAGAGAAGTGAGGCAGGCAGAGGCAGAGGCAGAGCAAAGATGTAAGTGCGTGCGTGCAGGTGCATTACGAATGTTAGGCAGGTTCGGCTTGTGGTCGGTTGAAGCCTTCAGGCGGTTAATAAGGCTTCGTTCAGGCGAGTCCGGGCGAGTCCGGGCAGTGCACCAAGCACCTAACGAACCCACTGGCGAACCCACTGGCGAACCACTGACGAACGGAACCGACAAACCTTAGCCCCGTGCACGCCCGGTCCGCCTGAGCCTAGGCCCTAGACGCTGATGGAGCCCACCTGGTTGAAACATGAAATCACGTCAAGGCTGCCTCTTCGGGCTTAACCCCGTTATCCCGTGACTCCTGGCATTTCTAATCCTCGCCGGCTTCTGCATTCGACCGGCGAGACATCATTCAAGAGTGCAAAATTTCAGAAAAAAATTTATCAGTATTTACTCGTACTTCGTGCTGGCATACCACCCATGCACTGTCACAGTAACCGTGTTGTTCATGATGGGTGCTGATTCCTGTCTACGAAGTACATACGCGCCCCCACACGAGTCAGAAGTCCGTGAATACCTTGCCCGTAATCCGTATATCCCGTACTTATAATTAGCAATTCAATTCATCCTTGACTATTTCTTCTTCAGCCCTCTTCGGCCTTCCCTCTACGTCTTTTTGCTTCTGTTTAAGCCGAAGATGGACTACGGGCTCCGTGACGGTCTCACCCTATGGCGCTTATAATCCGTAACAAAATACGGATTACGGTCTTGCTTACGGAACCCTGCCGGAAACCTACAGGAAGGGACCTGAATTATCATCGCCACGTGCGAAACTTACTGTATGACCTGCTTACATCACGGCCCTAGCGTATGGGTACGGGTAGTAATCCGTATTTCTTATTTCTAAGCTGTTCCCTTCCATCCGTTCTTATCCATCTGCCCATTTTGTCTACCGTACAAAATATTTCTCTCAAATTGCCTCCAGCTGCCTACCGAATAAGTCATTTATATGCAGCAGAGGCATGCGTCGTTCTACAAACACCAACCGGATGGGTAGACTAGCTAAGTGAGTCGAGGACGTGACACGCTCCTGCGGTGGTACGGAGATCCGCTCACTTGCCTCGATCCGCAATCCCCGGCTTTTGGCCCGGCCTATGCAGCTCCCTTGCCGGATGCGGGGGGACACGGCCTACGAATCTCAGGTTTACCCGCATCGTTACCCGCGGGCCAACCAACATCTGACGCTAGCTTCCTCCGGGAAGCCTTCGGTCCGAGTCACATTCCTGCGGATAATCTCACGGATTATTACCTACTGCTAGCTTAGGACCTCCCATCATCAGTCGACTAGGCAAATCATATGACCGCCAGGATGTCTGACATTCAAGCTTCATTCAAGCTTCATGCGAGCTTTGTTGCCGTTCAAACTCGTCACCGTTTTTGTTCATTTTGAGTTGTGAAGATAATCTGATACATTATGGAAAATGGCCGGAAACTTCAATGTTCACCTTCCGGCCGGGTAAATGTCACTACAAGAAATTCGGAATGACCTAAGAGATGTCGTCGGCCTTTGCTGCTGGAGAGGAGTCCGAGAATGATACATCATATCACGCCGCGATCCGACTGGGGCCAAATGATGGGCACGAGTGTGATAATTGACCAGATTTTGTGAGTACATATGTGCCGGTCGAATGGGACAAAAACACCTGTTTATGCCTTACAGCGTACCTACGAAATACACTTACGAATACATAGGTGTCTTTTAATTCCTTCAGCAGACTCCACGACGCAAAGTTCCCCCATGCCGTATATTTCATCGACGATATGGCACTCAAGGCTGAAAATTGAAGTTCCTTGGCTTGCCGGCTGATGCCGTGGTCATCCATGACCGTCATAAAGGGCATGAGATATAGCCTATAGCCAAGTGAGGCAAGATTGGACCCTTGATTGGCCGATCGTTCCGGAAACTGGGTAGAACAGCATCAACATCTGCCATCCAAGAGAGCATGGGGCCGGCATGATCTTCTACGGTCTCGGCCAGTAATAAAGGGGATGGCAGAAGGCGACCGTGTCTGGTTCCGATTCCTCATGTGTTCTGGACAGAGTGTCCCTTCTTAAAGGGAGATTTATGTGCGTGTGGGTATTACCTGTTCAACAAGACCTACCTACTTCGCGTACGGTGGGTTTCGAAGCCGCATACGCTTGAAGTCGTCTAATCCTACAATACGAGGTGAGTGGAACAACTGGATGATGAATCCCCTTTGGCCAGGCAACAACGTGGTCCTGATCAGTACCTCTCTTTGGTCAGCCCCTCGCAAAGTCCTCCAACTCCAACATGATTCCATGATATGTAGTGTAAACTACATCATATAATGGATTGGATGGAGGTTTAGCGGCTGATCATCAATTGATGAGCTGTTTGGAGCGATCGAGTTCGACAGTCACGTTGGCAATTGATTGGCCGAGAGCAGAACTCCGCGACACGATGGAATGCCCACGGAGTGCAGACCACCGGGTTAGTACTTGGTATGTAGTGGTACCTGTTCCGTACAATGTGCGCCATCGAATCGATATCCTTGCCAATATCGACGATGCAGCCTCTATAATTCGTACATTCCACGCATATTGACGAGGAGTGCATAACAAGGATCTAACCTAGAACCCTTGGCTAACAACAGTTGGGTCGAATAATCAATGAGCCAAGGAGGCCTTCCTTTCCGTGAAACACCATGGACGAAGTAGGTATTATTCCATACCTCCTGTGGCGCATCGCATAATCCGTACGGAGTACGACTATTCGTGGAGAAGGTTGTCTACTCGTACACAAAGTGAGAGACAGAATGATAAGATGAACAGCACGACGAATTACGGGATGCACACCTGGAGACACAGGCAAATGGCAACTCACGGAGAGCGCGCCTAGCACTTAATAGTTGGGTAGCCGAGGAAACTTGCCAAAAAAAAAGGCTCCGTAAGCACCTCTCTAGCCCTATTTTCCTTGGGCTAACTATTGACCCCTGACCATCGATCCTAGCTGAGCTGGGCAACGGCCCTATCTCTTCTGAGTAGGTATTCCGTAGGTACGGATTCGTCTGCCTATGTACGAAGCAGGTACCTACACGTGTTTGCAGGTTTGTAGGTGCGGTATGCAAAGCATATCAGCTGAGCGTATTGACGTGACGTCCCGTTGTTTGTGAAGATTTGACAACGACCTGCAGGGAGACTACCTACACACTATTGTCTACGGTCTGCTGAAACGAAGCCCGTCACAAGTTTGGAATATTGAGCGCTGAGCAACAACTACGAGTACCTACGTACTTACATACGGGAACATGGTGATGACGATGACCAAGTATACGTATGGGAGTACGGAATACTCCTGTGATCGGTCAATTACTCGTGCCTACATCAATTCAGCTGAGCACGGGGAACACGTACATATGCTCGGGTTACCACGTCGGGTTTCGAGGGTTGCTTCCTGATAAGAAGAGCACTCAAAGGGGAAGAGACGGGAGGCCTTCCCTACGCTAGGTCCTCCGTACGTCGGCAGGTCGGTAATCTGTGTCTCTTGAGTCTGGCTTACCGACTTCCACCCCATTAGGGGGGCCCACTCATGGAGAGCCGTCTTCGCTGGCGCTCTGGTTAGTGTAGATAGTGTAGTGTACGAGTTGGTAGCGTATCTTGACACCTACCTAGTGTAGATAGTGACATGGTGTTGATAAGTGTCGATGATAGGTAGAGATACGATAGCCATGCGGCGGCGATACCCTCTCCGTAACCTCTTCTTAGAATACCTAGGTAGATAACGATCCCTCAGCTGATCGGATCGCCTACGATGACGTCTTATCACGTCTCTTATACGGATTACATGGTATCTATCCGCTGCTCAACGGCGTCTGTAGGAGTATGGAGAGTGGTATTCTCATGCCTGCTGTAACACCCACAATACATAATGTACATACGAAGTTGAGTAGGTAGTCAAGAGACTAGGTAGGTAGTAGGTAGTTTGTCTCTTTCCAATGCTCGGGGTCTTAATGATACAATTATAAGTCGAGAGGAACCAGGCAATAAGTGACTAACACCGTCCACGTGGGAGCCGCCGAGCCCGGCAGTTGGTCCCATCCAGATTACCATTGCATAGGGCCGCCGTTATGTGTGACTTCCAGTACCAACCTTGGAAGATGGGAACCAATACAGCCGAGGCGGTGGAAGACTTGACAGCAGGTAATCCGTAGGCATACAAGAACACGGAGGAGGTGGGAGTAGCAGTGGTAGTGTGTATTCCATAGGTACGAAGTATTCTGCAGGTATTCCGTACATTCAATAAGATGCTGAGGTATAGCCTATCGAGACTGCTTCGTCCATCGTGAACTATCGAGTTACCTGGTATTATCCTCCTTAGTGTGTCTGCAAGCTATCGTGTAGATAACCAGACATTCAGCTTCGACGGGCAGCTAGCAGGAGTATCTGTAAGTAACGAGATACATCCATCCATATCTGCATATGTAGAGTAGTAACAGTTAGTCCGTACGGATTAGACATGAGCATAATGTACCCCCAACTTACCAGTTGAGTTGAGTCCGATATCGATTCTGGGGTGAATGAAGCAGGTGGTTGATTCCGTGCTCGCACGACAGGACATCTCATGCACCGAAATGCACCGAAACCCAATGGGAGTCTTCAACTAAAAGAGAATTCTTGCTTCAGACCCACCCTGGCGTCCACCGGTACGGCGGTAGTCTCCAGGAAGATGACCGCTGACCCGGGTGCTTGTACCTGCCGGTATTCTCTATCTCAGAATGTGTCTCTCCGTTTGTGTTTGCTCCTGCCAGAGTCGACACAATGAGAAACCCAAACACGCAGAGCATCCCGTGACTCTCATACGCCGGCTCCAGAGAGATCGCCTTAATAAGCCGGCCCATCTCAGCGTCTCAACTCCCGGCCCTTCCTGCGATATTCTCTTGTGCAGAGAAGTCCCTCTACATCGACACATGCCCTACGACGACCCGGCCCCAGGTAGCCAGTACCTACCGTTACAGTGTTGATAGCTTCAACCTGCACATTCCTGACAGTGGGCTGTGCAGGACTAGAGCACCAATTGCGAGCGTACCTTTTGCTGGCGTTTTCTCCACCAATTGCAATGCACACCCCTACAACAAGGGAACGCCACCACTCTGCCCAGGCCTAAGACTTCCATCCGCATCCGCAGATACCTTCTACCTGCCTATTACCTACACCAACGGGTAACATCGCCATACATAGCATTTTCCCTCCTCGTCCACACTACAACTTTCTACTTCCGATAATATTGACCCAATCTAAGAAGGTCTGCCTTCAACCCAGATGTACACCCCATGTCCAGCCCATCTTCTGAGTCCGAAAATACCGCATGTGCTGCACGGAGTGAGGCCCTGCCAGTCACGTCAATCGCTGATGCTACCGCTACCTCAACTGGCACCGGCGCTGCGACTGGCGAACAGGCCTCCTCCTCATGTGCGGCCCTGACTGGTTCCTCCTCGATTCCTGACCATGCACACCCCACAGCCACCTCTCCCTGCTCCTCGGACTCCCCTGGCGTGCCCGTGCCCGTTCCTGGCGTGCCGGTCCCGTCCTCTTTATCTCCGCCATTGACTGGTTCTGCCGCGAGCCAGGGGAGTCATGTTAATAACAGGCCACGCCCACCACTGGCCCCCTCCAGACACAGCGGAGCTTCTCTGCTAACCAAAGCTCTGGCTTCTGCTCGCGGCATTCCCTCCTCTTCCACCACCACATCTTCCTCCTCCTCCTCCTCCTCCACGCCTCAGGAGTCTGATCAGCGCCAATTCACCCAGAATTATCCACCAGCTGGTGACCAGACCCATCGAACAAGCCAGCCGAGACATGCAAATGACACCCTTCAAGAGGTGACGCCCTTCGAGTCGCGCCAAGACACCTCAGCGCATCGGCCGGACGGACTCTCGATCTCGGCTGATCTCCACAGACGAACCGACCCAATCCGGACGAACTCCTCTCCCGCCTTACACACGTCGACACATTCAGTGGGGGCGCCCGCCACCCCTCGGTCCAACCAGATGGCTACAGCAACCGAGACCATTTCGGTCATCAATGAATTCCGACTTCCCTTTGTTATGGCCAGGGCGAGAGGCACATCGCTAGAGCGCTCAGAAAAAGATGCCCACCCGCATAGGACTACCAGCATCGAGTTGCCCGACGTTTTCGAAGATAGTCTATGCGATAATGGCGATAGTAAATTGCCCGGCGGCCATAACCAATTGGATAATACTACCGATCCGCGTGCCGAGTTACGGGCACGGAGAACCGAAAGCACAATGTCCATGGGCCCGGAAAAGGCATGGTCAATTGGCATCGGAGAGGCCGGACCCCAGGATGGCCAAGTTGAAATGTCCATAGCCGAAGTGCTTGCCGGAATGGAACCAAAACGCAGCCGTAAGGCGAGTCACAGCCTTCGCTTTTTCAAGGAAGGTCTTCCGGTCGAGAAAATCAAACGACGAGAATCGAAGCCTCCCGCGCCATGGGAACAGCCATCTTCACCGTCGAAAGGGCATAGTGTAGAAGTACAGCCAAACATGCAGGCTGTACTCTGCACCAGTCCCGAGCCTCTAAGTCTACCCCATCATTCTAGTGAGGTTGCGACTGTGCAACCCCCGCCGCGTACCGAGTATCTCTCTTCTAATGCTTCCACCACTAAACCCCCTTCAGACAGATTCGTTAATAGTGAGCACTCTAGTCTTCAGAAGGACGAGTCTGTCACCAAGAAAGCCGGTGCCGTATGTCACAAAACCCAGACTACACAGGCCGTGCCATCGACAGGGCTGTCTCATAGGTCTCATGTTGAAAGTAAGGAGATGAAATCACCTGAGAAGCCTGATTTCCATGATTCTCCGGAATCACCGAGTCGTGTTTCAGAGGGTAGAGACGCTCTCGAAGAAGGCGAAGAGTCCTCCGAAGAGAAGATTTCATCTGCCGTGTTCCTACCACACAAAAGTCTAGATGACTCTGCAGAAGAGGAAGGATCTTGTGTCATGGAGAAGGTCGAGCACCCACGTCCCAGTGCTCGTTCCTCTACCGCGAAGGGTCATCCGTGGCTTGTGAAAGCAAATGAGCCAGAATCTGAAGGGGAAAGTCTGACTGATGTACATCACGAAGACAAGCCTACAGGTAGGACAGACAGCGTGTTAAGTGGTCGGGACTTGCCCAAGAAAGCAGATCATGAAGATGCTGTTCAAAATGAAATTGAAGTTAAAAGAAAGCCATGTGACAAGCCCCCAATGACATCGCGCTTCTCTTCTCAAAAATACGAGGACAATTTGCACGAACACCAGGCTGAACCCAAGCCTCTCGAGGCCATTGAGTTGATTCCATACAAGCATCAGGTTGGGGGTCACACCACTATCTGGAGATTCTCCAAGCGAGCTGTCTGCAAGCAGCTAAATAATCGAGAAAATGAGTTTTATGAGAAAATAGAACGATATCATCGCGATCTTTTGCCTTTCCTGCCAAGGTCTGTAAAAGCATTACCTATATTCTCTTCCTGATACCATCACCGTATGCTCCTTTGCTTCTCCTTGAACTTATGACTAACTCGTCTTACAGATATATTGGCGTCCTGAATGTCACTTACCAGAAACAGTCGCGTCAGAAATCTACGGCCAAGAAAGACGAGAGCACGGGGGCCGAAAAGCCATCTTCTGAATCTAGCACTCAGTCAAACGGAACTACTAAACCTAGGACTCGCCCCTCATCCGATGGCTTTGACGAGAATCGACGACGAATCGTCAGTCAGTCTCTACAGCAATCGGGGCACCTCCCGGTTCCTACTGTTACATTTGTCGACAACCAACATATCCTCCCTCGAAGTTTACTTCTACCTTCCGTGGTGTCTGGTATCAAGGAGCGCCCTAGAAGTGCGTCTGCCGCTACCGTACAGCAACGCGTGAGTGATATACTGCCGCAAACTACCAGCAATGGTGCTCCTGAAAATGCTCGACCCACGTTGGAAGATCGACACGCGAATAGTTGGGGCGCAACGACGGTCAACAAGAAGTTGAGAAACGAAGTGTTCAACGATGCATTCCTCAAACAACCATTCGCTGTTTACAAGCACCAGAAACCTGCATCGTATCACCGTTCGGTCTCCCGTCGCGCGATCCAATCTTATCCAGCAAACCCACCGACAGCCGTCCCCACCATCGTTGAGAGCAAGCACAAAAAGTCGGCGTTATCCGAGGAACTGAGCATTTCCAGTACTCAGGCAGCGCTCCCCATCAATCAGGCAGGCTTGAAACCGAGAGGCGATGTCTTGAGCGTCAATGATGGGGATGATGTAAAAGACATAACCGGTACCAGTGCACCAGAAGCAGATGTAACGGGAGGGAAATATTCTCCGCGTCTACAGAAGCGCCGTTATTCTGGTAGCAAGCTGCGGCGCAAGCCTCAGGACGTTGGGGAGTCACGTGGCGACCTGAAATTCTTCGAGGATGCCGATGATGTTAGATACCAAGAGAAAACTGAAGTCGTTGCGTTTTCGTCGCCGCGCAAAGAGATGGTAACGAGTAGTCAGTCAGACTCTCTAGCTACGGGTACGGAGACTTCGATCCAAAAGCTCGAGCGCGACAAAGTCGAGCTATCTTCTACGCTCCCTCATACTACAGCGGCGCTTGAAGAAGAGCTCAGACGAATTCCTCGACCCATCAATCCCAAGGAAGCTCAAACGCAACGCGACTCCAGGGTTGAATACTTCCTCTTGTTGGAAGATCTGACTGCCGGGATGAAAAGACCTTGCATGATGGATTTGAAGATGGGAACTAGGCAGTATGGCGTCGAAGCTAGCCCTAAGAAACGCGAGTCTCAACGTCGAAAGTGCGCGGCGACGACATCCAGAGACTTGGGAGTCCGTGTCTGCGGCCTCCAAACCTGGGACGTTAAGTCGCAGTCATACGTGTTTCGGGACAAGTACTACGGACGGGATCTGAAGGCCGGAAAGGAGTTCCAAGACACACTGACTATGTTCCTCTACGATGGCGTGGATTATAGTAGCGTTCTGAGGCACATTCCTACTATACTTCATAAGATCAACCAACTGGAGGCGATCATTCGTCGCCTGCGTGGATATCGATTCTACGCCGCAAGTCTGCTTATGTTTTACGACGCCGCCCCAGCCACCGATGGCAACGACACAGCCGCCGAGGACTCGACCACAGACATTGCTACTGATACGGAGGAAACATGGGACGTGCGGAGACGTCGTAAGAACAAGGCCGAGATTGATTTTAAGATAGCCGACTTCGCGAATAGCGTGACATCCGGTGACCTGGCTACCAACAAGCCATGTCCACCGAAACATCCGGACGAACCGGATCTGGGCTTCCTGCGAGGCCTTGCGACCTTGAGAAAGTACTTCCTGCAAATACAGAAGGATGTGCGCAGGGAGATGGGATTGAACCCACTGCGCAGACATGACGATGATATTCAAATTGTCGAGGACGATTATGACGAGCCGAGCGCCAGTGAGTGATCGAAACTCGGTGCTCGGAGGAGGTGCATCATGGGTTACCACTGGACGAGTGGTAAAGGGGAACTATGATTTTCTATTGTATTGTGGGCTGATACCCTAGAATGGCGCAAAGGGGGTCCTGTATTGCTTTATGTCTGTTTTTCTCCCATTCCTCTCTTTACCGTTCCCTCTTTTTTTTGTGCCTTCTTTTTTCTATGTCTCCTGGCCACGGGTGCCAGATACCTTCAACATACATATTATCAACCTACCTCAGGCATAACTTACATACCTCCATTACCACACGGCGTTCATTTAAGCGGGCGCAATGACAAGGGCGCTGAGGAGCAATTCGAATGGCAGTCATCAATCAATCATACCTACCTACATTACATAGCTAGCAAATTGCTGATATAGAAGTATGCTTTCTAATTAGGAATTATGGTCCAAGTCTGTTGATCAAGTTTGATGAGTTGTTTTTTTTTTTTGACTGGTTTACCGTTGAGTACAACTGCTTCAGCGGAGTTGGTTGAACTGATGGCGATACTGTCACTGAACGACCCTCTACGGATCACGGATTACGTAGAAACTGCCTACTTGCAAAGCTCCGTTAAAGCAATCGGGTATCATCGGCAGAAGGAGCGATCGATGTAGCAGTACTTGCCCATCATGGCCCTCCGGCAAGAGACATTACGTATTCCCAGCTGTCACTGTTGTATTCCGTACTTTCATCCTTCACACCTACAACATCCATCCGTCTGGACTCACCGTTAACTGATGGCCACCACCTGCGTCAATCGCCTACTTTCACCATGGCCTCTAAGCCCATGAAAGAAGGCAAGACAATTGTCTTCCTGCACCCAGATCTCGGCATTGGCGGTGCTGAAAGACTCGTCGTCGATGCCGCTGTCGCACTGCAGAAGTGTGGCCACAAAGTCGTGATCTTCACGAGCCATTGCGATCCGGGCCACTGCTTCGATGAGGCGCGCGATGGTGAGTGTTCAATTAACCCCCCTTTTCCAGGATCATGAATCACAGTTTCTAATGCCTGCGCTCTCTAGGAACTCTCGACGTCCGCGTTCGCGGCAACACCATCGTCCCGCCCTCCGTCCTCGGCCGCTTCAGCATCCTCTGCGCCATCCTCCGCCAGATTCACCTGATCCTGCAGATCTTCTTCACGTCCGAGCTTAAGAGCCTCCGTCCCGACGCGTACTTCGTGGATCAACTCAGCGCCGGCCTGCCCCTCCTGCAGGTTCTGCACCCCGAGGGTCACATCTTCTTCTACTGCCATTTCCCCGACCTCCTCCTGGCCCAGGGCCGACAAAATGTGTTGAAGTACCTGTATCGCATCCCCTTTGACTTCTTGGAGGGATGGAGCATGAGTTTCGCCGCCGCTATTGCTGTCAACTCGAGCTTCACGAAGGGCATTGTCAGTCAGACTTGGCCTGCGCTCGCGCGCCACCGAAAACTCCAGATCGTCTATCCATGCGTCGATACGAAGCCCAAGAAGAAGACGGCCGAGACAATCCCCCTCTGGAACGGCAAGAAGTTCGTTCTCAGCATCAACCGATTTGAGCGCAAGAAGGATATCGCCCTCGCGATCAAGGCCTTTGCGGGTTTGAACCAGTTTGATCGCGCTGGTGTCAGACTCGCTATCGCGGGAGGCTACGACCCGCGCGTCGCCGAGAACGTCGAATATCACAAGGAGTTGGTCGAGCTGGCTGAATCTCTCGGTCTCAAGAACATGACTGTCAAGACGCCTCAAACCGCACAGGCTGTCCCCGATGATGTTGAGGTTCTGTTCCTCCTGAACGTCACCAATATCCTCAAGGAGATGCTCCTGTCCTCGGCTCGTCTGCTCGTCTACACCCCCTCTAACGAACACTTCGGCATTGTGCCCCTCGAGGCTATGCTCAGCGGTATTCCGGTTCTCGCCGCTAACACCGGCGGCCCCACTGAGACTGTCGTCGAGGGTCAGACTGGCTGGCTACGCTCCCCCGACCACGTCAACGAATGGACTACTGTCATGTACAAGGTGCTCATGGAGATGAGCGAGCAGGAGCTGGCCATTATGTCGAAGACAGGTATCAAGAGAGTCAAGGAACATTTCGGCGAGGCACAGATGGCGGAGCGTCTGGAGCTTTGCTTTGATATTATGGATCAGCAGGAGAGAGATGTGCAAGGCCGCATTCGCTTGATGGTCATGGTTGGCTTGTTGGTTTCTGGCTTTGCTGCTGCATTGATTGCGAAGAGTCTCATGTCGTAAGTGGGAGTGTTAACGCGCGATGTACTTCCAGGCGGTTGTGCTGAGACTTGCTTTTGCTAGATACCTTTGTAGCTGATGGATAAATTTTTGATGAAATTGAGACGTCTTATGATGAGTGATTCTCCTGAATGTGTTGCTAACTACGCCCGCTCTGAACACGGTTGGGAACTAGGGGGAAGCATGACTGCATTCACCGTGTCGTCGGGTTGACCTCTGTCCTCAACAGCAACAGCAAGCTTACCATTACTCCTGAGCTTCACCCTTCTCTTACTATAGATCCTCCCCTTACGTGATTAACCATACCGAACAGACTGATGTAGTTTCATACAATCGTTCGCCATCATGATACAAAATGTAGCACAAGCTCGATCCTCCTCCATCGAGCACACGACCAATTCCCAGAACAAGGAACCTATGTCATTCTTCCCGCAAGGCTTGACCGCTCGATGTTTGACAAGATAACTGACAACAAGCCAAGCTCACGTGGTCTCCCAAATGTTTGCGTTTGATACCCATACCGCCATGTGACGCTGTGTTTGGCATCGTGTTTGCGATATGTCGTACGCGTCGATGTAGATGGTTCATGCCTGCAACCGCCTTCGATCGATCCTGGGGAGATTTGTGTGAGGGAAGTTCCCTGGTAACGATTTTCGCGTACATCCAAGAAAGGGGGCCCTGGTAAAGTTTAGTAATGCCTACGGTGTCATAGGCATGATTCACATGGGGTACGGACTAGATCGGGAGATCTGGCCCCGGACCCCAGATTGAGCCCAACACCGACGGGATGGCCATGTCTGGGGATCGGATACGGGGTAAGAGTAGATAGCAACCCCGCAGCTCCCTCGGTCTGGATGTTGAACTTTGTCGTGGAAATCCAGGGATAGGGCTTCTGTATGCTGACGATGAAGGTGATGAGATGCTCGACTATCGTATCGGTGTCGAATAGAATGGATGTATTTGCAAGCATCGTCCATCGCGTGCATGCATCCCGCATGGCTAGGTGTTTTATCTTGAGGCTTCGTCGGATGAGGTTGATATCGAAGCAATGGAGGATCCGACGATGCTCTCATTACTCCCTTCTCGACGTCTATATAATCCGCCCCCTTTACCCAAACATACCCAACATCTCATCACCTCACATCCCTCTCACCATGCACATCCTCAAAGCCGCTGCCTTTGCCAACCTCCTCAGCGGCATCTCCGCCCTACCTTCATCTCTCGTCCGCACAGCCACGCTCGGCGCAGAGGACCTCGTAGGCGACCTCCCGCCAAACAGTTTTGTGAAGACATGCCATGGACTGGCGTATCTGAGCCCGCAGTATCCGCCTGAGATCTGGTACCAGGCGACCTGTCCGGATCATGAGGGGGAGATGCAGGATACGATTATTAATTTGAATCGGTAGGTTATTCATCCCAGGTTCATGCCGCGACTCACTTCATGCCCCTGATATGAGACCGGTCTGGTAATGAGATTGGGCTGATGATAAAACTGAGTGATAATGAAAATGAAATCGGACTAATGGTGAATCAATAGATGCATCGCGAACCAAAACGGAACAATGGTCCCCGCCTCCAACGGCGAATTCGGGAAGACATGCCAACACCACTACTTCGATATCTCGGACACGCAGATCCTGGCTGTCGAGTGTGATGCGCCGGGGGGTTCGAAGCGGTCGTATATTCATCTCGGTATGTTTCTTTCTCTGTTTCTTTCTCCTCTTACATATTTCACCCTTTTTCGTGCGGTTTACCCCTTCCATATCCGAGCGCAAGCAATACGGATTATCTTTGGAAGACTGTCCCACGGACTAACACGGTGACAGACCAACTCCTAACCAACGACGATGGCCAACTGCGCTGTTTCGATAATCGCGGCTGCACCGCTCTGACGCACGATTGTCTTGATGAGCCGCCGTGGCCGTTCATGGTCCCGCCTTCGCAGGGAGGGTATTGGCGGTCTTAGTTTGTGATGGAGAGGGATACGTTTTTGGATATTGGAGAGTATTCCCGCTGGTTCGGGGCACATTTCTTGGTTCTTGCGCTTTGACGTTGATGAGAACTCACTGAATGACTCATGACTGTATGTGAACTTTTGGAAATATGATGAAATATTGGAGAGAATACAAAGCTATTATAAACAATCCGATGAGTTGTCACAGTAATATAAACTAAGACGCGTGGCTCTGTAGCGAACCGTCAACAAACCCATGACGAACATATTGGAGAAAGATACTATCAGGGGTTCTCTCAATCACACCTACAGCTGAATCTCAACATCGGAATACGGGGGTGGGGGATCAATTGGTGACACTCCGATTCAACCTATGATATCCTCCTTTCCCTCGCATCAGCATAAAAGTACCACGCCAACGGAACCGGCCGTTCATTCATTCATTCATACCTACCTCACATACATACACACACACACTTTGTCTTGTTTCCATCTACTACATACCATCGATCTAGCCATCTCGATCCGTCTCCGCAATGACCTACGTCCCCATCACCTGACACGGGTCTTTATTTTCCCCCGAATCGCAAACCTCTTTGTCGTCACCCGCGTATCTTTCTCGCATACTAGTCAAGTCACTTCCTACCATTTAAAAGGGGCGTGACTACCTACACACACACGCACAAAAACCCATGCCTTCTCCCCAACCACCCCACTACATCTCGACCTACGCCCACATCCAGGAATTCGAGCGCCGGCAGCAGCAGCAGATGACGTGGGTCGACACGCGGACCTACATGACCTGCGCCGTCTGTCGCCGCACCCTGCGCATCGGCATGTTCATCGATGCGCGCACCCACCAGTTGACGGCCGAGTGTCGCTGCTGCAAGTATCAGGCCGCGCTGGCCGAGAGGCCCGGGAATAATGGCGCCGCGACGAAGATGCGGTCGAGGTGGTCGCTGTGTGGGTATTGGAGGAGATTGTAGGGCGTGTTGGCGGATGAAGGGGATGTCGAAGTCTCTCATCGTCACGACGGAGATTCGTTACGATGCCATCTAAGAAAGTATGGATTACATCAACTAATTCACGGGCGTGGGTTTAAGATGCCAGTTTCTTGGACTTCACATGAAAATGTGAGGATCACGGTATGCACGAAGCTGGACTTCTCGGATCATACGTATGAGGTGGAAGTTTAGGAAAGGGCATCAACCATCATCAATTATCGTCAACTATTACCAACAATCATCAATCATCATAAGGGAACATCAGGAATCAACACGCACGAACAAGCATCGTCACCATCATCATCCGGACTCTTCCCTCCATTCTCCTGTGAATCTACCTCTCAGTGAGTCTTCTAGAAACCCACCGGAACCACATACCCACCAACAACCTTCCCGAACCCCATCAACACGGCACTTAACCGCATCCCCATTGTGAGTCATTCAAATGCCGGCTATCCGTCTCCGTCGCACATAACGTGGGAAAACGTGGTAGTATGTAGTACGCATAGGGCTAGCTCCCAGACGTACATCTATGTATGTTGGTGAGAATGTTGCTTGCATCGCGTCCGGAAGAGCGGCGTTAAGAGGTACTAGTTAGTCGTGTTGCCTGCATTGGTAGCGAATACGATGTAACGTTTCTACCGTTCCTGCTGCGCAAGATTTTGATATTATCGACCGGGATCGAGAATGCTGAGAGGGAGGTCTATGTGTATTATCGTAGAACTGTGGTACGACTCACACAGCAATCTCGGAAAGCGAATCCAACAGTCTCCCATCTCTCTTCCTCTCTCATGATTGCGCCGCAAGATCCGGAACAGTGTTTCATGTAAAGGGGAATACAACACCAGCACATAGATGCAACACCACACAGGAACCATCAATCTCTTTGAAACGGTGAATATTAACTATAGATCATTCTCGTGAAACTCATACGCCATGATATCATGTCGGTGAAATGCATCTCATCCGTCATTCAGAGTTGCGTTAAACCCTTTTTTTTTACCTTTTTTTTTGTTGTGGTTTTTTTTTTTCTTTTATCCCGCGGGGATCAATTTAGAACAGGGCGCCACCAAGACGGATAGCGACCGACTTGTTCTGGGTGTAGTTGGCGAGAGCGGCCTCACCAAGCTCGCGACCGATACCACTCTCCTTGTAACCACCGAAGGGGAGCTGGTGGTGGAGCATGTTGTAGCCTGTAAAGCAATTAGTATTGTTGAGTTCAATTGTTCAGGAATGCTAGCCGACTTACAGTTGACCCAGACGGTACCAGCGCGGATGCTGTTGCTCACGCGGAGGGCAGTGTTGAGGTCCTTGGTGTGGACAGCAGCAGCCAAACCGTAGTTGCTGTTGTTGCCGAGTTTGATAACCTCCTCCTCGTCCTTGAACTTGGCAATGGCGACGACAGGGCCGAAGATCTCCTCCTGCATGATCTTCATCTCAGGGGTGACGTTGGTGAAGATGGTAGGCTGAATGAAGTAACCCTTGTCGCCGTGACGCTCACCACCAAGCTCGAGGGTGGCACCGCTCTTCTTGCCCTCCTCAATGTAACCCATGATACGGTCGAATTGAAGCTTGCTGACCTGGGGGCCCTGGAAGGTCTTCTCGTGGAAGGGGTCGCCAACAGCGTTTTCCAAAGCACGCTTCTTGAAGGCCTCAATGAACTTGTCGTAGATATCCTCCTGAACGTAAACGCGGGAGCCGGCACAGCAGCACTGGCCGTGGTTGAAGTAGATACCAAAGTTGACCCAGGAAATGGCCTGCTCGATATCGGCATCGTTGAAGATAATGTTGGGAGACTTGCCACCGAGCTCGAGGGTGACAGCCTTCAAGTTGGAGGCAGCGGCAGCCTTCATGATGGTACGGCCGACAACGGTGGAGCCAGTGAAGGCGACCTTGTCAACGTCCATGTGAGAAGAGATAGCGGCACCGGCGACCCTACCGAAACCAGAGATGATGTTAAGGACACCGGCGGGGAAGCCAGCCTCCTTGACGAGGTTAGCGAAGACAAGACCAGACAGAGGAGTCTGCTCAGCGGTCTTGAGAACGACGGTGTTACCCGTGGCCAAAGCAGGACCAATCTTCCAGGCCAACATCAGCAGAGGGAAGTTCCAGGGGATGATCTGACCGCAAACACCGAGCTGCACAGAGTCATTAGTATCTCGTTATTCACACCTGAAGGAGAATTTCGGATGGGAAACTCACAGGCTCCTGCTTGGTGTAGTGGAAAGAGTCGGTGTTGATGTCGATGGTCTTGCCGTGGATCTTGTCGGCCCAGCCACCGTAGTATCGGATGCAGGCAGCAACAGCGCGGACATCGCCACGAGCCATGGTGATGGACTTGCCGTTGTCCATAGACTCGACGGCAGCGAGAACCTCAACGTTCTTCTCAACGAGGTCGGCAAGGTTCAACATGAACTTGGCACGCTGTTGGGGGGTGGTCGAGCGCCATGTGGTCTCGAAGGCCTGGCGGGCGGCAGCGACGGCGATATCGACATCCTTCTCGGTGGCCTCGCAGACGGAGCAGATGACCTCCTCGGTGGCGGGGTTGATGACCTCGAAGGTCTTCTTCTCGACACCCTCTACCCATTCATTGTTGATGAACCTGGCAGACAAGAATGTCAGTAAGACTGATTCAATCCATTGGATATAATGGAGATGAATTGGTTGATATCGCGGGAGCCGAAGGAGTTGATAGAGGGTGAAGAGTCGAACGGAGAAAGTTGCTACTCACAGTCCGGTGGGCTGGGTGTAAGTGCCAGTGACTGGCGTCTTGAGTTCGATGCTTAGAGACATTTTTATGTAATGATGATATGATCACGGCGGCCCTTTCAGAGTGTTTGACTCGATGCACTGCACTTCGTGATCAGTAAGCAGGACCCGACGATGGATTCCTGGAGAGATCGAGTTGGAGTAGTTACCTAGGGTCAGATCTGAAATGGCGGATATGATAAATAATCTGGAATCGAATAGAGTTCGAAGCGACGAGGCCGTGGCTGCCGGCACTTTTTATCCTCCACGACAAGCTGGTTACTAATAAGGTAGTGGCGGGGGGTGATGAAGGATGCCAAGGGGAGGAGCTATGATGGGGTAGGTAGTAACCCAAAGGGGATTTATTCTGTCAGGTAGGGCGTTGCTCGTGCCTCCCCTCGCATCTCCTACCGTACCTTAGGAGGCATGTACGGACTACGAGTAGGTACTCGCCAGGAAAGCACGCATGAAGGTGCGGAATAGGTACAAAGGCAGCCACATCACACTCGCGGAGTGTCGCAGTTATACGCAGCAAGAGCATCGCGATGGAAGGTACCGGTACCTCAGACTTGCTCCATCCAGAGATGCGCCCGAGCATGATTGGCTTCCTGGCCGGAGCCTGCATGCAGGGACCCAGCTGATCGCTCCTTTGGCCCAGACCATCGACGCTTTAGGTACCGCCATTCGTCTGGGCACGTCTGGGGAGGGTTCCAGCAAAGGATGCCCCCGCGCCAAGTTCCAACTTGCGCATGTGGCCCACACCCGGCTCTGCCTAAGGCTCGAGGTACGAGCGGTAGGCATTCCGTGCAGTTGCATTTGTCTCAAGGATTCGCTGACGCTCGCTAGTGGCAGATCTACCACTTGTGACTACCCGTTAGTGGGAATGACGAATCCCGACTAAAGCGGGACGCGGAGCGCATTTTCAAGGTACCGAAACATCGTGGTACATGTCGGGAGCTGTCTTGATTGATACCTCGGAAAACCTGCCGTTTTCCGTACTTATCATCTTCTTTTCGTACATATTCTAGGTACATACGTGGAGATTCTGCCAGGTATGCCATCCGTATTCCGTAGGGAGGTGTTGCAGTTGCCGAGAACCAATCTCATCTGCCTCTCGGATCTCCAACGACGTTGGATTCTGTACGGTCAGAATATCACCTACTGCTACTACCTACTACCTAGGTATCTTTCGGCATTGTTCGGCAAACAGCAATTCGATAGTGAGCATGAATGAATGGACATGTCTCATACAGATCGATTCTGTGCAACTCAAGGCGCTTTAGCGCTGTGGTGAAGCCTGCCATGGTCGCCGGAACTCGATCTGTCTACCTATCGTACATACGCCGTACGGAAGACCTGCCTCTAGTGTAACTTATCATAGAGATCCAGCTCGAAGAACGTCTCCCGACACATCCTCACCTAGGTATGTACCATTGCTTTTGAGCCACTTGTCTTTTCTTTTCTGTCAAAAAGCGTGTCCCGTCTTACCTACCTAACTAGTGCCTGCGGCAACCAAAAGGCCATGATGGGCCTGTGGGTCATCGTGAAGTGTTTTCACAAACCCCGATGGAGAGGCGCAGGTGTTGGTGCGAAAGCTTCAATGCCTACGAAGTACAAAGATAGCGCCATCCGGACGGACGGGCGGGAAGTCCTTTAAAGCTTTAAAGCGCTCGGCCCGAACAGGCACATTCCGGGTTAAATACCTGCCGACCGCTACCAGGACGGGAACTGCGATGCGTCCGCCGCTTCCGCAGCAATCCGTTAGGTACGGGAGAGCAAAACCGTATGTATTGTAGCGGCCTCATATGGATTGGTCGTCTTCCGGACGGTGTTCTGTCGCATGCCAGTAATATCGTCCGTATGCACATCAACCCGCGCTTTCCTGCTCACTGATGGATATTGTAGGACAGCTGGTATCTGCTAGTCGACGCCTCATTCTTGGCGAGAGGGGCTAGGACATGACGTCTTAGACCCCTCGGTCAGGCGTTTCTAGCGTTCTACGAGGGGACGGTACGACTCGCGAGTCGCGTGTAGCGCGCAGATATCAATGCGTATTGTTGGATTCCGTATTCCGTTCTCTGATCTGTACGAGTACTCGTATCGAATTCCCCGACCACCTGCATTTTCAATTTGTCCCATTCCGTTTCTGTCCATATTGGCAGATTCCCATACCTTTGGAGACAATACGGATACTTCGTACAAGTATGTAAATCGTAACTTGACCATTCAAGAGTCGCCTTGTTGCTACGGCTTATGTATGAGTGCTAGGTCGCATTGACGGAGAATTCATCACAGCGGCTTCTATTTATTACAACCTGAAAAAACTGATCTGCGAAGATTAACACCAACATCTCTTCTTTTGAAAGGGCATGCTTCCCCGGTTAAACCGGATTCAACGATCTTCGTCGGCCAGTACACTCCATGAGAAGTCACTCTTCGACTGAACAATTTCTGACGAGCAGATCTTATCCTCTGCTGTCTTTCTGTTGTTTGATCGCTCGTATATAAGATCTCATCACAATCACAGTCACACAGCTATGCTGCTTATGTACCAGAACAGAATACCGGTAGATATTAGCCTCCAGAAAGGTCCTAACACCTTCATGACTCTTGACTTTTGACTCCTCAGGACCTCTCCGGCTAGGTAGTTAGAAAAAAGGGGAAACTGATAGGCTATGAGTTCTAGTAGCGACTACCTACGGAACAATTACTACCTCCTAGCTCTCGTCCATGCTTCCTGGCAACGAAAGCCTACTCGCTGTTCGGGATCTTGGTTGCATGAAAATTCAATCGAGCTCTGGATTCATTTGTAGCTTCGAAAGAAGAAGAAAAATGAGATCAAATAGCACTGGTCATGATACCTATGTCGAGAGTGAATAACTGTCTGATCGAGATACCGTTGCTGCTGTCTGCTATCAGACAGTTGACAGATCAAAGCGGGCCGTCAAGCTGCCCGACACCTGGCCTACACGTTCACATGCGGCAGGTACGGATGATTGAGTTCTGACCTCCTAACATGGAGTTTCTCTCGATTGTGTATCTTATCGATAAGCACTCTTGGGGCAAGAATTGAGGGCAAGCTCTCATGGGCGTTGCTCTCATTCTACCTAAATTTTTCTCTACCCGGAGCATCGTCGTCGTCGCCAAACCGCAGCAACATTGCGCCAGGTCGGAGCCTTTAATCGTAGTCATTCTTAGATATTCCCCATGTTATGAAATAGTCACATCCCATAAACTAATTAGCCATGACCGACGTTGAAGCGGCTATCGCTGCTGCCATCAGCGCGGCCGCCCCTGGTACCCCGCCGAAAAGTGAGTATGCCTTGCTCTACGAGTCACTGTTTACCTTTCTCTCTTTTGCGGATGATCCGGCGAACAGCTGTATTTGCGTAGTAGTTTCAAAATGGGACCTTCATGTCTCCTCCTGAATGGATCCGTGTCTGACATCATGGTATAGGTCCACGTGTTAAGGCCGAGCCCGGCACTGGTGATACTATGGCCGTTGATCCGGAGCCATGCCTGCTGCCGGCTCAGTCGCTTCAGTCGGCTTTGAAGCGGTCCCGGCCACCGAGCGCCACAAACGGCGCCGATAACGGCGAACAGAGAGAGGAGAAGCGCATCAAGGTCGAGCCAGCCGCCGACGACGATCTGGACGAAATCGCACGCATGGTTCAGGCCGTACAGGCATCCGTTATGAAGGACTTCCTCACCGTCTCAGATCCAAATCCGGAGCCCGAATTACAACCCGAACCTGAAGCAGCAGCAGGAGCAGCAGCAGGAGCAGCAGCAGGAGCAGCAGCAGGAACCGAACCCGAGTTAGGAGGAGAACCTGAGACAGGAGTCGCACCCGAACTTGAACCTGACCCCCAACCCGAACCCGAACTCATCCTCGAATCCGCGTCTAAACCCCCTTTACAGCAGTCAGACGACATTTTCGATACCACAGAGGGTGACCAGATAAATATCGAGTCTCCATTGGACAACATGTCGGTTTCGAGAGATGCAGACAACGGGCCGGATACGTTATGGCACAATCCGCGAGATTACACGCGCAGAAAACATATCATTCCGGCTCTTGGTGCCCTGGTCAGTGGAATTCGACCCCTGAGATGAAAGGACTACGGCTAACATGCTGGTTAGGCTGTTGACATATTGATCGCTTTATCAGAGCAAACACTGGAGGACACCGTGGCAACATTGACCAGTGACCTTGACTCCGATATTACGAAAGAATACGGAGTGCTGCGAGGAGCGTTTGATGTCCAGCGCAGACAATTATGCTCAGACCCTCAGGAGACGTCACAGTTGCTCGATGCTGAGAAGCTTGGCATCAAGGGGCCCCTGAGCGAGGTTATCCGAATTGCCAATCTTGCAGCGACATGCGCCAGCATATTTGGCACGAACGAAGTAACCTTGGAAGAAGTTAACAAGCACTTCTTGAACATATTTGTCGCAAAGGGTCAGGTGCTAACTCATGATGCCGCAGAGCTGTATCTGGGACTGAAGACACAGCTGTTCTTAGCCGTTTTAGAGGGCCATTTGGAGAAGACTAGGGAACAACTCCTTGAAGAACTCTTCGTTACAGATGTGGAAAATTCTTTGCGATCTCACCATCCGGATATCCCGCTGACAATCTCAGAACTCGATTTCATTGCCAATTCAAAGGCGCGCGGATCCATGCTTTCGCGATTATTAACAGGCGGATTAGATGCGCTGAGCAAACAGTTTACATACGAAGCCTTTTTAGACAATCTCAGCACCTATCTCAACGACAATATCAACAACATCCAGGCGCAGGTTTCGAGCAGGGGTGAGATCAAGCCCCCAGCTGAGAGCCCTGCTCCACTTGATAGCGGCATGGACGATCTGACTGGCGAGTTTGACCTGAACGCTGCGATAGCGGAGGCGTCGAGGGCGGCCGCACAGAGTGTGCTACAAACCAATGATATTGAAACAACTACCTTTGACGACCTATCTGCTTTCCTCACAGAGAATGTGTCTAGAGCTGTTGAACAGTCAAGACAGGCTGCTACTAGTACAGAGTTGCCATCGTCTATAGCTTCGGCTGCGGAGAGTGCCTCGAGAGCCACAGCTCTGGCATTGGAAAGCATTGCGAGAAATCAATATCATCCCACATCTTTGCCCCATACTGACAGTAAGTTGAGCGTTTGCTTGCCTCAAGAATTTCGAACAGACGGCTGATGAATGGCAGGCGAAACCCAGGCTCAGACAAATCACCACAACTACCAAACACAACAGACACAGGCCTCGTCGCAATATTTCTCTAATCCACAACAGCAACAGCAAATACAACAGGCGGTAATCAACCAACAGGGAGCATATGTCGCGAGAAGTGGTCACCTTCCTCCAAACCAAAGTGACTCCACCCCGGCTCTGTATGAGCGGGCTCGTCAAGCTGCTGCGGCGCGTTCCTCGACCCATGCTCGACGTGAAGGCTCCCATTCTACCCGACGGCCTTGGAGCCCAGAAGAGGAAAAGGCATTGATGATGGGACTAGATATGGTAAAGGGTCCCCACTGGTCGCAGATTCTCTCTCTATTTGGTCCCAACGGCTCGATCAGCCAGATACTCGCAGACCGAACTCAGGTGCAGCTGAAAGATAAAGCTAGGAACCTGAAGTTGTTCTTCCTGAAGACGAACTCAGAGATGCCATATTACCTACAATGTGTTACAGGAGAGCTGAAGACCCGAGCTCCTACTCAAGCCGCGAGAAAGGAAGCGGAAGAAAAGGCCCGGTTGAATTCAGAAGAGCATCAGGCACACATGAATGGAATTCTGGCCTTGGCAGGAGGGCTGCAAAACAACACAACTCAGAGATCGACCCCGTCCAGTGTCATAACAAACAGCGCTACGACTCCTCAGCAACTCCATCATTCTCTTCCAAAATCGGATGCATCAATTATGTCCCGACAGACATCACAGCCGTTGATTTCGGCTCAGCCACCTCGTCCAGTCATCCCAGCACCCCAACCAGTCAGTTTACCCACTCTGACACCAACTGGTCAGCAACACCACCTACAGTCACCCTTGACCCAACGGGCTACACCACGACCAGAGGTGACCTCGCTACCTCAAACAATACCCAAACTGGAACCAGCCACGCAGCAGAAAGAAATTGCAGCAACGCTGGAGGCGACGATGGTATCAGATCATAACAGTCTCAGCATCGAAGATCAAGCGCTTCTCGGCCTGAAAGCTGCCATGGAAGACGAGAGCGCCGCGGCAGCACTGGCGGCGATACCGTCTATCAAGCAGGAAGAACATGCTGGACATATCGACACATCAATGCCGTGAGCCATCTTTCCTCGTTTCATTTCTTTCATGTTTTTATCCTGGATGGATTTTGCTGGGTATCAGCGTGGCAGAAGATCCCTTCGTAGCGTATGGAGTTATGTGTTTGATACCCAAGCTTAGAGCGGTTTGCTGTATGCCCTCATGTGCGGCCAGATTATAGGCAAACGCGGGCATGATGAAATTAATAAAGAATTCGGTGCTTACAAGCTAGGCAACACGTTCCGTGACACGCAAGCGGTTTAGTGCGCCCTGCTGAAGCCAGACCGACCGAGATGTTTGAGTAAAACGCAGAGCGCGTCAGTACCGGAGAACACTTCCCATATGCCGGTCGTGGCGGCCTTCGACGTGTGTTTGAAAAGGAACGATGCTCGGTTCATGATACTGTGGACGAGTTTCATCCCACGGGCCGTGATAACCCATACTAGGGCGACGGGCCATGAACTGCATAGAATTACCTTGCGAATGGGTAAGGTAGTTTCACAATGGAATCATCCGTCTTACACTGTCCCTAGCTGCTCCCTCTGTTTAGAATCGTTGGCGTATCCTGTGCTAAACGGAACTCAAGTGGCAAACGACCCTAGAGCTGTACAGGCCTCGCTAATCCTACAAAGTCAATGTATGCTACTTGTATGATAGCCGTCTCAGGAGCTCCCTCCCGTCTTGACAAACTCTTTCTGTCTAGACCATATATCCATTTTGGAAGTCCGTGATGTCCATTCTGAACTACTTTCGCACCCACGGAGGCCATCATTACCACGCACCGCGGAAACAGGGGAAGTGATAAAGGCACAAGCTGAATAAAGAGGAAGATGAAGAAGTGCGCAAGGAACGAGACATTCCTGAAGTTCATGTTCGGTGCCAACATGCCATCACATTGCGACTATTGTCGAGTTAGGGGGTGCCGACTGCCCACGAAGAAGATCCGACTCATGGACGGTTCATCTCTACGGACAAGTTTTTGCAAGGCGCACTGCTGTGAACTTTCGAACGATACGAAGTACATTTGCTGTCAGAAGAAGGCAGCTAGGGAAAAGTATTGTCCTCAACGTAGGTCAAGTGGCCCCTGAATATCACGCGGGATTGTTGATAATAACTTCACAGACCTCAATTGCGCCGTGCCTGGATGCCGGATGGACAGGAGACACAGAGATCCAAAATATGACTTTTGCTACGAGAACCGTACGTGAATCCCCCTTCATTCGACCACAGCTAGCTAAGATAGTATACATAGACGGATGTCAATTCAAACACTGCACGGCGCATCGCATCACAACCTCCTCTTCAGCGCATTTCTGTCCGCACCACACCTGCAAATCCAAGCACTGTCTCAACGCCATCTCCAAATCCAACGCCCTCTTCTGCAGCTACCACAAATACCAGACAAACGAGCACACCCACCACCCAATCCCCCACCACGACGAGACATACTACTCATCCTACCAAACCTGCGCAAAACGCCACTGCGCAAACCCCATCTTCACACTAGCCCGCAACAGCGCGAAGAAATTCTGCTTCCTCCACTTCTGCGACACGGACGCGACGTGTGAAGAAGAACGCGTGGAAGGCGGGAAGGCATGCGCGGCGCACACATGCCACTTCTACACGGCGCAACCGCGATGCTGCAAGCCGAAACGTAACCACTCGGCACTCTACTGTTCGGATCACGCGTGTCGGGGCGATGATTGTCTATCTGAACGTTATGGCACGACGGATTGGTGTGCGCGACATCTCTGTCTCGCGGCGTTTACGAATCGGAAGAATTGTAATAAGCAGCGGGAGGATGTCCCCGAGAACCGCGATTTCTGCGCCGATCATAGGGTTTGTTCACAGATGGGGTGTGGGAGATTTGGGGCGTGGGTGGGGAATCGAAAGATGGAGAGGTGTGAGGATCGTGAGTTTAGTTCTTTCACCCCTATTCTGCGCTTCTTACATGTCCGGGTTTTGTTCTCTTCAAGAACGAAGACTTACTCTGGGTGATGAGCCTCAATACATCACTCAACCCCCTTTCCAAGTCTACCATACCAAGACCAACCCTATTCCCCCTATTCATCAACCCTCCCACCCTTCATAGACAACCATACTAACACCTCCCAGATCTCAAACCCACCTGCCAATCCCCCCACTGCACCAACACCGCCGAGAACCCGCCCCAAGCACCCCTCTACTGCTCCTCACACACCTGCGCCTTCAGCCAATGCACGACCCAAGTCTACGGCGCCCCCTTCCTCTTCTGCGCCCAGCACAAATGCGAGCAACCAGACTGTCTCCAACCCAAAGCCGTCGGCGCCCCCTCCCAGAACCTCGCGCACCTCATGTCATCGAACACCGCGATGGCGACCTACCTCATGCCCGTAGGTCTCTACTGCGCGGCGCATAAATGCGAAGTCGTCGATTGTCCTGGTCGAGCTGTTACTGGTGGTGGGGAGGAGGGCCAGTTCTGCGCCGCGCATGGATGTCGGGAGAGAGGATGTGGGCTGCGCGTCGCGGGGAAGAGGGCGGCGTATTGTGTTGTGCATGAGTGTGCGGAGAGGGGGTGTCGACGGCCTGCTGGGGGTTGATAAGGGGGGGGGGTTATTGTGATGTGCATGGGGAGGAGGAGGGGGGTGAGTTTGGATGGGGTGGGAGGGAGGATTATTGGGGTGGTGCAAGAAGGGGCAGTTTGTATCCGCCGTTGAGGTGGTGATGGGAAGGTGTTTAGATTTATTTATGAGGACTTGATGCTATGTGTTTACTCAGGGGTTGTTGTGAGTCTTGAGATGTGAGTGAGTGTGAGATTCATGTGAACATTACATAGTATGCTCAGGCTTCATTTTCAATGACTTACAATGTTAACGAGCGAGTCCTGATGTTTATTCCTATAAAAGTCGTATCAATATCATCAGTATCAGTACTCAACCCCTGAACTCATCCTGAAGCTGTCTGCGTACTGAATTATTCAACACAGTGCTAATGAGAACCATACTAGCCAAATATACTGTATCTCTACCTAATTCTCTTCAATTCTCGCGCTTCAACTCGTTTCAAACGCGACTCATCCTCATACAAACCACGCAAAGCTTGCCATAAGAGCACAAACTCATCCCACCATGACAAGCACAAACCACGCAGACAATCTAGCCGCCACGGTCCTAGACAATCTCAAACACCAGCACGACTGGACAGACCTGCAACTCCACACTCACGTGTCCGGCAATGCAGGCAACACGCTTCTGCCGCGATCCATGGTCTCGGGCTTACCACCGCGTCGTCTCTACGTACATCCAGACGACCAGATCGAGCTCGTGAAAGCGAGCGCGGTCCCCGATGGCAAGATCTACGACACGCCGGAGACGGAGTGGGTGTTACCGACACATATCGGAGAGAAGTGGACGCTGAAGGCGTTTGCGGGCGTGTTTGATGTCTTGCCGACGCAACATCCCGAGCGGCCGAAGAAGATTGTGCTTGCGACGGTGCATGATGATTCTACGGTTGTTTACTATCTTATGCATGATGGGATTGTCAAACCGCGGCAGAATTGAAAATTTTTCATTTTCTTATTTGTGTATGGAGCGGATGGGATGTTGGGAGACTACGGATCAAGGCTCGAAAATCACTTTTTCTACTTGCATCTTGTTGAAAATCTCATACCCTTCAACGGCCTGTGAGAGCGGCATGATGTGCTCGAACATGAAACTGGAAGTCGGATGTTAGCGGGTCTGGTGGTTGAGCAATTGGTGAAAGGAGCCGGGCTTACCTGAAGACGTGTTGCTTTTTCGCAAGCACCTTGAGGGCGTCCGGGAAGACGGAGCGAACGGGACATCTGCCCATCTGGAGACGGACATTTTTGCTACAGTTCGATTAGCAGACCGCATGAACAAGACGGGGATTGGACTTACTCGTAGCCATCAGTGGCAGTAAAGGGCATCTAGACGGAAAAAGAAGATCAGCAACTGCATTGAAAGGGGGTTTCATGGTCACTTACCTCCGAGTTATGAACACCAATACTACTGATGAACCCGAACGGTCTAACAACCTCATACGCCGTCTTCAGCGCAGGCTTCAGACCCACAACCTCAACAACAACATCGGCGCCCCGTCCCTCCGTCACCTCCTTAATCCGTCTCACCATACCCTCCGGGTCCGTCTTGAAATTCAACGGCTCAGCACCCAGACTCCGCGCAAGCTCCAGCCGACTATCCACGCTATCAATAGCAAAGATGTGCTTGGGCTTATACTCGAGCGCCGAGACAAGGGCGCACAAACCCACGGGGCCGCAGCCGATGACGACGGCCGTCGCCTCCGTCGGGTCCAGCATACCGAGACCGTTAAAGGCGTTCCGGGCGCCGAAGAAGCCCGTGGGGAAGATATCCGCCATGAGGATGAGGGTCTTATCGTCGATCTCGGCGGGGGCCTTGACGACGGTTCCGTCGGCGAACGGGACGCGGACGTAGTCCGCCTGGGCGCCGTCTAGGCGCTCCGAGCCGAAAAGGAGGTTATTGACGCAACGGGAGGAATACCCATTCTTGCAGTAGAAACAGTTCAGACTACACCCTTGTTAGTAGGGGAGGAAGGGGGAGGTATTGTGCCCGGGTGGAACGGACCAGGATACAGTGAACGGCGCAACGACCTTGTCGCCGATGGCAACGGTCTGGACATCCGAGCCAGCCGCGACCACGATGCCCGTGAACTCGTGGCCCATGATGAACCCGGTCCCCGTGGGCTCATGGCCCCTGAACATATGCAGTTCCCTAGAGTAAACACATACATATCAATGATCAGATAATCCTACCTCGGCATTTCTTACGGAGTCTTTGCTTCTTCTGGGCTACATTGTAAGAATGCGAACGACTTACGAGCCGCAGAGACCCGCTGCGAGTACCTTGACAATGACATCGCCGGGATTCTGGACTGCATGTTCACATTAGCAAGCAAGGCCGGGCGGCAGGCATCACGCGACAGGGTGTATGTACGAAGAATACGAGTCAAGGGACAGGAAGGAAGCAACTCACTTTTCGGCACCGGTCTCTGCTGGACCGAGACCCGGTACGGCCCGTCGAAGACGACGGCGTTCATCGTAGCTGGGAGATCCATGTTTTTGCCACCGATCTATGTATCGTCTCTACCTATTCACACTTCCCTGGTGTATTCCGCGCGATTCGTATGTACACACTTTCAAAAATCCAGATCTGAACATCGACGAAAGTCATCAATTGTGATTATCTATCTATCATCTTACAGGCTAGGCAAGACATTCCGCCGTCTAGCCGCCGCCCGTCACACTAAACGCGTGCGCATACAGACGGATTACATGCATGCATGCGACGCGCATGGATTCCGTACGTGTCGTGTCGTGGCGACCAATTCCGCACTTCGATGCCTACCTATTTCGTACCTAAAATCTCACCGATCTGTGGATCGTCTTGGATTCCGTCCAGCAGATGTACCGGTACCGGTCGGTACTCATACCGTGAAATCCTACGACTGGACGAACCGACACGAAAAATTCGATGTCGGCGTTAGGCGGTTAGATTTTTCTTTTCGGACTTATTCCGTGGAGGATCTCGTCCTGGCTTATCAATCCATCATCAATCGAATCCATCATCAAATGCACATGTCTCGTTTGGGCGAGACATCCTTGGAAGTCTCAGTACGGTTACATGCGGCGATAGGCGTTAACACATGCGAAGAAAGACAAGATCATAATGGATGTTAATCATGTCGATATGATCGTGTTTTACGATACGGAATACCTACTCTCACAGTCTTCACGTCTAAAACATGAATGCTTCTCAGCATGGTATAACGAGTCGTTCCCAACGTAATCAATCCCCTCTGCTTGCTCCCGCCCGCCTGCCTATAATATACATGCCAACGCCATGAGTCCGAAAAGAAAACCGTGAACGACACATGGATTTGCATCTCCATGATCGCCTATAATATCGTCGCTGTATGGAGCTGATACTGTCACATCACATTACAATCTCTGTCTTTGCCACCCCCTCCAGAGCTACTAGGAGAGCTAATAGTTGTCGCGGATTGGCGTGCTCGGGGCGGTGTACTGGGTACAGCGTTGCTCCGGCCGCTGGACGCTGTCCCTCTCCTTGCATCAAAGGTTCTTGGGCTGCTGTCTGGATGGCTAGGGTGGCCAGTTGGGGGTAGGTACGGGGTCGATTTCGCAGCCTGTTCGTAGCTGGGGGGTGCTTCTTCTAAGCCATCATCTGCGGGCCGATGAGTTCTGGGGGGGATGAGGGACCGAACTTGTTGTAGCGGCCTTGAATTTCTAGCTTGCGAACCTGGTCTTGCCGGTTGACTCGCTGAGCTGCCGCGGGGAGGTGGCAGACTATTGGTACTCCCACGGCTGGGGCCCATTATAGAGCCGCCACGGCTTTGTGGACCACGGTTCCCATCCTGTCCCTGTCGCTCGAGATGCGGCGTCGACCGGCTCTCTCGGCGTCTTTGGGCCAGTTCTACGCGATGGCGCTCATCTTCCTCCTCCTGAAGTTGCAGGGCGAGGGCCAAGTCCCGGTCTTCTTGCTCGGTCTGCGTTACAGGCGATGTGACAGATGGCGCCGACTCTGTCGGTCGATTGTTGTGGGAGCGCCTGTTATGCACTGCTTGCCAGCCATCCTCATTGGTCGCAGCGGCAACGCCCGAAGTTCTATGCTGAGTCCTAGTGCTGGCCCCTGCTCGTTCAGGCTGCGTACCACCCACGGGACGGAAGTCGCCAGAGAAGAACTCTGCTAATTCACCCTTAACATCAACAAGCGATTCCCAGACAACTTCGTCGTGAGTAAAGAAGCCAGCATCTGTAACGAGTGAGAATAACCGCAGTGTTTGCGGGTGACGATACAGCGTAGAAAAGTGATCATTGCGGAAAAGAATCGATACCCCTCCAGGTTTGATGGACTTGGTGATCACATCGAGACCCAAAGGCGTCAGTTGGGTTGCTGTCGTAACCAGAAATGTTTTAATGGCAAAAACGTCCTGGTATAGCTGCAGCTCGTCCTCTGTGAGACCCGTTTGTGAGTTACTGAGCTTCATTTCGAGTTCCTCTTCTCGAAATAAGAGGTTCTGAGCATCGTCATACGAACAAGCCCGGGCTTTCAATGCCCTATATGCCGCGTCGTCCTTTGGCGGGAGCCAACCATGTATGAGAGGAATGTCAAATGTGGAGTAAAGCTCTATGTCTCTGGTCTTTTCAAACGTTCCGGCAATGAAAACATCAGATGGCGACGTACTCGACTCATCAGCATCAGTCTCCGAGCGAAGCTGTGGGGGAGGAATGAACCGGGGGTTTACATTCATTCCAGTATGTAGGCCTTGGAGGAAGGAATACAGGTCCGACATATCTGGCAACGGGATGCTTGATTCCGTATGGCGGAAAGACATGAGCTCATCGACGACCAAATCCAGAAGGAACTTGAGGCTTACTCGCTCGCGAGATTTAAGAGTCTCAATTAACTCCGTGTTTGGTCGATCAGCAGGCGTGGTCAGTATCAATGCATTCACCAGGGCTACTAAGGGGCAAGGACCATTGGCATTTTGAACAAGAATCGGCGACTTTCGAGTATCATTGGCCACGTTCGGATCGTGCCAGTTGATGATCTTTATTTGATATGTCTCGGACATGTTTACGTTGGTGCGTGACTGGGAACGACCGGGCGGCGGAGATGATACTTCTAACAATGTTGTTGATTGCGATGCCGGCACATCTCTGCAATCTTGAGTTGCGGCTTCTTTCGCTGTATCGCTGGGTATATCCACGCGTTTTTCTGCAGTTTCCTGAATTGGGAGATCAATCAAAGCAGGCTCCGACATCGATCCACTGCCAACTAGGCTCCAGTCGCCGCTGATGTCAGACGGGCCATTTGACTGGAGCGGCGCGGCTTGCTTTCCCTCGTCGCCGGGTCGATCTTCTTTCTGGGCGTTGATATCACCAGGAATATCGACTATATCTTCAGAAGAGAAAACAAGAGGCTGCGACTCCAATTCAAATCTAGGACTCATTCCAGAGTTCTGGATTGATGGGGTCGATTGCGCAGAATTGGACTCTTGTTTCTCTGCCAGCGCCGACTGCCATGGGTTTGTAGAGCGCGCCGGGAGTTCAAGTTGGATGTTATGCGAGAGTGGTTCTGCCGATGTTTCTGACGCTGTGCTAGGCCCGTTAGAAGCTGTCTGTGAGGCAATGCGCGCATCCGAGGATTCCTGCACCGGTTTACGCTTGAATGGGTTCGTTCCGGATCGCGCGATGCCAAGGTCACCGGTTTGCGAGGCATTCTGGCCCTGATCCTGCATATTCACTCCCTTGTGGATGTCGTCCGACAGGTTTCGCTGCGCCTGTTCAGGAGAAGGGTTATTGTTGGTAACGCCGCCCGATGCAACTGGATCTGGCAACGGATAAGAACGTGGATTCTGAACTTGTTGAGACTCAAATGAGCTCTGGACTCCGTTTGTCTGGTCGTGTCCGGCGAACGCTAGATCTGACCCGCCCAATACTGGCTCCATCAAATCCACGTCGGAAGAGGGCGCTTGAATTTGTGACGCGGGGTTTTCAACAGCATCGGCAGCGGGATGGATGGGAGAATTCTCAGATGCAGGTTTTCGTGTCACCATGATGAACAGAGCGCGGTGCGAAAGAGAGAAGGGGAGACAGATGCGAGGTGAGAGAGGGGGGAGTGTTTACTCGTAGTGGTAGCAGAGAAGCATCGAACCGAATGATTCAATCGAGCAAATCTCAAACCACAAGAGGGAGAGAAGAGCAACGGATGTGGAGAGATGGTGGATCTGTAGGAGCAGGCAGGCCGCAGCAAACGCACCGATAGGAATACTACCTACTTATGCGCATACACCGTGCTCTGTAGGCCTATCGGTTCACAGGACTTGGATTTGATTTGTAGTAGTAAGACGGGCAAAGACAGGCATCAGATTGGTGAGAGCAGGGGTGCAATATATCCTCCTTCGAGAGGTTGCGTCATCACGAAAGGGCAGGCCGGCGTACGTGGCTGTTATGCGCGGACAGGCTCAAAGGATGAAGAGAGAGGGGTGGAAGAAGCGAGATTGAGCTTCGACCAGGCACGAACTACAAGTATAATGGTAGCGTTAGGGAGACAGCCAGGACACAAGGAATTGAAGCAAAACGGGGAAGCCTGGCGTGGATGCACGGGAGTCTGGCGAGGCTAGTCGGAGCAGGAGAAAAGGTTGTAAAGGGCAAATGCGACTCTGCCCGGGTCACAGTCGAGACAGTCTCGTATGAGAGGCGCCGTATGTCGTAATCCGAGGTACGTATCGTAGGCAAACGTTCAGCATCCAGGCAGATGCTGTGGCTGTGCACATCTGAGCCTCAAACTGACCAATCGTTGTCGCACCTGCTTGCGTGACGTGTGGCTGCGGGTGGCACGATGTTGCAGGTCCGACCACGGCGGACTCGGCACCTGCACTTGCGAATTATCCATGTACCCGATAATATGTGTATAAGCGGACTCTCGGTGTTTTTGTCACGATCAAGATACCCACCCATGAGAAAATACCTATCAACAACCCTCAAAATAACAGCAGCATCTTCCGAGTCTTCCGCAGAACTCTCATGACTGCTATATACCGCCAGTCTGGACGGCGCCGTCACCAAAACAAGGCCGGATTGCTCGGCTCCTTTAACTCGGTCATCACCTTGACGGGAAGATCCGCGTACAGTCACAATTCTCTGGTTTCCTAGTGTCACGCCAGGTAAATTCGACGTCGAAAAACCCGGGGTTTGTCTCACAGCTCTAGTTCCATCGCTGTGCCACTATCCACGAGTTTATGCCCAAGGGCCGGTGCACACTGGCAGTAGGAAGTATCTGAGCCTTCGCATTCGAACGGCGAAGGGAAGTTACGAAATACAAGATGCTGAATTGAGAGGTGTTGAGATTTCCGTTAACAAGATCGCCTATACATACATGTATCCCGAGCAGGGCCACACTGATGTGACATATCCGTGATGTTCTAGGTTCATGTTAACCCAAGGGTCACAGCATTGAAATAAACCCGCGATTGACAGTGCCATAGCTCAATATCAAACTTGTCACACTTGTGACCTTGTGCACTCACCGAATCTGGAGCCGATTCGAAACCTGCCTTCTTACATCAACATGGGGCACTACCATTACCCATCCCATGACCTCCATGGTTAAGGGTGCTGATCAAAATCATAAGTGTTTCCGAACGGGCGGTTCAGATATCGGTCCATGGCCTGCTGCTTCGATACCCAATCAACGGGTACCTCGAGGCCAAGTTCACCCCTCTTCTGAAGCCCATCGAGGATCGGCTTAATATCGTCCGCAAATTCAAGCCTCATACGATTCTTGTACCAACTGGCGAAGTGAATAAGGGCCAGCATGACGCGTGGTTCCTGGCTCCGATTCGGCATCCCCGCATGCCAGAGTCGCAGGTCACGAATGATGATGCTCCCTTTCTTGACAATTGGCTGCCATGGTAAACCCAGCTTTTTGGTTTGCAATTCCAGGATTTCGGGCTTGATGCGACCGCTGGCTCGCTCTCCATGTGCGCCCTCTTGCACTGTATAGCCACCCTGATGTTGGTGTGATCCAAGCCATAGCTCGGTCGAGCCGTTCTGGGGTGACATATCTGTGGATATGAGAATTCAGACTACTCTCAAAACTCCCGGATTTTACAAGTACGCACCTACAAGCGGGATGTTGATAACATAGGCGAATGGGCGATCAGGATAAGCAAAGTCCGCATCTGAATGCACCGGTTGACGCTGTGGTGAATCTTCCGGAAGCACCGGCATCGCAGTGTTTCCCGAACAGAAGGTCCACTTCGGCCGCGGTCCAAGAACGGATGAAGTTATTTGAGTTACAATAGGATCTGTGTTCTCGCAAGAGTCAGATACCAACTTCAAAACAACAGACTTCTCTGGAGGGCAGCGCAACTTATGAAGATTGATGGGTGGAAGTATTCAGCATAAGGAGGTGCATCCTGCTGAAGGTTCCCCTTGTTGTAGTTGTACGGACTCTCTTCGCCGCGCGCTTGAAGAATACGGGCATCTTGTACCATCTTGGCGTTAAGATGATCCAGATCCTGGTGTGGGACGACGTCTCTCAAGATCAGCGCACCGAAATCGATGAAGCCTGGCAAAAGAAACTCGAGGCCTGGCTTGCTAAGCTTTTTGGCCCTGACTTCTGTCGCGGAAACTCGGTAGTCAAAGGGCTGGAGCTGTATCGAGTCTGGGATGTTCGGGGGCTCTATGCTCCAAGTTACGGGTGGCTGACGCCGATAACTTCTTCGAAGTAGAGCTGACATCCTGGTAGGCCCGACCTTGAGGTTCGTGATAAGCCCGTGGGTGTAATTTCGATGCATGGCGGCGACGAATTGCTGCTTCATTGAACCCGTCAATGGCAAGAGCATCATCCTCCAGTAGGAGTCAAACTGGACAAAGTCACGAACTTCAAAGTCACTCAATGCCCGAGGGCTTCATTGCTCCACTTGGATGAATGCAGAGCAAGTTTGTTGGCCATCCAGGGACGTTGCAACTCCTGTATTGATAAACATGGCAAGTTTTGACGAGATGGCCGCCCGGTCATTCCCGGTTCCTGGCATCATTATTCAGTGACACGTAAGGACAACTTTACTTGAAACTCCTGGCACGGGACAAAACGGTGCCAGCATAGGTACGGAGCAAGTGATAATACCGTACGGAATATGTCAGTCATCCATACGGAATGCCTACGGAAAAGGATCCGACGCGATTCGCATTTATCCATATTTATGTCAATATCGACTATGACTATATGCAAGTTATGTACTTACTGCAACAGTGACGACAGTGACACGTATTATTCTCACGTTACGACACTCACGGTTATGTAACAAAGTTTCGAGACTTTTTCTTCGCGTCTTCCAATCCCGTGACTTCTTCTTCCGTGCTTGCGCTGTTCTGTTATTTCCAGATATAAACACCCACTCAGGAGTCAGCAGCGCACTATATGAAGTAACGCCATCATGTTGGACTTCCAGGCGTTACTAGACCATGTGCCTGACACGGCACAACAAGTCATGGCGCTCGTCCAGGAATGGCTCCCTGCGACTCGCGAAAACTGGGAGACGCTGATGTGGTATTGGCAATTCTATCCAATTGTGAGTCTTTCCCGGGTCGCGATTCGAAGACAAAGAAGCAGAAAAAAGAAAATAAATCTTGCTAACCAGATCTCGCCCAGTTTGGTTCGCTGCAATGGCTGTCATCTTGGTATGGCATGGGCAAGACATCCGTGAATAGCCGCCTCAACATCCCCGGCCGCATCGCTTGGTTCACCATGGAGGCGCCCGGCTTCGTCACTCTGCTCTACGTCGTCAACACCCTGACGGCGCGTCACGGCATTACGGACCTGCCGTGGCAGAACAAGGTGCTCGTCTCCCTGTTCGTCATTCACTATGTCTATCGCGCCGTCTTCTTCCCCTTCCTGCAGCCGTCTATGTCGCCCATTCACGTGCTCATCTGGATTTCGGCCATCATGTTCCAGCTCTGCAACGCCACGGCCATCGGGTGCTGGCTGGCTGCTTACGGCCCCACGACGGAAGAGGCGTGGCAGGCACTAGGCTTCTCACCCATCCAGTTCGGTATTGGTGTTGCCGTGTTCACCATTGGACTTGTCGGTAACTATTTCTCTGATGAGGAACTGCGCGAGATCCGACGGGGCGAATTGAGACGTCAGGAGAAACTGGCACAGCAAGGCCAGACCATCGACAAGCACTACGAGGTTCCTCAGAACGGCCTATTCAAGTACATGCTCTTCCCTCACTACTTCATGGAGTGGGTTGAGTGGACAGGATACTGCATTGCTGGTGGCCTGGCTTTTACTCCGGCTCGATGCTTTCTGCTGAATGAGTTCTTCGCCATGCTTCCTCGTGCTGTTGCCGGTGGCAAGTGGTATAAGGAGAAGTTCGGCGAGGAGAAAATCAAGGGGAAGTATGTCATCATCCCTGGAGTCTACTAAAGTTGTTCTCTACGACTACGTATTCGACACCGGGTCGCAAGGCGTTTCGGGATTTTGTGGACTTAATTCTAGTCCACCGTGGGATGAAACGACTGATAGGGGTTTGACGGCTTCTGATGCCTTCAGATCTTCCGTTAATACTCCGGATGTGTATTAAGGATGCGCCACGAGTGCTATAATAATAGTATTGTCTAATATACCGAATTCGATTGCAAGTGAGCTTCAACTTTGTTACTCCTTGATGCGGGCCATGAAATAAATTCGAGATTTCGACATTAGTTCATTATCTCCCACCTTCTTACCTTGGCTGAGTGAGGGTAATAACCTACAGACCTACAGTCTTTTTTGAAAAGAGGATGATGGTTAAGCTGCCTCAATTGACCTTGTTTTCAGTCATCCTACTCGACTATTTACTCAATATATACAAAGAATCAATCATCTACAAGACGACCTAGGGCGCGTACGACTTGAGCAGGTTGTTGTAGTACGTGTATCCCGTACCACTCGGCGGCTCAAAGCTGTAGATGTAATCCGCCCACCAAGGACCAGCAGCCCACCAGAGAGCACCTTGCCAGACATCGCTGTTGGCCTGCAAGTGATCAAGCAAACCCTCAATAGCAGTGTTGCACTGCGTGTTGGCGCCACCAGCAAACTCACCGAGGATACCGATCTTTCCGTTCTCGCGAAGCCAGTTGGTAGCGCCGACGACACGATCCACGCCAATGGTGCTGGACACGCACGTCTCGGATGTGCCCGAGTTGTCGGAGTCGAGGTACTGGTGCATCTCGTAGATGAGCTTGTCAGAGGAGTCGGTCAGGCCGGCGAGGTTGGTGTTCGTCGTGTTCCAGACGTATGCGCCTGTCCAGCTGTTACCTTCCGCGAGAATGTACTGCGTGGTGGCGCCGGCGCCACGGATTGCGTCGATGGCGGCCTGGTTCAGGTCGAAGACCAGCTGCTGGTCCATGTCGTGGTATTCGTTGTTGGTGTCGAATAGGACGTTGGGGTTGGACTTGAAAGAAGTTGCCAGCGTGGTCCAGAAGCTGCTGAAGTCATCCGTGCTGGTGATGATGTTGTTGTAGTAGCGACCATAGTTGTGTCTTCATGAAATTAGATCAGTGAGTGCCTTTGGTGATGAAGATGATTGGAGGAAAGGATCTATGTGCGAAGGGGGCTAGTAGTAAAGAGCACTCAGGCCATCACTATTATCTCCCCACCCTCCCTTCAACATGAATCGAAACTTGGAAAACACATACGGGTCCAAGATGGCGTAAGCGCCATTGTCGGTAATGTAGTTGACCGTGGCAGTCAGGTTCTGCAGGTATCCCGTGTCAGGGGTGTTCGTCAGTTGGTTGGGCACGAGACGTTCCATGGCGAATGCTACACGGAAGATGTTGTAGCCCTGATCGATGAGAGTCTAGGAAATGTCAGTAATGGCCTACCCGCCGAATGTCAGTCATTTGCTTGAAATTCTTACCGAGATGGACGCATCATCGGGGAAGTAGAAGTCAATGCCCCAGGTTCCAGGAAATATGCCAGTTCCAAACTCGGCGACTGACAAGTTGATTCCAAGCCACTTGAGTCCTGCTGCTGCTGCTGGCTTTGCCGGGGCGGCTGCTACCATGGCAGCACCGGCAAGGGCGCTCCAGAAACTCAGAGATCGCATCGTAACTTGAGACCTATGTAGAATCTGTCGAACGTTGATCTGTGAGGAGTTACTCGGTTGAGGATGCTATCATTTCATTCAACTTTCTGGGGAGGCACCTCACATTCTTATATACGAAGGAATTTACTCATACAATCATCAATTGGTCGTAGCATCGCAGACAACCCAGCACACATTGACCTACCTCTAACCGATTAAAGGGGGCGCGGAAGCTGGTGTCAATGCCCAGAATGGCAAGTGGATTCCCCGGGCGTGGAGGTTAAGGAATATCGGATAGCGATCCTATGTTCCTAAGCATACGTCGTAAATCTCGGCGCGTTTACCCCAAGTAGCTCCAGAAACCCGGAGCGTAGTAGGGGCGTATTCACCAAAGGCTTTTTGATTATGGATGCATAATCGCCGTTTGCATGAAATGGCTTGCCTTGTCTCATACTGGCAAGGAAATCAGATGTAGAAGACTTCCGTACTTGCCGGAAAAATAACCCGTGGCGTGTCAGTCTTTCTTTCATATGGGTATGCCATTTTTGTTCGTCGATATTTCCTTCAACAACTTCCCTCCATGTCCGAAGCCGGTAGATAAGCCTCCGTTTGGTCATGATCAGCAGCACTCTCCGCTCCTCCTCGGAAAACTGGCGATGCTTATCTCGGCCTTAAGCAGACATGTCAACCAGTTCGTATAGTGCATCAATCTCGCTTTCCTCCCTGTGAATAGATTATCACTTTCGTTTCCATTTTCAATGATACTATGATGGAATTCTCGGGAATATTACTACCTATGCGCCATATTATTGTGGCACCGTCCGGTTAGGATGTTGCCCTCGCCCCATATATGCGATGACCATTGTCTACTCGTAATGCCTCATGAATCAATCGCAATTGAGGTTCACTATGGCGTGAGAAGCCCTGCAGATTGTCCGGTACAATGTTCCGGAGTAAAACATCAGTGTCAAGACTCGTTAAGCGCCGTTAATATGTTGGCCTGGATAGTATGTACTCGTAGGTCGGCTGTTGGCGACATATGAGAAAACCGGGTATAATTCGCCGTACCATACCCAAGAATGGAATTGGCTCTGATATATGTTGGTACTCGTATTCCCTCGATTTTCACTTGAATCCTATCACTTCTGAATAGGATCGGACTGTGTATGTTTCGGCACTCATGAAACCGCCCCCCATCAGTCGGCATACGCAAGAGAGTTAGTGCGGATGCCCCAGATCTGTAACCGCAAGGTGTAAGCGCGAGTACGGCACGAGAGGCCGGCCCGTGACCAGGAGCCACCGCCCTAGTGTGACAAGTAGTAATCCGTATGGAGTCCATGGGCACGGGCCGAGGGGCGCGATGCCGAAGAAGTAAGGTCGATCAAGGTGGGGTTGTCATCAAGAAAGAGTCCTGTGTCTGTGCGGTCGGTGAACGTTAGAGATGTAAAGACCATCTCATTGACATAATATATTGAGAACATTTTTACTATGAAATATCTCAGCTTTGGCCGTAGATACTGGTAGCGGGATCATGACTTCAGTCGACTTTCGTGCCTGCTCGTCAACCCGATAGCAAGCGAGGTTGACGATTAGGAAAGAAGTGTTGGTTCTCTCTCGCTTGTGATATTGCATCTATTTTCATCAACCGAATGTCGTTATTCGCCTACTCGTAGATTAGCAGAAGGTCTGTGTTGCTATGTTGTGTTGGAACCCGGCAATCAATATTGGGCGCGTATGGAATTCTATGTATAGACAAAGGAAGGAATTCAGATCTGTCCAACGCCCTCTTTTCGAGCTTCTCCGAGTGTGGCTAGTGAACCCGTACTCGTAATGCCGGTCCCGGGCCCGGAATGGCGTAACACCAACAACACAGTATATGCAGGGTCCGTGTATTATGCACATAACGTACAATCAAACCCCGCCATCCAGGGTCTGCGGGCATCAATGAAGACACGAGGCTGTTAAAACGGCTCACTACGAGATACCTATTTCGTGAACAACCCACGGCAGATCTGTATTGTATAAACTGAAGGTCATGCCGCCTGAGACGCGCCTATCGCCGACCATGCAGCATAAATCGTGTACGAAAACAGAGATCTGAGCCTTTTTAACGATGCTGTACGGTAGTCACCGATGCGGGCTTGTATGTGCATCGGCCCGAGTTTACATGCTGCAGATGGAGGATATTCTGTAATAACGTCAAAGCGTACGATGATACTCGTAGTCGTGCCTTCCTCCGTACGTGATCTTGCTCCGTCTGAGCTACGGTCACCGCAAATCGTGAATGGCGGATCCAACCGTCGGGCCATAGTTTCTCTTATCGAGGGCAACTAACATGTCTTCGTGGCTCAGTTGGCTAGAGCGTTGGTCTCATATTACTGTGACCCAATCATACGTTGGGATATCCAAAGGTCGTGAGTTCGAGCCTCACCGAGGACAACCTTTTTGTCTTTTTGAGGATTTCTTTTTGCTCTGAGCAATCACTACATCTTTATTTTTCCATTACGCGCTTCTCGATGTGCAAAATTCGTGTTCGTAAGTATTTGAATCGTTTCGGTCTTCAACAGGCACGTAGGGTGCTGGTCAATGCTGGACAACTGGTCCGAATGTTTCAGGTTTGTGTTAACTACCGGCACGCTCTGGGTTCTCAACGGCTCGGGTGACGGCTGGCCTTTGCGGCGTTACACCGCATAGCTAACTCACGCAGCTACCGGACTGGGCAATGAGACACCTACCTACGGATTACTTGGCGTACTGCGTGCTACCGACGTCTACCTACCTGATCCTACCTTTGTTCACGTTAAACACGTGTAGGTATCTAGTTAGTGGAGGTACAAATAGCTGTCTTTAGCTGCATCGATAGCTGGGGCGCTACCACACTTGTAAGGCCATTTTTGTGGCTTGTAAATACCGTGCTAATTGTGGTAGCCACACGGTAGGCCATACCTGGGGACGTGGGACCCTAGACAACCAAATCAGGGGTCATAAGGGGCTGCCGTTGCTACCTTCTCGGTAAGTACCTCCCACACCTACACCACGCACTAATGTACATGCAAAGGTAGTTGAGGTAACATATCATTTCGCTCGTCACAACAACTCCCTAGGTGCATAACTCTCGTAGCCATAGACGCTATGTGCACACTATCGTGTGTTTATAGCGAGAACAACTGGTACGTCTGGACAATGATCAGATATGGCGTTCCGAAGCTACATCATTCCCTCTGAATTCTAAAAGGCACTACTTACGGGTAGGTAAACGGCTAGGAGAGGGGCACCCGCCTAGGATCTCAGAATTAGGTGGGGATCAGGTGGGTAGGTGTTCCGTAGCGGAGCTCGTACGGGTGGGTTTGCCTGAGATTTGGCGCTGAAAAACGGTGTTCTTCGCGTTCTTCGCGCGCGTACTGTGTCGATACCTACGACGTATCGTAGTGGCCGGGTGGCTATAGCGAGTGCTGATATGATTTTCTCTGGGGAGGTAGCATTTGTACGTTGGGAGGAAGGTACCAGCTGACCGGGACACTACCAGGCAGTGCCCCAAGTGCCCTCCATTGATCGTGCGCTAGGTAATAATCCGGTTTGATTCACCGTGGTAATTCCATAATGTATTCACCTATCGGCTATAATGGGCACAGTGCCCATGACGCCAACACGCTATGCGGTAAAGTCAGTAAAACCGTTTCTATTCCCACGCTCACAGTAAAGTTGGCAGGTACCCTCGTCTCCCGGTACCTTCGTGTAAGCGCCTGCTACTTTCGACGACTCTCCCTATCACCAACTGTACTTCGTACTTCGTCCTTCACATGTGCGGATACAGGCAGAGGTAGAAAAGAAACAAACAACTTCTCGAATTAAGCACCCTGTGCTTCGATTCTGCATTTTCAATACCCTCTCTTGTTCTACGATCAATCGTAACACACTCTCGTTCTCTCTCTCTCTCTCTCTTCGACTGCCTAGCCCACGCCACCCCGACATTGGAGACCCTGCACAACGTCTCCTTTGACTGCCCTCGTCCTCCTTCAAGATTTCCTTCCTTAGTCCGCCTATTCACCTGGCGAGGGAACCCTAGACGCAGATCGACCTAGACGGACGCACAGCTACGTTGCACTATCTGCACGTCTCCAGCAGCCCTCTTTCTTCCCAAACGGTGGCCCGTTCGTGTTAGCTGGAGCCTACGCAGTCGCTCGTTAATGGCAACAACCTGAATATAACTTGTCCGAGACACTGTTAGCCATTCAACTTGGCGTCGTCGCCTATTCACACGAGGCATTCCCATTCCACTTCGATCCTCCATTCACTCGCTAGCAACATGTTGCCGATTCACGCGCAGTCGGCCTCTGAGCTGACGCCTCGGCCGGATGATGCATCGTTCATCTCAGAACAGGATACGGTACGTATTCCTATTCTTTATACCAGCTGCATTCACGCACGCCCCTCAGCCACTGTCACTATCACCCATGTCATGCACGCTTTGCCTTCTGTCAAAATCTGCCTTTGTTGCGTGTCACGCGAGGGGATAAATTGGTACTAATTTCCTCCTCACCACCTCCAGGACATGTTTGAAGATGCCATTGACTCGGGATCCGTTCGATCCCTCACGAATCGCAAAGTTTCTCAGCCGAATTCACTACCGCCGTCCAGCATCGGTGCTGCGAGTGACTCGGATGAGACAGATGACGAAGTCGACCAGGAGAAGCGAAGCGATACCAAGACGCTAAGCGACATCGAGAAACCCGATGTAAACGAGAAGCTGGACGACTCTGAGAAGCCCGGTGAAGATGACAAGTCGAGCCACACTGAGAAGCTAGGCGAAGACGATAAATTCAGCGATATCGAGAATGCAGATGAAGACGAGAAGTCAGATGATCACAAGAAGTCAGATGACCACGAGAAGCCAACTGAACACGAGAAGCAAAGTGAGCCCGAGGAGTCGAATGAGCATTCAGTAGTTGATGCTGTCGAGCAAACCGAGGATCGCGTTAGTGTTAGCAGCGCAGACTCCACGAGAGCGTCTAGACGACCTTCCAATGCATCTCTAGATAATGTCGACCTTGGCGACGCACCCGCAATCGAATTGCCCGTCGAGGAGCCGGTCGAGAAACCGGTTGAACAGCCGAAAAGTCAGTTGCACCCGAACCATTGTCTAAAACATGAAATACTCCGTACATTGGCTAATCTTGGAAGCAGAGGAACAACTAGTAGTCGTAGGGCAAGAGGAGAAGCGGACCGGGAAGAAGTTGTCTCTTAGCAACATTGCAGCCTCTCTTCCCTCTATGCCATGGTCTCCTGCGAATGTCGAAGCCCCGAAAACGAGTACCGCTACATCCACTTCTAACACAATTGCACAGCCTTCAGTGCCGCCTCCGCCTCCTGGACGGAAGATTACAAGTCCTTTCTCCTGGCTTTCTCGAAATAGTAGCCAAAAAGACAGCGCTGCGACTCCAGCAGCGGCTCCCGCTCCAGTTCCTGCTGTCACACCAGCTGCAACTAATGCCAGCTCTCCTAGACGAAACACGGCCAGCTCAGTGGCCACTCTAGCTAGTAATCCGGAGATGATGCTAAGCAAACTAGAAGAGGATAAGGATTCCACAGCCGCTAGCGGGCCCGTTCGTCCTGGGAAGAATGTTCTAAAAGACAGATTCAAAATGGTGCGGCTACGAGAAGAGGTTGGTATTTCCTTGCATGAGGATGAGGATGAGGTCGAAGGCACTACCACCTTGGTTGCACGACCTGTTACGAGCAACACTACTACTGGCACAGAGACCTCTGAAGGAGCGAATAACCAACTGGCAGCGTCGCCGTTACCTCTCACCGCCGATACGAACTTGGCTCCCGGCACAGTTTCTGGCGTTTCGGCTGGTCCGTCTGCCATGGCCGATTCTCCAGTCGACTGGGATCTGTGGCAAGCCGTTGTCTATGAGGGGCCGGCTGCCGTGGCTCGAACCAGTGCCGAGGAGCTAAATCGAGCAATCACCACTGGTATCCCCAATGCCATTCGTGGTGTGGTTTGGCAAGTCCTGGCCCAGAGCAAGAACGAGGAGTTAGAGCTGGTTTACAAGGAGCTAGTGGCCCGAGGAACAGATAAAGCAAAGAACAGAAACAGCAATAGCACCTCGACAAGCATCACTAGCAACGGCAACACGACTGCCGAGAAAGAGTCGGCCGCCTCATCTTCCTCATCGATAAGTTCTGAGCAGTCTGGCACCGGCGGCAGTGGCAAGCGATTGCCCAGCATACCTCCTGAGCCAACCGAAGCTGCTCTTAAGGCTCAAGCTCAGGCTGCCTTGGACAAAAAGAAGTTGGAAAAGGAGGATGAGATGGCTATACAAAAGCTCGAAAGGGCCATTCGTCGTGACCTTGGTGCTAGAACCAGCTACTCCAAGTATGCTGCAGCCGCTGGTCTACAGGAAGGACTCTTCGGTATCTGCAAGGCATACGCGCTTTTTGATGAAGAGGTGGGATATGCTCAAGGAATGAACTTCTTGATCATGCCACTCCTTTTCAACATGCCCGAAGAGGAAGCGTTCTGCCTCCTCGTACGCCTCATGAACCATTACAAGCTACGAGAACTCTTCATCCAAGACATGCCTGGTCTTCATCGGCACCTGTATCAGTTTGAGCGTATATTGGAAGACTTGGAGCCAGCTCTGTACTGCCATTTGCACCGCCGAGGAATCTCGCCTCATCTGTATGCCACACAATGGTTCCTAACGTTGTTTGCGTACCGATTCCCCCTTCAGTTGGTCCTCAGGATCTACGATCTCATTCTTTCCGATGGTCTCAGCGCCATCCTTCGGTTTGGCATAGTACTTATGCAGAAGAACTCTACGGCCCTTCTCGGCATGACAGACATGTCACAACTGACTAACTTCCTGAAGGACAAGTTGTTTGATGTTTACATTGATAAATCACCAAGCGCGGGAAGCATCCTCGAGAACGGATTTTTCGGTAGCAGCTCATCTAACGTCGACAAGGAAGTATACCGAGCCGATCAGCTCATTCGTGACGCCTGTGAGATCAAGCTCACACCGGCGCTCCTTAAGGAGTATGCCGTTGAGTGGGAGGAACAGACCCGCACAGAAAAGGAGCGTGAACAAGAGTTGGAGCAGCTTAGAACTGCTAACGTAAGTCTTGCCATAAAGGTTCGGGGACTGGAGAAACGCATTGAAGTGAGCGATCGTGAGCAAGCGGATATGGCGAACGACTTGGTGCACACTAAAGTCGAAAACGAAGAACTGAAAGACAAGAACGAGAGCTTGACCGGACAGGTTAAGGAGCTTCGTATTGTCATCGAGAGACAACCCGAAGAGATCGAGCAAACCTGGCAACTCGAACGTGATGACCTCTTGAAGCGAAATGGCAAGGTTCACGAGGAGAATGAGCGGCTCGAGAAGGAGCTGTCAGAACTCGAGGCGCAGCTTGTATTAACAAAGCTGCAATACGCCGAGGTATGTCCAACATCCCGTTGCCAGTCCTTTTACACGTCATGCTAAACAATGTCGCAGATTCATGCCTCACACGAGGCTCTCCAGAGAAAATGGCAGGATCTTAAACGACAATTTGCCTGAGAGAACTGCCGTGGCCCAAGCTACCGCAGTGTTCAACCCTTCCAGCTACCGTATATTTGCCATTCCCCGGGTAACTTTTATGCTACTGCCCATTGCGGGTCTCTCTCGATACCTAAGTGTTGGCATGGTTGGGTTTCTCTGTCATCCCTATAAACTTGGGACGCAAGTCATGATGGCAGAAACACGTACAGGCTAAGCAGCATCCAGCAATGCCTATCTTCCTTTCACCCAGGAACTTCGTTTTGTTTTTGCCGTACTCGTATTTGTTTGGCGTGGATGCATTAGGAACCAGCAGGGGCAATGATTGTCGTGCATATCCGGCGTTTGAGTGGCAAGAGCATCGGAAAGGTACTTTATTTGAGTTCTCCTGTCTCTCTCTACCTACGGTTTTCTTTCCCATCACAAAAGGAGACGAAAAGGAAAGAAATGAATGAACTCTTACGAAATGGAAAGTACTGTTTTAAGGACCCCCCTTTGCTAGATGATGAGAGATGTTGTGGAGATGAATGCTGTATTACTCCCCGTTACTTTCGAGTTGAAGGGAGGGAACGAGTGGAATGAGACGTGAAGACATGAGTGGATGAAGGATTCAGACTATGCACATGCACACACACATGGGTTTGATATGTGTTGCGAGCAACGGTGTAGATTACTAGGTCTTCTTTTTTCTTCATGGGTTGTCGGTATAGGTCGCTGGACAAGATACATACGTACCTACCTTACTGTTGTAGAACGACACTCGTGGGAGTTAGGCTGAACTTGATAGATGTAACTATGGTTGAGTTCACGACGTGATGATGTGTTGAATGAAGTGAACGCGTACGTATTCCATACTTTGTCACAAGCTTCAGTATGACTGCTGAGAGTTGAAACCGTTCAAAAGTTTTCAGTGACTGGCTTTACGTGTTGTCCTGGTACGCGTTATGCTGGTATCCAGGAAGGTTGGAAAAGAACAGGGAACCGAGAGGTAGATGGCCTACGTCTTGAACTACATGACGAACGAGGAAGCTTGACGGAGTTTACGTTGCATCACGAGTGAATCTATTACGGCACCGTTGAAAAGGCAAATACGAAAACAATCCATTGAAGCCGGTAAAAAAAAAAAACGCGCCAAGCAAAGAACAAGGGATATCATTTGAAACTTTTTTTTTCTTATGCCATCAAACGCCTCGTTGTATGGCGATCTTGTATTGATCTTTAGCCTAACAGAAGCGAGCTTTTCCCCCATCCCATGCTGAAAAACGAACAGAATCCGTGAAACACCAGTTCCAGTGCGAGTGCCGTAATCATTATGACCCTCCTACTCATATCCGTTTGGTGATGGTGGACCCTTCCAGATCCTTTGTCCTGTTCATCCTCCGCGCGTCGTGAACAACCCCTCCTACTACTTAAGAAATAGACATAGAGCGCGTCTATTTGTGGAGCTTGCGCTGGTAGAAGGCGAGCTCCTCACCCTCGAGGATGTAGCCGTCGCAGCGACCGCTCTGGCCAGGGCGGGAAGAGATGACAGCGAAGAGACGGCCAGCCTCGAACTGCTTCTCGATGGCGGACTCGACCTTGCCGGAAGCAGCGTAGCGGGCAGCCTGCTTCTTCTCGACGGAGTGAGACTTCTTGGTGGCCTCGTCTTCCTTAGCCTGCTTCTGCTGGCGTCTGCGGCCGATGGGCTGGCCGTAGTGAGACTCGTACCACTGACGGAAGGGAGCGGCATCGATCTGGACGACGGCGGACTTGGTCAGGGTGTTGGTGCGGACGAGCTCGTTGTTGGAAGGGTGGTAGGCGACAACGATGACACGAGTCTTGCGGGTGCAGCCCTCAGAGGCCCAGGCGAAGTTGCCGGAGTCGAGGCGCAGGGCACGGAACTTGCGGTTGCCACCACGAGTGCGGACGGTGTGGATGCGCTTAGGACCGATACGGGTGTTGGCCTCCTGACGGCCGGCCTCGAAAACGCGCTTCTTCCCTGTCGAAGAGGTCAGAACGTATGATCATACGGGCGGGCGTGGAAGCCCAGCCCCATAATGCATACGGGTTTTCGATGTATATTGTGACCGTGATCGCTCTCCCGAAGGAGAGGATACACGGGGTATTAGGACGGGGACGTACGGTAGTAGGCGCGCTTGGCACCGGAGGCGGAGCGCTTGTGACGCGAATCTCTGGAGATACCCATGGCTGCTGTTCACGGACAAGACGAGCCTGGTTAGCAAGTGATGGCGACGGTGAGGGTGGATTCCAGTGGTAACAAGCACCGATTGAATGAATCCAGAACTGGATAGTTGATATGCCAGATCTGTCTGGGTCGAGGAGAGCAAAAATGCCACTTACCTGGTGGTTATTGATCTGCCGTAAAGAGGTTGACGAGTTGGGCGGAAGTGGGAGGCTGAAGAAAAGATTCACGAGCGGAAGTTAGTTTGCAATGATGTCTGATTTTGCAAATTCAATGTGGGCGCGCTCGGTAGATCTTCGGCAGTAGATGTTCCTAGGTACCACATAGCCCCACTATCTACCTCCTGTCACTGGTCCGTGCGTTATAGTGGGAGTTTGGGGTGTGGCGTTGTGGCTGAGGAGTATGTTGAGATGTTGCTTGTCACAACCTCAGGTGTCATATCTTGGTTTCCAACCTTCAACTTGGTGCTTGTTCCAGGGAACAGTCGACAACAAGAAACACCTGGGTATCGTCAACAGCGCCTCTACGAAGTACTTATACAAGGTCTCTTAAGTCAGAGTATTCCAGCGGGAGATTCTGTAATAGAACCCCTCGTTAAGAGAACTCGCGACCACAGGCTAAGTATTGTACGACCTCCTGACCATCATCTTTTACCTGGTTTACATGGCCCGGAGCCTCTTTCAAGTCCATCAATGGACGAACGTTCAAAGGCCTCTCATGGAAAGTAGGGAGATCTGTACAAGACCTCTCTGTACCGCTTGTCTACAATGGGTCTAAGGTAGGTCGGATGGAACTTAACAACTATTAATCAGGCACTGGACTGAAAACAATTATTAGATTGGCTATTCTGGCGAGAAAAGATGAATGAATGACAGTGACATTTCCAGACTTCTCCCAAATTGAATATAGTAACCACTTATTCCCAGGAATCAGGATTATGAACCTCGCCAAGGGATCTGTTTTACCACCAGCCAAACCATGCAACATGCGACTAAAGGGAAACATCCGAAGACATCCATTGTTACCCCTAAGTGCAGATTTTCTCCGAAAGACAGAGTGCGTGTTCAGTCGTCCCCCTCCTCCATCTCCACCAGATCCTCGAGGCGTGCATGCGGTGTTCAAGCATCACTGCCAATGCGATTCAGGAGATCCTCGAGGCGTGCGTGCAGTTGGCAAGCGTCAATGCCGTAATCATAACGCCGCCTTAGGTCACTCGATGAGTTTGGCGACATAGAGGGGTTTTCGCGCTGCCATACTGCTTGGTAGACGCTGGGAGCATTTGCCGAACTAAGCATGGCGTCAGCTTTCGTTTCGGAGTATACATGGTCGGAGTTGTACTTACTCACAACAACAGCCCTCGAAGCTGTCTTCTTCATCGTCGGCCGTGTCCCAAAGGGAGTCGTCGTCCTCGCTGTCATATCCTATACTGTCAAGTTGTTCACTATGGAACATCATGATCTCGTCGTTATATATAACGAAAAAGCTGAAGCCGGCATCATCGTCGACAGGACGGGGAATAATGGATTCTACATTGTCATCGGAACTGTCAGTCTGGCCCAAGGTCAACTCAAGGATTACTTACCCATCGTCGGTATCTTCGTGGAGTGTTGTTCCAATTTGTTCGCAGATTGAATACCCGAATATCTTGTCTGGGGAGTGGCGGGTTTCACTTGTTGAGAAAACGGAGTGAAAATATATTCAATATTATGAATGTATTGTTTACAAACAAAAATCGGGAAAATAAATGTTCTGAGAACGAGCTTCGAATCGAAGGCGTGTGAAGGTGTCGAACAAGAAGATGCAGAGGAGAAGGTTTCTGTGCGCAGAACTGTTTATCTCTGGCGACGTGAGAGCAGGCCGCAGCTTGGAACACGACGCGTCTGGCGGTGTCTGCCTTCCTCGGTGGTAGTCATGTCGTTCGTGACTGCCCAACATACCTACACCTCAACCCGTTCTTTCTCAAACGTACCGAGGAAGACGTCTGTTCTTTCCTGTTCACGTCTCGGTCTGCGGCAGCCACGACTGGGCACTCGAGGAACGAACCTTCCTAACGGAGCACTTTGTCTCGCACCTTCAAGTGGAAAGCATCAATGCAGACGCACAGACTCGACGGTGATTACGTACCTGCCACAGTACAATCACCTTCGCTCGCTGCTTCCGATGTTGATAAAGAACCGAGTTAGGTGTTAGAGAACCTTATTCAATGCATCAATATTTTTTTTACGTTCTCAGAAGTGGTTGCCATGGTGACAGGAGGTCATGTTGGGTGAACCCCTGTGTTTACAAGCTCACCCATGTGAACTTTATTATCGCGTAAAAGGGCTGCACGTTGCAAATTAAGATAAGAAGAGGTAAGGCTATCTGTTTACATGCCTTTCTGAACCATCTTACAGATTACGTGTATAGACTTGTGCTCATGTTATGGGAGCTTGCCGGGTTTCACGATGCGCGAAAGTGTCACAGCATTGGATAGGTAGTCAATATCATCTGAACGGCACGTGAGATTCATCTATTATTTCTCAGGGAACCTACCCCTTAACGATCAAACAGGCCTGGCTTCTATTTCGTACTCGCGGCTTCACCTCCGGTCCACTTCAAGCGAAGGAATTCAGGTCTTACTTAACTCGTAGTGTCTGCCGACATACCGCACGTGTTGAGACCGAGAGTACTGCCGGGAGTATACAGGTTCTGTCCAAGTGCCTGCCTGCCTCGGTCCATGGCCTTGCGCTCGGTCCGGGACTAAATGCCAAGCAGCCCAACTAACAGCAACTTCCAAGGACGAGCCCAGGCCTGTGTACTAAACGAATTTTTTTTCCATGGGACAAAAGTACCAGGGGTATGATACAATGAGGGTTCGTCTCGTTGTCGAAGTGCTCGCCGCCTATCGAGACACAACGTGCTCGGCCAAGCCTGCTGGTATGTCTTGGCGCTTCTTGGAGGTGAGAAAATAAGTATGTACATACTCTGCCAGTGTGTCGCGCTAGACTGGCCAAGACATATAAAGAAATAGAAAAGAGGGAGGTTGCATTTTCGAACTTTATAGCAGTGGCATAATTCCGGGCTCCATCATGCCCCGTGGTGCGCGCGCCCCCTTCACCACTGGGGTTCTCTTTTTGGGTAGGAGGGGGAACAGGGTAGCTTTATGTCATACCCTACTGCCTACCTTCCTGTTCCTTCGCCGCTGCGAGGTTGCCACCCCTCATGGGTAAGCGGGCTGGCTGGCTAGGGCTTTCACCCGACTCGCTACCTCGCCGTTATATTCGTCAACGACACGTATTGTCGTGTGTGACTCGGGTCTTTAGACAGTACGGGATGACGTCCGGGCCTTCTTCACTTAGGTCGGTGACGACAAGCGAGGTTCTGGTCCTGGTGCTTTACGTATGTACTTTCTTCGTCCTTATCTCTGTCTTCGTTGGGGTCATCCCACATCCTGTGAGTGCGGTGGTGTCTGCGTCTGTCCTAAAATCTGAGTCGAGAAGCAAGCGAGCGAGAACCTAACCGAGAAGGGGTTCACTACGCTGTGCAACGAACGGTTGGGTGGGACAAATCTGGCTGGTCACCCCAAGGGCCTGGCATGATGTACAGCAGGAGATAGGTAGGCTCGGTGGTACCAAGCCACTAGGACAGACGGAGCACAATCCCATTCGAGTGATGCCCGGGGCTGAATGCAAGCCAAGCGTTGTGGTATGACGGAGCAATGAAGTACAATGCTGATATAAATAGGAATCGCATGAGTAGGCACAATCCATATTCAGCGACTGGCGGGTAGAGACAGTAGCTCGTCGTCGACGGATTTCTTTGGATCGTTAAGCATGGCATGGTATCCGTGCCTATGCAGTGCTGCACTAGGTGGTAAGTAGCATGATGGCTCGTGAACCGACGAGACTGACGACAGCGACGGGGTGGGCTCTGGAGAGCCAATGCATCCCGAAAGCGTTGGACTCACTAGTAAGTAAGTACGTACGTACACGCCTACCTAGCGTAGGTACTAGGTAGGAACGTCGACAAGTACTGCGTTGATTTTCGGGATGAGCCGTTTTTAACCACGAAAGTAATCCGTATTAATGCAGAGGAACGTGGTTGTTGGATCGTTGCGAGCACGGATGACGGGGTAGGTATGAGTTGAGGGAGGAATTAGTTGTTGTAAGTGTGTAGGTACGGAATATAATCCGTCGGTAGGACCTCGAAAAAAGCACCAATTGATAGAGCCGCACGCGACACTCCAAGGACGGATCGTCGCCCTAGACCCGGAAGAGGCATAGTCGGGCGATCAATACTGGGCTTGGCATCTTTCGGGAAGCTTGCTAGAAACCGTTGAGTGGGCCCACGTGGAAGATCCGGCGCTGCTGATTGGCTGGAGATGCTAAAAACCCGAGGGCTTGGCTCGAGCATCCTCTCCATTACACAGACTATGCCGGATGTGGGCTAGACCCACAGCATCGGAGCTGGTACTTCGTCATAACTCTCGACGCTCCCTTTGAGTCTGGACGTGCATCGTGCAAACCGGTGGTATTTCACGTGTACTGAACTTATTACACTCGTACTGACACTACGACGAGCATCTGCACTACCTACGAGTACACATGTCCACGTTGGCTCAACGATATGCACGTAATTTACGACGTATTTCTGCAGAACTCTCTTGGCTCGATGCTTCCAGGACTCGCTCCTGCTGGGGCATCTCCTGCTGCTACCTTGAACCCTGCTCCGTCTCGCTACTGCCCAGGTACTGCACATGCTCTAGGAAAGTGCAGGAAACTGCAGGTAGGTATGTAGCATGTACGGATTACGGCTTATTGCCTAGTACCTATTCTCCATCACGGTCCAACGCAGCTTCGAAGCTTGCAAAAACCCGTGTGAAGATGCAATGGCGTTGCCAAGAAAGAGAAGTGGCCGAAGGATGAAAAACCTGCCTCCCTCCGGACATTTGACATGACTTTGAGTGGGAACGTTAACTTTTGCCCATGTGGTCTTCGGCTCGACACGGACCTGCTTCTACGTTTCTCAGGGCTCCGATATGTTTACGAGTAGGTATATATAAGGTCGTAGTGTATTCGAGCTCCCCAGTCCCCTCGCTTGGATCTCTTTCTTCTCCAGATCGTTTCCAGAGCATCTCACAACACTTGTCCCTCTAGTGTACTCATCATCTGCTACCCCCCTGATAGTACTATTCCATCGTCAAGCTATATCCCATCGTCAAGATGTGGCCAGCTCTCCCTCAGTATAACTATGTCTTCGCCATTGGCACTCTGTTTGCATTGCTAGATGCTTACAACAACGGAGCCAGTAAGTGATGCCCCCTTGAACATACGAACAGGTCTGGTCTTCTCTTCGTATGAGTCTCTGACTAACACCGCAAACAGATGATGTCGCCAACTCCTGGGCTACCAGCGTCTCCTCCCGGTCCATCTCGTACCGCCAGGCCATGCTCTTCGGCCTTGTCTTCGAAGTCCTAGGTGCCGTCACCGTCGGCGCTCGAACAGCCCAAACCATCAAGAACCACATCATCCCGGCCGAGGCTTTCGGAAATGACGCCGGTGTCCAGTTGCTTGCTTTCACTTGTGCCCTCGCTGCTGCCTCTTCTTGGGTCATGTGGTGCACCAGACATTCCACTCACGTATCCTCTACTTACTCTCTCATCTCTGCCGTCGCCGGTGTTGGTGTTGCCGTCGTCGGTGCCAGCAAGGTCGAATGGGGCTGGAGCGGTGGCCAGGGTCTCGGCGCCATCTTTGCCGGCCTCGGTCTAGCCCCTCTCATCTCTGCCGGTTTCGCCGCCATCATCTTCATGCTCATTAAGATGGTCGTCCACGTCCGCAAGAATCCGGTTCAATGGGCCGTCTGGACGTCCCCGGCCTTCTTCTTCATCGTCGGAACCGTCCTCACCCTCTCCATCGTCTACAAGGGTTCGCCCAAGCTCAACCTCACCAAGAAGCCCGCCGGCTGGCTCGCTGGTGTCATCCTGGGCAGCGGTGCCGCGCTAAGTCTCATCTCTATCATCTTCTTCCTTCCCTATGCGCACACCATCGTCATCAAGAAGGACCAGAATCTCAAGTGGTGGGAGTTCCTCAAGGGTCCCCTCCTATTCAAGCGCCCCTACGCCCCGGAAGCCGAGCAGGCTCGCGTCCGCGACTACGCTGTTGTGCAGAAGCGGGAGCAGGGCGACCAGTCCGTCGAGTCCGTCAAGGGTGATGGCAGCGCGTCCGAGGAGAGACAGATGGTCGTCGACGAGGTCAAGCAGAAGTCGTACCAGGAACTCCTCGCCGAAGGCGACGCGAAGCACCGGGCTATGCTGTGCGAGAAGACGGGGCCCATTGGCTGGGCTATGCGCACCCTGCGTGACAACCCCATGGGCGCTGGCGAGATCTACGAACTCAAGAACATGAAGACTCTTGCCATCCGTGTCCCTGCTATGGTCGTCGCTGGTCTTCTGTACGGCTTCTACTACGATATTCACACTGCTCAGCACGGTGTTCACGGTACCCCTGACGGCAAGCGCATGGAAGCTGTCTACGCTCATGCTGAGAAGTACCCCAACGAAGTCGAACACCTTTACTCTTTCGTCCAGGTCCTTACTGCCTGCACTGCTTCTTTCGCTCACGGCGCCAACGATATTGGTAACTCGGTCGGTCCTTGGGCTGTCATCTACTCTGCCTGGTCGACTGGCGATGCCCTCCAGGCTGAAGCCCCTGTCCCTGAGTGGCAGCTTGGTGTCCTTGGTCTCGCCATTTCTGTCGGTCTTATCACTTACGGTTACAACATCATGAAGGGTATGTTCATCCTACTAATCCTATTCCCCCTTTTCTTCGCACTAAAAACTAACGTTGCAAACAGTCATGGGTAACAAGATCACCTACCACTCCCCTAGCCGTGGTACCTCCATGGAACTCGGCGCCGCCATCACCGTCCTCCTCTTCTCGCAATTCAAGCTCCCCGTCTCGACATCGATGTGCATCACTGGCGCGACCATTGGTGTCGGTCTCTGCAACGGCACCTACAAGGCTGTCAACTGGCATCGTGTCATGCTCCTGCTCATCGGCTGGATCCTCACCATCCCTATCGCCGGAACCCTTGGTGGTGTCTTGATGGGTCTCTTTATCAATGCTCCTCACTTCACGTAATACCCCCTTATGGAATAGTTGGTTTAAGAGTATTGTCTTTCTGTTTTCTGTTTTCTCTCTTTTTTTTGGTAGGGGAGGGGAAGAAAAAACAAAAGTTGGGGTTGGGCTTTTTTTTGATGGCTTTTTTTGATTCTTGCGCGTTTAGGATATCCTCAGTTTGCTGCTGAATCGTTTTACTATTACTAGTAATTATGTCTAGATAGACGTGTAACAAGTATATAATTATGTTGAAAGTGTGTGCTCTTGTCTGTGAATGTGATAGGAACTTGAGATATACTGATGGGTGTGATGTCGTTCATCGGTTACGCGGCTTCTTGCGTTGAGAAGTTTGTTGTCTTGCGAGAATGATGAGGAGTTGGACGAGGAGTAACTAACTATAAGAGTTGCCATGTACGGATCAACTTTCTATCATGTACGTAGAGAGAGGACAAAAACTTGGTATGTAGTTGTTGCTATGTTGAACTGCAATAGCGACATGGACAAGATACGAAGGTATTCGCATAGAGACAAAGATAAGTACACATTCGGAAGAGAAAACTACACATGACTTGATCGCATCTCAGTCTCTGGGTCGGCACTTGATAGTAGTAGAATTTTCTCCATTGTAGTTCTTCTGTTCTGTTCTGTTGAAACCTCCCCTATTCCCCCTTTTTCCTTAATCTCGGAAACCCAATCTCCCTCGCGAAAATTCTGTCCACTCTTATTCTACCTGCGAGAAGGATGGCGAGGTCGGGCCTCTCTCACAAATGAAATCTTTTTTTTAAAAAAAACGAGGGGAAAACGGTCCTTGGTCTCTTTCACTGGCCCATGCCACTGAGATTATCCATGAACCCAATCGCGTGTAAACGGGATGCTGCTGGTTCCTCTGCTATGCATTCTCTAGATCTTTCACATGATCTCGGCCGCCAGCCTTTTGCACATAGGAAAATACGGATTATGTTTGGCTGGCTAGGTAGTTTGCAGCCTAGAAATCTTCATTAGTATCAAGACTTTGAACATCCTGCTAGACTTTATCCTACCCTGTCTAGGTTGTAATCATATTTCTCTAGGGCATTTACTGCATCAGCCCTTGAGTAACCCATTCCGGTCAGGTTCTTGACCATAGGGTCATCGTGCTTGCCCTCATCAGTGAGTGCACGGCCTGTGAAGCCTGGTCTTTCAGCGCCCCTGTGCTCCTCGGGGCTCTTGTCTGATGAAGCGTCTTTTGCTGGTGGCAAATCGGTGAAAAGGGCATCCCACTCGTCATTGCTGGGCTGCGAGGGATTCTTGGCAGATGCAGCAGTGGTGGGCGGATTGGCGATAGGTGTGGCACTGTTTGTACCCGCGGAAGCGGACGAAACATTTGCAAAGTCATAGCTACTTTCGGTTCCAAACGCGTTAGAAGTGTTGGTGGATTCGGGTCGGGGCTGGTTATTGTCGAAAACCGGGTTAAAGTCATCGAGATTCGACCTCGAGACGTTGGCGAATTCATCATCCGCCGAGCCTTCTTTTGCATCCTCTAGACCTTCAAAGTCGTCCTCTAATTCATCAAATGCGCTTTTTGATGGTGCGGCCGCAGTGTTAGCTGCCGTTGAGGATATAGGGGGAACTTGACCTCCCGATTTTGGTGGTTCAGGGAAGACTGGCAGACCACTGTGACTGTGTGTATTTATTAGTAAGGTTATATTTGCATGCTGGAATAGCATCAATAATTATACCTTGAAGACATAGGGGTATGAGTCTTGCCCGCTGAATTCTCCGCGGCGGAAGCACCCGGCATGGGTGAAACAGACTTGGTGGCGTTGGGCGAGGATGGCCCAGTAGCAGCATCGTCATCGCCGGCGGCTTTGCGCGGTGGCGAAACAGGCGTAAAGTCGTCATCGAATCTGTTGCTCTCACTTCCCGAATCCGAATCGTCGTCTCTCTCAAGTTCTGAGATCGGAGGAAATTCCGTATTGAAGCTGGTGAACGCATTCGACCCATCTTTTCCTGACTTTTCCTGAGATTTACCCGAGGAAGAGGGGAAACTGGCGAAGGCGGAATCGAAATCCACCTTGGCATCGCCCACGTCCTTCAGCCCTGCGAATGGGTCACTGTCCCGGTGACTGTGAAATGACGTGACGGGAGCATTGGATGTTTGCGCCTCATCCGAGAATGTGCCTTGAGCCGAACCGCTGTTTGTTGAAGCAGATTCTTTGGATTCGTTGTGCGCAGACTTTATGCTCTGATTAGCATCTGAGGCCGTGCTTTGGCCTGTGGCAGTAGGCTCAATGGCTTTTGGGAATGTGAACGAAGCCTGGCGGAGTTGGGCCGATGATTCGGGGTTCTCATTGAATGGCATGCCTGCCGAAATGGACAGCCGATGCTCTGAACCAGAGGCAGGGTCGACATTGGGAGGGCCCGAGCGGCTGGCGGTGGGTGAAGGGACCACTGGTGAAGTAAACGATCCGACGCTACCACGGGAATTTCCCGTGTCCTGTCTCTTGAAGGCCGAGTCTGGACCGAAGCCGCCAAAGATTTCGTCAAATGATTTCTCATTATAGCTCTTAGCAGGAGCAGCAGAGAAGGCATTCATGATGTCTGAACTACCTGGTCGTCGGAAGAAAGGGTTGTTAGCACTTGCGGTCGACGGCGCGGGGCTCACGACCTGCGCATGTCCAGGTACGGGCGAACTAGCACTGCCTTGGCGCGGTAAGTCCTCATGACTCTTAGATAGCTCATCGACTTCCGCTTGCAGCTTGTCACGTTCGCCTTCGACAGTTGCTAGTTGCTTCTTGTTGATGGCCACAAGACCTTTCTGCTGTCGAGCATCCGACTTGAGCTTTTCAATTTGTGGCTTGAGCTGTGCGATCTCTGCATTCACGGCACTAATGCGTTGCTTTAGTGTAGCGTTCTCATGCTGATCGGCTTGAAGGGCTTCGAAGAGTTGCTGATGCTGCCCAGCTAAGTCCTTGTGGTGCCCTTCAAGGGATACCATATCACTTGTGAGTTTCATGGTTTCGTCGCGGATGGATCTCAACTGCTCCTCTAGTACTCGGACGTCTTTGGCTTCCTTCTCATACAACGTACGCAGCTGAGAGAGGCGTTGCTCAAAGTTCCTCTTTTGCTCGCTTGCTTGCGTGAATTCGGTTTGCGCCGTGCTCCGTTGTCCTTGAACATGTTGCATCTGTTTTGAGAGAGAACCAATCTGATTCGACAAGTTAGCCAATTCGGCAGTCTCGTTCGTAAGCTTCTTGCTAATCTCGGGGTCGTTGTCGCCAAGCAGATCCTCCATATTCGATTGCTGAGGGCCCCTAGTGGCTTGAGATGAGCTACCAGAACCGCCGGTATCCTGAGCGGTTAGTGCCTTTCCAAAGGAAGAGGATGGTACAAATGGCTTAAAGTTGTTGTTAGTGGGCGAGGGCTGCACTGGTGATGCCGCTTTGACACCGGCGAAACCTTCACTTCCGGCGATTCGAGATCCCGCGCCTGTTCCTTGGGGCGATAGCGAGCCTGTTGTAGGAGTGGCACGCGGTGAAGCATCAAGACCGAAAAGGTCGTCGAGAGCAGATTTGGGCTGCGGTGGCGGCGGCAGAGGGGCCGCGGCAGGTGCAGGCATGGGAGGGCTAAAAGGCGGCTGGCTCATGCGGTTTCGGAACGATGGTGGAATGAGATTGGGAGGAAGGGTAGTGGGTAGGGGACCGGCTTTCGTGCGTTGCTGGCGGATGAGGTACATGGCAACCGCAAAGCTATCCTTCGTCAACCGGCCTTCCGAATTGATATCCGCAAGGTCCCAGATTTGTGCTAGGAGATCCTCAGATAGCCGGGATTGACTCAAAAAGGTGACTGCTTCTTCACCAGTAATGAAGCCTTTGTTCGTCTTATCCACGCTTGCATAAATCTCGTCGAATTTCGTCTTGTCTTGCGCAGTGACTAACCAGTCGCTACCAGTTGTCTGCGTGGGGATCGCCATGCTCTGATTAGCAAGCGGCGGTCGTCCCAAGGGGCTGCTTGTTCGCGGCTGCATTGACCCGCTCAACTGTCGCGGTATGGGGTGTACAGGGGCAGTCGAATTCTGACGCGGAGTCGACGCCGACGGCGCTCGTCTCGTGGCAGCCTCGTATAGTGCAGCAGGCAGAATGGTAGGAAGAACCCGCAAAGCGCCGGTCTTCATGGAATTGAGAAGATGCATTGCGATGACGAATTCGGTGAGCACCAAGCCACCTCGCTGTTCGGTGTCGGCTAGTTGCCAAATACGGCCAAGGACCTCGTTTGGAAGCTGTGATTTCTCAAAAATAGTCTTGGCCGGGCCGCCCGGAAGTATGCCATTCTGGAGGCTCTGGTTCTCAAAGATCGCAGCATACTGGGAGACCTTCTCAGGGGTCAGAGGTGGTATCCGTATTGGGCCAGCGCCAGTAGTTTGTTGTGGCAACGGTGTCGGGGCAGGGGCGGGACCAATGTTGATGCCGTCAAACTTGGGGAGCGGCCCTTGTTGAAGAGCAAGTTCGGATGTCGGCTCTCGTCCGGCTTGAGCATGGGCAATGAGTCGCAGAGCGACACCAAAGCCTGTAGCTTCCAAGAAGCCACGGTTCTCACGGTCCGCTATTTGCCATATCTACAGCGAGTGACGATGTTAGTACCGGTATCGAATGCAGGAGCCGTGATGTTGGCCCAGGCAGTACGGGATACTGACCTCTCCGAGAATGCGCGAGTCGAGGCGAGTCTTCTCAAAGAACTGGACGGCAACCTCGCCCGTCACAACGCCGACGCTCTCGGTATCGGCCTGGCGGAAAAGCAGCCCGTAGACTCTCTTCTCCTCGGGAGAAAGATTAAGGTTCGGCACGCCTAGAAACACATCGCAAACACGCGTTAGCCGGGCAACCATGACGACAGCATCCTCTCCAATGCCGATTGCATCGAGACAGCTGTTTTTGGCTCGTACGTAAACACGTAAACCTGGACTCACCTCCCCCCGAATTCGCGTCGGTAGCCATGATAGCACGGCTAGAATCGCCAAACAGGCTTGTGTGATTTGTCGATCGCTTTCGGGTCTTCGTTTTTGGTTACTGCCCTTGTTGTTCTGTCGTCTCGATCCTTGCTGTGTGCCGCTGGCGTGCTGTGCAGGACGGTGTTGAGCTCTCACGGGGAAAGGGGATGTGTGCGCTCCCGGGTATGTAGGTAGATGGGTGTTGGGTTAGGTACGAAATAATTACGGTGCACTCGGTGGAGAGTCGAGAGCGGCGAGAGGCGAGAGAGAGAGTCGAGAGCGGCGTAAAGAGGCGAAGCGAGATATCAGAAAGACGGCAATGATGCTCCTAACAAAATTGCTAACGGGACTGCTAAAAATCAGAAAAGAAGTGAGCTAAGCTTTGTGCAGAGCTTTGGCGACAAGAAAAGGCATATCTCCGAGTTGAACAGGTGGTGAAGGAATGAGGAGGAATTACCGTGATGATCACGCAGCGCATTCAGTTTGGTTTCGCAAGGAGGCTGGCGTGAGACTACGAGTACCTACGTATGGGGAGGGAGGGGGGAGAAAGGCACCTTCCAAGTTCCGGGTCGGTATCGCTCATCAAATTGTGTGCTAGCTGGGGTAAGCCTGTAAAGTAAGCCTGTGAGGAGTCCCAGTGGACACCCAGCGGACAGGGTCGCCAGGGTGGGCGGGCGTTAGGTGGGATAGGCAGGCCGTGACAGTGCAGTGTAGGCGGCGCAGGTGCTGAAGGTCCAGTAGGTATCCAGTTGGCAACAGGTAGGTACCGTAGCGTAGGCTACCTACCTGGTAGCACACGGCTCAAATTGGGTGGTTGCGACGCCGTCAAAAGCTGTCCTGTCGCTGGTCCGGGGTATCTGGGAAGTGGGGAAAGAGCTACCCAACCCTCGGCCCAGGCAAATGATATCAAATCATACCAAATTACGGCCACTAACTAACAGACGCTAAAATCCGACTACAGAACTAGCGCATATTCCCTATAATTACACTACCTACACTAGTGCGATAGTAATGCGTAGCTACACCTCGGATTATATCATGAAGGTACCCGTTCCACGCCTCGTGGCGTAAGAAAATACGTACGGAGCTCTACCGGTACAAAGGTAATATGGAATAGCTACATAAGAGCTCATCTCGAACCGGTACGAAGTTTACGTACGGATTATGTACCGTAGGTAATGTACGGGAAAGTAGGAATCAAGACGGACTTAACGACGGACCATCCATCCTTTCAATTACATGCGCAATGTTCAGGAATCAGCAGCAACAAAAGATTACCTACAAGTAGGTACATGTATTTCATAGGTAGCTGGACCTCCTCTGTATCGATGGTACCTACGTAATGCGTATTTCTGTCCGGTACTCGTTGTCTGCAGTGTCTCTATTGTTCTGACATCGCTTCACAACAACTGCCTAATAGGTCTTGAAGATCCGCTTCGACGACTGAACTGCTCCGGCCATACTGCTGTATTGCATTCTACATGTCACAACTCTCGACATCAATCATATCAGAGTCTTACATGACCTGCCCTACTTTACAATTAAGCTGACCCCCCTCCCTTACTTGAGTGTCCAAACAAGAGACCAGTATAGATCGCCCCAGAGCCCCTCGAGTCCACGACTTATCACGTCTCTCAGAATGCCCTCCACTGTATCGTAGACATTCCATCATGTTCTCCTACGCCGCAACTCCCTGATGATTTTCATGTGCAAGCCCGTACTTGGAATGCCTCTTCGCGCAACAAGCAGCTTAGCCAGTCAGGACATCGGGCTGCCATACGCATCGAGGTCATGGGTGCCACCAACCGAGCCCCGAATGGCCAGTCGTCCCACTAACTACGGAATACTCGTAGGTGACAGGCCGTTAGAACCCAGCATCTTCTCCACGCGTCTACCTGCCCCATTCTGTGCTAGGAGGTATTGGGCGACGATCAGGCTTAAGCTTGGGGGATTCGAAAATCACTGGGCATCTTTCCATTCCACGCTTGTTGTACGAGTAGATACCTACAACGTGATCGTCCATACGAGTACGCTGTCAAGCGTTTGAACATTAATCAATTTCGCTTGAACCAGGGTGACCACCATGCATGCAAGTTGGGATAAAATTGTGCCGTCGAATGGAGTTGTTAGTATTCCGTCCGCCTTTCACAGTTCGCAGTACGGATTATTGGGGGCCATCCTTAAACCCGATACGAGCTAGGCCAGCTTTGGCAACTGCCTGAATCACAATTGGATGCCTACCCCGTGATATGAAGTTGTAATCCGTAGTTTGTAGGTAGGTAGGTTAAGGTAGGTAACCAGAAACAATCGATGCAGTCAGGTCACCTGATACGGGGGGATATTATGTTGTTGTTGTTTTTGTTGTTGTTCCCAGTATTTACTACCATTAAAACTATCAATACGCATTTACAAAAATGCAGTATACTACTAATGCTTGCTACAAGGCATCTGCGAGGCGGGTCAACTAGACATCATCATGTCCCAAGTCCAAGTAATGGCGGACAACGGTTATGTATAGCTCTCTGTTAGAGCATAATGCTCGGCTTTCCCACGGACAAGTTTGGGGAGGTACAAGAGCAGACCATGATTCTAGGTGGGATATTAGAGAAATAAAGCGGGAAAGCTTCTCCTCGAGACATTATGAAAGCTCAACTTGAACTTAGTACTCCGCCTCAGCATCACCCTCAGCCTCAAGAGAGTCAGTAGCGACTTCCTCGTAGTCACGCTCCAATGCAGCCAAGTCCTCACGAGCCTCGGAGAACTCGCCTTCTTCCATACCCTCACCAACGTACCAGTGAACGAAGGCACGCTTGGAGTACATGAGGTCGAACTTGGCAGAGAGTGCTGACCAGGCCTCAGCAATGGCAGTGGTGTTGGAGAGCATACAGCTAGAGTAATGTTAGTCTCGGACATGCCATAAGGGGTACGGATTTGGATAGTGACGTACACTGCGCGGTTGACCTTGGCCAAGTCACCGTTGGGAACCAACTGAGGAGGCTGGAAGCAGATACCGAGCTTGAAACCAGTGGGGCACCAGTCAACGAACTGGATGGTGCGCTTGGTCTTAAGGGTAGCCACCGCCGCGTGGGCATCTCTGGGGACAACGTCACCACGGTACAGCAAGCAAGTCGCCATGTACTTGCCAGCACGAGGATCACACTTGACCATCTGGTTGTAGGGCTCGAAGCAGGACATGGTCATCTCCTGCACAGAGTTGGCCTCGTGGGCAGCCTTAGCGGCTGAGATGACAGGCGCATAGGCAACCAGAGGGAAGTGGATACGAGGGTAAGGGACCAAGTTGGTCTGGAACTCGTTTAGATCAACGTTAAGGGAACCGTCGAAACGAAGGGAAGCAGTGATGGAAGAAACGACTAAGGCTTGTTAACATCTGATTAGCAGAAACGTGATTAGAATATTTGTTACCTTGAGCGATGAGACGGTTGAGGTTCTCGTAGTTGGGGCGTTCGAGGCCAAGGTTGCGACGGCAAATGTCGTAAATCGCCTCGTTGTCAACCATGAATGAGCAGTCAGAGTGCTCCAGGGTGGTGTGGGTAGTAAGAATGGAGTTGTAGGGCTCAACAACAGAGGTGGCTGTCTGAGGAGCAGGGTAGACGCAGAATTCCAGCTTGCTCTTCTTGCCGTAGTCAACAGACAATCGTTCCATCAAGAGGGCGCCGAAACCAGATCCGGTACCACCGCCGAAAGAGTGGAAGACCAAGAATCCCTGGAGACCAGCACAGCTATCCGCAACACGTCGAATCTTGTCCAAAACCGGCTCAATCAGCTCCTTACCGACTGTGTAGTGACCACGTGCGTAGTTGTTAGAAGCATCCTCCTTGCCGGTGATCATCTGCTCGGGGTGGAAAAGACTCCGGTAGGGACCGGTGCGGACTTCGTCGACGACATTGGGCTCGAGATCGCAGTAAATAGTGCGAGGAACGTATTTGCCCTGGCCTGTGTTCGGAATATTAGTAGGCGTACGGATGGCTATTTTCGTACACGTTGCCTACCAGTCTCAGAGAAGAAGGTGCTGAAGCCGTGGTCAGGGTCAGCCTTCTTACGCTCCTCGGTTAGGTATCCGTCAGGCTACAAAATGCCACGTTAGCAATCGATCACGAGATAGAGGACAGCTACGGGGGAAACGCACCTGAATGCCATGCTCAAGGCAGTAGAGCTGAGAAGAGGTATGGGTTAGCACGAGCTATGACCTTCATAATCCAGCAAGAGAGACTGGACTGCAAGCAGAAGAGCAGATAGAGGCCGATGGCCCGAAAAGGGCGGCACGGCACGACTCTCCTGCCATGTTGCACTCACCTCCCAGCAGGAGTTGGCAATCTGGCAACCGGCCTGGCCGACTACACGCAACGATGTTGTCAGTACGCGGATGCTTCACGGTAGGATGGGCTTGATCGGATGCTGGATGATGATGGATGGCGATATATCCATAATGCGGTGAAGGGATGGCAGACGCGTGTCTGGACGGACATACCATTGATACTAATGATCTCACGCATTGTGGTAGTATGCGATGCGAACAAGGTTGAAGTGTGAATGGGAAAAAAAAGGGATAATCTCGAGTGAGGTGAGCGGAATCAACAAAGCGGCAATCTGTCTTAGTGGATGGAGGGAAAGGAGAATGCAGCTGTCTAGGATGAAGTTGAGAGGTAGAGAAGTTCTGTTGATCATGGAAGGTCGTTTTGAGCCCAGTGGGGTTTTTTTTCGTTGTCCCCCCTGTTTTTTGTAAGCGTATCGGGCGGGGTTTCCACCGTACACTGTACACTAGGTTAATGCCAAGGTGGAAACCGTTACCTAATACGGTTAGTGGAACACTGCTTCCACCTACAGTCGGCCAAGAAGGGTTTAGTTTCGACTCCCAATTTCCACCATCCGCTGACTTTCTACGTATCGTGTACCCCAAAGTACCGGTAGTGAGGTACGGAATATGGCACGCAGTGGTCCGTAGGGTACGGATTAGGTAGACGAGCAATGCAAAATCACGTCTCTCTGCCCAGTACTTCGCAGTATAGACGTAAGGCTGTGCAGTGCCTGAGGTAGATAGTTGGCTAGTAATGTGCCAAGTTGTTGGCTTAGAACGTAGTGTTTACTCGAGGCATTTACATGTACTTCGTAAATCGCGTCGTGTCCCATCTAACTTCCATCGACAGTTGCGAGCAGCTGGATCCTTGGGCAAATACCAATGTTGATAGGTAGTCGCGTGTCGACTTCCGTAGCACGCCTGCGTTCCCCAAGTGCGAATACTAAGCCAAGACACTGTATTCTACTTCAGCGCGAAACTCTCATGCCTGATCCAGGTTGTTATTCAACTAAGTGTCCACTACGAGGCGTACCTATCATGTATAGATTACCTCAGGTACTCGCACTCCTCTGTGACCGTGGGTCACATGACTGCCGGGGTTAAACTGTATAGGGAAATGGTCAACTGTATTTAAGCCCTATAAATTGGCATTCTAGGCTCAAAATGGTACTAGTAAGGGGATGACAAATCGCACATTTTGGCAAGCGAAAGTGTTGCCCTGGTAGTGATGTTTTTTGATTAATCTGCCGCTTCGAGTTGCTAAAGTTGCAAGTTGCCAAGTTGCGAATTCACAACAGTATGACCTCCAAATCATCAATTCAATGATATGCCATCAAGCTGACATGCCATAGACATTCTGATGATGTCCACATCAATCTCCCAGGCGTCCAAACGCCCGCCACGCGAAAGACTACCGGGCCCCCGAACCGAGGGCTATGGCAAGGTCGGAGTATGAGCCTCCCACCTTCGTGAGCCATATCAAGAGGACCTATTCGAGACGACGCAAGCTTGAAGTGTTGATGTTCATCGAAAACCACCGTATTCCCATCCGTGAAGACCTTGCCGACCCTGTGTGCTGCGAAGCTTGTGGGCGACAGCCCGGTTGAATATGGATTCCGCCGACCTTTTCTTAGGGAGGCTGCAGCCTATTTTGGCATCCAAAGCTGGGGTACAGTCCAGACCTGGTGGTCGAAGAGACATGAGATCTGGAGGGGTTGCCGGCGAGCTCCTAGATACTGAGCCGCATTGGCCGGCGCTTGGAAGATAAGCTATACAAAGAATTCTGCTCGGCGAGATCATCCCGGCGCCTGGTCCAACGGTCGTGGTTTAGGCGGCGGTCCATAGAGCTGTTTGCTGAACTCTACCCGCAATGCCCGGATGTGTTCGTTTTTTCCAACGGTTGGTTCAGAGGCTTCCTGAAACGAAGCCAAATCACGCATCGCCGGGTGACTCACGCCTCCACGAAGATACCTGAGGAGGTCGTCGACTACACCAACGGGTTCCTGCAGTTCATCAGACTGTAAGGGGGCCAGCCGGACTAGGGGGAGAGGTCACGTGCGGAGTAGGGGGCAGCCGGAGGCTGACCGGAGACTGGTTAGGATACGTGGCCGCTCGGAGTAAGTCCGGCTAAACTCCCCACCTCCGGGGCACATTTGTATATTTAGGAATTCCGGGCCGGAGGCCTCCTGGAGATTGGCCAGGCTATAGTCTATGTCCGTACGCACTTCTTGGAATTCTAGCTGTTCGGAGCCATCACCTTGCCTGGCCAATTGCATTTGACCTCCGCGTTACACTCTATAGCCTCTACCTAACCTTCAGGCGACGCGATGGCCGAACGAATGACGACCCGGGCGCAAGCTCGCCGCGAGTCGGAGGAAACCGAGGGGAGACCTCCCAGAACCGGGGGCCTCCGCGCGAAGATACTCCGAGCGAGGACGGCACGCGGACTCACTATCCACAACCTCCGCTCCCGGCGAGATGTTCTCATCCTCGGACCTCGATCGAGGGCCCCGCCAGGAAGAAAACCTGGAAGGCATCCCCCGCCTGGGCCCGGGCGGTCCTAGAGGCTAACGCCAACATGACCGCCCAACAATCTCGCCAGATAAGACAACAAGAGCGGGAGCTGCGCCGGGCGCGCGAGGGACATACGCGCGCAGGGCGGAGCGACAGGGAACAGCTCCTCCGTCAACTGACAAGCCGGGACCGAGAATAAAGGGGACAGCAAACCCCCGAACTACAACTGCAAACGACTCGGGTCCGGAGCCACCCCGCGGGAAATCGAAGACTGGATCGCCGCGATCGAGACAGGCAACAGCCACCGCCGGGCGACCAGACCACATCCAGGATAGATTGGGCGGTCAGCCGCATGGAATGGGACCCGGCAGGGCGCAATGGCGAGGGCACGCTACGACCCTGCCTTACCCGGGATCCGGAGTTCGACGCCCGACTGGAAGACTTCGGAAGTTCGTCCGGAAGGAAACCCAAGACCCCGAGAAACATGAGCGGGACTACCGCAACCTACTACACACGATGCGACAGAAGAAGGACGAAAGCCCCGCGGACTTCTACACGCGCTGGTCGGTACTCGTCCGGAAGCTGTACGGCGGCATCGACGCTTACCGACGCGCGCGACCACGCCCGCCACTTCGGGTCCGGTTACTGACCCTCGTTGCAACGAGCGTGATCCGGGGACAACGTGACACTCCGGGGACTGCACCGACGTTGCGTTCCCACGCGGGGCGCATCTGCGACTCACTGGCGAGATACGCGATCCCCCCCACGCCTACGTGGGACGGACTACTGAGCAGGGGCAGCGGGTCCGCGAGCCCACGCCCGTGAACAACACGTACGACGCCGGGACCGCGGGGGACCCCCAGCCCCGAATCGAGTCGGAGACCTGCGCTGCTACTAACTGCGGACGACGCGGGCACTTTTCACGCGAATGCGGGTCCAGGCGCACAGACGACGCACGAATGCATGGCGGCCGAGGCCCCCGCACCGACGGGGCCGCGCGACCCCGAGGCGCGCTGAGCCCCCCCGACGAGGGGGAATCCGAAACATAGGAGCATGGTCGGACGAAGAGGAAGAGTTAAAAGGCCGGCCGGAGTAGGACAATACGTCCAGTCTACTCGGCGGAGCCAATTAGGGCGATGAGTTTGAGCGCCGTTCGGGTCACTGCGCAGGTCCAACGCAGGAGGTGGCCGGGAGGCGAAGGAAGTAACGGTGGATATGGACACCGGAGCACAAGTCAATGTTGTATGTAAAGACTTCGCCAGGGAAGAGGCTCAAACGAATCGATACCGCTTATCCCCACACTCGCGGGCCCGCAGGGGGACCGACTAACGTGCTCGCGGAGCTTACGAGGCTGTGGTCCGGATGACCGATGTGAAGGGGGTAGAACGGACGTTCACCCGAAGTGTTTTTCGCAGTACGAAGGGAGGCGGGAGCGCCAAAACTCCTGCTGTCACGGCCGGGCGTGGGCCGGCGGGGAATAGTATTGGATACCGCGTCCGACCCGATGGTGGTTCGGAGGGTACGAGGAATTAGACCCGGAGGAGTTTGCGGATGTCGTGATGTCCGGAGAACAGGCGTACATCGCCAACATGACCGGCCTGGGGTTACTGAGGGAGCTCCCGATCCCGGAAATTGACGACGACGAGCAGCCGGAAGGGGAGGCGATACGCCTGCCCGACTAGCTTGCAGCGTTTCGCGCAGGTATACTCGGAGGCTGGCGCCAAAGGCCTACCGGTGCTGCCCGACGCGGAGCACACCATAGACACTCGTGGAAGGGGCACGGGTCCCGCTTCGGACCCATCTACCCGACCACTGAGGCACGACGGAAGGTGCTGGAGGAGTACCTGGAAGAGAACCTCCGGTCGGGGAGGATTCGGTACTCGAGGCTGACGCCGGAGCCCCCGTACTGTTCGTACCCAAGAAGGACGGCACCGCTTCGGCTGTGCGTGGACTACGGGGGCCTGAACCGAGTCACGTCCAAGAACCGATACCCGTTACCGTTGATCTCGGAGATCATGTCCCGACTGGGCTCCGCGAAGGTCTTCTCAAGTTGGACCTCCGGGACGCCTACCACCGCATCCGGATTAAGAAGGGGGACGAGTGGAAAACGGCGTTCGGACAAGTACGGCCACTTCGAATACACTGTCATGCCGTTTGGCCTGACAAACGCTCCGGCCACATTCCAAGCCTACATGCATAAGGCGCTGGCTGGGCTGGTCGACCACGTATGCGTGGTCTACGCTAGACGATATCGTGATCTACTCCCGGGGACCGGGAGGAACACGAGGAACACCTCCGGCTGGTCCCACGAACGCCTAGCGGAATATCAGCTGTTCGCAAAATTGTCGAAGTGTGAGTTCTTCCGGGACGAGATAGAGTTCACGGGGTTCGTGGTCAACACCTCCGGCGTCCGAGATGGACCCCGGCGGGTCACCGCGATTGCCGAATGGCAGCCCCGACTTCCGTGCACGACATCCAGGGTTTTCACGAGCTCGCCAACTTCTATCGGAAGTTCATAGCGCGGTACTCACACATTACCGCCCCGATCACGGCCCTGCTGAAATCGAAGGATGGGGTCCGGCCACCATTTCAATGGGACCGCGGAGGCGAACGAAGCATTTGAGGCGGTGAAGACCGCGTTCACCTCCGCCACCATACTGCGCCACTGGGACGGGGCGCTCGACACGAAGGTCGAGACGGACGCATCCACGAGAGCCGTCTCGGGGATCCTATCGCAGATTGCATGGCGCAGCGTGGCGCGGTGGCCTACTGGTCGCGGAAGGCGACGGAGACGGAGAACCGGTGGGCACGGGACAACAGGGAACTGCTAGCGATCGTGGAGAGCTGTGAGCACTGGAGACGGTTCCTGGAGGGGACCGCGAAGCCGTTCACGATATGGACGGACCACATGGCGCTGAAGGGTGTGGTGAACTCCCCGGCCCGGGACCTGAGGGGCCGGCTCGCACGGTGGGTGTATCGGCTGGCACGATTCGATTTCGACATACGCCACAGGTCCGGCCAGAGCAACCCCGCGGATGGGCTGTCCCGGAGGCCGGATTACATGGCTGGGGACATCCAGTACGGGGACGTGATCCCCACGCTCCAGAAAGCGATTGCGACTCCCAGAGGAGTTGCCCTGCGCCGCGGCACACGAGCGCCGGGGCAGACGATCGCGAGGACGCGGGGGCGCCCGGCGAGGGGGCAGCGGCGATGACGACTGCGACCGCCCACGAAAACGACACGCCACCGTCGCAGCGATCACGCGCGCGGCGCAACCGAGCCCCCCAGGCGACCCCGGCGGACGAGAGGACCCCCGGGGGCAGGCGAAGCACGGAGAACGATAGCGCCGGGACCAATACCTGACCGCACACGCGGCGAAGGAAGCCACGAAGGACGAAAAGATGTTTCGGTCGGACACATCGCGGGAATTCTACGACCTGGTCCGGAGACTCCAACGAAAGACCCGGACGTGGAATACCTCCCGGACACTGCGCAGCGCCGGGCGGGGGACGCGAGGGGGCTACCACGTAGACCACGACGGCACGCTTCTATTCGGAGGCCGCCTGGTAATCCCAAGGCGAGAGACACTCCGCAGGAACCTAATACGCCAGCACTACGACGACCCGCGGGCGGGCCACGTAGGAGGGAACAAGACGGTGGACCTCCTCGAAAGGAAGTTCCACTGGGAAGGCGTGGATCGAGACGTCCGGGACCTACGTGATTACGTGCGAGCCGTGCAACGGGAACCGCATCACTAGGCACGAGCCGTATGGCCAACTACGCTCGTTACCCATCCCGGACCAACCGTTCCAGGGAGCTGAGTATGGACTTCATCACCGGCCTGCCCCCGTGTAGCCGGATGGACGGGGAGATCTACGATGCCGTCACTGGTCATCGTTGACCGGTTCACAAAAATGGTCCTATTCATCCCCACGCGGAAGACACTCAACGCCGCGGAGTTGGCCCAGGGTCCTGTACGAACGGGTCGAATGCCGTTTTGGGTCGCCAGAAGGCATCGTGAGCGACCGGGACAAACTCATTACCAGCGGATTCTGGAAAGACCTATGCGAGGAGCGGGAGATCCGGCGCCGATTATCCACCGCCTGGCACCCCCAAACAGATGGTCAAACCGAGCGGGTGCACCAGAGCCTGGAGACATACCTCCGCAAGTACGCCGCCCAGGGACCCGAACGGATGGGCTAGAAGTCCTACCGGGAGGCAGAGTTCGCGTACAACAACAGCATCCACGCTACCCGCGGGTGCTCCCCATTCGAGGCTCTATACGGGTACCACCCCCGGGATGATTGAGTACGTACCTGCGCGGATGCAGACCAAAGTTCAGGGCGTGCGGGAGCGGCTTCAACATACGGCGGCGGTCCGGAGAGCCCCGACAGAACACTGGGAAAGGGCCGCGGAGGCCATGCGGAGGAACTACAACAAGAGGCACGCACCGTGGAGTTCGGGTGAACGAAGTCGTAGGCCTATCCACGGCCCACTTCCGGTTCAAGCAAGGCAAGAAGCTGGCACCCGCATACATCGAGGTCATCGTCACGGAGAAGGTAGGTCCGCAGGGCCTACCGCGTCCAACTCCCGGCCAAGTACTCCAGAATCGCGATGTCTTCCCAGTCTCCTCCCTAGAGCCCCGGCGAGGCAAGCCCCGGGAGGACAACGACCACCTACCTCTCCCGGACCTCGAAGACGAAGCAAGACGAATGGGAAGTGGAAGACATCGTGAGACATCGTGATGACCGGGGGACAACAAGAGTTCCTAGTGAAGTGGCGAGGGTGGCCGGTCGAATACAACGCGTGGGAACCCCGGAGCAACTTGACCGGATGCGAGGAGCTGCTGGTGAGATACGAGAAGAAGGCCCGGGAGGAGGCACCCGAAGTGGGATGACCTCCGGTGAGGAGAACCTCTGGTGAAGACCAGGGGACGGAGCCGAGAGGCGAGGGCATGCGACCACTGGCAAAGACCAGGGGGCATCGCCAGCAGAGATAAGTGAGCCAGAAAAGGCAGGGCATGCGACCACTGGCAGGGACCAGAGGGGCATCGCCAGCAGAGATGAGTGAGCCGAAAGGCAGGGCATGCGACCACTGGCACGACCAGAGGGCATCGCCAACAAGGATAACGTGAGCCAGAAAAGGCAGGGCATGCGACCACTGGCAAGACCAGGGAGCATCGCCAACAGAGATCAAGTGGACCGGAGAGCGTGGCCACGAACTCTACGAGAACCAGCGGACTTAGAAGATCAGAATGAGAAAGACACCTATTCAACACCATTTAGAAGGCAGGGGAGACCCGGTGCCACTAAAGGAACAATACTCCGAGAAAGAAGTGACTCAGAAGAAGAAGAAACAACCCGAGGCATCACTGGCACGGGACAAGTAAAGTAACGAACCAGAGGTACTAATGAGTAAAACAGCACTTCGGACCAAGACAAGGCGAAAAGGGAACAGATCCGTATGTCACGTATGTATTCAACCGGATAAGTAAGTAAAAGGAACGGCAGCCACGCAAGGCGAAAGACACGAGAACCTCCGAACCACCAAGAATTCAGCACCATAAGTACAACTGACCAGACAACCCTCCCATAACCACTCCGGACAGCCCTGTTACTTGCGAGCCGGAGCCTTCCCCTAGGCTGAGCAGGAGCCCGCGAGCTGCGTAGGGTCTTAGTCACGCTTAGAGCGAGTCCGGGACCTTGGCAGGGAATCTCCTCTTCCTCGTCCTCCTCCGCGCCGTCATCCTCCTCGACCTCGAACTCGGGATCCTCATCATCCTCACGAGTGTCCTCCGGTGGCCTCATTATATACTCCTCGTCGACCTCCTCGGTAGCGCCTGCGGCCTCGACCTCCTGCTCTTCCTCGGCCGGAGCACCCCCATCCGAATCCTCAAACTCCTCGGCCAATGGGTCCAAGGGGGGACAACGAACGACGTCGACTCGCGAACACTCCCTGGAGGCCTCGGGGGACAACAGGGGACCACGGGCGAGAGGTGCCCTGCGAGGAACGACGCTCGGGGGCACGGTGGAACAAGGGTTTCATGGGAGAAATAACAGGCACCGGATGAGTCCCGGGGGAGGTGACTGAAGCACGAGAAGTGCCACCTCGCGGAGCTGGGGTCGAGAGGGACCGAGTAACCTTGGCTGGGACCCGAGTGGAAGGAACCGGAACAGCAGGGGTAAAGATACTCCAAGTCATCGAAATGGCCCTCGTCGACATCCGGAGCATCCTCCTCCTCGATGGAGGGCATTTCCAACTCTGGAAGGCGAGAGGCACGAGAGGCGCGGGTCCGGGCAGGAGCTTTCTTAGCGAGGCTTCGGAGCAGGGGGTCGTGACGGTGGCCCCGACATCGGTCGAAGGCTGGCCGGATGCTGTGTCAGGGGTCCGCGCCGGAGAAAACCAGGGGGCGTCCTTTGTTGCGCAGCCGGGAAGACGAGGGCCCAAGGAGGTCCGGAGCATTGTTAGTTGAAGAAGTCAGCAGGGTAACGGAAATCCTGCCAGAACTTCGACTCCAGACGGTAGAAGCGCGAAGGGGGGTCCAGAAGGGAGGGACCAGTCGGAGGGGTCAGCGCAGTCAGGGGTAATGATCCGGAAGGGCGTGGAGAGAATCGAAGGAGTCGAGGCATCCAGCCAAAAGGCCAGCTCACTGGAGCTTGAAGTTCGTCAACTCCGGTGGGGGAACGGAGTCCCGGATACGCAGAGCGATTTCGTCGGGGGGCGTGGGGTCGCGAAGTTGCGCCCGCTGCAAAAGCATGAGGAAGTCGGGGACCAGCACCGGAGGTACACTCACCACTACGCGAGGGACCGGGATGCGGCTACCATTGTGATCTCGGAGTTCGATTGAGCGAATCGTCGCAGGGGATTGCAGTTCCAGGGTGCATGTACGCGGATCGGCAGGGCATCGCTAATATTACTCACCGTCGCCTCCTCCTCTTCGAGGCAGCGCCGGAAGGCAAACTCTGCACTCTCGAGAGCCCGGGTCATACGATGCGAGGGGCGATGAGAGCCGCGTACTGGTTAGCGTTATGACGGGACGAGGGGGGGGAGTGTCGAGAGGCCGAGAGGCGTAAGGCTCCACCCAGCAGGCGAAACGGGTAATAGCCCGGGCCGCACCTAGTAAGATCGGGGGCGTCTACCACCGGGTAAGCGCACCACGCCGGGGACGGAAGGGAGGAGCAGAGCGAGGAGACTTACAGAACGGCAGCCTGCCTGCCGGCGATGCGGGTGTGGCGAAAGTACCGCGTCCGGGCTCCCTGACGATGCAGCGACTGGGGAGGTCGGCGTGGCGACGGATAACGCAGGCGGAGCAGGGCTGCGTGGCGTGGACAGATCGGGGTCTCGTCCGCACCATCATCGCCAGTGACGATGACGGTCCGGTCGAGATGTGACCACCCTGTCTCCGCGTCAAAAGGGGTAACGAGAAAGGAACGTTGAGCGATCCGTGGCAGAGGAGAGGGATCGCGAGGCACGAGAGGAGGAAAAGGACGAGGCAGGAACGGGTGCCGAGGGGCGCTATTTATGCACCTCCGGGGCGCACTGCAGATCACGCCCACGCCGGACGAGGGGCGACACGCGCGACGCGTCCCGCGACGCGGAGGGGCGCTTGACAGGTCTGGCCTGTACGGATACTCAAGTCAACGGGGGCGGCGGCCGCAAAGCACAACCGCGTCACCCACGCGACACACCCGCGCTACTCCCCGGAGACCGCGACCGCGTTATGCCCGAACACGAGGGAGGCCACGCACCCACACTGCCCGAGATCCACACCTCACTGACATCACCGACCACGCTCGAGACTTCAAACCACTGAACACGCCATCGGGCGCAGCGTCGGAAGAGAGACCACACTACGAGAGCGAGGGAAAAAACAGCGCGCAGGGGGCCCCAGTGACAGCCAAAAATAGGACACGGAGGAAGGACAACTACGTCGACCGGAAACTCACACCACCGGAGCGCGAACGACGCAACACGCGAACCCGCCAACGGAACGAAAATAGAACGCGGAAAAGGGGGGGCATTACGTCAGCCGGAGCACCCACCCACCAGTCGAAGGGGGACTCTACGTCAACCGGGACCAAAGCGCACGCGGCCAGCTACGTTGACATAGTGCCGACAGCCCAGAGCACTGCCGGGGACCGGCAGTCGGGGAGGGGAGCAGTGTAAGGGGGCCAGCCGGACTAGGGGGAGAGGTCACGTGCGGAGTAGGGGGCAGCCGGAGGCTGACCGGAGACTGGTTAGGATACGTGGCCGCTCGGAGTAAGTCCGGCTAAACTCCCCACCTCCGGGGCACATTTGTATATTTAGGAATTCCGGGCCGGAGGCCTCCTGGAGATTGGCCAGGCTATAGTCTATGTCCGTACGCACTTCTTGGAATTCTAGCCGTTCGGAGCCATCACCTTGCCTGGCCAATTGCATTTGACCTCCGCGTTACACAGACGCAATTCACGTATGGAGTCGTGGAGGAACATTACCTTGATGAGTGACCCTGTTGATGGCCTTACTCTTCAGCGATTCCCTCCTCATCTCATCGTCAACCCTTGATGAGACCCCCATGCCGTTCGAGTTCATCGATGGCTTCACTTTGACCACGAAAGGAACACGGTCCGTTCAGGGCAGGTCAGAAAGGAGTGGGTGGTCCAAGAGGCAAGCTACGCTTGTCCTCGATATCGTCGCCGATGGCTCGTATGTCGAACAGCTAAGACCTGTGATCATCTTCCACGGCAAAGGCAACGTGTTGGCAAGAGAACAGGAGTTCTATCATCCAGAAGTTGATGTCAAGTTCAATGACACAGCGTACAACAACGAAGCCTTGTTCACGGAGTGGATTGAGACGAAGTTGGCGGCGTACACAGAAGGACGAGATTGCCTCCTGGTCATTGACGTAGCCAGCTTCCACAAAACGCCAAGCGTACAGAATACGTTGAAAGCTCACAACATTACGACGGCGCTCATACCACCAGGGGCTAACAGGGTATCTCCAGCCTCTAGATGTTGGGTTCAACGGACCCTTCAAAAAGTGGCTTCGGGAGGAAACCGACCTCTATCTTGACCGCCTCGAGCAGCTTGGCACATCACCACCAGAGGGCAAATGGTCCGTGCGTGAGCGAAGGATCATGACAACTCATATCGTTGCCAAGGCGTGGCAGCGTGCCTTTAGCAATAAGAATAAGTCAATGGTGGCAAGCCTCTTCAAGAAAACCGGCATCTCCGTCCATCCCGACGGCCGGGAGGATCATTTGATTAGCATCAAGGGGGTTGACTCCAGCAAACTAGTATTGGATGACTGCTATCGTGCCCCCGACCTCCCTAGCGATTATGATATATCAGAAGTGCCCGCAAGCCTAGATGCCAATGGGCAAGAGTTCGTATTCAACACTGAGGCGTTCGGACCGAATAATAGCTACCGTACCCTGACGGTTAAGATACTGAAGGAGATATGTAGGAACCGCAGATTGCGGGTCGGTGGCCTCAAAGATGACCTCGTACAAAGGCTGGAGGATGACGACGCCAACTCGGCACGGGAGATAGAGGAGCAAATCCATCACGAAGGTAACGAATTTGAGGCTGAACGCGGTGTTCAAAGTGCAGCCCCCGCGGAGAATGTACATGAATCTGCAGGTCCCGCATCGAGGCAGGGATCGGAGCCATACCTTCCCGCGCCTTTGAACTCGAGAGAAATGAGATTCGATACACCGGAAGCACATGAGAGACACGCGGAGATGTCATAAGGGGAATAGCCTCAGCGTTTCAGAAGATAAGGCACGGCGGCAGCGTTGCCACACAGCGTGGTTGTTTGGTAGATCACATTACGAGATTCAGGTGTTACCCACTCCAACACACATTATCCAAGACCTCTCCGTATCAGCACTGTAATACTGACAACGTTTCTTTGGGAAACCAGGCTTTTGACGTCGATAACGAATTGCCCGAGATATCGTATAATACTGTGCTGGAATCAGGGAGGATCAAGCGAATTGAAGAGTGTTGATGTTGAAGATACTGCAAATACAGCAAAATCCGCAGCGTTTACGATATTTGCAACATCTGCAGGCGCCGTGTGGCAGTTCCACAAAAAAGGGGCCGTTCAATTGACCAGGTTATCGACCAGCGTGGATATTGCAACCGCAACATCCAGTCTTTTGGGCGACATTTATTGATAACACCACCACATATGAGATGCGAAAAAGGCAGTCACCGCCTTCTCTTCTTACAAACAACGATATCGACAAGGACAAGGGCGTTCTCACGATCGCTGGCGTCATTGTTTTGAAGGCAAACAATGAGGTTATGCTGGAGGCACGGTCGCCGACGCATTGGCGCTGTTGTTCAAAGCGTCGTTCGTTGACCAAGGTGCATATAACCCTCGTACACCCACCTCCCTTTGACAAAACTTCGCTCCATACCGTATTCATCTACACCCGTCGTTCTGCGATATCTTTTTGCTCGTCTCTCATCTTCTCGTGCTCTCGTCGCGTCTTACATTCGTCTCTCGCTGTTTGGAGAATGCATCCTCTTCAACAACCCCCTCGCCACCCCCGTGACTACCACCCAGACCGCCGTAACCACGGGGGTTCTCAACATTGGCAACAACGGCCAAATCATCACGGCCCGGATGACGATGACTATAACAATCACAGGGCTCAGTCATCCGGGCCTCAACGCCACGCCCATCACGCGTATCGCCAAGAGCCATACTCTCGCGATACACCTCACCCACGGACAGCTCGGATCGATAGGTATCGTCCTCCCACGAGGGAGGCCTCTTTCCTCACCGAGTCTGTCGTCTCTTCCGATCGACTCCCTCACGCTGCTCGCCGCCCGGGTAATACGCAGGTCACGGATTCGCTGCCATGGCGATCCGTGGACCCGTATCCACGGACCTCAACATCACGACCCCCCCATCGTGACCGTCAAACTGATCGCCAGCCCCATGTTCCCCAGCAGTCTCGTGAAAACGATACTGCTGTACGTGATTTACAGACCTATACACGGCGGGAACATAGAAAGTTGCGGTCGTTGATGGATACCGTGGATCATAATGCCGCCTACACCACGGCCCCTGCGCGGCGTTTGGAGATGATAGAGGGGTTGGTCCCAGAAATAACGCATATGCTGGATCACTGGTGTGTATATCTTGAACTATCTCGACCCTCGTTGCTAATCAGAATCCAGGAAAAACTACGTTGAGGACCATGTCACGTAAATCAACGCCAGGCATATACGGGAATACCATCGAGGGTATACGCCTCCTTCTCGTTTGGATTCCACGTCAACTCCAAACCCTGACTCTAGGACGGGATAGATTGGTTTGAGCATTGCTGTGATCAATGACTTCTTTTGGAAGCGTGATACACCGGCAAATCGCTGTGATAATATATAATTCGAGCTTTTTACTGGCCTCATGAGGTCTTCAACGGGAGGTCTACCGGTTATGATCATAGGTATCGAAGGGATATTCCTCTCCGTCTCCAGTTTGCAAGATCTAACAAGTAGCCTGCAGATTCAAACACTCGATCCTCCCGCAACGATCCTCCCAACGTTAACCACCGCCGTTCCGTATACCATATAACCGTTCGGGCTCCCGCCCAGGCTATCAACGACTTCGTTATGAAGCGTGATACACCAGCGAGTGCTGAGTAACCATATCGTTAGGGCTCCCGCCCGAGCTATCAACGACTTCGTTATGAAGCGTGATACACCGGCAATTGCCGAGTAACGGGCTCCCGCCCAGGCTATCAACGACTTCGTTATGAAGCGTGATACACCGGCGAGTGCCGTGATAATTATAAGTCGAGCGTTCTGATCTGTGCGAGGTCTTCAACGGCAGTGCTGCAGGGTCATGATTGTGAGTATCCCGAACGTGTATCCCTTGGGTGCAATTTCTAAGTAAAAGACTGCAGATTCAACGCCTGGCAAGGATTCCTCGTCCTCTTCCGGCGGCCCCTCGCCTTGCAGGGTTACCATTTCGAGCCTCCGTTGAACGATTACAAAGATCGATTCGGGGTGGTATAGATATCGTACATGGATGTAATGAATGGTGTGAGTGCCGGGCAGGTTTGAGACCCGGGCAGGGCAGGTTGGGATTTCAGGCAGGGCAGGTTCGAGGCGCCGGGAAGGCTGGGGTCGCCGGGCAACGTGGAAGCCTCCGGGCAGGTTAGAGACAGCAGAATACTGCCAAAAACACCATCTTTGGTTAAAAAACGAAGATTTCGCTGTAATCTTGGCAGCCAGGAATATAATCCTTCCCTAACCCCTATATGGCTTAGGTCTGTGTGACCCACCACTACAGACAGCTATTGGTCCGTGCGGTACTTCCCAATTGGGCAATCACTACCTATTTAGGAGCACCGTACTGTCTACTGTACGGGTTCTGTACTGAGTACATACTCCGGTACAGGATGAAAACTTATTCTTAAATTCGACCATTTGCGCGAGACATATTCATATATCCGTGAAGACAAGATCGGCAACGCCGAATCTCATTCTTGTACCTAGGATTATTCTCCTTCCTAGATTTATTCGTGTAATAGATGATAGGTGCCCCTGAATCGAAGAAGCACCTGCTTTTTGGTCGAAGCCAGTTGCCAGCTGCCGAACTCACGTGGAACCTACCGAGCCCGACGTGTTTCATTATGTACACCAGACAATGACGGCGATTAGACGAGGTCTATGAAGTTCCAATTGCTGTATCTCTTCTCTAACCTGAGCTGCAGCGTCGCCCCCATCCCAATCTTGCGAATCTTTTAGTAAGTCGCTGATATGATTGCCTTACTAATATGGGTCGCTCTCCTTCTTCCTCCTGTATGGGGGAACACCGAAAAGACGATTTTCCTCGGCCCGTCACCAGCCAATGTTCAGTCAAATTATCCCGGGTTGAACGATTTACGGCTTGGTCATCTCAGTCCCGAAAGTTCAACCATTCGCACTCATCTCAGTGTTGAATTCCCCGATGATGAGCTGAGACGCGGCAAGGCTTCATGGTTCTTCCTTCACAACCTGACTGAGGGTCAACGCTATGAAGTGCGTGTTTGCTGGGCAGCAACTGTAGGTCACGCAGGTTCAGTTGAATTTCTTGATACTCATCTCTATCTCAGAACCCAACTGCGTTTGTGCTTGAAGCGTATGATCTCGACACTGTTTTTGGTGCTCCTGATTTGATGTCGGATCTTTCTGAGTACTCATCCACGTTTCAACTTGACATGGAAAACCATATCGGCATCCCTCCCCAAGCTTTTGGGCCAGATCAGAACGACTCCGCCATGCTTCTCAGGATCCTTGCGGCCGCAGACTTCTACACTAGAAATCAGACGCTGATGAGAGATGTTCCGCCTGTCCACGTGGACATCATCTTAGACCCCTTCATGTCAAATGTAGTTCCTCGTTCTCTCCTACCGACGGTTACTTATATCATTGCGGTAGCGATAACCTCCTGGTTCACAGGGAGCTGCATATCGTCATGGATTCGCCAAATTGCGCCGGAACCAGCCAAGCAGGGAATGAAATATCAATAATCTTCTCGTCAAACCCAACACCAACGCTCCAAGGCGCTGTCATTATTATAATCACAACAACTCATGTCAACTCATATCTCATCCAACTTGAATTTCAGGGCAATCCCGCGCTCCATATTGACCACTGATAACCGGATTTCCAAGAAACGAATATCTAGCTAGATGAGACGTTAGGCATCAAGTGAAGAGCATACGAATGGTCTTTAAACCAAGTCTGCAAGCGGGAAGTTGTTGTCTAGATCGGGCTACGTCTACACGATTTTATGAATATCGGTTACCAATTTCCATGGTATCCTGCTTGGCCTCCTTGTTGGCCGTATGGTCCTTGGTTGGAGTATTGATGCGGTGCCGCCGTCACTGGAGGGGCCGGGTACTGCTGGTTGTACGTAGAGTGTGGAGGATATTGTTGATGCACGCCATATGGTGCCTGAGCCGGAGAAGATGTGTATTGGGTTTGTTGTGCTGTTGACGTTAGAAAGCCTGAATCATTCGCAAATCTAGACTGAAGGGTTGTACTACTCACGATATTCATGTGGACTAGAGCTGTGTCCGTAGCTGGGCGAAGGCCCACCATTTCCATAAGGAGGATTTTGATGTCCGCTTTGATGTACTGGACCTGGGGCATAGGGCGGAGTACTGTGTTGGCCATGGGATGGTGGATATGACGGGGCGACGTGTTGACTCTGCGATGGCGGATATGACGGGGCACTGTGTTGACCCTGGGATGGTGGATATGACGGGGCACCGTGTTGACCCTGGGATGGTGAATATGACGGGGCACCGTGTTGACTCTGCGATGGTGGATATGACGGGGCACCATGTTGACCCTGAGATGACGGATATGACGAGGCGCCGTGTTGACCCTGAGATGGCGGATATGACGAGGCGCCGTGTTGACCCTGAGATGGCGGATATGACGGGGTACCGTGTTGTCCCTGTGGTGCTGGATAAGACGGGGTACCATGCTGTCCCGGCGGTGGTTGGTACGATGGCGTGCTATGTTGTCCCGGTGGTGGTTGGTATGACGGCGTACTGTGGTGATTAGGGGAAGAATTGTATGAAGCTGTGCCGTGTGGTTTAGAGGAGGGCTCTGAGGGCTGGTAGGACGTTGAAGGAGCTTGACCACTATAACTGCCTGATTGGCCGGAATTCGAGTAACCGAAGTTTTGCCCCTATACATGTAAACGGTTTGCACCATAACTTCAATGGGATAAAACTTACAGATTGTGTCCCATGATGACCCCCAAATAAACCGGCCGCGCTTCCAATCACATGCCCAGCAAGTCCACCAGAAGAATGAGATGATGGATGTTGCCCACCATGGTAGTTCTGACCCTGTTCGGGCTTGTGTCCCGACTGAAATAAATTTGAAGCCAATTGGCCGACTATGCTGGTAGCAGCACCACCACCACCTCCTCCTGAATGACCTCCAGAGGAACTACCGTGGCTGTTTCCAAGGCCACTGATAAGTTGATCGGCCAGACTAACAAGACCCCCTGAGCTGTGGCTGCTGTTGCCGCCATGCGGTTTTCCTTGACCGCCTGTAAACTGGCTCAATAAAGCGTTTGCGGCAATGTTCTATCACGATGAGACGATTAGCACCGCTCCGTCATGAATGCTTATGTCCCGTCAAAGACCCTAAGAACCAACATACCCCCAAACCCCTATCGCCTGTTGGGCCATCGAGGCCTCTCGAGGCTTCCGGGGGCAAGATGGGTTCCATGCGACCATCTGGGTGCTTGATGGTTTGTGTTCCGTCCGGATGCGTTATGACTTCGCGGGGGCCGGGGACGCCGTAGGGATGCTCGTTTGATTGCGCTGGAGTGCCGCCGGGGGCAGCGCTGGTGGGAATCTCCCATTGCGAAACGCCCGTCGAGAGCTGCACGTAATAGTACTTCTTACTCGATCCATCCCATTGCGCGATCCATCCGGACGGAAGATGTGGTGGCTCGAATGTCGGACCCTCATTAGGAGAGGCGGGACCAGCCATCGCGACGGAGGGGTCTGGGAAGAAAGAATTCTATACAGCTGACTGCACTGGCCGAAGACACGAAGGCGTAGTTGTAGATTATCAGGCGATGAATGTACAGAAAGCAGCCTGCATGATAAAAATGAGACTTATTTTCAGCAGAACCAGACTTGGATGTACTTTATTTAGGACGTGGTATTACGTACCGCTTTTAGTTCTGGGGCAGGACTGGGAAAAGAGGGCGAGACCGACGAGGGGTCCAGGGAATGGCTGGCTGGGCTGGGCTGGCTGGCTCCAGCGGCAATCGGTGATTGCAGGTGATCACGATTCACCACAGAAAGCGGAATACGGAATACTACTACGAGTACTGCCTATCAGACAAGTGTCCCTGCTGCCTGTCTTTTAGTTAATCCGTACATCTGTCCTGATTACGGAATACAGAATCCTCACATGATCGATGCGATCGTGGGTGGTATGAAGTTACACGGAATTGAGTTCCGTTCTGTGTCCGTACTCGTAAACTGTGTTCCGTAATTCGTACCAGGCACGGATTATTTCGATCGGATAGTCCTACCGATCGTCTTGGTCATCATGGCCCCAACTGGCTGCCAGACAGTCGCATTTCCCCGCCGGTCTTGGACCACCTGTTTCTGTCTGGAACACCTGCACTCCATGGGCTTGCCACTCTGATGGGCCATAGCTACCTATGTACCTACCTTATGTAGTACTTCGTACCTACCTAACGGATTACAGAATACGAAGTACAGATTTTAGGTATCTACAGATTAGTGCTACGGATTACGTGCTGTCTGCACACTCTACCTATATTCAGAAGAGCTCCCACACACAGGTATTATAACCCGCACAGAGATACACAAGCACCTGATGATGTAGACTGGAGGTATCTAAGGTATCTGACCATGGAAGGCCGCAACAACCCCGTCGCGCACTCGATGCAGCTAAGAGATTTATACATAAGCCCGGAATGAGTACATACTTGTAGTAATACGGAATAGGGCAGCGTGCGTAATAATACACTACCCGGTGTGGTAGTAGTGACATATGCAGATCAGGTGTGTAAGTCATCCGTTTCGCAGGCAATTGCGTCTCAGTTTATTTAGGTGGTAGCTTAGGTACCTAAGGCAGATATATTCCTACCTACCTCCTTTGTCAGAGTTTTGGATACTGGTAACTGGAGCAAGACCGAACCAAGAAGTGTGTTTCAGTTCAGCGGGCTTCATATTGTCGTCAAGGTTCCCATGCTATCGTACGAAAAGGGTACGGAGGGAATAGGTGATCCGTAATCCGTACAATCCACACATAACGTGCCCATCCCCGGACTCCTAAATAGAGCTTAGGGACGTGATAACTTCTACCTACCTCATACCACTCGACCATCGAAACGAAGCGAAATACCTGGAAGGTTTCAAAGTCGAGGTAGGAGAAGGTAGGTGCACCTGATGCATATGCCTGCCTCAGGTTTGTACGGGTTGTCATAGGTAGATGGAGGTACCTAATAAGGGTACGGATTAAGCACGTGAATGCCCCCGAGGGGACCACGGAATGATGGATAAGCTCATAATGATCCGTACCTGCCTACGTACTATCTGGTATGGAATGGATAATCCGTACATCTGGGCTGCCAATATGTACTCGTAATCCGTATCAGCCTCATGCCTCACTTGAAGCCGTGAACCTGAGGTCACGGCTCATGGTCAAAGCACTCGCCCGGTACCCGCTACCGGTACACGGCGCTAGTGTACGCTAGGGAGGTACCTACCTGTAGGTGGCAGCTGGAGGTGTTTGCGGGTGCATGGACCCATTCAGCTACTTATCCTGCTGCAATATATACCTGAGTGATAAGGTTGTAAATGTATTGTGACAGTACCTTTTGCACAAAGAGATACCTCTTATCAAAGAAAGTGGCGTGGTCTGTCCGTACCTTCCAAGGTACCCAGTACTTTTACGGAGAGATACCCGCCGGGTCCTGCACAACACAACTCAATCATTACGCAAAAGGCTGCCAGTCGCGACCGGAGTACCTGTAGGTCTTCCGTACCTCAGAATCTCTACCTCATTCTAATCACAACTCTTCCCTCTCCACCAACTCTTCTACCGCTTCACGATAATTCCACCAACCTTCATTCATCACTGATCCTCTACCGCCCATCACACTGTTGCTGGGTTTGGCGTACATGACCGCCCAACCCAACGCCGCAGTCTTTACCTCTAATTCCTGACGGCCTGCAAAGTTGACACTGACGGCACAAGCGGCCTGCACCCGCCTGGTCCATCAGCCTCCTCCAGCAAGCCGTGTCTAATCCTATCCACCCACATCCTCCTACCTTCCGCCTCATACCCCAACTGTCTTTACCATCGCCGCCGTACCGGACGTTTCTAGGGACGTTCACAACACAACTACTTCTCTGCCCTTCGATCTTACCCCGCCGACCGTGAGTTGTATGAGGACGACCCCCTCTCCAAACGACTTCGATTGGTCAATCACGAGGCAGACGTTCCGGTGACGAGACGTAACCAAAATCATCATTGCATTGGGACTTCGGCGATTTTCGCAGCTTAGTGGAGCAGTCCAACCCGCTGTGGACGCTCCAGAGCGCTGTATCGAGTTGTTGTCTCGAGTGCCTGACCAACGGTAGTGGAGGGGACGATTTGGTGTTTTACTTCGCGGCTTTGCCGCCCAAACATTCACCATGGGGAAAATCACCAAGGTCATTCAGACGAAACACAAGGAGACGCTGGTAAGCTCAAGAGAACATATGCCGTTATTTGCATTTGCTTAACTGATTCCCTCTAGACTCCTTGGCTGCAAGACTTCGTCGATTCGGCGACGTCAAAACCACTACCTCAATTACCTCAACTTCTCGCAACGTTCCCCTCGCGATGGCCCTTTCCACGCGGCGATCTGTATCATTGGATACCACTTCTCAACCGATTTGACGAGCTCTTGGAGTCGTTTATCGCCACCTACAAATTGAACGAAGAACCTCAACATCGTGATTTCGGTTGTGAAGTACTCTTGAGTTCTTGGGATGGCTCCGAGCTTGACGAAGCTGAGCGCTGCCAGAAGCTTTCTGAACTCGGCTACGAGAAGGATGGAGATGTGCATCTCATTGAGGCGATCCTGAACTTCACTCAAATGCTACTGGATCATTGTGGCAATCGCAGCATTTACGCTAGCAGTGCCCACCTGAATGATCTTCTAAACAGTACAGATTACAGAATTATATGCGCCACCCTCCTAGTCGGCGTCGAGCTTGCCCAACGATATCAGGCCTCGGTGAAGCGTATGCACGGAATGACCACTCGTCAGATACACACCACTCTTCTGTCTAATCATTATAACATAGATCTTGATCGTGTGCAGCAGTTGGCCCAACCCTTTGTAAAAACGCCCATCGCTAAGCTCCCCGAGCTCACTCTCTCCACGCCTAATAACAAAAGCAAGGAAAAAGCTGTTGGGGGAAATTCGAAAAATGTCGCCACGATGTTCGCAAACGATTTGTGTGCGATCGCAAAACAGGAGCCGAATGAGACGCATGATGACCGAACGCGCTGGGACGGATGGGCTGACTTGAAATTGACATATTATCCGTCTTCTAGCCCAGTTTCTCGCGAGCACTCACACCCCGTCATGACGGACCGTGGTCTGCAAAACACTCCGTCAACTCCCACACCGTTACGACGCAGCAACTCTGCAAATGCCTCTCATGTCACCCCTCGTCGTCAAACGCAAGGATTCTCTGAAGAGTCTCCCGGCTCAGCGTCTCGATCTCCCATCCTCGCCCGTGATGAAAGCATGTTCCCGGGTCAAAAGACTCTAGAAATGCCCCAATCTACAGTTTTATCCTCTTCGGTATATGAGACATTGGCTAAATTGCCGAAAGACCTACCCAAGGAAACCAAATATGAATTTCTGAATCGCCTGCGGGTGGCCAAAGCCTTGACAGGAACTGTAGAGTCTCGCCAACAAGCTCTCAAGGCACGGTTGCTGGCCATTCAGAATTTGGCATATATACACGTTGAGTCGGCCTTCATCGAAAAGGTGTTGAGACTGGACAGTGACGAGCCACGCCGCTTTCAGTTGGTTTACCAACTAGCTGAACTTATTCACCCTGGTGCAGATGGTACCACGCAGGTGCCCTTGGACCTTCAGTCAATTGCGCTCTCTCTCCTCGAAGCGATTGCGGCGTTCCACTCAAAGATCCCCGATATATTCTCCGCGTTGAATGCCACAGTTAATCACGGTGTGCTTCTCTATATCATTCGAAGGGCTGTGGCTGAGATGAAGGAGGATGACGTGGGTGATCGATCGACCCTGAAAGACGAATGGAGGGACAATCTTTTTTCCCTCACGCTCCATATCACTATGGCGATGGCAAATACATCTATGAGGAACACTCCTGAGATAATATCAGCTGGTCTGTTGGACATCCTGGTCGAGATCTTGAATCTCAGATCAACCATTGCTGAACGAACGCACGGCACACTGGTTGGGTTTCTGGATGGTCTCGTCTACAATGTTCAATCCTCATTTCAGAGTCTGGCCTCTGCTGATGGTCTCGATGCGATTACAAATTTGATCACACATGAGGTGAATCTGGCCAAGCAGCTCGTTGACGATGGGAAAGGCACCCCTGCCAACTACAAGTCTCAAGTTGTAGATTACGACATCCCCTTCTACCAGCAGCAAAATCTCAAGTTCCTGTTGAAATTCATTCATCATCTAATGTCGAATACGTTCACTTGGGGTGGAAATACCGATCGTTTGCTTCGTAATCTCGTGGACAAGTCTGATCTCCTCCGCAGTATCCGCGATATTATTGAAAACGTGAGACTGTTTGGATCGCTGGTTTGGACGACTGCCGTTACTATTCTCGGTGATTTCCTCAACAATGATCCAACGAGCTTTTCGGCTGTCCTGGAAGCCGGACTTATTCAAAGTTATCTCACTGCTCTAACTGGTCGTCCTATAACCGCAGGACATAACGAGGTGTCAGGGGTCCCAACGCCCGAGCCGACCAGCGAAGACAATCATGAATCACCAGGGAATTCTACCGTGTCCGATGCAATGGAACCTGACAATCGGCCACATCCGCCCCCGCCAGACGTTCTTCAACGACCCCGGGACCATCCCCTTGCTGGTGGAATTCTTGCGTCTGTCGAACCTATCTCAACTGTGCCTGTCGTCTTGAACGCCATTTGTCTCAACAATTTGGGCATGAAGATGGTTGTGTCTTCACAAGCACTCGATAGCTTCTTCGAGATCTTCGAAAGTGCAGACCATGTTCGGATAATGGCCACGGACGACAGCCTCTCCCACAATGTAGGAGGTAGCTTCGACGAGCTTGCACGCCATCACCCTTCTCTTCGGTCTGCTATTGCCAATGCCGTTCTAGATATGATAGCTCGAGTCACGCACCTTGCCAGAGTTAAAGCTGAAGAATGTAATTGGGGAGCTAAGCTCCTCGTCAAGGATTCAGAGCAACGCGATTTGATTGCAGACGAATCACTTCTTCGCCTTATTCCCAGCCTGTCAAAGAATGCTGGCAACACTACTGCTGTTGATGAGTCCGACGTCCGCATGATTGATGTTGACCTTCCAGAATCAGAAGATGTGGACAATTCCTCTGGGCCACGGTCAGCTCATACCTCCATCGTTCCATACGTTGAAGCCGTTGCTGGCTTTCTGTCTCACTACATTAGCAATCAGAGTTTGAAGATGAGCCTGATTTCGAATGGTGGAATTGAGCAGCTTCTAGATCTTTACACTTCCCCAAGCTTGCCACCTAAACATAATGGGGCAAGGGGCCTTCAAGGTGTATTGTCAGCATTGGTTGAATCGTCTCCAATCATTGGTCTGCCATCATTGCTCAAGCGCACACATGAAGCGATCAATGAGCTAGATGTTGTTGTTAAGGCTGAAGATTCAGCTGGCTACTTCAAGTCGTTCCTTACACAAGATACGGTTGTGAATGGTCAGACTACTCCCGAAGTTGCGAAGCATCTAGCAACCGGAACCTCCGTTGTCAAAGCGCTGCTCAATGCCCAGTCCTTAATGAGGGTTCTTTATCACTCTTTCCCTTATACATCAAGGACTCCTACCGTTACCCTTCATGCAGTCAATCTATTTGACTACCACAGCCGCCTGATCAGATCCTTAGGCCCCCTCATTCGTGCTGTGGTTCGTGAAGAGACGGCGATCTCAATCGTCGTTCCGCAGAACTGGTACAGTCAGGAGAATGAGGGCCAGCAGAGCACGCCAGCCAGCGCCCCAACTAAAATTGAAGGCGAAGGTGGATTTAACGTTCAAGACCTTGCTCAACTTAACTCCTATTCATCAGTTGATATCTGGCAATGGGCACAGGGGAAGCACATCGTGTCAGGCCAGGAGGCGCCAAAACTCCCTGATTCAAGCCCACAATACCGCAACTTCAGAACCCTCCGAGCTGTATTTGATTCTATGTTGTCTACCACGCTCACTCTGTTGCAGACATACGGAAAATCGCTTCTCTTGAGGCGAGAGCGCGTAGCCAGCATCAGGTCGAATCATGTGCAGCTCGCAGAGGACATCGCTCTCACCATTCTTCAACAGCTTCGAATTCCCGATCATGAAGGCACAACCAGAGAATTTCAGTATTGGTGTGTCATGATTCATGCCATAAACGAGCTTCTGGTCAATCCCTCTACAGAGAGTCAGTGTTTATTTCTCACCCCCTTGTCGTACTGATTCGCTAATTTGTACAGTCCGTCCCGAGCGACCAATTCAGCCTCAGAATATTATACCAATGTTGTTGGCTTTGAAGAAGCACGGCGGTCTAGAGTCGCTCAATTCAATGCTTGTCAAGTTCAAGAACGCAATTTGTCAGCACAACGTTGACGACGATGTGATCAGAGCGAGACTCGCCGCATTCGGTCTGAAGAAGATTTTAGAAATATTTGCCGTACTCGTTAACGGCAAACCAATCACCGAGGCCGTCGCGTGCGTAAATGTCCTGTCGAATCGGGTTACTGGGGGCGATCGTAGAGCGGAGTCCTCCGTTGCACCGAATCTCGTCATAGAACTCAGGGCAGCCATACTACCCATGGTGCAAGAGCTATGGGAATCGCCTCTAATTGAGAAGGGCCCAGGCATAGCCGTCTCCAGGATCATCGAAATCCTGAAGTCCGTATCTTCTGCGGACTCTGAAAACGGCGCGTATAGGCGTTCAGACAAGGTTTGTTCACTGATATTGAATCCAACTTCCCATTGAAATTTGCGTCTGACTATGTATTAGAACCTGCCACCTACATATTTAGAGCCTAACAACGTCAGATTCCCATGGTCTTCTCACATGCCGGAAGTTAGGCATCTTGCCGACAGTTCCAACTATTCAGATGATCTTGTACAGGAAGCTGTCTATCGTAGCTTTGGCAACCACCAGATGGCTGCAGAGTACTGCAACCTTCATCGACGAGGCATTGCAGGCACCCGGAATCCTATTCCTGAACAAGATATGCCCACAAGTCTGGAAAGTGGATCTTTGACTGAACGCAATCATTCAACAGACGATGAAGCAATGGTCCTAGATTTACCCGCAGAAATTCCTCAAGGTATTTTAGACGACGAACTTATTGGCGAATTCCGAGACGATCTCCGGGATGCTACTGCATTGCCCACCGGTACTGACCGGGACACTCCCATCCCTTCTGTTGCACACCAGGAATCTAACGGCCAGGGATCAACGATCGCAAGTCCAGCGCAAGACCCTTCGGCAGTCGCCAGAACGGAGCCACGAAACGACACGCTCGTGGCTAAGGAAGACCTGGATGAAGAACGAGCCAAGCTCCGCTCCAATTTGATCGATAGATGCTTGGATGTCATAGGGGCCCACCCAAAGACTACCTACGAGGTGTCTGAACTGATTTCATCTGTTTTGCGGGTCCCAGGTGACGATACATCTTCCAGACAAGAAATCGGCGAAACGCTGGTTAATGCGCTGATGTCCTTCGCGATGGATGATGACTTCAAATCTAACGGGGCAAGTATTGCCGCTTATGCTCATCTTCTCTCCCTGCTCCTCCAAGAGAAATCATTCCTCAAGTCCAGCATTACCATTCTGAAGGAGAACGTGGGCGAATTTCTCCGATTCCTTGAGACTGCAGGATTCTCTTCGACCGAGGAATTACCGCCCTGGATTCCCTACATACTTCTTCTATTCGAGATTTTACTTTGTGATGATGAGCAGCTTGGCGAAATCACATGGAAGTGTCCGGAACTGGAGACCGATTCTATTCAGCCTCTGAACTGGGCTCCCAAAGATCTTAATGTCAAAAGCGATGATCGGCAGACTCTTCTCCATTCGATTCTCGAAATTCTCCCACGTATTGGCAAGGAAAAACCGCTTGCCATCTCTGCCCTGAGAATCTTGGTCATTCTGACTAGAGACCGCGGCATTGCTCGACAGGTCGGCGACAAGAAGAACTTACAACGTCTGTTTGTTTCTGCAAAACAACTGTCTGGAGATGGAGCCGGCCGTCTTGGTGAGGCAAAAATTACCTCCTACATATTGACCATCTTGCGTCATGTTGTCGAGGACGAAGAAGTCATCAAACAAATCATGCGTAGTGAGATACGCACGTATTTGGACGGAGCACGTAACCCACGCCCATTGGAACCGACCGCCTTTCTACGGCACTTTTCGAACCTCGTTCTTCGCGATCCCAGGCTATTCGTTGAGGTCAGCAACGAGCTATTGAAGTTGAATCGATGGTATCCTCGTGATGGTAATTCTGCTAGGCACCAATTAATCCTTCTGAAAGAGGCGCAAGTAGAAGCTACCAGGGATGAGGTTGCCCCTACTGTTCGAGCTACAGAAGATCTATCAATTCAGGACATCAAGCCCTCAACAGAAGGAGACGAGAAGCATGTGGATGACGCCACCAAAGCTGTCACGACAGATCTGAAGCGTCCTGTTGTTGAAACTCCAGACGGCGTAATACATTTTCTTCTGTGCGAGCTGTTGAACTACAAAGAGGTAGACGATAAGGAGACGTCCCCGCTCATGAAGGATTGCTTGCAAAGCGGCGACCAAGGCTCTACTTCTTCTGAAGGATCTAACGAGAATGGAACCCGGACGGGCGATACCAAGGACAAGAAAACCAAACCCTCGTTCAAGGCAGAGGAGCATCCCATCTTCATATACAGGTGCTTCCTTCTTCACTGTCTCACTGAGTTGCTTCGAAGCTACAATCGTACAAAGGTTGAGTTCATCAACTTCAAGAGAAACGCACCACTTTTCGCCAACACTCCTGTCAAGCCTCGGTCTAGTGTGCTGAACTACCTCCTTAACGATCTTCTTTACCCAAGTGGTATTGATGGCCCGTTGGAGACCATCATATACAAGAAGAAGTATGCTACGGCAATGCAAACGCAGACTTTACTGGTAGCGCTTGTTAGTAGGACTGGCGAAAGACCTGTGGACCGGACTCGAGACAAGTACGACTATGATGATGAGCCTGACCTACTTTTCGTAAGAAAGTTTGTACTGGATACCATCTTGAAGTCTTACAAAGATGCCACGACGTCAAATGATTCATTTGACACCAGATATGCAAGAATGCTTGGTCTTGCAGAGGTTATGCATCTCATGATGGGTGACAAAGACAAAGATTCTTCTGCATCGCGAAATATCCCCGATCCTGTTGAACGCTCCCAGGCGCAGTTACGGCGACTGATGTACGAAAAGGGATACCTTGCTGCTTTGACTGCCTCAATTGCCGACATCGACCTTGCCTTCCCGCCCGTGAAGCGGACCATCAAATATATCCTCCGTGTCTTCCGTGTACTGACAAGCACTGCTATTGCCTTGAGTCATTCCAACATCATATCGTCAGTTCCTACACAAGACAATGTTGAAGATGAGCTCATCTCCACAAGCTCTCTTTCGGACATCGAGGACGACAGAGAAGAGACTCCAGATCTGTATCGCAACTCGGCTCTTGGCATGCATGAGCCGGGTAGAGATATGGACCATGACTATTCGGAGGACTCGGAAGACGGTGAGTATTAAATAGTCAAACTATCGCGCGCAATATGCTAACTGCCACAGATGACGAGGAGATGTACGATGACGAATACGATGATGAGATGGCATATGAGTCTGATGATCGCGAAGAAGATGTTAGTGATAGGGACGAAGAAGAAGACTTGGAAGGTATGGGTCCCATCGAAGGGCTCTCCGGCGACCCTGGCCTTATCGAGGTCGACATGGAAGACGACGACGATGATGACGTCGACGAAATGGACGAAGACGATGAGGACGAAGAAAGCGATGAAGATGAAGACTCTGATGAAATAGCTGAAGAGCATCTTGAAAGGATCGATGATGAAGGCAACATGAACGACGATCCTGGGGTTTCAGACTGGGAGAGTGAACCGGATGACGACGATGTTGTTGACGAAGAAGAGGCGGAAATCGACTATGAGGCAGAGGCTCAGGATCTCCAAGAAGCCGACGATCATTTAGATGACGTCGACGGATTGAACCGCTTTGGTAACATAATGCGGGTCATTGAAGATCCAGACTTTGCGCAGATGGACGATATCAACAACCTTAATGAACGCTACTTGGAAGAGGAAGAGGATGACGGTAAGTTTATTGTCACTTTCTATCTAGCGCTGTGCTAACGAGCTATGCAGAGGAAGATGAGGAGGATGAAGATATCGACGATGATTATCCATATGAAGACGAGTATCCGAGTACGTTGCTCAGCATCAGGGTGCGTTCGGGGATGGCTAACCCATTCTTTCTAGATGACCCGCCGCCTCGCGACATTGTTGCTCCCAGTTTGGGATGGGATACGCTTGTAGTCGACTCGGGAGCTATGTTTGCCCCTCGCCGCCGACATGCCCCTATAATTGATCGACTCCCAGTATCTCTTCCCTTCATGGCGGGTCGTGACTTGCACAGCTTTGCAGGTACGTTCAGAGACATTGAGTGATGACCTTGCTCTCACACCCCTACCATCCCCTAGCTGCCGATGAAGCTGGTTATTAATAACTAACACAAAATTAGATTCACGGATACGCAGTGGCCACTCCCGTGATGCACGGACTCCAGCCAACGAAGATGGCATCAATCCTCTCCTCCGCAGACCCAGCGAAACAAACCGAGGTGCATCACCGCGACCAATCAATGTTAGATGGGGCTTACCACCTGGCACCCTTTTCGGAACAGATCATCACGACGCTCCTGTGTCTTTTATTAACGATCTGAACGAGCTCGTCGCGTCACTTCCTGTCCATCTTAGCCGCCATCACACTGGAACACCCCTCTACTTCTCAATTTCCGGTCCCCCCCGCGGACACCTGGGTGATTTACCGTTCCCCTTTAGCATTCAGTCCCGCGAATCGAGGTCCGATACTCGTCGTGAGACATATCAGGAGCCCGTTCAGTCAACATCATTCAATGCAGAGACCACCATGGTGCGTTGGACTGAAGAGGTTAAGATGATATTTGGCTCGCAGTCTCAAGACAGTGTAATCAGACTACTTCCTGCGCTTCTTTATCATCTTGTACCTCCTGCCATTATTGAAGAGAAGAGACTGCAAGAAGAACGACAACAGATCGAAGATGCGCAGCGGAAAAGACGTGAAGAGGAGGACCGAAAAGCGAAGGAGGCAAAAGAAGCCGAGGAGAAAGCCGCTCGTGAACAAAAGGAGGCAGAGGAGCGGGCCGCAGAAGAGGCCGCCGCTGCTGCTGCTGCTGCTGCTGCCGCGGAAGCTCAGGCAGGTGCCGGTGGCGATGACGATGAAAATGGCATTGAGCCGGACACTATGGACGGCATTGAGCCGTCAAGAGAAACCCATGATGTAGCCCATGACGATGTGGGTGTGGTCCAGTCACGTTCATTCACCACAATCAGGGGAGAACAGGTCGATATTACTGAGCTCGGCATCGATCCTGATTATCTAGAGGCCCTTCCCGAAGAGTTCCGAGAAGAAGTCATTCTTCAAACAGTCAGTTCCAGAAGAGCCGAAGCTCGCGAGGCCCCAAGAGGCGCCGGTGAGCAGACAGAAATCTTCCAGGAGTTTTTGGATGCACTTCCAGATGACATTCGTGAAGAGATTGTTAGACAGGAGCGTCTAGAACAACGCCGACGAGACCGGGAAGAGGCCCGACGCCGAGCTTCAGCAGCTGGTCAAGCGGCTGAGGCACAAGATATGGACGCGGGCAGTATACTCATGACATTCCCTCCTGCTCTGAGAGACCAGGTCTTATTGGAGCAGGGTTCTGAAATAGTCGATTCTCTGCCACCTGACTTAGCTGCGCAGGCCCGACGTCTACTTCGCACCACGCACCCTGTTGTTCCCGACGCTGGAATTCCTCCTGGAGTTAACCGCGGGCGAGAAACCACCCAGGCGACTCGGCCAACAGATGAAGACAACAAATCCCAACGCAGAGCGGTTGTTCAGATGTTAGACAAGTCAGGTGTAGCCACTCTCCTTCGACTCATGTTCATCAACATGAAGGGGGGCTCCATTGAAAACTCGCTTAAAAATGTCTTCAAGGACGTCTGCGAGAACCGCCAGAACCGTTTGGAGGTTGTTAGCACACTGCTTCAGATCCTACAGGATGGTTCTACTGACGTAGACGCTGTGGAGCGGAGCTTTACACACCTTTCTATCAAAGCGAAGCAGCCCAAGGATAAAGACTCGAAGATTCAGACTCCCCAGGCTCTGAGACGTGCATTCACCAACATCAGCAGTAACCACCAGTCGTTACAGACAACGTCGGAAACATCGCCTCTACTCATTGTTCAACAATGTCTCGATTTGCTCTGTTATCTCGCCGACCAGAACAACTATATCTCTCCCCTCTTCCTAACGGAGCACGATGGAGTTATCGGCACACTCAAACGTAGCATGAGCCGGAAAGGCAAAGGTAAAGACAGCAAAGCCCAGAAGTACGCGATCAATTCACTTCTTTCCTTACTTGATCGCGATCTCGTCATGGAAAGCTCAGCTATTATGGATAGTCTTTCCCAGCTTTTGAGTCGAGTTACACTGCCGCTCCTCAATCTTGAGCGGAAGCAGAGAGAAGCATCAGAAGCCATCAAACTGTTGGAGGCTGAGAGTGCCAAGATAGGAAACGAGCCAGCTAGTGTCACAGGCACCGATGTGGTATCCAACACTAACCCGACAGCTGAATCGGAGGGCGTTGAACAAGTGACGACATCAGGCTCATCGGATCAAGTGCCTAGCACCGCACATCGTGGAGAGTCATCTGCCGCTCCCGTTGCTTCCAACGTTGAGCCAAAGCCGCTCACAGCACTGGAGAAGAAGCAGGCGGCCTTGAAAAGGATGAAACAACTGCAGCCACCTGCCATTCCGGAAGCAGATTTGACGCTCATCATCAAAATATTCGTGGCCCGAGAGTGCAGTTCGAAGACCTTCAAAGAGACTCTATCCACAATCAAGAATCTCTCGGTAATTCCTGGCGCTTTGCTTACTTTCGGCATGGAGCTCGCTCGTCAAGCCAAATTGCTGAGCGAGAAAATCGTTGTTCATCTCAATGAGTTGTTGCCACACATTCAAAGTGCAGATACCGGCACAGAAATCCAAGGTGTTGCGCTCTCGAAGTTCTCACCCGGCGCCTCTGATCAAAACAAGCTGCTCCGGGTGCTCACGGCTCTTGATCATCTCTTCGCGCAAAAGAAGCCGGACGCAGCTGCAGAACCAAGCAATGAAGAGACGAAGAAACAAGATCTGCTAAGTAATCTGTATCGGAATCCAACCTTCAATGCGCTGTGGGAAAAGCTCAGCGCGTGTCTGATGGCAATTCGACAACGAGAGAGTCTTCTGAATGTGGCCACCATTCTCTTACCTTTAATTGAGGCCTTGATGGTTGTCTGCAAGGACAGCGCTCAAGTTGAGGCGGGGCAAGCCAAGAGCCAAACATCCAAGGAGATGGTACTCTCCAGTCCGCAACCTGAATCTCGTATGGCAGGATTGTTCTTTACATTCACGGAGGACCACAAGCGGATTCTCAATGAACTCGTGCGCAATAACCCTTCGCTCATGAAGGGTACGTTTTCACACCTGGTCAGAAATCCTAAGGTACTCGAGTTCGACAACAAGCGGAATTGGTTCAATCGCAGCGTGCACAATAAGCAGCAGGCTAGTCATCGGCCATACCCGACCCTGCAGCTCCAGGTGCGTCGCGAGCATGTCTTCCACGACTCGTTCAAATCTCTTTACTTCAAGTCGGGCGACGAGATGAAGTTTAGCAAGCTGAACATTCGGTTCCATGGCGAAGAAGGTGTCGATGCAGGTGGCGTCACGAGGGAGTGGTTCCAGGTGCTTGCCCGACAGATGTTCGATGCCAATTACGCTTTGTTCGTCCCCGTCTCCAGCGACAGGACGACTTTCCACCCGAACAAGCTAAGCGGTATCAATGACGAACATCTCATGTTCTTCAAGTTCATCGGGCGCATCATTGGAAAGGCTCTGTACGAGGGACGTTTGCTTGATTGCTACTTCAGCCGTGCCGTCTACAAACGAATCCTGGGAAAACCTGTCTCGGTGAAGGACATGGAATCGTTCGACCCGGAGTACTATAAATCTCTATCCTGGATGCTGAACAACGACATCACTGATATCATCACGGAGACGTTTTCAGTCGAGGATGATGAGTTTGGTGTTACCAAGGTCTCGGATCTCTGTGAGAATGGACGGAATATACCGGTGACGGAAGAGAACAAGCACGACTACGTTCGTCTGGTTGTCGAGCATAAACTCCTATCCTCAGTCAAAGATCAGATGGAGAACTTCTTAAAAGGTGAGTGCTGACTCTAGGTTGAAGATGCTTTCATTGAAGCATTGCCGGCAACAACAGCCAGTTCGTTTTACCGTAGGCTAACTATAAGTGTTGCAGGCTTCCATGATATCATTCCGGCGGAGCTTATATCCATCTTCAATGAGCAGGAGCTCGAGTTGCTGATTTCCGGACTGCCTGACGTTGACATTGATGACTGGAAGAGTAACACGGAGTACCACAATTACACGCCTTCGTCGCCACAGATCCAATGGTTCTGGCGCGCGTTACGTTCCTTCGACAAGGAGGAAGTCGCGAAACTACTGCAGTTCGTGACGGGAACCAGCAAGGTGCCTCTGAACGGCTTCAAGGAGCTCGAGGGCATGAACGGCATCAACAGGTTCAACATCCACCGCGACTATGGTAATAAGGATCGTCTTCCAAGTTCTCATACTTGTTTCAACCGTAAGTTACCGCATTCAGGATCTACATTCCGTTTTATTACATTACACACCTACCTATGAAGTGACATTGGCTGACACGACCTAGAGCTTGATCTGCCGGAGTACGAGAACTACGACACGCTACGCCGGCAGCTTCTGAAAGCTATCACGGCTGGCAGCGACTACTTCGGATTTGCCTAAGGCAGGTGACGAAGGTGAATAGCAAGCAAGCGTGGTAGAGGGAAACTTGACGACTGAGACTCGACTGCGATACAACAGGATGATTGTTTGCTTCAGGTATCCAGAACAGAACAAAGTGAACAGAAAAACGAGCAATCAGGCAGTGATTTACGCAGTAATGGGTAGAGCAAAGCAGGGCAGAGCATTTGCGAAGTACGGTTGCACTGGCTGAGGTTGCATTTGGTATGTGGTGGGTAATAGTTGTCGTTGACTGGCATTGGGCCGACGAATTTGACGGAGTGCAGACCGCCAATGAAGTCGGTTCAGGTAGGGAAAACAACGGCGCAGGACGGCGCGGGACGCGTTCTCTTTACACTTAGAGGTCTTATAGCTATTGCTCAATGAATATAAAACAAAAAAAAAATATGGGTGTTTCTCATTGGAACGTGACATGAAGCCATGAATATTCAACACTTTTAGGGCCGGGTACTGAAGTGAGAGTTGATAAGGGGCTTAGAGCTGCCAGGTGGCCACGGTCCGTCACGAGGTGTCAGTCGTCGCGGGAAATTCTCCGATAATGGGATGGGTTCAGACGACCGGGTACGGTACCTCTTTGTAGGAGGGTCCCTTCCTTAGACGCCGGATCTCGATCGACCGACCGACCTAACTTATTACTTTTGCAACTTGCGAACATCCATCCCATTTATTTGTTTGTTTGTCGCGTAAGCCAGACTTCAGACAAGATGCAGCCCACGCGGTTCCTGCTTAAAGGGCGTTCGGTGTGGAAAGGTAGGTATTTACGATGCTTGATTCCTGGTGAATTGGTTTTGGATGCTGATCGCGATTGTTGCTGTAGGTCCGCATATCGTGCCGTGAGTCCCCTCCCCCCGGCTGGCGCATAGAGTCTGTGCGATGATTCGCAGTCTCGTTCGCTAGAACTATACGATGAACACGAAACCTTTCTGACGAAGGACCTCGCAGTCTCCCCATCCCGCTCACCAGACAGGGCCAGCAGAAGCCCATCCGCACGCAGGCGCGCGCCGCCACGATCCTGCCTAACTTCGTCGGCCTGAAGTTCCAGATTTATAATGGCAAGGTGTACAATGAGATCGAGATCACGGAGGATATGGTCGGACACAAGCTCGGCGAGTTCTCTGCGTGCGTTTACCCTTGATGCCTGCGCTTTGTTTTGGAGAGGAGGAGACGAGACAATGTGTGGATGAATGGATTGGACTGACTGGACTATAGGACGAGAAAACCGTTTATCTGGGCCCGTGGAAAATAGAGGGGGTAGCTCTGTGGATTTTTTGACGATATGATCGCGTACGGACGGCATGCACGAGGGGCGACTATGACCTGAGAACGACCATCGCGGATCGGGTTACGACGTACATCTCCTTACGATTTCCATATCATGGACGGCCACCGGAAACGAATGGCATGGTACACTCGGCAAACCACTCTACGCCCTGGCTTATGGACAAGCTTGTACACTACACCGAATCTACAATGTAAAAACATCGAGAACGAAGGAATGACACCCGCTCGTTTCTCTCTCTACTTTGTCGCGGACATTTATGGACGGAAACAGTTATTGGTGAATTAGACAAATTAAAAAACGACAGAATACCCTTTTCTTTTATAGTACAAACACAACATCACTCAGGTTCTGAGCGATCGATTCCTTAAACTTCCCTCAAAGTGACGACTTGACTGTTAGTTCAATGCAGTCAAGTCTTCTTGGTCACTTTGACAATACCCTTGTGCGAGCCCTGGACGCCTTACGCCTTTCTCTAAACCGCTATTACGCGTATTCCCCTCCGTAGTAGTCGTAGAAATTATGAAAACCCGTAATACGATACCGCCATCCTGGCTGATCGAATACGGGCACGTGTATGTGTATGTCTGTGGTGATGTTGTATGACGATCTCGCCGAATCAAAACACCCATCTATCGGTAGAACTCGCTACGCTTGATGTTGACACCGTATTCACTGACCGCCATACCCAGATCCTCCATGGTGAGAACCGTGCGGTTCTGGCTACCACCCTGGCCACCGCCGCCGTAACCGGGTCGCTGGATACCGAGCGGAGCACCTCTGCCTTGATCCTTTCCGGCTCCTGGCGCTTGACCGGGAACAGTGATACCAGCAGCTGCGCCGAGGTTTCCCATGGGGTTGTTGGCGCTCGTGTTAGACGCACGAATGCGGCTGTACTGGTAGGCGTCTGCGGCAACGTCCGCGACGAACTTCTGTACGGCGAGGGCGATGAGACGCGCGAGGCGGGGGTCTGTGTGTGGTGGTGGCGGGAGACCGGCTTTGGTCATGTAGTAGTTCGTAACGGCATCTGGGATCTATATTGAAGTGGTCAGATGAAAGGTCTTGTGTGCCATTGTTGGGTGGGATGAGATTGAAGGTTCTGGGACACCGAGAGAGAGACCTACGATGGGCGCGTAGTCGTCCATCTTGCCAAGGAACTCCTTCAGCGATGTATCCTTCTTGCTGGCAATCTTCGCCTCAGCAGGGACCGGGTGCACCACGTTGTTCGGCGGTGCGCTGCCCGACGGGACTTGCTCGTTCTCGGTGGGTGCACTCGCCATGGTGGGCAGGCTGTTGGGTATGAGTGCGTAGGTGTGATGATCGCGGAGAGGAGGCGCAGCGGTGACGAAACGAGTTGTTTCGAGGCGAACACGAATTGTTTGTCGGTTTCAAGCGTGTCTTGGCTGGAAGAATGACGTTTCGTGGGGTTGGCAAGTCGCGGAATTCCGCAGCGCAACGCGCACTCGGGATATCTCGAGCACGAGCGAAGGGAGACTAGAGAGGTGTTGCTGTTTTTTGGTAGAGAATCGCGTTAATTCTTGTAATCAGTATTCGTGGTTCAAGGTTGCAATTGGTGTTGACGGGACTCTCGCGGGGAAGATGAAGTTGAGGAGAAAGTAAGCGTGGATGATGGAAGATAGAAGGTAGGATGATGATGATGGCGATGGTTCGCGAATCAACTTAGGTAATGGCCCTTGGCAAGGCTCCTAGCCCTTTACAGCCTAGCGCCATAGTGGGTCCTCTGGGGTTGGCTCGACTTAAAGGATGGCCCGTGCGCATTGCTGTATCGAGGTCCATGGTTAAAATTCCATTGGGCGCACACCGAAATGGTTCTCCAGCTGCAACCACTGGATGCAGGATGCCGTCAGAAGAGGCACGGCACTTTTGCTTGATATCTATGGGAAATCAAGGCTTTGTAGTCCTTTTAGATCATTTATCAATATATATTCAAGCATCTTGAGTCTTGCAAAAAACCCACGAGCTGCAAATGTCTGAGAGACCATGGTTATGAGCACGAGCATGTGAAAACTTCTCTAAAAGTACTCACGTACTCCGGAGATTTCGATACTTGTGTAATGCAGCTACTCCAATGCATTGATGAAGTACTCTTTCTTGGCAGATACCTGTCGGATATTTGCGTTGCACCGGCAGTGTCCAGCGATAGCGTACACTAACAGGCACTTAACTTACTGGCTACTACAGCGCATTAGCAGCTGAAGGCCCCTGTCGGCCGGTACGTGCTCAGGCCCTCAGCTGTCCCAGCAGCCACTGCACAAACCAATCCACCCCGCGATTCACCCCCCCGATTGAAGCCGATTGGACTGCGTTCCGCCCGTGTCACCGCGAGACAAACTTGAATTTTTTTGAGCTACATACGTACCTGCCTCTGATTACCTACTCCTACTCCTACCACTTCCTCTTCCCGTCTTCCATCCTCCTCCTCGCTTCAACTTCAATCAAAGCAACATTGGTAACATTCAGCAGTCCCCGTCGCCTCGACTCGCGTCCTCTGGCTTCTGCTACTGCTGATACATCTACCAAAAATTCATTCTTCTCTTTGTTGTAGTCCTTCTTTTCTTTCTATACCTTTTTCTCTCTCCGACGATCACTATGGGCGACATGGCGAACGAGATCAAGTTGCTTTCCGGCAACAGTCACCCAGTCCTCGCTCGGCTGGTAGCCGATCGGTATGTCTCCTGTTCAATTCGATTGATCCGGGTTTTTCTTCTTATTCCCGTTTTCCCCGTGTCTTTCTCTTCACGTTCTGCGCATTCCGACCCCCATCCCGAACTTCCTTTTGCGCCCCGGTTCATCATCCGTCCATCCGCCATCGGATATCCAACCCACAGCGAACTATGAAGGCCACGGGACTAACTCGAGATGTCGGCGACTAGGCTGGGCATCGACATTGCCAAGACTCTCAGCATGAACTACTCGAACCAGGAGACGAGTGTGACGATTGGAGAGTCGGTCCGCGATGAAGATGGTCCGTCTGATGATTAATTCCGGTGTGCTCCGGATGAGCTATCCTGACCTATTCTGCGCTTTCTAGTCTTCATCATTCAGTCGACCGCGCCTGGCGATATCAACGACGGCCTCATGGAACTCCTCATCATGATCCACGCCTGCCGGACCGCATCTGCCCGCCGCATCACTGCCGTCATCCCCAACTTCCCCTACGCTCGGCAAGATAAGAAGGACAAGAGTCGTGCGCCTATCTCTGCCAAGCTGATTGCGAACATGCTTCAGACCGCGGGATGTAACCACGTAATTACCATGGATCTGCACGCGTCCCAGATCCAGGGCTTCTTCAATGTGCCTGTCGACAACCTTTACGCAGAGCCCAGCGTTCTTAGATGGATTCGCGAGAACTGCGCTATCAACGATGTCGTCATCGTCAGTCCTGACGCCGGTGGCGCAAAGCGGTTCGTAATCCTCCATGACTCGGACGACTCGAATGTCTCAGGAACTAATAACATTCCTCTATAGCGCCACTGCCATCGCCGACCGTCTAGACCGTGGCTTTGCTCTCATTCACAAGGAGCGCCCTCGCCCTAACGTTGTCGGACGCATGGTTCTTGTTGGAGACGTTCAAGACCAGATTGCCATTCTCGTTGACGACATGGCCGATACCTGCGGTACTCTAGCTAAGGCGGCTCAGACCGTCAAGGACCACGGCGCTCGTGAGGTTATTGCCATCGTCACCCACGGCATCCTCAGTGGCGATGCTATCAACATTCTCAACGACAGTTGCCTCAGCCGCATTGTCGTCACTAACACCGTGCCCTTGGGTAACAAGGCCGAGATGTGCAGCAAGCTGTGCGTTATCGACATCAGCCCTACGTTGGCAGAAGCTATTCGACGCACACATAATGGTGAAAGTGTCAGGTAAGTAGCCCGTCGCCGTCCAAGCAAGGACCCCTGAATTAACCCGATACTTACAGCTTCTTGTTCAACCATGCGCCTGCTTAAGCTCTGAGAGGATAATCAGGGCACGCTACGTACAACAGATACTTGGCTTACCTAGGATTGGATCCTGGAAAATACCAAGAATTCTGGCGTGGCCGTTGTTCATGGCAGTGAAAAAAGACTAACTAAACTCGATATCAGGTGGTTAGTCCCCCTTCCTTGCATTTGCAATGCATTGGGGGCTTCTTTTCTTCATTCACATTGCCTTCTATTTCTTTTCTTTTCCTTTTGTTGATACGGGCGTTTATGGTTAAAAGGGGGGTTATAAAATGCCCGCGCAGTTCGCTGAAAAAACGCCAAACCCGTTGCTGCGGTATGAAATCACTACAAGACAGACAGACAAACGCTTGTTCCCACGAATGAATTAAGAGAGACGTGATACATAAATATACGATCGATGAATGGACTGGATGTCCTGAGTTTGTTCCTTTTTTTTGTTGGGTGTTGGGGGCTACGTTGAATGAAGTTTTTAATAAGGGTGAAGGGGCGTATACCTTGAAAGAATTCGGTGCAATTAACCGTCCTCTCCTTGTCAGGCATACTAGTATGAACGACAACAGAAAGGGGTCATGATCAGAGGTGGACACCGGGAATAGGCATATACAGCACACAGCTAGACTGAAGAAGAAAATAAAAATCAATGCTCATTGGGAATCTTTGTTGCGTTTTCATTTGTTAGGTGGCTCCGGCGGGAAACTTTTTCCACGTGTAAGCCATTAAAAATTTGGCCCTATCTAAGCCACTCCTTGATGACCCCGTCCCCGCTACATGCCTGCCTGCCGTAGTCATGAACTTTTAATTTTGTCATGCCGAAATGATATCAACCACAAGACACCGACCGAAACGCCCGCGAAGCATCTTACTTGCGCATGGAGCTGGCGCGTCTCTTACGAGCGTCAGCGCGCGAAGAGCGAGCCTCGGCAACACGCTTGGCCAAAAGCTGAGCGTACTCGCCCTGTAATTGGGGGTTAGTATAACGTTCGGTATAAAGCAATTCGTATAATTGGAGTAACGTACAGCCTCGTCCTTGACCTTCTCGGCCTGGCGGCGCTTGAGCGCAACGCGGTGGCGCTTGTGCTGGAGACGCTGGGGAGTGACGAGTCTCTGGATGCGGGGAGCCTTGGTGTAGGCCTTCTTGCCCTCACCCTTGGGCTGGACCTCACGACGGATGACGTAGTTGCGGACCTATTCATTCAGAGGGAAGAACCCATACGTATTAGTCTTCCAGTGTTCCCATCGTTTCGTTTGTGTATGACGGATATATCCTCTCAAACTCTACTGCGGTGGTTACACTGCTAAGGATTCTTCTCTCTCATCCCGCAGAAGCAACGACCGAGTAGGCGATGACGATTGTTGTTCTACTTACATCGTCATCCTTGTTGAGGCCGAAGAAGCGGCGGATCTTGGTGGCACGCTTGGGACCGAGGCGCTTGGGGTGGACGACGTCGGTAAGGCCGGGGATAGGGGTCTCGCCCTGCTTGACGACGGAGAGAGCGAGGACGGAGAGGTCCATGCCGACGATGCAACCACGGACGGACTTTCTCTTGCGCTCACCGGTGCGGCGGGGGCGGTAGCAGGAGTGGCCCTCGGCGAGGAGAAGGCGGACACGGGTGGGGTGGAGGACACCCTGCTTCATGGGGAAACCCTGCTTGTCGTTACCACCGGTGATGCGGAAGATGTAGCCCTTGAACTCTTCGCCGAGGTTGTCACCGGGGACTTCCTGGCCCATCTGGTAGGAGAGACGGCGTTAGCAAGACTATTATTCATATCGGCTGGCATGGTGGATGAAGACGCGGCGTCGAGGTCGTGGTCGTGGGCATAGACGTAGACATAGACAAAGACGGGCGACGTCGACAGTAATGGCATAGATCATCATCGGGCTGGTCTGCCGGCGAAAGGCTCGTTGCGACTCGCATTGGAGGACCGTCCATGACTATTGGCTGGCTGGCTGGCACAAAAATGTTGCCGCCATTTTGAGTGATGCCGGGGGGGGCAGAAAGACAGGCAGAGGGACAAGGGCGGGATGGGGAAACGTACACGCTTCTCCATGAAGTCGCGGAGCTTGCGCTCATCTTCGATCTCGATCAGCTTCTGGCTGCCATTGGCAGGGTAGGAGATGTTCAGCTTCATCGCGGCGGTGGTGGTTGGCGATCGACTTTGGGTGACGTGAATTGAGAGAGGAAGTCGAGCGTGACGGAGAACGAACTGTCCGAGATAAGAGTTGGTTGTGGTTTCGGCCGTCTCGCTAATCCTAATTTTTCTGTGGGTCCAGCACAAAAATTTGGGTGGGTAACGCTAGGGCACGCGATAGCGCACGGACCACGTTGAGATCCTGATAGCGGCGTTATCGGGGGAGGACCCCACCGGTTTGTACCTCCGACGACAGAGGTACTTCCGGAGGCAGACGCGACTCTGTACCGTCGCGATAAAGGACTTCGAATTGGAGACCAAGAAGTGGTCTTGACAACTTCACATACTCCATTCAATGACACATTCAGTGGCCTTTTCATGACCTAAGGTTCTATTTCATTTTCTGGGACGGTCATGTGAAACCTCTTTAGTCACTTTATATTCTACTCTCACTCTTTCAAGTCAAGATGGCTGCCTCTGTAATTCTTCATCCACGCACTGCCGTCACTGAACCTCAAAACAACCCTTTGCCTCAACTTATACAGACACCATGCGGCATGGCTCTTCTTGAGCTACAAGGTACAATCAACCTTCCAGAATCCGACGGTCAAGACGGTGAGACGGGCAGCCGTGAGATCCAAATCGGCCACATCTCATTCCCAGACTATCACCCGGAGACTCAAGATGCCTCGAGCACCGCCTGGATGAAGCGAGTGCATCTACACGTGGGAAACCACCAGAGACTCACTGGAGAAGTCAAGAAGCTACCAAAAGCCATGGCTATCATTCGAAAGAGAGTCAAGTCCGGGACGGATGTTGAGATGACCGATTCATCATGTGCTGAAAATGCGCAGGAGGAACTGGAGGTCGTCGACATCGTCAAGTATAAGTTGATGTTCTCTAGTCGACCTGAGCCTGTTGGAACCGTCTGAACTAGAGACTAGCTCCGGCAATGATACAATACACGCCAGACAGCAACGCGCTGCGAGACCTAACAGCGCGGAGGGTATTACTGTTGAAGCTTACAACTTGAGCTACTACACTATCTCCAACGCCGATATCTACGGATTGGAGATTACTCGACGACGGGTGTTGTCTGATCGAATGTTCGCTGGCTATGTGTATGACAAGATATGCCATCAATACGGCCAACGAAGTGGTTGAAGACGCCAAAATGGCATAACGACCATCTCGAAAGGTTCCACCGGCCACAGAATTCTGAGAGGCAACACAGCTCTGCTCTCCGCGATCATCGGTCGCTTCACAAAGATCTATTCAACGGACGATGTCTTTGAATTTGGAACCCAGCATTGCGGTTTCAGATGAGATCCTACGACCCCTATATCACGGCCTGATCGATCCCAGATCCGTCCTGGTAGCATTTGGTATAGGTTTGCGCCACGATTCGCATCCCAGCCAATGTCTAAACGTCCAGAGCGTTGGATTTCACCAATTTCCCAGCACTCCTATCCCAGCGGCCACTAGGCAACTTTGGGCTTCATGCTTGCAATGCTCACGGTTCGACCGACCAATATGGCTCAACTCATACATGTTGGGAACTGTTGGTCTGAAGGCATACTACACAAACGTGAAGCCTCTTCTCACGGTTCAAGACGATCGAGTTCCAATTGACGAGAATAACCTATACATATTATGTACAGTACTACAATATCTTGAGCAAATTCGGACCCTCTGATCACCTGGCTGCCAAGTTCGTTCGTTCTTTCAAGTCAATTCCAATTGCGCCTTGGGGATGATGGATGATGATGATGACTTTCGCGATCTCAATGTTCTTAAAAAGCAACTCCCGATCGCAGCACCCAAACGCCTGTCATGCCTTTGTAAAAGAAGCCGTGACTTTGTGATAAGAGAACCTATTTCACCAATTACACTACTAGTCGACGTACACCTCAACACCCACGTAAGCATTTGCATTGCATTACCCTTTATGCGTGCCGATGATACTGTCGCCATTCTGAAGATGTCAAACCACCGAGAGGAAAACTGCGTTCGAAGCGAAAAAATAAAGGGGGTTCTAAGGATTTTACCCCTTTTTATACGGGCAGCTTGAACTTCTTGCCCTTCATGACCCGGGTGTAGTAGATCCAGAAGAAGTCGGAGTACAGGACGGTCTGGATAAGACCGGCAACGATAGCAATCCAATCGACCTTATGGTTCGGCTCGGTCATGTAGCGGTAGATCCAGTTCGGGATGTAGAGTCCACGGTAGACACCCAGGGCGAAGAGGTAGTGTGTCGTGATGGTCTCGGCCTCGCCAGTACGCTGCAGCATGAAGAGCTGGGGCAGGATCGCCACCGACTCCAGCCAGATGGAGAAGGCCCATAGGATCTCGGAAACCGTGTACTTGTAGGGGATGAGGATGGCTAGCACGGCAGCACCCCCTAGCAGGTACTGGATGCGGAAGGTATCGAGGTTCGGGTCGTGGGTGGGCTTGTACTTGGTGGTCATCAAGTAGACGATATAACCCTGCGAGGAGATGAACAGAATCTTGAAGATGATATTGTAGATGCTTTCGGTGCTAAACAAGTCTATCGGGTCTGTTAGTCCAACGTTGGTATGAAGTATGATCTTAGAGAGAAGACATACCAAGATACCGGGTCAGGTATACCATGAGGTACAGGGCTTGTGACTTAAAGGAGATACCGGCGCAGCCCTAAGAAATGCCGTTAGCTGCAATGCGATGGTACATTCGTCTGGCGGCAGGGACTAACGTTCAGCTCCCTCATCTTGTGAAGCAAGATGAGAATCGAGGCCAAGTGGGAGAAGTCTCCTATAACAGCCACCATTAATACACTCAAATTCGTACATTCTGCAAACGACAGGCTACCAACCCAGGACTCGAAATAGGTTCAGCATGATGCGATAGTAGGGGGGAGCCCAGCTCCAAGAAACAGCGATGTGGAAACGCGATGCGCTGACGATGGACGAGTGTGGACGCAGGTGATATCGGAGGGGGATCCGTCGAGAGAGATCGTCGTTCTGCGGGTGTGCGTCGCGAACGTGGTCTGCTCGGATGCGTACAGCAAGCAAAGCTAAGCAAGCAGTGGAAAAAAGAAGAAGTTACGCCCTTCCAATGCTAATCCGTATGTAGTTGAAAGGACACAATGCACCTAAACACGCGATGAGAATGTGATTGGCGAGACTGGAATCCCAGGGCGGCAATCCCTGCCGGCCTCCAGCCTCAAGTGCCAGGTGGCTGTCGTCGCGCTATCCCCTTTCGAGAGAGCTAATTAAAGTCTGGGATGATGTCAGATCCTCAGAGCTTCCTGCCTTCGTCACGTGCAAGCGAGTCGCAAGTCGCTAGATGCCTGGCTTCAGGTCATCGCCGACGCTCAAGCAATTGTCACTTGCGCATTACAAAGCAGTCACTTTCAACGTTTCTACCTCGGTATATATAATCAACTGGTTGTAGAACATTCTACTCAAGTCTACTTGTATATATATCGATGTCTATCTTCATACTTGTTTCTCTTATATACTAATATTTCATTTCAGGTGTCAGAGTCGGTAGGAAGGGTTGCTATCATTCTCTCATCTCACAACATCTTCTATTAAGCATCATCTCACGGCTCCTTTGCGACTCACCTACCTGTCTTTCTCACCAGTAAGAAACAGGGGAGAGTGTAGAATTCAAAAACAAAAAAAAGGAAGAAGGAAAGAAAAGAAAAAAGGGGCAAGATGATTACAATCACCGTAATCCATCATGGCGCAGAACACGCCTTTGAAATGGCCCCCGACGCAACCGTGACCGACCTGGTCACTGAGATCCAAGACACCCTCTACATCCCCATAGACAACCAAAAACTCATGGTCGCCAAACTGGGCATGCTCAAGGCGCCATTCGGCGATCGTCCCATCACAGACCTGCAAAACAAGAAAATCACCCTCCTCGGCACCTCGAGCGCCGAAATCGCCTCCCTAAAAGCCGCCTCCGAAAAGGCCGCGGCCCGCGAGGCCCACCTCGCCTCCGCGCGCCGGAATGCGCCCAAGGCGTACAGCCGGCGCACACAGGAGGACAGCCAGTACACATTCATGACGCTGCGTCCGCTACCCCATCTACCGCATCCGGAGCGCTCCATGGCGTTCCTGGAGCGGTTGAAGGCGGACCCGGGGATCCGCGCTGCCATGCGCGCGCATAAGTTCAGTGTTGGATTGCTGACGGAGATGGATCCGCTGTCGTACACGGAGGCGAACCACGAGGGCGTCACGCGCATCCTAGGTTTGAATCGGGATAAGGGCCGGATCATTGAGTTGAGACTGCGGACGGATGCGTATGATGGATATCGCGATTATAAGACGATTCGCAAGACGCTCTGTCATGAGTTGGCGCATAATGTCCATGGTGATCAGTATGTTTGTTCTGTTATGATGTTCACCCTTTTTTTATGAGAGTAGTGATCTGACATTTTTGATAGTGATCGACAATTCTGGGATTTATGCCATCAGATCGAGCGAGAGGTTGCTAAGGCCGATTGGAAGAGTGGCGGCCACAGCGTGGGTGAGAGCGAGATCTACGAGCCTAGCGAGGAGATTGCGTATGATCATGGAGGTTGGACGGGTGGCGAGTTTGTGCTTGGTGGTGGTGGTAGCTCTTCGCGCGCAAGTGTCGATGCTGCTGCTGCCGGTAGTGGGAGTGCTACACTCACCAGGCGCGAAATCATGGCGAAAGCGGCGGAGGAGCGTATGAAGAAGCAGAAACAGGGGCGGTCAGACGCTGATGGCGATGGTCCTACTCCTGAGGGTTCTTGAGTGCGTGGTTTGCTATGTTAGTTTTGATGAATGGTTTTCATGTTTGCGGCATTTCCGGCGGATACCCCTTTTTCTTGCGATTTATGATAAAACATATAAAAACATATAGATAGATTTCTGTTATGAAATTTTGTTTATTCACGATGATCCATTCAGATATAGATGGCGCATTGGGCGAGATGTGAGTGCTATGATTTTGAAGATAATTAGTCACGACTTCATGACAACACAAATGATTGTAATAGTAACACTTTTCAGTATGGATATGTCAGATTGGTTTTGGCTATTTATTACATTTAGCATTATTCTCTAGGGTATCTGAGCAACGCCAGGTGCTCGTAAACACAGAGTTGGACAATACAATACAGAGAAGCAATGTTTTTTTTACAGCTTCACCAAGTCACCGAACCCGGCTCTCAATGACGAGAGAACAGGAGTGCGTCAGTCCGGGGTGTGAGGGGGGATGAGTAGGCCGTCTCGTAGGTGTGGCATAAAGCTGCTCCCTATTCCTCGCCCTTTTCTGCTTCAGAGCTGAAAACTCCAGTTTCCATGCATCAATGCTTTCGCGGAGGTCCTGGTCGGCGTCCTGGGGTACGTAACTTAGACACTGAACCTCGATGGCCTTGAGTTGGATCTGCAAGTTAAGTATTTCCGTTTCACTCCCTTTACCTTCCCTTTCGCTTCCCCGAGACAGTCAGTATGAATCTTGCTTACAAACCAGAAATGTAAGAAAATCTGGAAAGGGTTATACTGACAGGTCTTTGATACGATCCTCTAGATAGATAATGCGCTGTGCTGCGCGTTCTAACCGTGTAATCAAGAGTGCGTGAATGTGCTGCCGGGATGTTAGCCTAGGTCGAGACGTGCGTGGACAGAAACATGGATGGATAGGGGATGGCTTGCTTCTGTTTCCTCCTGTCGATCACGGAGGTTCAAGATGATGGTTTCCATATCCTTGTGTAGATTATGCGCTTCCGCGATCAATTGCTTAGCCTGCGCCACGGTCATCCCCGGCGCCTGGGGTTCCGTTTCTGTCTCATCCGCTTGGCCTACTTCAATCTCTGGCAATGAGTCTGGCCGCGTGCGGGAGGCGAAACTGGATGCATCGGAAGGCAGTAGCTCAGCTGGATCGGGTGCTTTCCACGAAAGCTCGCTTCCATCCTGGTCTTCTTCCCGATTCAAGGACTGGGGCACAGAATGCTCCGTCTTGGCCAAGGATGGACGACTCTCAGGAGAATATAACACATTCTCCAACTCGTCGACCTTGGCGTGTAGGAGGTTGATGCTCTCGTCCTCGACTGGCTCTTGACTCAGTCTGGCGGCGAGGTCATTGAGACGCTGGGCTAATATATCCCGGCTATCCTGACTGGTGTCCTCCTGGTCTCTATCCGATTGTGGGTACAGGGGTGAGGACGGAGACAGGGAACGGGGAGAGAACCGGTGGCGCAGCGGTGAAAGTGGAGACATGCCCGGGCTCAGGAACGGGGAGGCCAACCGAGGCGGAGGAGTTAACGACACATCGCTGTTATCAGTGCGGTGCGAATGATGTGAGCTCAGGCGAGCATGCCGTCGTCGTGCTGGCATCTGCTCCGGCGTGCGTGACGGCACCGGGCTCCCTCCATCATCGTCATCGGATTCTCCTAGGCCCGCCATGAATGAGACAAAGTAGAATCACTTGGAAGAAGGATGAGAGGCCGAGATCTTGTAACTTGTTGTGGAAATCTACGGAACACCTACAGAATGGCTTGGTTTTTTACATTGCACGGGACAACTGGTTGGAATTGTTAGGCTGCCGGCGCATTAAAAGAAATACCGGCAGTTACCTGGTACACATGTTCCGTGGGTTCCCGGCGTGAGGTCGTGAGAAGACGGTGACGACTTCCTTGTGAATAATTGAAGCCAAGACAGCGTTTTAAGTTGCACCGACCACGTCCTCTTGCTGGCACAGTGCGTCGCCGTGTCCCAATCTCCGTGCACAACACGGTAACAGGCGCTAGGTGAACTGTACGCGCGCTGGCAGCTGGAGGTACCTGCTGGTACATCGGTTTAGCTCGGTGCTGCTTGCCAATTCTTCAGCGGTCACGGGGTGCGTCGAGCTACCTAACTGCGCTACCAAGAAATACAACTGAACGGTACATAGTACCCAGCCTTGAGCATCTCCACAGAACTGTTCAGCTAGCGCCAAGGCCAATCAAGACACCACGCTAGGCCTAATCAGGTAGTATAGACGCGGTCCGCCAATTAGGCATTCGCTGCGCAGTGCACGCTACGGCCGGGGCATTGTCATTGTGAGCTGAGCCGCACAGAACGGTGCGGACCCGTACGGATTCCGAACTACCATCTACCGCTTCCACCGAATAGGTAGGTAGGTATACGATACACTAGCAATACCTAGACACAGCACCGTACCTACTCCGTATCCCGTACACTACCTACAATAACAGAAGGATTCGAGACACGCCGATGTTCGCGCTCTACCCGCCCATGAGACCCCCTTGCACCGGCAATCATCGGTGTCTACTCCCCGGTAGACTCCGAGTCCATTGTGGGTCGCTTGCACCTGCTGTGGTAATTAGCGGGAGGGGCCCGGGGGTAAGGAAGCTAAAACGCCGCCTATAGACATACCTCGGTACATACCTATATCTGGACATATTCATATGAGCCTAGGTAATCCGGAGGTAGGCACGTATGGAGGTGGTGCAACTGCGCTAAGCACTAAGCACCCACACGGCACTAGCCCGGTTCGGCTTAGACCCACGGCGCTAACCGCTAGCGTGGACTCGAGGTGCAGCACCTACGCTGGGAGGTCTTCTTCTCTGGACCGGCCTTTCCCTCGTGACACGATATCGAGTCATCCTCTTCGCCATTAATTCTCCTTCCTACCTATGGAAGACTTCCTCTTCTTCACATCACTTTCCTCTCGTTCTGCATGCTTTTTGTTTTTGTTGTCTAGTCCAGGTCCCTGCACCCCTCGAGTCACCTTCTGCTGCAGAGTACGGAATAATACATTTATTTTCACAGAGCCGGCCAGGTCGTTGTCGTTGTAGTCACGGCGGGGCTTCGCTTCGGCTTGACTAACACCCGCCCCCGACGCTCGCTCCCCATGGTCCGTCTGTAGAAGTATCGCGAGATTCCCAGAAGTTGTCGGAACCCTCCTCTGCATCGGGAGACACAATCGCCTGCCCTTCTCGCTACAAATGTAATTGGGCTAATATCCCTTTGTCCTGCCCATCATGTCGTGGAAGGCCTCCGAGCGCCTGATGGAGACCATCCATCACTATGCCAACTTCCCAGCGACCGGAGTCAGCTTAAGGCAAATGGTGCAATTCGGCGAGAAGCCATCAGTCGGTATGCGTTTCCCGGCTGTGTGACAGCATGTGATCTGCGGTGTCCCGTCTAACCGACTGTCTTCACGTCCATAGGGACCTTGTTTCGGGCTTCCCAATTCCTCGCAGAGGAGCTGCCCATTCGCCTGGCGCATCGAGTAGAGGAGCTTGCGAACTTGCCCGATGGGCTCAACGAAATGCCGTCTGTCAAGAAAGTCCTGGACTGGTATGCGCAGTCGTTCGAGGTCCGTAGCTCTCGGCTGCCCCCATGCATCGCTTGTCCTTCTACTATGACTCACTGACTCGCGCGACTACAGGAGATCACCGGCCTGCCGCGCCCTAGTCTTGCGCGAGATGTACGAGAACGACTCCTTAACCCTGGTAAATTCTACAATGGCAGAGGCACCATGCTCTCCGAAGCGATACCGAACCCAAGTATCCGCGAAGGTCAGTACGCCTCGTCGCCTGCGCATCAAGGCACCGGCAATGGCAAGAAGAACCATGGAGCGCGGAGATACTTTGCCATGGTCGACGACACAGGCGACTGGCCACCCGAGCTCCAGGCTTACAACTCCAAGTTCTCTAATTGCCTGCACCAAATAAAGAGAAGGCACGACGGTGTCGTGACAACCATGGCGCAGGGTATACTCGAGTACAAACGCAAGCGCCAACGCATGCAGATTGACAACAACGTGCAGTCTTTCCTTGATCGGTTTTACATGTCGCGCATAGGCATCCGCATGCTCATAGGCCAACATATCGCTCTGACGGATCAGAGTCACCACCGAGACCCCAGCTATGTTGGCATTATCTGCACCAAGACCAACGTCCGGGACCTCGCCCAAGAAGCCATTGAGAATGCGCGCTTCGTTTGCGAGGACCACTACGGACTCTTCGAAGCCCCCAAAATTCAGCTCGTCTGCAATCCCGACTTGAATTTCATGTATGTCCCGGGACATCTATCACATATGCTGTTTGAAACCTTGAAGAACTCGTTAAGAGCTGTCGTCGAGACGCACGGTCAGGACAAGCAAGAATTTCCGATAACGAAGGTCATTGTTGCCGAAGGCCGTGAAGATATCACCATCAAGATCTCCGACGAGGGCGGTGGTATCCCCCGAAGTGCCATACCCCTTGTATGGACGTATATGTATACCACCGTGGATAGAACCCCGAATCTCGATCCCGATTTCGACAAGAGCGACTTCAAAGCTCCCATGGCTGGTTTCGGATACGGTTTACCTATTTCAAGGCTTTATGCTCGGTACTTTGGCGGTGATTTGAAACTGATCAGTATGGAGGGGTAAGATTATTCTCTTAAATCGCCAGCTTCTTGCGGGCTTAGAACAGTTTTGCTGACTTTCGCCCATTCTTTAGATACGGCACAGATGTCTACCTCCACTTGAACCGCCTGTCGAGTTCATCAGAGCCCTTGCAATAGCAATTAGCAGTCATGAGAGACGGGTTATCTCGAGGATTGGCGCTACCATTGAGAATGATGCAAAAGCGTCTCAAGCCTTTCGAAGTATCGGAACGCAAGCAAGTCGGCGACGCCGAATCCATGATATCCCAGGAAAACAGACACTTCAGACAAGACAGTATCGGCAGCGAGCTGTGAAAGTCAACGAAAAGGCAAAAAAACTGAAGACATAGCACATACGTACATAGATGATCTAACCCTCACGGATTTCTATACTCGGAAGAATCACGGAATAAAGGGGAAAGAGGAGGGAAGAAAGACAACTGTTACGAGATTGGGCCGAACCGGGAATCATGCGAGGGGAAGAAGTTTTTCATAAATAACACATCCCCTCGAAAAACTCACGAACATACCCTCAATTTGTTCGGCGGGGTGCACATTAGGGGGGATTGTTGCGATGGAGCGGCCTGGCGCGGTTTTCCATCCATCTTTATCTTGCTTGGCTATCCCACCCTGTATTTCGTAACTACTCGCTTTTTTGCACTACTGGATGCAAAAAGAGAAGAACGAGGGGAAATACCACCTATTTACTTTTTTTCGGGGAAAGGGGGAGGCGAAGGCTGGAAGGGAATGAGGCAGGGCGGCATGTTTTTATTCACGCATTGAACGTCATGATTAAATACCATCAACTTATATCATGAAAACAATATCAACTTGATGAAGAAGTACGACTGTTTGCTGGTTGTGTAAGGGATTAGGTAGGAGATAGCTGTAGGATTGCTTGGCTATTCGTAGCTCCTCCTGAATAGCATCAACAGGCACCAGAATACAGAACTTATTTCAATCTTTTCTTTTTTCGAATTCGAATACCTATGCATGTGCGTGTAGGTCGTAGACTATATAATACAATTTCCGAGGTAAGAGAATCGGTATGGAATTCAACGCAGTAATGCACACAACAAGTCCCAATCCCTCCCGTCCATTCATCCCATCCATCCATCCATCCATCCATCCGCCTGGTTTCCCAGGCGGAAATAAAAACGAATGAAGTCGTCATCCGTGTAAGCATAGGATGGATACCAATGCGCCCAACTACCAAAGTCCCGTCCCATCAAGTTATCGTTCCTTCGTTTCCGTCTTGTTCATTTTTTTTCTTCTTACAGTGATCTCGTGAAGGTTCAAGCCTTGTATAGGAGATCCAAAAAGCCGTTTGCCAGATCGACAACGACGGCCTTATTTGGCAGAGATCCAGCAACACCGTATAGCGCAGCAGTGTCGCCGGTGGCCTTGCCCTTCTGTCCCTTTCCTTCAACGGCGCGCACGCGCTCCTTCTCGCGCTCGGCTTCGATAACGATCTCGAGATCGGCAACGAGACGCTCCCAAACTTTCGTTATGGGCATGGTGACGGCAATATGCATCGCCGGGGGATTCTGCAGGGCATTGAGATGCCAGCCCTTAGCTGACATGGCGTCGGCGATGTCGTAGATGTTCAGGTTGCGTGCTGTGAATGCGACAACGGAAACGAGGGGTCGACCGATGATGTCTAGTTCAGCGGCGAGCGCGGGTGACTGTGTGATGTGTTCCGCGATCTTCTTTGCGCAACCCACAATCTTGGCGCATGCGTCAATATAACCCTCCTCACCGACCTTCATCATACTCGCCCAGCATCCGGCGATCAAAGCGCCGGGTCGTGAGCCTGCAATACCAGGCGAAGCATACACACCGCCGGACCAGTCAGGCGATACGAAATACTGGTAAGTGCGCAGCTCTTGAGTGCGGTAGAGAACGGTCGAATTGCCCTTAGGCGCGAAACCGTACTTATGGGTGTCGCATGAGATGGATGTCACGCCCTTCAAACGGAAGTCGAACATCTCGGTTTCAAATCCAGCCTTCTCGAGGAAGGGAACAAGGAAAGATCCCAGACAGCAGTCTACATGAAGGGGTAGATTGCGCTTGAGCGCCAACTTGGATAGAGCCGATATGTCGTCGATGATACCGTGAGGGAAGTTGGGTGCGGAGCCTACAAGCAGTACTGTGTTAGAATTGATGAGTCGCGAAACCCGGTGTATGTCCACTTGATGTCTGGGCGCCGGGCATGGCACGAGGTGAATCTTGATTTTGAAGTAGTCTCCCGCCTTACGGAATGCCGTGTGCGCGGTTTCCGGTAAGATCCTATATCAGTATCGTGTAAGTAGCAATGCGCAGAATGCAAAGAGTGCCCAAAGAAATGGGAATTGGCGTACATCTCGGGCTCAGTGATGCCACGTTCAACGTAAGCCTTTTGCCGAGCACTATAGCAAGCCATGAGGATACTCTCAGTACCGCCGCTCGTCGACACACCAGCGCCAGTAGGCGGCGCATGGAACATAGAGAGAACCATAGCAACAACCTCGGCCTCCATCTTTCGGACACCAGGGAAAACATCGGGATGGATCGGATTCGCGACCGTGAATTTTCCGTAGGCCTCAGTCTGTAGCTTCAGCAAGTCGTCTTCACCATGATACACAGCACCAGATACGAAGCCATCCTCCCATCTCGTGTGGTCCATATTGGCCAGCATCTCGAGCTCTCTCTTCAGCGCTTCATCGGACCATCCCTCCTTCGGTAACGACAAGTATCGCGACCCCGTGGCGGGGACTAGCTTGCTCTGGACCTTGGCAAGCGACTCGTTAACTTGCTTGCGAACCTGATTCCGGACACCCGGCGCGCGCAGGAAGTAGCCATAGAGCACACGGCGAACATCGGTATATAGCTCGACAATAGTGCCGATGAGGCCACGACCTTTGAGTTTCCAGAATGTGCGGCGCACAATGCGAAGCACGAAGAGGAAGAAGACGATATTGCGGACCCTACAATGACGAGCAGAAGAAGCGCTCTGGTTAGTGGCGAGTACAAGATTCTTCCCATATTCACACAGAGTATAAATGATCTTGCCAACTAGGCCAAGTGACGAGTGAAAGCGAGGATGAAATAGCTGAAGAGATCGTGCTCACAGGTCGATGTTGATGATCTGCAGCGACTGTTGCGCCGTCAGTCGCGGTGCGCGCTTGACGCTATTCAAGCTCTCCCGCAAGCTGATGGGCATCCGCGACGATCCCGGCATCTTCGGCGGGTTGTGGGAAAAGCAATCGATTATGCCTCTTGTCCTTCACACACGTCCGTCCTGGCTCTCAGTTGTGTGAAGCAGTGAGTTTGGACCATCTGGCCGGAAGGGATGACGAAACAGGAAGCACGCCTCTCTCGGCGAAAAGTTGGAGGATCGACTTGGCTGCTGGTCACGACTCACGGGCAGTCGGCAGTAGCAGTAAGCCGTACAGCTGGCCCAGGCAAGTGCGAGCAGTGGAAATATTTCGTACAGGTGGGGCGCCTTCTTTGTAGGGCGTACCGACGCTGTCGGCCCCTCTTTCTGCGGGGCCGCTTAGCATACGTGCACTAATGAAATTAGCGCAGGGCCCAGTGGCCGCCAATGGCCACGGCGACATCATCATCATCATCGTCACATGCAAACGCAGAGTGGGAATTCTACCTAGGCAGTTGGGTTGCTGTTCAGACCGTCATTATGTGCATGTGTTAACACTGCCCAGCTAAAAGTACACGTGTAGACTGGTGGATGCGATCCCAGATCTTCTCACTGTGATAATCACCTGTCATCCTCCTCACCGATTAAGTAGATAATAATACTACTGGATTAGTTAAGTAAAGTATTATCGCCGAGAGGATGGACCTGAGAGTACCATATTGTACTGCGAAGTATCCCGTACTCCCTGGTAACCACGCTCCTCGGTCTCTAGTGTCGATCTCATCATGTAGCACCACCCAGCCAGGCAGTGCCAGCGAGTTCGTAACCTCGGAATGGCGACAATCATTGACCAATTGCCAGCGGAATCGAAGCTGAGCTTATGCATCTCGCCAAAACCATCTCCGATCTGTCGCATAGCTCAGTTACACCCATTGTGGGGACCAGATTGCCGGATAGATTTTCCCCGACAACGCCACCAAGGCCTGCCCGTAAGTATCATAAACAACGACGAGGTAAGTGACAGATACGCAAAACACCGTTGTAAATGCCAGGTGTTCCTCTCTATCTGGCCCAGCCATGAAACCAGCCGACGCCGCCCCTAAATGATATCCATAAAACGCCATCCTCAATAGCATGCCCAACCTTGCCCGTCCGGCCCGTGTCTTGTCGTACCGTATGAGCCCACGAACCATCTATCATTGTCGAGAAACCCGTCTATTATACCGAATTATCCGGTGAATGTCCACGCTAATGTTCGGCACCGATTGACGCCCGCCAATGTTGTGAGTAACGTTCGGCCTCGTTGGCGCAACTCTTGGCTCCCGTTCCCGAACACTGCGCAAACACAACGGCAATATCACCTTCCCCATACTGAGCACCGTGGTCTACCGAGGAATAGGCATTGATGGTTCGTTGCGGTACGATCGCCATTTTCGAAAGGATAGTGGGATGCCACTGAACAATGTGCTCCTGTGAAGGGTTAGTTGAGAGGCACACCGATATAATCCATACATATGAGGGGAGGAAAAGGGAAGACCGACGAGTGCATGCGTCTCGGCTTTCTGGAAGTTGTAGCTTCGATACATTGGGTCGAACCATGTGTCGAGGAAGAACCTGGCCCATTCGCCGTTTCTGACGACCAGACTGCTTGTCGCTAGGCCGTCCTTATCCTGCGTAATTACCAGGTCGACGTCATCGGCTTTCAGGTGAGAAAAGGTCTTGATGATGCTTTCCGGTGGTACTATCGGCTGGTCTTTCAACATCATGTCTTCGAGTCTTGGAGCGCTCATCACATGCTCTTCCACCTTGGAATTGGGACTCATGATGAGCGCATGCTGGTCGAGAAACCACAGATACTGGCAGTTGGGGAATGAGGTCAACGCGTGTCTCATGGCCACCACTTTTGACCAGGACGCGGGCGCCCCGCCCACATCGTAGTCCCCGGTCTTTGCGAAGAAAGTGCCATACCCTGCAATGCGTTAGGAGCGGGTTTCGAAGCTACTGTACATATAAAGCCTTACCATGCTTCTCAGCATAATGAAGCCTGTTCTCCTTGATAAGCTGAGAGTAGGCCGTGTTGTCGTATTTGTCATCGAAGACAGTGACCACGACCACCGGCGGCTTGCCGGATATCGAACGCGAGCTCGTGCGGTTCGAGGGAGAGAATAGCCATATTAAGGCGACGAAGCCGAGCACCAAAAGCAGCAATGTCTTTAGCTGACTCCTTCGTACCGACGGTAGACGCGATATCCGAGGCCGTGAAGGTGAGGAATGAGAATCCTTTCGTGAAGGATAGGCGTAGTGCATTGTGCCCCGCGACGCGCCGACTTGACGCAGGGAAAGGATGCGACTCGCAGGGCTACTGTCTAGTTCGACGTGTGCTGTGTCCTTGAATTCAACAATGGTAACGACACGTCCTTGTGGTCTCAAGGGGCTTCCGTGTAAGCACCGAAGCTAGTGAGAAGCCCCAGCTGTACGGGCGATTGGCCTGGCGAGTCAATGCTTCTCTGTCCGAAGATCGAGTAAGATTTGCTAGCAGGCGTGGCAGGTGACGTATCGGTTCAGAGATCGTGATGAGACCGAAGTAAACGAGTGAATGGATGAACGGTGAACGGACAGTTGAGATGAGAATGAAAATAAAAGTCCACATATGCGTACATAGCAGTCCAGGTCTCAGATTGAGTCGGCCTCCCTGGCACTTTATCAGATTGCCGGAGCTTCCAAGGGAGATTGAATCGACTTGGCTTGATTCGGCACTGATTAATGTGTCAGGGGCACTGTGCCTAGAGCTAATCCCGGATTGGGCAGTATGAGTACTTCTGGATACCTTGATTCATTATCTGATAGAGAGTGAGTCGAAGTACCCCATAAGTCTATGAAATATGCACGACTGAAATTACCTGCTCGGGTTAGTGCGCATAATCCGTTAATCCGTCAGTTAAGAGCTACCGGCCTAAGCACATAGGTACCTCCGGGTAGGTGCTCCTACACGAGCAGTGTACCTACTCGTAAGCTGCTCTTTACGTACGAAATGGCAGCTCCCTACCTAGATATTCTGATAGGCACGCCGTTTATGGAAAGCGTTTCACAGGTTCATTTGGCATCTTGGCCAATACATTTGCTAGCATCGGTGCTTATTTCGTGGGGTATAATCCGTATTCAGCTACCTAGAATCTACATCAGGTGTGCTCATGCCGAACTCACGACGTTGTGTCATCCAGAGGGAAGTCGTATTGTGAACAACTCTCATCCATACTCTGAGAGGGGACATCAAGTCGCGAAACAACCAAGTTCCGAATAGGTAGAATAATGAATGTATCAAGCTCTTCCAAAGCGCATCTCCCCTCAAGCAGATGCCTAGAACGGCGAAGACTAGCTGTGTCCAGTCGCACAGTCCTAACGGACCGGCGCGGATAGTAGGCAGTAGGCTCGACTTCCTAGATTCTCTGCATTGGAATTTGGACAAGACGTCCGCACTCCGCAGTGAATTCAAGGTATCAATCTTTGCACACAGACTAGTTGACAAGGCATGGAAGAGCAGCTTCTAGGCAACTTAAGAGTGTGCAAATGAAACGGGCGACGTTTCAATGCGGAGTATTCCGTAATGGGATCAAAAGAGAAAAGGGGGATGATGGGCATTAACGCATTATGTAGATACTCTCAATCGTTACCGTTCTTGTTGTCTTCGTCGTCGTCACTATCTTCATCAGTCTGCACATTCAGAATCTTCTGGCTCGCTCTGTCCAGTGTTCGCTCGGTATACTTTCTAGTCCCCTTCCACACAGTCTATGTCGAGTGTTAGTAACTTGGCCATCACGAGAGTGTGGCAACTTACATAGAGAAAGGTCAAGACACCAATGAGGACCAGAGTGAGGTTGATACTCTCCATCCTGTGCCGTCCTGTACCAGCTCTGCGACCCCCTCCGCCTACAAGGCCGCTGGTGCGCAGATTCCACCATTGCCAGGGAGTCATGGCAAGAAATGCTTTGACAAACCCTAGAAGGCCGAGTGAGAAAACACCTTTGAGTAAATGTTCAATCCAGCCATCTGCGTCATCAAGTTCGGTGATGTCTTCATCGTCGTATCTAGACCCGGAAATAACGGAGTCTGTGAGAGTCCCAACGGGATCTAGCCAAAGCCCAAGAATAGGATCGGCCACGAAACCAAGCAAGAAGACAGCGAGGAAGAGAATCGCAAGTGTCATCAAGAGGGAGATGAACGGGCTTCGGAGTCGTTGCGCCCAGGAAAGTCGCTCCATCCGATACCGGTACTTGCAAATATCACACTTGTAGCCCTTGGATGGGTTTTCGTTCATCCAGAGCTTCAGACATCCTTCGTGCATGTACTTTATAGACCCTTTGCATAAACATGGGCTTATGAGACGGTCTCCTTCTTCGGAAATGTATTGCCTCTTTGGCCGCCTGTTCCGGATGCCACCAAGCACGCCGACGTCTTCATAGGTGGGAGGGACCCATTCAAGGCAGATGCGACATTTCCGGCTGTGCTTCGGTTCACCGTCTGCGTTGGTTTCTTGAGGCGTTGTGGGTCGCCTACCTCGGTCATTCCCAGGAGTCGAGCCAGAAGGGCGCACTGGATTCGTGGGAGATGCGGGAGCACGAGGATCTCTGCCCCAACCCCAGTTTGACGGTGCTTGCATTGTAAAGTGATCTGCGATCTCGTCTCTGACGGAAGTTAAAGAAAAAGACGGTATCTAAATCAACGAGCCAATGACAGATCGTATCAAACTAGAAAAGCCTGCGCAGAACTTGAAGATCTAGAAGAGTGAAGACAATGGTGGACAAGTCGATGCGTCGACTCCGAAACACTACCAGTGACGAAGGGCTCGAGTTGTTGGGGTACAAACCATTGTTCCAGAGAGAGCCGGGGCTCGAATGAGGACACGTGTGGCCGGGAATTAGCAGGCCTGATGCTTGCGGTTCAAAGAGACTATGGCGGGCCGAGGAGCTCTGAAAGACTGGATTGGATTGGCCAATAGGAGATATTGAGCAATCAGCCTCTCTCTCACTCTTTTCTTCTGAAGTAGACAACGACTGAAGACTCTGGTCGCGTGTCAGATCAGGGCCGTTCGTGAGCTCACGCTTGGCTTGATGGAACAGAAATCGAGACAGAAATGACAGAAAAAATAAGTCAACGCATAAATAGATAGAATGAGGGCTTCCTTTCAAGCTTGACTTGTTGATTTCATCTCCATTTAGTAAGCCAGAAGTCCTTGAAGCTCACATTATGCGTGTGTTCTGGTCGACAAGGAGTAGATGGAGAAAACGAAAAGAAAAAAAAAGAGCGCGCGATGGACAAAATCTGTGAAAATGGTTGAATGATGTGTTAAAGTGGGGTTAAAGTTGCCTAGAGGTGTCTCCACCAGTTACGGAAGTGGAACTTCTGTGGACATGGACTTGGAACGTACTATTACGTAATTAAACGTATTCAAGCTGATGGACCGGTCGAATTGCTCGACCACCCCGCCTATGTGTCCTGAGTCCCCAGGCTAGACTTCCCTAGAAGCAGGCGGGGTGGTCGAGCAAGCGGGTAGGCGCGATGTACCTACTGAAGTACCTGCCATCAGGTAAGTATTGCCGTGACGCGCGCACTGGCGATGCCTGGAGATGATCCAAAGCTGCCCACCAAGCTGTAGCTCTCCCGGCTTGTATGCTCTCCCACCTGCAGACCAAGACTGCAGTCATTCGTCCATACACACTAACAGTAACAACAACAACAAGGCTCGATCAGCCGTGAGCCCTTCATTTACCCCAACCCAAACACCATCGCCAACTCGCATATTCAACCCATTTTTCTATCTACACATTTCTTGACGCCATCTAGACCTGGGTAGTCATGGCAGACCGCTATTCGTTCTCCCTCACCACCTTCTCCCCCAGGTAAACCGTCTCTCTCGCTAGTACCCAACTGTTTGCTGCGGCTTGGCTGACTCTGATGGCAGTGGAAAGCTCGTACAGATCGGTACGTACGCCGTTCTGTCCCTGATCGTATCCTATTCTACTCTCGAGTCGCATGATTGCCATTGCGAGTCTTTCGCCGCAAGATCTCCGTGCTAACTGCGCGGGAATCAACAGAGTATGCCCTCAATGCCGTCAACCAGGGTGTAACAGCCCTCGGCATCAAAGGTAGGCTCTCCAGCTGCTCTGCCCTGCTGCATTCCCATATTGACATGGCCAGCCACCAATGGTATCGTTCTCGCGACCGAGAAGAAGTCGTCATCACCTCTCACCGATCCCGCTTCCCTATCCAAGATCAGTCTCGTCACTCCCAACATCGGCATGGTCTACGCCGGCATGGGTCCGGACTACCGCGTCTTGGTCGACAAAGCGCGAAGGGTCTCTCACACCAACTACAAGCGAATCTACAACGAGTACCCCCCGACCCGGATATTAGTGCAGGACGTCGCGCGAGTGATGCAAGAAGCTACACAGTCTGGTGGTGTCCGGCCATTTGGAGTCAGTCTCCTGATTGCCGGATGGGATGAGGGTATCATGCCCGATGAGCAGGCTGCCGTTGAAGGCGAGGCTACCGAAACGGAGAAGAAGCCCACTGGTAAGACCGGTGGCATTCTCAAAGGTGGACCTATGCTTTACCAAGTCGACCCCTCGGGTGCTTACTACCCCTGGAAGGCTACTGCCATCGGCAAGAGCGCGACTACCGCGAAGACCTTCTTGGAGAAGAGATACACCGAGGGCCTCGAGCTGGAGGATGCCGTGCACATCGCATTGCTGACCTTGAAGGAAACGATTGAGGGTGAAATGAATGGAGAGACCATTGAAATTGGTGAGTATTTGTTGGTTATGTGTTGAGACTCATCCACTAACAAGTTCAAGGTATCGTCGGCCCCCCTGCTGATCATCTCCTCGGTATCGAGGGCGTCGAGGGAGCAAGAGGCCCACGCTTCCGGAAGTTAACGCCACAGGAGATCGAGGATTACTTGACGAACCTATGATCGCAGGCGTTGTGGGCTTCGCAGGGACTCATTGTACCATAGAGCATTATCATAGAAGGTCAAGATGAACTTGCTAAGCAACATTGGTATTCTTCGTTACAATGAACGAGTGTCGCTGTCCTACTTTGACACCTACAATTACCTCTGCCTTCAGTGACAAGGGGACCTTTGTCCAACTCGCGGTTTTTTCGGCGGGTAAGCCAAGTTGACCGTTGGCGTTCTCGCCCGTGACATATACGCCACCCTCCGAAGTCAACACGATCATGTGCGATTCGCCCATGGAGAAATCTAGGATATCGTGCTCCTCCACATCTACCAGACTAGGGGTACTTGATAGCGTTTCCAGGACTGGCCGGCGTGCTGGATGGCCACCCCAGGCGTAGAGATCGTTCCCTTCGGTCAAAGCCGATGCTGTATAACCAGCCGCTGCGATTTTCTTGATTCTGCCGGAAGGTAAATCTTCCAAGTCCTCGACGAGACCAGGCCTCTCGGCAGGGCTAAGAAAATGTCAGCTTCTGTGCTTTGTCTCAATGGGGGCATCATCCAGTGCTACCTATTAGCCGTCACCTCCCTTCCGAGACTGGCAGGATACCGCTCGTCTCCCCAACTCCAGACCTTACCATCTCGCGCAAGGGCCACGAAGCCTGCTTCGTAGGCTACCAACTGGATGATGTCTCCTAGATTAGAGAATACTTGGCCATTTTCTGCCGCTTTGTACGAGGGTAGAGACGGGTATTGCGTGATTACACCCTGTCCGTTGTATACTTGAATTTCAATTAGTGAACATGATCTGCTGAGTCTACGATCTTATGAAGAAACCCACCGGCTACTAGTTCGTTGTCCGCGATCGCAATGGTTTGGGAGATAAGCTCCTGCTCCAGTCCCAGCTTAACACTGTCGTCGAGAAAGCCGACGCGTCTGAATCCGGAAGAGGTTCTGACTTTTAATTCGAGTAACATAACTAATTAGACCAAGACTTTTCTACCGGTGAATGACTGGCCGTAGTATGTTTTTGCCCACTTACCTATCGTGCAAGTCAAGGACGCATATTCGACTTTGACCAGTTCGTCTGAGAGCACCTTTTGAAATGACGTGATATCGTCTGGTTCCTTGGTCGACTCTTCAACATGAGTGAATTCTAGTTGCCTCCAGGCATTGAAGCCAGTTGCATACAGATTCATCGTGTAATTCGAATAGATACTCAAACGGTGACTCTCTCGTAGTATTTACTTAGTTGTGTCAGGTCACAGTGATAATAGTACGTAGCGGTCCAGTAAAGTCTCTTCCTGCTAACGTGGAGAAGTCACTGACCCAGTTATTTATTGTTTTGTTTGCGACAACCACAAACAAGACGAGACTCTAGAGAGTTGCCCACCTAATAAGAATCTGCCCAATGTGTTTGTCGCAACTTGACTCACATTGCGCCTTCCCAAACTGATAAAACCGTGTAAACAGAATTGTCCCAAGTCAGAAGGGTCGGACTCTCTTTAGGTAAGTGCATTCCGTAGGGAAGCTATCTTCCGGGTCGTAGATTCCGTATCTTCATTCTCGCCATGTTGTGTTTCGTAATGCGACTGCCTGTTTTTTCGAGTCAGTCCAGGCAGGTGCTGCCCGTCTTCTGTGCTAATTCTCCCTACCCGTCTCACTAAATACTATTATTACTGTGTCAACGGAGTCTACCAACCAACACCTTTGGTCAAAACAACCACTGAGTCTCAACTTCATAGATCCACTACGGACTACCTTTCCTACCCAAACACCTACCTGATACGACCTTACCTTTTACCCTCTTCACCTGCGGACTGCAATTGTTGCATTCCGTACTTGTTCTTCCGTCAGGCATCGGTATTCAAATCCGTTTGAATGAGTGCGCAGAGATCCAACCATCAAACGCATCCGACATCTCTACAGGTACGTATTATGATTATTTCTGAGTCCAAGCAAGTCATCCCGGGTCATGCTGCGATGCTTGCAAGTTGAGGTTCCAGTCACTCTGATTTCTCCCCTCTCTGTCTGCTTTGATACCCCGTCAACCCTTTCCTGCGCATCTCCATCCCTACATTTCTGCCGTCTCATCCTCTCTCACAGCATCGACAGCTGCTTGCAACCATCAGGACCCTTCAAAATCTGATTTCCTTGTTTTGTTATATACAAGCTGACAATTTGCCCTGTTCGACGAGGTTAGAACGAAAATGTCGGCCGAGCCCGGCCTTGAGCCGGCTGCCGAGATGGATCTCACTGCAGATGGGGTCGCAGTGGTCGACAACTACTACGACGACATAGCAAGTGTATCAGATGAGAGCAACAGCGATGAGACTCAGCTGTCTCAGAGCCAAAATGAGGATGGCTTTGTGTCTGAACAGGTCACGTCTGTGGAGGACACCTCCACGGCCGAGCCCGTGACCGACACTGTTATCCATGCTCGTGCTTACCAGATGGAGATGTTTGAGAAGAGTCTCCAGCAGAACGTTATCGTTGTGGTAAGTCAAGACTGTCGCTTCGTGTGATCTAAACCCCTAACAAACGGCGCAGATGGATACAGGCAGTGGAAAGACGCAGGTGTAAGTTCCTCCCATTGATGATCCCCCTCAACTTACCCGTCAACGTTTCTACATAACTGTCCGAGTATTGTCTGACCATGTTGGCGTTGTTCTAGTGCCGTACTGCGCATTCAAGCCGAGCTCAAGAAGGAGTCAGACAAGGTCAGGATCCCCATTGTCGATGTTCTCCCCTTAGGCTGACATGATTGTCCAGATTATCTGGTTTCTTGCGCCCACTGTCGCTCTCTCCGAGCAACAATACAACGTTATCAAGCCTCAGATTGGCGCAGCGCAAATCAAGCGCATCTCTGGCGCTGACGGAGTCCAAGCCTGGTCTTCTACTCGTATCTGGGATGACTTTTTGCTCGATGTTCGCGTGGTAGTATCAACCTACCAAGTCCTTCTTGATGCCGTACAGCACAGCTTCGTCACCATCGACAGACTAAGTCTCATCGTCTTCGATGAAGGTGAGTCTACCATCCAGTTTTACAAACCGGTTTTTCAATAATTAACACTATACTAGCACACAACTGCACGGGAAAACATGCTGGTAGCAAGCTTATGGAGAAATACCGACTCCATAAAGCGAATGGCCTGCCGGTCCCAGCTATTCTTGGTCTTACAGCCAGTCCCGTCATGAGATCCGATCTCCGAAGTGTCGACGAAATCGAGCAGACTTTGGATGCTGTATGCACGACTCCGACTATCCATCGAGAGGAACTTATGAGGGTTGCCAATCGACCAGTCATGAGTCGCATACACATCCCAGCCCCCGATTCCCTGGGACTTACCAACAGCATGACAAGTTTAGCCAAAGCCTGCGGCGACTTTGACATTTACAAGGACCCGTATCTGTTGCACCTGCGAAAGGTCGGATCGCACAAATCGCTCAGCAAGCTTGCTAGGATGATAGAGAGAGGCGAAACTCCGATGCTCAAACAGTTGAGGTCGTTTTGCCGTCGTAGCATGGAGATCCAAACACAGCTTGGAGATTGGGCTGCCGACAGTTTCATCTACAGGGGCGTCACTCGTTACTTGGAATCGGCTGATCCAGATCTCGCCTTGGCCGATCCCATTGCCGCGGCGGAACATCAGTACCTCGAAGAAGTACTCCGCAAAGTCGAGATCGAACCCCCTAAATCCTTCGACGAAGCCAGCACAACCGACCGCTCGTTCAGGTTCAATACCCTAGTCGAGCAGCTGCAGTCGTCTCCTGACGGTACACGCTGCATCATTTTTGTCCTTGAGACTACCGTTGTGGCTGTGTTGTCTCGAATGCTGTCGGAGTTCAGTCCTATTCGCAGTCGTTTTCGAGTCGGCACGATGATAGGTGCCAATACCTATGCGCAGCTTAACCCAAAGCGCGCTCTCGGAGATCTACACGACCTAGACAATCAGACTGGTCTGGAAAAGTTCAGGGACGGTACAGTGGACATATTGATTGCCACCAGCGTGGCAGAAGAGGGCATCGACGTGCCGTCCTGCGACTTGATCATCAGCTTCAACATGCCGGCCAACCTGAAGTCTTACATTCAGAGACGAGGCAGAGCCCGAATGGAGAACTCAAGTTTCGTCCTTCTCGTGGACGAAACGTCAGGTATTCGCAGAGACTGGACCATGTTGGAAGCTGAGTTGCGAAGTGTCTATGAGGATGAGGAAAGACTCGCTCGTGAGACTGCCGAGCTCGAAGAGTTAGCCCCGGACCCCGAAGTCCCACCCTTTGTCATTGAGAGCACCGGAGCCCAGCTGGATTTTGATCAGGCGAGGTCGCATCTCGGCCATTTCTGCCAAAGGATCACGTCGGGAAAATACGTTGAATACCACCCCTACTACATTGCGGAAAAGATTCAGGATTCTTACCATGAACCTCCGCGATTCAGGGCGGTTGTCCATCTGCCTTCCTCCCTCCCGGCGCATCTTCGTCAAGGTAAAAGCGAAAAGCTGTGGTACTCGGAAAGAAACGCCTTCAAGGATGCGGCGTTTCAAGCATTCAAAGCCATATACGCGGCTGGCCTGATCAACGACCATCTGATGCCACTTCTGGACGAGGGATTAGGTGACATGGAGGCACGAAGCCCATTGATGGCCGTCAGAGGTCCCTGGAAACCCTGGGTTGGCATAGCTGAACGCTGGCAGAATGCGAAGAAAGTGATTCAGCGGGATATAATCCTGCGAGATGGCACTGGTACCGTGCTCGCCAAGTTTGAGGGGTCTCTGCCCGGTTACTTCCCGTGTCTGGCCCCCTTTAAAATCTACTGGGACACGGAGAATACTTTGACCATCGAAACAAGCGAGACGTCTCGTGTCATCCCCGTTTCCGACTTGAAGCCGGACCAGAGCGCAGCTCTAGTCCACTTAGCATTCGGCTATCGCTGGCCAATCCAAGACTTACCCCTTGTCCTACACCTACGATCTCCTGACCAAGAAATCGTATTCGGTCAGAATAGTGGTCAAACGGCTGCTAGTGACTGCACTCTCAGTCCCAACTTCCTTGCCAGAGACGGATCAGGACATCCTTTTGTTTTCGTTGAGAAGTTGCCTTCTCGACCTACCTCTGATCTGGTGAAGTGTGTCGTTCGACTTGATATTGCAGGCGAGGAGATCGAGGGTCCGTGGCTCTTGGTCAAGAAGTGGCGCCGACACCTCGATTGGCTTCACGGAGGCAACGCCCCTGACTGGAAGCGCCTCGCAATCCCCGAATCGCTTTGCAAGATCGACACCGTTGATATCTCCACGGTTTCATTCGCAAGCTTCATACCCTCTATGCTCCACATGATAGAGCTCCGTCTCGTCGCCGAGGAGCTTTGCAACACTATCCTGAAGGACATTGGGTTCTCTGATCTTTCTCTTGTAACCACCGCTATATGCTCGCGTGGTGCCCAAGAGGCGACTGATTACGAACGACTCGAGTTTCTGGGAGATGCGACTTTGAAGATACTGGCGACAGTGTCTGTAATGATCGAGCGTAAGTCGAGAGCTGCTCTCATACTAAATAACCCATCATGCTAACAGTAGGTATTACAGACCCCTACTACCCAGAAGGATACCTCAGTGCACAAAAAGATAGGATCGTGTCGAACTCAACACTGTGCCGTGCTTCGGCTGAGAAAGGCCTGGATCGGTTCATATTGACGAAGACATACACAGCAAGAAAATGGCGCCCATTATACATCCAGAACTTCTTGGGCGAAGACACAACTACCCCAGAGGAAATAGAGATGTCAACGAAGACTCTTGCTGATGTAGTAGAGTCGCTGGTCGGCGCCGCATTTGTAGACGGAGGTCTGCCAAAAGCCATGGCCTGTCTGGGAACCTTCCTACCCGATGTAAAGTGGTATAGTCTCGTCGAGGGCCAGAAGCTCATCGCCGGCACCAGGCCTATCGTGACAGAGATTTCATCCGATTGCATTCTTCTGGAGCAACTCATCGGTTATTCCTTCAAGAACAAGGCCCTCTTGACGGAGGCCATCACTCACGGCGGTCTCGGTCTGTACACGGATACCACCATGGAGCAACTCGAGTTCCTCGGCGACGCCATTCTCGACAGTTTAGTCGTCACGACGCTCTGGGAAAACGAGAAGGAGCTCACCAATCACCAGATGCATCTCTTGAAGACGGCCACCGTTAACGCCGATCTACTCGGTTTCCTAGTCATGCAATGGCAAATCACGCAAACCACCACATCCTACTCCGTAAAGGACCAGGCCATCGTCGTCGAGGAAAAGCCCGTCCCCTTCTGGAAGTTCATGCGCCACCGATCTTACGAGCTCGGCCAGGTCCAGCGCAAAGCCGAGGCGAACTACCTCGCCGAGTGCGACGAGATTAGCAAGCTCCTCGTCCACGGCTCCGAGTACCCCTGGGCCGAACTCGCACACCTTGATCTCCCCAAGTTTTTGTCCGACATGTTCGAGGCGCTCCTCGGTGCCGTATGGGTCGACTCCGGTTCTATGGACGAATGCAAGAACATCGCCGAACGCATCGGCCTGATGCCGCACCTCCGCCGTCTCGTAACATACAACATCGAGATCCGCCATCCGAAGAACAAGCTCGGCGAACTCGCCGGCTGGGAGCGGAAGCGCATCAAGTACGAGACAGAACGCCGCGGCGCAGGCGACGCGCGCGAACTCTTCTGCAAGGTGTTCATAGAGGACGATCTCGTCGTCGAAGTCGGAGGCGGCGTGAACGAGCTCGAAGTCGTTACGAAGGCGGCGAACACAGCGTACCACATGCTTCGCGGCCAGACTAAGAGGGCTCGACGATGCTGATTAGGTACGGTGTGACGAACTTTTATTTCTAATGAGAAATGGATTGCTGGCTTGTGATTTAGCAAGGGAGTTCGCGGAAAAGGACACAAAGAGTCCACGGTGTAGGGGATTTAGCATGAGCTCGGTGTTGTTGACAGTTATTGCTCGGTCTTTTCTGATGATGGGCTATTTAGCTGTTTGAATAGGGGGTGTTCGCTGTCGAGTTTGATAAGGGTGTCACTGTTGAGTCTTGTGGATAGACGCCGTCAAAGGAAAGATGGCAACCGGATACCCCTTGTGAATGCATAGAATGTGTCGTATGAGTCTAGATGTAGACAGAGACAGGAGAGAGGTAAAGAGTCCAGTTAGATGAATCATCTTCTCTGCTCTTGAAGATAGCAATGGTCATCGTTTCCTGTACATCGGATCATTAGAGAATGAACGAGATTTGAAAAGGATGGTCTCTCAACTCACATGAACCCTGTCTTACACGTAATCAGTAGTAGTTGAACCACTTCAATCACAGCAAGGACACCCCTATTCACATACCAATCACAACACACCGGCGCGATAACTCCGCGCACAACATCAACACTCTCTGTATTCAACTATCAAGGAAAGAAACGAAAAACAAACGCTCTCTATCAATATCCTAAAGCAAAAGCAATTCCAAAACAGAATACTCAAGAGAAAAATTCATCAAAGAGTGAACCAAACACCACACCGCATATTAGTATGCAGGTTCCGCTGCGTAAAAACAATAATAATAAAAGAAATACTTTCAACAATGACTTTCATGAGACTGACGAGTAGGAGATGGCGGCGCCGAGAAAAACACTTCATCCTCGGACGAGTCCGACTGGCTTCCTGTATCCTCCTTCGGTCCAGACCGGGAGCCCTTTCCAGTATCCGACTCGGTCGCTGAGACAAATCCCTCATCCTCGGATGAGTCCGACTGACTTGCTGTATCTTCCATCGGTCTGGACGGGGATGCATCTTCAGGGGGGGTTTCAGGCCAAGGTAATGCGTACACTGATCGCTCCGACTGGGTTCCTTCACCCGCTGTCGCTTCAGACTGAGGGTTCTCTCGAGTAGGCGACCTACAAGGTGTTGTGTACACTGATCCTTCTGACTGATTTGCCTCATCTTCCGTCGGTTCAGACTGGGGGTTTTCTCCAGTAGGCGATTTACAAGGTGTTGCGTCCACTGAAGAGTCCACCTGATCTGCCTCATCCGCTGTCGGTCCAGACTGAACTTCCATGCTCTTTGGTGATCCTACACGAGGTGTCGCGCAGTCTGGGGCAGCCGCCGGAATCTTTTTATCCTTTTTCGCCCTAAGTTGAATCTTGCTACTCTGCAGCGACTCGAGTGGACATGCACTGTAGTCTGAAGGGTCGGACTGATTCCCCTTGTCCTCTGTCGATCTAAGCCGAAAAGATTTTGGCAGGCGCAAAACGGGCTTCAGCGTCGCGTACTCTGAAGGATCACTCAGGACTCCCACGTCCAGAAGATCAAACGGGACTTCCTCGCCATCTGGCTGACGGATCTGCGATGGCGTGCTTTCTGGAGGGTCCGGGCAATCCACCCCGTCTTCCGTTGACTTGGACTGGGCTTCCGTGTCATCTGGCTGACGGATCTGCGATGGCGTGCTTTCTGGAGGGTCCGGGCAATCCACCCCGTCTTCCGTCGACTTGGACTGGGCTTCCGTGTCATCTGGCTGATTGACCTGAGATGGCGTGCTTTCTGAAGGGCCCGACTGATTTCCCTCGGGATCTGGCCCAAACTGAGGGTTGCCACCTTTCATTTTCAGGCATTTGATCCGGACTACCTGGATCGCTGGTCCTTGTGACGATCCGCCTGCAGTCTCGGCAGATGCTTCGAATGGAGCTGCCTCGTCTGCTGTTTGTCCAGACTGAACTTCCTTATCCTTTCGTGATATGAGGGCATAGGTATTGTACACTCGTGGCAGTAGCCCTCCCGATTCAAGATCAATTACTTCGCATACTACCTGATATGGAACGAATGCTTCGCAGTTTGGCGGACTAATCCGAGTCGACCAAAACTCCGGTCGTTTCGACTGGCTTCCTTCACCATTCGTTGAATCGGTGTGAGAACTACGGTCGACGTAAAGCAAACACCCCCGTGCTAGCTCCGATAGGAAAAACCCAGGAAGTGGAGTGTACAGCTGTATGAGTTTCGGTGGCGGACCGTGCAACAACCAGGGTAATAGTACTTTAGTGGCTTTGGTCTCTTTTATGAGGCCTAGGAAAAAGTCCACGGTATCCTTGACCTGCTCCTCGAAACTCTTGAACTTGAGCCAGAAATGGTGTATTCTGTGCAGTCTTACTCGTCCCAAGCTGATGCTGGTTGTCATCACGCGTGGTTTCTTTGCGAGCATGGTCCCGACCAACTTCGGGTGGTATTTCTCGACAATTTTGATGGCGTGATGCCAGTTCGTGGAAGAATGCAGGTAATAACAACCAAGCGGGATACATGGCAACAAGGAGTCAACGTGGCAAGTCGCCACGTCGTCTATGTGGATGGATGTCGCGAGGAGATGCTGATTAGTATGCCCGAAGAGATGTTGCATCAATATGGCGTTTGAACCGACCAAGAACTTTTCTGGCGAAGAGGCCATGAGATTGGGACCAAAAACGCTTGCGACAAGGAGGTGAACAACACCGACACGTTTCACAGGGGACATCTTTTCGAATATGGCCGTATAGTCCTTCAGGGTCAATTGGCCGAGCGTATAAGCATCAGAGACCGTCTCTTCGATGGTAGACCCTGGTGAGTCACTTTCAGGATCACCTTACGTTGGTCAGCATCAAATAAAAGCTCAAGCTGGGCATATGGCCTACTCGCATCACGCATCCGCATGAGAGTCTTCATATGGGCAGGGCTTGAATAAGGGTTCGTCCCCGTCGTGCAGACGACACGCTTCACACGCGAAGAACTGTGAGCCGCTGCGAGTACCAAGCCCCATCTCGTGCAGTTCTGGAGTAGATATGTTTCATCGAGACCCTGCTGCAACGTTAGTGTACGGAATACGTTGGCATGAATGCTTTGGAGTCTGTGTTGACTCCAAGTCTGAGGTTACTTTACCTCCAGGTCCCCCTAAGGCTCCGGAGACTCGGTGTAAATGATGTAGTTGGCGTCCCACACGACATTCTGAAGATGGTCCAGAGAAGTGAGAACAGAATCATGAATGCGAAGAATATAGTGGAGAGGAAAAGCGGCATAAAAGTTGCTGACTTCTTCATGTGATTTGAAGATGGCGTGGACGTTGTATCCAGCTTCGAGGGCCTTCAGTACCGTCGCGAAGCCCACATGTGAAGCAGCACCGATAATCTACAGACAGGGTCAGCGTAGAAGTAGAAGAAAGAAGCAATGGACATATATTGTGCCATCTCAGCACAATTGCATCTCAGCACAATTGGTCGCTTACCATCACTTGATCTCGCTCCTTTGTAGACTCAGCCATAGCACCAGCGACGAGGGCGCGATCGGACCCTAGGAACACGTCTATCATGAAGCGTTTCTCAACAGATATGCCCTTGTCGAAAAGGAACGGTTTTGCTGGCCGTTGTTTAGGTTCGCTCTTCTCATGGTTGTCTTCGCTCTTCTGAGGGTTGTCTGTGCTCTTCCGAGGGTTGTCTGTGCTCTTCTGAGGGTTGTCTTTGCCCTTCTGAAGGTTGTCTTTGCTCTTCTGAGGGTTGTCTTTGCTCGTCTGAGGGTCGTCTTTGCTCTTCTGAGGGTTGTCTTTGCTTGTCTTGGATTTGTCCCCGGCCTTTTGTTGTGGCACACGTTTTTTGAAGCGTCTGGGCGGCATGGCGAGAGGACGGGAATTCCGTAGGTAGTCCTTTAAAAATCAAAGATACTCGGCATAGAGATTTCGCCCAAGATGAGTAACGAATGTTTACAGAGCAGGTATACTGAGTGTCAGAGGATGTCGTCGATATGATATCGGGAAAGGATAGATACACCATTGTCGAGGACTGCGTGTTTTCATCCCGTGGATGATCATTGCCAGTGGAACAGGCGCAACTCATATGAATAGATCAGGTGCCCGATGAAGGCCATCCACGGATATTGCCTTCTTCATGGTCAGTGAGAGTCGGTGACGCGCTTGCTGTGTTCGTCGAAGAGGGATGACTGTGAAAAGTCGCAGCCTACGAGATCTGCCTCTGCCTGCTTCCCTATCGTCTTCCATGACTTTGAGTCCTTCCATGATGCTATCACCGTGGCGATATCCATGGCGATATCCTTAGAGTCTTGTTTGGCAACTGCACTCAATGTCATCATGGACCATGCACCTTTACTCGACAATGCATTTGGATATGCACTCTGTGATCGCGGGACAGTCCAAGTCGCGATAACACGACGCGAGCAGCCACGACGATCAGCCTGGGAAGGCAACATGGATACGAAGAGTGTCGTCGTTCGGTAGCCCTTGCATTGTAGGATAATAGGACGTGCCAAGTTGGTGGGAAGAGCAGAGAAGAAGAGAAAAAGATATGTACCTATTTCGTAGAGTGCACAAAGAAAAGAAGCGAGAACGATGATGATAACCACAGAAAAAAAAAGCAAAAAAGAAGGTGTGCAGCTCTCAGTTGGATCTGAGAGGCATCAGGAATTGAGCCCGATGCGGGGGTCGAACCCGCAACCTTGAGATTAAGAGTCTCACGCTCTACCGATTGAGCTAACCGGGCGAGCTGCTGTTGTTGGATGCCACGACCCGCAATCCGGGCAATTGAATGGGCCCCATCGAGACTGCCGAGCTATGTAGCTATCGAGTCGGAAAACTCGCTCAAGACGATAATCCGTATTCTGGACCGAAAAAGTCTTGTTACGGAATTCTACAGAATTGAAGTACGGAAAAATGTAAAGATATAGAATGGTGTGTCCGGAATGGATGTGTCTCCTAGAAATAGAAGTAATCCATACTTAGCCAACGTGCTTCTTGGGTCTTGTGGTATAATAGTAATCTTCATCGCGCATTCCGTACCTACAGTAGCGCTGCAACGCCACCGCAGCAGAAGCAGTGTCATCATCCCAAATCAACATGGGCTGAGAGAGATCATGGTAGGTACCTAAGTCTCATGATTCGCATTTCACATCCAAAACTTGATCGACTGCACGATCATGTAATACGGGTACTTCGCATGAAGCAGCTCCTGGGTTTCGGTATGGACAAGGATGGTATTTAACAGCATGATGGGTACGGCTTACAACTCCTTGTCTGCAAGTCTCGAGGTGTCTCTAAGCGTACCGGTACTTAGACATCTTGCTACTTACGTGATAATACCAAAGAGAAAACCAAGATGATAGGTCTCAAGGGTCCATGAGCGTGGGTGTTGCGCCTTGAGCTGTATCTCCTGACTTGGGTCGTGCTGCCTTGCTGACTGTTTCTAGAACTCCTCCCCGTCGAAAGATCAGCTCAGGGATTGATGACTAGTGTGAGTGCTAATCATAGAGGCAGCGTTGACAAATCATGCTCGAGTGTTGTGTGAATAAAAAAGAGTAGAGTACGAAGTATGTGAGCCGCTGAACTAGGCGGATTCTATATATTGTAGCGATCCGGGAGGAGAAGATGGGTATTATGGTAGCTTACCGTCTGTCTCCTTTGCTCACTTCGTACTGGGGTCTGTCGATATACTCTTTTTCTTTCTGCTTTCGGCCCACCGCACAGACGATACATCGGTCTTCATCTTCTTCGTTCTACGACGTATAACGGATCAAGCATGAACATGGATGGACAGGGAACTATGACCATGAGACGACTTCCTTCGAACGGGAACCCAAAGCCACGGCCTGTAAGCTGGAGTGACATTCCGGCCGATGACCCAGCTACCCACCAACAAATAGTCAAGTTCCTCTCTGAGTCGATAGTGGACAGTATCCAGAGTAACATATCGAACGCGTTTTTAAGACAAGTCCATGCCAGCAAGAAGAGCGCCATGTCGCCTCAAGATAAGGCAGAACGGATGCGCATAGTCCGCGATATGCGAACGACATTGGATCGTCTGACGGAGGAGTTAGGTCAGAAGTTCTTCGAAAAGTACCGTCACAGACCAGCTGTGGGTCGATGGTACGACTCCTGGCTACTCAGCGAGCCCCCTCAGCTCGTGCGGTGGGAGCATGAATGGGCCTTCACGTCCGACGAAGCTCTGGCAATGGCCTTTACTCGAAGCAATAGCAGCAGTATTGACGGACGTGTTTCTGTCGCTGAAAATACCCCTGAAACCATTCCTGAGGCCACCCCGGAAACCACGCCCGAAATTAAGGTGGAGTTCGCAGAGAGTGTCAAAGACATCGAGGAGAGCCTTGGAGTCCCCGAGTACAGACCGGACGCACCAGTGACAGAAGTGAGTTTGAGTCCCAAGTCCTCGGCGCAATGGAACGCATGCGGTCGAAATGCAGCCCGATTGACATCCCCTTTTTCAGAAGAAAGCCGATATACCCATTTCACTTTCCATCGACTGTCGGTGCAAACATTCAGAGGAAGACTCAGACTTAAGAAGTAGCCCCCTCTGTCAAACTTGTGTTTGCAGTGAACAAGGCCAGGGCTGCACTGCATCTTGCGGTTGTGACGAGACATGTCAGAACAACTTCAACAACATCGCGCTTGACAAGATCCTCGGAACTGACGCTTCTGGACGAAGTAGCATTCATGCCTGCTCCATTGCTTACCTGCAAAAGCACGACTTGTTAGTCGAACCTATCACTCTGGATTATTTGTTTGATGAACTTCTGCCTGGTCTGGACTATGTTCCCGACGGAAACGACGAGGCAATTGATGCATGGCGGGTGGAATGGAAGACCATCTATACGGGACCAGATCCGGATGGCCATATGATAGCCCTCCAACGTGAACTTGTCCGTCTCGGACTCGGCGCTGATCGTGGAGACATGGAAAACAAGTGGTTCTTCTCCTTCTGTTACAACAGTGATGAGCGGATTGGAAGCTGGCAGTCAGGCCACCAGATATGGCACTGTAAAGACTGCAGGACATGCAGCGAGCGTCAAGAATGGCACTGTGAAGAGTGCAACAAGTGCCAGTATGGAAGATCAGAACCCTGCGGCGACTGTGGAGGTGTCTCGGACTCATACCACGAACACCACGATGAGTGCTCTCACGCGAGCTGAGAGAAGGCAGATAGACGGATTATTATAAAATATAGTCATACATATACATGTATGTTTTTTCGAAATCATTGCTGTACGAGTAGGTGACCGGGGATGTATGCAGAATGTGTGGTTCGTATATTCCTCAGGTAGTAATATTCCGTGTAGATGTGAAGTGAAGAATCGTGATGCCGCTCACCTAACCCACACGCTTCTCTGGAGAATGCCATACTTGAATATCCCCGCCATGACCTAATGATCAGTAAACTCATACGGATCATACTTCGTAGTCCGTAGAAGCTCGAGTACATAACTGAATTAGGTACTAACATGGCGAACTACGGAATATTCCGTGTTCGGATTCTACCTAACCTTCCGTCATCCGTAATCCGTAATCCGTCCGGTTGCTGTTACGAGTTACGGGATCTGTCGATGGATATGACGCACTGGCCCACGGACGAGTGATTTATTGGCCGTCCCGCCATGTCATCCGCGCGTGTTACGTTGTTACCACGCATTACGTAATGCAACCCAGGCACTCTCTCTAAGGACGCAGCACGAATTCGTTATGTGCCATCTACAACTTTACAAGTACAATACAACCCGGGCCATGTCTCGAACAGTGGCATCTTTTTCTGGCCCGACATTGACATAGATGAATTCATTTTATCACGCCTGAACGTCTCAATTGTCCACTGCTTGTCTGACAGATTCTCTTAGACGCTGGAAGTCGACTCTACGGCACAAACACCACCTAGAACGCGCGACCATCCCGGTTTCCTGCCTGTCTATCGATCCAGACCTCCAAGCCGGATCATCTCTATCGTCTACTACCTTCTTCTACAGCAAATTGACGCCTTTGTTCCAGCTATCTACATACAGTAGACAGACTATCTACCTACTCTGTGACAGTAGCTCTACGTCGCTGCGGGTGCGCCTCTCACTCTTGCATGTCGGAGCATCGACAACCATGAGGCTGCGCTCATGATTTATCTCCTTCCCCTGAAGGAGTGTCACCATGCCGCCCGAAGGACGCTCGACCAACATCCGCGTCTTCATAAAATGGGATGACCAGACCATATTTGCTGGGGAGGAGCTGAAATGCCACATCACCTTCAAAAACGTCGCCCCCGGCCACAGCCGACTGGGGTCAGCTCCCGCTCCCGCCACGACGCCGACATCGATCAGCCAACGCCAACCCCCGCTGTCATCACCACGCGCCGAGCGACAGCAGAGACAGTCTTCGCCGCTCTTAAGTCCCCGAGCAAAGTCTAACAGCAATGGCCTAATTCCCCCTGCTTTCAACCGCAGTCACCGCTCAACCCTGTCCCTCAATGTGACGCCCGCAAGCTCGCGCCTTAGGGGCAACATTCACCAATGGGGCCCCCCTCTTCAGCCACCAGCTCCTCTTCAGACCGCTGGTTCTAGCGATACCCACAAACGATCACTATCCATCGTATCTATAGGCTCCAATGCTAGCATCGATGACCCCGTGTATAATCAAGTCTCGGCGCCGAGACACTCTGCTCGCGGCCACGGCCGATCTTCCAGTCTTCACATTGTTCCACACACGGGTTTAACGAATACACCTCAATCGGCAGTGCTGCCGCGCCGCTCGCCGTTTGGATCCGATGCGTCGCCTATGTTTAATAACCATTCTTTCCCTCCCTCGAATCATGACATCAATCAGCGTCCAGGAACTTCGGCAAGTTCCTATACTCCTAGCCTTACCAAGTCGCCCCCAAGGGGAAAAGTCACGAGGCCCATGCCAGACTTCAAGTTTCCCATGGCCCCAGGACCTTCTTCTTCAACAGCTAGCATTCCCGATGCTTCTAGGCTTCACCCGGATGATCCCAATGCCACGCCGACCGCTGAAACCCCGCAAGTCGCTCTGCCTGTCCGTTCGAAGGATACGATACCTACGATTTCCGAGCATGCAGCACCAATCGCGAGAATCTTGTCCACCACGAGTATGGCAAGCGGGACGCCCAGGAGTAGTGGCGAATTCTACTCTTTGAGTAATAATTCGTCAGAAACACTAGCATCGGAATACGTCACCCACCCGTTTTACGGCGGGCGAGTGCCTTCTCACCTGCGCCGAAACTCTGCCATGTCTGGCATTGGTGTAGCAAGACTACCAGAGTCTTTGATGATGGGCTATGCCCAGGTACAGGGCTCTTTCACGTTAGATGGATCGCTTGTCAACATAGGCCCCTTTGAAGCCGTCAAGCGAAAAGCCATCCTAGGTGGACAAGGTGGTGGTGTGATTGGAGTCGAGTCATCAAGGAGATCCGGCGGGTTCTTGACTGGTTTTGGATGGGGTGGCCTCGGTAATTCGATCGGAGAGTTACTCGGCGGGAGTGAATTCAGCAGCATCAAAGACATGCGAGGCGCGGCAAGCTCGAAGTCTATTCCTCTCTTGTCTACGCCTCAGTCGATATTGTTCGTGGATCTACAGCTGGGTCCAGGAGAGAGTAGGACATACGAATATTCCTTCAAATTACCAAAGGGTCTTCCGCCGACACACCGAGGGAAGGCAATCAAGATAACATACAGCTTGATTGTTGGTACGCAGCGAGCCGGGGGTGCCAAGGAACAGCAAGTCCGCTCCGTCGATATTCCCTTCAGAGTTCTTGGAAGCGTGAACAGCTACGGGGAGATTCTCGGTCACGACTTACTATCTCCCTACATCATACTTCGCGATCAAGCAAAAGTTCAACCACAGGAAAAGACACCAAACCCATCAGCATTGCAGAAACAGGTTAAGCAGAATGGACCTAACTCAAATGTAGATGACTTCTTAAGCTACGTCAACGGACTTCTGGACCATCCACACAATGGTTTGGGTCTCACTTCACCAACAGCAACCGCAGAGCCCTCTCGTCGCTCCTCAGTTGAAGGCGTTGCCACTGCCAAGCAAGCGATCGACTTGGCCATCCTCCGTTCGAACATGACATCCGAATCAGGCCAGAGCAATAACCGTTTCGAGATCGCACGTAACGGCCAGCGCGTGGGCGTCGTCATGTTGGCGCGTCCCTCTTATCGTCTCGGCGAGACCGTTAGCATGGTCATTGATTTCAGCCGGGCTGAGATCCCATGCTATGCTGTCCACGCCGTGCTCGAAAGTAGCGAGCGCGTAGACCCGTCTCTGGCTATACGCAGCGAAGCGAGCATACACCGCGTCACTCGTAAGGTATACGCGAGTTCCTCCGAAGCTACGCTCTTCACCCGTCGTGTCGTCTTCAACCCCACTATACCCATTACCGCGACACCAGAATTCGTGACCAGCGGCCTGAGTCTCGAGTGGAAGATACGAATCGAGTTCGTCGTCTCCTGCACCGCCTCTGGCGAAGACCAGGATGACCAAGAGACGACCAACGAACCTCGCCCCCTATTAGAAGAGGTATCCCGGACAAATCGGGGCGGTCTCATCTTCCTCCCCGCCGAAACCGTCGGGTGTGAGAGTTTCGAGGTCGCAGTGCCACTGCGCGTCTACGGCGCCGTCTGTAACGGCCTAGAGCGTCTCGAACGAGACGAGGCGCTCGACGAGGGCCTTAGAATTTAACGTCGGTCACGAAGGAACGAAAATGCCGACCAGATGTACGTGTAATGAAAACATGGGAGGGTGATTCAGGTATACGAAGATGGATACCTAGAAAACAACAAGAATATCCATAACGAGACAAGATAACCGAGACAGGGTGGGTGAGGCGGTCCCTTTTCCCTTCCTTATCTCTCTTCACGTGCTAAACTGAATTGGATAAGGTAGATGCTCGAAACAGGAGAGGCAGTGTCATTTTTATCATTATTATATCCAACTTACATATATGAGGAAGAGAACGAGAAAGAGGGAGAAGAAGAAGCCCGTACCTATGTACGTATTTGTTTCTGTTGTACTTGTAGCGTGAGAAAGCAATGCAATGCCATTCATTGGAGACGTGATGGGCTTCATCATGGCCCGGAAATCTACTATGTTTTACAAGTATCTGGAAAATCACATCACAAGCAAGTCAATCAAAATTGTCTGAAGAAGTTGAGTCGGATTTGCGTACTCTAGGTACTTAAGTAGGCAAGTAAAGTAAGCAAGCAAGGTCACCTATCCTCCAGATAACCTCACTTTCAAACGCAGGCGTTTCCATGTAATGAAGTAGTTGAACTCCAAGCGTCCAACGCGAAAAAAAAAACCCCCCCCCCTCTGTCCCAGACCCAGTCCATTTGAATTTCCTAGTTTTTTTTTTCCTAATTTCCCTCCCCCTTAGGTAGGCTCTGATTTGATCAATGGTATCAAATAAGTAAAAGTTCCAGTCAGTTATTCAACTTCTTGATCTGACAACTCTTTCCCCCCTCACCCCTCAATATAAAAAAAGGTGAACACGCAACGCCAATTCATTTTGTAGTCTGTAACCCCTAGACAGACGTGCTCCGGGCGAAACGTATTACATGCTAACACCACGGGCAAGAATAAAAGTAACCAGAGTAAGCAGTCCAGACGCCCCCAAAGCGGTTCGATTGTGAACAACCGTCTCGATATTCCCCCTCCCTTCCCCACCTGCCCCTCTCGATCCATGGCAAGCCCGGTGATGTAGATATTTCCCAGCTCCCCGATATAAATTGCGAACGACAAAGATAAAATGGAAAATGAACGTATGTTTATGTCGAGGCGTTACTGGATCCGGTTCCCGACGATCCGGGGCGCTTATCAGCAGCAGAATCCGTTTCGTGATCCGACGGTCGTCGATGTTCACCAAGGCGGAGCTTCTCGTCCAAGAGTGATACTAATCGTTCTGAATACTGGTCCAGGAGACCGTGAAGCATAGTATCGCTAATAAATTTGCTTCTCATCGCTCGATCTCCAACAGCGACCGCCGTAAGGCGAAGTTCTTGATCAAGTTCGGCCAGAGCCGCCTGACTGATGGGGTCACTGGAAGCAAGCTTTTTCCGATATGAACGCAGGGTACGGCAAGCTTGCTCTGTGGATACATTGAGAGACCCATATGACTTCAGATTACCACTGCTGGTCTTTTTCCTCGCCGCGTGTGCTGCCGTAACTGAAGGACGTCGGTGCGCCTTAGTCTTGGGGCTATCTGGAGGGCTATTCGATGGAGTGCGGTTCGGTCGGCGCGATGGCGTATCCTCGACAACGATGGGAATTGGATTTGACTGTTGTGCACCTACAGGTGTTTTAGTCGCGGTTAGAGGCGGCAGGTTGTGGTTTGACCGCTTCTTGGACAGAACATGTGGTGATGCCACAGGACGTTGAAACTCGGCGAGTTCGGCTTTGGATAGAACCCGTCTCAGTATTGGCTGTGTGGTGGAAGTAGGGGCATCTTTGATGGGTGAGACCTCACGAGTAATGGAATCCCAACCCCTGTCTAGCAAGTCCATCTCCCAGATCATAATAGTCCCGTCAGAACCAACGCTAACAGCTTTTCGGTTCGACTCGTCTTCTTCAATAATGGCAACCCCGTGTATTGCCTCGGTATGGCCCCATTCTCTGGCCAGAAAACTGCCCGTTTCGGTATCGTACATTCGAATCGACTTATCAGTGTTCGAGAGACCCAGAAGCACTGCTGGTTCCTTGTCGGTCGCCGGCCGGATTGTGAGGCAATCGAGAATAACAGAATCGGAGCTACTTCCGTCCATGCATTTGAATGAGCTCGAAAGTTTGCCAGTCTCCAAGTCGAATAAAGAAACGGAACGATCGACCTGGGATACGAAAAGAGTTTTTCCGTCGGGGCTCATGACCATAGACATGGGTGAAGCTTTCAAGGATAGCGTTCGGGAGGGAATTGCGGCCATGGCTTCAGAGTCTTCATCTTTTGTGATGATGTCGTGGACTTGTGCCGTTCTGTCTAACGAGCAGGTAATGATTTTGGTGGCTGACGGTATCAAAACCTGGCAGACTCTAGCGGAGAACTCGAGGGTCTGGAAATGCTCAAATTCACCGGTTTTTAACTGGTGAAATAACTGAGTCGTGCGATCACGGCCGCAGGATGCTATGAGGAGGTTCGATTCATCTTGATAGATCGTGACGAATTGACAATCAAAAGCGTGTGCTTTCATAGAAGACACGCATTGCTTTGTTAAGAAGTCAACCACTTTGACGAAACCCAACTTATCGCCGGCAATGAAGTATTTGCCGTCCACAGTGGCACGAATCGTGATGAGTTGGTTCACTAATTCAGGCTCGTTTTCGAAGTAAGCCTCCTCTAAAGGTACCTGGAAAGACGATACAATGATGCCCTCAGTAGACCATAAGAACACTTGACCTGATGGAGACCAAGTGTAGAACTGAGCGCCGGTTACATTCGACGGAGAAAGGCTTCCGACGCCCATAACAGCGTCGCCGCGTCCTGGTATCGGAATGGCCATGGATTCAAGTCCAGTGGGCCCGGGTATGTGATTTTCATTCCATATGTCAATGGAGCGTTTACTGTCGACTGTGACCATCCTATCTTCCAAGAATCCTAGAGCAAGCACACCGGTACTTACAGCGGCCTCTGTAGATGTCCGGAGACAGGTAGCAGAACCGGTCAAGAAAGATTCCAAGTCGAGCGTGGCTAAACTACCCGACTTGCCACCAATGTAGATGAGGTTATTGCGGATGGCAACGCATGTTGTTACAAAACCACTTTCGAGGATATGTGTCAACTTGCTCTGCTTGTCGACGCCATCTAATAAACACACATCTCCCGTTTCCGAACATATGATGGCCCTCGTCTCATCAATGGCAGCAGCACATGCAAATGTCGCCTCGATCATATCGCCAAGGAGAACATTTCTGCCGGGCAGTGTCTTTCGTGGGAGCGTAGAGGAGGGCGTTGAGTCTCCAATCATTTTCTGCTTCCCTTGAGTCGACGCCTGTACCTCATCGATGCGCCAGATCTTCACATGACGCACACCCAGAGTAACGAGGTTGTTGCCCATCCAGAACATCCCCTTGATGTAGGTCGTGCATCGGTTCTGCTGGAATAACTTGGCCGCGCCGGTTCTGGGGTCTATCCTCCACACGTATAAAAAGCCGTCGTTTGATGATCCGAGGGAGGCAAGGAACTTGGAATCGGGAGACCAGGCAACCGCTTTGACACCGTAGGCGTGTTCGCTAATAGAGACAAGCGGAGTGTCGGATGAGCAGTCTTCCAGGCTGTAGATAAGGACTCGCGGTGCGTAACCTGTTTCGCCGACGGCCAGAAACCTCCCATCTTTGCTCAAGCCCAGGCACGTGGCAGCCTTGATACGTTCTCGACTCGTCCATGTCTTGCCGGTATGGGAATCTCCTAAATCGGACGAGCCAAAGGTAGAGTCGCGAAGCGAGATCCTGTTCCGACTGTCGTTTGCTTTCGGGGTGGATGGTGCCGAGGTAGAGTAGGGTAATGCGGGGGTGTTGTAGACGGGGACCGCTGTTGGGCGCGCTCGGAAGAAGCGCTGTCCGTATTTGTCGCCGTCAAGATCCACCACGACAACAGCACCGCCAGCGATGTAGGCGAAGGAAGATTGAACGGCGTCGAAACCAGTGGGCGACACACAGGTGGTACCAATGACGCGTCTCAGAGAGAGTCGCGAGTCACTTTGCGGGTGGGATTGGCCGCGATGAGGGGATCGGGAGGAGCGTGGAGCGAAAGGCGAACTTGCAGATGTCACCCTCAGCCGGTGAGAAGGAGTACAGGCCATCTTATTGCCATGGACTGGAAGGAGAGAGAAGTCAAAGTAGTATGATCACGGTTATGTGCGAGGCAAGTTCAAATGACACTGAACATACTACGGCGCTGGGTAATAAGCAAGGGAGGCGGCATGGATATGAGTAACCCAGTCTTCGATATCATATGATGGAAAACGCAAGCCGAGAAGGATGAGAGTCGGCTTCTTTTTTTTAGCCTTAGGTAGTTATTTTTTTCCCTTCCTTTTTTAGTTTGTGAGAATTTTTTTTTTTGTGAAAGAGAGTGAGAGAGAGAGAACGGCTTGACTAGGTACCCGAGATAGGCACCGGGATGTATGTGTTGTTTGTTGAAGCTACTGCAAGGCGGGCATAGCTTCAATTGAGCGAAGGCAAGGTGAAGGTGGTGCGGTGCGGTACGAAGTACGAAGCAGGTGTTCTGTCCCGTAGGATGGGGGTGGAGGTCAGGTATAGAGGAACGAATAAAGAAGGATGAATAAAGAACGAATAATATGAAATATGTCAAGGCAGGTAAGTAGTAATAAATTATACCTAGTCCAGATGCTGAGAGATCGCCAATCAGTCAAATCAACCAGGCAAATCAGGCGGTTCGGTTCGGTCCAGCTTCTCACGGCCAATTCATTGCAGCGCAACGTAGGTGACTTGGCTTCCTTACTTACAATGATCGACGCGAAAGGAACAGGGTGCTTTTTTGGGCAGAAGAGGGGCGAGAGAAGGAGAGAGAGGGACAGAGAGAGACGGCGAAGATACGGAATAGGGGAGAGAACAAAAAGAAGGGAACGAGGAGAAAAGAGTGAAAGGAAGGACAGAAGAAGGCAAGGCAGAAGAAGAGACGGGATCTCGAGTGGTAAGGACGGAAGGTGCGAGGTATTCTTCTGGCGTGTGAAGGCACGGAAGGTACGAAGTACGAAGTACGAAGAACGAATTACGATACGCACCTGGCAGACAGAGAGTGAGGTCCCGTCTCAGGCAAGTACGGACCGCGGGTATAAGAATGTACATATTAAGTACGGAATAATACTTCTAGCGCTATGCCTGTGCGTGTGAGAGAGATAACTCACATTAGCAGCCCTCCGTACCTACGTCGTGAGGTAGCAGTCATGTATAGCTAGGTACTTCGTAGATCCGTACTTCGTACCTGCATTCGTCGTGGTCCAAATCACCTACATGCACAGCCAAGCCCACAACCACCGTGTGCGACAGCATGGCTCTGCATACCTACCCAGTCGCGATGGTAGTGCCTGGGTAGTGTCTGGGTAGTGTACTGCCTGGGTAGTAGGGGAGGAGGGGGGGATGCCGAAGCTGTAGTGGGCCTAGTGGCTGAAGAGTCGTTTATTAGCTGCGAGCCGCTAGGAAATACAGTTTGATGAGGCTCGTATTCGTACTGTATGAGGGGGGCTTGGCGCCGTCCAGGAATTTGGGACAGCCCGCCCGGCCGGCCCGTTCACCTCGAGAGAACCAGACGTGTTATTCGGTCAGCAGGAAAAGCGACGGGAACGCGAGCAACGAAGCGCCCGTAATGCGTACGACTACGGATTGGATTACCCATTGTTGGTTACTAACTTGTCGCCAGGTCCCATGGACCATCTCACAACAGTTGCATATGTACATAATTCTGCACAGTATTGCGACAGACAGGCGACCAACCGATAGACCGCTGCAATGCCGTCTTTTTATGTTGTCTTCGTTTGCAGGTTCGCCCAGGTTTTGCCCAGCCTGCATGCCGGCGTCGAACGTGATAGGGGGGTTGAGCTGATGGTGGAGCCGCCCCCCGTTTCCCAGATCCAATGACGATGGAGAGAGATAGCAGATTCCGCCGTCAATTTTAGACCCATGATCCTCAAAGCCGCCAGCTGCAGGTCAAAAAAGGGTCGGGCCTGCCCATCACCCAGCCTCAGCCGGTATGGATGCTCATACGGATGGTCATACGGAGCAAGTACGGTCATCCTTTGTACGTTTTCGCGCCCACGTAACGCTGCTGGCCGCTGTCACGGGTCACTCTGAATGGGCAGGCGTTACGCAGTACGGATTACATACGGATTTACCTACTAACTAATCCGTACCTTCCCGTACTAGTCCGTATTCCATGGTCGTCGGCTCATCCTGTCGCCGGGGCAACAGAAATTACATTCCCTCATGAATTGAATATCCAACCGTAAAAATTGATTACCTGCCGGGGAAGCCACTTTCAAACACGTGGAATTTTCGATTCTAGCTACGGATTAATTCCGACTAGGTACTGGGAGAGCAACCAAAAACGTCAAGGCCCCCCGTCAATTTTCCCTTTTTCCCTTTTCCCAGCGTCTCTCCTGGCTTAGCATTGGTCCGGCTTCGGCAAATACGTCCACTTATTCTGTAATACGCTAGACCGCTTCAATTTTACGCTGGCGCGCTAGGCTCGTTAGTTGACCGACGACGACCTAGCGAATGAGATCCGTATGAGGGCTGAAGAAATATACACTATGGATCTCCCCCCGTTCTGCCGTTCGGTATCGAAGATACTGTGTTAGCAGATTGATGTTCACTTTTCATTGCTTATTACATACTACCTGACCGTTGGGTGGCTATGTATAGCAAGTCTAGATGTTTTATTTTTTTCTCCAGCCGTTGCACTTCACACACCGACTCTTGTAACGGTAATGGTGTAAGTACATAACAAAACGCCCACCCATCCACCTCGCATGCATTCTGCGTACTGCGTATCGTATTCCCTATCGTACAACTCGAGCTTCTGGACGGAGCAACATTGTCTGTTACCTAGGTAGGCATGTGAATAACAAACACGTCACTTCGCAACGGAATGCATCACGCCCGTTGGGGCAGAATGTGTCCGCCCATCACGCCTCATGATTCACCGACAATCTACCACAGCATACATAGGCAGAAACTCAAAGATCGGGTGTATATATCGTAGACTTGGTCGTGGAGATCCCTATTCCATATCTCTTCAGGGCTACGCCCAAAAACCTGGGAATCCCCGGGATCTTTGTCTCAGATGCTAAGACGTGAACGTCTCACAAGAGACTACCAGATAGCTTCCGTGACGCACTCTCTCCGCGCACGTAAGGGTACTCGGTTCGAGGGCCCTTCTTCTCGTTGAAGCGAGGATCCCGAACAATACCCTCTTGACGCCATTTGCGTGGCGGCTTGATACCAAGCTCGGCCATGTTGCTCCAAATCTTCATACCACGTTTGAACCAGCGCTCCTGACGGTCCATTTCTTCATCTTCGCTCGCCCTCCATTTGCCCTTGAGGATACGTCGGATGGCCTCAGGCGACGTCTTGAAATGTTCCGCGAGCACCGGCAGCGTGTAGTGACGGGGAAACTGCGCATGCAGGGCTCGGATACCATCCACGGCGTCGGGCGACAGACGTTTGCGCGGGTTCCAGCCATCCGGGAACTTCTCCTTCAAAGCTGCCTTCTGGGCCTGCCATGGTTCTTTGAATCGAGGCTGTGGCTCCTCTTCTCCTTCCTTGGATTTGGTTTCGTCTTTTTCGAACTTGAGTCTCTTCAGCTGGCTTGGTCCGACTGGTGGCTTGGGCCTTCGCGACTCTTCGGGTTGCGTATGCGCTTCCGGATCGATGTATTTGAGTTCGGGTCTGTTTGCATCAATTGTGGCCTGTTTCAGGCCCGCAATGAGTGAGTCGATGTTATCCGGGTTGAACTCGAAAATGGCTCCATCGGACTTGGCCTCTGCCAACTCGTTCTCAGAGGCCACCTCTAACACAACAGGAGCGGGCTGGATGGGTTCCTCGACTGCCGTGGATTCAGATGCATTGGCCTCTTCCAGAGACTTTTCATCCACAACGTTGTCTTCCACTGCGTTGGCTTCCGCGGCACTGGCTTCCACGGTGTTGGCTTCCGCGACGTTGACTTCTGCCACTTCTCCTTCTGTGGCCTCTACTTCCTCAGACTTTGCTTCTTCCACATTTTGGATGATTCTGCCCGCTCTTTTTCTCGGATAGTAGGCAGCCGGTGTAGAACTGAATAGCCTCGTCGAATGCCGAGCTTGCGCGTGGGGACGGGTAACGAGCAGGCTAAAATGATTGAGTTGGGCGGATCTCACGACGCGGAGATCCGTGAGGCTCTGCACAAAGATGCTCAGAGACTTCGTTCGGCAAGCACAAGCCATGGCGGGGCGTTGGTGACGGAACGAGGTGGACGGATGTTGACGCGTGAAGCGACGATGAAGATTTTCAGATAGCTCCAATCCAGGAAAGAATGATATGAGGTAAGCTAACAATATATTTGTACCGGGGTTAAGCAGCTTGAATGGCCTGGAGGCCCCACTGTGCGTTATCGATACCGGGCCGTTGCTGTCCCCTGCAAACCTACACTAGCGTGGTGATGCCCTCATAGTGCGACGTACTGTACGGAATACGGGGAACGTCACGCTTTTTTTCCGTGCTCCGTGATCACCGGCATCCCGCAACTACCTATTCCGTAAACCGTAAGTATTCCGTCTATCCCGGCACTCTGGGCCGAACAGGATCCGCCTTAGGACGTCTATTTCGTATCTCACATGATTGCTCACCACATACATATAATCCGTATGGTTCCCCATGCCATCAAGCTAAAGCGAAAGACTACGTATACCCTCTAATTGGCGCAGTAAAGTCGTAAGTGGTCTAATAAAGTAGGTGAGTAGCAATACGACGCCGTTTCCTGCGAGCGGAACGAGGTCCCCCGGGTAAACAACTCCCCTGATTAATAAGAGACCAACATGGAGTCTGCTTCACATGCGAGGCGATTACGAGTACATAAATAATAACGACGCCGGCTAAACTCAAAAATACCGAAACAGGAGAAAGCTAGAACCGCCGAGACAATCATGTACCTAGTTTATTCTCAATAATATATGTGTTCACATCAAGCAAGAGGTTGCCATCCTCTGCTTTTCTCTATTTCTGGCATTACTCTCGCTCGTCAAGATGATTCCCTCTAACCAAGAAGACCCCGTTGACGGCTCCTGGCAGGACTGCTGGGGCCACAAGTTCCAATGGACAAAAGACCATCTCACGCCGAGACAGCTGAAACCGCTCATCTACTCCTACGACACCCTCGCAACGGAAGCAGTAGCGAGATTGGAAGAGATAGTGCCACCCAGTCCCGTCAGGGGTGAAACAGACACGGAATCAAAGTCTGCCAAAACGGCACGATGGGACCTCTATTCCCAGATCCGCAAGTACGCCCCCCGGGACGAGACGATCGGCCGGCTCTGGGCCGAAGTGAACACCGTGCCGGACTGGGTAGACTGGGCGCAGATCGAAAGGGGGCAAAAGGTCTTCTTCCGGTACGGCGGGCCCGTGATCAGCGCCGTAATTCAACCCAACTACCCATCAATACAACCACACTACTAACAAACAAACACAGCTAACCTTCCTCTCCCTCCTCGGCGGCATGGGCGGCGCCCGGACCGTCGAAACCCTCGCCCGCACCGGCGGCTTCGACGTCAAAGTCGTGCGCCGCCGCCTCCTTGAGACAACCCAGCACACGCTCAACGTGCATCGGGACCTGCATTCCATCCAGCCCGGCGGCGACGGCTTCGCGGACTCTGTGCGCATCCGTCTGCTGCATGCGCGCGTGCGCCGACGCATTCTGCACATGGCAACCCAAAAACCGACATACTACGACATACCCGCGTACGGCGTGCCCATCAACGACCTGGATAGTCTCGGCACGATATGTGTGTTCTCGGCCGCGATTATCTACATCGGGCTTCCGCACCAGGGCATCTATCTCCGGCAACAGGAGATACTGGATTATTTCGCGTTATGGCGGTATGTGGCGTATATTATGGGGACGCCGCACGACTGGATGACGACGCCGGAGTCCGCGATGCGCATGTTGCAGTCCCTGGGAAGATCGGAGATCCGTCCGTCACGGGCATCAGCCGATCTGGCGAATAATATCATCACGGGACTGCAGGGACAGGCGCCGGCGTATATGTCGCGGGGGTTCCTCTGCGCGCAGACGTATTGGTTGAATGGCTCCCAGTTAGCGAAGGAGTTGGACATAGAGAAACCGAGTACATATTATTCCTTGCTGGTGTTGGGGCAGTGTTTGTTTTTCATGACGACGGCGTACTTGAATCGGAGTTTCGAGGTGCTTGATCGGCATAATATCAATGTGAGTTGATTTCACCACCTTTACTCCTTCTCTCTCTCCCAGCTAGTATGATCGGTGACGATAACAAGACACGACTCCCTAGGTCGTCCGCCAAATGTTCTACAACGTCTTCCTGCACGACAAATCAAAAGGGGCCCTGGGTTACACGAGCACGTTCCCCCTGAAATACCTGCCGGAGTTCCACAAGCCATCCACGGAACGAGGCGTCGTTGCCACCGGCGGCCCCGGCGCCCGCAGGCTGGGCGCCGAACACACGGCCTTGCTATTTTTGGCCCTGTTCCCCGTGTTCGCTGGTCTTGCCGTTTGGTTCGGTTATCAGATGTCAGTACGGGCGCTCCGTTTCATAATCACTGCTTCTTCTATTATCGGCCTGGCGCCGTTACAAGCACGTCACGGTACGATTCTGCAACTGATCTCGTGGATGAATTGATCTCATTTCTTTCTGCTATGCCTCAACTACGTGTCCCATGGTTTCATGCCTGGGGCGCTGAGGTGCCTCATTCTAGCTAATTCATCCCGGCACCATCGTGAGAATCACGGACTCTAACCATGAGATATCCGAAATGCGATGCTCGTCTCGTCTTCTCCCAGCCCGGTCTAATGCATAGCCCAAATGCTGTGTGTAAACCGATAAGAAAAAGTGTGTAATTGACTCCCAAACCCAAGGGAGGAAAAAACCCGCTATAGCCAAATTCTTTTTCCTCCGTTAACGCCAAGTCCCGCCCGATTGCCATTACAAAAGAAAACCCATATCCCTAGTAAAAGTACAATGACACGCCCGCAATCATTCCATCAGCTCGACCGGTGGCCGGGCGGTGTGCAAGATGGGTCTCTCGAACATCGGGGTTCCCATCGGGGAGTCCGTCATGTCATCGACCGAGATGGCGGGCAGGTTCGGGCTGCCGCCGTGCTCCTGGGGCTGGTAGATCAGGGTACTGCTTCTGCTGCGTGTCCGGCCAGTGACATCGGTAGGAGACACGGGCGAGTTATCAGCAGCAGCGGCAGGGCGGTGGTGGTGGTGGAGCTTGGCAAGGGCCTCGGCCAGATCATCGGCGTGAACCATCTTGTTGGGCGCATCCTCCAAGCGCATCTCCCAGCCGTGGGGAGGCGAAGGCGGGGGGCTGATGAAGAACAGCTTGCCGGCATCAGGCAGAGAGAGGTGGTTGCTCTTGAACAGATCTAGGGGCGTGTGCTGGCCGAAGTAGACGCGACACCGCTCGCCCATGATGGCCTCTCCGTCCCATATCGATCGGACCTTGATAGCGGCCTGCTCGTCTTGGAAGGAGACAACAATGCGACGGAAGGACTTCAACGGCGACCATGTGTAGATGGGAGCGGAGGCTTCAATCAACTGCCGGATCGTTTGTAAGTTGTCGGGACGGAAGATGTCAAGGTCGTCCAGGTTGGTGATGAGAAGGGTGTTGGTGGGTTGTGTGGGCTGTGTTAGCGGCGGGATGCTAGACAAGTCCAAGCTGAGGGACGACCGGGACGAGCCACGGCGCTCGAAGATGGGGCTTTTGCTGGCATCGGCCGGAGCAGAGGCGGCTGTAGATATAGGTGACTCGGCCATATTTGCGTGCGTGCGGTAATTATTGAGGAAGACGACTGCTTCTTGTTGTTGTTGTATCGACTCTGATAAGTGAGGAGTTTTAATCGAAGTCGGTGATTCTTCTTGTTGTTGTGGTACTTTCGTAGTACTGGAGATGGTTGTGTGTTGTTGTGATGTTGAGTTGGTCTGGTAAGTAGTTCAGAAGTTGAGGGGAGCGGATGGACGGAAGATATATAGATCCTCTGAGCGGTGATGGATGGCGATGGCAAATTATGTGTGTTTGCTGCTGCTGCGGTGCGGCGGTGGCTTTGCAGCGACCGTTCGGTTTGAACTATGGTGGGGATGCGAGACAAAACTCGCGGCGGGTCGAATGCGCCAGGTACACCCTCGACCACCTGGACTATGCTAGCGTCACGGTACACCTTTTAGCGCAATCCGTCCATTCGGTGGGTCTCGGCTTGTTCACTGTTCTGGGGGGTGGCGTTAGCTGTGCATGGCACTGTGCACCGCGCATACCTAGGTACATAGTCCGTAGTACGGATTACTAGTACGCTCTATCTGGATACATGCATATGCTTAGCCCTTATGCATCTTTGGAGTACTGGACGGCTCTTCCCTTGCTTCCATGTCGAGGTCCTTTGTTCGCTCACAGCCTCTACATACAGATTACCAGAGATGTTTGTCGTAAGTCTTATCGTCGTTGGCATCAGTAATCTGTTATTCGCGACCGGATGATTGGAAGGAACGTCTCCCTACGAGTAGACTGCTCTGCCGTACGGGTCATCTTCGATTGGGATTGCTTACCTCGTCTGGTGCAGGTGATCAACTAACTCTGTATGTACTAATGCCGTGTAGATATGCTATAAAAGGTACACGCTAGGTACACTTCCCCATTGGCGCTCCTACCTAGATCCACACCAGGAACAGACAGCCAGCTAGCGTACCAGATTCCTCAGTCCCAAGGTACCGTGCTCGTACACCTGAGTGAGCATCTGCTAATCCGGACGGAAGCCCAAGTACCGGTACTCGCCAGGACCTAAAACCGGTAGGGCTAATAAGCAACAACTTATTAGCCAGGACTGCCTATTCGTACCGCGACACCTATTCGTACCAAAAATAAGTGTACTTGTAGATTGGCAGTAATCAGCGTACAAATCTAAGTAGCCATCTTTTGATTCATAGAATCGACTGGCGCATATCTGAGTTCTCCATACAACAGAACAGAAGTAGATAGGTTTAGCGTCAATTGCTCTTTCTCAATACCAATTCTACAGCGCGTCGCGTCGAAGTTCGCGTCTTTTCTGTTGTTTCTGCTGCGCTTCTATCATCTATTTACACAATCAATTACCATGTCGCCGACACCTGGTTTGCAGAAGACTCGATGTCCCTTCATCGCTCCCGCTTTAGAAGTCGAACAACGAATAGAAATCGCAATCGAGCATTTTACAAAGTGTCCAAGCGACTTCAAAAGAAAGCCAAAGCTGCTGAAGATTACTGCGTGCCAGATAGAGGGGTTTATAAGTCGCTTTTACGGGTCACCACCCCCAGATCGAAAGAATGCGAGTGGTTATTCAAAGCTCAACGAGCAGGGAAGACTTAAGATTGCAGGCGTGATTAACCTCCAGATCTCAGCTAGTGCGTTCGGACTATTCATAGCAGTAGAACCGTATAACTAACTAATCAGGGCATTTCTATTACAACAGAACGACTTCGCGTTGCAGCCTAACTCACTATCGAGTGCTAATTCGTCGTCCGAGCAAGCAACTAAGCGGTAGGGCACAGCGTTATATGCGAAACCGAGTTCAATTTCATTCTATAAAAACCAAGCACGAGCGCTATCGTTCGCAAGTGCTGCCGGCGATCGCGATACCTGCAGGGGTTTCTTTTAGCTCTACCAACACGTCGTTACAAGTAATGACATCGCGGTAGCAGATATATGGAACTGCGACGAATCCTGGTATACAGGGGTAGGCTCGCGACACCAAAGCGACACTTCAGTATGGACGTACGTGGATATACCTCGCTGTCTATCACGATAATCCCGAAGACAGGACTTTAAGAATAGTAGTTGAAGCCATATCAGCCGCTGGTACCAAAGTCCCACCATTTATAATCCTCGCTTTTGAAAACAGATTCTACACAAACATATCGACAACTCCCCGTAATCCTGGTTCTACGCTTTCCACTCACCAAAATCGGGTATATCGATGACCAGCTCACTCTATCATTGTTTGACCATCGGAAATAAACAGCCGACCGTCTAACCAAGAAAGGAAGAGACTTCTTATATCGGATAACCATGGCAGTCATCGCACCATCGAATTTCATCAAAGATGCCTGTCCAAGAACGTCATTCTCTTCCTCCTCCCTCCCCACACCACAGCGCCATGCTCAGCCTCCTGATGTAAGCATTTTTCGCTATCCGCAAGCATTATCACCAAAAGCAGATACTCAAGATCTAAACTTCAAAGAGCACAGACTACACAAAAGTAGAGTTCCCTGAATCGGGCTGTTCAATATTGGAGAACAGCGCTATGAAAGCCCATAACATTCTCTCTCGCATGTGAGCAAGCAGGACTCTGCCCTTATAACCCATCAAGAGTTCTGGATACCTTACCCGATCCCCTATCATCTGCTTTGGATATGAACTCGCTTTCATAACAAATCGTGATACATCAGCACTCACAAAGAACATCGGGAGGGCAGAGAAAGCCCCCGAGCAGTACGAATCACGGCAGGAGCTTCTGAGATCTCTGCAAACAAAGCAGTACATGAAGTGTCGTCTGTCCTCGGATCAGCTCCCCGACATCAGTACGCACACCATCTCCGCCACTACCTCCTTATTCTCGGGTGCGAATGGAGACAAGCTCGTTACTCCCGAGGCCATGTTGAGTGAAATTCAACATTATTCACAATATATCGACGATTCGCTCGCGACAGCGATAGAAACGCGTACGCCTCCGAGCCCTACCCTCGCCCACGTAATTGAAAGCGAGATAAAGCACTCCACGCGATGTCGTTATCATGCGTCTGCAAAAGTGAACGAAGAGCGTCATAAACGCAAAGTCGCGACCTTCAGTGAGACTATATCTCGCGATAAACGACGCAACAGACTTGCAACGCGCTACGCCCGTAGAAAGTCGGCGATGAAAGGCTGCGTGCTGCGACCGACGACTTCAACGAGTCGCGCTTACACGTGCGGAATACGAGCGCAAATGCCGAAAAGATGCATCAATCGAGTTGGCGTGCTTAAAACGCCTGATTAGCGCATTCCGAAACGTAGTTTCGATTCTATCACTGTAGAAAAAGCAAGCTACGAAATGACGTGAACGAAATCTGTGAATGTCCTCAAAGAACGATTTCAGCAGGCAGAATCTGAGGCTAACGACATCGACTCGCTACTCTCACGATACCGTCGCGAATCGGCTCGAATGCAGCAAGTTGTTTACGAAAGCATTACAAGTAGCTAGAAATCGACGAGTAGCCTCGTATACAAAGTAGCGCTCACCAAAGCGACGTACATATAAGATGTACTTCGAACCTCCGATCGATCGCCCTACAGCCCAATTACTCCGTGGCATTTACGTAAGTAAAGCATCTAAACAAAGCGTTATTCTCGCTTATGTTAAAGGCAGCATTGATATGTAACGCTATAAAGCAGCAGACATTCTACGCGCAAAGAATATAATCATGAAACACCGGTGTTAAGACTCGTGACGGTGAATTCGAGAATTCGACAACGCTCCGGACAAATGTCGCTGACACATCCGGCTCCGGGCCGTCGCCGAGCCAAAATACGGGATTATTTGTTCAGAATGTAAGCTTCGAATCATCAGTGTCCCCGCGTACGTAGGCGTACGTCGCCGGGAGGGAAATCGCGCTCCGATAGTGAAGAAAACATCTCAAGATACAATGTAGAGTACTTTGAATGAATCTACGTATTCGCAATTCGTTTGCACCGACGTACAGATATTGACTTAGTTATTGCATGTACTTGTAAGGAAGCGGTATTGTGTATTGGATTAAGTGGCGACATAAAACTAAACGCAACTACTTCCAGATTGGTGCGTTTTACACGTATGTCGAAGTACCGATTTTTGGTACGAATAGGTGTCGCGGTACGAATAGGCAGTCCTGGCTAATAAGTTGTTGCTTATTAGCCCTACCGGTTTTAGGTCCTGGCGAGTAGATAGTGTGTGTGATATCGATACGGAAACACCTCTTGTTTGTGTATGTACGACTGGTTACGAGATAACGCCTGTAAAACGGTTTACCGACGAGTGTGCGGCGCAGTTGTCAATATTTCGCCGTTGCACGCAGTTCAGGATGCGTTTCAATACGTAACCCCTTACTGCGATTTGTGCCGGTTCAAGGCATCCACAACCAGTCAGTCGTCCGGAAGGAGCAAAATGACATGTGAGAGGATGCGCGCTGAGGGGAGTCGTGGCGATGCAATCTACGTAAGAAGAGAAGTGCCTGCCTAGGCAGACCTACCAGCTCTGTCCCTGCTCCGTAACTAAAGACGAGTACGAATACCAAGGCCGAGCCGCAATAGTAAACGGAAGACCGGTAATCCGTAATTTGTAGTCCGTAAGGCAGGTATGATGCACTCATAAGCAAGGATTGGCAATTGACAATGGCAATTGCAATTAACAATGTGCAAGCTCGACCCGGAAGTTCCTGACTAGGTAATTACAATTACCTGTCATGTCAGGATGTTACGTGCCTACTACGTATCAAACGTAGTGTGTACCGGTATTCCGTAATCCGTATCAAGCTGGAAAACACACGCCCGGGCTATGTAACCAGCCGCCACTTCCAGCCGCAGCGGTACTTGCGAGATGCGCTCTCCTCCTAAGTCAGTGTCTGTCTGTTATCTTCGTGCTCTCGACTACTCCGTGCCTACCCTACACTATCTTGCCTCCGGCCAAGGCAAAATGCGGCCGGCCCGGTGGAATCAGAAGCACGACGTCCAATCCCGTCAAGCCCACCTCGGTCATCCCACGTGTTATCAGCGACTCGTGGACGAGCTAATCCAGGCTTTTTCTTCCGTACCGATCACACGCAATTGGGTGTCCCCGTCGAAAGTCCACCACTTCACGACAAAACTGCGCACTCGCACGAATACCTACAGCAACGATCCAACGCTGTAATTACGAAATACTGGATTCGGTCTTAAATTCCTGATCACCGGGAAATCAATCAGATGACGTGAATAAATAAACCCGCATCGCCAGTCGGTAATGCAAATCGCAGGCTTCGAGAGGCTGTCCGCCTGCCTAATAGATTACCTACGCGCGCATGGCGGAGATTTTCCAGTTTCATCGTTCTGGCCCAATGATTCCCATGCACAAGCAGAAGACGAGCTCTCTCTCTCTCTGAAAACCGCTGCACTAACTAACTAGCTAAACACCACTGGTTCAACAAGGTGCGGAAATATTAAAACAAGAGCACAGCCTTGTTGGCCTCCCATCCTAACCCAGAGCGGCCCACACTAGGTAGCCATCGTCGCGGTCGCGAAGTGGTGGACCTACCTAGACAGGCCTAGGGGCAGCAGAGTAGGCGCCCAACAAAGAGGAAGAGGGCTCCAGTCCCCTTCCCATGACATTTCTACCCCACATACTGGCGAGATATTCACACGCCCCCCTACTAACACTCTAGGAAGGCTTGGAACTGTCCGGCGCACGGTAGGACCGCCACCCAAATCTCTCTTGAAATCCCCCTTGCAATTAACTCATTAACCTCCCGGATAATGAATGGATGAAGTTGAAATGGGGACCATCCTGGGAAGGCAGTCCCCGTCCGTACCTATGCAAGCTGCTGGATTCGGGTCCTCTTCTTTGACAGGTTACATACTGATGATGATCGTTCCCCGGCTGTGCTGGCTGACTGATCTCAATCTCGATCTCTTCCCATCATCATGACTGTGCTTCCCTTTCCCTCCCTCGCCTCTCTCAGTCAGCCTACCGATACAACGGCCATTTTATTATTTCTATTGCGTATCTAAGCCACCATGCCCACGGCAAACTCGTAACACTGCCGAATACCTACTTCGTACCTAATGTTCGTGCTCGTTTCTTGGTATGTAGAAAGGTACCATCGTGTATGTCACGAACCCCATATTAACGACCTGTTCCCCGGCTGCTCGGCCGGCCCTGAAACGGGGTCTCAATTTTGCGGTGCACAACCCTTCAACCCTTCTTACCCAAACGCGATTAAAGCCAGGCCGGATCATCGAGACTAATCGTCATATGGCAAGGAGGGGTTGGAGTCTTTGGAGGAGTCGGGCAAGTTCGAACTAGTCCCCTCCCGCCGAAGTGTGTCTCGCTACCTATTAGACCGGGCGTGTAGAGAGATTTGCCGGCGTCATCATGGCTGGTTTGATTGATACCCTCTGCACAGACCAACAAGTTGTTTTTTGTGAATGAAAAAGTTGGGTATCTTCTATTTGCTTGCATAAGATGTATGCATTGTTTCTTTGTTATCTACAAACCTCAGAAAGGGATCGTGTTGTTGTTCTATGAGTTACACTATGTCAACAGACATCTCGTGGTTGAGAGTGAGCAGACTTCCGCCGAGCCGACCGTTTCTGACCGGCTCCAGTCTATGACCTCAAAACTCGTGCCGGTGGTTGCTATAGCCGCCGCCGTCGACGAACGGACTGTGGCAGTACCATCTCGCAAATTTGCCAAAAGGTCATGAATCGGGGCACCGGTGTTTGCCTACGAGAGCTACGATTCGCGTTTCGGCCTGCCATTCAGTATAGCACAAGTTGGTACCTACCAACACACCAGTGACTTGAGCCAAATGCGAGTCCCCAAGGTAGTATCAGGGTTACCGGATTTCGACACCAAGCTTCTCAACTAGGGCCCGCTGGACCTTGCTGTGGAGGTCGTTGGTGACATCATGGGTGAGGGTGCGCTCGAGACTGCGGTAATTAACGCGATAGCACATGCTCCTGCGTCCCGTCTTCGGGTGGGTGAACTGGTCAACCAGTTTGACGTCCTCGACCACGTCGCCAGCCACGCTGCGGACAATCTCCATCATGTCATTCTCGTGGAAGGCGGGCGCATCAGCTTCTGGCGTCGATGGTAGCCAGAATGAGACATCCTTAGCGCAAGCCGGGTACTTGGAGAAAGGCACAAATTGCTGTAGCAGGTCGAGGTTGTCCGAGACTCCTGTGAACTGCTTGAGGAAGCGCTCGTCTTGCGACCAGAATAGTCGGATATCAGGGATCTTGAACAGCAACATGGCGATGCGCTCGAGGCCAATACCAAAGGCCCATCCGATCTGGTTTGGCACACCAGCGTTAATGTACAGGTCCTGCTTAACCACACCACAGCCCAAGCACTCGAGCCAGTCACCGTCATAGAACACCTCGAGCTCCCAGGAGGGACTCGTGAAAGGGAAGTATGATTCTACCCAGCGCACCTGCAACGGCGTGTCGACGTAGTTAGGATCGGCCTTTTTGGCAGCAGCTTTGGCTCTCGTGAAGATCTCGACTACCATGAGTTCCAGAGATCTCTTGAGATGGGCAGCAATAGCCTCAGCCTCAGCAGCAGAGTGGTGGCCTTCCTGGAGTGGGTTCCGCTCGTGATGGAAAGAGGGGTTGGGATCCTCGACCTTGATGTTGTGCTTTGGTAACCTCTCTAGATCCGCCCATACGGCGGCAGCAATGTCGCCATTGGGTACCTTTGTGCGATCCCATGAGCGCGCACCCTCCATCTGATGGAAAATAGGATAGTGGCTACGGTCGATCTCATCGCGTCGGTACACGTCGGCGCTAATCAGGTAACCGTCGCTCAGGTTTGCGCGGAACGTATCGGCCTGGTGTGCGCTCGTATGGGTTCGCAGTAATGTCTCGCCATTGATGTAGTAGGTATCTGACTTGGCGCGACCGGGATGGTCTTTCGGGAAACCGAGAGAATCGAAGTTCTGCTGCGTTGTTACAACGGGGTTGAAGTCATTGTGGTATTTGAAGGTGGGCGAGGGGAAGACGGATTCGATGATCTGACGCGTGATGTAGACGGGATGGTCCTTTTGCAGATGCAGGCGGCGCGGGACCCTCTCTATTATATTGCTGGGCACGTTGAACCACGAGTCGATGGGGTATGACTGGCCATTGATCTTCTTCAGCTTCTCTTGAGACTGTTCTTGCGCGCTTGGAGTAGTCGCAGCTGTTCAGGAATTAGGCATTAAGCATGTGATTCCGGATATTCTCCTCAGAAAAGTTACACGTGAAGTTCTGTTGCGAACATACCCTCGGACAAGAATCTGCGACTCGACCAACAGGGCTGCCAGAACCTCGGCGCAGGGATAGCTGTTGCTGCAGCTCTCCGACTGCTTCTGGAAATGACGCTGAACCGAGATGCCCACATCGTGCGTAGATGTCCCGCAGGAAAATTAGTGAGGCTATCGCGATTACTGAATATCAAGTGCGGGCGCAACGTGATCCCTGAAGTACCGCGATTACTCAGAACCGACCTGTAGCCGTGGGTCGCACAAGATCCTGTCACTAAGCCATATCGGGTTAAACCCCGTAAAAGTGGATAAAATTCCGGCCACCAAAGTGGTCGGCATAACACGTGGTTATATTATTGTGTTTTTGGCAACATCCTGCTGTCCCCGGCCTCTCCCTGGATGTCTCTAACCTGCCCGGGGTCTCCGACCTCCCCAGACCTCTCCAACCTCCTCGGCGCCCTCTAATCCCCCCGGGGCCTTCACATTGTCCTGTCAAGTCATCTCCAACCTGCCCAGCACTCGTCGTGTTCGTTACATTAGATGTATGATATCAGTACAGGTCCAAATCCACCTCTCCAACTGTTCAACGGGGACCGAGATTGGTATCCAAAGACGGCGAGGAATCGTTGCCAGACGAGTGTTTCGTGGTGTAGCCTGGTGGTTAGATATTCAATATAGTCATAAGTCATCAAGTTATCAGGCAGTTCAAGTCATCAAAATCATCAAAGTCATCAAAGTCATCAGCTCATCATATGCATATCGCTCTCGTTGTTGTTGTTTTTTAAGTATCCTCTCCAGCTCGTTGATTCTTTTATGCCTATGAGTCTCGGCACTCGCCGGTGTATCAATGAATGATATCCTCGGCGTCGTCGCCGGATAGGTAAAGAATCAAAAAATTGTCGTAGACGTGGGAGGGTGTATGTGCTCGATGACGGTTTTGCGGGCACACACACCCAAACATCGAAGTCTATTTTCGGGGGGCCGGAGGAGGATACAGGAGGAGGGACCCGAGGGGCGCTGAGAGGGTTAGGGCGTAACCGGCGGCGCGGGAGTCGATACGGGGCGGGTGTTGGTGCCCTCACGGCGTCACCGGGGTGGGAGGGGGGGCAGGGAAGAAGGGCGGCGGCGGAACCTGAATTGAGCAGTATGAAACGTACAGCCAACCTGGACTGTAGTTGCAATCGCTTGTTGCTGGCAATCCTACGCAATGATTAGAATATCTGTAGCTAGATGAAGGGTTTATACGAACCCGATTCTCGTAGCCCACGTAACCTCACGCTGGAGGCGGCATTCGTATCGCGCAGGGCGTTGAGTTCCTGCCTCAATTGTCGGAGTGCCACCTCCGTTGCAGGGTGGCACCGATTGTTGTCGCCATGCGACTGTGTGTCTAGCCGGCCTCTATCCACGTTGAGGGTATTCCCCTGATGATGACGACCCGGCGCAGGAGTTGACGAGGGCTGGCGCCGGTGGCGATCTATGCGTCCGTGGAGCACGCGGTCGCGGGGGGTCTCTGGGGGAGGAGGGAACGTAGTTGGAGCCGGCGTAGTAGGTGGTGTTGGCCTGCTCACGCCATTGATGGTAGGGGGGGTTGTTGTTATCGCCTTCATAGGCCTCGTAGATGTCGTACCGCTTTGGCGGCTGCTGGAAGGGTCCCTGTGCCATGGTGAGCGATTGAAAAACACGAGATGGAGTAGTTTGAGTCAAAAAAATGATAGATTCTTGAGTTCAAGCAACGAGGAGGCACCGAGGGGGCAATTACCCCAGTATATTTATGAACGTAGCGTTGGTCACGATACGAAGTCGCGGGTAACGACGCGGTCAACGAACTTCACAACTTCGTTTTGCAGGCAGAGACAACCGGAAAGCCTCCGCAGACCGCCGTTTGGCAGAAGAATCGATGTGTAACAGCAAGAGGAGCCATATCGACGTCTTCTAAGATGTTTGGCGTGTCGGAAAAACCGTGGTTGTTGACCTTTATGATATATCCTGTTGCCGTGGCCGTCGTGCCAAACGACTCCAGGTTCTGGTTCAAAACACAACCGCGATCTCACGCGTAATTCAGGGGGCTCCCCGGGCCAATAGAATGATCGGATTTGGCCTAAAAGTGGGTATTACTGCGCCCAACGTGTGTTGACTGCAGTTGTAGACGTTCTGGCAAAAAACAGCTGTTTTTTGCAGGAACTGCGCCATCTACAACATCTGCCGCATCTAACTGCAATTCCACCCACAACAACACAACTCTGCATGAGGCGATTCTAACACAGTATTGCACAGTTATTTAGCAAGTTATTTATTGACACAAAGACCGCGATTTCGCTGCTAAACGCGTCGCATTACAGTGCATGTACGGAGAAGGTGTTGCCGGAATTGCAATCCCGGGCATCTAATCTACCAAACAAGTCGATTTCCTGGATATCACACGCGGAGTGCCCGGCCTGAAACCTGCCAAGTCGATAGTCCAGCGTCAACGTGAGTCTATGCCTCTTCGAAGCGCTCTGCCTGATCGTTATCATCGTCAAGTTCAATGCCATTGGGCGACATGGCCCGCGTTGCCGCCTCCAATGCAGCATACACGGGGTAAGCTGGACCTGCAATATCATGGTTGACGCCGTGGCTACCGCCATTCGCGCGGTCACTTTGGTGACCCTCCCGTCACTCTCGCGCTGTGTCTGATCACTCTCGTGACCCTCCCTGGTCACTCTCGTGATCCGCCTGGTCACTCTCACGGCCTGTTGCCTGGCGTTGGCTATCTTGAGTTGCCTTTGGCGGCGTCATCGTCCGCGAGCCTTCGAATAAGCACTTCCTTGCGCCCGCTCGCAGGCAACCCCCGTTCCCTGCACTGTTGCTTCAGAATCTCGTTCGTCAACCCGCGATATTGGTTGAGGAGCCCCAGCGCCTCAGCGGTTGAGATATATTCATTGTTATCGAGGCCTGCCAGCGTTTCGGATATGTCATGGTTGTTGCGGAGGCTAGGTGGGAGATACCACCCGTCTAAGCAGATCTTGTCGTAGTCTATACCCTTGATACTAATCAGATTATCCTCGCGGCCGTCAGGATGGATGGAGATGCCTGTTTTTTTGAAGAGGCCGGTGACCATAGCCTTGTTCTCGTTGGTAAATGCACGTTCCCATGCCTAGGCAACGACGTGAGTGACCATAATCCTCCTATCACGAAGAGTCCACTTTTCAGGGGTTGTGCCTAGATCATCGAGGCGGTCAAGATATAGGTCGGTTTCATCCCGAAGCCACTTTTTGAAGGGGCCGTTGAACCCCACATCTAATGGTTGAAGGTATGAGGTGAGCCCCGGGGGTATCAGCGCGGTGGTGATGTTGTGGTTGTGGAGGGCAGCCTGGATTTTTGGTGTTTTATGGAATCTCGCAACATCCATCACCAGAAGGGCCTCCCTTCCCTCTGTATACGATGCTAACCGGGTGTTTATCCACTCCTCAAATAAAGCCTCATTATTATAAGCCGTTTCGTTGAACTTGACCTCAACGCCAGTGTGATACAGGGCACCTTCCTTAGCCATCACCTTGCTTTGCGTGGAAGATGACCACGGGTTTGAGCTGTTCAACGTATGAGCCATCGCCGACGATAGTCAAGATCAATGTAGCTTGTCTTTTGGACCACCCACTCCTCTCCGACCTGCCCTGTACAGAGATCGCTCCTTTGTGGTCATAGCTACAGCCTTCGAGGAATTCGAAGGGCATAGGGGTCTCGTCAAGGTTGATGATAAGGTGGGGAGGGAATCTCTGGAGGCTAATGCCTTCGGCCGGGTCACTCATCAAGGCAATACTCATCCAGGATTCTGTCAATCTAGAATTCCGCCGGATAAACTGCAGGAATCGATTTGTACACCGAATTATCTCTTCTGGGACCCTGGTCGAGCGCGGGGTAACCCCTGCGATAGCTAATTTGAAACCGCTTCGGGAAGCCACGGAACCATCCGTTGCTAAAGACGAAGACACCATGGCAATCTGGGTAGAGGTCTGCGACTATGGCCGTGGCACGCCTCCTAAACCAAGTGTGCTGGACCAACCGGCGCGCTTCTCTGGCGGCGCAGACTCGGAGTATAGTCGATGCTCCAATTCTGGCCACTTTGGGCGATATCGTGGGATTCGATCTCCAACTATCGTGTGCCGGCTAGACCACCAGGACTGGACCGTGCCCTCAGCTTTTCGATCCCGAAGACGCCGCGCCTCCCTTAGAAAAGGGCGGCGGAATCCCTGCCTCAACAGGGGAGTCCCCTATGACCCTGGCGGCACATAGATCGGAGAGGTCTTGCCGAAGAGGAATCCGGTGATTCTCCAGGAATTGCAGCACTTCCACCTTCCGTCTCCTTGAATACGTTCTTTTCGACGTGGGTAATGGCCTGGGGCAGTTTATAATCAGATCTAGCCCATCGGTTTGCGTTCAGGGCCGGGGCGTTTCATGCGGCGGCATCCCCTGAGTCCCGGAGATCGACGTGGATATAGGCATGGAGGCCTGGATACGTCAGTTAGACCCGAGATCGTCACGATTAATCTACGGGTGATGCCAAACCTTTGGATGCGTGATATGCAGGGGTGACGATGCAGCACCTAGGTAGGTAAAGTGGTGTTGCAATTCGGTAGAAACTTGGTCCAACTAAATATGCAAGTGATATACGGATTAGGCAGCTATAACCCGCACAACTATAGTCTAAAAATCGTCCGAGAGACTATTTCGCACACGACAACGTTTGTGAAGATCCAGAGATTCGTTTAACAACGAGGTTTTTGGGGGTTGTCGCCGTCGTGGAATTGCAACTTGGCAACTTGCAACGTGGAAGAATTTTTTCAATCATTCGTGACCGGGCAAGTTGTGATCTTGGCAATTGATGCCATTTGACCCCTTTTCCTAATCCCCTTTTGGGCCTAGTTCCCGGGGATTTAGTGCCAAAGTCACGCCTACCCTTTCCTGATTTGGCTTAGTGGATGAAAATTTGAGCGACCCACAGCCACGGATCGGTTCTGGTAATGGCGGTACTTTCTTAGATCGAGGTCAGTCGCACCGCGTAGTGCCACTGGAGCTGGCTGGAGGGGTCTTCGCGTTAGACTCTGAGCCGATGTTGAGCCGGGCGAAGTCTATGTTCTGTATTACCTATTCCGTAATCCATAATTCGTATTGCATGTGACGACGAACCATATTGCATATGGGACAACAAGCTTCAAAAGAAGACAGCACCGGTACCGGGTCGCTGTCCCGGTGGCATTCTGCACCCATTTCTGCCCGCAAAGGTGCGCTACGCCGGCTAATCCATACTCGTGGCTCGTCCCACCTTTTCTTCGGCATCGTTCGGGTTCCCTCCCACTAACTCGGTACCGGTAGTGAACAATAGGCGAACTACGGGTTGCGAATTCGACCCCTGTTAGAGCATCCGTTCAGCGTCGCAATGCTGCCATGTTGCACCGAGGATGGTTGGTTGCTATGCAGTGGGACCCGCGGAAGAAAACGTGGGAGTGCTCGTACCTACATTGACCTGTGTAAGTTGTCACGAATCGTTAATCGTCGACTAGAATTCCATATGGAACACGTGTGTTGATCAGGTACGTTGCGACAGTTGTAGTGTTCTTCCACTCTCAACCTCTTCACCAGCTTCAAAGAGAGAGACAAGGGAGCTTCACTTCGACCTGTGAAACATTTTCTGCATCATCTTGACCGCTTCAACATCCAACGCCAATCGCTGCCTCGATATTGTAATCATTTTATTCAGAGATTATTTCCGCGACATATCCAGCGTCATCTCTACGAGTAGTAATTTGTGCCTCTGTTCCGTGCCTTTCTTGGTAATTGCCCCAGTCGCCAATCCCTGGCACTGCATATCGAGCTCGAACCACATGCAGTCCTCTGTCCATGCGCTTGCTAACCCGTTCCCCCTAATAAACCGCCCGGTCCAGTGACAAAGTATGCGCTAGACCACGCACATGCGCTGCACGGCGCATGCTCCGGGGCAGTCTGGGCAGGGCAAACGCGCTGCCGTATGCCCTAAATTGGAGAATGAGGCGAGCTAGGGAACCTCGGGCACTGCGCGCCTTGCCGCATCGGGCTAGGTGCGGCTTTTAATTTTGTCGGGTTTAAGCATCCTGAGCTTCCGACGTCGGGATCGCTGCACGATGAGGTAAGGGGTCTCCATAGAATCCCCATAGCAGCGTCCCGTCTGAGCCAATTGACTGCTCGCGTTTGCGCGATAGCATGGCCGGTATCAACTCTGGAAAATTAGTGTCAGAAGCTCGCTCTTGCTCGCTCTTGCCTGCTCGTGCTTTTGCTCTGGGAAAACAATTCCGACCTGCCTCGACCGACAAGTGCGAGTGCTCTTCTTAACTAATCGCTCTAGCAGCTCTGCCATGGCGAGTCCGACTCCTCACCGACCCTCTCTATTTTCCCACTAGGCTATGCGCTCTCTTTAATGGCCAAACCTACCTCGTAGCTATTATCTGCTATTATTCTCTCGCTCTGCAAGGTGCTTCTTGTCGATTCGAATTCACCCCCAACTTGCTCCGATGCACCATCACTGAACCTCATTCTGTCGTCTTGCTTGATGCGATTTGATCCCGACTCGACGACCGCGACGATCCAAAGTACGAGCACTACATCATAAGAAAACCAAAATAAAAATCACCTAAGAAAAAAAGATCAAAGATCAAGAACAAGAACCGCTGACGCTGTCTTGCGATCCAGCCGGCCACCATGCAAGAGACTTCTAGCAGCAATGCCGCGACGGCGGTGTCGCCCGGCTCAACGCCGCTGTCCAGCTCCGCCAAGCCCAAGTTCCAGAAGAAAGAAGTCGCTTTGAAGCAGATTGCATATCCCTTCTGGTTTGGCGGCAGCGCAAGCAGCATGGCAGCCTGCGTGACGCATCCTCTGGATCTCGGTACGTCTGGGACTTCACCTTCTCCCCCTCTCTTCTCCAACCTCACCGGACAACCCCCGGTCCAAGTCCGAGGTTCAGCTCCGAAAGACCATGTATGCTAACTACTCGTCTTCGTTTCTACATAGTCAAGGTTCGGCTGCAGCTGCGCTCGGGTGACGCCCCGAAGAACATGAGTGGTACCATCATGCACATTGTGCGGACAGGGGGGCCGCGAGGTCTATACGACGGCCTCACGGCGTCTCTGCTGCGGCAGATGACATACTCAACAGTACGCATTGGGCTATATGAAGACCTGAAACGCCGGCTCACACCCGAGGGCCAGAAGCCTTCTCTCCCGCTTCTTATTGGTTTGTCGGCCTTTTCCGGCCTCTTGGGCGGTCTCGCGGGCAATGCCGCCGACGTCGTGAATGTCCGTATGCAGCAGGAAGCCTCCCTGCCGGCTGCGCAGAAGCGGCACTACCGCAACGGCCTGGACGGCATCATCAAGATGGTCCGCGCTGAGGGCATCTCCAGCTGGTTCCGTGGTGTCTGGCCTAACTCCGCGCGCGCCGCCCTCATGAACGCCAGTCAGCTGGCCAGTTACGATACCTTCAAGGTGCTGCTGATGACATACACGCCGCTTGGCGATAACACCGCCACGCACTTCGCTAGTTCATTCTGCGCCGGCTTCGTCGCTACTACCATCTGCTCGCCCGTCGATGTCATCAAGAGCCGTGTCATGAGCTCACAGTCGAGCGAGAGCATCGTTTCCCTCATCTCCAAGATCTACGCCAAGGAGGGCGTGGCTTGGATGTTCAAGGGCTGGGTTCCTGCTTTCCTGAGATTAGCTCCGTGAGTTGACCCCTTTTCCATCAATCCCGACACATCCGAACGAACACGTAAAGACCTATGCTAACCACATTTATATGGCAGGCAAACGATATGTACATTCCTGTTCCTCGAGGCGCACCGCAGAGCGTATAGAAATTTCAAGGGTATTGAGGAATAAAGGTAAAAACACCGTGTTTTACCTTGAAAGCCTCAAACACCTTATTCATCATCATTTCCATGAAGTTTAGATCCGATTCTCCTCTGTCGTTACGATAAGAGAGCATATAGAAAGAAGGCCGGTTATGGATTAGAGAAGGGGACCGCGATGGTCGACTCGGCATCATCACACATACCTACCTACACACGACACCTACCAACCGGACACACCAACAGCCTTATACTACGTACATTCACTGTACTGTACGTACAAACAACTGTATATACATACACACATACCCAGATGACTGGGAAAGGGGGAGGAGAAGGACAAGAAGAAGGATGGACGGCGTTTAGCTCTGCATAATACATTGGGGTGTTTTGCTTCTTGTCACATACATTTGCACATCCATCTCCCTTCGGTGTTTGACCGAGAAAGACGAAGGAAAACATTTTACTTGTGTTTGCCTGTCAATTAGGAATGACCATAAAGTCAAGGATGCCACTATGAAGAAGCTACCACAATAGAAGTGCAATCTCTCTTTTTTTTTCACTTAATTGATTCCTTCAATTTTGCTCCATTCTCCCTTTCCATTAGCCTGTTGCTCTGCATGCATTCTTTCAGATGGTGTCGATCTTGTAGTAAGGTCATACTACTCAGACTCAAATAGATACCTAGGACCCCCATCATGATGCCAAGAAAGCCATCATGTTGTTTATCTCTTTGGTGAAACCGGGTTTTTGTCTCTAGGCCCCTTGTTGGTTTAGAAAATTCAAACACTCGTGCTCAAATCGAGTTGCTCTATACAACAACTTTTTTTCTCTCTCTTTTCACGCCAAACTCCATGCGATGGACGTGGGCCACCAAGCTGGGGAAAAATGCAGACCAGATTCCATGCATGCCCCGAGGTGTATATAATACAAGGCGGCAGACAAGGCATGCCACCCGAGTAGCATCACTAGAGCATCTCTAGGCCAGACCTCATTGCCGAGGCCGCTACTCTCACCAACTGGTCGATCCCGAGTTGCCGTAGGGAGTGGTACCGTATGCGGTAGCACCGCCACCCCAAGCGCTCGCGTTACCCGCACCGGCGTAGGGAGTCGTGTAACCTTGGTCCTGCCAAGGGGCGCCTCCGTCCATGCCGTCGGGGCTTCTGGGACCGCCGTAATCACCGCCCATGTCGTCGTTCTCACCGAGGCCGTGGATTAGGCCGGCCAACTTGCGCTGCAGCTCTTTGATACCCTCCTGGATTATAGTATCGGGTTCCATGCTTCCGATACTCTCGACTTCGAAGTAGAATCGAGTAGGAACGGCATCGTAGTCGAAGATTTCGCCTTCAGCGGGGGGCTCTTCCCACTCCGCATACTTACTCTTGGGCCTATAGGTCGCGGTTAATATTGCGGGAGGAAGGGGACCAGGTTGAAGACAAATAGCTGATAAAATTCGAACTCACCATTCTGCGGCCGCATCCGCCTCGTACCAGAGATCGAGGTGGTGCAGCTTGTTGTGGGGGTCGTACTCGAAGCCCACAGCGGACGTCGGTGACCACTTTGCATGTTCTTTTGCAATACCCTTCCTCGCAATGCATGTGAGCTTAAGCTCTTGGCCTTTCCGCAGTTTGCAGACCAAAGAACCCTGGCCCTCAGGGTCGGTGATGATCGGGCTGCCGATATGGTTGTTGGGGCGATCGATGCCGACGATCAGATCCCGAGCGTAGACTTTCATAACCTCATCAGACGAGGACTTGGCGTGGAGAGTAAGAGTGACGGAGCATTTGCCGCACCACTGGTCGCAATCGCAATCGCGGGTATAGTTCAAGTGCTCGATTTCGCGGGCGTCGAGAGGAATAAGACCGAGTCGATGGGCGAGGAACTCGTCAGCCAGCACAGATGTATTGACCTCAATCTCGACGAGGTCGATGGCAATGGTGGGGACTTCGGCTTGGATGATGCGACGGAGCGAATTGGCGAACGACAGGTCAACGTTGTTGAGCTCGAAATCGACGTGAATGCTGTCGGCCTAGGTAGGACACAAGTCAGCCACCACGGACACCAGTCATGGCAAACGTGGTGATCGCAACAGCGCAAATCACAGAACGCACAAGGGAGGGCGATTTCATAGACTTACGGCCGAGATCTTCACTGAAGGGCCGATGGTCTCGCCATCCATCATGAGAGTATCATACTCCATTGTAGCCGGCACCTAGGAGCCACACCTAGGCCGAAGGGAAAGGCGATCGGGCAAAAAGCACTCGGGAGAAAAAATAGTGCAAGTTCAAAAGATAAGAAAGAGGCCTCGAGGGAGTATTCCGTATCACAGCTAAGGATGCGATGCGAAAGTAGTGGAAGTATGCGATGCTGTGCCGTTGGTTCTAACGGCAGGCGATGTGTGTAAAAGAGAGGAAGAATGGCGTTTCATCAAGGCTGAACGGTTCGACTTTAGCTCTAACGTAGGACAGTCTCCAATGGACAAAGCGCGCCTGATAGGGTAGGCAGGCTCGGCAGGTACGTGTTACAGTACGGAGTACGTAATCCGTGCCTTCCTCAACGTACCGCGGTGGGATTGTGTACGAGAACCGCCTGCAAGGCTATGGACGATGGTACTTCTAAAGTATCTTTGCATGTTTTTAAGATGATAATCTACTTGTGGGGTACATGTCTTCAGTGCCGATTGGTTACGTCAGATGGGGGAGCGGGATGCGACATGACACGCATTTGAGCGGTCTCCAAAATTGAATCTCAATATGACGATAAGTCCACCTAAATGCATAGCAGTTCTGGGGATGGCCTCACTTTTTACGACCTCAAGGCAGCCCTAAAGAATACGATTTACAGACGCCCTCGAGGCGCCGGCGCGACAGCAGCTGCTAATCCAGCGAATCGGCAGTGTGGGGGAACCTATCTTCTTCGCATCACCAGACCCGCCGGTGACTGCAATGAAAATAGAGAAGAGGGTTCGCGTCGCCTGGAGGCAGTGTAATACCAGGGACACAGTGGAAGTGATCATGCGCAAGCACAGAGGAAGCACTTCCTAGCAACAAAAATTAGAATAATCACGATTGAGTCCAAGTAGGACTCTTTCAGAGATTAAACTGAAAAGAACAGATACTACACTTGATCTAAGCCAAAAGGCAAAGAGAGCTGAAGAAGAAAGGAAGAGAAACCATCAAAGGACGGCCGTGTTTCGCTCAATTTATAGTTGAGTGAAGGCGGTGAGTGGGGCGGTGAGCAAGAAAAGCCGGCAGAAACCATGCGCTAGGCTCGATTCAGATACGCCACGAAATGGCTGGGCGGTTCTTCAGCCACCTTTCGCGGGACAGCGGAGGGGTACGAAGTACCTCGGTACCTCATCTTGGGGGGTAAATTTACCTTAGCTAACGCATTCGACGGCGTTCGACGCCAAGGAGCCAAAAAAATATTCGACCCATACAAGCTCGCAACGAAGCGTCATGAGAGTACCTTTCCAAGCTCAGATCTGCTGAAACCATTCTCACTGCAACAACCCGCGATTTCTGATTCTGCATAGCATACAATCGGCATTTTCACACCCTCATATACTCAACAATATACCCAGATAGTCACACAATCTGTCATAATGTTCCGGCAAGCATTGACTGCGTCCACCAGAGCTATCTCCTCTAGCTCGAGGACAATTGCGCAACGCTCATCGGCGCGCCCTCAATTCTTCTCCACACCTTTAAATTCTCTCCGGACCACATCAGGAGCGACGACGCGGTGTTACAGCGACCAGGCAGACACCACAGCGAAGAAGAATGGCGAGGAATCTAAGGCCGAGGGCGAGCAGAAGAGCGAAGGCGCTGATGCGCCGCTAAGTCCAGAGGCAGAGCTGAAGCAGAAGCTTGAGGCCAAGGAGAAGGAGGTTATTGACTGGAAGGTTAGTATTCTTGAGTCGCAAAACGACATGTAACAGCTGGATATATACATCAAGAGCATTTAAATAACTCACACTCGTCTTACAGGACAGATACCTCCGGTCTGTAGCTGACTTCCGCAACCTTCAAGACCGCACTCAGCGCGAAGTGAAGTCTGCCCGTGACTTCGCCATCCAGCGCTTCGCCAAGGACCTTGTCGAGAGCGTCGACAACCTCGACCGCGCCTTGACCATGGGCCAGGAGAAGATGAAGGTCGAGGAGGGCAAGGAGCCCAACGTCGACCTCAACAACTTCTACGAGGGCGTCAAGATGACTGAGGGCAACATGCTCCAGATCCTGTCCAAGCACGGCCTCGACCGATTCGACCCCGAAGGCGAGAAGTTCAACCCCAACGAGCACGAGGCCACCTTCATGACGCCGATGCCCGGCAAGGAGGACAACACCGTCTTCCACGTCCAGCAGAAGGGCTACAAGCTCAACGGCCGGATACTGCGCGCTGCCAAGGTCGGCGTCGTCAAGAACCAATAAGCTAGCCAGCCCCCAGTCGAGGCTCAGAAGCTTTTTTTTTTCATATCGGAGCAACACAGCTTGCTCCTTGTACAAAACCAGATCAAACCATGTATAACAAGCAAAAACAACTTCAACGCTTGATGAACCTATATCACGGGCCCTGGCGTTAGGTATCACTGCAGTGGGTGTATATTATAAGATGCTCCTCTCATGAAAAGCAAAACAACAAAAAAGCGGCCTATTTAACGTGCTTTGGGATTATGGCATGGTATTAATGGCGATGATATGGGCGGGTACTGGGAGATAGTACCGGGAAGGGGACATTTTTTTTCCAAAGAGAAAGAAGAAAGATAGTCATTTGCAGATTTGTATAAAAATCAAAGGACCAACGGAAACGAGACACTCAAAATCAACGAATGTTTCCAAGGTACGAGTTCATTCCATTCCGTACTTGGTGCGTTAGATACCACACATGTGCAGCTCATCAAGATCGCGATTCTGTATTATCAAACCGCAGAAAATGTACAACCATGTCTATCATATCCACTCCTGTTCCATGTGTTTGCTACGGGTCATAGCCAGTTAAAACACTTACAAAACCATTCACGTTCGATGTGAAGTTGTAAGGAGAATTGTTTGCGGAGTGACGAAGGTAGGTCGGCTTCCATGTCTCTGACCCCTGATGCTCCCTATCTTCAAGTGAGGAGGTTTCGGTCTTGATACAAGCTGTACATCTATCCTGCGGATATGCTGACATCGCCTCATTTGTTCTATGCAATACTCTCTGGTTTTCAGCCCGTATCATACTCCTTCTCCAATCCCTCGACGTTGCCCCGATCCCGTACGTAGTGATAATAAACTTGACTTCATTGCGCCTTGACTCCAGGGAAGACAACGCCAGAAAGAGCGCGGAGTGCATCGTGACGGGTCAAAGAAACCGCTTTCCGTCGATTCATAATTATATTTATATATTGTTTTGTGTTTGTTATTGTGATTCTTTATCGGGTTGTTTGCTAGACATACTCCAGTAAACCCTCATGACGAGTATATAAGGGAACAGTAGTGAGGGAATGCGAAGCTATACTCGGCAATCAGCCGTCAATGTAGAAGTAGAAGTAGAAGCGCCATCCAAATGCATACGGACAGTGACAGCAGAAAGCCAGATAATTTCAAATGGGTGCAGTCGTAGAGTAACGACATTTGCTTCAAGGAACAGCCTCCGTCTTGAAGTCGAAACTCCCATCCAGCTTCAACCCGGCCTCTTGTTCGAGAATCCACTACGCTGATCCCATTGCTCTCCGGTCTCTTTCTCCGTTCCTTGCGCTTCGTAGACGCGCTGAGCATCATCCGTCCAGGATCCTCCCTGGAAAACTTCTCGAATAATCCCTGGAAAGTGCGATACAAGTAGCCCTCGGTCTAATCAGACAACCCCGACTCCCGAATCTGCGATGAGTCGTTTTGTAACGCGGAGGCATAGTGATAGACAAGAGATCCCCTTGTTACCTCCGCCGCCCATGGCTGTTAGCAGCTGTCGAGTACGATGACCGGCGTCACTTCGTCATGAGACGAGCTGTTGCATCGCGAGGCTTCTTGCGCTTCGTGTCACGGCTGGCGACGCAAGATATCCATGGCAACGCATCCCTGAACCAATCCGCATCCTTTTTCGTGGGGGCAACACCCACGACGAGCGACGCGCAAGGTGACGCAGTGCCGTTGTGGTCGATTCTCCGCGCTTGCTGTTCGGCATCCGCATCACACGAGCATCTGATTGTGAAAATAGATTATATACCCGCCACAACATATCTGTCTAGAAAGCTGCCTGCCCCTGTTTATAGTGAGAATTTTTATTGACGTCTTTGATTTCGTTTGATGACCACTTACCAGATCCGCGATGACAGCCGCGAGGAGGCAGCTCGACCGCATCATCAGAGATGGTCTGATAGGATCTCATACGAAATGGGACTCGACAGTGTGACTTCGGACACATGATAAAAGTTGAAAGAAGAGAGTGAATATATATAAGCAGAAGAAATGAAGAAATCTGAGAAGAGACGAAAAGATTACGGTGCGAGAATGAGGGTGGGATATTGAGGGTGGGAGAATGAATCTTAGGTGGAACGAGACTGGGTTAAAAGGTCAGGAGGGGGCAGAAAGATTATATACCGGGGGAGGGAGGCACGCTTACACGTTACGTTGGTCGGGCTATGCGTGTTACTACTAGTCGGATCACCTGGTAAGATAGGGGGGTACGGCGTAGGTGTAGTCTTCTCCGGTGTTCTAATGCTTGCCCCTTTCTGGAGTTTTGTCTAAGTAACACGATGTGAAGGGACGAAAGAACAGGACTGGACTACCCGGACAATCACGACCTGTTAACACCGTTGTGATGGCAACTTGATACACCGGGTGGCACCACCGTTTATTACTATGCACTTGGGTGAATACCCTGGAGCAAGATGCCATGCATGGTCTCCTCTTCAACGTTATACTAGTCATACCATCACACCATTCCATTCCTTGCCAGTTCACACTACTCTGCTCGTGACTTGACGTGTACTGCTTGATTGCTCACCAATGCGTCAACCTCATCTAGAGACAGAGCACTGTTCACTTGGCGTCTCACTTCTTGGATTTGCCCTTTGCTCCAGCAGCCTTGCGGCCTCTGCTTTTCGGTTTGTCGTCGTCTTGGTCCTCGTCATCATCGGCTTTCTTGGAAGCCTTTTTGGGCGCCCTTTTTGCTCCCTTGGCCTTGGGTTTCTGGATATACTTGTCCTTCGTGATATCTTCATCTTCCTCAGCGACGACTTCCGCAGCTTCTTGTGTTTCACCCTCATCCTCGTCCTCTATCGCCTCTTCGAGATCGGGCTTTTCCTTGGCAACCTTCGTGGAGCCGACTACGGCGCTAGCTTTCATAAATGGAATGGGGTGAGACATAACGTTGTACCTACAAAAGAAGTTAGCATGACACCTATCATAAAGACGCGTTGATTCGACTCACAATCTCGTGAAGGTGGACTTGGTCTGCGTGTCGATGGAAACAGCTTCCTCGTTTTGAGGACCGACACCGAGTTCCTTAATAGCATCGAAATCGTCTCTCGTGAGGAAGTAACTATCCATGAGTTCGATAACATCCTCAATGGAATCTTTTCCTTCGTCGGCTAATCTTTCGATGAGACGTGCCCACAGAACTGGGAGGTATTGCTGTCGAATCTCATGGTGATCACCAGATGCTTTCAACCGCATATGCGAATGGATCTCACGGATGTATCGCCCAAGCTTGCCGGCTTTACTGTTGTTGCCAAGCCAGGTCGTGAAAGCCGACCCTATGAGTTGGCCAGAGACAAAACTGGCAGGCCGAACCGTGCTGAATATGGCATGAGTTGGCATAAGACTCCAGTGCATCTGTGGGCCGTGAATCATTCTATCCACTAGATCACCATCTGAGATGCTTTCTGCAGCCTGATCCATCAGCTCGAGGACCTTCAAGTTGTGTTCACGGGGGTTCCTCCGGGAATGTTCGGGCACGGAAGGCTTAGTCCTGATGTAGTTCTCCTGGATCATGAGAGGCGTGAACTCGTGATCATTGAAATAAAGCTCGATCTTGTCATTGAGTGTGGCCTGGCTCGCAGGAGAGAAGAGGCCGCCAGCAAGAATCTTCTGGCATATGTCCCATGGCTTGAGAACAATCGATTTTTCCCATGCTTTGGACATGTCTTTGCCCTGATCAAAGCTCATCGATATCTGATCCAACTTGATCGTTGCCAACATGTTGATGATCTGTCTGATGTCCCGATTGCTGCCTTCGATAAGCGCATCGAGAACCTGGGTCGGCAGCTTCAAGCCTTCTCGATGGCAGATAGTCATCATTCGCGAGCGAATCTGGTCAACCATAGGTCGCTGGAACTTGATGTCATGCGTGACGAAGTCGAAAGGCTTCATCTTCGGTAGCTTACGGTCATTGCAGATCAGAATCAGGGGCACCTCGGTCTTCCTGCAAAATTTGGCGAGAGCTGCAACACCTCCTCGGTCACCTGCAGACATGCCGTCCACTTCGTCCATGATCAAGACGATCTTCTTTTTTTCCTTGTCAACATCCTTCCCGTCGCCGGCGAAGAAGCCGTGAAGCGAGGTATTGTTCATGACCTCACTTACACCAGCTTCAACCAGCTTCTTGCTGCGTGTGTCACTGGCGTTGCTCTCAATAACGTCGTAACCCTCTAGCTTTGCGGCCAGATGAGCAGCAGTCGTTTTACCAATTCCAGGTGGGCCAGACAGGATGATGGCGCGCTCTCCGCCCATCCCATCCGCCCCTCGCTTCTGAAAGTTGAACCGCTTTGCTTGGGGCCATCCATTAAGCCATTTCTGTATTTTTTGCACGGCGGCCTTATTTCCACAAATGTGACTGGCCTGAGTGGGAGCATATTTGACCGTCCACAGTTGGGCAGACGGCAACGGGGCTGCTGGCGCAGTTGTGGTAGCGCCTCGAGCCATAGCTGCCTTTCGAGCAGCATCCTCCGCCGCTCTTTTCTTCTTTTCTTCTTGCTCCATTTCGGCCGCCTGTTTCTTGATCATCTCTTCTTCTTGTTGCCTCTTTTGCCTCAACTTCTCGGCACCCTTTCCGCTACCGCCACCGGCAGGAAGCTTGCGGATAAGTGCAAACAGCCCTTCTTCGTTGATAGTTTTGATGCCGTGCTGTTTTATTTTTGCGAGCTTGCTTGGACCAGCATCGTCTCCCAGAACCACATAGCTAGTCTTGCTGCTTGGGGCACCAGTGATCTTACCACCATAACGCTTGACTAAAGACTGAGCGTCTTCGCGCGCGATCGTTGACAACTGACCCGTAAATACGAAAGTAAGACCGGCAAGACAGTCAGGCTCTCCGGAAGGCAAGTCTCCCGCAAGTGGATTTGGTGGTGGGCCAGAATTGCCTCCGCCTGCGGCCGCCTTTCTCCAGTCAAACTTCTTGCTAGGATCCTTTGATGGAGGAGTTGGCGGTCTGACTGTGGGGATCTCATCGAAGATAGCTTGGATCTCGGCATCCTCAGGCTCTTCAGCCTTGGTAGCTCTTGGTGCTCTAGGCTTCTTTGCAACCGGCTTCTTGCGAGAGACCGGCTCATCATCCTCTTCATCAGACTCAGATTCTGTTGTCTTTCGCTTCCTGGCTGAAGCAGTGGGTCTGGCACTTCTAGAAATCTTGCTGCGCGGCGCATCATCTTCCTCCTCCTCATAGTCGTCATCGTCCTTTTCGTCTTTAACTGGCTTGGTATCCGGCGCCACTCGTTTCGGCCTAGGAAGATACTCTTCTTCGCTCTCCTCCTCCATATAGTCGTCATTTTTCCGCTTGTTACGAGAACGAGCATCAGCCGCAAAAATATCATCACCAGCATCTTTATCATCCTCCATGTATGCATCCTCATCATCATTTAGCATGTGATAGTCCGCAGTAGAGGAAGGTTTCTTTGCTGCCTTTTTATTACTCTCAGAGGTTGTGTTTGCACTGGTTCGGCCGACTCTGGCGCCCGAGCGTATGGTCACGGCAGGAGCCGCTGGCGATTCATCTTCTTTTTTAATGGGCTGAGGCGCCTTGGACTTGCTTGCAGCGAAATATTCACTTGCCGTCGTCGCCGTCCCCTCAATCGTCTTATCACTACTCGGCAGAGTCAGCTAACATGCGCATTTACCTAGATGTAACCATTCCGAGGTTCTTACCCCTGCTTCTTCCGAGGACTTGATCGAGTGGCTATTTTCTTTGGCCTAAACGCATGATTTAGTCGCATGCAGAAAGCAGGGCGTCTGGGAATCTCACTTGACAACAGGTTTGTCATCGTCGTCGTCACTGTCTTCGACAACCTTTCTGCCTCCTTTAAAATACGGTTAGTACTGGCAATACAGGGGCTCTAATAGGGTCAATGCGCACTCGATCGCTTCTTTGGCGCCTCTTCTGCCTTTTTCGAAGCAACAGGCTTCGCCGGGGGAGCACCACCCTTTGCACCGAAAAAAGAGCGAATGTCCATGATGTCGAACGGAGACTACGAGAAGGGAAGACACGGAACTGCTGCTGTGTTGAATGATGCCTGGGTGGATTGCGCGCCCCAGGAATTTGACAGTACAAAAAAAACAGGCCTGGGGAGACTTGCAGCTGCTGTAAGACGCGTGAAAGGGCATGGATGACGCGCTGCATAAAGAGGTCTTCCTGCTCGGCAGGTGGGTCCAATTAAGGCAGAAGCCCCGCTAGTAGGATTCATCCAGAAGGTGCAGGCATCCATTATACTTTATCTCAGTATCAAGGCTATGCATATATAGAGCTTTAGATGACTCGCAGAGATCTGGCCAATCAAACGCCCGGCTTTGGGCGAGCCAAAAAGTTCCCTAACGCTCGACTCAAGTCGCTAACCAGACATCCCGGGGCATTCGGTGGTGGTGGTCGACCGACTACTCTGCACATCAGCGACCATGCGTTCCACCACTTCCTCGTGCCTCCTGGGGGCATTCCGATCCCTCAGAATCTCGCTCAATCCGACGACGCGCCCGTCGATAATACCCAGCGTTGCGACGGCCGCTCGCAATGTTGCAGCACCTCAAAATGTTCGGCTCTTCTCCGCGTCGGCTTCGATGGCGGGCAACTGGCTTGAGCCTCAGATAGACCGTAAACAGAAGATGATGAAGGGTCGGCCACGAGTTGCGACTGGTGGGTCCACCAAGGGAACAACCGTCATCTGGGGCGACTACGGTCTACGCATGATCGACCACCACCGCAGAATCAGCGCAAAGCAGCTCAAGGTCGCGGAGGATACCATCAAGGCGCGTTTGCGTGGTCAGAGATATCGTCTGTACAAGAGAGTTTGCGCCAACATTGGTGTGTTTGTCAGCGGTAACGAGGTGGGTTCTTTCTCGACTGGCCGGCAGTCTTGATCTCGCGTCTAACGGTGAACTCTCCAGATTCGTATGGGTAAGGGAAAGGGTAGTTTCGACCATTGGGCAGCCCGTGTGGCCGTCAATCAGATTGTTCTGGAGCTTAGAGGAGTCATTCACGAGCAGGTCGTGCGTGACGCTTTCCGTCTAGCTGGTAACAAGCTTCCGGGTAAGTCTATGTCTCCCTTGTACCCACGCAGTGATGTGGCGCGTTCCCGGATGTTCAGAGTCTGACACCCATGCAGGTCAGTGGGCATTCGTCAAGAAAGGAGAGCCGCCAGTTGTTGGAATCACAAAGTTGGACGGCATCACATTGGAAGATCTGAAAAGACCGAGGCGTAAACTGCCTGAAAGCCTGCCGGCCCCTACTCCTAAAGAAGCCCCACGCCCAAGCCCTACTCCTTAGAAACTCCCCTGAACCGGCTCGGCGTGGTACTTGTGACTCGCCAAACACTTCTGTACACTATAACAGCACTTAATGTAGATCAATATGATCTAGAAGAGTCGAGATACGATCCCGGTACTCTGTACGAAAGTACCATTCTCTGCTTCGTACTTTGGCATTGGTTGCTGGGTACGAAATACGTGGAGGAGAGAGGCACCACCTAGAAAGTGCTCCAAAGAAAGAGAAGCACGTCGTTGAAAGTGCCCCGTTGGGGGCGCTTCACGAAGGTAGCCCATAGACGGATGCGCCTGATCAGTGCGCTTCATATGAAGGCATTCAACACGGAATAGATGCATTCCATGAATGTCCTCTATAAATGAATTTCTTCTACAACCTTATGATCCATCCATCGCCTAAATCTTACTAACGGGTCTCTGCGTGGTTGCAACTGCCAATTGAGTCCATCACCCACGCTCATCATGGCATCATCATCAAGCCGCTCTTTCTCTCTCCAAAGCCACTGCACGCACGTCTTGGGGCAGGCTCGAGCTGACCTGGCTTCTCTCCATTGCTTGCTCGAGCTTTCAAGTCGTTGAGATTTCATGCCCTCGGGAATAATACCTTCATTCACTTGCATGCTCATCGACGCCGCAGGATGTCATAGATAGTACTTACCTACTGTCGCTTACCATGGCTAATCGCTCTCATGTTAGCTTGAAGTCATTTCTCATATCAAGCAAGGCATTCGACTTGTCTCTATCTATGACCTCGAATGCCTTTGTTTATCACGCTCCGCTCGGCGATCTAGCACAGAACAATACCCTTAGCTCTTTAATTGAGTCGAAGCAGTTATGGCTGATGCCCCGGGGCCATTGTCGACTCGATGTTTATGTGCAGCTACACGAATGTGATATCAGAAGAGAAGGGCCAGCTGAATATCTCGAATTTCTCGAAATCATCGCTGATATTATCTGTCAATCCCCGGTAGGTGACGTTCTGCCCTCGGCGAGAAAATGCGTCGGGTGACCGGTTTACTCATGCATCTCAGCTCTGGTCTCAGTTGGGCCTTGAAATCAATGTCCTCGATGTTCAATATAATCCGGGAGGCGACGACGCGCCAAATCTCTATTTTAGTATTGAGCAACCAGACATGTCCTCGGCCCTTCTATCACCCCCGCATACTCACACAGCTCAGTTCAAAGGCTTGGAATGTATCTTGCAGTTCAAGTCTTCAAATCCCTCGCAGGCCAACGGCGAACAGGTAGATCCACTGCCACCGAGTCCAACCGCTTCTCAAACCGGTGTCCCAACTGGCCATTATACGCTTCATATCCCTCACTTGACCGAACAGCGTGAACATGTAACAAAGCTTGTTGAGGCGGCGTTAAATGTCACAGTGGGCATGCGCAAGCGTATACCAGGATTCTCGATTTTGGCACGCGAAGCAGCGCCACCGTTGCTTAGTCTTGCACCTGCGATCTGGAATTCACACTATCTCAAGGTACGAGTGGAAGATGTCCTTATGGCCGTTCTTTCAAGGTAGTGGAAGCTGACGCTCTTCAGTGCGCAGCGAACCATGCGAAGAACTTTGGACTGGTGTCGAATATTTTAGCATCGTCCATTAATGGCCAATCGCCCGAGCTTAGGCGTAAAGCGGCGGAACTCCTGGGTGACAGTAGTGGCTCTGGCTATGCTTCAGCGAGGAGACTCGAGTCCAAGATCCAGGAAAGACTATGGGATTTATTACGAGCAACACTAAAACCGACAATGAGAGCCGGGAATAGTAGGAGGCGAGCCATATCGCAAAAGATCGAATTTAATCGTCAGAACAATGAGATCGACGAAGTCGTTTTCGACCAAGGCGATGGTCTAAATCCTGGCTCACCATATGAGATGCATTATATTCATGGAGATATGTTTCTCACATCTGGTCATGCTCTTGATGAGTATCCAATCAATGCGTATGACGATTCGAGTATGGAATATGTTTGGCAAGAAGTTGATAACGAGGGTGCCCTAGTCGTTGAAGATCCGGAACAATTTGAGGCTCATTGTTTTGATGATGAAATGGATCTATCCTACACCGAGGCTGACATGTATGAATCTCAGCTGGTCCAATTCGATAGTCCACAGTATAGGGATGGGTTCTACGATGATGGGATGAACGACCTCCAATATGGGTTTACGGATGAGCATCACTTTACGGATTTGTCGATGCGAGACGCTGACGAGCGTGAAATAGTGCCTTGGTGGGAGAATCAAGAGACGAGACCGTCGTGATGGGAGGGCATGTTGTGAGCTAGACAAGTAGAATGTCTATGTGTTTATTCACTCGACTGAAAGGTAAAAGGGGCAAACAAATTCCATTATTTCATCCAGACCCAGTCGATGTCCCAAAGCACTAAACATCCGTCTTGAGACTCATGTCGTTATGGATTACATGTTAGCTCACCACTTAACGCGTGAGACTTCATCATTAAAATCAGATAAATGCGCAATAGCAATGCCATGCAATAATGCTGCCATGAATCGAAACAAATCCTAGGCGAATCGAAATCGGCACTGGTTGATCAGCTACGCCAGTATTCCGTACGGAATAGATAGAGCATCGACTCCCTCTTAAGCCATCCAACATTCTCTGCCGCTCTCTAAATCGACCATATCCGTCTTATCGCCGAGCAAGAGGCGTACCTCCGACTGTCTTCTTCTTCTTCTTCTCAACCGTTTTCTTCTGCTCAGGCTTCATGGTGGCGACGTGGATATACCACATGAGAAGACTTTCTAGGATTAGGGCGATGAGAACGGTGATGAGTACGTAGAAGACGCTGGGCTGGTCGTTGAGCGTGGCGATGGCCTCGGGTGTCGCGCCTATCTTGGCTAGGAAGGCGAATTGGCCGGAGACGGGCGGACTTGAATATTGTGGTAATGACATGGAGATTGATTGTGATTGCGAGTTGACAGGCTTGAATTCGACGCTGAGATGGAAAAGGGTGAAAGTACGGAATATGGATGTCGGGTATTAGATGGTTGATGACCAGCACCTGTTGCCTTAAGGAAAGTGAAGAGAAGAATCGCGATGAATACGGAATAATGGTATAAAAGAGAAAAAAATCAATTCAACTTGAGAAGACAGAGATAATCAGAAATAAAAACACTCCCGATTAGAAAAGACGGCTGATGATATTCCGTAAAAGGCATCTCTGTCGTTCGACCTACCCTTCTTGTGAGCGCGTAACGGGCCAACCATGAAGCTCGGACGTTTCCAGGTTGCGACGGGATGGAATTGACTGACCAGGCCATGGAAGCCTAGGAAGCCTAGGACGTCACAACGGTTTTACCAGTCTTTAGCTTGTTTAGCTGGGCTTCATTGATATCACTGTAAGTGGATCGTGAAGAATGAGGGAAAAATTCACATGTTCTTCGAATTGACAATGAGTTCAGAGACGATGAGATGACATCGTGTGAAATCGTCCTCTCACCTGGTGAATCTCAATCATACGGATTACAGAATACGGAAATGCACCAACTCAGTAATTTGACGTGAAATACAGTTATTCCGTATTCAAACGGAGCACCTGGCCAGGTTGTCGTGCGATCCATGAGCTCCCCTCGATCGATTTGTTCATGCCCAGCCAATCACATCAGTCCAATAAGTGAATTTGACCCCGCAGTGGGTCTAAAACCGTCTCAATTATCTAATCGGCAGAACAGAAAACCCGAAACGGAATTGGGGACTCGGTGTCCTGGCCGGGCTCCAGAAAAAATAGTGCCAATTGATGCTCGAACAAGTCTCTCAGAGGGTAGCTCAGCCCGCCCCCGTGTTCCTGATATAACCCACATCGCGGCTTTGTCGACGTCAGCCGGGGATGAGATGAGTGTAGTACGACCAGCGAAATGCCTGCTCTCACGGGGGCTCGCCGCGACGGGCTCCAAGGCTGTCGTGACGGTGTCAGCCCCACGATGCCATGCCCCCTTCCATAGCTCGGCGCAGCTTGCGAAACGGAAACCGCGATTCAAGAATATACGCGCTGAGGAGATGGGTCTGATAACGCCCGAGAAGGTCGAGGACTTCACCAAGAAAGCATTCCCCGCGTACACGCCCGAGGAGCTCGAGATCCTGCGCGAGCGATACACGCCCGAGCAGATGGCGGCGCTGGAGGCTGGTGAGGCCGCCATTGACCCGAAAGACTTGACGATACAGGGACGACTGCGCAGAGACCCCTACCGCCTACCATACCTTGACGATTTCAGCCGTATTCTGCCCATCGTCGACAAGCGAGTCAAGCCGCATCAGCCGCCGAAGGAGAACGTGCGATTCATGAGCCCGACAGAACACACAGATGACCTGGACAAACACATCGAAGAATTAATACCGAAAGATGTCAACTTCGAAGGCATGTCGGAGGAGGACATGGAGAAGGTGTTGAATGAGAAGATCAACTTCGACTTGGTTGAGGCCAAGTACTTCGAGGAGCGCTCAACGCTCAAGAATGACCGCCCGTCAAATAGCGCGCTGGCTCCGGGTCTCGGCAAGAATCTGCAGGGTGTCACGGGTCTGTACAACCCGCCCATCGACCCTGAGGACGAGGGTCTCGATAACGAAGGCAGATACCAGGACTTGAAGAGAAAGACGGGTCTCACCGTGAGAGAAATCCTCTCGATCAACGGCGCCACGAAGAGGCTGGTGACACGTCGTGTCGTCAACCAGACTCGTCTCGGTAAGGTCCGAAGTACCTGGATTCTTGCCATTGCGGGTAACGGCAACGGCCGTCTCGGTGTTGGTGAGGCGAAGGCGGTTGAACCGTCTGCTGCTTTGATCAAGGCGAAGCTGCTTGCCATTCAGAACATGCAACCCATTCCCCGGTACGAGGACCGGACCATCTTTGGCAAGGTCGAAGCCAAGGTCGGTGCGACGATTGTGAAGCTCGAAGGGCGCCCACCGGGTAAGTAGTTATGGTTATCAGCCAGTGGAACGTTCGAACTGACGTACTTGATCCCAGGATTCGGTCTCCGTGCTTCGCACCGTCTCTTCGAGATCTTCCGTGCCGCCGGTATCCACGATATCGCAGCCAAGATGCCGCGCGGGCGCAACCCCATGAACTCGGTTAAAGCGTGTGTGCAGGCGTTGCTCAACCAGAAGGACCCTGAACGGATTGCCATCGGCCGTGGCAAGAAGCTGGTTGATCTAAGAAAGGTATACTACGGTGGCAACGTTTAATCCGAACAAACACAAACACGCACGAAACAAAAAGACATAATATCCCCAACCGTGTATATTTTGTACAACACATTTAAGAAACCCCGCGTAGACATACAAGAAAGTGAAAGAAGAGCGTGCATAGCGTGAGTCTGGTCTTGAAACCTGTCGGATATCACACGATAGGCGTTATATTGTGTCGTTACTACATCTGGGTTTCATTGGGGCTCGGGGGCTGGCTACCTTGACTGGTTTCTATGCATATACAATACATATGGATCTGGGACTCGGGAGATATAAAACGGACTAGACTAGGTGTATGGGCTTCACCGGGTCTCCTTGCATGGTGCCTACTCTTCTCTCATGAATAGACATTATACGCAGTCAATGGTCCGTAAAAGAACACTCCCGCGCCCCTTTTCCCCTGACCTAGTTGGTTGGTCTCGATGTTTCTGTAGGAAACCAGGCCATTGGAGACGGTATACCACACCCATTCAGGGGCAACATCGTATATGGCCTTCCAGAAGCTTATGCGAGATATTCGCACTTCTCTACTCCGTATAGTCGTGGGTACCTCTGGTGCCTCGCGCCGAGGCGAATTAGATGCGCCCAGTGCTCTCCAATTCGTACTAACTCGTCCCATCTGAGTGTCTCTATTGAGACGTTTCCTCCCCAGCTATCTCGCTCAGTAATGGTGGTGCGAATATGGATATGAAAATCACCCGACAGACGGGTTCCAAGGGCGAATCATCTCGGCCACAATCGAATGTTCTTTCGTGTCTCGTACGTATATCGGAGATGTGGCCGCACCTTTATTCAGCCGTCCGTTATCGAAGGGAACCTGAATGAAGCATGTGCTATGTCGGCGTGTGGTATAATCCTCGGCGTTTTCCCGGGGATTCAGATGATAAAAAGTTCAGAATATGCCGGCGTGGTTGATTAATCCGCGTTGCGATCACCAAACTCGATCTCCTGCTGCAAGACGATGCTGTATACACTCGCCTTGAGCAGTGTGAAGACCAGACTAGTCTTGCGCTCGAGCTCGCGCAGACCGTCGAGGATCTCGGTCGTGGGTCGTCGGGCCATGTCGTCGAGAACGGTAGCAAGCTGTCGCTGTGAGCTTAAAGATACTATAGCATAGGGAGATCAGTGTGATGAATACCTTCTTCATATTCTCGGCCAATCGCTCGTATTCCTCTAACACCTCCTGCTCCAGAGGAGTGAGCTCTGGCGGGGCGAGGAGAGGGTTGGATGTTGACTGCTCCATTGCGCTTGAGTATTGACAGACGGACAGACACTTGGTGGTTTGGTTCCTGGTTCCGGGATCTATTTGCAAGGTTGATTGGGTTGTAAAGGCGCGTACGTTTGCGGATTACGTATATCCAGTGTAGGAAATCTATCAACATTTGAAGTCGAGTTGGTGAACCGCGACGGGACGCCGAATAACAAAGGTGGGGCAGGCAGCTGCCATTCGCGGGGCTAGTGTCGATCCAGCTAATTATTACCTTTATAAGACTAGCGCAGATGTCTTTATCGCCCGCGCATGAATCACTTCCCCACGGGCCTTTATCGCCATTTCTTATCGATCTTTTCGCAGTATAAAAAAAACCAAACTCCGCTTCGCATCTTCTCTCTTTCCCCTCCATTCTTCCTCTCCATCTCCGGACTCTTCCAAGGATGCGGGGTGACAATGCGTCTACTGCTCATTCGTCATGGAGAGTCGGTTGATAACGTAGCAGGCTTATAGTGAGTCTTACTCTCTACTATATCCTGTCTGCTGTCACCACATCGACTGACCTGCTCTACCCAGCGCCGGCTCTCGTGACTCCTCCTTGACTAGCCATGGCGTGCTCCAAGCCAAGCGACTCGGTGCACACATTGCCAGTCGCTCTGACGAGATAGGACCCGTTCGGCACATCTTTGCTTCGAACCTCCAGCGAGCATATCACACTGCTGATGCAGTTGCTGAAGCTTGCAGACCCCAAGATGGGGATCCCGCATCACCACAAGCGACCCTTGACGTAATCCGTCTCGACGAGCTGCGTGAGAAGGACTTTGGTTCGTCTGAGGGCAAGAAGTTCGGTGCCAGGGAGGACAATGATAGCTCGGAGTCGCCCGAATCTATGCGCTTGCGCGTTGATCGGTTCCTTGTGCGTCATCTGGGTCCTCTTATCGACCAGCTCACGGCTGAAAATGCCGATGCAGCTGTTGTCATTGTTTCCCATGGAATTATCCTCAATGTCTTGCTGAAGGCCTTGCTTGCCCGTTATCCACCTAGGCCTACGTTCTCGCAGGTGCCTGAATGGTCTGGGTCGGAGTATATGGCTGCATGGAGCAACACTGGTGTGTTGCAGGCGCGCTTTGAGCTGTCACCCTCGACAGATCAAAGCACCCGGAAGATACACATGATGGTAGAACACACCAATAATGTGGATCATATCCGGGGCCTGAAAAAGACCCGTGGCGGTATCGGAAGCTCTCAGTTTGATTCGCGGCAGCGCACAATGGATTCGTTCTTTGCTTCGGCTTCGAAGAAGAGAAAGTCGGGTGATCCCAAAGATCCGTGATGGCTTAATGGCTGTCGAACATGCATGGTGACCTATGATGGCGCCTTGCTCATATACACATATGGTATGTTCTTTCTTTTCTTTCTCTTCACCCTTCCCCTTTCTATGATGATAAACATATTCTCAGACCTGTTCTGAAATATACAATGTGGAAAAAACTTATGTCCAACCGCTGTCTGACAAGAAAGCTCCTCCTTTTTTTTCTATAAACCGAAGAATTATATTGAGGCCCTGGCTGACTTTATCATCGGCAGATATCACCCGTTTATCCATACACGTACCGCAACGGCGCCTCGCAAACTGCTGGGATGCAATGGTATACGATGTAGAATTACATAGATACATAGTCACTACAATACAATGATACCTAATCATTCAATTCTATCTTCGTCTTGCTCTAATCACTATCTTCCATCTTGACAGAAGGCAACGCATCAGGAAACCACCCATACTCAGCAAAATCCACACTCAGTACACCCATGGCATCCGTAGTGACAACAACGCCTTCAGCCCTTAACGCTTCTGCTTGATCGCGAGCACCAGCGACTCCGGACCTGTTTTCATTTTAGCATCCCATTCACATACACGTTCACACCCTAAACCCAGAACTAGAAGCACAAACCGTGGCGAAATAATCCCCTGCCCATTAATAACCCGTTGCCAGGGCACATTGTCCACATGATGGCGCAAGCTACGGTCTTGCGGGAGGTATTTGAGGCAGACGCCGACTTGGCGGGGGCGTTGGGCTGTGTTTCTTGTCAGAAACTTTCCAAATAGCAGTATTTCGTACGGAATTTAGGAGAGAGATATAGGGAAAGGGGCAAAACATACGAAATCCGATGAGCTTCGCGATGTGTCCGTAGCTCGTTACTTTGCCCTCGGGGATTTCTTGCACGGCTTCGTAGACGGCGTGGTAGAAGGAGGCTGCGTCGTCGGAGCGGGCCATTGCTTAGTCTACGTGGTCATGAGTTTGTTATATTCTGTGGACATGTGATGTTTGAGTGATTTCGTATGTTGACACGATACGACTATTCATAGATGCAAGTGAGGTAGAATGTGTATGTAGACGGAAGCCTTACTCGTGTCTGATGCAGATAGTAGCGATGATAGTCACGTGTGCCTTTTTACGTTGTCATGATGCCAAGTCTGATCCGTGGCGTCTGCAAGGTACGGATTACATCTTGAGCCAAGACGGTACCTTGTTGAGGCTCCTTTGATCACGTTACGCGAACATCACTCGCTCAGTCTTCAGCTGGAGATGGTGAACAGGTTGCCAATTGGAAGTTATACCGATTTACTACTGACAAGACAACAGAATTATCTAGCTACATCACGCATTGAAAGAAAACATGCTATCCTTGAAAATGCGATAGACATAGACCACTCATCGAAACAGACACATCCGCAAAAGAAGGGTTGATAGACTTGGTATTAAGTAGTATCGAACAGAACAAATCTCAGCAACATTCCACAAGCGAGAAACCGCAAGATTATCTCTGCTGACCATTGCGACGTCTTCCACCCGACTTGCTGCGCTCGACGTGCGCCTTGAGGATATTCCTCGTCGCCACGAGACTGCGCTTCTGCTTCGACTTGGCCTTGCCGAGCGTCATCAAGAAGTTCTTCTTGCGCGCCTTCTCCTTGTTCGTCGTGGACTTGCCCTCGGCCTCCTTCTTCGACTTTCGGATGGCCGACGTGGACTTGTGCTCCTCGCGGTTCGGCTTGCCCTCCTTGGCGAGCGCGATACGCTCCTCCTTGGTGCTCTTGCGTAGCATGGCCGGCGCCTCGATCTGTTCGGCCGTCAAGCCCTCTTCCATGTGGCGAGCTTCCATCTCCTTTCGCTTGTTGCCGCCCATGGCCTTGTTGATGCTGGCTTCGAGCTTCAATTCCTTGAGCTTAGCCAGATCAGCCGGCGTAAGCAACTGGGTTGTCGCTAGCTTCATGAAGTCAACGGCCTCCTCTTCTGACTTCTCTTCCGCCTCTTCTTCCGCAGCGGCGGGGTCCACCTTGCGCTTCTTGGGCTCGGGTTCAAGTTCATCGTCAGACTCAGCCACACGAATCCAGTCACCAGACTCATCACTGTCGGTTGACGCGACTTCCCAGTCGTCTGAGTTGAACCCGTCGTCTTCTTCATCTTCATCCTTCTCCTCCCCCTCCTCGCCCTCCTTTGCTGGTCCCTTCTCGGCTCGCTTGCGCTTCTTCTCTTCGACCTTCCACTTGGCCAGTAACTCGAGACCTTCGATCTCACCGACTTGCTCCTCTCCGAACTGCTGCTGCTTATGCTCACCAGCCTTGAGGGCAATTGTCGCATCCTTTCCACGGTCCTTCTTTCTCAGCAACTCGGCACCCTTCTCACGGTATAGCGACAAGAGACCCTTTGCTGCCATCGACACTCCTTTGTCTTTACTCTTACGGTACTGTACGAGGCGTCAGTTGTCTTCGTAAAAGATTTCAATTCGTAAGGATAGCATACCTCTACTAAGTCCTGTAAGAGCGTCTCATTCATCGCCAGAGGTTGACGGGCACCTTCTCAAGTCAGCTTCGTGAAGCGGATTCCATTGAAAGACTAGAGACTTACAAATTTCACGGATGGCGTTGATACCAGCAGCGCACTATTTGCAAGTCAGCAAGGAAACTTGATAAGTCGCAGCCCGAGAACGAAAAGGCCAAAATTCTGCAACCGTCTCAGTGAATGGTCAGAACTCACAACTTCGACGTTCGATGCCTCGGAAACAAACTCATTCGCGATTTTCTGTAGTAATACTTCTATCGTCTCAGGGGGGACATAGTTGTGTGTCGCTTGCTATAACAACGAAGTCAGTCATGTACTCAGTGATATTTTGTATGTGTTTCCCATAGAGAGAAAAGGGGTTCCAGAAGAGTTGGCCAGACGTACAGCAAGCGAAGCCATGAATGATGTAACGGACTGTTGTCGGGGAGTAAGGTGGGAGGTGAAGTATGAGTAAAGAGGTAGAATAGTCTGTAAGTAGTGTTAGCTGCGCCCAAGTCATCTCGTGGATTACAGAAGTCTTACAAGCTTGTGAAGACCGACTAAACGAGTAACGAGCTGTAAGATGTCAAGTTTGATTTCCAATGAAAACTTGACTTTCTTATTCTGGAGGTGCTTCTCGAAGAGAGACTCGCAATATCCTTGCGGATCGAGCAAGAGATGTAAACTGCCACGAAACTCTTGTCAGTATTCAAATACCGCAGAAATAAGGGGTTGAGGGCACATTGGCACAGGGGAGACTCACGCAGAGAAATTCAGCTGGTGCGTCGAAGCCTTTTTCCTCTCTTGTCTCTTGACTTTCTCTGTGGCCTTATCAAGCATCTTCTTTGACTTCTTTGTCTTCTTGTTGATGCCGATTTGGTGTTTAATCTTGCGGACATCAACCGCCTCTTCGTCACTGCTCTCGTCCTCGAATTCCTCACGCTCCTTGTCACTTCCGAGGAAAAACTTCACAGCACCCGCTACCGTCTTAGCATCATCGCTTAATGAGGCTTGTCGCATGATATCGACCGGCTTCGCATCGTCCCATACACGGCGCTTCCAGAGGTCTCGCACAATCTTGACGGCCCAGAGCGCCTTCGGTGTCGTCCTGTCTGTCACGATGTTGTAGAGAGCCTGTTGAAGAGTTTTGTTGACTTTGTGGTTCTTCGCCTTTGTGTTCATCTCGCGCACATCGCTGATGATCTTTTGGTAAAGCAAAGCTCGTAGTGTTTTGCTCGGCGTGGAGATGAGAAGAGACCAGAAGATGGGCAGCAGGTAGGCGCTGTCGATAACATCCTTTCTTCTGAGGAGGGACAAACTCGTAACAATCTTCTCTCGGAGCGTCGGGTCGAGTACGGCATGGTGCGTCGTGAGGATGTCTCGGAGGCTATCGGGGAAAGTCGCCGTGATCTCGGGGTACTTCTCGGCGCAATGCGCGATCAAGTCTACATGTTCCCTGAACTGCGCATTGTTAGGGTCGGGTGCATCGATCGTGGGCGCAAGACAAAGCTTACAGTAGAAAGTGAATCGGCATCTACACCAAGAGGGTCTGCGAGCACTCTTTCTCTGGCGGAGTCGAAGTGCTGCCAAAGCTCTTTGGGGCGATGATGTTAGTTTGGGTGATGCCTTTATTGGATGCGCATCGCGACTAAGATCGAGCTAACGTACCTATGAATTCACTATATCGTTTGCTATCAGTACGTGCTCGAGATCAAGCGCAAGATGTTATAAAATTCATAGAAAAGAATGAAAAAGGAGCAAAAAGGACCTGACTCACGTCTGATAGGCGAGGGGATCTTTGCGCAGCTTCCACTGCAGGATCGCAAGGCCCTCGACCTTGTCCGCCGCCGTTACCTTGCGCTTGACCATTCTGAACTTGCGACCGAGGCTTTACCACCTCGCGAGAAGCGTCTAAAGAGTCGTTCAGCAAAAGACAGGCAGATGAGGCTCGAAATGAAGGAACTGTCAAATCGCGCTCCGTTCTTTTCGGCGGAGATGAAAATAATTGCCCATCCCGAACCCTGAATCAGACTGCGAAGTATAACTGAAGTCCCTCGAAAATCTTTATCTTATCTAATCGCGCTCTTATCGTGCTCCTTTATCGATAGCGCAACAATTACGTCGCCATCTGTCCAGAGCTAAAAAGAGGGTCCGTGATGGCCGGATTCTGGGGAAGTGGCTCGAGCTCCATCTGACATCACTAACTACCATGACATTTTCGGCTACATAATGGAGTTATGTAACACTATCTCTGCCCTCGCAATCCTCCCCGTTGGTATCGCATATCAGGGCCTCAGAGATAAGACCTTACCGGTCTAGTGCAGGTAATTTACCTTGGCTCGATCGCTATCAGTGTTGATGACGCCCCCGGGCTACCCGACACTGCGCTTCGTGGCATGAAGGCCTACATACAAAGTGCCCGGCCCATCCACTCTTTTCGAGGGCGAAACATTCGGCCTTCCTAGTTTTGGATACAGTATTCAGACGAGGAGAGAGTGTCTCTTCCCACCGCTATTTTTCCTTCGTTTGTCTCACTGTCCCCCCTTTGGGGCGACATTCGCCGACCATTTTCAGTCTCATTGACGCGCCCCATGAATGACGACGAGAAAGCAACTCCGTGAATGGTCCGAGTAGCGCGCAAATTGACGAGGGCATTTGGCGCTGGCCAGGGAGATTACCTGCCGTGGGTCTCGCTGTGGAGGCATTACGGCGACTTTTTTTCGACAATGAGGAGCCCCAGATGGAGAGAGAGAAACCGTGTGTCATAGCAGGGATGCGAGCCCACATCCCCAGTTTAGATCGCGTTTCGACACGATTGACACTGCTAGGGAGCACCGATGCGGCCAAGTGTTGTCTATGGGCGCAGAATCATCATCGTCTAAACTGGTACGAGTAGACGCATGGAATGATGCGGAACTGTACGAGGAACAGAACGCGCAGCTCGTGAACCAGGAACACATGATCGTGCTTATGCAGGAGAACTTCGATGCCTCCTGTCCGACTTCGGTTCTACCGGTACGGAATACCGCTACGGAATAGGTAAGTCGGTCTCTTGGTCCCAGCCTTGTTCTGGTTCTCTCGAAGCGGTAAATTTGTGGGCTGGTGGACGAGCCCATCTTACGCTAGCAGTCACTGTACCTACGTTAGGCTACAGCCATCTCCAGGCCTAACGATTGACGAAGACATGCGGAATTCCTACGAAGTACGGAATATACGAGCATCACCGTATGGATTGGGAAATGGTCGAGAACCGTACGGAAGACTGGATGGACCTGATCTTCGTGTCGAGACGCCTCAACGAGCCAAGAGTGAGGCAACTCAATTGATCTGGAATTGACTGTGGATTTGAAGTGGCAACTGGTTACGGAATAGCGACATCGGCTTAGTGAAGACTGAGCTGTCACCACCAGACCGGGGCGAGAACCTATTCCCTACTGGCAATGGTGGCGAACGTTTTTCCGGTTTCTGATACCTATCATACAACATCGCCAATGAGTGCGACCTGCTTACACATGATCCCGTAAACGTATCTCCGGTTATACGTCGAGTCATGGTCCGGAAACTCCGGTTAATTCTTTACGGAACACGGCATACCTATTCGTGAACTCAAGTCCTCGCCGCGACAGCAATACCATATCCCGGGCCCCTTCCACTCAGCACTGCTCAGTGCTGTCGAGATGCCATGACTCTCGGATGTTGGTCGGCCGAGTGCCGGCTTGGTAGCCGGGTCATTTTCGGCCGGCAAATCCCTGATGCTGTACATCTTCATTTCTCCTATTTTCGACCGGCGATATTGACGAGCGTTGTATAGGCTACTTACTTCTTATTGGAGCTCTCGTTGTCTATCATCCTACCAACCTACAGGAAACAAGAGAAGGATCCAAGGCTAGGTGATTGCTGCAGGTGATTCGAATCATCTGGTAAATGAGATGAGATACGGAGGATATTCCGTACAGTGCATTCCGTTGTTACATCTCGCAACAACTCACCTACCTAGTGTAGTAGGTAGTGCGAAATCAATCGCATGAACAACCAGATACGGGATCTGGATTCTGGACGGAATACGCATACCTACGTTACGAGCAATGGTCGAGCGCGGCTCCCAGCACAAAAAGTTATGCGTATACAACACGTGTTGGTTCACACACCGGCGGCATCCACCGTGCCTGTTCTCGTGGCGATTCATTAGGCAACTCACCAACTTGCCAACTTACCGAATGATTTACAAAGCACACTAGGGTGTGAATACCTATTCCGTACTCGTGCGGTTCAAGCGAGTCCGAAACGAGGATGGCTTACTGTACGGAGTCGGGGACTCGTCCGCAAGTCGGACATAGAGATGTTCGCCGCGCCAAGATAAGCCAAGCTGGGCCAAGATATCGTTACATCGAACTCCTGCCGGTATCCTGTCGTTACGAAATATGCAACTACGCAAACTGCAATCTCGTTAATCTGACCTCGAATCTGGTGGTGTGTATTTCGTAATGCGTACGAGTAATCAATCAACTGATCCATACGGAATTAATCTGCACATATAACTCTACGTCATTGTCGATGACGTCCCGCATTTCACTCAGCCGGAATCTATTTTGAGTCCCTTGTTTTTTCAGCTGCTCGTGAATATCGAACGACAGCCAGGCTTCTCTCCTACATATGTACGTCATTTCGTTGGCTGAACAGGCTGCGGTCGCAGAACCCCCACGTGGTTGTGATTGTTGATCAAGGCACACAAGGCAACTAACAGGCCACTACCATGTACCAGTTCCAGGCGGGATAGGTAGCGCATGGGCACTATCTGATACCGACACTGCATCCTCCGGCACCTGCAATAGAGTAGGAGGTCGCCTGGAATCTAATGTAGGAACATCCTGTTTACTTATCTACGCTACTTCCTTCCGTCTATTAACTCAAACGTCTTATGCCTAGCCTTTACCAAGTGTAGGTACAGAGCCGATCGATGCGTCTTTTTTTTTTGCTGATGTTTGCGATCGTGATGCAGATGATTGCCCTCCTCGTCGACCAACTGATGGAACTTCCATCCTGTCGGGTCGTGGGGGTCGTATGGCGTAGACGAATATGCATGTAAACGAGCTCTTGGCGCGCGGCGCTTCTTTTCCATCCCCGACCTCCCAGGTTGATAACGTGATCTTGCAGAGAGAAGGCAGACTCGGGGCAATTTGTCTTGGGTTCCAAGAGTTGTACCTAGTCGGAGGCTAGGCTAAGCCCCGTCTGGCCTAGGGGCCCCACTATTAGGGGCGACCTCAGGTTACGTTCCGGACGCGCAGGAGGATTGGGCGGTCAACGGTGCCGATCGAGCCCGCAGCGCCCAACTGCCGCCCAACCACCTTCACTGCCGACTGCCTACTGCCGCAGGTGAGCACTCGTAGTGCGCGCACCTGAACCATGACCATCTTCGGAAAGTTTAAGCATGCGAAACACATGTGAAATTTCGATAGTCGCTGCCCCCATTATTCCGTAGATAAGAAACATGTGGATGTGCAGTACCTGAATGACAAATATAGAACGCGAACGAACTGATGGGGCATCTAGATGGCAATCGTCCATTTATTAGCCTGGGTAGGTACCTTGGCTGGCTGCTGTACTTCGTACAGTACTTCGCTTCGCAGGAGTTTCTTCGTATGGGATTAGTTTGCCTACGCTACCCGGTAGCGGACCCACCGCAGTGGTAGGGTGGCAGCTTGTGGGAGGTACCTGGTACCATGTGGTTCGATTGTTCCCCTCATGGACGGAACAGGTAGGTGCTAAAGTGCACTAACCGTATGTGGGCAGACTAGCCCTAGTCCAGTCGTGGCGACGCTAGCGTGGTGTACGAAAGCAGGCAGTGTATGTACCTGCTCGGGTGAACCTTCCAGTCCGGTTGTCTGACACGGGCGTTCTTCAGCGCTGCACCGGCTGAGCTCGGCAGCCCAAAGCTTGTGTCGTTGATCCCGATCAGAGCCGCAGGCGACTCGATCCTCTGACCAAACTTTACGTGCCGCACATGCGCTAGCGTAGGTACGGGGTTTTCCACCGCATGAGGCCATCACATGGAAGGGTTGTACGGAACGCGGCGTTTTATGCACGTATGAAGGCGATTCTCCGGAACCTAATATGTACATAATTAAATAGACGGCTCCATTATACCTCCGTTCTGCCCTTTGAACCTGTACATAATTACCACTGGCACACCCTAACCGGGGGCCCCAGTGAGCTGTCACCCACTCCGCGAGCACAAATCGAGATCAGATCTTCACCCAGTACGTAAGCAGATCCATCTTTTACTAGGTTGAGACTAGCGCGGGCCCAGAAAAACCAATCTCAACTTCTTATCTGGTAACCAACGGAAACTCGCTCGACGCACGGCGCCTTTCCCGCTACGAACTAGGCCGGCCGGACTAGTATCAACTCGGACCGACCGAGCAAGCAACGGACCTGGGTCGCTTGCCTCCTCGCCCTCTTCCTCCACGAGTCAGCGCCTGTTTCGCACTTGTAGGGTTGTACCTAGCGACTCTACGGCTTAGCTGGATGCGACCGTCGCGAGAGGTACCCACGCTACAGAATACATACGAGCCTACCTACGCTGGAGGTTTTAGGTAGGCATGTATCAGGTACTCGAGCTCCGGAATACCGACGGCACAGTTCTTCCCTGGAATTCCCTGGGCATTCCCTGGTCTGTTTAGAGGCAGACCAAGGCGAGGGTCTAGTGTGCTTCGAGATTGGCGTCGGGGTCTTTTATAGTGTTGGTATCCTCACGGAGTGCCGTTAGTATGGCTACGGCCTAGCTGATGTCAGATCTGATGTCTACGTGCGTCAGCCGGTATGGAATACGGTGCTCGGAAGTACGAAGTAGGTATTGCAAGTACACGATAAGGGACGATCATGTATGTAATGAGAACTTCAACCAAAAGAGAGGGCGAAAGAGAGAGAAAAAAAAGGCCGGGGAAAGTCCCAGTGGGCCGCTGAAGGAAGCCATGTCCATGTCCATGTCCTTGCCCATGCTCATGCGCCATCCACATCCACATCCCCATCCCCATCCCCCATCCGAGGGTCCATCGGATGGCAGCCTGAGGGAGAAGATGCGAACCCTGAGCCAGTCGAGTTGCCAGTCGAGAGAAGCGATCCAGCCCAAAAGCGGCGAAGGCGCGGCAGAGCGTCGGTGTTACGTAGGTATGGCACGGAACTGGCGGGTACGTACCTCCTTCCTAACCCAACCCGCAGCTCCTGCCCGGCGCTTTTTTGCTCGGACGGAATGCTTTTTAAACTTTCGTGCTCGCCCGTCTCCTGATGCTTTTAAAGTCTGGCCTTGCATTTCGTCTCTTTTCCTTTTTCTCCTTCTTGTCCGGATTTTTCTATTTTCTCCTCACCCCCCCCGCCCACGTTTTTTCCCCAGGGTTCTCGCCGCCTGCCCCCCCCGGTCAAACGTCCGTGAGAAGACCCGGAACCCTCTATATATCCCATATCTTGGTCTACAGCTCCTTCGAGAGGACGTTTATACCAAGCTTCTTTTTTTTCTTTTTTTTTGGATCGTGGGCATTTGCTTGTCACGTACATATCCTTCTTATTTACATACATACCTAGGTAGTAACTACTACTACTACGTGTCTCTTCGCCGTCTTATACAGGCCATCGTGCTCGCGTGCGTAGTCCTACCCTTCTCGTGACAAGACCCGAGCTCCATCTCTTTCGGGTTGCTCCCCCCTGGATCACACGACCAACGACGATCGACTTCATTTGAAAGGAAAACCGGTGGAACGAAATGTTCGACACCAAGGAGGACGGTGTTGGAAGAATGCCCGGCCCCAGCCCGGTCTACGAGGAGACCATCGGCCAGGTCCGAGACCTTACCGATGCCGAAAAGGCACAGATGAACACTGGTGATGCACACTTCCACCGTCTCGGCTGGAAGCGGTTGACCGTTGTCCTCATCGTCGAGGCTATTGCTCTGGGTAGTTTGGGTATGCCTCAGTCCTTCGCAACGCTGGGTATGGTCGCCGGTACCATTCTCACCGTCGGTCTCGGTCTGTTGGCTATTTTCACCAGTTATGTCGTCGGACAGGTCAAGATTAAGTACCCCCAGGTTGAGCACTAGTAAGTTGCAGATCCATACCCTCAAGACTCATCCACGTCATACACGACGATGGTGTATCTGCTTAAGTAAAACAGCCGAGACTGACCTCATATTCTCAATAGCGCCGATGCTGGTGGTTTGATGTTGGGCAGATTCGGTTACGAGCTGACTGGCTTCATGTTCGTTCTGCAGCTTACTTTCCTTGTCGGCTCTCACACTTTGACTGGTACCATCGCCCTCGAGACTCTGAGCAACGACGGCGCTTGCGCTATTGTCTTTGGTATTGTTTCCGCCATTATCTTGCTGCTGCTCTCTCTGCCTCCCTCATTCGCCGAACTCGCCATCCTCGGTTACATCGACTTCGCGTCCATCATCCTTGCCATCGGTATCACTGTCATCGCCACTGGCATCCAGAGTGGCCATGTCACTCCCTCATCGGACTGGTCTGCCTGGCCTGCTGAGGATGCTGACTTTGTCAAGGCTTTCATTGCCGTCACGAACATCGTGTTCGCGTACAGTTTTGCCATCTGCCAGTTCTCCTTCATGGACGAGATGCACACCCCTAAGGACTTCCCCAAGGCTATCTGGGCCCTAGGTATCATCGAGATCATCATCTACACTCTTACTGGTGCTCTCATCTACGCTTTCGTTGGCAAGGACGTCCAGTCGCCTGCTCTGCTCTCTGCTGGTCCGCTTATCTCCAAGATCGCTTTCGGTGTTGCTCTGCCCGTCATCTTCATCTCTGGTTCCATCAACGGTACCACTGTCGGTCGCTACATCCACGGCCGTGTCTACAAGAACGAGGTCACCCGCTACATCAACACCCCCAAGGGCTGGATCACATGGATCATCCTTATCTCCATCATCACCTTCGTCGCCTGGGTCATTGCTGAGGCCATCCCCTTCTTCTCCGACCTGTTGGCCATCTCCTCGGCTCTCTTCGTCTCTGGCTTCACCTTCTACATTCCCGCTATGATGTGGTACATGTTGATCCGCGAGGGCTCTCCCTTTGAGCGCAAGAACTTGGTTCCCTGCATCCTCAGTGCGCTGTCCTTCATTGTCGGAATTATTGTTCTCGTCGGCGGAACCTACTCCAGTATTGTCGATATCGTAAGTTCTCACTCTTATCTCTTGACTTATGCATTGGAACTCAGAGCTAACATTGCTATCAGATTCAATCCTACGCCAATGGCTCAGTCGGCAGCCCCTTTTCGTGCGCTGCCCCCGCGTAAGACACTTAAAATCCATCCAGGTGTCTGGCGAAAACAAACAATTTTTTTTTTAAATATTATTATATGATATCCAACCAATCTCCCCCAGGGGGAATTAAGAAGAACAAAAAAACACAAATAAAAGATCCTGGCGATTCAATTGCTTATCTATTCTACCTATCTCTGGAAAGAGAGCGCAGACCTCTGGGTTTTTCGTTTTCATCACCAAACCCCCTTGTTTGTTTTCCCGTGACGTTTGGATTTCACACACACTGCTTTGATGATGAAAGAACGAGAGATACCCCCCTTGATGCAATGCGTTTTTCCAACTCTTGTGGTGTTGCTTTTGATTCAAGTAATACCCCATTACCACCTATACCTATAGAGCATAGAGCGATAAGAGTTGAAAGCGTTGAGTTGAGGCTTTGTATGTATATAGGCAGAATCGTCGGATCTAACAAAGTTCATTCCCATGATTTGGTTCTTGGTGTTTGATGTCGGTGATGTGAATCCGAAGTGATTGATAATTGTTTGTTAACAAGTACGAAGTAGTACGAATGATGAATATCACTACCTACATCTCCTCTCCTTGCATGCACTACTGCTCTTGTGGATAATCGCTCTCCCTTACAGCCTTGTCATCTTCAACCCCGTCGCCAAGGCATGTCGTTGCTCACGACTCCATCGCCAAGCATGCAGTTGGCTGGACTCTGCCTTGCCAGCCCCTAGCCACCAAGACAGGATCTAAAGTCCCAGCAGCCTGGATCGAACATTCCATCACACCCTTCCTTACTCGTCTTATCTCTTGGCCTTGCCGTATCTCCCTGGATTCGCGAAGGCGACAATTCCGCACTCGTCATCGAACCTGAGGGGACTTACATCATCAGCTCATTTGTCCAAGACGGTAATGTATCCGCTGGTAAATTTTTCCCCATTGGTTGGGATTCTGCGATGGTTGATGATGGTCACGTTTGCATGATGAAGCATATATCGTTACGGAATGCGTCTCCTTGGTGCTCGATCACGCATGGATTGTTACCTCCGTCTGCTCCGAAGGCGATGCGCGGAAATCCGCGGGTTGGAATGGAGACGGGATATGGGGAGTGGGAAGCAAGTCACAAGTCCTAGGAATAACGCCTTGGCTTCGAACCAGCCAGTCATGCGTGACGTGTAAATCGGTTGGATGGCATCGTGACCAACTTATGCAGATCGGTTTTACACACCTACATCCGGAGACTTTTTCTTTGAATGGCATGCGTTACTACTGTCTACTATTGGCTCTCTCGATCAAATATCAAATATAAAATCTGGTCACGGCGACTGTCCTCGTTACTCATCATGAGGGGAAACACACATGTCCCCTTCCTACAGATCGACACGACCAAGCTGACCTACCTGCCTACCTACCTCTGTACGAATAGAAAAGATCATCAGAACTTCGCCCACCCATCCCAAAGCAGCCAGATTCCAGAAGAAATCGAGATATTACGTTAGACGGGGTGCGACAGTTCCATCCAATCGATGTCTGTTTACATGTTTGTACGAGTATGTATATGGATGTACGAGTATATGTATATGGATGGATGTACGAGTAAGTGCAAGTGTGACACGGCGGTCCCCGTTGGAGACACACACACACACCCGGCTTCGCGGCACGCGTACCTATTCGGCAATTCCGTTGCCGCTCGCTCCGGTTGGTGGTTCCGATATGTAGGTAGGTTGTTTCCGGGCCTTGTTATCTCCGATGGCGTTTCTTTCGCGCTGGTTTGGGTTGTCAGGTTTGTCTGCTGTAGACTTTGGTTTGTCTGACTGTTGCTTGTAAATCAACTATGCGCGTCAGCGCTGATGGAACCATTATCCTATGGAGTATTCAGTTTCACAGGTAGATACTAAGTAAGTCAGACGGTTATCCCGTCTGTATGAGATGGTCGATCGAGTGAGGAGGCTATGTAAGGGAGAGCCGAAGCAAGGAGGTTCGTTGTGGTTTGTTTTTCTAGAAGGTTACGGCATGGTCCTTTTCGTGAAGATGATGTCCTGCATACAGACAAACAAACAAACAAACAAACAAACAAACAAACAGCCGTTGGACTTGGCGGTTTGTTGGAGCTTTTCTCTTCATGGCGAGTATGAGTAAAGCAGGCCTGTGCCAATAGTCGACAATGTCGACCATCGATTACGATATCGACTGTCGAATGTCGACAGTCGACAGGATGTGAGATCGACATCTGAGGCTGTCGATTATCGATTACAGTAATGAACAAGTGAAGTTCTATTTGTCCCTAACTTATCTGACAAGCCCGAACACGTATTTTCAGGGGCCGGCGTGTTTGTAGATGGGACAGGGTCTCTTTGACTTGAGTTCTCCAACCTAGCTTATCGACTTTTTCAACTGTCGACCAATCTCCTCAGCGCCGTGCCGACATTCGACATAGCTTATCTTGTCGACTGTTGACTGTTGGGTATAGGCCTTGAGTGAATCCTCATGGCCAATCGACTATCTGGCAGATCGTCTGACCGGCAAGTATGTTTATCGATGTGCCGCTTGACAGGAATTGAACTTCAGACATCCAGATCCTCCTTTAACATCTGCGAACACTTTGAATTCCCCTATCCGCTTTAATCCATTGTATCTTATTAGCATTATGAGGCTGCAGCACAGCTATAAGGCTGGAAGAGACACGGACTGGGAGAAGGAGCTGGGAGGAACGAAAGGAGTTATCTGCATTCGACGTCGTGTATCATGAGGAATGCTGTGACGCTTCGAGCTGCAGGACGGACTCCTTATGCGTGAAAGCGGTCCAGCAGCAATTATGAAACAGTCATGAAGTGCGTCTGTTTCTAGAGTTTGTATCTGTGGTTGCATTGAGGGGATCAAGATCAGATCCTTTTGACCGGCGAGTATCTGAGATCCCATCCACTCCCCTAGATGATGGGAATCGACATTGTGATTAGAGAGATTGGCCAGGGATGAGACCTGAAGGAGTTGTTCTCGCTGCCACATCCTTCATTGTGTGGATTTGCTCCTGTCGTATGCCGGACTGTCGTATACTATGATATCCATGCTCAGGACAACGTATGTGTACAGAGGCAACGGTCCATCTACTACCAGATCAGTAATCTGCTAGTTGGTCGGCATGTCAAAGTCGAGAAACGAATCAGTGTTCCTCGGGATTGGAGTGAATATCTTCCGCAGTGCATACCATCCACGATCAGGTGATGGTGATCTCACGAAGAACGTCATCTCAGGGGTGGCCGGCAGCCAAGGAGTCCACAACACTACCAAGTTGGCGTCACATCCTACGATATACTAACCATTCCGACCCCATCGTGAACCCAGCTTGTGCAAACTCTGTTCAAAGATAAAGAGTCATTCAATGACGAGAACAGATCAGTAATCCTCGTCTCATCGGTGGCGATAAACAACACAAAGCACACATCGAATTCTAGGGCCCCCTATGACGCTTTCGTCACTCGTGGCGGCACGGGCCGAGAGAAGACTGTGAGATTATTCCGTACATTACTACTTACTTACTACCCCCGTGAAATACTGGCTGGCTGGCTGGCTGGCTTGTTTCGTGCCAAAATAACGGCGACCGTTTTTTCCTTGGTCGGGATGACGGATGACTGTCAGATTTTGGTAAGCCAGCCAAGAGGGATAGTCACCAACTGCATAGGATAATAGTGAAGTTGCGGACGGGAAGAGAAGAAACGAATCAAGCCCCCACAACGATCGTTGGGGTCCAAGAGTTGTCTGTCTGTCTGATGTTGTTGTTGTTGTTGTTGTTCTTACTGCACGATGCTATTCGGTCCCAAGTTTAGATTCCATTCACGAACGCTCGATGACACTCTCTTCCGCGTCCAGCACATGATGAATGGATGAACAGATGGACGATTGAACGGTAGCCGTTACCATTAGAGCCACCTGCCTGCGGATCTGTAGCCCGCGTATTCCGTACGCAGGCAAGGTGAGGTATATTTGCAGATTTCAGCAGCGTGCTGTCGACCGAACCTAAGGACGCCTGAAGTCGGCTCGGCGTTCTCGTGCCGTCCGTTTCCTTCCTTCATTCATTTTCATCACAATATCTAGCGGAACAGACTAAGACGGGAGGATACAGACAGTGTCTGTACAATCGGTAGCAACGTTGTATCAAGTTCCGATCGAATAGGGGAGGTCTGACTCGACTGCTTTGAGCCCGTCTGGTTGAAAAATGACGCTTGAAACCATACGCCTATCTCCTGGTCTCCGTGGACTTGTATGTATTCGCAGACCGGCTCGATGTACCTCCGTGGACATGAGGAGAGATTCGAGGATGTATACGGTGTCAAGAGATGCGTCGCTCGTCGTGCCAATCCTGGGCTAAAGAGCGTAGCGCAGGTGTCTGGGCCTAATGTGGATCCCGTAGCAGCAAAGCACGACTTTCCAGAATGCAGTCTCTGGCATGTGATTGGCTGCTGAGGGCCCCGTTCAGTGTGGAGAAGTGTGGGGAAGGTGCATCGAACGATCGAATCAGGTATCGCTGCAGCGAGTACGTACCTAGGTACAATGGTACCTAAGGTACAAGTACGAAGATACATGTGCGGAATTGGGGCTCCACTCGCGCAAACCCTGAGAGTGGTAATCCGTAATCCGTGGGCAGTCTCCAAAACCTCGGGACAAGTCAATCCCTCGGGACAATCCCTTCTGGGTCTCCGTCGCCCGTAATCCGTACGGAATACTGATGCATACCGGAAATCGAACAATGACAAGCTTCCGGTATGTGAATTTCTATACACAGTAGGTATTCCGTACAGATATCGGTGACTTGACTAGGTAGGAAATCTGTTGATGCCTAGGGACGTACTAATATAGGTACATGCTGCGTGCTTGAACGCTTCAAGGGAATGATTTTATTCCGTCGGTTTTCGATTGACTTGGCTCGTTTTGTTGATATGAGAATATGACGGTGGACGACGTTGGCCCGCCAGCGGAAGATTGATGATAACTCGGGTTATTATACGAACGTCATATCCCTCGTCATCGTGTTGAAACTTGGATACTAACTAATTTATGGCGATCAAAATGAAAGCAAGTGCCTCCATGTGTTATGTGAGCCTGTCTCGCTGGTTGGGCGTACGGAGAAATAAGACTCAAGAGACTCGTCGTCTTGGAATGAGTACAGTATCACAAGATGGGATACATATTTCCGCATGCTACCCATCGTAGTGTAATTACGTGCTCCGGGGGCCAAGACCCTAACAGAAAGCTTGAGCAGCGGCAAAGGATCGATTGCACTGTTCGGTACTTCTCTTCGGTTGTCTTCACGCCTCGGGCTGTAATCCGTATGCCGGTCCAATAGGCTCTAGCAAGGTGGAAGAAGCCGTGACGGGACAAGCCAATATCAAGGTCGAAACTGCGGCTCGCATACCAACTTATTGGAGGCACTACACGATATATATCCTGTGATGTCGTCGATATAAGTCGAATTAGAATCTCTTATCACGTCAATAATACGAGCAGTCATGGTGTCCATGAATATTCTGTAACAATTACCTACACGTAGCTGAATGAAGAGCCTGCAAATCCGTATCCTGAATCTACTACGTCCGTATAATCCGTACACTACAGCATGTAATACCTGCCCTTATTGAAGATCTGCATTCATCAATACCTCAGGGATCCTAGCCGGAGCACTGATGCTACGCCCGAGGCCCATCATTCTCTCCGGCCTAACATGCCTATATCTGGGGGCGGGCGAAAATAGGTAGCAACGACTGGGGTTCGGCCAGATGTTGGGGTTGTGATCCAGCCTGAACCGATATAGGTAGGCGGCGCACACTACACCCTTTTACAGTAACGAAACAAGATCATCGAGAGACCGAGCGATGGGCGAGTGACACTACCATGCGGGCGACGTTGGAAAACTCTTTGCCACTTCCATAGACTAGGTAGGACCTACACGACCCTACCTACCTAGCAGCAGTAGGCTCACAAGTCCTGTCCTCGAGCACAAGGGATTTTCGTCTTTGAGCAGAATCCGGGCAGCAGATTGGCGAAGGACTGGAACCCGAGGATGACGTGCAGCCGGACGAAAGTATAGACGTGTTTTATACCTCCTGCTGCACATCATTCGACTCGGGCTGCGAACAACAGATGTTAGTGCCAGAAGATACCCAACGTGGACACTACATGGTGCGACCATCTGATCTCTTGATTAGTACATACTGATGTGTTAGACGAAGTACCATGCATTCTTCTGTGCCATGATCCGAAGCATCCAGGGTGCACGACGTGGTCCGGAACACCTCGCTCTTTCGCACAGGCGAACGTATGGAATTCGACTTTTGTGACTGACCTACGAGTACACAGAAAGAGAGCACGAGTAGGTAACGACGATGCTGCGAGACTCGCGAGGATGTGATGTGAGAGTTGGTTGCATACTCGTACTTCTGCCGGGCAGATATTGATCAGAGGATGCATGCTTGGAAGCCCTTCTTCGCTATCTCCTACCTTCACTGGCCTTTCCTACCACCCATACCGCTATTTCGTACTCTTGGGGGAGAAACTAGCCTGGAGAGCACCTGACCCAGACAGTGTCGAGACGAGGAGCTTCGTACAGTACGCGCCGTAATCACACTAGCGCGAGTACCTACGAGTACGCATAGTAGGTATACAGTACGAACCCGGTAGTGCACACTGCTACGATAACTCTTGCCAGAACAGGCTAACAGCGTTGAAACACGGAGCATCAGAAGGGAAGTCAAGGGGTTTCGCCGTAATAACCTTTCCGATGATTGCCCAATTGTACCGATTAACAGTAGCGAATCTGTACCAACTCGTCACTGAGGTCTGCGGCCGACAAAATTATGGCAGACCGAGCCGGGCCGAACCCTGGCTTCTAGATTTTACCGGCGCATGGACCTTCTGGCCTCATTCTGTCCACATGCAGAGCCCCTACAAGCACACATATTTGGCACCGACAAGATCAGAAACAGCAAAATAGAAAAATTGTCATGTAGTGCACACTAGGTAGGTGCTTTGATAGTGTATACGTGTCGTGTCGGGTATAATAATGCGTATCGTACAAGTAGAAAGTGCCCATTGCGAGGAGGTACATGCAGATAATATGCCCTGCAGACTTTTGGCCTGTATGTGACATAAGGGTTAGGTACTCGTAAGTACGAAGTACCCTCCGGTCAGCCAGTGGAAGCGGCAAGTACAAGTACCTCACTAACTGGATCCCCGGGTTCCCCATTCATGCTGTACGCCCCTGAATTTCTAGAAGTATGTAGGAAGAACCAGAGAACAATAAGAACGTGGCAGCTGCTCAGCAGCAGGCCAGTTCCGTCCAGACAGACTCTGATCGGACAGGACATGCAGCAAGGGCACAACCCGCGTGCGGATTTATATTATCTTCGCACCTTTTAGCACCGACTCGAACTATCCCGACTGAGACAGAATTGGTGTTAAATTCCGTCTTTTTTTTACTGTAGTTACTCTCAGTATTCACCAACGTTCTGAAGGGAAGCACGGATGAACAGCATCCCTACCGATCACTTGACAATAACAAGCTAGTATGTACATACATATGGATACCTACCCACCACTTCCGACGTTATAGATTTTCTATGGCACAGATCCACAAAATAGCCTACCTACATGTACGGAATTCTCTACAAGTCAGGTACCGGTACGCTCACTGATACCCTACCTAACCTGCGATACACTGGCAAAGGTACGGTAAGGCATGAGTAGTAGTACTTGGGTTAGTCCGGAATACCTACCTACCATACGGAATGCCTCAGGTATATGCAAAGTAGTACGGAGTAGCTGTCCATACTGTGCTGCACAGTGTTGCGTACAGTAAGTACATAGTAATCGCAGGGTCGCTCACTCCCTATCGCGCCGTATCCCACAGTGGGCAACAGGCCCCTACACTCAGTACGTGCGCACTCAGTATCACAGTACGGGATTCCGTACCGTACATACGCAAAACTCAAGAGACCGCAACCTCAGAGCCAGCATGCCCGGAGAGTAATACGTCGCTGGCTAATCAGGTAGCGCGTGTACACTACCGGCCTAGCGTGCACTACCATATGCCTACCACAGTTAGTCTGCTGGACCTGCTCCAGCTAATGCTAACTAGTCCCAGTTCACTTGTCACTTGAGGTCGCCCGCTCAAGTTGTTGTTTGGCTTCAACCCCCATCTCCTTTCTTACCTCCACACCATAGCATTCAGATCTTCAAGCGTAACACTGCGCATCGCTTCGTCCCAAATCACACACTCGATTTGTTGTTCCCAACCTACATTACCCTCCATACTACATCGAAAACTCCCCCAATCCTCTCCTGCTGCAGCCACCAATCCGCCATCCCTTCTGCAAGGCTTCAGCCGACTTGCTGCCGCTGCCGCCATCACCACCAGTCCCGTTGTTGGAGGGTTCCCCCATGTCTTGTCTGCGGCAACCGGCAGCATTACCAGGAACAGGAACTCGGAGAGATTATCTACTGCTGCCAGGGCGTCGTGTGGTCCACCTGCACCGATTGCTGCGCGCCCCTTCAAGCTTGATTGGTATAATAAATACTCCCAACCGATCGTCCTAGACCTTAGGTAGAAAGAGAGAAAGAAGAAAACCAGGTAGAATTTATGCGGTCCGTCTTGTCCTTGTCCTTGTCCTCCCTCAAGCCTCAAGCCTCAACATCCCATCCTTGATCATCCTAGATCTGCCATCTTCCCTCCTACCCTGCCCTGCTCTGCCCTGTCGCGCCCGGCTCGTCAATTTCGTGTCTATGCCAGCGTCTTGCCTCTGACCCGATCCTCACACCCGCCTCCTGTCTCCCTGCTCGCTCTCGTATGTCTCGATACTCTTGTTTCTAACCATGCTGATGGCTTGTGCCGTGGTAGACCCGATGTCCGCTGCTACTGAACATGTGCCGAGAAGCGTGCCAGGCCGCGAACCCGAGAACGGCCTGGTCGCACGCGCAATTCCCATAATCACCACTACGCCAACGCCGAACCCCATCATCAAGACCTCGGCACCCTCGCCCGTCGCCGGCGATCCCATGGACATCACGACGCCCACCAGTTCCTCCACCGCGCAAAGCCTCGGGAGGAGCTCGGATGGTGATGCAAGCGATTCGAATGAGCGCAAGAACATCTCTTTCAATGAGCAGAGCATAATGAGTGCGCCTCATAAGACGATGCCCGCTCCCCCCATTGTACCCTCATCCACCCCAGCTCCGGCTGCTGCAGCCGCTGCTATCCATCAACCCAAAATCGTTCAGACAGCATTCATTCACAAACTGTATAAGTATGGCCATACCACGTTATCTTGCAAGATTGAAACAGAAGTTGACCCTGCCACAGCATGTTGGAAGATCCGAACATTCAGCATCTCATTAGTTGGTCGAGCTCTGCGGACAGTTTTGTCATGACACCTTCTCATGATTTCTCCAAAGTGCTCGCGTGCGTATTGTATCTCTCGTGATTGAAGATGTCGTGAAACTGACGAGCACATAGGCAATATTTTAAGCATACTAATGTGTCGTCCTTTGTGCGTCAGCTCAACATGTACGGATTTCACAAAGGTTAGTGTGTTGACATGGCTCGTGCTGTCGACGCCTAGCTAACTTGTCCATGTCTAGTCAGTGATGTGTTTCAGACTGGAAACCCAGAGACGTCCCTCTGGGAATTCAAACACGGCAACGGCAATTTCAAAAGGGGCGATCTCGTAGGATTGCGCGAAATTAAAAGACGTGCATCTCGACACGCTTTGGTTCACCGAGAGTATGGCAGTCAAAAGCCCACGCCATCGCAGCCAGGCACTCCGGCCGAGCCAATGCCTGTCATCCATGACGGATCGGACCCTCGCCTTGTTGGTATCGAGCACTCGCTGTATGAAATTAACACCAAGCTACAGCGTAGCGAAGAGAACGCTCAGTATATGCACGTCAAGCAGCAAGCTATGGTCGAGACCATCAACCGGCTGCTACAATTCAACCAGGAGCTGTCCAAGACTGTCCTGGCACTCGTCCCGCCGGAAAGCCCAATTTATAGAGATGGTCAGTTCTCCCACATGAAGCTTGGCTCGCATCAATTCCTAACATTTCCCAGTTATCACTTTGCAAGGCGATATTCATCGCCAGACTGAAATTTTCCTAGCAGAAGAACCACTTGAGACTCCGGTTCCCAACAGCCGCCACTACCTGGCGAATATTGAGAACCCACCTGTGTCTCCCCGCCAGCTAGCACAGGATATGCGACCCCTAACACATCAGTCCAAAGGTGCCAATTTCTATCGACCGCCCGTGCCGTCCAACCTTTCTGTCAGCTCTCGCCGGCAGTATGGATCGATTAGTAGTACTGCGTCTCAGATCTCTCCCTCTCCCCTTCGATCTCAGGCGCCGCCACCGCCTCCTCCTCCGCCGCCGCCGCCGGGACCTCATCAGCATCTTTCTGTAGCTGAGCTGCCGCCTAGTGGATTGGGCAGACGACATACGTCAGCAGATATCCGCGCTCATGGCTGGCAGTCCAGCCCAGCACCATACCTTGGTTCTGGACCCCCGTCCTCACTTTGGCCATCCTCCCCAAGCCGACCGCCCGTGGAAGACGTTCGAATTCGTGAGCCCTCGTCTGGATATTCTCTCTCCCGGCCTCCCAGTCCGCCTGCGCCGCCCTTCTCTAATGGCAATACCGGCAGCAACTTTGAGAGCTTGAACAATTGGTCTTGGCACTCCGCTAATCGCGAAAACAAAAACCTGTCTGTTCGAGATATCTCTACCCCACCGACTCGGCGAGGAAGTATGGCGCATATTTTGAACCCTACGGACACGACTGAGCGAGAACATGAGGATGATCCTAGAGGAGAGGACGACCGCAAACGCAAGCGAGTGCAATAATTTGTTTCGAGAACCACAGGAAATTGCACCCACATTACTTCTTTGTACCCTGACTGCCTTCCCTCGGGCACCAAATTCGATGGTAACGATACACAAACTGGAGGATCATCAACCCGCTGCACCAGGTGAAGCAGTCCTGGACAGCCGCGCTTCTTCGACACGCCCCTTACGCCGCGATTTCTACCCACGGTAGCACACACACTTTTATTATCATTCACTTGCGTTTCAGCACAACTGTTGATAAACATTGTTTTCCCTACGCTACTCTCTATCCGTTGTCGGTCGGATGCATTGGGAATTATGGCCAATAATCTGTTTAACTTAGTTTTCTGTCTGGAGCAGGACCTTCAGTATTGATACCATTTCTTCTAGACAGAGGCTGGGGCCGGGCTTGGGAGGAGGGCAGTGACCATTGGCATCGCTACAAGTTTGGGAAACTTGATGTGGTGGTTTAAATTATTCTGTTTCTGGGGTGCCCTCGAAGGTTGACTGTATCAATACTAATGTTTGCCTATTGTTGGACGAGGTGTTGGATGGATGGAGAAGCCATAGTACTGCCCCTGGTACTCGCTTCGGATGAAGCCTCCATATGCTTAATTCTAAAGAAAAGATAAATTGTGAGATAGGAGTAAACATGTGTGATTAGGAAGAACAATGTGAGACAGGTTGGGCTACGAATAGCTCAAGAGAATTAAAGATTTGCACTTCGATGCCAACGTCTTTCCCAGTGATGACCGTGAACGTCAATCCGAGGGTCTCGGTGATATATTATTTTACTCTTATGCTTCCTTTGATGCATTCTTCTTCTTTTTCTTCTTCTTCCGCTTCTTTTGCGGATCCGAGGTGCTCTCTGACTTAGTCGGCACAGAGTCACCATCAACGGGCGAGGCAACGTCTTGACCATTCTTCAAAACATCCTCCCCGTCTTCCTTCGGAGTCCCGTCGTCTGCCGGCACATCGTCTTTCGACAACGCCACCTCGGCCTTCTCGGGCGCAATTTCCAACGCCTCTATTTCAGGGACGGGCTGATCTTTCATATCCTCGTCTTCTGGCGACCGTGCCCGTCTCGCCCTCTTCTTAGCCCGTCCCAAACCGCCTCGTCCAGGTCCCTCGTCACTACTGTCGTCGCCGCCACCGCGGCGCTGCATGTTCCTCCCGGACACATCTTCTGCGCCTCTCTTCCGACCTAATAGCCTCGAGCGCAGGATCTGTTCGCTGCGCTCCTTCTCCTTCTCGCTAGTCCGCTTCGAGACCGCGGCGAACCCGAGACCTGCATTGGGATCTTGTCCGCGCCCGTCTGCGAATATATTGTCTTCATTTTGTCTCTGAGATTGCTGTTTATCCTTTGCAGATGTTGAAGTGGTGGGCTTTAATGTAGATGCGAGCGCAGAGAACGACGGTGCTGCTTTTGTTGTTGTCGTTGTCGTCTTCGAGTCTGTTGACGGTCGCGCAGGCAGGAAGGACCGCACTGTCTTGAGCTGGGCCTCGAGCTGTGTCTGGACGCGGTTCATCATGACCGTGTAGTTCGGCGCTGGATTCACGCCTTTGGATGTTGGCGCCATTGTTGCGTGCGAGAATGACTTTGTGCTGGGTGGGATTCTGGGGTGAATTTGCAGAGGGAGGGTTACATTAGAATGTAGGAAGTTGGTGTGTTAGTGCTTGGTGCACACTTTGAGTGATGAAGTTCTTGCGATTTGACGTTATTCTTGGGAAAAAAAACATTTCATACGCCCGTAACTCAGAGCTCAACAAGTACCTACCTGCGATGTACTGGATGTACCTGACCAGGCAGGTCCTTGCCCGATAATACGAGGTTTCCGTGTTATCAGGATACGCGTTAGATGCATATATAGTGACGTTTATGGAAAAGCCGAGGCACAATGGAGCTGTCGTATGTACCTACTAAGAGCTATGCACGTAGCGCAGATACAGTAAATACGGGATAATGCAGGTGTGGGTTATTACTGGCACAAGCTGGAAAGCAAAAGGTCAAGTAATAAGTAATAGTGAGCTAATCCGTATGAACAATCTTTTTACTTAGGTCGCATCTTCGATCATCACTGACTCTGTCACAGTCCTCCTTTCGTTTCTGCATTTGGCAGCTAGGTATTCTCGTTGCTCCGTCTGTTTTTCTTGTCCTGTCCGTGATTTGCCCGCCATGTTCAAGATTGCTCGCAGCCGCGCCGCGGCTTCTGCCCTGCGCTCGACATCCAAGGTGAGCAAGCCAGGCCAAGCCAGAGAACCCTCAGGCCCCCCCCCCCCTCCTCCTCTTTCTCAGTCCAGCCCGTGCCAACGGCGACGTATTCTTCTTGCAGGACCGGCTCTAATCAGATATCCCATTCTCACCTATTGCAGAATGTCTTCGCCCCCACCTCCAGAGTCCCCGGCATCGCCCAGCAGCAGAGACACTTGAGCATCCACGAATACCGCTCTGCCGAGCTCTTGCGACAGGTTAGAATCTCCTCGTTTCCGTTCCGGGCTCGTCTTGCACGCCCCGCCCGTCCCCTCCTTGCTTGTCTCGACTAGAAACACAGAACACGTACCCTGACGAGTGACTTATAAATATAGTATGGCATCGGTGTTCCCAAGGGTGCCAACGCCGCCACTGCCGCCGAGGCCGAGAAGATTGCCAAGGAGATCGGAGGTGAGGACATGGTCATCAAGGCCCAGGTTCTCGCCGGTGGTCGTGGAAAGGGTTCCTTCGACAACGGCCTGAAGGGTGGTGTTCGCGTCATCTACTCGCCCACCGAGGCCAAGATGTTCGCCGAGCAGATGATCGGCCACAAGCTCATCACCAAGCAGACCGGCGCCGGCGGTCGCCTCTGCAACTCCGTCTACATCTGCGAGCGCAAGTTCGCTCGTCGTGAGTTCTACCTCGCCATCCTCATGGACCGTGCTTCCCAGGGCCCCGTCATCGTCTCGTCCTCCCAGGGTGGTATGGACATTGAGACTGTCGCCAAGGAGAACCCCGCTGCTATCCTGACCACACACATCGACATCCACAAGGGTGTCACTGACGAGATTGCCCGCGACATTGCTACCAAGCTTGGCTTCAGCGAGCAGTGCATTGAGGACGCCAAGGAGACCATCCAGAAGCTCTACAAGATCTTCCTCGAGAAGGATGCCACCCAGATCGAGATCAACCCCCTTTCCGAGACCTCTGACCACCAGGTTCTCTGCATGGATGCCAAGTTCGGCTTCGATGACAACGCCGACTACCGTCAGGCCGAGGTCTTCGAGTGGCGCGACACCACCCAGGAGGACCCCGAGGAGGTCCGTGCCGCCAAGTCCGGCCTGAACTTCATCAAGCTCGACGGTGACATTGGTTGCCTGGTCAACGGTGCCGGTCTTGCCATGGCCACCATGGACATCATCAAGCTCAACGGTGGCCAGCCCGCCAACTTCCTCGACGTTGGCGGTGGTGCCACCCCTGCCGCTATCAAGGAGGCCTTCGAGCTCATTACTAGCGACTCCAAGGTCACCGCGATCTTCGTCAACATCTTCGGTGGTATCGTGCGCTGCGACGCCATTGCGCACGGTCTCATCAACACCGTCAAGAGCTTGAACCTCAAGGTTCCCATCATTGCCCGTCTCCAGGGAACCAACATGGAGCAGGCCCACCAGCTCATCAACGACTCTGGCATGAAGATCTTCTCCATCGACGATCTGCAGACCGCTGCTGAGAAATCTGTACAGCTGTCTAAGGTCGTGAAGATGGGTAAGCCACCTTGATTTCTCGAGTTACCCCTGAAGGACACCTATAGCTAACCATTTCTCTCTCTCTCACTACAGCTCGGGACATTGACGTCGGTGTTGAATTCACTCTGGGTATCTAAGGAAATGAGGCACGAAGATGACTTTACTGTACTAACTTTATTAGTGGAAAACGCCCATTGCATGCATTGAAAGCTTTCGGGGGGAAACCAAATAATGATGCCCATAATGAAATAGACAAAGCAAGAACGGGGTTTGGCATGAAAGTGATTTTTTTATTTTACTCGTTTTTTGCGGCTCAGCATTTAACACCCCCCTTTTGCTTTGCCCCCCTTTCTATCTCTCACGCACACATCCAGCAGAAATCGTATACATCCTATCTTAATGCACAGCACGATTGATAAGTACTGTTCATTCTATGTGTATCCCCCCCTTTCTAGTCCCCTTCATTTTGGGAGGGTTGACAGAATAGGGGGTTGAATTGGTGAAATCGTTTAACTCTTGTTTCGTCGCAAAAGCAAAGCTTGGAATGCGAGTTTTACTGATTTTCGTTTGCGATTAGTACCCGCCGATATGGTACGACGTTCGGACTGAGGGGAAAACAAATGTTAAAGGGTTTTCTCCAAATGGGGGTGGTTCCCTGGTTGCCATTCGATGGCATGGCAGGATGCTGGAATATCTCCGATTGCTCGTCCGTTCGACGTAGTATCCATGTCGACGCCCGCTACTCGCCAATACGCTTTGAGGTGAAGGAGAGAGGGAATGGTCGTCGCCGATTTGGGTCCGGAGCCCGTTACGTACGTACAGGGGTCATGGCGGACGGGCGGACGGGCCGGAGACATGATGCAGGGATCGGGAGGTCCGTACCGCGTCGGAAACTCTGTACCTTACCTACAGTCTGCTGCTGGACGGCCCGGTCCATGTCCACATTTCCGTCATCTGGGTCATTTTTGGTTATTCTCTTTGCTGGTCTGGAATATATGATTGCTTGACCACTATGGAGGCTGTGTTGTGTGTCAGCTGACTTGAGTTCGTCCATTCTGGTAATGAGTTCCTTTCTGCTGATGGAGGATTCAATGGATGAACGATGGCATCCGAGCCTTACGATAGGTTCCTTCGTGGGGGAGGGAATAAGCGTAGTAGAGACCTCGGTCAGAACACCACGAAATGCGCGCAGTTGGCAGTTCACCGAGGTCTTGTGAGGTCAGAGGGTGGATTTAGGCTGTCTGCGGTTTCCATTCCTACTTATATCTTCTTACCGCAAGGGTCTTCTAATCAGAAATGCGTCTTTTCTCGACTTTTACTTAATTAGGATGGAAGAGTCTGGGTTCGGACCCCGATGCGATGCGATGCGATGGGTACTTCTGCAATGCAACGGCCGCGCAGCGTGGTATTGAGATTCGGGGTCGGTATGCAGCCTCGTGATTCCCACGTTCTAGAATACCTCCCTATGTAGAATGAGGAATGACATCCTTCATCTCGTGACTTCTCCGTTCTAGAATACGCGTAAATGGAACGGAGTCCTTCATTTCGTGATTCCATTCAACTACGGAATAGGTATCATGGCATGCTCCTGCTTCTGTATGAGTGGAAATGAAAGCCTCATGTGTTCTGCGCCACAGAGAATTCGGCCAACCTGGAGTCTTGGACAGGCCAGACAGAGAAGGCCCCAAGGCTGGAAATGAAAAAGGGCCAAGAAGGGTCTGACTACGATGCGTGGTATTGTGCCTGCTGATCCCTCAACGTGGAATCGTCATAGGGCGGTGGTGCTCGTCATGGGATTTTCGGCATGACACATGGGACAGACAAATCATCATATTCTGCTGTACCTGCTTGAAGACGTAAGTATGCGCGAGGAAAGCCAGCCACAAAGCGTACCCGTATTCGAGTTCTGAACACGGCTGGACGGATAGGTTATGTAGGTAAGTCGTGACGTTGACTGGTGGGGGGCTCCCATCGTACAGAAACGCCGTGCGTCGTGAGACATAATGTTCGTGCGGGCGGGCGTGGTTCGCTATGATGAGGTTGATGATCCTTGCTTTTTAGCCACGGAACTGGTTCCATTGGATGAGGAGTATTCTAGAAAAGGGGAGGAAAAAGAAAATGGAATATGTAGAAGCCGTGTAATTATTAGATGCGAAATCCCGTGAGGAATAAGTAGTAGTCTTGACGGCGTTCGCGGTTGAAACTCGGTATCTGGTCTCGGATAGAAGGGACCTGGATGTTTTAAACAAAAAAAAGCCCGCTCGGAGATGGGCCGGGGATGGCGTGGTGGGCGTGATCTTCGCTGCATCGAATCCACAAGGCCGGGACTCCGGATTACCGGCAAGTTGCAGGCCATGGTCAAGGAGGGAATAGGCTTGCGAAAATCATACGGAAGAGGAATTTGATTTTGATGTGACAGCGCCAGACGGCTTTTGGTTGTGTGGCAACAGCAGCGGCGACAGAAAAAAAAAATGTAGCAATCTCTTTTACTTGGCATCTTCTTCTGGACAGACACCCTTCCGCAGCCCTGCTGGTCGAGTATAAGACCCCGTCCTGTCTCCCTGCCTTGGTTGACGTTGGATCGTCCGAGACATCTCATCTTCCTTTGCTGTGTTGAGAAGCATTCCATCCTTCGTCCTTCTGACATCATCGAGGAGCCTGACTCTTCAGTCACTTATAAAGACCGGATATAATACTCACCTGTTATCCATCTGGAAGACTTGAAGAGCAACTTGCCTTTATATCACCGTTACAAAGACTCAGCAAACCACAGAGTCGATCACTTCTTGAACACAACATCTTCTCACCAGTCACAACTACTACACACCTGCAAGATGGCCAAGTCGGAATTCATGAGATGGCTCCGTGCCGAGCTCAACGAGTCCAAGAACACGCCTCCCACCGTTCCCATCTGCCCATGCGCAGCGTGCTTCAACGGGACCGGCTGTGTCAACAACACATTCTCTATCGTAAGTCATATTTCAGGCCGTAACAGGAAACAGAATTACATTTTCGCGAGATATACTGACTAGCTGCTTTCTGCAGACCGCGAGCGAGAACGTGAGACGACAGCCTAGACGCGACTATGCCAGCAACCTGGGGGTTCGGGGTTCGGAGTCTGACCTGGTCCCTCTCTGCTCGGTGGATACGTGGTCGACGCGCTCGAGCTTTGACAGCTGTTGCAAGTACTAGAGAGACGTCGAGGAGATATTATTATTATCGACGACTGGAGCGTTCGAGAACGATGAGCGATATACATGTATACCATAATACTAGGATTGGGATGGGATGGGATTTGGAGTTGGAGGTTTACGGCGTGGAAAGGTACGGATTATGTACGAGGGAACATCGGTTTATGGACGCTGTCGGGGTCTTTTTTAAAGAGCAGTCGCCATTCTTGCGGAATACACACTGTACAGCTTACGGTACGGAAATCTACGGTTTATGACGGTGCTTTTCAATTGTCGACGAGAGTTGCTCAGTAATCAGAGTTGTGGCTGTAACTTAAACTCTGGCGGTTTTGATTGGATCGTGCCACACCCACTAGCCACTTGTAGCCCTGCTATCTACATATATAGGTGTTAGATGCATACCTGTGCTCACCTGTTGTTGAATAACCTCTGTATTGACATACAAGGTACCCCATCTGTGGTATTGTTCGTGGGACCGAGCCGGTGGGGTTAACACCCTTCTTACACATTGTTTGTTCGGCTTCGACTACCGAGAAAAAAAGATTCTCTTGAAGATCTATCTCGGCTATGATTCATCTGTGCAAGTGTTGTTTTCTTCTTCTTCGCCTTGTCGGTATTTGTGGTGAGTTTTATCGGGAGGTTGATTCTACCGTTCACATATCTGCATCATATGTGACGTGAGATCATTGAACCACATTCGGACTCCGTTGGTGACATTCAGCTCGTCGCAAAACAGCAGAATTTTTCGAAAAGGTGAACTTGTGAGGGAGGAGGGGATATCGAAACTGTGAAAGGGCAACTCGAAACAGAAGATACCTACACATAAGAATATCTAGATCTCATCGGCTAGAGATGTCTTCCAATGTCGATTCTGCCTTAGTCGAGGCACTGAGCCTCGACCTCAAGACAGCGAAACTCACCTCGATTGGCGGATCAGGTTTTTCTGCGACGTTCAAGCTGAGTTCGATCGTCGACGGTAAGGAGGTGAATTACTTTGTGAAGACTGGGTTCGGCTCCGATGCCGAGTTGATGTTCCGAGGTAATGAGATCTTCATCCAATATCCTCGATCGCGTGACCATGTGCTTATAGAATAACAGGAGAACATGAGTCGCTCAACGCCATACATGAAATTGTACCGGGTTTCTGTCCCAGGTCTTACGCTACTGGTGCTCTGAAGGACAGTCGGGATAAATACTTTATGGCCACCGACTTCCTGGACCTCAACTCGTCGGCGCCAGGGGGCTCAGGAGAGACACTAGCGCAGAAACTTGCTCGTCTACATTCTACGCCTGCACCGATTCCTGAAGGCTTTGACAAGCCTATGTACGGCTTTCCAGTCACAACTTGCTGCGGCGCAACGCCCCAGAACAATTCGTGGAGCGCGTCGTGGGCAGACTTCTATGCGAACAACCGGTTACGCGCTATTCTCGCCAACGGCCTCAAGAAGAACGGTCCCGACGCAGAGCTCTCCAGCGCAGTAGAAAAGACTGCGAGTGTGATTGTGCCTCGACTACTCGGAGATGGCCATCTGAAGGGTGTGCAACCGGTTGTAGTCCATGGGGATTTATGGGCAGGGAACCACGGCCGTGGACGAATTGCGGGAAAAGGGGGCGTTGAAGAGGTCGTATTCGACCCCTCAAGTTGTTACGCACATTCCGAATATGAGCTAGGAATCATGCGCATGTTCGGCGGTTATGGATCCAGCTTCTGGAAGGAGTATGAGAGCCTTGTACCGAAAGCCGAACCTAAGGAGGAATGGGAAGATCGCGTGGCTCTGTATGAGTTGTAAGTGCCCCTTAAACGAGACTCGAGAAGTTTGAACGTTGATGCTGACCTTTCATGTCTAGATATCACCATTTAAACCACTGGGCGCTCTTCGGCTACGGTTACAGGAGCAGCGCCGTGTCAATTATGAAGAGGCTTCACTCGAAGTATGCATAAGAATGCGAACATAGGAGAATGAGCTGTCTACAGTCTAGCTCATGGTCAACAACACCGGTGGCCTACCTGCTTTTCATCTTTCTCCTCAGAGCGAACCCATTGGGTCTTTGTCGGAGTTCATGCGACTGAATTATCTGTATGGTTAGTGTATAATAGTATCACAAATTCATGGGTTAAGGATGGTGGTTAACAACCTATGAACCAACCTCTAAAGGGGTAAACAAAAAAAAAAAAAGAAAAAAGAAAAGAAAATCCAACTCGTACAAATTAACACCGTTATCTCCCAATAGATTCTCAGCATTATCAATGAGTACGAGTAATATAGGTGATACCCAACCAGATAAGTGTGAGACTCTTCTCAGCGCAACACCCTCAACCGGTCTAATCGCGACAAGAACGACTCCGAATGCGCCATGTCTCCCATTTGTCAACCCGCTCTTCTTACCCACTTTTCTCACCCCCAAAGCCCCGCTAGCAACGATTTCATTCTTTTTCCCTTCTCTTCATCGGGAAAAGCCATCATGATATCCTGATAACAACTCATCCCCCGGACCGTTTCTTGGTTTCCGATACGGTTAAAAAAAAAAAAACACGATAGCCCTCACCCGTCGCCGTCACCGCGTCAAGATGGCGGAGACCACGCGCCCCAAAGCCATCATCATGGCGATCAGCGGGGCCTCGTCCAGTGGCAAGACGACGCTCGCCCGGCTCTTGCGCGACGTTTTCCCGCAGACGTTCATCTTGCACGAAGATGACTTTTACCGGCCTGAGGATGAGTGAGTCGCGCATCATGTATTTAGAGAGCGATAATAGTGAGAAGAGAGAAGATATAATAAGCCCTTGCGGTGTTGCCGAGTTTTGCCTTGAGATTCGCTGACTCACTGAGTGTTGTCTCTAGACTCCCCACGAGACATGGTCTCCTCGACTGGGATTGCGCGCAAGCGCTCAACTTCGATGAGATGGCGCGGGCGCTGGAATATATTCGCGACAATGGGACGTTTCCTGTGAGTTGATGCTCATCATATTGGATGCCATCTCTGCCTTTGTCTATCATGTGTCCTCGTTTCCATCGCGACCGCAGTGAGTTTCTGTCGCTATCATGTAAGAGAATGAGTTACTCGTGGGCCTCTGGAATATTTAAATGTCATATCTTCTCACACTCGAGAGAACATTGTAATGACAAGAGGGACATCCCCTCGCACAGCCGCCTCCAGGCCGACCGTTAGGCCGCCGCTCGAGACTAACCGCCGCGCAGCCCTTCGTCGACTCCAAAGAAGACCAAAACAGCGTCGGGAAACGCGTAGTCCCGGACACCGTCATAGACGCCGCCAAGTCGCGCGTAAAAGCCTGGTTGGCACCAGGTCAAGCAGGTCACGAGATCTTCGTCTCAGAAGAGCCATCATCGTCATCTCCTTATGCGCCAAAGGTCCAGCTCTGTATCGTGGATGGCTTCCTCTTATTCGGGCCGGACCCGCCTTTCCAGCGCATCACCGACGACTTACTCGATATCAAGTTCTTCATGACTGTGAGTCACCAGAAAGCGGCGGCGAGGCGCAAGGCGCGTGACGGGTATGTCACGCTGGAAGGCTTCTGGACGGATCCGCCGGGATACGTGGACAAGATCGTGTGGCCGAACTACGCGGAATCGCATGCGTGGTTGTTTGAGGGTGGTGATGTGGAGGGGAGATTGGACGGGAAGGTATTGAAGGAGAAGAATATTATGGCTTTGCCTGAGGTTATTGGAAACGGGAACCAGGACGAGAAGAGGGATCCCGAGGGACTTAATGTCGATATGCAACAGGCTTTTGAGTGGGCTGTTGAGACGCTCATGAAGAAACTAGAGGAGGTTACGAGGAAGTAGACGAGCGTCTTGATAGAGAGAATCTTGGATACCATTTATCTCAGGAGTAGGTGTTCACCACTGTAGAGGAAGCACAAATAATGATACCAACAGAGCAATTTCTCCTGAAGAATTCGTACTGATATATGTTTTATGTCATTGTGAATGTATCTTGCCGTGTCTACCTCAATGATGTCGAACATACCTATCACCTTCTGACCTCGTAATGGCGCACATCTACTCAGGGTACGGATTACTGCTCAGTATTTCGTACCTAAGGTACGGAACAACATGGAGTTGAGCAGCACCTACACGGTAACGACAGGTAATTGCAATCGACTGAATGAACCAACTGGTGCATAAAATGGTCCTCGATTCAAGCAGAACAGACACCCACATATTGGCCAGTACAAGACCTTATGCTGATTCGTTACAGCATCATACGCACACCTCGACTTGCCAGACATGGTTGCCAGGGCAACGGAAAAATGCAAGCACAACAGTCTCGTCGCCATATCGCCAGAATCAGTCTAGGCGGTGTCAACAAAGTTGCTACACCCAGAATTACTCGTACGTGGACTACGGTGACGAACAGCTAGGAACTACAGAATACGCCGGCCACGCTTTGACAAAAAGCGCACCGGAATGACAATGGTATGTAGACATCGTATGGTTTTCCCCCACCTCATGAATCAGAGATCCGTCGGCTGTGGCTTTGGAATATACGGTCTCCAAGGACAAAGCACCGAGCTCAGCCTTGCGGCGAACTCAGGCACCTTGAGTTGGTTACTCTGCGACCTGTGATTTGGACTGACACCATGGTAAGAAGGATGATCCCATAAGAAATCGAGCTGCTCGGCCATCAACTCTGAATTCGCAGGGCGAACAGAGGACGATCGAGCACAGGTCGGTGGTTGAGAAAGAAGGAAAAAAGGCTTCGCTGCGCAGAAAATTTCGGCGGGTTTTATACGCGCTCTTTGGTGTGGGGCGTGGCTCAGGTGCTCGTCGTACAGACCCACACTTGTGCGCTGTACTGTGGCTGGAACCGGTCCTGATGCAGAGGCGGTACGGCAGGTACCCAGGTACTTCGACGTGCCGGTATTACGTAATCCATACGTACCTGGTATTCCGTATTTCTCGATTCCGCGCCTGCACTCGTTGAACTTCGCAGGCATCTAAATTCGACAACATCTGTATCGCAAAACAACAACCACCTTCACGTCAATCTACAAACATTGCACGTAATCCACTGAGTATATCACATCAAAAACTATCGAAATTGCCGTTCCTTTCTTGAATCCAAGATGGACGCCGCGTCGATCGAGGAGACAAACCGTCTCCGTGTCTCCCTGGGCATGAAACCCTTGCCTGTCCCCGGAGCAAGCGGTCCTCAGTTCAAAGAAAAGGTTGACATACCTGAAGACGGAGAGCTCGCCAGCACCCTAGAGACACGAGAGGCCGCAGCCTACGATAACTACAAAAAGGTACAAGATGCCGAAGCCGCCAAACTACGTCGCGAGAAGACGGCCGCCGCCATCAAAAAGGCACGTGATGCTGCCAAACGTTTCGAAACGCTACAGGGCCGGGGTCTTGGTGAGGAAGACGATGAGGGCGATATGGGTGCCAAGGCATGGTTGATGAGCCAGAAGAAGCGTCAAAAGAAGATAGACACATCCCGGCTACAGGATGAAGAAGCTGAAGCTGCCAAGGCTGCTGCGGCCGCTGCGGTCGAGTACACATCGAAGGACCTCGCGGGTGTCAAAGTCCGTCATGAAGCCGATGCATTTGAAGATGGCGACGAACAGATCCTCACACTGGCCGACAAAGACATTCTAGCGGACGATGATGAAGGCGATGAACTAGAGAACATTCAGCTGCTGGAACGGGAGAAGCTCACCGAAAAGTTAGACTTGAAGAAGAAGAAACCCGTATATGACCCTCATCAGGTCAACGAGACTGGCGAACAACAGATACTCGCTCAGTACGACGAGGAGATAAGTGGCAAGAAAGTCAAGCGATTTACGTTAGATGGACTCGGCAACAGTATGATGCCAACCATATCACAAGGCCAGGAGAAGCCTGCTCATCTCCAAAAGATTAGTCTAGACTTTCTGGAGGACGCGCCACCGGCCTCGGATTACCTGGATGTTTCGGAGATCAAAGTGAAGAAGCCCAAAAAGAAGAAGTCCAAGGCGACAAGACAACGACCCGTAGATGATGATGAGCTCATCTCTGCGCCAGTAGTGGAAGATTCATCTATGGACATTGATTCCGGAGCCGGCTTTGTCAGTCAGAAGCGCAAGATAGTGGATACCGAAATTGTCGATGACGAGGACCTACAAGTAGCTCTGGCCGCTCAGAGACGAGATGCCTTGAAAAAGCGGAAGAAGATGCGCCCGGAAGATATTGCCCGTCAACTACGCGATGCTGAGAAAGAACACATGGAAATTGACTCGAAGGAGTCTCAGGAAGGTGGACTGGTTATCGATGAAATTTCAGAGTTCGTTTCTGGCTTGACGAAAGAGGATATTGAAGCGCGCAAGGCGCATAGAGCCAAGTCGCCCCAACAAAATGCTGTCACCGCCATGGAGGAGGATTCAGACGAAGATCATGCATCCGATGCGGGCGACAATGAATCCAAAGCGAAAGAGGAGTCGTCTACAGCAACGGAAGCGGCAGCGATCGGCGTCGATGAGGAGAAGAGTATCGGGGTTGGTATCGGCGCAGCTCTACAGCTTCTCCGAGAGCGACGGCTTGTCAGTGATGCGGGGTCGGGTGCGCTGAACGAAGATTTCCGTCGCCAACAGGCATTCCTTGCAGAAAAGCGAAGGCGCATGGAAGAGCTTGACCAGGCCACCCGTCACCAACGTGAACGTGATCGCCAGGGCGGCCGATTGGATCGCATGTCGATGCAGGAACGCGAACAATGGGCCCGTCAGCAAAACAACATTCGAGACCAACAGGCCTCCCGTCAAATGGCCGAGCTGTTCAACAAGGACTACAAGCCGAGTGTCGATCTCAAGTACGTGGATGAGGACGGCCGTGTACTCAACCAGAAAGATGCATTCAAGCACCTGAGCCATGCCTTTCACGGTAAAGGATCAGGAAAGGGAAAGACGGACAAACGTCTCAAGAAGATTGAGGATGAGAAGCGCCGTGAGGCCCAGAGTGTTCTGGATGCCAGTCAGAACGTTGGTATGAGCTCAGCGGCCGCTCATCAGACGCGTACACGAAGGGAGGCTGGCGTCAGATTGGCCTAAGAAGCAACATAAGATCTATCATCAAAGGTGCTCTACTACCCATACTACCTATACCAATGCTACTACAGTCAATAGATGCTGACGTTAACCCTTGGAAGTCTTGTCAATCTCAGGTGATATTCCGTACTTACACTATTACTCTGCCCTCTCCTCTCTTCTACTAAGTGCTCCCCTCCGATCGCGGATAATTATTCGACTAACAAACAGCTAATTGGCCCGCTTGCTCGGCTCTTATGTTGGTTTTCTATTTCCGTGCTAAGTTGATCTTATTCATTCGATCCCGATTCATTTTGGGTAGATCCGTCCGTGGCACATCTTGTTGGGATCTGTTCCAGCATGACATGAGAAACAACCTTAGAATAACCCCAGTTCTCACGATAGTATCACGATTTCAGCAGGGGTGGATGTTGGCCACGAGCTCCTCCCCAGCCTCCGTTCGTATGCTCGCGGCGAAACTGCGTGTCAAACTGCAAGCTACGCAACTCGTCACGACACTATCAATGTTGCGATGGATTGCCGGTAACGACCTTCCTTTTTTCGCAAACTGATTCCGTTGACAGGGTGCCTGGTCTTATTGGCTTGGCGTTCGATCTCTGGGAGCAAAGCGGGTCAATCCGTTGCACTCCATCCTGACAGAGATGACTCCTTACTCCTTTCTGACAGCTCCCCATTTTTTTTTTCGCGAACCCCCCGGTCGGCCATGCGTGACATCGCTAGGTCGAGATGCTGTTACGGAGTATATGCCGCCGCTATTATCAGATCCCTCTTGCAAAAGAAAGGCGTCGGTAGCTGTCACATCCATTGTTAGACTAGGATCGTAGGTAATTAGCGTCGATCGTCGAGACGTTTCCACAAGCAGGGCTCCTGCTTCTAATCCTCAAGTCCAAATTGGGACGGAAGGAATGCAAATACAACTTCCTCTCACCTCAACGCCGATTCCTCCTCGCAGAGTATGTATCGTGATGGCTTACATGTGGGTTTTTGCTGGTAATTAAGGCCGGATCGTAGGATCATTACGGGCAAAGTTGATCTCAGATCGCCTCAGGTTCCAATTATGGGTTGTTGGTGAAGTTTTTTCTAAGCTCACCTCAAGTTCCAATTATGGAATGCTGGTCTTTCTGCCGCTGGAACGGGGGTCGACGTCCTGCCAGAGCAGCAGTGGCAGCAGGTGTAGACAGGATAGGAGTGTAGAAGGCACTTGGGTGCAATGCATTGTAGTCTTCGTTTTGACTGAACAACGGTGAAGCACGGACTCCTCGAAGAATACAAATATGGCATCGAATCCCCTCGAAACCAGTCTTCTTTTTTCCATCACCATCAACAAACAACATCCTCCTCTTCCTCCTCCTCCTCTACAGTCCTGAGTCCTAGACGGATCGGCTTTGCTTCGCAACACTCTTCTTTTCTCGCGTTCCATTTCTTTGTGAATAACTTTTGCGCACTACCATTCTTCAAGATGGTTTTCACTTCGCTCTCGTCTCTCGCCCTCCTCGCTGGCCTGGCCGCCGCGCTGCCCCGGTCCATTGTTACCCCCGAGACGCGCTCCATCGAGGCTCGTGCCGATGGTCCTCAGTCGGTCATCTACTGGGGTCAGAACGGTGGTGGCACCCGTGAGTGATCACTCGAGCATTCTTTCTTGTCGTCTTCGGATCCATTTGGCTGACTCCAGGATTTTCACAGTCGAGAACAACGACCTCTCTGCCTACTGCACGAATGACTCCGGCGTCGACATCATCGTTCTAGCTTTCTTGTACAACTATGGCAACGGCGCCCTTACCCCTGCCGGCACCATCGGCCAGTCTTGCTCCATCTCTGCGGCCGGTGAGCCAACCAACTGCGATGGCCTCGGCCAGGCCATCACCAAGTGCCAGGCTGCCGGAAAGACGATCATCCTCTCGTTTGGAGGTGCTAGCGGTAACTACGCCCTCGCCTCTGACGATGAGGCCAAGAAGATCGGTGACTACATCTGGAAGGCCTACGGCAAGTCCGGTGCGACGGACGTGAAGCGCCCCTTCGGCAATGCCTTCGTCAACGGCTTCGACTTCGATATCGAGGCCAACCGCGGCAGCGAGCACTACCCTGCCATGATCGAGCAGATCCGCTCGCACTTCGCGTCCGACCCCAGCAACACCTACCTCATCACCGGCGCGCCGCAGTGCCCCATCCCCGAGCCCAACATGGGCGCCATCATCGACAAGGCCAAATTCGACTACCTTTGGCCCCAGTTCTACAACAACCCTCCCTGCGCGCTCCCCGTCAACGGCAACAACGGCTTCAACTACGATGCCTGGGTCGACTACACGGCCAAGACTCCCTCCGCCGGCGCGAAGCTCTTCATCGGTGTCCCCGGTGGCCCACTGGCTTCTAACGGCCTCCAGTCTGGCGCGACCTACTATGCCGCTCCTGACCAGTTGGCCGGCATCATCAACCAGTACAAGTCGCACGACCGCTTCAGCGGCGTCATGACCTGGGCTGCTGGCTTCTCCGACGCCAACGTGGTCAACGGATGCACCTTTGCCCAGCAGGTCAAGCACATCCTCCAGACCGGCGGTCCTTGCTAAACGACCCGGCGCGCGCAATCGCCACTTCACTTCAGGGGAACTGGACTCTGGACGTCTCTGGATGATGATGTCCCTGGATTGTCCCTTCTAGGCCACTGGGTGGTGACCCTATCGCGGGCGGTACTGTGTTAGGAATGGAAAACAACATATTTTCTTTCTTCTGACTTTTTCTTTCGTTCTTTCTTCTTCGAGTCTTGGTTTCCGGCGCGGTCTATGACCCCGGTACCAAAAGAATCTGACCTAGTTTCTGTCGGATTGTTTCTTTTCTTTACACTCCTTTTAAAACAAAAATGATGATTTGATAGATGTCGGTGGGCTGTATATAGATGCAATGCAATACGAATGAGATTCACGGATTTTGAGCGGTGCCCCTGAGACGTGCATGAAGTGTCACTTGTAGAACGGAAAAAGTATTGCGCCAACAACCATTTGTGTATTCAACTCCTCAAACAAGGACATAACATCTTAAAGCAATTGTCTCATTTATACCATTGACTTACCTTTATTGCGCGACCAGCACCATCATCGCATTCTCAATCCCTTACTCAATCACTGAGTACCCAAGTCCTTCTCCTCAGCAGCAACTCCCTTCATCTCCTCTCCCTTCTCCTCACAAGCAAGCAATACCCTCAACTTATTATTAATCTCCTCCAGATCATCAGGCCCCCAGCTCTGGCGCAGCGGCGAGCGACCATCGACTATCAGACTCCGTCGATTTGGCTTGTTGACCTTGTAATCGAGCAAGATGTCCTCCTCGTCATCCTCCTCCTGGGCAAGCTGGCGCACGAAAGAGGCCGCGGTGCGGCGAGGCTTCTTCGGCGCGTCGGGACATTCGGGCGTGGAGGGGAGCATGATGGGTGTCCGTGGCGAGACGAGGTGGTTGCGCGAGTTCGGGATCGGCGTGCCTGGGCGCGGTGGGGGCGCGAGGGAAGCGGGCAGACGCCGGATGCGCTCGCGCAGGGGGGTGCGGAACTCACCTGTGAAGATTGTGGCGGGTTTGGGCTCGGGGGGTGGGGGGCGGGTGTTGTCGGGGGTATTGTAGTGGACGGTTTCCTGCTGGAAGGAAGACATGGTGATGATTGGGAGGTGAGGCCGGTGAGCTGCTTGAGATGTTGGATTGAGGGGATACTTACAACTTCGGATGGGACTTGCCGATCGGAAGTTTGGAGTTTTTGTGTTGGTTGGTTGGTTGTGAGGATGGTGATGATGGCGAGTGACTGGATAGAAGTGATTGAGGATGTCGAATTGTTGGAATTTATATCGAGTTCACGACCTGAGATCGCTTTGTCGTTGCTACCTTGAACACTGCCATGTACTGTAGCCCCTGAATGTCAGAGTAGGTTCCTTCAATGCGCAATGAGTCTTTGTCGCCCTGGGATAAGAATACCCTTTTTGACATTGTATCGGCCGTCTTTGTTTCCACGAGCATGGAGGATAATATGATCGCGATTCTTCTGTGTCCCTGAAGTATCAATCTCATTGTAAGCGCTGTTATTTCTTGTCTTTGACCGTCGTCTCTTTAACGGCTGCTGCAACTTGTTGTTCAAGTCGTGCTTGGCATAGTTTCATGAATCGCGACAAGGGCAGTGGTATGCGACAGATGGTTTCTTTGAACTTGGAGAATGGATTGAATTCGTCAGCCAGGTCGGCGTGCATCTTCTGAACGCCATGGTCGCAGTTGTCTGTGCCGATGGTCATTACCCAGACAACTACCAATCCCGGCTATATAATACCCATTAGTACTCTAAACTGTCACGTACGACCATACCCACTGGAGAACTCGGGATCCCGTCCGCTCTCCCATAGATAAGCCGGTGAGGGCCAGATTAGTAGTTGGGTCGGTGACGACCAGCGAATCCCTGGTGTTGTACGTTTTTTTTTGTTTATTTATTTTTTAATTCCTTTTGATAGCGTCTGTAATCCGTAATCCGTATTGATTCTTTTTTTTTCTTGAATGATGATTTATTCTCCCATACGACCTCATGAGCTTCCTGTCTACGTTGGCCGTCGGATCGGACCAGATCGGCCGAGGGTTTCGGGCTTGGCAATCAGTCTCGGAGCGGGATGCATGAAATCGGCCGGCTGCAGGTTTCGGGATGCGTTCCAATCAAAAGTCGTTGCTCAAGTGATGTTACCGAACCGACAGTTCCCGTAATCCGGGCTGCGTGACCGAATGATCACGATGCAGCATGCCTATCACAAGGAGATGAAGCATTCCTGCTCGAGCATTGCACGAACTCGCACGCTCAGAGACTCGGTGATGTGACGATCGAGACCGTCGCGACTGATGATGTGTTGCCAGTGAAATAAAGTAACGAACTAGCCTTTATTTGCATCGGGTGTAACATAACTCATGTGACCGGCAGGAGACACAAGACCCCTTCTAATCTCACAGTTCGGTGAACGTGACGGGAGATGTTACTACAATGGATGTTTTGTACCTGCCAGAACACTATCAATACCCCGTACCGTGCAGATAGATATATTCGTTACTCGTATGAATTCCGCGGATGCCTCGCTTGCGATACTGTCCTGTCCTGAGGAAGGGGCATTCCTGACTTCTCGAGCCATGACGACATGGCCCTGCCTGCATGTGGATATATAGCTTAGGTAGGTACAGGTATTAGTATATCCCTTCCCTCGTTTCCATCCTTCTCCTCCACAACTTACGTCTACTTTCAATCTTCTCTGCGTCTGTCATGATCGCCATGATCTTAAAAGGTGCTCACCGATCATGCCATTACCCAGAGAGCCAGACTTTGGTAGTGTCCCGCTCATTCATGAAGATGTCGAAAACAGGCCGGTGGCGGATGAGCTAAGAAGCAAACGGGATCTCATGCTTCACACGGCGCCATTCTTCAGGTAAGTATACGCTGATATTGACTTGACCATGCGTACGAACGAGACTGATATTCCAATCTTCCCATCTAGCTTGCAGCTGGCGTGGAGCGTTCAACAAGTCTTTGGGATCGTAGGTGAATCCAAAGGCGTTGATGTGTCTGACTCGTCAGGATCACTGACCTTTGAGCGTGGGCTATACTAGCCATATCTCTCTTCTCTGGGTATACCAGATCCTCAGATTCCTCTCCTGGTCATTTCAGGTCCAGTAGCCGGCATAGTCGTTCCGCCCATCGTTGCAGCATTCAGTGAGACCGTCGAGAGCCCTCGTGGCAAGCGCAAGCCCTTCATTTTCGCAGGCGGTTGCGGTACTATCCTGTCTTTCTTATTCCTGGCTGCCGCCGAGCCCATCGCCGAGAGCATATCGCATGTGTTGTTCGGTTCAGACTCAAACCAGATCACGATGACAGCTGCTCACATCATCGCCGGAGTCAGTATGTATGCCCTGAACTTCTCCATTCAGCCCATGTCATTGGGACTGCGTGCATCCGTTGTGGACCACTTTGGCCCATTGCAGCAGTCCGATGCCAATCTCTGGATCAGCCGGTTCTCATCACTGGGATCGATATTTGTAGCCCTGCTCGGACTGGGATACAGCCCTGACTTCTGGGTTCTCTGTATGGTGGTTGCCGCCTGCATTGGGATCATGATGGCCGTAGTGGCGCTGACCGGGGTTCCTGGACCCCATGAATGTGGATTGATAATGAAGCGGAATAAAGTCACAATCCGCACTCATTTCGCCAGAATCCTTAAGAGGGCCGGACGGCTCCCACCTATCACGCGATGGACATGTCAAGTGCAGCTCGTCTCATGGGTTGCGTGGTTCTTCGTCCTGAACTATACGAGCGTGTGAGTATTTGCGAAGAATCCACAAGCGAGTATCAGTTCCACGAGATCTAACTGACATTCGTTTGTTCGCGGGATAGACTAGTTTCCCGCATGCGTGAGTTGTCCTCGACCACAGATGGACGCAGTACCACTAATTATTCTACAGACAGAAAGTCCGGAGATTCCCGAGAAGAGACCGTGACATCCGCAACAGCACTAGTCAGTCCCGAACGAGCTGTTGCAGGAATAGCTTTATTGTTCCACTGCTCTTCTTTACTTGCCCTCGTTCTCATTTCTAGAATTTGGGGAGACTCATCCTCCCCGCCGTCTCCACCACCTCAGGGGAGAGAGGAAGACAGCGAGGCCAAACACGCAGTTTTCAACCATCCTGACCATGAGATAGACAGAGCAGAGAGTCAAGTACAAAGAAAAAACTTCAGCTTCTCTGAAATGAGTGACGAGGGCTACGAACCAGCGATGAAATCATACGGTAATGCCATATTGCAGAACAGCCTGGAAGCTGATATTTACAAGCGCCGGAATCACCTCGCGCGAACACTATGGAGACCAGCTTTACTTATTCTGGCGGCGTCAGTCCTCGGTATAACTGTTCTTATAGCCGTAGCGCCGGATGCTTCCGCATCTATCATCGTCGCCTCGATGCTCCTTGGGTCGAATGGTGCACTATTTGGTCTCTCTAACTGGGTGCCGTACTCATTGATCGCCTATGAAGCCGCCATACGAGCACAATCTTGCGATGCATCAACACCTGCATGGCAAGAAAGGCTCGAACACCATTCTTGGTTTGACGAGGAAAGCCGCGTTGAGGCTGAAGACGCATTTGAGGATGACGACGATGATGCGCATACAGATGACACGCCTGTGCTGTTGGCCGTACATCAGGTCGCTATCACCCTGCCGCAGGTCATAGCAGGGATAACCAGTTCGCTTCTGATGCAGGTCTTGGAGACTCTAGGTGTCCAACAGGGTGTCTCCTGGATCTTTGCGTTAAGCGTACCCGCGGCGGTATGGGCCGCTTGCCTATAACTCTTGAGCTTATACTATTCTTCAAATCATTCGCGATTCATGACCCCTGGGTTCAACTGAAAACACGGGAGTTAGCAAATGCGTGAACACCAGGTCGAGATACCTTTGCATTGTACCGTTGAACACCATACACCCGGGGGGGTGTCAGCACGCCCGTCCCAAAGCGCCATTATATGGAGGCAACGCATGCAGGGGCGTGCACCTCTGGAAAGGTAGGTAAGTCAGTTTTCGGTACTCAAGCAACAGCGAGGTGCGTACATACCGAACGAGGGTCACAGCTTCAGGCGACAACATGGTGCGATGTCTCTTACTCGCCCGGCCTAATAGCGACACAGACTTAGCGGGAGGGGGGCTGACGAGTGAGACACACTTTAAGCCAGTGACCTCCCGCTGAGTCTGTGTCGCTGTTAGACCGGACGAGTAAGAGAGAGATGGAGAGAAAAAGGAGAGAAGGTGGGAGAGTTGAAGGTGAAGAGTTCACGAGGGCAGATATAAGCCTACCCGCCTGCCTCCCTGCCTACCGACCTACCTACCTAATATCTACGTAGTAGATGACGCGTCATCAGAATTGCCGCGGACAGCTTCCGATATCTACCGAGTCCCGACCTGATCTGTGATGAATCTTACATGGGGCCACAATACACAAGTCATGATGTGCATACTGGTAAGTGTTTGATGTGAATTACTCGTAAGACCAGGAAACCCGCACGAGGGGGCAGGCAGATGTCTTTCGTATATTGTTTTATGCGTATCTTCATAAAAACGTAGGTGTCATCCGTCAGGTCTCTCTATCCCATAGACTGGCGCGCTCTCAATCAAAGCGCTACCTGACAAGCATAATCGCTTATCCGCCTCGGCGACTGTGCCAAGTGAAAACTGATATTCGCAGATGCATTCGCGCCATGCCCAGTTGCTGCCCTGTTTTCGATTTGGATTTTTGGATCCGAGAGCCATTAGGCTCCCAGTTTTTTTTGGTAAAGCTTGGAAGTCCAGCCAGCCTAGGCTCTCTTCCGGTCGACCCGAGTCCCAGCACGTCCAACGCGCGCGCGGTCCGAATTGTCATTCAATCGATGCTCCTCCCACATCATTGCCTCTTTTCTTCGTAGCTCCCTTAAATCTGGATCTTCTTCGCGCGCACCGCGCCCCGACCCGTGACCTTATCTAGCACATATCTCGTGTCGACCTGGGACTTCTCGCCGTCGCGGGTCGTCAGGTAGAGGGTCAGGGCGAAGATGAGGACGAGGACGATGAACCAGCAGATGATGAGGCGCGTGGAGCGGCGCGGGCGGGGGCCGTAGGGGGAGAAGCGCATGCGGGCCATCTTTGTCGAAACTTATTAACCGGGGTTTGTATGTTTGGAGGAAGATGTTCCTTTGGGAGGGATTCCCTTTTTTTTTTGGTTGACGGAGGAAGGATGGAGGATGAGGATGGAGATTGGTTAGGCGGGATCGGGATCCGATCGATGGGAGTTATTTTGGGACGGTTTCAGTTGGCAACGGGTTTCGGTTTCTGGGTCCTCAGAGGACCCCCTTTTTACGGCACGGCATTCAAGTGGCTTAGTCATGGGTAATGACGAGGAAATTCTAACTCGTGTTGGTAACAGGTACGGATTACGGGAGGTAAAAAGTAATTCGTTCGGCGCGGGTTAGTGGAACGTTTTTTCCCACTGTAGAATGTCGCGGACGCCGAATGGCGCGTGGAGCTGGTGTCTTGAGCTGCATGCACTCGCCGGGCAGCACCTCGGAGTACCCGTGGGACGTACAGATCATCAGAATCTGTTTTACAGGAACTGCGGTTTTGTTACTGCTTGAAAGATTTGATCGATACTGGAGTGAAGAGATTCATCTGATGCGAAGGGACTTGATACTACGGATTAATACGAGTACAAATGAAGAGCCGAGGACCCTGAAAACATGACGTCATGCGGACTACGTTTCAAGCAGAGGTCATTATCAGCTACATGCTCATGGTGATGGCCAAGTAGTCCTTTGATTGTTAACAAACTCCAGTGAAAGAGAGAAGGTATGATTGTTGAAATACTGGCAAACTATGGTTTCACAGCAGAGACGGCAGATACTTGAGTCCTCTCATACCTCTCTCATCTTATTCGCTGTGATTGCTGGTTGGTTGATAAGTTACTCTCTGCACCATGGACTGTGATAGGCGTACTACTGGACAGCTTCTTCACACTTCTCGCGGTTAGGATTGCACAGAGTCCCATGAACAGATCAGCATGCAGGCAATCAATAGCCATGTGTTTTCATTATCATTCCGATCAAAGCTAAAACCTCAATACTCGGCAGCGCCTACGAGCGCAACAAACAGCAAACGCCCATCACAAAGACACAGAACAGCGCATCGTTCCGCACCGTCGCAAAGATCTGTCCATACCGAAGCACACTGCGCGTGTAGGACTTGAATGGGTCAGGCAGGAAGCCAGTAACAGTCCATGCCCAGCCCGACGACGTGACACCCGGTCCCCGTTCCATCAGATAGCGCGACGTCAGCAAGACGGCCTCGACGCTCGTGAAGACGTAGAAGAACCATGCGCGCGTCTGCTCCAGGTTCTGTGCGCCCAAGACACCCGTGCTCTGCAGGTCGTTTGCCTCGCGCTCTGTCTTCGATCCCGTAAATGTCGTAGCGAGTGCCACGTAGAGACCCAATCCTAGGGCAAAGATGGCGTGAAGAATACGCCAGAGATTCGCCGTCTTGTTTGCCTCGGCTTGCTGCTGTTGTTGCAGGGGATTGGCGGCTCCAGCGCCGCCGAAGAGACCTTCGAGTCCTGAGAATGGGTTGGCGCCGGCTGGGCCACCTGCGCTAGGCATGCCGGGCATACCAGGCATACCAGGCATACCAGGCATACCGGGCATACCGGGCATGCCACCAGGCGCAGCACTGGGCATACCACCTGCCATCATCTTCTGGAACATCTGCATCATCGGGTCCTGCTCGAGACCTTCCATACCCGGCATTGGCGGAAGGTTACCATTGAAAGGTGTCGAAGGTGTCGATGCGTCAGGACCGTCGAAGCGCATCATCTGGCGGAGTGCTTCGGCACGATTCGAGATGTCATTGTTCTGAGATGGACGAGATGTAGACTGTGAGGGGTAGTGATGAGAGATGTCGACCTCCTCGGGGTCGGCGTCGCTGTTTGAAGAAGCAGTAGGAGGAGTCAGGATGGGTTGGGGAGTCGAGGGCGTCGAGTCATCATTGGGCGCCAGCTGAGAGGGAGTTTCTAACGACGACGGTGATTAGAACGATACTCAGTACTACTATGAAGTAAATGATGCACTCACCCTTAACACTTCCGTACAAGCCAGTGATCTTATCCAGTCGCGAGGCGCCGCCGGCCTTGATCTTGGCTTCGCGGCGTAGCTTGCGCAGACGCACTTGCTCGGCAGCGCGTGCTGCGGCCGCGTCTTCGGCCGACGAGATACCTTCGGTCATGGTTGCTTGTGCGTGGGAGTGAATAGGCTTTTTGATCCGAGTTGTAATGGATTGGATTGCTGTATTCAGATCGGAAAGAAAGAATGTAACAAGTGAGGATGAAGGAGATGCGGTAAAGACGTGAGTTGAATAGAGGTAGGTACTTGTAAGAGAAGTTCGGTTGGCGGGTGGAATTAGTACAGGCAGTTGTTGTTGTTGTAATCCGTACTCGTAAACCAGAGCACCGCTCTTGCACGAGTAGACAGTGTGTGTAGGTAAGCCGGCTCGCGGATGAGGTGGCAGGTCACACCTATCGATAAAGTTAAAGTTGTCGCCAAGTCACGTGAATGTGACGTACAGCGTTTCACGACTTGGTCACTGGAGACAGATCGGTACTTGTCGCGAAGGTACACCATCTACGAACCGCGATCTGTGGTCTGTACGCAAAACGGGAATTGTACCTCTGAACGAGGTCTAAGTGTGAAATTCAGGTACGGATTACATCCAGCATGTGTCACCACGTTTATCCTGCGTTTCGCACATACACTTGGTACATCGAAGTACGCATTCCACGTGTTGCTTCATGCCAGCGCGATATGTACCTCCGCCGTACCTGCACCTGCGCCGGCAGAGAATGTTCGTCAGGGTGGGTCTTTCTTTCCACGCAACAAGTCCTAATCCGTACTTTCTGGGAAGGTACCTTTCAATACCTACAGGTCGCATTCCAATTTTTTCAAGAGCGTGTAAATCCTCCATGAGCATCCATTGTCGTTTTCTTCTTCCTTTTCTGTAATAACAGTAGAGATGCACCGCGCGCTGTCTTCGAGATGGCTCAACAGTGCTCTCAACATCGCTGAGCGACCAGCCGGGCTGGAGCTGCCGGTTTTTCTCTGTCCGACTGCTATCAGATTAAAAAATTCGTACATCCCGCGGTCGAATCCGCCCGTCTCGTCTCGACTCCGAAACGTGAATGCGCCATGGAGGATGCAGAAACGGTGCTTGCATGTACAAGCTGAGCCCTCGACGACGACAACGACGACGACTTTAACCACCTCAGTGGATGCGATACCTGATGCACAAGTTGAGCCCTCGACAACGACTTTAACCACCTCAGTGGATGCGATAGCTGATGCACAAGCTGAGCCCTCGACGACGACTTTAACCACCTCAGTGGATGCGATACCTGATGCACAAGCTGAGCCCTCGACGACGACAACGACGACGACTTTAACCACCTCAGTGGATGCGATACCCGATGCAACTCGTCCTGTCCAAAGACTCCTTCCACGACAATGCACAGGATGCGGCGCTCTCTCGCAGACCTCTCACCCGAACCAGGCTGGCTACTATGACTTGAGTCGCAAAGCCGTGCAGAAGTACCTCGGCACTGACGAGAAAGTCGCACGCATTCGACGTGAAGACGAGATCTACAACGAGGTGTTGAAGCAACTTGATGCCGAAGCTCTGGCCAAAGAGGGCGTAGACGTGCAGGCGCTGGGCCTCCTTCCTCCGGATGAACCAGTTCGCCCGCCGCCTGCACCGAAGAAACCGCTCTGTGACAGATGCCATTATCTGTTGCATAACCACTCGGGAGAGTCCATCTACCATCCGAACATTGAATCTGTGCTCGATACGCTGGAGGAATCCCCCTACAAGTACAACCACGTCTACCATGTCCTCGATGCTGCCGATTTCCCCATGTCTCTACTTCCCAAGATCTCAGAGTTGCTCAATACCATGCCATTGCGCTCGAAGAACCGTCGATCGCGAGCTAGCAAGTACTTTCATAACCAAAAGACCGAAATAAGCTTCATCATATCGCGAGCCGATCTGCTGGCACCGACGAAGGCTCAGGTAGACACCCTCTTCCCGTATCTCAGAGAAGTGCTGCGTGACACGCTGGGTCGCATGGGACGAAACATCCGTCTGGGTAACCTGAAGGCGGTTAGTGCAAAGCGGAGTTGGTGGACCAAGGAGTTGAAAGAAGACATATGGAAACGAGGCGGTGCAGGCTGGATGGTAGGCAAAGCCAACGTGGGAAAGAGTCAGCTTTTCGAGGCTGTATTCCCGAAGGGACGAATGGACTGGCAGCCATCCGAGCATCAAATCACAGTTAACATGGACGGCAAGAAGGACGAGCTCACTTCGAAAAAGAACAAGGCGAAATCTCCAACCGAGACGGATGCTGATGATGCGGATGATCTATTCGAGGAGGAATTATACGATGAACTTTCGCTATTGCCGCCCGCGCCCAAGGAGACTCAGTATCCCGATATGCCTCTGGTCTCGGACCTACCAGGTACTACGGCGTCACCGATCCGAGTACCGTTCGGCAACGGTCGCGGTGAGCTCATTGATCTTCCTGGTCTGAACCGAACGGGTCTGGAAGAGCATGTGAAGAAGGAGCATCGCCTATCCCTTCTCATGCAAAGCCGCATCGTGCCGGAACAGGAGACCATCAAGCCGGGTCAGTCGTTGCTCCTGGGCGGTTTCATCCGTATCACGCCTCGTGAGCCTGCTCCAGTCATGCTGTCCTATGCTTTTACACCTATCAAGCCACACGTGTGTAGGACCGACAAGGCCATCAGTATTCAGAATCAAACCGGCGAATTCAATGTAGAGAATATCGCTGTTGAAGGTACCGCGGAGAAGATCCAGCACGCAGGCTCTTTTGAGCTCAAGTGGGATGTTACGAGGCAGCGAACGGGTCCACTGACCAGAAAACACGATGTCGGCTTTGATGCGGAGAAACTCCCTTACCGTGTAGTTGCAACGGACATCCTCATCGAGGGTGTAGGATGGTTAGAGATCGTGGCGCAAGTCCGTACGAGAGACTTGTACGGGCCACGATTGAGACCCCGGGAGGAGGTTGTGGAGCAAATCGAGGACAAGCCGCTTGAGGAGATGACGGCCATGGAGCGACTCGAAGCTCTGGCAGAAGGAAAGCAACTACGGCCACAGAAGCCTGCCCAGGCCGATCAGAAAGGTATGTCAGACTGGGAACGCTTCGAGGCCTTGGAAAAGGAACCAGCAATGCCAGAACCAGGGCAGCCTCGACGACTTGTCGAGTTGGAGCAGCCCTGCTTTGACCCCAACTGGCCGATCGTGGACGTTTTCAGTCCCGAGGGCAAGTTTGTCGCTGCCCGCAGGACGATGAATGGCTGGATGCTGAACAAGCCGTTGGTCAAGGCTTCTCAGCGCAGGAAGAGGCCGAGGAAGAGTATGAAGGGTGCGAAGAAGAATGAGAAGAAACGCAGGCGTGAGCTTGAAGCTGCTGCTGCTGCCCAAGCTTAGAAGCCATCGTGTGAAGTCATGAGGCCGCAATCAGGGCTGGACACCAAGTGGTATGCTAGCTCTGGTCTCGTCTCGTGTGCTTTCTTTGTATAAGTATCAGTTTGTAAAATACCAGTGTATTTCTTATCTGCTACAGCCAACTCCTTGTAAACTAGATATCTAGACAAAGCAGCCCGGTGACAGTTAGATCGGGCAAACAAATATAAAGCAGGAAGCACGAACGAAGAACTTGCTCGTGAGTTGTTTAAGGGGCTAAAATGGCTTCATGAAAAGCGCGAGTCTGAGATAAAAGACGCACCCTTGTCATTGGGCAGGTACGATCTTGTGATCACGATCCTCAGTCCTGACAGCGAAGTCCCGACGTCACAGGATCGCTCCTGACACCAACAGGACAATCGCCCCTTGTTTTAAGTTAGTTCCTTCGAGTCAAAAGCTTGTCCATTCTTACCACAGGCAGTTGCGACCTACGAAGTGACTCCTGTACGTGTAAATACTCGAGTCTCGGAATACCAGGCATTACGTCATTTGCATCGGCATCGGTAGATTCTTGATTGGAGACACACCCCCGGATTTTAGGTGCCCCTCATTTCTTTCTCTCACGCTGAGATCTCAATTCATTCTAAATTTCTAAATCGAACTCTCGAGCGAAACGGAACTTTTTTTCTGTTTGTTTGTTTATTTATTTACTCCGATCACTTTTCCTCCCTCTTTCCTATTCCTGCTGGTACCATCAACAAGACACCTTGTCTACAGGCGCGTCTGCGACCAACAACTACGCCCCATCACGTAAGACTGCAGAGCCGCTTATTCACACCACCAAAAACATCCAACCTCGCTGTCGCTGTTGCGCCTTCAACCCATCCCAACACCGCCATCACCATCGACCAAAATGGCAGCAAACCAATCCCTCCACATGCGCCAACAAGCGCCCGGCACAACCGCCCAGACACAAGTCCAAACACCCTCAGACACAGTCCCGCAGACCGAAAGCGCGCCGCCGATCTTGCGGCTGAGAGGCGCCCACGCGCCCTCCACGCATCGCGTGCAATGGGCGGAGAATGTCGTCGATAACGAGGGTTTGGGTCGGAAGAGTTCGAAAGGTACTTTTCCATCCCATTCACTTCCCATCTCCATCTTCATTCCCATCCTCGCTTCCATTACATCTCCTACTCTTCTTCTCTATACGAATGGATTGTTCATGATTAACAACGAATAGTCTGCTGCATCTACCACGCTCCCCGCGCCGTAGGCGAGTCCTCGGACGAATCATCCTCCTCTTCGGACTCGGATTCCTCGTCGTCGGATTCCGACTCCGACTCTGACGACAACGCCGTCTACGATGCGCGCGAACGGGCGCTCGCGCAGCGGCGGGCCAGGGAGGCGCAGAATCGTCACGCACACGACCATGATCATGCACATGGACAGGAGAAGCGAAAGAATACACGACGACCCAGTCCGAACGCGTATGAGAAGCAGCCAAGACCAAAGCCGCCGCGGGATGGCGGTGCCGGTGGACCCTCTGGGACGTCGAAGATAGGCGCGTAGGGGAGGGAGATATTTACTTTTCAAAGAAGTTGTTTTCGTGTTGCGTTTGGCGTTGCATATGGCATGATTCGCATGCCGACTACTACGGGATAATAGTGCGAATGAATCGCACTGCGGAGAAATGGAAGGGGAGGAAGATGATATGGTTAGAATCGAGATTGAATCTACTTTTCTACCTCCTTGTAGAGAGGACTACGATGCATTAGATTGCGAGGATGAGCATAGATGCTCGTCATGGATGTGTCCTCGAGGATGCTTGGCGGTGTCTTGTCAACTGCCGTCATCTACTGGGGGATAGTTGACACGAACCGCATACCACTACGGAACACATTTACGATGGACACGGCCACGTCCTGAGACGTTTCCACTGAGACAAAAAGACAGCTGTCCAGACCACCGCCGTCATTCCGGCCGGGCTGGCCCGCCAACACGTCTCGTTTCATCACAAGACACCGTTCGCCTCGGTATCAATACAGTTGAGACATGTCTAGATCGGACGGATCGCTCCGATGAGATGCAGCTCTTACTCGATCGGGATGTCTGCCTACGTTCCTATGCCATGCATACATACATACAAGTGGAAGACACTGGCAGGGAGTTCTTCACCGCCGGTTACGATGTTAGATGGGCCGCGTCTAGGTAGTCATGACTCACATGCCGCGGCAGAAATGTCTCAGGTCTCCTTTTTCTAGATCCGAAGAAGAAAAAATAAACAATTTGATACCTACATACCTCATTGCTTCTTCTCTGTGCATGCTTGACTGGAACATAGGTTGTTCGTAAAGATTGGGAAAATAGGGGGGGGGAATGAGTGACTGGCGATAATAACTCGGACGGAAAAGAAAGAATGCTACGAGATACCTCCCTCAACAAAGTCATTCCATATCGCGAAATCATCACAAGCATCAAGACACATCCGATAAGACCATCGAATCAACAAGATTAGAGCAAGTTTATTTCTTCCGAATTCGCGTTGCGTACAAATAGGGGGGTTAGTGTAGTATGGGTGTAGTAGTAGTATGGTGTGTTTGTGATGTGATGTGATGTGATGTGTGTGTGTGGTGGGCGATGTTGACTCTGCCATGCGAAAGAAACGATGCAAATGCCTTTCTTTGTACCCATGCCCGTAAACTCAGTGTTGTTAGAAACCCGTTGCCAAATGCCTTTGCCCCCCCTTTCCCATCCATGCCACTGTCTACTACACATGTTACAGGTTCTACAGGTATTCAAATTGGTGTTGTGTTTTTCAACTTTTTTTTTCTGCTTTGCTGCTGCTGCTCACTCCCCGATCTCTCTCCTCCTTTATGTAGCATAGTAGTAGTTTTTTTCTCTTTACCGGTGGAAAAATGCCAGGCTTCATCCCTGATTTGCCTCGCCTACATCGTTTTTGCCGTGGTGATCCATCCCACGACTGAAAACTGGATTCTATAGATTAGTAGCCCCTGACCTGTTCCCATCAAATCCCGCGTCGTGTGACCCCAGTGGAGTGGAGATAACTCATGAGTCTATGTCAGGTGACTTTACCGGTCTTTTCCCCATCGATCTCTCTATGATTTTCCATTAGACCTCAAAATGAAAGGATTGATTACCAGCATACGACTGATGCTGTTTGAGCCCTGGGAAAACTACCCATTGGGTCCCCATGTTTTTCTCCCACATGGTGACACCCCACATGTGCCGGCGGCCCTCGCCTGATTAATTACTCCTCCTTAAGTCGGCAATCACTTCTCCTTGGGGACAGGCAACGAAAGCGTCGGTAGACCCATCATACTCGGAACTTGCTTTCGTAGAACTCCCTTTTGACGCTGTTCAGGGCGCGGAACACCTTGTATAGCACGAGGCTCCTTCATCAAGGAAGGGTCCAATTTTGACGGAATTCTGGTAACTACAGCTCGGTAATCTCCAGGGAACTTGGCGTTTGGCATAGGCACAGATGCAGTGCGCCAGAGGTGATCCGAGGTATCAGTAAGGTATGACGCCGACTTGGAGGGTCTTCCAGGGAAACCGCTCGCAATGCCGTGAGATGCCCGAATAGTAGAAAGACGCGACAGTCCGGAAGTAAGGCCAGTCTTGCCACGAGCTTTCTTAGCCAAGATAATCTCGTCAAATAGGCGAATGGATGGGTTGCTCGGTGGTTGCGTCTCTCGCGAGTGAATGAACTCATTGAATACTGGTAAATCGTTAGTGTCAGTCATGAGGAAAAAAGGGGGGAATTAAATCTCACTTTGAGTCTCTTTCATCATCGTAGCGTACTCCTGTTGGTCGTAAGGCAAGCTCTTGATGAATCCATTCATATCAAACGAGAATAATTGGCCATTGTTCTTCTGTTCCTTCGAGGGTCGACCCAGGTGCTTGCGGTATGTGTAGAGCAAGCTCGCCTGGCAACGAACAAAGGCGGCTCGGATCTTATCAGGGTTAAAGACGGCCGGGCACACCAGACTTACGCAGCCAAGACAGCGACCATGGGAAATGGCACCGCAACCAGCGCACTTGTAATATCCATCACCTTCAGAGTGTTCCTCGCAAATGATGCAGGTAGCACCGGCATCATCCGTGTTGAAGTCGAAGCAATGGCCCTCGACCCATACCGTCGTGTCAGTGTTTTGTACGGGCTGTACAAGCATGTTCGGCATAATGGTGGATGCGGCAAGAGTAGACTGCGCATAAGTCGATGGCGCATAACCACCCAAACCGCCGCTGTACGACGACTGAGAATGAATAGAGATAGAAGAAAGTGACAGGTTAGCTTGGTGACCATTGAGGAAAGGAGCGTGAGGCCGGTGGTAGGGCGCCTGTCCGAATGAGGAGCTACGACGGCCTCTCTCATCGAAGTGACCGGACCTCTTCTCACGCAACGTCGCGGAGAGCGCAAAACCGGAATCGCTTCTCGAAATGGGTGTCGAAGGTATCGGTGAGAAATTGACCGATACAGGGGAGCCCGGAGACGGAGGACTGGTCTTGCTCGATTTGCTCGTAGTTGGGCGGTCCGCGGCTCCTGGCTTGGCACTAGCAAACGCATTGAACACGGGCGCCCTGAGCGACTCCTTCGGCTCAGGCTCATGGAACGAAGATGAGTTCTGAGAAACCCACTTCGCAAAGGTACTTGGCTGCGCTCTCTCATGGAACAGAGAACCATTCTCGGCGGAAAAGGCGTCGTAAGGGAAGGATTCGATGGCATAAGGTGGCGGTCCAGTGGCAACACCGCACTGGATAGCATGAGGAGCTGCGATCTGTAGTAAAGAAAGCAGTTTGCGTCGAATCTGCTTGGGAAGACGGGCTGGCGGAGAAGTGGACTCAATGGTGTCCTTGTCAAGATCAACAAGGACATAGTCGTCATCAGGAAGTTCTATATTGTCATAACGTCGCTCAATGCCAACGATGTACGGGCATGGTGCATCAAGCGCTGACAATAACCGAGCCGGTAGAATGGGGATAAAAATGCTGGCCCATGTAAGAGGATAGAGAAGGTTGGCCAAGGCATGCGAGGCCAAATGGAGCATGGAAGTGTGGGAGGAAAGGAGGATGATTCGGGATTCGGCCATGGCGTATTCGTACAGAGCGACCACATTCTCGAGGGACAGACATCTGAAGAGCGCATAAAGATCAGTGGTTCGGGAACCAGGAAGCTCGTTGACAGCTTCAGCTCGAGCGTATAACCGGAGCTCTCGCACGCCAATCTCGACCTGAGTTTTGGAACTGAGAGGGCTGAACGCTTCGGTGCACAGGTTGACCACATAGCGTTCTAGGGGTTGCCAACGCCCAATGGTTGGCGAGGTCGCGGCAACCCGTAGAATACCGCCGTCGGTCATTGGCACCACAACGGCTCGGAGCCAGTCTTTCCAGAATCCTAATCTGGTGACATCGCGTCCGAGGATACCATATGCGCGAGGAACCCAGAGTCCACTCTCACCAGCAGTTAGGCCGTCGATTTTCGACGCAGCGCCGTGTCTAAGGGGTCGAAGCATCTCAGCCATGAGACTAATCTTCTCCTCAACAGAACTGATCTGCTCATCAAGTGTATCGCGCTCCGATGACCCAGATGGTATAGTCGGCAGCTTGGCAAGAAGCTGTGAAAGATACGCGCGCTCAGCAGCAAGACGAGCTCCTAGGCTACCAGCAAGTTCACGCTCTTCCTCACTCATGTGACTCTGTCTCCATTGTTCGCACCTCTTCTCAACCTCTTCCGCGACATCAGTCGTAAGCGCCATCCAGACAATGATGGTTATACCATAGATTTTGGAGTTATCGTCCGACGTCATTGTGAACCCGTGCCAGGTCGATCGCGGCCGCTCGTCGGATGACACAATCTGGATGTCATTGGGAAAAGCAAACATCGGCACGTAATCCGGGAAGCGCCCTCTCCTACCGGGGTCTTCCTTCGCGTCCCGAGGGGGATACCTATCGAGCAATTCCGGTTCAAAGCGTCGCTTCAGAGGATGCATGTCGGGGTCGAGGTTGAGAGGCTGCGGAGGAGGAATCACCGAGTTATAGTTACTGAGCCGTTTCGCCATTCGGACCGAAGCTAGGACGCAGATGTCAGTACAGAATGCCGGTGATTTCATGCAGTCATGGTCGAAGAGGTCTCCACGAAGTCCAGCTACGTGATCCTTCATTGGGTCCATACCAGGTCTGGGAGTAGTCGGTTGTTTCCTTGCGCTGTTCATTTCTCTGAAGCTGATTTTCCGCCGTATGCTTCCTCGAATGCTTCCCCGGATGCTTTTCAGCGGGCTCAGTCGGCCATTGGGTGTATCGTCCGCCTTGATCCGTTCCGTTCGTGGGTTTACCATGGGTGGCCTGGCATGCGTTTTCGCGCCTGCAGAGAAACTAAGGTCTTCCAGGAAGTTTTCTCGTTCCGCAGCAAACTTAACAAGTGCTTTATCGAAGTCGAAGTCGAGGAGTCCCGGTCCCTGCCCCTGTACCTGTCCCTCCGGTCGGTTAGATTCTCCTGGGAGCGGGTTCGGTCGAATAGTCGCGCTACTCCTGTTACTCCGCGTGTTACCGTCAAGCTCCTCTAGAGTGTGGATCGAATTCGCAACCGAGGCCCTAGAGAGTCTACTGTTTGAGTTATGGCGAGAGCAGCGAGCAGACCGCAGGCTGTCAAGCGGAGGCGCCTGAGTGTCAGGCTGGTCGTCTGGTTCGCCATCCTCGGCAATGGTATTAGTTACCTGGCTGGGCACTAGGGGTAGAGGAAAGTCGTTGTAGGACACGGTCTCAATACCCGCGATCCAGAAATAATCCGCGAGCGGTGCCGACGAGCCGTCCATCGCATTGCAGCCCCGTGGCAGTCCTCAACAATTACTGATATATGTAAACAAGGGAAAGGAAAGGCCGAGAGGTATTTCGTTAGAAGAAACGTGTCAACTCCAAATCTTCCAGGAGGTGACCGGAATTTTCGCTTCACCGATTGTAAGGGTGCATCAGAGACAACCAGGTGTGTATGTACTCTTTGTGCCTGTCTGAGTTGGCTGGCGACCTCAGTACTGGTGGTGAATGTTCAGGGTACTCGAGCTAACAGTGAATAAGACACCACTGAGTTTCCAAACCAAACGACCGTAAAGAGTGGCCAAACCAAGCGTCGTCGTCTATGGCGTTCTTATTAGTAGGAGGGTCGTCGGTAACGCAAGCGAGTTGTTGCGTACCAAGCCAAGCGACGGACGGGTTCGTGACTGGGACCCAGTCGAAAAGAGTATTATCGTGAGAGGAATAATGTTGCACAATGAGTCTATCGTCCAGGGTACTGCGTACAGATGACCACAACGAGTGACGCCCTGGTGTCGGTTGTTTTGGGCGTTTCCCTTTTGGGCGACCGAGACCGTAAATAGTTGGAGGATGGTAGGATTGCGTAGCTGTCCGGCGTTTTCTTTTCTTCTGCTTTTACACAGGAGGTCAAGAGTGGGAGGGAACGCGACAGGACCAGCAGAGTAGGTAGGTGGTGCGTGATCTAAGCACTCGAGAGATATATCAGCGTCTTCTGTTCTCAACGACTGGGCTGCGTGTACACTGAGTGACGGAATGTGGGTAGGTAGGTATTATGAGTGTGTTCGTGTCTGAGGATGGGAGATGGCTATGGATGCAAGACAGTAAGGCAGTGAGCTGTGCAAGTCGCGTACAGTATCTAGTGCATGCTACTGCTGCTGGTAGTAGTGGTGGTGTTGGAGTTGGAGCTGGTGCTGGTGCTGGCGCTGGCGCTGATGCTGCGACTTAGACATGCAGTGCGCCGGTTGCACCCTGCAGGCAACTCTGCGGCCGTTGATTTGGTCGGAAGGGGGTACGGGACGGGGACGAGAACGGGGACGAAGACGAGGAACGAGGACGACGACAAGGGCAACGACAACGGTGACGACAACGCGGACGAGAGCGTACACCGAATATCGCTGCTACTGCCACGGCTTACCACTTGAGAGTTGAGATAGACCAAGGGAATGGAGACCGAGAGAATGGACGGATTGACGAATTCAGAGACAAAAACACAGACTTGAAAAAACCCCCGGTTCACCTGTTGAAATCACAAACAACCCATTTCGTCAATAGGGGGGGAGCAAGCAGAGAGCGTTGGCAGTGCAAGAGAGAGGTGGATAAAAACAAGAGACGAGCAGACGGGTCTCTCCAACCACGGGTATACAAGAGATCTTTTTAATGAGGTCCGGCGTAGTCTGTACTTACTTCGAGGTATATCGCAGCGTGCGTTCCGTGTGCTGTCTACCTAACAAGGAGGTATGGGATACGCGGATTTGCAGTGAAGTGGGTTGGTGGGTTCAAGGTGCTGGATACATAATGTGGACGGGGGGGAGGGGTTCATGCCATTCATAGTGCAGACTAGCGCGTGCTACACTAGTAATGGCAGCACCCCCCTACTTAGTACCTCCACTGGGGTGCTACTCCTGCTTAGCAGGCACGCTAGTGCTCATTATGTGCGCTAGGTAATCCGTCCACTGCTTGCCTTACCTGTAGTTTCCATACCCGTCAGTACTTTTTGATAGCAACAGACGTTTCGATGTTGTATTTATAGATCAGACGAATTTACCACACCTTTTGCTCGTATCGCACCAGTTTCTGGAATCCGTTCCTACCTTTCGAGTATCCCAACCGTCCACGAACGATCGTGCTTGACCATATGCGCGTAATGTACGAAGTAGCCTGTTGGTACCTGGCCTATGCAGATCTCACCCAGGTACACTAGCATAGACTACCTGCACTAGTGTAATTATGTACTGCCGGTACCGGTAGGTACTTCCAGAGATCTTAATTACGGAACAGGTACGTACATCCATTGCTTCTCATAGAGGTCAACGCCCACCTAATGGGCCTTTACCTATGATAGCGAGAAGGCACGCTATAAGAGCCACTATAATTCCTTCTGCGCTGGTACCTAAAGCACATAGCGGACCTCGACGGGACCTCACCTTATCGTGCTGGGAGTCCTGGACTGCGCCTGCTGCAGGTGGACAGATGGATGGACGTTCAAGGTTACTTAGCGTAAACTACGGAATGGTTACGGAATTCATTGTCGTACGTGTACACCGCAGACCAACCGTAATAGGCACCTGCAAGATAAAGTGGTTAAAAGCGCTGCGGGTTTTACCTTTTGCCAGCCGTTTCAGATGTTTAGTGTAGTTCTGTTCTTTTTAACGGAGAATGATGATTGCCCAGAACGTACGAGTAGATGGAAGCCCAGACGATGCCCGAACGGCCCAGTAATGGATGATCCAGATGCTTTACCCAACCGACGCATGGCATGGAATGGATCACGGAAGCAACTGGCCCTTTCACGAATTCGTCCTTATGCGTGGTACCTGAATCCCAGGACCAGGGGTAGGTAGTATGGGCCATCGATCTAGCCCTCATCCTAAGGGAAGATATTAGTTCGTATTGGAGGCTAACCGGGGTCGACAGGCAGACCCATCGAGTTGTAGGCATTTATTTCCTTTTCTTGCAAATATATATAAATATATCTCCTCCCTACGCGACTGGTGCTTTATTACTATGGGATTCCCTATGATACATTCGTACATACCGGTAGAAGGCAGTGCACGTATAGAATCTGCTACTATCGTAGGCGTGTAAGTGGGCGTTGATATCCGACTTGAGGCCAGCAGTTGTTCAAACGGATCACTCTTTTTAGCAGTCTGCCTCACTAAAACGCCTACCGGTAATGAAGTACCGCTGCGTACATCTTGCATACGTCCTCTCACGCCATGTAACTGTAGCATAGGGCCCATAGGCAGATAATCCCCAAGCAATTTATGGTGTGCACACCGCAATTGCGGAGGGCTCAGGCGCTTCAGGGCCTCTCGGGGCTCTCAGGTCGTATCGTTACATGGCGCTAGTGTGCACTAGTGGAATAAATGTGCGGAATAAATAGCCTGTTTCAGTTAGTTCGGACATGTTGACCAACTACATTAGGTGCTTACCTTATCCTGCCATGGCACCCGCTGGGAGGAAGCAAGGGGTGCGGGGGGGGCGTCCAGGGGGGGCGTCCATCTTGAGGCTTTAGACTATGCTCGGTCGGCACGCGAGATATGTATGCACCGTACCTGCCCGTACCTGCCTGAGTCTGACGCGAGCACTGCCGATTCCTTGACCCAACACGGGCGCCGTCAGGAAACCGCCATTCAGAAGACAACCCGGACAACCACACCACTGCGGATACCCAGCAGAGCAGCCAGCAACCGTGGCGTTCTTGTGCGCGTGCCCAGGACGAAGAAAAGATTCGAGCAAACGGCCATGGTGGCACGGAAGTGCTACGGAATGGAATATGTAGGTGCACGCACGAACTAATAACAGCGACTACCAGCTAACGGAGAACTGGTCGGGTTGTTTGTCGTCTTTCTTCTACTTTACGGATTAGGCCCGTGAGGATTGGCATGATCGCATCTTAGGCGTCTTCTTAGCCGGGTGGGAAAGGAACTCGGACGATGCACTATAAAAAGGGATCCTTCAGGCAACAAAAAGCCCCGAGAGGAAAAAGAACCTTCTGAGCATGCATCATCCATCCATCAGCAGGTGTCTCTCTATCGTTGCCCCTTTCTCATACGAATGTCAAACGCGCAACGACAAAAAGAACAGAAGCCACCCGATCGCCTGGCTCTGCATTACCATCCACACGTGCAGAGGCTTCTCCTGGGTACGACTCACGAGTCCGGATTCAGAAACAGCTGCGTCGTTACACGCGGCCAGAAGAATCAGAAGAAGAAATCAAACAAAACGAAAGGACGGCACTGTGACAGAATCTGTCACAAATGAGAGAGCAAAGGAATTCGATCCCGGTTCTGTGGTAGTATGATTGATTGACATTCGCTACCTACAAGTACAAGTACGATCTGCTACCCTGCCCTGGCCTTACCCCGTATTACTCCATATTATGGAACTGTACGGATACGGATTACACGTGTCGCTACGAAGTACGAGTAGGCAATCTGTAAGTCTTGTCAATCAGTCAATCATCATTCCTGTCAGTTGGGTTGAAGCCCCTAACTTGTCAGGCAAGGCAAGTGTTTCATGGGCAGGGCAGGGCAGGGCAGGGCAGAAAATAGCATGCAAGTCGTAGCAGTCAATTAACAGCAGAATGTCCACATCAATACGCAATCCCTACCCTGGAGTGCGGAATCCCTACGGAATACGCAGCACGGGACACAGAAAACAGACACGATAACATGTAATAATCCCTTCATTCGGTATCGAGTCTAGCCAGACTCTCACCATTGCGGAATCCGGCCGGACTACTGCATGTCATCTGCTTCCTCTGTCTTCACCATTCCTCTCTCACCACACGCTACAGCAGGTAATAAGATGCTAGTCCCGAATATCTCCTTAACTCTTTACCCATCTACGAGTACTACCTAGGGGATACATACGATACCGTACCCCCAAGACGACGAAGTGCTCACCTCGGTCCATCAGTCGAAGCCCAAAGGGGCCGCACTAACTAGCCAGGAGACCACGCTATGTTCGAACCCTCCGTCGTCACTTGACCACTTGCCACTCGGGTAAGGATTCCTCACTAGAGAAGGGCCTCATGTAAGGTACGCAGGAACCGGGCCAAGATATGCGGCCTAATAGGGTTTGGCCAAGAAGCGATGCGCGCCGATATGACCGTAGAAGCGCCTTAGGGGGGGAGGCGTGGGTTGGGTGGAGTGTGGAGAGGAGGATGTGCAGCGCCGCAGATCTGAGGAGTTACAGCTGTTAGTGTGAAGGTACGTATGTCGTGATGATCGATACATGTCGTCAACCTCTCTTCACTCACAGCCTTACTACTAGTTGTCGTATGGGATAGACGTCTACCTACTCTGATCAGTGATGAATGACTCCCGTTGCGGCCCTTCTCTTACCGTTGACTTATTCGATATTTACAGAACGTTCTCTCCGTCTTCTCGGGTGACTCTACAGCTACCTTCTTCACAGACCGGCTTGGACTAACACACTAGCATCACATAGTATAGCTCTGCAGGAACAGTAGCATCAATTAATATAAACGCAGTAGCACCCAGATCGGAAACGACGGTTTATTTAGACAAGGCCATCCTCGATCGTCACCTGGCTCCTTGTCCTTCTGTAGTCCCAACTCTCCGGGCCTTCCCCTCCCCCCCCCCCCCCTTGGACCGCAGTGACTGAACCCGAGCCTGAGTCCCGCGAATTATGAACGAAATCTGGTCCATCCTGCTGTCCGTGGACCCGGCTCAACCATCATAACCGCGGTTAGTGGGCCATTAGAAACGACCCTACTCTCCCAGACTTCACCATAACTAGCAGTTGCGGTACATAACTCGAGACTACTGCTGTAAGCTGCGTCAGCATATAGGAACCGAGTCATTGCGTGGATTTTCTCTGTGGGCGAGCGATCTGCGTATACCAAAAATAGGCACTGAGAATTAATGATGGTGCGCACGATAATTTTGCAATCTGGCTCTTGGTTTTAATAAGACGACTCTATAGGTGTGTGTGGGATGGGCGTTGTGATGGTACTCGTAAGTCTGAATGGCGAATGTGTGGTTGTGGTTGTGTGTGTCTCCTGCTTCATGTAGGTATGTGATTGATGATCTACGTTCATGGGATGACTTACATTGGTAACCTGGCAATGGTAACGTCGACTAACTATTTCTTACATACACGACACTATCGCAGCCAAACAACGCCCATACGACGCAGACATCTCTCTACGAAGTGCACTCTTCGTATGGACATACGCCGTAGAGAGTCAACCCTCAACACGACCGTGCCGTTGGGTAGGACTTTTAATAACTGCGACTCTTATTTACGATGACCTGCGCTACCCTACAGCACTATTCATCGTGCATGATCGTGGGAGTCGTCCCCCGGTCGCATTAACTGTCCAACCCCACACAAGGCCCAACCCTTCCCTCGTTCAGGAAGGTTGAGGGGGCAGCGATGATCGCCATAAGTTACCTGCCTACGGATGACCTCTCCTGCAGAAACCCTCATTATCACGGCGATACTTATAGCGACGGCGTGCTGCTCGCTGCGGCACTTATGTAGGTAGGTAGGATAGGGAGTTGGGTCTGCAACCAACTGACATTAAGATGGGCAACTTATGATCCGTTAGTCTGTCGGTATTCCGTGGGTGTTGCTACCTACCTACCTGCGATTCATAATTACCTACATGAGAGATCGACCCGTAGGAGTCGCCAGAATGAGGATTCAGGAACAAACACATCTACAAGTATCGTAGGTGAACTCCATGCGGAATATTATCTATCATCTCAAAGCGTTGAGATATTCCGTCGAAGCCTACGGATTGCAAGTAATAGTACCCGGACTAATAACACTCTCACTGCGAGGTCTGGCCACTCTCTCCACTCTCCATCGATAGGGGGTTGCCAACTTCCCACGGGTTTAACAGCAGTCGAGGGCACAACACACACCCCCTATCAAGTTACCTACTCATGCCAATAAAATGGCGCGCTTCAATAAGTAACCGTGAGGCGAAGCACAGCGTCTAAGTTAGGGGGGAGGTGTTCGACCGCGGTATATAATTTACACAGTCGTTGTCTAGTCGGTAGTCGTCGTCGGCTGGAATCTTTGACATTCGATTGGGAAAATACGAAATTTCCTTGGCGCGTCAGAAAAAATAATCACGCAAATTAAAGCGATATCCATTACGGGTTCTTTTCCTTCCCTATCCTTCTTTTGCCAAAAAGCCCATTGATAACCCCCCCGATTTCAACTTGCGCAAGGATGGCTTGGCTCGATATACGATAGTCCCCCGGTTTGTTGTCCCTTTTCGAATCTATACGAAATACAATCCAATGCCTACCTACCTATCTTGGGTCTTTCTTGTCCCGGACTCCTCCGACACTCTTCAATACGATCTTTCTTTCGCACACGCACACTCTCTCTCTCTGCCGGATCCTGCCGGCTTGTAAGCTGATAATAACGACACCGTGGCTGCAGCCAGTCGTCGTCTCCCTAGACACCATACCGGGAAAGGATATTCGAACAGTAGACGCGTTTCGCTGCCGATACTTTTGAACAGGATTTTCGATAGTCTGTCGTGATCTTACTGCTGAGGGCAGATGACAATTAACGGACGGGAACTTCAGAGATGAGTTCTACCACGTTGGCTAAGTTGTTCTTTCTGTGTTTCTCTGGTTGAATTGTGTCGTAGACAACGCCATTCTCTGGTTCTGGAAGCCTGGATTCCCTTCTACTGGTTGCCCTACTCAGCTCCCGTACTTGGCGATTCACTTGCGAGCTGACACCCTGCGAGTTGACACCCTACGTGCATTCATCTCAAGATAGATATGATAGATAGGGTAGCCGTCTGTAAGTGCCGTCGCGTCGCAAATGGCAACTCGAGTCTACCTGCCCGTCCGTCTGTCTGCCCCTTCACTCCTGCATGGGACATCACCACTAACAAAAAAACCAATCAAGCCATCGCAAACAGTCATCAATCAATCTAAATGAAATCCAGGTTCCCGGCAACTCATCGCGCCTGGACTTTCGGAGCCATGGAAGCCTCAAAATCCAGAACAATATATTCTATAGTAAATGGTGAGAGTCGCTGTGCGGGACGAAAAAAAAGCTGCAGCCACTTCGCATAACAACCGCACCGCATTCACAACCACACTTCACATGCACGTAAACCAAAGGTCCCAATGCTTGTTTTACGAGACTGGCAAAACAGTGTCGAAGTCGCCGAGCCGCATCATGCATACGACCCAAGAACGTAGCATTCTTTTCTCGTCCGTCGTGACACGGCAGCGTAAGCAAGCCCCCTACCTAGTCCCTACCTGCCTATGTGAACATGGAGTAGAAAACTTGTTTTTTTCGTATGTCGGGTAGATATGCTGGAAATAGGTAAGAGGAGAGGAGAGGGGTGGCGCGTTCGGTTCTCGACAGTTGGTAATATCGGGTGCATGTACTTGTGAAGAGGAGGAGGATAAGAGAAGGAGACGTCGACACCATGGCGTGCTTCTACGTGACGATTGCCGTGATTACGGATTACTCCAGGGTGAAGTTCGCTTTGCATGTGTGACGGTACGGGACGGGAATCCCGTCAGGAGTGGGATTTTCTTGTGTAGCTTGTCTGCATGGGAGAAGTTCGTGAGAGCAACTTTTGGCGGTTTATATGCTCCTTATGTAGTTTCTATGAGCATTACTTAAATATCACGGACTGGCACTTCTACGAGAGACCAGTTGTACATCTCGTTATGTGTGAGTAGGTGATAGTGAAGATGATATCCAGTTGAGGATAGTTATGAAAGGACTCTCAGCAAAGCTCTAGATAGGAAAATGAAGTCTGTATTAACAAGAACCAAACGACTGTCTGACTCTGTAAGACTGAGGATATCGTGAACTCGACATAAACAAATCTGAAGCATAGAACCAACACGCTTCCCACGAAAACTCAACAATGACAATAACAGAGATATCATCGACCATGCAAAAGTAAACACAGTAACCCTCAATATACCGGTATCCGTATAATACATTATAATACACTCGACTCACCTCAATCGACCCTAGCCAACAACGACACCCGTTCCCACGAGCCCTATCTCCCAGCAACGCGCGCCCCGAGCTTCCCAGTCGAAAGATGTCCCTTATTCCCCATCTTACTCCTCCACCCAATCCCCAAAACGCCAAAGATAATCCTCCCATCCTGATCCTCATCAACCGCCCCCTGCCCCTCCTCCTGCACCACAAAACAACACTGCTCGACCTCGCCGGGCCTCAACACGGGCTTCCCGCCCCCGCTGACCTCCCAATTACAGTCCTGACACCGGAACCCCGGTTCGAGCTCGAGATTCACTTGTTGCAGTTGCATGAGGTCCTCGCTGCAGTTCTCCAACTGCGCCTCCATGACCCAGCGACGACCGATGCCTTCGGTCGTCGGAGACGGGAGCGCGCCGACCTTCGTCCGTACCACGAGGGACCCCTTGCAGATGAACTGGTATAGTTTCCGGAACGTGCGCACGCGTCCGCTCGTCTCTGTCGCTTCGTAGTAACTCACCGTCACAGCGAGGACGTGGTTCCCTTCCTCGTGGAGCTGGTAATTGACGATTTTCTGCAGCGAGTGGGCCGGAGCGAGGTCCGTGCCGTGATTGTCTTGTTGTTCGTCACTTTCGCCCGCGACGACTGGTGACGGGTCTGTGGGTGGGTATAATTCAATCTTTTGCGGCGTGGGCATGCTGGGTGTTTTCATCTCCGCCTCGATGCGTACGTCGCGCACAGTCTTTCTCTTCACGTGTGGCGCATGCGCGCTACTCGGTGTGGACAGTGTCGACGGTGTGCTCGGGTCTGTTTCCAAACGACCCGGCGGTACGTCATGGCTGGCGGATAACGTGCAGCTGAACGTCTCCCCGACATATGCAGTGCCGAAGGTAGGAGGTAGATTCAGTATCGGCGTTAAGAGGAAGGGTTCGGGATTCGTGCCGCTGTTCGCGCTGTAGGCGAGAGAAGCTGGGAGAGGTGTGGCATCGTCGTCGGACAGGATAGACAGCGGTGGGGGGAGAGGATGTTGGACGACAAGGGACGGTCGCGAGAGACTAGATGAACAAGAACAGATCAGTAATTAATGGAGAGGCACCCAGGCGGTGGAAGCTTCCATTACCGCAATACCTTGAGCGAGATGGAATGCGGTTCTTTCGGATCGATGGATGGGTATCGCTGGTGACTCATGGTGTAGCGAAACTATTAATGACCAAAAAAGTAATCAAGAAATAATACGCGATGCTATCTCTGGTGGTTAACTAATGTGAAGACGTGTGTCAGATCGCATGCGAACCGCCACATGACGATGATGGGATGTTTCGGAGTTAATGTTGTTGTATGGAAGTTGAATTGATTCCCAGCGCGAAGGAAGCTCAGCTACAAGTACGGGCGGATTACAGGTGAAAGCGCCCTGTGCTTCCACCTCAGTTTCCCGGGCATCGAATCCCACTATCCGGGCATCGCCGCTAAGCCCGACTCTGTATAGCCTCCTTTTTCGTGATTTTCGCACCGCTGCCAAGCTTACAAGTAAGGCTACGACTTTGTTCGAGTCTCTCTGACCGCGAATTCGTGCTGCGCGCATGTCTTTTGTACATGTATTGAAGAAATCAGAGGTGTCGGAAAGTGGTCATTTTTCAATTCTTAATCTATATCTTAGGTACGAAATATTAGGTATGTAGGTTGCGACTTCGTAACTCTAACCTCACCACCACTCATACCTACCTAGCTGTCGCCTCTACTCCGCCGCTTCTTATACCTCGCTGTCATCCCCTCATCACCCCTCCTACCTCGCTGTCGCCCATACCTCGTCGTCACTCGTACCTCACCGTCGCCCGTACTTCGCCGCCTCCCGTACCTCGCCGCTGTACATCCTTCGCAACCGCAAACCTCACCACCGCTCGTACCTCGCTGTCGCCCGTACCTCGTCGTCACTCGTACCTCACCGTCGCCCGTACTTCGCCGCCTCCCGTACCTCGCCGCTGTACATCCTTCACAACCGCAAACCTCACCACCGCTCGTACCTCGCCGTCACTCATACCTCACCATCGCCCGTACTTCGCCGTCACCCGTACCTCACCACCGCTCGTACCTCCCTGTCGCCCGTACTTCACCATCCCTCGTACTCCCCCACCGCTCGTACCTTGCCGTCGCCCGTACCTCGCCGTCGCCCGTACTTCACCATCTCCCATATTCCGCCGCCGATCACGAAGCGTGTGTATTCTCGGCCATCCGAGCCAAGTGAAGAGACTGTTGCTCGTTCCAATCTTCATCTGCCATGCGCGCTAATTCACGCATACCACGTCTGTTACCTAGGCCGTGTCCTGATGCCACTGCAACGCGAGCATCAACACGACGGTTTTCCGCTTCATCCCAGTCCAAGTACGCCATCATCTCTTCAGTTGTCCACGGTCTGAAACCTGTACGGGTCGCGCAATGTTTTGTCATCTGCCGAAAGTCTCTACACCAATTGAAATCCGATTGAGTGTACGTCAAAGGAAGATTCATCGCTCTCCGATACTGTTCATCACTCAGCTCTGAACCTGAAGGCTGAGTATTGTACCATTCTGCTCTGCTCGCTAGGTACCGCCGATGAATTTCAGTTGGATCATCCCAGTACGTCTCTGTATTCTCATTCCCCGTGTTGATTGTCGGATCGGAGTCGGGTACTGGTACACTAGTTGAGAGAGGAGAACTGTCAATTAGAATCGGAGAAAGTGGTAGACTATCGAGGATTTCTGCAAGTCTTCTTGGAGGCTGATCCACAGGTGATGGTGTGCGAAATATCGGAATATGGGACACGGTTCGTATACTCTGCGACGGCTTGGATATGGCGGTACCACTCTGTCCACTTGACATGCTGTCTGTCATTGAGGTAGAGACTAATCCGTGTGATGTAGTAGTCGCAGACGGCTGATGTAGCTGTAACTCTCGATACCAAGCTTCTGTCGTAGGATTCTGCGATAGAGGGATTTCAGGGGCACGCATGAATCCGCCCACATTGTGATTTCTGACCTCTTCATTCAGAATCTGCTCATGTTGACTCGGGATTCGTTGCGCTGCGGCGTGACTGTGGTATGAAGAGTTCCCTATTGAATGAAAGCGAGGGAGAGTAGTAAGAGGTCTATTCTGAACAGGCTGTTGCTGTCGCCGACGCGATTGACGAATCTCGAAGTCTCCTACTAATAGAATAGGGTCAAGTTGCGTCAAATCGACGCCCAACCACCAGTGTTGATCGAAATCGCGAAGCCTAAGCTCCATCCCAGAACCAATGCGCACTACACGCCGAATGGATGTACCCTCGGTGGTATTGTCTGTATGCATTCTTTTGTACAAAGAATGACAACATGGGATCCCCATTGACCGTTCATACGATCCAGAACACGCGGAAAGGGCCTTGTTGTCTCTATGAGCTGCAAAGGCCATCTGATACTGCTTGTAGGCCTCCTCCAAGGCATACCAGCTAACTTTCAGCTTTATTGCCCTGTCCGCAAACATAGCTGCCTGGCAGAGAACAGGAAACCGTCCTATCTGATGCTTTTCTCTCTTCAGGAACTGGTCCTGCTTGGATTCAGTAAGTTGTATTGTTGTCTTGTACAGGTGGACTGCAGTACAATGAGGGTTAGATAGGTAGGACTTCAGCTCTGAATGACTGCTTTCCACCCTAGAAGTGCTGCGTATTCCATAATTAACGTAGGTACGAACATAGCACCACGCCCACTGTTTCCTATACCGCCAATACGTGTTGCCTAAATAGGTCACAATTTGAGGCTGGTCGACGAATTCCGCGCAAATGTCATCCCAGAAGTGCAATGCCTCCTCTTACGTATCACGATGGGTGAGATACCCGCAAAAGTGTTAGTAATCCATTAATATCGTGATGAATGGGCGCTAATCCCATCAAGCGACGTCGTTGTTGTCTCCGAGTTTCATTTTCGAGCTCGAGTTGCGATAAAGGAGGTGGTATAACTCGAGCTTAAAACGTTCAGTCGCTCATCAGGAGAGCTTCATTGGATATTGTTCTTGGGGACCTGTAAGCTGATTCACCTTTAAGGGAATATAGCCGAGAGTACGGAGCCTACCCGACGTTCTTAACACAAGCACGGACATTCTTTCATAAGATGCCATATACTGCGATTGTAGTTGTGTGGTTGGCCATCTGAGATAAACGTGCGGACAGACTACGATTTATCGATGGCTACGACAAACGGAGGTGCAATTTGCAGAAACCGCCGTAAATGGTCGAGACGTTGTAGAATCCATGTATGTGTTTCTTCGATCTCGTCGGGAAGAATCGCAAATGCGACGTTGAAATTAGTGTTGAGGGAGGATGTGCCGATGTCCGGAAAAACGGTGTATTGAACGCGTTCACCTTATATGTGGCATCCAGCGATAATATCTCCGGTGCAGCTTTCACATCCGTTGACACCACTCAAACGACCAATATTAATGAGGTCAATCGTCCGTCCTTATAAAGCTTATCGTATGCGAGATGTTGCCGTCTTGAAGAACGATAACCTGCCCGCAATCTGTGTACAGCCCTCGCGCGGCTCGTTGCGTTCGAAACATATAGTTTCACGTCCGTTTCAGTCGAAATTCGTGTCGGGATTTGTATTTCGAATACTTTGGTAGATCGTCCCTACGAGCTACGAGGTTGTCGAGCCCATCGTGAATTGTGCGTTTGACGAGAATCTGCAAGTAGTTGACGTTGTCGGTGTCTTCACGATGTTGAATATGGGCGGGTGGGTATCTTTCTGCACGACGAACGATGAACGACCACGATGTAGCGTGTTGATATAGGCTAGCGACACGTCAAAAGTGCATTTAGGATACGCGCATGTCGATGACTTCTTCGATTTTGCGCAGGGAAGGTCGTTACGTGGCGCCGCGTGTACTGACGAAGAATATATCGTGTATATTGCACTCACGCTTGCATCGTTTGCGTTCGTCATCTTGATCTTTGAAGCCTTGTTGATGAGCGTGTAGCTGCAGGGTTTTCAAACCCGGCCTTGAATGAGGGGAATTCGGCATCGGAGGGAGGCTGGAGCGACATTTTGAACTAGTACTCGATAAAAAGTACGGAGTAATGCTGATGTTCGTCGTTGTGAAAAGGGAATAGATGTGTGGTTGCCGGTTAGAGATTTGAACAAAGTCGTAGCCTTACTTGTAAGCTTGGAGCCAGCGGTGCGAAAATCACGAAAAAGGAGGCTATACAGAGTCGGGCTTAGCGGCGATGCCCGGATAGTGGGATTCGATGCCCGGGAAACTGAGGTGCTGTGCTTCTCGCGTTCAATTGAATCGAGAGGCCGGCCTTATCTTATCGATAGAGGTCGTACCTCGGGACTGACTGTCTGTAGGTACCTACTCGTACAGGCACAATTACCCCCTCCGTATTCTTACACGGTGATTTTCGTACCGGGGACACCACTGCTTCAGCCCGTGCAACAATCCGTTCGTACCTACCGAGGGTACAACAACTACGATTGTCTTATAATCCTCGTAATTACACGCAGGCATGGTTTCCTCTTCCCGTCAATTGCTTGTGCTGCTTTTGAGTACCTGCTTAGAGTCGGGATCTAGAGCTATAGGTAACAGCAACAGTAGCAGACAACCCCTGAAATCCAACCCGAGAACACATCTGATCATAGCCACCATGACTGAACTTCTCCCATTGCTGAGCATCAAACCACTATAGCTCTGTCAAGGAAGCATCAACTGCGGAGGATGATGCGGCTCTCTTAGAGGCCGGGCGGAGGGGGAACCTGATATAACCATTAGTCAACGTGACAAAGACCTCTCTGGACCCAGCAAACATACCGCTCCATAGGGAGTTCCCGAAGGAAGAGGGCCGGGCGGCGGCGGAGGCGGAGCTGCTCCACCAGGTGGCGGTGGAGGGGCTTCCGCCGGGGGTGGCGGCGGAGGAGGAGAAGCCGAAGCTCCTGGTGGCGGAGGTGCGGGAGTACCCTGCTGAGCTGCCTGAGTAGCAGCATAGTACTGCTGGTAGTATTGCATATACCTAGTTTTCCATGTGTTAGTAGTAGGCAATGGAAGTCTGGAGGCAATGAGACTTACGCTGCGTAACCACCGTATGCGGCATACGGATCTTGTCCACCATAGTACTGAGCATACTGAGCTGCGTAGTCGTTACCTGTTGCCGCGGGATTACTGGAATTGCCCGGAGCTGACGAAGCCGAGTTTGCCGCGGAGGCGGACGAGTTGTTGTATCCACCGTGTCCGCCGTGTCCGCCGTACGAACCGGAGCCGGATCGGCCCCCGGACCGGTCATATCTGTCATTGTAGCGGTCATTATACCGATCGCCGTATCGGTCATTATATCCACCGCCACCACCTCCATGACCGCCATAGTGCTGTCTCGGGGGCCGCGATTTGAACTCTTCGTATTCTTCTCTGACTTTCCCAACAAGATCCTCGCATAGATCTTTGGCCTTCTCAACCATTTTAGGATCAGGACCCCTATCGAAAGTGTTAGATATAGCAACCAAACAAAGCGATGTACTAGTCACGAAGAAGGGATTGTGGCAGGCATAATAAACTTACGCGACATGGAGGTACATATCCTCCTCGCTTTCCCGGTTAGTGCTGGCTTCGAGGTAGCCTGAACCCCGGCCTTTGATCTGGACACGGCATCCGGTTTCTTGCTGGATATGCTTCACGTAAGTACCACCGTGGCCGACAATCTGTGCACGAAGGTTGAAGCCCTGAACAGGTTCGAGATTGATCGGGATCTTGGCTTCGGGCCATTTGCGCTGAGCCCATATCAGTACCCAAGCATAAGCGGTTTGTTTCATGTAACACAGCACTTACGCGTCCAAACTCGTCGCGTTCGACTTGCTCCTGGTCGCGGCGTCGGAATCTACGTTCGTCGACCAGATTCGGCAACTCCTGTTTCATCATTTCTTCGATCTTCTTAACAGCCGCGTCGAGGCCAGCCTTGGTAGTGCTCGTAACGTGGAGGTACAGAGGAGGAGCCTTGAGTGTTCTTAGTGCTCGTCCTCAGATTGACTTGTACGGAGCATCAACTTACCGTAGGTGTGGCCATGCTCTTGTCGGGGTAGTATTCGCCGCGAGTCGTGACATCTTGCAAAGTCAACCATGGTTCTATCAATAATCAACAGAATATCTGGGAGGTTTCTCGTACCAGCTCCGGTCTCTTCCTTAATCTATATCACGCAGCGGAGGTCAGCAGATGCCAAAGAGGGAAATCGTGTGCAAGCTAGCATGCTCATGGTAAGCGCCACTGTCCGTACACGACTACAAGTGAGACTGGAGGAGAGGGCCCAGTCAAAGGGCTGGCACTCTGAAGAGAATCAGTAGGAATTGACCAAGGGCATTATTTACCATCTTTTGTGTGGATCCTTTGGTCAGCAAGTATCGATTGCGCAAGTCATTAACTTCAATGTCCTTGATGTAGTCACCATCCGAGACGTAAACTTCGCCGTTGATATTGGCAGCTTTGCCGGCATTCGCATCGCCAGCGCCAGCTGAGTTTGAGGATGATCGGATGGGTGGGACGTCGACATGCTGGATTCCTTTGCGCGCCTGGAGTTGCGCGTTGATCTTGGCGGCGGCGGCAGCTATTCATACGGAAAAACAGTTAGCATCCAGGACTCAAGAGTGTTGGTGATAGTGCATGATACGGACCTGCAGCGGCGGCAGCATCAACAGGGCTCTTCTTGACCTCTGGGGTGGCGCTGTCAGTGCCTCGACTCAGAGGACTGCGGCCCCGCGCAGAGTCGGGCTTGCGTGTGGTAGGCGATCGGGATCGGCGGTCGAATCTCGATCGGCGAGGTTCGACTTCGGTCTGATCGAAACGCGATCGCTTCGCGGTTCGGCGATCCGTGTCATCCATCGCGACGGTAACGAGGCCAGAACTGGGGATACTAAGTAAAAGCGCTGACACGTAAAACAACCAGTGCGCAAAAAATGCAGCTCTGAATATGGATAGCTAGGCTCTGAAGATGAATGGGGGAAGAAAGACAAGTAGGTAGTTGGAGAGATGTTGGAGATGCGAGTGGTTGCGAAAGTAATTGAAGGCGGGAACAATTGTTGCAGAAATCCACTTTCGGCCGCTCACAAAATGTACCATCCTGGCTAGCTCGGAGACCCCATTACATAATCGGAGAGCATCCCATAGACGCCAAGACCGCTGAATCAGGGCTAGCGTGAGCCTGGAAAATAGAATTTACCTAACATTTTATGTCAGGTATGTACTTCGTAACGACCGCCGATGTGACTCCCTTCTTCAGGGCATGCACGGAAACCCGCCTCTGTACGGATTACCGGCGGTTAGGCACCCTTTTCATTACGTCCGGGGTATCGAGCGGGAAGCTGTCCGCACGGCGTAGTTACATATCCCTTAGGTAGAATTCATGATGTGCTTTGACTACCAAATGGAATCCGTAGATACGGATTATGTGCTAGGAAATATGAAGTACCTACGCAATAGTATGGGACTTGCACTTTGAGACGGATGGTAATCCGCCGGGCATTTCGTAGAAGTCGGCTTTCAACCATCCTGAATCGTGATTTACACGAATTTGTCGTGCGACGCCCATCTCGAAATTGAACATGCTTGAGTGTGTGACTTTCATGATCCCCGCGGTATTCACGTTTCCCATACTACCCTGAACAGGAGGCGATCAGGAGGTATTCAGTAAGTATCATCCAAACCGAAAGGTGAGACTTACAAGAGGTCTTGTCGCTGAGTCCTACATGCCTACCCGTTTTTCTACGCACAACTGATGTTCTTAGAAAACAGACTCTAGTTCTCAGCTTCTTTTGTTGGTCTTCAATTTGTTACCATGTAGTTTGTGAAACTATCTAAGGTATCAATCTATTGAAGAATGCGGAATACAGATGGCTTCTTGCATCGGCGTCGTGTCAGTGATAGAAGCAACTGGGCGAGTATGTGGAATAATACTACCATCACGTTTCTGCCCGTTCCAACTCGTGATGTTTTTCACGATTGTTAGTTGACTTGGCAACCGAATTACAAATAAAGATCTTTACTGGACTCGTTAACGTTGATGCTGCTTCTTGAGAGCTATCGTCCAACCGTTCTGAACTCCGTTTTCTCTGCATGGGTAACGGCACGATTATCCGTATTCCACACGCATAAATGCAGGTAATCCGTCGGTCGCTGGACTGCGAGTCGAGACTGCCAACCTGAGTCCGGATTCTGACGGACAACTTGGGTCGAGACTTGACTCTTGAGGCTCAACAACTGCGCTACGCCACATTCGGCAAAGAGAGCTGGTGACTCCGGTAGGTGTCCGGAGGTACTGGTACAGCACTGGCAGTGGACTGTGGCACAAGTATTTCGTACAGGAGACCCGATCGCTAAAGTTGGGTAGTCAGGCTAGTCCAGTTAGGGTAATGATAGGAAGCAATTGCCCACTGTCGATGGAACACTAGTGCACTAGCGCAGACCACGTACCCACACTAGCGGACACCTAGCTTGCATCGTGACAACATTGCACCGGTACACCTCCGATCTCCGCACTCGCTGGTCAAGCTTCACTTTTTCCCCCAAGTCCTCCCTTCTGATGAGTCTACAGTAAACCCATCAGTCAGTCAATTGACATCGTCGTTAAGACCCAAAGAATCGCCATTTTCTGGTTACAGGACTTGCCCAGTCCTGTAAGACGATCAGAAAGATGGCGTCTCGGTCTTTCGCCCAGCCGCATTTCCTTCGAGCCGCCTCTGCTGCTCTCCGTGTCAGCTCTCAGTCGACTGCCCGATGGAGTTCGAGCAGCAGCTCGACGTCGGCCATTGCCTACAAAGCGATTCGCCGTCGTCAAGCCCCCCTTCCCACCAGTGACATGCCATCATCATGGTCGGCGCAGTCCGCCGTATCCAACATCCTCTATGAGACTCCGACCCCTTCCATGACACCACCCAAACGCCATATCCTCAACTGCCTGGTTCAGAACGAGCCCGGTGTGCTATCACGAGTTTCTGGTATTCTGGCTGCCCGTGGCTTCAACATCGACTCTTTGGTTGTTTGCAGCACGGAAGTGGAGGATCTGTCTCGTATGACTATCGTCCTTACTGGTCAGGATGGCGTCGTTGAGCAGGCCCGTCGCCAGTTGGAGGACTTGGTCCCCGTTTGGGCTGTCTTGGACTACACAAACGCAGCCCTTGTCCAGCGCGAGTTGCTTCTTGCCAAGATCAACATTCTTGGCCCCGAGTACTTCGAGGAGCTTCTCGCCCATCACCGCGAGATCACCGCGGAGGTCGACACTGAGACCAACGAGAAGACATTGGGCGAGATCTCTCAGGACTTCCACCCCAGTAAGATGGTTGCTAGTCAAGCCCTGCGGCATAAGCACGAACACTTGAAGTCCATCACATACTTCGCGCATCAGTTTGGTGGCAAGGTCCTGGATATTAGCACTAACAGCTGCATCGTCGAGGTGTAAGAATCACCTGACTTTTACCGTATACTCTTCAGTACTGACATGATTATAGATCTGCCAAGCCCATGCGAATTGATTCGTTCTTGAAGTTGATTGCACCCTTCGGCATCCTCGAGTCTACGCGTACCGGTCTCATGGCCTTGCCTCGCTCACCTTTGTTTGGACCCGACGAGGAAGCTATCCACAAGGAGGCGGATGAGGTTGTCGATGCTAGCCAGCTCCCTCCTGGATAGAGAGTTGGTTTTTAGCTACCTTTGTATACTAGGGATACCGGGGTACTGGGGATAGATGGCGTTCATCGATGGTTTGAGTTGGATCACAAGTAATGTACGGTTTAGAAGCTACTAGCATTTGAAAATGTCTGCTTTGGCCATAGTATAGCGCAGAAAACTACACAATCTTGTCCTCAGGGACAGTAATACTCGTTCAACTTCATCTACTTCATGAATCGTTGTTCTGGATTAAGTGTACTCATACATTTTCTACCTTACAGTGTCATACGTCTAGGCCAACGGAAAGAGTGTTTTGAAATTCCAGTAGGTATATTATCGACGAGAACGTTTCACTCCTAACTCGCGACTTATACCTCAACGCTATTTTGGGGGAATCCTTTTTACACAATAGTACCCTTGTTCACGACAAGTCCTTCCAGAACGGCTATATTCATGTTAGCCACACCACTAAAACGAGGATGAGGGAAAAGACATACCAATGGCGGCCCATAGACGGTTCTCTCCCTCTTGGAATACTAGAGATCGAGGGCCGTAGATAACGGCATCACTGACTTCCTCGGGATGACGAGGGAGGCAGTGCATGAACTTCCAGTCGGCCTTGGCGCCACCGCGCTTAGCCAACTCATCGGTGACTTGGAAGCCGGCAAAAGCCTTCAATCGCTTCTGCATCTCCTCCTCCTGGCCCATGGATACCCAGGTGTCGGTGACAATGACGTCGGCATCCTTGACGGCCTCCTCGGGAACGAAGTATTCGCTAAGGGCACCGGGAGCCGCCGCTGTCTTGGCCTGCTCCTTGATGAAGGCCCGCATGTTCTCGGGGATGGAGTATCCCTCGGGAGTTGCGACGGAAATGTCTACGCCGAGCTTGACGCAACCAATGGCCAAGTCGAACAGAACGTTGTTAGCATCTCCAACCCAGGCGACCTTCAACCGGTCAGGGACAACACCAGTCGAGTTGACTCCTTTGGAAGAGAAGACCTCGTGGATTGTGAGGAAGTCGGCAATGGTCTGAAGAGGGTGGAAGTCGTTTGAGAGCGCATTGATGACCGGCACACTAGAGTGCTTGGCCAAGGTGGTAACATCGGAATGGGGACCAACTCGGGCGACCATGCAAGAAGTCATGGATGAGATGATCTTGGATGTATCATATAGCGACTCGTTTACCTATATATAAATCTCAGCCTCATATATTCCGTACAGCTCGGGGTAAGATGGATATGACCACTCACACCCAGTTGAATGTCGTCCTTTCCCAGGAACATAGGGTGTCCTCCCATAAGAGCCACGGCAGCCTCCGTTGATACACGAGTGCGAGTACTCCGTTTGCTGAACATCATGGCCACAGACTTACCCAGCAGCTTATCCTTCAACGCTGCGGGTATCTGGCCGGACTTGACAGCCTTCTTGTGAGAGGCGGCATTGAGAACCAGTTTTGAGAATTCAGCGGGACTGAGGTCGCCAATGGTCATGAGATGCCGGGCCTTGGAGGATTCCGTCGAGTAGCTCCTGGCTGAGGCTTGTTGCAGCGCACTGCGCGCGATTCGGTGAACTGAGGGTCGCATATTGAAAATGAATAGAGGTAAGCAAGATGATAAACGAATTAGAGATGCGTCGTGGGAGTTGGACGCTTGTTTCCGATGCTACGACTTGTTAATTGGTTCGATGAGTTGCAGGATCATCTATTCGAGTCTTCGTATATGTAAAGCCTCACTTTTCACATTGAACGATCGCCAGAAATAAATAAAATTCACATTAATTTGCTACCCTATGGACGGACCTGGTAACCACCTTGCGATTGACTCAGCTCAGTGAGTGTAGCACGACGCCGGCACTTCGTTGTTCCACACGAGGAGAGCTCTTCTCTGGTCTGCGATCATCGGCGCCGGCGGGGCAGACGGCGTCTCACAATCTGGCTTATCGGAAGATGAACCTAAGCCACATGTGGCTTACTAATGAATGCCGACTAACCTGACTAAGTAATTTCTGCAGATAAGGCCCACGCTGGTCACCTCGAATTCGCACTAGGCAGGACGTACCCAGCTCAAAAGTCTGTACCTAAATGTACTCGTACACTAGCAGACACCTACCGGTGCCTTTACGTTCCAGTGATGGCACACGTAACTGGGAATTAGTATTCCACAGGGTAGATTCGGAATACGGCTTCGTTCAGAATTCCGTCGGTACTTCGTAGTACTTGGTAATGACACGGTGAATTTGAGTTTGCAGTTGATCCTGTGGTGGCACCGTGCGCGTCGCCTCTAGAAGCGCCTGAAGCCCCAAATACTACGTGGCGGGACATTTTCCCCGGATAGCGCCAAGCCTAGAGCGGTAAGGCCTAGGCTACGTACTTGGGCGACCGGACCCACCCATATCTGTTGAGGGCGCAGCGGATGACGACGTGCACATCTCTGCCTTCTTCATATATTCACCTAGATGCCCGCCGGTCCGTTTCGCGTCAGACTCTGCATTGGGCATCAAGACACAACCCCATCACTGTAACTGCATCACGGAATACGGATCTTCGGGTTGTTCTGACCTTCGAGAGTCGTCTACCCACGAAACACGGGATTAAACGGGACGATCTACGCCCTAGGGAAGATAAGAGGCAGCGACGGCTCTTTGGACCATGATATAGGTTGTGAAAGTCAGTCCGCCGTCTCTATTCTTATCCACCATGTCGGGGGACGAAAGCTCGCCTTTGATCCCGTCTGCTCGGGCAGACAAGAGAGTCGACCGAGATTCCGATGAAGCTGTCGAGTCGACGCCTCTTCTGTCCGGCGGCTCATCGACAGCGCGCTACAACAACGCTAGCACAGAACCCGAGGACAACGATGCCTCGTCGATACGATCCCGCCAGAGCCAGTCGTTGTCCACTCACAGTACTAAGAAGAAGACGAGAAGATGGCCTTCGTTCATTGCTATGGGCATTTTGGGCGGTTTTGCTATTGCTATCATCATCTTAGCATTCATCGTTCCCGATGCCGTGCAGGAATACGCACAACAGGCTGCTGTCATTGAACCGACGAGTTTGTCCATCGATTCGATCACGGCCGATGGTGTGCGCGCCCGCATTCAAGCTAACTTTCAACTCGATGGTTCGAGGGTAACAAATCCGCACGTCCGCAGGATCGGCAGAGCCACTACTTGGGTTGCTAGTGAACTCGGGGTTGAAACCACCAAGATTGATGTTTACGTGCCCGACTACGAGAATATGCTGCTCGGGTCAGCAGTCATACCACCTCTAGTCGTGAAGCTCAGGGATGGAGTGACGACGCAGTTTGACTTCGTTGCGGATGTGAAAGCCGGCAATGTCGAAGGAATGCGCACGATTGCGAATGATTGGTTGGACGGGAAGCTCGAGAATCTGCGCCTGAAGGGAGTGGCCGATCTGACGCTGAAGTCGGGTGCTATACCGCTTGGAACGCATGGTGTTTCGGAAACTATGACGTTTGAAGGTCAATCTCTCTACCGTTCCTTTGCCGCCCTTTATCTCGGACAGAAGGTGTTGCTTTAGCTTGGCAGTGATTGATTATTTTTCGTTGTTACATATTACTTCTCAGTATTGAACATGAGCTGATCTTTCTGAACCGCACAGCAAATAAGATACCTGTAGTGCCACAGTACAACATAACGCGCTTCATCGTGGAGGATGGCCCGATGCAAGGATCGATGCTCGCCAATGTGTCGTTGACGGCATTCAATGAGTATCCGGTACAGCTCGATATCCCCGAGCTCGCATTCGAGATCATGGTTGCTGGGTGCGCGGGTTCGGATTCGTTCATCACCGTATCAGAAGCGACAACTGGCGAAGTTCACGTGGAGCCGATGTCAGATGTTTCTGCGAACGTGTACGGCGTCATCCACGAGCTTCCCGAGTCCCTTACTCGGGTCTGCCCGGATTCTGCCTCCTCGCCGTTGGATACCTTACTGAAGCAATACATGCATGGCGAGTCTGCCACCGTATATGTCCGTGGTAGTAGTCGCCCTGATGGCGAGACTCCCAAATGGATCGCAGACATCCTTGCCAGCGTTACCGTTGCGGTGCCATTCCCCGGACGGACACTGGACGGTTTGATTCAAGACTTCTCTCTTCGTGACGTGCACTTCACCCTACCTGATCCTTTTGCCGATCCCGACGACCCGGCCGCGAGCCCCAAGGTGTCTGGAAATATCATGGTTACTGCAGCTCTTCCAGCTGAGATGAACTTTGGCATCGACGTAACCAATGTGCGAGCAACTGCCGATGTCTTCTATAAGACCAACAAGATGGGAGAGCTCAACTTGAAGAAGTGGCAGCATGCCAACTCGACAATGGTTAGAGATGAAGAGAGCGATGAGGTAAACTTGAAGATTGAGTCTCGCATCGAAGATGCTCCTCTGAACATCACGGACAGCGATGTTTTTGCCGACGTGGTCCAGGCGATTATATTTGGGGACAAGCCTATCCAGCTACACGTCAAGGCTCTTGTTGATGTCCAGGTGGAGACGGCTCTGGGGGAACTCGTCTTGAAGGAGGTGCCGGCTGAAGGGAAAATTCCAGTAAAACGTTCGTCCTCGTTTTGATCTAATACTACCTAGTCAGTCACCTTCTGGTTAACTGGCTCGTCTTGCAAGGAGACCATTGGGAAGCCTTGCGAGGGGAGCAGCCTCTGTGCTCTTTTACGACTTCTTTTTTCTCTATTCGGTCCTTAAGCTAATAGATCGACAGCCCTTAAACCCGGCGCAATTGGCAACCTTCACCCTAAGATCAACTCCCTGGAAGTTGTGAACACTACGCTGGACTCGATCACTTTGCAGGCTTCCGTCAATATCACCAATCCCACCCCGTATACAGCTCGCGTGCCGTTTCTCAATGTTCATGTTCTTCGCAACAGTTCCGTTATAGCAGATTGCACAGTTCAGGATGCCGATATTGGCCTAGGTAGTGGTAACAGTTTACTTGTCACAGCAACGTGGAATCCGCGAGAAGCAGGCAAACATGCCGTGCAAATCGGGCGGGATCTCATCTCTCAGTACTTGTCGGGCTACAACACGAGTATCATGGTCAAACCGCACGCGAACAGTATCCCCGGCCAGCCTGCCCTCAGTAAGGCCCTCTCACAGTTCAATGTAACCTTCCCCGTTCCTCGATTAGGACTTCCCGGCGGAAAACCAGGCGATGAGCCTCACTTTATCAGGGACGCGAGTTTCCACTTCTTATCGTCGACGGCGACATTCACGCTCGTCTCGCCGTTGCAGCACGAGACGATCTTCCTAGATTTCGTTAATGCGACCGCATTATATAATAAGACGGAACCGATAGGCCTCATTCTCTATGACCAGCCGATCGAGGCGCCGCCGGGAGAATCCGAGACGCCGAGACTGCCGGTAGAGTGGTCTCTCGGATCTGTTGGCTATGGTGCCCTTCGAAAGGCAATCGGTGGGACGTTGAAGTTAGATGCGCATGCGGTTGTCCATGTCCGGCTGGGGGAATGGAAGGAATCTCTTTGGTATCGTGGGAAGGGCATTGGCGCGAGTGTGCATTTCACATAGAACTTACAGGCTGGGCAGATTTCGGCGTTTTTGTTGACAATGTTTTGTTGAGTAAATGGTTTGAGGCGTTTGGGCGTATCTAGGGACAGCACAGATTGGGGCAAGTAAGAGTAGCTAGCATTATATATACTTGGTGCATTCATCTTCGAAGTTCGTGATGGTATCTGCCAAGTCTGAACCTCCAAATACTAAGAGTTGCTGTGGAGGGAAACTCCGAGAACCCCTCAGTCAGGGAAGCGAAACTACTCTTAGTATTCTTCTACTGCTGACGGGACACGAGATGAGGTCGTGTTGTCGGCTTACGCGGGCTTTTAAGCTGAGTTACCATATAGCTAGGGAGCTTGCGATGTCTTAATTCTCACTTGCATCTAGCTGATCGGGATATGCTGACAACACGCGAGTTCTTTCTTTCTTTCTGCTCCCGAGACAGAGGGACGTCGACCACGGGACCGATTCGATCCCTTTGTCTCAAAATAGATGCGAAGGGGTCCTAGACAGGGATTCCCCATTGTTACGCACCTATCAGGACCGGCGACTTGTTCGATCTATCTGTCAGCTAGGTATGTTTACGGGATGGATGGATGAATAGCATGCTGGATATGGGGCGCAGATCATCGGCACACAGCCCCGTGGGAAGAGGAAGATGCTTATTCTCGGGTTTTTCTTTATTTCAATAACTCGAGAAGAAGAAAATCCAGGTCAGCGCTGGGCTTGGCGGGTGGTCATGTGTTACCCGTCCGGACTTGGAGATCCTGGTTTCGTGCGATGGTGTCGTCTGCATGGCACTCTGTGCTCATGGCACATACCCGTTTGGTGGTGCGATGGTGGTGGTTCGTCGCATGTCTTTTCGACAAAGGCATGTGTTCTTGGGCGTTACACGACTCCAACGCCAGAGGGCGACGTCATCTTTTCTCCGTGATGCCAAGGAGGGAGTGGAGGTGTTAGTCTGGAGATGGATAATACGATCGACTCGTGATGATGGAACGCTGCCACGCGGAGACCCGACGGGGGTGTGGCGGACGGCTGGGCCGGGATCCATCCTGCCTGGCTTCGAGAATGGAGGGATGGGTGTCATCATGGACTTTGCCTTGTTGATCTGCATGATGGTTACCTTTATAGAGTCGTGAGGCTATGTTATTGGTATGAGTGTCTATAGGAGTACGAATATATACGGTTTATAGAATTGCTCTCTCTCCTAATCATAGAGGCAGGAATATATCTGTGTAGGACACAAATGGAAAGAAGTCTTTATGCCATGATGATAAGTTTAGATCGTGAGAACAACTTGACTACGATGCTAGAATACTAGAGAGCTTGGTATATGCAGTCATCCTTCGACTCTGTCTTCTAGCTTGCTTGATGGTCTCGTATCTCCGCGCCGTCTTCAGATTCTCACCTCCCTCGCCGCAACGCAAGCCTCAACGGACTTCATTACCTAACGACAAACGAACTTCCCGCACGTGAGGATGGACTTATGAAGAGCTTACCCGTAAGCCGGACAACGACGGTCGCACATACTAGGCAGTAGATGCTGTATGATGGACGACGTTCATGTAGAGATACCTGCCGTAAGCTCTTCTCCTCTTCATCTCATCAGTATCAAATCGAGGACGTTGTTGTTGTAGATACTTCATAACGACTAGAGCGTGTCAGCTCGTATAGGTGTGGAAGAACCAGTCGACTTTCGTAGGCTCATCAGCCCATCATCTAGCATCGCCCGACCGCGCCTTAGTCCTGGGCTTCGAGTATGGTGGAATACGTAACAGCCCGGTGAGGAGGGTCGGTGGCATTGTTCTCACTGGCATGCGAGAGAGTAGGACACCGACATCAGCATTTATGATCATAGATTGACCAATGGAGAGAACAGTAAGGAGAAAAGAGGCGTGTTCGATGACGACAAAAATAGACACGGACTTTGGCGTCGACGTCGATGTCCTGTTGACGAGATACTCAGATTGAATGTCTATATATTGAGGTGCATCCGGAGAGCTGGAAGCATTCTCTCTTATCATCATCACCATCATCATCAACAACAACAACATCTCTACTCAAGCACTTCAAGCAACATCATCCAAACCAACTTCTCCTTTAAAACAACAACTTCAAACTACTTAACCAACAACACCAAACCTACATTCAAAATGCAGTACACCACCGTCGTCCTCTCTCTCCTCTCTGCCACTCTCTCCCTCGCGGCCCCAGCCACCACCGCCGGCTACGCCGTCCCCAGCATCCTCAAGGTCCACAACATCCAGTCCAACCAGAACGTACAGGACAGCAAGACCTCCACCGTCCGCGACGGCACCTTCGAGACCTCCACCCTCTACGACATCCCCATCCCAGCCTCCGCCGCGGGCCGCACCTGCGGCCTCGTCTTCAAGGCCTCGAGCACCGACAACATCCAGGGCGAATCCGCCATGGACATCTTCCGCAACAGCTGGACGGACCTGGCCACGCTGACGCAGGGCAACCTGCGCGACCAGCAGCTCGCGCGCATCGTCTTCAACCGCGACACCGGCTTCTACGACTTCAAGCGCAGCGACTTCGCACCCACTATTGATTCGTTCCCTTGCCCTGCTGGCACGACCCTGCATTGGGAGGCTGCCGCTGTCGGCACCTTTGATATCAATGTCGTCAACCAGGACTTTGCCTATGATGGTGTCCACGTCCCCAATGGTATCAGCGTTGCTTGGTGGTAAATGTCTGAAGTAGCCCCTGAGGGCGCTTACTCCTGACATCCTTACATACACGCTTGGACTTAGGGGATGAAGTTGTCGACTGTTGATGGTATTACTGTTTAATGAGTACGAAGACATGAAGAGGAGGGACTTGTTTTATTATTGTTTTATTCAACACCACATTCGTTTGAGCTTTGAGGTTTCTAGACCGAGGGAATACAGAACCGGGCCTTGTTTTCTTTTGTACTTAACTTTTACGATGATGTACTTGAATGCGAAGTTATGATATGCGACTGCAGTTCAACAAGTGATGCTTCATCCTTTGTCGTCGATGTAGTTGACTTCACAATCCTGCCCTGTGACAACGCCTGTGCGCGCGATGATTGGAATGGGGATTAGGAATGCAACACTGAACCTGAAACTGTATAATCTTCCCAGAATAAAGGATTCTCGTCAATAAGTTCGTTTCAGGTCGTGAATCTTGTATCCCTTATCCGTCAGCTCAAGTGAGGTGCACTCGGATTTCTGCTCAGGGGCTTTGTGTCGGGCTTGTGCCATCCGGGCTCGGTCCCGGGTAGGTCCCCAGTAGATGTGCTGGATTGCGACTATCTCTCACAGACATCATGGTATTCGATTGGTAGCAGTAGAATGCTCTGGATATTTCAGCTCTCAAAGATTCCTAATCCGTGCCACGGCGTGGGGCCGGCGCCGTGTCTTCCCCCAGCAAGCCGGGGAAGATTCGGTCGGAGGCCAACAGAGAGAGAGAGAATTGGTAATCCGCACGGAAGCTTCTCCGGAAACTCCAAGCAGTAATCCGTAAAGACGGTACTGTTTCAACCAATCAGAATGCAGGCTTAGAACTATTCCTCACTATGATTGGTTAAATTCTATTTTAGAGTGGAGCATCGAATCCGCCCCACAAATGCCTATTCTGGGGGAATTCCAGCGGGCGAGAGAATCGAGAGAATCGCGAAGAAGCATCCATCTCTCAATGACAAAAGAGCATACGCAATGAACGATCTCTGCCTGTTCTAAATGATGATGAATCAGAAGGAATATGTCATCTGAATCCAAGATCTACTCGATCATTCTTTGAATCACTGCCTTGACTCGATTACTTGTGCTCTACTGACAAACCCGTCTTTGAGCTGAATAATTGCTAGAATGTTCCACTAGATTCCAGCTTCATCGCGCACCATCGCGAGTCGTCGCGACAGTCAGAAGCATCTACAAACTTCGAATTTGCTAATTCGGAAGCCGTCATGATGATTATTCAAGCAGTATCTCGATGTTTCTGGGACTTGGTAAGAGTATCGCCACATACGTGAACTTGTCTATATAAACTGCCCTCGTGTCTTACCTCGTAGATTTCCCTTCTCTCATCATCAGCAACAACATCAACAGTCGCACTCTCAACAGAGACACATCTTCACTATCATCACTTTCACCACCATCAGCTCATCTTGACAGCATCTTCTTGTCAACGATCTTCTTTAAAGACATCCATCAAGCTGCATTACCACAAAAGACTCCACAAGTCCACCACTAAACCAACCACCAACATGTCTGTCTTCACCAGCTACCCCTTTTACACCATCCCCAGCAGCGACTGCGGTAACTTCGGCTCCCTCGTCCGCTTCATCGACGACTGGGACAAGCACTTCTCCAGCACCACCAATCACAGCAGCCGCACTTGCCAGCCCCGCCAGTCCCGTCGCAACCACCACACTCCCACTTTCACTCCCCGCTTCGACGTGAGAGAGACGGAGACCAACTACGAACTCCACGGCGAGCTGCCCGGCATCAAGAAGGAAAACATCAACATCGACTTCAGCGATGCCCAGACCATCGTCATCCGCGGCAACGTCGAGCGCACTTACACAGAGGGCACCGCCCCTGCTAACCTGCTCGACGCCGACACGGAGATGAGCGGCGCCATCACCGAGAAGACCACCGACGACTCATCCGAGACGCGCTCCAACAAGTCCTACCAAGCCACCGTCGAGGACGACTTCGAAGAAGTCGAGGGTTCCAGCACGGCTCCCAAGAGCCCTGTCGTCGAGAAGGCCGCTCCTGTCGAACAGGTCGCTAAGCCCGAGGCGCCCGTCCAGAAGAAGCCATCATCCAAGTACTGGGTCTACGAGCGCAGTGTTGGCTCTTTCTCGCGCTCCTTCGTCTTCTCCGATCTCGTTGATCACGAGAATGTCAGCGCTTCGCTCGACAGTGGTATCTTGACTGTCATCGTGCCGAAGGCGAAGAAGCCTGAGCCCAGACGCATTGTTGTCTACTAGAGCGGCGGCTTCGCATTTCACTCTTTTACTCCACATCGTGGATAATCGCCTTCGACACTTTTACGACTTTTTTAGACTCATGTAATGAACGCCGCGCTGCATTGTATTGCTTTGAGATTTTCTGCTGGGATTTATGAATTCGGGGTTTCGCGGGCGTCTTTGATGAATGGTTTTCATGAGTTGTATATAGTTGCTCTTTGCTAGAATTAAGATAACTTCTCTGCTATTTGAGATGATCGCGTTTCGTGATATGAGATCTCGCTCTGAAGAGTTCCGATTGACTTGCCTTTGAGTAACTCGCTCCGATCTGTAGTGACGGGCGATATGTACTAAGAAACCAGTGAGCAAGTCTTGTCATCGTAGACCGCAATGTTGTATGGTCTTCGTACATAAGAACAATTGTAGTGTGATATTTGTGTGGATGAGACTGCGCTGCCACTCAACGGCAAGACGATACGATAATAGTACTTTGTAATACTTGGTATCTTCTGAATGAATGACACCAAAGATATCACCACTTCCCGGTATGGAAGCTGGAAACGGGCCGAACTTCCTTCAAATACGGTGATTGGAGACCAACATCACAAAATTGTTGGGAATGATCCACTGTGGCTTACAAGACCAACAGAAGCAATCGGCTGGCGACCAATCGAGACGACTGGATAGCGATTGATTGATGGAACTGATGGCGATTGGTCGTAGAGATAAGAAGGTGATCAATCGGAGCGATCGGAAGGCAACTAATCATTGGTCCGACTCGCGAGTGGGTATTGAATGAATCGCAGCGATGGCAAAGAATAAATCTGATCGTTGCAGCGGGTTACCGTTCACCATAACTCATCCCGAATACTTACTGAACATGCATATCACGAAAAAAAGACACAAGAAGATATAGGTGAAGTAGGTAATTTTTTATAATCGTCTCTATCGAATCGTGAACCCTCCGTGCGCCAAACTGATGATCATACCCAATATCTGATGATGCCCAGCGGTATCAATAACAAACAAAAGCCAACCCCCCCAAACAATTTACAAGTGCCCAAAAGGTATATACAGGAGAGAATTTTCAAGAAAGGCGAAGTCTAGTAGACCATCGACTTGCCAATCTCACTCGACCAGTCCTTCGCACGCTCAAAGCCGTTGGTCTGGTACTGGTAGTCGAAGAGCGCCTGGCGGACCTCCTCGGGCGTGTTCAGCACAAAAGGGCCGTACTGCACAATGTTCTGGTCGAGGATCTGGCCCGCAATCAGGACGAAGCGGGCGTTCTGCGTCGCGTCCTCAGCGACCTCGGCATTGACGACATCACCCTTGACATCGAAGACGCAGTTGTGGTACTGCTCGACCGTGCGCTGTCCAGTGCCGGAGCCGAAGATGGCGGTACCCTCGAGCTGGTAGGAGAACGCGTTCCAGCCGGCGGGGATCGCCTGTGTGAGCTTACCGCCGGGCTTGATCTCGACGTCGAGGATCCAGACGGGCGTGTAGGCGAGGTCGCGCACGCTGTCGACGCCGCCGGACTGGCCTGAGATGACCTTGACGTGGACCTTGTCGTTGATGTCGACCTGCGGGATCTCCTTGGCGCGCAGGTCGCGGTAGCGCGGCTCGCACTTCTTCAGGTTGGTGGGGAGGTCGACCCAGAGCTGCAGGCCGACGTTGGCGCTGCCGTCGGGGTTCTGGCGGGGCATCTCGGCGTGCATGATGCCGCGGCCGGCCGTCATGAATTGCAGGTCGCCGGACTCGATGGTGCCAGCGTTGCCAGCGAAGTCTTCGTGGTCAACGGCGCCGTGGAGCAAGTAGGTGATACTGAGGGATGTGTTAGTATATATTACTGAAGAAGTGTGACTTATATTGCGACAACTTACGTTTCTTGTCCACGGTGGGGGTGGTCAGGGAAGCCAGAGCCAGGCTTGATGCTGAAGTGGTCGAGCATCAGGAAAGGAGAGAAGTTGCGGAGCTGAGGAGTGCCGACAGATCGACGGACGCGGGCACCAACACCCTCGGACTGCTCGACGGCCAAGAAGACCTTGCGGATAGCACGAGAGATAGACATTTCGTTTGCGAGGAGGTGCTCTGAAGGGTTGTAGAAAGGGGTGTTCGTTGTGGTGGTGGTAGTAGAAGACTCCGTGTTGCTGTTGCTAGAGTCTGAAGCGGTAGTGCTTTGTAGGAAGTTGTTCAACTTAGTCGTGATAGTATCGAATCTGACAGTGGTGAAGTCGATAACGTGAGATCTGTAGAGAACCAGCGATAGGACAGCGATGAGGATGGAGATGTAGAAGGAGATGAAGCGCATTGAATGCTTATTTATGTGAGTGGATGAGTTGTGATGATGATGAAGGAATGAAAATCGACAAGAGGCGACAGAGACGGACTATATATGCTCGAGAAAAGATATCAAGGAGACAGGTGATAGAATGCATCGCCAACGTCGTCTCCCCCGGTTATTCAGCGATTATAGAATCATGGATGGTTGCAAATGTTTAGCTAATTGGCGCTTAGACGCGCAAACGGGACATCGCGAAGATTCCGTTATCCCGTTTCCGGGCTAGTTTGGTGCGCCACAAGCCTCACGATTGATTTGCGATCAAGTACAAATCATTACCTAAGTGGGGACGCAGTACTGAGAAGTATCGATACACATAAAAACACATGATGCGATACCGAAGAAATACTTCGCGCCCCTCGCTGTTAGCTGGGGAAACTTCGATCAGATCCACCGTCCCTCTAGCTGGCCCCCCCTCGACGTCAATAACGCCTTACCGCCGGTACTAGAGGTGGCATCCCTTGCGAACCCGATTTTGCTGTCTGTTCTAAGCTGTTACTAAAGATTTGCAGAGACTCTCCCTGCTCATTACTAACCTTACATAACAAGGTACGAGTCTCTGTGTGCGAAATTGCTAGACAAGCAAGTAGCCATTACGAGTCTCTTTGTAACCATTAAGCGACGGGGTTAAGCGGATGTGCTCGGGGACTATGTAAAGTGCCGGAGACTCTGCCGAGGTGTTGATGCCGTGATCCGTACGGAGTGTGCATTCCGTAGTCTGCGACTCTGCGTCGCTGCCGATTACTCGTACTTAGGCCGAACGAGTCTCTACCCTAGTAACCGTTGCATCGCATACAATCCAATGCAGTGTGCCTCTGCCTAACCTACCTGCCAAGTTCCAGATCGCACGAATTTGGAATCTCAAGTTCCAATCTGGTCTGCTTGTCCAGTCTCTTTCTGCGAATTTGGCACATGTGAACGATTAACCCACACCAAGATGTGAGATGGGTTTTAACGCTGGCGGGTCTGTCTCCACATCAACGATCAGATAAGAAATGATTCAGCAAGCCATCCCTGTTCATATTCTCATTGGTTATTTTACCTATCAACCCGTCAACACCAAATCCCCCTTGCCTCGGCATCTCCACTGGCTTTCAAATTGATCACCAATTCGTGCGCTAGACCGCATTACCATCTTCTCACTCATCAATATCAAAGTCTCCGTCTTTCTAGAATCCCATGTTCGAAGCCGTGATCGTCGCATACCTCGCCATGACTTCCGCATACGTCTCCTTGCTCGGCGGAAGGGTGTTTCTCCCGGCCATCTCCGCCATCAGCTTGAAATAGTTGATGTAATAGGCCGGCGTAAACGTGTTGAAGAACACGGCTTCTTCGTCCGTCGGGTTCGAGAACGTGTGCGGTGCGCGGGTCGGAACAACGACATAATCTCCTGCCTTGGCATCTATGTGCTTCCCGTCGGGTGCGTGGAACCTGATCATACCCTTGGTCACGAGGAATGTTTCGTCGTGCACTATGGAGCAGCTCGATGTCAACAATACATGGTTCTCACATTATGATGGTAGGGGTGATTCTCTAAGCCCTTGAAAGTGGCTCTAGGGTCCAAGAAGACGGTGTTCTGGAGAACGTACTCTCGTGCCAATGCGGTGGTGGGCCAGGCGTTCTTGCTGGAACCGTGAACTCAGCAGTACCAATGCGGTTATCTGGACGAACTTGTCAGCTGGTTTGACATCAGACTTGCACTGAGGAGCAACGTTTTCTGGACCTCCATCCCCCGATTTAGACTAGACGACGCCTGCTTACCGGTATGCGATCCATCTTCCATGACTCGACATTTGATCGGTCCCAAAGTCAAGACCTCGCCCAGCTGTGCCGGTACAAAGGTGATGGGCCGGTCAGGATTGTTCATTGTCTCTGCGAATGATTTTGACTCCATTTTGATGATATCTGGTTTTGGTTAAAGCTGGGATACAGATACTGTCGTGGGAGAGAGTCGTGGAGTCAGGGGCTGGCAGAAGCAGAGATCAAATAGTCGATGCCATCATGCTCGATATTTTCTTGCTGCCGGGAGAAACTCTATTACCCCGTGTTGACCCAACAAATCCGAACTCGCAGAAAGAAGCCGCATCCAGCATTCCATGGCATAAGACATGCGAGTGCAGAGCTTAGGATCAGGGAAAGTTCCGGCCGAAAATAAAGAGCCAGTCGCATCGCCGTTTCCTCCCTTACATTATCGTAGTCTACATATATCACATGCGTGAAAGTCACGAGGCCCTACGGATTATTGATTCATGCAGATAACTCTTCTAGAAGACGAGCAGATGCGCCAAGTATGTAGTGGCTTGCCCAGATTCCCGCGCCACGCGATCTATCACATTAGATCAGATCGCGATAGGAGAATGCTTGTCTGCATCTGCGCGTAAGCCATGTTTCATCACCATCTTCCCCACACATTCTCCGTTTCATCCTCTAGGGCTGGATCGACACAGTCGTTGTCTGTCAAGCTGCACGCCCGTTCGAGTAGGTAGGACTAGGCGGGCCGCCTAGCATCGTAATAGTGTCGCTGACCAATCGTCCTATTGTCTAGCCGTCCATCGTCTATATACTCGCTCCGGCCCCTCCCGCTGCAGTTACTGTTAGGGCGATCGAGTAGTGAAGACACTAGAGCGACGGTAAGGAGATGGAGAAGGCTTGAGCATGGGAATAGGTACTTACGTACCTAAGGTGACCATCTAAGGACAAGCGCGTGGTCTAATGACTCTGTACAGGATCAGAGTAAGTGACTCGTGTCCGGCGAAGATGGCTCGCATCAGCGATTGAGCGGCAGAGTTGAACCAGCCATGTAAGACCGTCTTCGTATCCTGTGTCCTGACTTCAGGTGTCTTCCTAACCTATTCGCTTGCACATCGTGAACCGGGTTATCGTCTCTTCTCTGTTTGAAAATAACGAACAGCTGACTCTTGCTCGGACATATTGTTTTGTTTGTTGTTTGTTGCCAGGGAAACAGAGGCGTTGTCATACTCTTACTGAGTCAGGGCACTCTTCTTGTAAGTTGTAGGTTGTAAGATCATGCGCTGTTTTCTGGTTTCGGGCAATAGATTGATGACGATACACCCACTCGATGAGTAGGTATTTGAAACCTGATAATTACTCAACAGCGTGTTTGTTGCCAGGACTTTGCGAATGGGAATCACACAGATATGAAAGACATGATGGACTTATTGATCACGCATGCGATATCGCACTGGTCATTGTCCACCATGTGCTTTGTTGTTGACAGGCGGTCGCAACAGCTTCCAACCAAAATTTCTGCAGCATCATCTCGGTTGTTCTGAAATCGAGAATCCCCTCTCCCACTCAGTATTCCTCTCAAAATCGACACTCCCGAGTGCCATCACAAATCTCCAAGCATTCATGACCCGTGGTAGGACAATTCGAAAGGACAAAATGGCACCGGATCCAAGACTCGGGCTCTCATGCCCGCTTGGCGGCGATTTCTACCTCTGTCTGAACAGCACACTGCACTTCCTCGGTTGCTGTTCATACGATCCCTGCGCAGATGGTACCGGGTACTGCCGAAAAGATGCTCTAACGCCGACCTTCTACGACCCCGAGAACGGCGATCTGATCCAACCGCAGCAATGCGAGGTGAGTATGGACAACTTCTACAACCCCATGCAGTGGTATCGTTGCGGACCCGATTCTGCATGCTTCCTCTGTTGTAGCCGCGATCCATGTTATATGAACCAAGGATGTCCGGTCGAGAATCTCACGGCAGTTGTCCTGTCCGACGACCCTGTGGCAGCGGCGCCGTTTCTCGGCGACGGAGACCCGGTAGGCGGAACTGTTGGTGGAAATTCAACAAGCGGGAATGGGAGCGACGCAAATCCAATAAACGGGAATGGGAGCGATGCAAATCCAATAAGCGGCAATGCAAGCGACGCGAATCCAACAAAAGCAAACGCGACGAGTCAGGCTCCATACAGCAGCGAGCACCCAGATTATGGCCAGTATAAAGACATCTTCATTGCGATCCCCGTCGCAGCCCTCATCCTTCTTACGGTCGGCGGTCTCTGGTATGCATATTGGCGTAAAAAGATCCAGGAAGAAGATGCCAGGTACGCGGCAGTTTCGCCAGATGCATTTGCGGAGTTACGTACCCTGAGGTATCAGGTAGACGTAGACCCGTTGTCCAGTGGTACCTTTATGAATCCTGGGCCGGCACCCGCTCCCCCTCAAACAAACGAGACACATCGACGTTGATACCAGTGCGAAGTCCTTGGTATGCGGAACCATACTACTGCCTATTGTTGGTTGGAGGAGAGCATAAACATGATGGCCAATCCATTCATACAATCCAAGATAATCCTCACAAAACTCTCTGGTGTAGCGTATTGGCCTCTCTCAGAGATCGAGAATCTGAATCGGATGATTGCTTTTGCACTGGTGTACTCCGTTCATTATGGAAGACCACACATCGTGGAGCCATCTTTGGTCAGCCTATTGATAGTCCCATGGCCTTCAATCTCCCTTCGTCCGTTAGAACGGCGGATGACCAGACTTGCAGCTCATATTAATTCCAGGAAAGCTAGCAAATAGCCGGCGCAGATGTGACAGCTAGTCCGGCAGTTCGGGGGCTGCGACCGATTCTCGTCGAGTAAGACTCTCTGATACGAGTGTCAGCAGTTCGAGGACCATCCATCGGCCATCAGCCACGAGTATGTATTCCGTAGCATCATTGATTGACTTGACTGAGAAACAAACCAGTGCATGATTTTCACGTTCATGCGTGGTATCACGTCAGATTTTGGTGTTATCTCGACCTCAGCATTGTCAGACTTGCAAGACGACGAACTGCCAAGATCTCGAGTTGTTGAGGTGAGATTCACGAATCTGACGGTCCATCATGGATCCCTTGTGTTTTTGCAGGAAGTTGGGACTTGGCTTGGCTGTGGTGACAGGAAGTCACGTCCGGCACCGTTCGAGGAGGTGGGGCAGCTGCAGGCTTTGGCGTGCATGGACTAACCTGGAACGAGCTAGCGGCTTTGTACTAGCGTCCGGACTGCGGCGGCCCTAGCGAGCTCAAGGGCCCATCCTTTTGACGTCGGACGGCCTAAATCAAACCCTCACTTTTCCTTCTCTCTCTTCAGCTCTCCATCATCATCATGTATGGCGTCTTGGCCGACTACGAATCTACTACGCAATAGTCACTTTTGTTACAGAATAATACCGATAATTGAATGAGGTTTTCTTGAATTTTGTTGTACCTTTACCTCATTAAACCATGAGGAGTGATCTTTACCTAGAACCTTCCAGGGATCGAGCGATTCGAGGTGCAATCCGTACATCGAGAACATTCCTGTCGACCAAGCTTGCCAGGTGAACAATCAAACGCTCAAAAGATCTAAAGATCTCTGAATGGACGTTGATGTTACAATCAAGCACGAAATATTCCCACATTTCCAGACAGAATTGTCAACCTTCCGAGCCGTGTTGTCTCGAGCCATCATCGTTCCAGTCGGGCGGCACCAGGAAATCTTGCTTGATGTGGCAGTAATTGGGCTCATAATCCTCCTAACCTTCAAAACAACAAAGGGGCGATTCGATATGTAGGCCTTTGAATCCCGATATCGAAAGCCCAGAAGCAAATGGTAACGTGATTGTCGGGTAAACAGCGAAAAAGGGCATTCTGTATGTCTCAAAGCACATTGGTTAGCCACGGCAAGCTCTCGGCGCGATAACGCAATGAAGGAATAAGACTGACTTTTTGCGACGTAGGGATACCCTCGTGTGAGTATGTCTAGGTCCTATCACAAGTCCAGGCACTTGAGTAGGTACTTAAGGGGTCTCTCCGACTGCCGTTCCGCCGTGACTGGACACCTCAAGATCATCATGCTTGTTGGTGACGCGATTGAACCAGTCCTTGAGGCGCTCACGGCGTGTCTTCTTGGGAACCGGATAGTACGGGTTATAGCTCTCATCCTCCTCGGCGGAATCCAGCCGCTCGTACTCGTGCCATGGATTAGGATGGTTTGCGACGAGGTCATCAACCGCACGCTGCTGCTGCTCGTTCTGCACGTGGGCCGTTCCGCCGGCGGGGGACACATGGGCCGGGTGAAGGCCCATAGGGGCGGTAGCGGCAAAAGAGTGCATGATTTCGTTGCCCAAGAAGCCAAGGGCCTTGGTGACTTGGCGAGCCGCCTTCTTGCCACGGCCCTCGGTGTGGGCTCGCTGACGTGGCTTTGGGCCGTTCTCGACGGTGTTCGAGATGGCCCGTCGTTTATCTTGGACCAATGCGGCGGCTGGCGTGTCGAGGTCAACCTCAATCATCTTACTCTGTCGAGTCTCGTCTGCTTTGACCTGGGTCTGTGACTGCGGAGCAGGGTGGCCAGCAGGCATGTCGATCCTACCGAATGACATCATCTTCGCGTGCGTAAATGAGTCCCTTGGCTTGTTCTTAAATTTGGCAACTAAAGACTTGGCAGGTCACCTCTTGGAAGGCGACGGTCTGGTACTTGTCAGGGTTAGGAATTGACATTGGTTGTTGTCGATGCGATGTCCCAATGCGAGGTTGTCAAATGCGCGATCGCCAATGTGGACAGGAAGTGTGTTCCGACAAGTGGTTGCGAGTAGCGGAGGTTAGGTGTATGGACAGAGGGGAGGGTTGAATGGTTGCCCAGTAGGAATTCGAGGTACCTACAGTTGTTTGTTGCTGGCAGCCGAGGCACCTGCCTGGTATGTTGCTGGAAGTCGCAGACCTCAAGCAGTTACGGCAGGTACGACCCGGCATTGGAGGAACTAGGCCTAAGACATATGCATTCAGTGTCTCGCTTCTACTTCAGCAACTGTTTACAGGTGGGTGTATATGTTGAAGTCTACCTACCTATTACTGTATTACTTAACGGCGCCTGCTTGCTTTTCACTTTCTACCTACTACTACTGATCAGCCGTAGATATTCCGGAGATTCGTCTATTCACAGCTATATGAGCTATCAGTTCCAACACTATGGGACTCGGTCAAACCCTACTACACAGGTCTCACGTCGTGATCCTCGATGGTGATGATAGGGCCCCAATCTGCGCTGATGGTGCATCCATCTCAGCTGAAAGTGTCTAAAGGTGTGACGTACTTGTAGATGGTTACACAAAGGGGTTGCACAAGTTCCTATGTACCGTACCGATAGGGTCTCCAAGGCAGGTACGATCTCGTTTATGCATCACATGTTAAATACATAACCAACTAACTGCCGGTCACGTCAATACAGCTGGATGGTTCTGGCCAGTACTAATAAAGCGATCGCCACCCAACTAACTCACCGAGACCCTCGCCTGTTTTAAACGGAGTGCTGACCTCATGCCATTCGGGTGCGGACTGGATGGATCGAATGATTGTCATGCCAGCGCCCGAGAGTCCAGAAACAATAACTTAGACATTGTTTCACTGATTCATGAAGCTTTCCCGAGCCCTAATTCTGCGCCATTAATTGGCTTGTAATTGACCCGATTTTTCCTTGTTGAATTAACGTCCCGGTTCGTTGTTCCAACCACGCGACCTGGATTCTCAGGAAGAAGTGCGCCATGGAGCGCCAGTTTCAAGCAATTTCAGATTACTATTCACCCCGTGTTATTGGTCTGGCAATGCCATCCTGATGGTCTCTCACTCCTTCAGGAACACGCCTATGTACTTCATAGCTGCATACACTCTGCTCGTTAAATATTTACTAAGAGAGTCGACGCTAGTCCAGAGATGGCCCTGTCCGGCTAAGGCTAGTGAACTCGTGCCACTGCTCCACCTTTTTAGTCTCGGGAGCCTTAGTGGCAGCTAGCGCGCACGTGTCTCCATATGTAGTCCCTCGCCTATGACTAATAGCATCCTGTATTCCGTAGCGTTCCTACATTTAGGCACCAAGATACCAAAATAACCAACCTGCCAAGCATTCGAAGGCAGACAGATTTCGGGTTCTGATAGGCAGGACCATTTATAGACCGTCAGCGTGCAGAGCGAGGGCGTCGAGGGCACAGGAACTTGCATTTTGTGTGTGTGTGTGCGTGTGTGTGAACCCTTTCGAAGATGACAACTTGTACATGCGCCCCTGATTCGCAACTTGCAACACCTCCCACGCCGAAAATATTGTGAAGCGCCCGGTCTATTTAAATCCGTACCGTTATCGACAATCGATCGACCAGACAGACCAATGAAGGGGAAACGAGTCTCCGCGACTTCAAGCTTTGAATTCCTTGACTATTCCTTCCCAATAAGCCCTCTGCTACCCACCAAGGACGCTGATTTGACCGTCATTCGCAATGCCTTCTGGACGTACTGCGGCCCCCTCATCACCAAGACCGATGACTTACCGGTGAACTACCATGAATGGTCCTCGACCACCCTATCAGATTCTCTGCTCCCGCGGCTCATGCAGTTCTTGGACTTCGTCAACAAGATCCTCCGGGAATATGAGCTCGATCACTACTGGTTAACGATCCGTGCCACCAAGGCGACGAGCGAGTTTGACATGCCGCGATGGCACACCGACGACATGTTCTTCACGGCCCTGGGCGGCGGACTAAGAACAATGCCACGGGAAAATGACAGCAGCCGCCAAGAATGGGACCTGCAGACAGACTGGAAGCTCTGTACAACACTTCTCGGCCCCTCGACCATGTTTATTCCACCCAAACACCAGGCCAAGGCCCGCCAGATCCAGCGACACACGAGGAAGTCAATGTCTAAAGATCATGATTGCACGTCCATCCGTTGCATCGCCTGCGCCGCCGCATCCTCTGCCGTCCAAGAGCGTCTTTCGGCGGCGCTGAAGCCCATGGGCAAGGTACAGGCTACCTCGAACCAATGCGCCTTCTTCCGTATCGGACAGGAGAAGGGCGCTGTACATTCCGAACCATGTATGAGCGGCGGAGATCGAATTTTTGTTAATGTGGTACCGGGTAGGAGGGACGAATTGAAAGAATTAATGACGAAATGGGGTATGAGTTTTCCGCGGTCATGGTGGCTTGCACCGAGTGTTCCCATGGGACGGTGAGGGCGGGTTTACGGAGATAAGCGGCGATATAATGGAGCGATGCATTGGGTAACATCAAGTGCCCCCCCCTTCTACGCGTTTCTTCGACATGCTGATGATGGATTCACAGCGATTCTCAACCCGTTCGACCCTGGCAACGAGCCGTCGCGGTTGATTAATATATTGAATTAATTCTCTGGGTTGTATATAACCAAACAAGCATATAGAAGCGATCTCAAACTGACTATGAGTTGCGATTCCTCTCGGTTTCCTTCTTTTTGGTATGATTCTTGACACATCGTGTGACTTCGATGCCATCCTGCTTCTGGTCATTCACATGCGCGAGACGGGGTGGACAACACGAAAGATAACTTACAGGTATGGCCCTGGGTTCCCAGCTTTCTATAAGCTGACTTTCGTACTCCAGGTCCGGGTTACCTTTTTGCTCGGCGACGTCCGCACTTTTGAAATCCCGTCTTTTCTTCTCGAGAGATGCCCTTACATAGGCAAGATATCGCGGGTTTCCCGGCTTAATCACTAGAAAGTATTTTCGATTAGCAGACGAAGAAAGGGATGGTTACCAAAAACGGAGCTTACCATTGTCTGCGGCTATCACAGTGCCCTCTTGAATCAATTCAAGCTCCTCGCAGGTCTTCAGATCATCCGTATACAGCTCTTTGTGATGATCCAGAAACAACATATCAATGCGATCCTGACGCAACTTATTCAGGGAAGCCGAGCTCGAACCCACGACGATATTGACGATATCGCCTAGGCCCGCCAGCGCGACGAGACTCGTGATGACGGGGGCGAATTGGGGATTCTTCTCCAAGCTGTAATACACATAGCCCCCCTCCTCTCGCAACGCCGACGCAAACGCGATGGCCGAATACCCGACATACCCGCCCAGCTCGACCATGACTTTCGGCTTCCATTTCTTGATCAGATCGATGACGATCTTGGATTTGTGCGCGCCGACGTTCATGAGGTATTTCTGCGTGCGCCCGTACTCGTCGATCGCGTCGAGGATCCCTTGCGGGTTGTCCCTGAGTTTGTCTACATTGGGATGGTTGAGGACGAAGTTCATGAGCTCGACCTCGCGACCGTCGTTCCACTGTAACCTCTCCTGGTTAGAAGCCTGTCAGTCGGCTTTTTCATGGATGGACACTGACGTATACCTCCCCCTGTTCCTTGTACGGTTCGCCTTCGAAGGACTTTCTGCGTACGGGACTCGCCATGGTGGTAATTGTTGCGACACTTCGATGTTAAAGACGACGATGTACGAAATCTTGATGCTGCGAAACAGATGAGGCTCGTTGTTCGACGTTAAGATCCCAATGTGCGGATGAATTGGGCCAAGATATAGAAAGGTCGTCCTTATTGTCGCGATCAATCGGCATTGGACTCTGTATGTCATGCCATCGTCATTGATTGCTCGGTGACTGATCTGCGATGTCAAGATTGTTACGAATAAGAGGGAGTCATGAAACAAATACTGAGCCAGCAGCACAGACCTCGTATTACATATGTAGCCAGTTGTACGGGATACGGATGCTTGCAGCCTGCAGCACGACAACTTGTTCAACAAGGCATGTGGTTACGAACAATCATTGTGACTCTTGGTTTTAGTCAGCCCTCGACTATCAGAATCTATCCGGAGTTTTGCCCGTTTTCAGAGAGAGTTGGGCGGTAGGTAGTTGGCTTGATTGACGACGGATCTTTTCTATCTTTAGCTACCTCTCCAGGAAGTCCTCGCATTCTCAAGCCTGCAGCTTGCATGTTCACCTAAACCTTCTTTAAAAGGACTTGACCTGGTCTGTGCACGACAGCTTCCTTGCCTTAGATAGGGGGGGGGGGGGGGCTAGGACGATACCTTCGACAAACTTCCACCCATCATCATCCACATCATCCAACAACACGCCACCGTTGCCTCAGGAGTCTCATACCTCTATTTTCTTCAGAGGACCAATCCAAGATACTCGAATATCTGGAATCACGACATTGTCACGCGTTACAATCTGATTTCTTGCCATGAGAAACGTCTGAGTCATATTCGGCTGTTATACAGCCAACCAAAGCATGACGACGTCGTGTTTGCTCGGTACGCATTCAGTTTGGCTGCGAGGCAAAGACCAGCCTCCGCCACGTCGTGAAGTCTCGCCAGACCAGCGGGCGACTGTTGCTGATTTGGGCCATCGTCAACACTATGCATGCCCTTTGATACCACAGTCCAACAGATGACTGGTGGTTCGGTTCCATACTGCCTGCTGTCCCTATCCAAATCCCCGAAGGGGGAGCGGGATTAGGTAATGCAGGCAGTTCCCTATACTGTCTGTCGGGTGGGCAACAGCCGGCTTTGTAGGTATTTAAGTATGAGGAGGTATGTATCGACATGATCATTCAAGAGGTCATTTCACATCCCTATATTGAGAGTACTAATAACCCTTACGCTAGTCGCGAGCACACTTCGACCCAGCTATTTTGCCTGTCGAGCTACGTCGTTGTCAGGCCCGTGATTTTTCCTCCCCATTCGACTTCAAACATCATTACGGAGTTGCCACTGTGAGTATTCAACGTCTCGTCAATGTCAAAAGCGCCCTCCGGAGCTGGCTCCCCTGTATATCGATCCTCCCGTTGCCTCATCCGCATCAAGTCACCCAAGCTAGTCATTTTGGTTCTTCATCCAATGGTTGCATCGCGGCCCGCAGTTCTTCATCATAACCGCTGTCAACCACGTCTCTAACCGATGTAAATTCGAAACCTCGATCTCGAAGTTGTAAGGTTGGACTGAATTGACCCACCCGCTGATTGATATTATACTTGACAGTTGAGCTGGATATTTATAGAAATAGGCGTAGATGGAGGAACCCCGGATCAAAGATGTCTTCGATTTCCATGACCACATCATGGTGTCCAATACTCCCAGATCTGTAGGCTGGGCGACTCATGGTTATTCTCGTGCCGTGTCCGTGTGTCATGGACCAGGGCTCCTGGACTAAACTTACGTCTGCCTTCTTTTCCCAAGCTGGGCTCAGTAAGATGCCTTGTATAGGGCCTGACCCCCAAACATTGCTTTGGATGATCAGCATGCTTTGGTCATTTCCCGGCTTCTTCCTGCTAGAAGGGGGAGTCTTGGGCTCTGAGAGGCTCTAGACATTTTTCGGCGATGAGGCAGGCCCGCTGGCTTTGTGGTCTTCGGCGGCTGTTAGAAACAGCTTGGCCTTTGATCGGTGCTTGGACGTAGGTAAGAGGCGCGTTCATCGGGAGTTCAATGACGGCGATATCACACTCTGGCTTGACTCTAGTTGGAAAGGGGTCGAGTAGACCATGATCTGGTCCACAGAACAAGCACCGATGATAGGGGCCCAATCCAAGATGGATAGAAGTACTATCTCTTCGGACATGAAGTTAGCATCGATATTCATCCATTGATATTGTGTTTTTCCCGCAAGCAGCTGAGAATTCTCACCTTCAATGTTTACTCTGTCGCCGCATTCACAGCACTCCATCGCTTCAGACTTAGCAATCAGCCGCTGAACAATCAGTGGGACGCTGTCTTTTCCCATGTGTTGCTGAGAAGGAGTGATGCTTTGTAAGAATGGATTTGGTGATGGGGAGCAGCTGCAGTTGAATATGAGTCGATGGCATAGGTCCCTGCCGGGTAGGGCAAGTGCAGACTCCAGAGCAAGCAGGTACTACCTCCGTACCTTCATCTATGCAGATCGAGATTGCTCATAAAGCGTGGTGATACCTACCTCTACCTGCTGAGTGTACAAGGTCGGGGAAGCTACGGTCTCCATGGACGTCACCGGTGTCGATGCCTGCATGCGCATGTCGCACGCCAGAAGGAAGCAGCGACGCTTGCTAGCTCACGCAGACGGCAGGTTTGACCAAACACCCGGCATCTACGACAGAAATAGAAGGAACTGACAGAGTCTGACACCACAAGCACTTGTTGGTGATCCGTCTTTCTTGCTCCTGCATCCTCCAAGTTCTTGTCTGAACGCCGCCTTGAATGGGTATTTGCATCGACGACAACCAGTCAATCCACGATACTAGGTAGTCTGGACACGTTTTGTGCTTTCACTCTGATTTCCCTCCATTTTCCCTTCATTTTGTTTGAATGATCTCGTTTGAATAAATCTTCGAAAGCTGTGCGTGATCAAGTCCAGACGCCAACGCCAAGACTCCTAGCATCCCTGGATTCGGGAATGCGGCGTCATCCACAGCCCCCTATTTTGGCGTCGTTTTCCATCCCACTTTCTCCTTTCTGGAGGGAGCACCATCGTAGAACTTTGCTACGGACTACTGTTTTCTCTTTTTCCTGCTTCTTCCTCTTCTTCTTCTTTTTCTTTTTGCGATCTTCCCATCTCCCCTGAATAGTGGTAGCCACCACTGACGGCCCGCGATCGATGGCGATACACAGGCACCGATTGTCGCAACCGCCAATCGGTCTGCCGCCAGGACACACACAAGCAAGAAAAAGGTCTCGTCACCAGTTATCACACAGGCAAAGTGTGTGACAGAGACGCCATGGGTAGAAAGACTGGCTGTGTTATGCTTCAGCTAGCCAGCTAGCATAAGTTAACACCTACCTCACTTCACGTCAGTGCCAATGGGTTGATAACTGAGTTCAGTTGACGGGGTTTGACATCCCAGTTGACTAGGCAGGTTAGCTTACGGCCTGCTATATATAGGCGGGCAGGCAAACGTTCATGATTGTCATGACCGCAGAGCCGGAAAAACACAGCAACGCTGACGACGCCGAGATGACAACCACGGGGCCGGTAGGAATTCGGGCGACGCCAGCCGTGAGACGGCACTGGTCTGAATTGTGGAAAGGCGCGCAAGTTTGAGCTTCGGTGATAGCTATGATGCGAACTCATTCTATATTAATCATCATCAGCGTCTAGCACCGCCGTAAATATAGCTATTCTTCGTACAGAAGGGCGTAGCTATGCCCTGTTGGGTCGAGTTTCCGTACGGATCAAGGTTAGTAGTATCCAGGCTCAGCAGCCACGCGAGTCATCTCGAAGCCCTAACGCCGTTATAGCCCCCAACGTCATCGTCACATAATTCTCATCAGTACGGCTAACAAATAGAACGGCGAAGCTGAGGCTGCATCATTGACGATGTAACATCCAGTAGTGGACGTAGCGGTTGTCCCATGCTTGGTGGCGTTCCACGTGCTGATACAACAGGCGACAGGTGTAACTAAGATTTCTCACGTCGACGGCGTTGGCATCCACCAAGTGCGGGATTGAAGCATTTTCAAGTTCTGAACCTACTTTTGACTTTGCTGCTTTCTGTTACGATCGACTGAAACTTCAACTGGCGTCGAGATATTGCCGATTTCTAGTTCTAGTATCTTCTGTAGGCTCCTCGCCGCAGGTTGCCTGGACTAGCATGGTAAGCTCAAGGTTAGCCCCTATTTTCAACCGGAACGGTTCTTGCAAGTTGCAGTAACCATCTATTATTACAGTTTTCTCGGAGGCTTGAGCATAAGGCGAACATCGTGATTCGTGACCGTCGCCATGGGCCGAGTCAGCTCACGAGAGTAGTATCCAGGCCATCTTGAGAGGCGGAGTCCGGGGCCGGACGGGAGGACGTTGTGGCTAATACCTACCAACGTCCGGCGATGCGTTTTTGGTAGCACTGTGCCACTAGAGGTGCAATTCTCCTATTCGGCAGTCGGAAACTGTGTCGTAGCCGAAGGCGACAGTTGAACGGTTTCGCTACTGAATCCATCTAGCCTGTGATGCATATTCGACGGTGACAGGCGAACGAGGCGGAGCCCGTATTCTGGCAAAAATAGACACGAATTCGACAATGTCCAGCTTCCAAGTCACTATTACGCGTTGCCGGTACACTCGAGGGTGAATATATAAGGTGTTGTGTCCACCGTCTCTGGAGTCTCGAAGTTCACCACGCAACATTCTCTCAGCTTCAGCTTCAGCTTCTTCCAGCTTCTTCTCAGCAGCTACGTTCGTATCACTACTCTTCAGATTCAGTCGTTCCAAGGACATCTGTTCCTGACAGCCATTTTTTCAAAGTCTTCTTCATTAACAGTCTTTGGTCGGTCGCCTAATTCAAGATGCGGTACATCAGCTCTGCCCTTGTGCTCCTTTCCGCCGCTCTCTCCCTTGCGGCCCCCACCAGCTCCAACAACACTTTCGTTGCCAGCCTGAACAACACGAGCTCCTTGTTCACCCTCCTCAATGGCACCAGCAACAGCCTTCTTGCCTCGTTGAACAAGACCAACAACTTCATTACGTCCTCCACTGCTGGCAGCTCCGACACGGACCCTTCCTCCTCGGCCTCTATCGAGGTGAACGACTCGTTCTCCCTCAACTTGAACAACACACTCTCGACCACCTTCATCTTCGGCTTTGCTCTTCCTAACCTCATCAAGGTTCACGACATCTCGTCGAACTTCAACGAGTTTACATTTGAGACGGAGACTGTTCGCGCTGGCGTCACTGAGACTTCCACGCTCTACCAGATCCCCATCCCCTTGTTCGCGGCCGGCCACTTCTGCAGCTTGGTGTTCAAGGCCTCGTTCGGCGACATCATTGAGGGTACCGGCCAGATGGACATCTTCAGCAACAACATTGAGAACCTGGCTTTGCTGAACTTCGGCAACTTCCGCAACCAGGAGCTTGCCCGCATCACCTTCGACCCCTTCACCGGCTTCTACGACTTCGACTTTGCGGACGTCACCCCCCTCATTGCCTTCTTCCCTTGCCCCGCCGGCAAGGTCCTTGAGTGGGAGTCGGTCGCCGTCGGTGACTTCGACATCAACATTGTTAGACAGGACTTCTTATTCACCGGCTTTGTGCCCAACGGTCTCAGCATTGCCATCTTCTAAGGAGATGAGTTCCCCTTCGCTGTTTGAAGGGTGGTTGGGTGTACTGCTGATACACCCCTTGTTTTCCTTCACTTTCTCTTATATATCTAATGTACTCGAGCTTTAGATACTACCCACTGCTGTAGATTCCAGTGGAGGCCTCCTCGCTATGTCGCGAGGAAGATAACAGAATATGTATGTATCTTCACTGCTTTTTCATGTCGACAACATTCCTTAGATAATCCTATTGGCTACATAATCAAACCACATTCACGCTCCTTTTATAAAAGATCTGCCTTCATGAGAATCGATGCTACCGCTAGTACCTCATCTGAGATCGTCTTCCCCTGGTGATCCTCCTCCCTTCCCTTCGTGTGAGATCATCCGAGATTCCAGGGGAAGGATTTTGGCGGGTTCTCAATAGCCAATGATCTTGAATACAACTTGTTGGAGAAAACTGGATTGTCAGACACTCGAGTCCAGGGGTGTTCGCTACGGTTAGAAGGTTTATCTTGGCTAGGATGGCCTGTCGCAAATTTCATCTGGTATTTCTCTCATGGCCGTTATGAAAAGCTGCATCAAGTGGCTGGCTGACATGTTACAGTATTTCGAGGGGCTGCGTCGATGACCTTCGTGACACGATCATCATGACGGCATGTACTCTGAAGAAGCAAGATGGGCATCATAACCCCTAGGCTAGGCGGCCAATACGAGCTCGGCATGCTCTTTCCTTCGATCAGTTGGGAATCCTCATCCTCGGGGTGCTTGGCATTTGCCTTTATTCTACACTCGCTCTCTATCTGATTAATTGACGAAAAGTTGTTCTGCGTTCAGGGCACATCATCAGCATGTCGGACCTCAAAGCGACGGTCAGCGAGACGGAGACCGGCTTCCACGTCGAGGGCTACGAGAAGATCGAGTACGACTTCGCCTTCGTGGATGGCGTCTTTGACGTGGCGAATCCGCAGCTCGCGAACTGCTATAAGAAATGGGGCCGGGTCCTTGCTGTCACGGATAAGAATGTGTATGCGATGTATGGCGAGAAGATGAAGCGGTACTTCGCTCACTTCGTGCTGGATTTAAAGGTGCATCAGACGTCGATTGGGGAGAAGGCGAAGACTGTCGAGACGTTTTTGAGGATTTGTGATTCCATGACCGAGTTTGGGATTATTCGGAAGGTAAGGCCCTTTGGTGTTGCTTGCATCGATGGATGGATGGGGACTAATGGATACGACAGGAGCCTGTACTCGTTGTTGGGGGAGGACTTGTCACTGATGTAGCTGGGTGAGTTTATCGACTGTCTAACTTGAGCATACGAGTTTACATTGATCATCACCAGATTCGCATGTGCAGCCTACCGTCGCAGCACGAACTTCATCCGCGTCCCGACAACCGTCATCGGACTCATCGACGCAAGCGTCAGCATCAAGGTAGCCGTGAACTACGGACGCTACAAGAATCGGCTGGGCGCATATCACGCCCCCTTACATACATTCCTCGACTTCGGATTTCTCCGAACTCTGCCTATCTCTCAGGTCCGCAATGGCTTTGCGGAGCTGATCAAGATTTCGTCGTGTGCGCATTTGGATGTGTTTCACCTCCTCGATGAGTTCTGTGAGCCGTTGATTCAGACGAAGTTTGGGCGTGAGGAGGGATCTCCGGAGGAAGTTCGGCGGGCTGCTGATATTGTATGTTGCCCCTTTACATGGGAACGTTGGTAGGTTATTGACATGCGTCAGATCAACCGCGAAGGCATCCTCGAAATGCTAAAGCTCGAAACCCCCAATCTTCACGAAATCGGTCTAGATCGAGTCATCGCCTACGGCCACACGCAAGTCTACAATGCCCATCACCCCTTTACAACTACCATTCTAACCTATACACACACAGCTGGTCCCCCCTCCACGAACTCGTCCCCGAAACCCCCCTCCGCCACGGCCACGCCATCTCCATCGACATGGCCTTCTCGGCAACCCTCGCGAATCAACGCGGTCTCCTCTCCAACGAGGAACACCACCGTCTCCTAACCCTCTTCTCACGAGCCGGTCTTTCCATCGACCACGCCCAATTTGACGAGTCTGTCCTTGAAAGGGGTACCACAGCCATCCTCAAGACGCGCGATGGCCTTCTCCGTCTCGCTGTCCCGAGTCCCCTGGGCGCATGCACCTTCATCAATGACGCCTCCCCACAAGAACTCAAAGACGCACTGTGCAAACATAAGGCGCTCGCGAAGACGTACCCTCGCGAAGGCGCCGGGATAGAGGCGTATGTGGATTGTAGCGATACGGGATATGAGGATCTGGCTGCGGAGAATAACGGCATCATGTCTACGTTGAATGGGCAGCAAGATGGGACACTACTGGAGAAGAGCAAGGCTGCGCTGAAGGGGCTTGTTAGTGTTGGTAGCAGCGGTGGTACTAATGGACATGAGGGGGAGAAGAAGCGGAGGCGTGTTAATAGTTTGTTAGATGGAATTCGGGCGCAGGCGTAGGTAGTCGCATGGAGAGACGCTGGTTGGAGGTATGTAGTTAGTATGTCTGTTTTGTTTGTGAGCGGATATGTGCAGCGAACACGATTTCGTTATGCCTCGTTGCTTTACCTATTCTACCTCTTGAGTCGATCCTCGGTTCTTCCGTCTATGGATAGCCCCTTCGAGTATACGAAGGATGGACACGATTTCCTTAGGCTTGTGCTCGTCGCTTTAGCTCTTCAACTCCTTGAATCCCTGCTCGGTTTGTTTTCGCCTGGGGCTATCTAATACGATGAACCATAATAACGACTCAAGAGCGAGCAAGCCCTACTACCCTCATGCCAGGGGGTAAATGGCTCGACTTCCACGTGTACTCAGGGTACAAAAGCTATTGTAAGATCAATCAACACGATCTTCGCCTGTTACGATGCAAGGCACCGGCTCTTCAATTGCCGACAATCTCGCGAAAAGGGGCAGAGAGTCTAACTCCCATAGAGCAGAACCGGATTGATGCTTCACACCCATCCACATAAAGTTGATGACTGCATTGCTTCGGGAAGATCCTAGTTTTCCCAGCATCGGGGTTTGACCTTGTAGGGATTTGAGATGACAAAAGGGGGCGTCGACAGGTTCGTATTCAGCCGAAGTTTAATGCAGCGTGGTGCCTAAGGCCTTACTGATGGAATCCGAATGAACTGCCGAGAAGGGAGATGCGAGAGGAGATAAAAAGGAGATGTCGTGAAGCCGGCGGAGATGATGTGTTGTCAACGTAGTCAACTCATAAACTTGAGTTCTCACGGCCGTTGCCGTAGATACTGGTTGAAGTCAGTTGTTTTCGTATTTCTGGTGTCCGCGCCCTCGTATTCTCATTCGCGTACCCACTTCCTACGCATATTCCAATGGCGTCTGTCCACAGTGACGCCACCCGGTGTGTTAGTCTGGTGTTCCTGAGCCTCCTATTCCTCCCGATATCAGTGGCTGTCCTCTTCCTCTCCACGCTCCGTCAGTATGTCAAGCCGGGACATCAATTGCCCACACGAGACGGCTCCTCGCGCCGCACAGTCCTAGTGACCGGGGTGGGTATGGCCAAAGGGTTGACACTAGCGCGCGCGTTCTACCTGTCCGGCCATCGCGTCATAGGCGCCGACTTCGAGGACTCTTGCATCATTCCCTGTTCTGGCCGCTTTTCAAAAAGCCTGTCGTCTTTCCGTCGATTACCGTCGCTGGACGGCCCGGACCACACGAAGGAGAAGGGGGGCTACTACTCAGACCTCCTGGTACAGATTGTCAGAGATGAGGGTGTCGATCTCTGGGTGTCATGCTCAGGGGTCGCCAGTGCCGTGGAGGATGCGCAGGCTAAGGAGGCTATTGAGGAGCATACCTCGTGCAAATGCGTGCAGTTTGACGTTGCGACTACGTCAACGCTGCATGTGAAGAACTCGTTTATGCGCGCTTGTACGGAACGAGGCCTCCCCGTCCCGGAGACGCATGATGTCACATCCCACGACGATGTCTATCGGTTACTGTCGACGCAGAAACGGTCGGCTCCAGACAGGAAGTACATCCTGAAGCCCGTCGGGGTCAACGACATCAACAGGGATGACATGCTGCCCCTGCCCCTTTCTTCTGAACCCATGACCAGAGACCATGTCTCTCAACTGCCCATATCACCCGCCAAGCCGTGGATCTTACAGCAGTATATCCCAGGAGACGAAGAGTACTGTACGCACGCCCTCGTCGTGCGCGGACAGTTGAAATGTTTCGTAGTGTGCCCGAGTTCAGAGCTGCTGATGCACTACTCACCACTCCCCCGGAGTGACGCGCGCTGGCGTGCCTTACATGAGTTTACTCTCAAATTCCTGGAGCGCTGGGAGAACGCAAAGACCATGACGGGGCACCTGAGTTTCGACTTCAAGATCGACCCGGAACTCCGTGTCTATGCCATTGAGTGCAATCCTCGTGCACACACCGCCGTGGTTCTGTTTGCGCAGCAGGGCGCAGAGATGAAGAATATGGTCCGGGCATACCTGTCTGTCATTGAGCGTCCCAAGAAGTCAAGCGGCAAGGAGGCTCTCGTAGTAGCGCCGGATACAGCTCGTCCTCGTTATTGGATCGGGAACGATCTGGTAACCATGATCTTCCATCCTCTTCAGCGACTATTCACGAGGACTACTAGTTTTCGCCGCTGTCTGCTATCAATCTTGACCTTCCTAGAACATCTACTCACCTGGAAAGAAGGCAGCTTCGAAGTCTGGGATCCTCTGCCGGCTTTCGTTTTGTATCATGTGTACTTGCCACTAACCATACTGTCAGCTTGGTGGCGCGGGCGCCGTTGGAGCAGGATCAACGTGAGTACCACCAAGGTATTTGTTTTCTGAGATCCCATGACAGTTTTTAGTGTATCCGTAGCACATCCTGTATATCATCTTACATATAGTCTCAAATCCAGTCTCGTTCGGGTTCGCGTGGATGATCACCGACTAACTATGACACCAAAGTCTCCTCGCGCAGTAGCGTTGCCGCTCACCAACTAGGGGAGCCGGTATCTTGTCTGTTTGCGTCTTAGGTATGTAGTCAATGACCTCATGATGCATCGCCCGGGTCGAGATCACGTCTTTGAAGGCTAGGTAGTATGACGACGACCAGACTTGTCACAAGCTCATTATGTACGCCCACCTCAGACGCGATCACCGCAACGCAGCGAAACATACCGACCAATGTCGTTGCCTCAAAGCCATCATGAGTGAAGCAAAGCCCAATTACTTCACGTGTACCCTGGGCGAGGCAGCAATTCTGAGGAAACAGGATAGAATTTCAGCCCATTCTTTCGGCACGGTACTGGAGTTGATCGACGGACAGGCAAAATACTGTCCCGAATCGCTGGCTCTTGGATTTGCGAACCCACGACGAGTTGAGAAGCAGTCAATACGGCAAAGTATATCTTCCGTAGTCAGTATTGTATCGGGCTTCCAGTAACTGACGTTGACAGCTAGAACCAGAACTCGTCAACTTTTCTGAGCTGGACCGGTTGTCGCGAAGCGCTGCAACAAAGTTGAAACAGGCTCTTGTGGCAACAGAAAGCAACCTGTTCCCGACCACTGTGGGCTTGTTCTGTTATAGTAGCCTTGATCTTGTTCTTTCATGGCTGGGTCTGCTCCGGCTAGGAAGTGCTGCATTCTTCTTTGCGTAAGAGCCATGATCTACTTTTCATGATGAATGCTGACCACTATGTAGTCCGCAATTGGAAGTCCATGCCATTGAGCATCTCTGCTCAGAGGCTCACGTCCAGGTAATCCTCGTCGATAAGGGCCACACAGACCAGTTGTTGCAAATCCGGCAGGATATAAGTGTTGTCGAAATACCAGACTATTATGAGAGATTGGCACCGGAGTCCAACATTCCAGGCGTGAGAATAAAGGGAAATTCGCCATCGGAAACTGGATTTCTCGGGCACACTTCCGGCACCTCATCTGGCTTACCAAAGGTTATCTTCCAAACAGAATGGGGGGCCGTAGGTTGTCTGCCAGTGTTCACCGACCCCTATCCGAGGGCTACTTTCACAACAACACCGCTATACCACGGCGGCCTCGCGGACGCACTCCGTGCATGGACTAGTGGGGCTCTGATATGGTTCTTTCCCGAAGGTGTAATCCCAGTAACAGGCAACAACATCAGACAAGCGGTGAACTTTGCCCGCAAGATGAGCGGAACGACCCGTGTCGAGTATTTCTCCTCCGTACCCTATGTGTTACAGATGTTAGCCGAGGTTGAAGAGAACGCTGGCGTCAAGATGTTGGAGTCGATGGAGCTCGTCGGGGTAGGAGGCGCTCCCTTATCCCCTATCGTTGGCGACAAACTCATAGACTCAGGTGTCAAGCTCTTTTCACGTATGGGCAGTACCGAGTGCGGATTTCTGATGTCTTCTCACCGCGACTATGCCAAAGACAGAGAATGGCAGTATCTGAGAGCAGTCGACAACTCTGAGTTCCTAGCATTCGAGTCTCAAGAAGAAGGGTTGTCAGAGCTAGTCGTGAAGCAGAGATGGCCGCTTCGACTGATGACAAATCGCGAGGATGGATCCTATGCGACGGCGGACTTATTTGAGTCACACCCTGAGGCTCCAAACGCTTGGCGGTATCATGGCCGAGGTGATACGCTTATAGTACTTGCTAATGGCAAGAAGTTCGACCCGTCGCCTATGGAAGATGAGATTCTGTCTTCTATCAAGATGGTACAAGAAGTGCTTGTGTTTGGAAGAGGCAAAGACTACGCCGGAGCGCTACTGTTCGTTGACCAGCAGGATCTGTCCGATGACGAGTGTCTTGAGAACATATGGCCAGATGTCCAGAGACTGAATCGCATGTCATCACGGCATGCCCGGATAGCACGGCCAAACATAGTCATACTCCAGGTGGGGGAAAAGGAGAAAAAAATTGCCAAGAAGTAATAAGGGGACCATCCTTCGACACCAAGCCGAAACTCAGTACGCCGATGCCATCGAACAAGCCTACAGTAGCTCGGGAATGATGCAGCAAAAGCACTGTGTATCGGATAACGAACTCGTAGCGTTCATCTCCGAGCAATTCGAAGTAGTATTAGGTCGTCAGATTAAGCCCGAACAAGACGTTTACGAGCAAGGCGTTGATTCGATCGCCTGTGCGCAGATTGTGCAGCGCATACAGGCGACCCTGTTGCCACCAAACGCCGATATACTACCTCGCAATGTAATATACGATAATGGCAGCCTCCTGGAACTGGCAATGACTCTAAAGCGACTCCGTCAGGGAGGAAGCTGTTTACCTTGCGGTCGTGGGGAGGAAGCGTTTGGACACATGCAACGCCTTGTCGACATAAACGCCGGAGTAAGGGTAACTCAAAGCACCGGGGTAAAGAAGCCAGGTAGGGTCGTGGTCTTAACCGGAGCAACAGGAGCGCTCGGCGTCCATATTCTACATCAGCTCATCGATGATTTGCGTATAACTACCGTGTACTGTCTCGTGCGCGGAAGATCGCCTCTCGCAGCAAAGAGAAGCTTAGTTGAAGTCCTGATAAAATGGCGGCTGCGTGGTGAGAAAGAGCTGGAGTATTCCGAGGCATTCAATGAGAAAGTCGTCTGCTTGCTATACGATTTGTCGGCCTCCAATCTTGGTCTATCAGACACAGATCGGTCATGCCTCGTTCACGAAGCAACTCACATCGTCCACTCAGCTTGGACAGTCAACTTCAATCTGGAGCTTAGATCATTCGAAAGGCTCCTTGCGAGTACACGAAGCCTGATAGAGGTAGCATGCGCCAGTGGCGCCAGATTCTACTTCATCAGCTCGGCCGCAGCAGTTAGCAACTCCAATTCTAGGTCAGTACCGGAGAGGATTTCATCGGAACCCAGAGATGCGTCATCCTTAGGATACTCGCGATCCAAGTGGGTAGCGGAACAGATATGCGCTCTCGCACATTCTCAAATGACTGAAGCGAACGACGGAACACGGCCGTCTGAGCAACCGCCTACCATCTCCATCATCCGTGCTGGGCAGCTCTGTGGCAACCAATCCGGTGTCTGGAATGTGAAGGAAGCATATCCGTTGTTGCTCTCAACAGTTAAGCTCACGTCATGTCTCCCTGACCTCCCAGGAGAGTTTCTCAACTGGTTACCCGTTGACAAGGCCGCAAAGGCGGTGATCGAGATTGCTCTTCTTCGTGGTAGCGAACAGACAACGGCATCTCAGGGGCACTCGGAGATTCCTGTGTACCACGTGGTCAATCCACACAAGTCGCCTTCATGGCAGCAAATGCTTGAATGGGTTTTGAATGAGCCAGGGACCGTCCCGTTTGAGATTGTTCCCGCGTCGGCATGGGTGAAACGCCTTGAAGAAGCGCTTGCGGCCGACGCAGAAGCGAAATATCGATGCCAGGCGCTCATAGGGCGGTGGAAGCAGCAGTACCTGCTCGATGAAACCCCAGCGAAAACCAGGTTGGGTACCGAAGAAACCCCCCAATTCGAAGTGGGCGTTACACGGCAGATGTCGCCGTCGGTTCGTGACCTGCAGCCATTAGAGCGTCAGGATGTCGTCCGCATGTGGAATTGGATACAGCAAAATTGCTGAGGGCGTCTACGAGTAAGGATGAGCTTGAAGCTTGGCTTCTTGAGGGGTTTCGGGCTGAGCCTTCCGGCTGAAGAAGCTCTCGCTACCAATAAACTCTACCCGTGAACTCTACCCGTGAGTGCCTTCCTGGCGGAGAGCTCAAGGAAGGAACGCCTACTCGCCCGGCCTAATAGCGTCACACGCTCATCGTGAGGGGGTGTCGCTGCCGCGTGATCCCAACACTGCATGCTGAACTTTCAGTGGTTGAAGCGCTATCATTAGGTGCTTCTGTAGCGTGGTTATAGTGGATGCACGTTAATGCACATAATGCCCACTAACCGTGAGGGGAAGGTTGATTTGCGCTGATAGCGTGCATTAGGGATCGAACAGGTATACCTTTGGTATATCTCTGCTGTAGGCTCATATAAATCTACGTTTGGGATACCTGCTGATAGTCAGAAGATCATTCCCTCAAGATCCTCTTGGGAATTCTCAGATTTTCTCTCATCATCTATGTTGCCTACATCAGTTAGATCCGACCACGAATTATTGTCATATTCTAGAACAATACGACCTCCAAATATGCCGTGCTCGTACGGACCACGGAATAAGACAAGCAAAAGAAGCAGTTCCCGCTGTGAGATGTGGTTCTTCCGTAAAAGTACCAAGGTGTGAGCAAATACGGAATTCTTCAATGACCATCAGGTGGCATAATCGGCGAAGCAGCGAATAGTAGCGTACGGCTATCCGGTGAGGGCAGTGAACCTAGTGGCTATAGCGAATCCTGATATGCATGACAGTCGAGTTCGTCAACCGAAGCTCTATCAAAGTCTCCAGCCGCCGCTCTTCGCTAACACCTGATTCGTACCTACATATGTACGTACCTTGGTATTCCATGCCGCGTCCATCTCGCCTTGCATCGCATTGCGTGATTTCCAGGATGAGCCCCATCACGAAACCCAAGAAACGAACCCGAGGAGATCACGTGGCCCGAGCCATGGAATGGTTGTGGTTGTTTAACAGAACCCAACAAAACGCTCGCGGTGGAGTTTGGTAACCCGTACGGAATAGCCTGAGCTCTCACTTTCGATGAGACATGAGACACCGCTCATCAGGCACTTTTTCGATCTGGAGGTGTTGATGGCTTGCCGCCGCATTTCAGTGGCCAACCCTTCCCTTCCGATGGCACGACTGGCTGAAACTCGATCATCATAACGGTCAACCCAGACATGGCCTTCCGTAGGTCGTTGGATTTGACCAACAACAACAGGCCTGGTATTCGTAACAACAACAATAGGGAGTAAATACCTACGAATAGGTATTTACATTCCCCACAGTGTCATTCATCCCTTGCCTGTACGAGTACCTACCAATTCAGCCAGTGACCATCCATTCGGATCCGAGAATCGCCTGGAATCCAATTCAGCCGAGAGCTGCAGATGACCTTTCGTGAATCGTAGGCAGGTACTGCAATTATTCCGGGGGTACGGATTACAACCGGTATAAAGTAGTACTCGTAGTTGCCTGTAGTCCGTAGTTGCCTGCCTAGTATTTCGTAGTAGTAATGGCAATATCAGCGCCCTCAACATGAGGCTTGTTGGCGAGTCAAGGCACATGTGGTACTACTCATGAAGGATTCCTATTGCTTATGCTTTAAATGGCCGGATTCCATGCTCAATCAAACACGCGAATGCAGTCACCCGGGTTGCTTTTCCGTCCTGCACTCGAACCGACTTTGCGGGACATCATCGGCATGAGTCGACTTCGCTTGGTATGGTAGGTATGTATGTACAAGTACTTCTCGCGGATGCCGATACCTACCTAACAGTCAGGCATATTCACAGTCTTGTTATTACGAGTAACAACAACTGAGAGTGACTCGGTTAAAGTCAGCATCGGTCCAACAGTGAACACATACATACCTGGCTGGCTGTGTTATTAATTCGCCTCATACGCAGAATGATAATAACTGCTTCTTGAACCTGATTCACTCGCCCTACCAGTCAACGAACCCTACCACACACACACGAAGAAGGCCGATGACGTGCGCTGTGTGCCGCTTCTTCGTACCAGGACGTGCAGCTGCCGGGTTGAAGTTTCTTGTCGAAGCTCGTACGAAAGCAGTTCGTAACGAGGCGACTTGGCTGTCATTTTTGAAGGTCCTTTCTGTTTCATATTTATTGTGTCTCGAAACTCCGTGGTTTCAAAAAAGCAAATGCGGTGGTTCAAGCCTCATAAAACCTGATTACCGAGCACCGTGCTAGGGCGACTGTGTTGATAACTTGATACGGATTGCTTTACGGGCTGCCCTCGCGGCCGCTCACTTCGTCACTAGGGCTGCCCCTTTCCTTTGTTTCGCCCATCTCGGAAACCAGAGATACACTAATCTAACAGTCTGCGCGCTCATTGGGCAGCCAATGGGGTGTGGTTGGGCCTTCCCAAAATTTCGCGCTTGGATTGGTTCCAACTCCTCATTGGCCCTGCATTAGCGCTTCCGACGCCCAGGTAGCTTTGCTGAACTAGGCTTAGCCGACACCGGTGTATATTTAGGTATGATGTACTTCTACCTGCAGCAGAGCCGGAGGGACTTCCCCTTTCGTGCGTCGAGCACGGTTCTCATGCGACGCTAGACGCATTAGTGAAGTCGCGAGAGGACAGGTGGTTGGTAGCCGGGACCTGTCGGCCCTCGCTGCAGGCGTCAGGGCTGGCCGGTTACCGCGGTAACCTCGCCATTCAATAATGGGCAATGTAAGATGGCGGGGCCGGCCGAGGTACTGTGTACCTAGCCCGTACGCTCGGCAGGCTGGCCGCTACCAGCACAGTGGAGTGGAGGTAGCAGCAGCTCCTGCACAGTAGCGCATCTTAGGTACATGCACTACGCAGCTAGCGCCACCTGCCTACTGCGTACCAGCCTAGGCAGGCATGCAGTTAGCGCATAACTCCCTACAGCTTAGCACTTGCTTAGGTGCCTACCTCAATTTATGGGAAATATAGTGCTCGTTTGTACGGCAGACTTGGAGCGCATCCCTGCCTTCAGACGAGAAAACCTGCACCTGCACGCTGGAGGTTGGCCCGGCCGATGTACGACGTCTTTTCCCTCATTCACGCTGCAGCAGCCGCTCCGCCATCACCTCCAGTCACAACCCAACTCACCGGCAGGTCACGCTACTTCGTACATCCTACATCCACCACCATCTGACCTGTCAATCACGGTCATTCGCTCCCTCTGTATTTACTTGCATACTAACCTACCTACCTACTTGTACATTCTTTCCTTGCTCCCCCTCTACCGTCACAGTGCAGGCAATTGTCCCCCAGATCGGGCTTCTGCGCTTCCATCAGAGACATCAACATTGACTCTCTGCGCACAACGCAGCACCTCAGCTCGTCCTCCACGTTCCTTACTTCGTCCTTAGCTACCTACCCATTCCTGCTCCGAGCAACAAGACTTGGACCCGGCTCGACGCTCCCTTATTAGTGTGTGGTACTATTGTGTGTAGTCAGCCATCGCTCTGGCCGTCTAGTTGCCATCCTTCCGGCCTCCCTCCCTTCCAAACCCTTCTTCTTTCGAAGCTCACAGACCATCCGAGTTCTTCACCCCCCCTTAGATCTCTTGTCCCGATCCCCCAAGAAGCATCAGCGAGTCTGACGCATTCTCTACGCGGGTTCGAGCCAACGAGAAAATAAACGCTCCCCGTCGCCTTGCCAGCCTGGTCATGACCTTCGTCTTTTCCGGTTAAGACTAGGTTCGAAGACGACGGCCCCGACGAGCCGTTTGGACAACACTTCGAATCTAGTCCTTTCGTAACGATTCCTGACTGGTGTGCAGCTGATTCGCAGCCTCAATCTCATCCTACGGCTGGTGCCGTCTGGGCCTGTGCGGTTCCTGCACAAAGTGATATTTTGCCGTCAATCAGCACGCGAGAATTACATACGGCCACGGCCACGACCACGATAACAATGGCACCATCACTCCATTCGCATTCGTCCTTTACGCGGCCGCGTACCAGTGAGCGCGAGGCCCGCCCGAGTGGCCTGGATCAGATCGATAACAGCGTCGCGATCCCCAGCCGAAGCTCCTCTCTACATTCTCGCATTACCCAGCCGATCGCCGGTACTCTCAATGGCAAGCCACAACAACGAACCCCGAAGACGCTCACCCATGCCTACATGGTATGCGGTGTCGGCCGTGAGCCGTCGCAATGGGTAAAAGCGCCAGCCCCATCTCAGGGTAAGATCGGCCACATGAAAGGCGCTGTCGGCCAATTCTGGCTGCCAGAGATTCTCGGTAGCAGCCCCCGGTTGGAACAGGACAATGACATTGCCAGAGCTCTTCATGCAGCAATGCGCGTATGTGAAATACCCAGCTCATACACCCAGGGACCCCACTCTTTGTTTGTGATGTTAACGTGTCTGCAGGCCTGCTTCCCTCATGATGTTGAAATTTGCACCGGTCGTAGCCAGCCTCACTGTGTCCACCACGCATTTGTCTTACAGCAGGATTCGTCACACACACTCTATGGAATTTCCTTGCGCGTATGGTCGCGCGCCGACGAGAAACGAGCGGAGACGATTCGAGATCTGCGAAAGCGCACCGAGGCTGACTTCTATGATAACCCCGACGAGACATACTGGATCCCGTACTGCTTGTCTTTCCTGTCACGATATCCGATCTATGACCTTCTCGGAGACTACCTTCGAGGCATGTGGATTCATTGGAACAAGGCGACCAATCTTTTCCATGCCGAGGAGGTGTCTAGAATACTCAGTTTCCCGGCACCTCGGCTTAACGACTTGGTTCGCATCGACATGAAGGACTACGCCCTCTGCTATCAGTTCCCGTCGTCGCCCACTGGCTTTCAGAACTTTGCCATGTGGCCGCTCTGGTGTTGTTTGTCGATTCCTAACATTGTGGGTGTAGTTGAGGCGGCAATGTCCCCTACGCGACGAATCATTTTTGTCAGTCATTATCCTGCGATGCTGACCGTAGCCGCTGAAACCATTCGATTCTGTGTCCGAGTTTACGAGTGGAGTGGTCTGTATGTGCCGGTTGTGCATGCTCGTCATGCGAAAGATCTGGTCCAGGAGCCTGGACCGTATATCCTTGGTATTACCGCCGAGTGCCGAACGCTTTTCACCGCGCCCACCGATGCCCTCGTCGTTGATCTCGATCGCAACTTTGTCCTGACATCAAGCCCGCCAACCGCACTCAGCACTGGTCAACGCAATAAGTTTGTGGCCCGACTTACTCAGGCCCTGAATGGCGATGTGACTCCGTCTGGTGTTCCGCACCACCTTCGATCTGCTTATGGAGGAGGAAAGCTTGTTCCCGCCGGCCAGATTTTTGTCATGCGTGGTGAGGTTGAGTCGATTCAGGACCCTGAGTGGTGGAACCAAGACTCAATCATGTCCGTCATGGATCGTGTTTGCGAAAAGATGGTAGGGCTTCTATATCTATTCATGACGCTTTAGTTTCGTGCTAACATATGCCCAGGGACGTAACAGCGGGCTCAAGGCGGTTTTCGGGGGTTCTGTAAAGAAGCCCCTGATGACGAAGGTGTCTATGAGACACCTGAATGAAATCGTCCGAGAGAGAAACCAGTACTCGCGGGATGCTATGGAAGCATGGCAAGACTTTATCAACCTGAAGGGTCGCATGGATACGGAACTAGCTAAGGTTACTAAGAGGAACAATTATCTAGTCGAAGAGCTCGAGAGCTGGAAACAACAGGTTCGTGTTGGAGCTGACATTCGTTGCTTACCATTTGCTGACTCGTCCCCCCGCAGTTCCTCAAATTCCAGTCATTCGCCGAGCAGCTCACCAAAGAGACGCAAGATCTCAAGATTAAGATTGAGACGCATAAGCGCGAGAACCGGCGGTTGCTTGGGCTGGTCGATCAACAGAAGGATGATAACGCTCGTCTTGCTGTTCGTTTGGGCGGCACCGAGAAGCAACGTGATGATGCTTTGGAGGCGCTCGTGCTGCAGCAAGAGATTGCGGAGGAGCTCGAGCGGGAGCGTAAGCGCAACAAGAAGGAGTTGGCTGCGCTGCAGCAGACTAATGCTACCATGGTCCGTCAGCGAGACGAGGCACGCCGCGTTGTCCTGCATCTACGCAGCCTGATTGGAGGACAATCTCATCACATGGAGCATTTGGTGCAGTCGCTCACGACGCCCGATGACATGATGAGCGAGCTTCGGGAAGGCTTCTTGGAAGACGAGGAGGAGGAGGAGTTCGACTCCAACGGTAAGTACTTACCTCTCTCTATGTCCGATGGCAAACACTCATTTTTTTTCTCAGGTCGTCTTCGCACTCCCAGCCTTACCCACGATAGGCGCATTTCCGCCGCCAGCTTCAAGGATGTTGCAGACCGTCATCTCAAGGATAAGACAGATGCCATTGCTCACATTATTAGAAATATTGCTGAGCAGTGCCAGGCTGCCGTAGAGGGTCTGCAGCTCGCTCACGATGCTGAAAGTGAGCGGCCTAGAGCGTCTCGCCGGATCAGCACGCTCTCGGTTGCCCCGAGCGAGGACGGGCATGAGACCGTCACTTCCGACGTTGGAGAGGACGCCCTGCTCCACCCATCGGGGCGATTCTCCAGCATTCCCCCCACTCCGGATTTGATCCCCAACCGTAGCAGCACATCGATGTCATATGCGTCGACCATGACCACGCCAGAAAGGTCAAGCCTGCAATACGGTAGCATCTCGAGCGAGATCCCAACGAAGATCGTCGAGGACGACGAGGACGACCTAGCTAGTCGAAGCGAGAGTGAGGTCATTCCTCAGGAACATGGCCTCCTTGGTAAGCACAGCTTGCTTCATCGAGCTTCTGGTGGCCGTATTAGCGCCTATGGTAGCACTCGATAGACGTGGTTGGGCGCGACCGCTGGGATGATGGAGTCTTTGTTCGGGATGGATATCGAGATTATACCTACCACGGCTCTGATGAGCCCTTTATAGGGGCCTGCTCGCGATCCGTTTCTGCTGTATATTGGACGCATTGTACGTTGTGATGCTGACATAGCTTGCAAGTTGGCCACCTGGTGCTGTTCCGACTTGACTAGTGACATCTTTACTTTGTCTGCTGTTCTTTGCCAACACCGCCTTGGCTCTATGACTTAATTTTTCTGTCCTCTGATGGTAGCGACGTGGTACGGCAGTCAGATCGGATCCCTAGAGGACCTGAGAAACGGTCTGCGGGAGAAATTTAGGCAGCATTTGGGCATTTGCAGAGATCAAGTCCCCCCATTCGCCGCTTTTCCTGCAATACTACGGCATGCTGCTTTGCTCTTCTAGCTTCGAAATACTACATGGTATTTGTTTACCTAGATTACACCACTTTATTATTCTTTTTTTCGATTCGCGTGACCTAGATTCTTGACCAGTTAATTAATTATCAGTAAATTTGAAGCAATTCCATTCGAGTTCGACTGCTTTGACTTGGCATCTGGTGACCCCCTTTCCACAGTGAGAGAGAGAACTTGCCAACTCGTTGGTACAACTCTAGACAGTAGAGCGAATCAGACACGCCGACAAGTGTATGGACTTCCTTAGAGCTCTCTCTTTCTACGGTATCGTGCTTCTCGTGATGTTCGCTGCCATCTGTTCGATTACGCTTCTCGGCGTATCTCGCAGCGACGCTGACGTTCGGGTCCCTGGCTGAAAACCGGGGTAGCGTCCGCATCCCAACGCGTTCGTCTCTTTAACCAACCTGTGAACTCCCGCGTGACCAAGCAGAATCCACCGCCTTTTCAGAGACACGCAGGTCCGTGAATAATGAACAAAGCAGGCTGGGAACCCGAACAATGGCACTTGTTCAGACGACATGAATGCCCGCGTTCCCTTTCGAAACCCACGGTCCCACTTCAAAGGGGCTTATTCAAGTTGAATAAAGAAGGTGAGCACATAAAAAAAAAAATCCTTCGAGGTCTAATGGGGCCCTCCCGAAAGAAACCCCGTCACCGCCTAGGGATATAAATAAGATAAATGCCGCCCGCGTAGGCGCTGGTTTAAACGGGCAAACAGGGAAATTAAATGAGCGAGAAAAAAAAAAATCCTCGGCAGATCCTACAGACCCTTTTTTCGTCTCTGTCAGATTTCCCTAGAGAAGGAAATCAGAAAAAACGAGCAAACAAGGGCCCGAAACAACAGACCAGAAACAAACGAAACCAAAAACCTGAAATAAGGAGGCATAAAAAACAAAAAAAACAAAAAGGTCCTTGACCATGTCCAATAGCATTGATAACATTGATACTTACCTTGGCGAGCGCAAGAGCAAAGCAGTCACCGCCCTCCGGACGCACCTCCGCCTCCGCACCGACGGCGACGTCGCCGCCCTGCTCGTCGCCCACCCGCTGCGCGAGGCCTTCCGCATCTACCGCAACCGCTGCCTCGTGCCCACCGCGGCCAAGAACAAGCTGCCCGACTGGAAGGACGTCGACGACTACCTCTACGAGCTGGAGCTGTCCGCCGAGTTCCGCCAGTTCGCCATCGGCAGCAACATCACGCGGTCCGCGGCCGACGCGCTGCTGGCCTACGTCTCGAAACTGGGTATCGAGAGGCCCTATGAGCTGAAGCCGCATGTGGCGGGCTTTGTGCTGCGCATCACGGCGTTTTGGGATTCGAGGCAGGGTGCGAGGTTCGATGTCCCGCGCCCCGTGACGGATGGGGGTGGTGGTGGTAAGGATTATGAGAACGATCGGGAGTTTGATCGGTATGTGCGTATCATGAAGCTTTTGGCTTATATGGTTGAGCGCGAGTGATGATGAGTTGTTGTTGTCGTTGTTTAGCGTGTGTACTTTTTGAGCCTGAGGTAGGTGTGTAGGTGTTGATACCCTAATAGAGAGAATAGTCAAGTATTTTTGAGACCATTGCTTTGTTGTGAGTGAATTTCACGGCGTATAGCTGGGGATCATGTGAACTACGTTAATTTCTGAATCATCTACGGAATACAATGACCTTTATGGTGGACCTGGTGAGAGACTGGTTCAGAACGTCCAATGTGTGTGGTTTCGGTTCCCGTGGAAAAGGGGTTATGTTTCTTCAGCGGAGGAAGACTCGGACATGGAGCGGTTTCTCATATGGTACATTTTCTCAGTATGAACCAGGCCTCGATAGCAAGTTTCTCAGTCTTTCGTTTTTCACATCTAGACACTCATCGTATTATCAAGTTACTATATTGTCGGTGATTCTGGCATCTCTCTGTGCTATGAACTGCCTGTCAACTCGTGACAGAACATCTAATTGACTAATCGCCACACAAGAGACTATAGTATCCTCAGTTTCAACAATATTTCAGGCTTCATCTTTCAGTACTGATGAAAATTCGCTTTTCTAACAAGCCGCTATATGGTATTCGCTTTCTCGAAACTACTCGGCGAGTAGATTCAAGGGTCATCTCGAAACGACCCGGTATCTGCTGTGCGCTTTAGTCTCGTTAATCGACCGGCATCATTCATTTGAAGCCATACATTTGTAACCCAGATTAGAAACCAGAAACCAAAGTCGATAAACCGAATCGCCGCTCACAGCCCACAAAGGATTCTGGCTGATGCTGGTAAAATGTCGTAGATGTCGCTGCGTCCTAGTTCTGCAAACATCTAGGAAACATGGCCATTTTGAAGATCATGGCCATGCAGTATTGGGAATCGATATACATAAAATTCGGAAATTAAGGGCAAAACATGCCACTAGGTATGACCCAATTCATCAGGGTCTGCATGATCGGTGTTGCTGCCATGATAGAAGCCTAGGATGTCGGCAGATTCTCATAGCCGGGGAGGGTTTTCTCGTCGAGTGTCACTAGTCCGACGAGGAAGGCTTGTATCATTAGTACCGCTTTGGGACGCGGTTATAGATTCACTTATGCTCGGCGAGCTTGCTGTGTGGCCCCGCCTCTCCTGAAGGCGGAAGTTCATCAACCAGCGAACGTGCATTCCGAGGACTCCTAACGTACTACGAATCTCGGTAAGTTGATCCTTAATAGGTAGTGTTTCGTTGAACAACATGACAATATGTCGTCCTTCAACTTCGTTTAGAGCAGAGGAGAGACGCTCGACCTTGGTCTCCACAGTCTCGAAAAGCGACAAGAAATACTGGTCTCGTGACTCGTAAGGGGCCGGATCCGCGGGGGAAGCTGCCGCTGGTAGGCCGATATCTGGCATCGTCTCTGATGTCGCTGCTGCAGACATAGAAAACCCCTTGTTTTCGAGGAACTTTAAGCGTCGTTCCTGGAGTCGGTCTTTCTCCTGAAGAGCCGTGAGCTCACTTCGAAGTTCAGCCAGCTGTTCTCCGATCGGCCCAACGACTCTATATTCGCACAGCCGGCTGTGTTGCTCCATTTGTTTGCGCTTTACTAAGGTCGTACACCCGAGCTGTGCGAATTTGCATGAAACCTCTACCTCTGGGCATTCCTTGTTATGTTCATCTTGTTTGTGCCGGACAAACTCGGCTTCGCATAACTCACAACTTTTCTTTCTGTTGGTGCATTGGTTATCCTGGTGTTCCTCCAGGTCTGCTTTCATGTAGACGCGGTCGCAGTACTCGCATATCACGTTGTAATGAAGGCACCCTTTTCCGGAGTCCTTGCGAGACACTTTCTTGTCACAGAAAGGGTGCGGGCAGGGCACGGGGGTCTTGTCGCAGTAGCGGGCCACGTGGTTCTCAACAAGACACCTAGCCACAGACTGTCTGCAGCCACGAGATCGATTCGGGCATCGCACTAGGAGGTTGTCGAGTTGGTTGTGGATGATCTTGGGAGCCGTCCGAGTGCCTTCGGTGATTCTCAGAGGCAGCCGATCGACCGGGCAGACGGGGTTCAAGCTGTGAGCCTGGACAATACACTTGTGGCAGAACACGTGATCGCAGTTCGTGATCGTCGGCGATAGCATGGGAAGACGACATATCGGGCATATCAGGTTCTCGTCGACTTCATCTTCGTACTCCAGAGCGCCGAAGTCGACGCTGGGGCGTGAGGGCGACTCCGCTTGGACGAAGGGCCGGAGGGCGAGAGTAGTTCTCATAGACACCAGGCCCTCCTCTGGTGTGTTTGGCGGCGGCATCTTTCGCGAACGGGTGTTCACAGGATGAGTACTAGTGATTGGATCTCATCAAGGCCGTGGGGTGTCGGCGGCCTGGACTCTGACGAGAAGATGGATGTGTGTGAATCGGAGCCCGCTGGATTTCGGACTGCTGGAGAACGTGGAGGCTAGGATGGCGCACTAGTCGGACAGTTAGGTTAAGTGCCTGATCCATAGGTAGCGGATACCTGCGTGTCTGTGTGAAGCTGCCCCGTCAGCCAAGTATTCTTCGTACTATTCCGTACCCTGCTAAGCTCCGAGTACTTAATGAAGTGATTCCGTGCATAAAATGGGGCCGATAAGCCTTGCAGGTGCCGCCAGCGATACCGACGGGCCACATTGTGATGACGTAGCAAGTGTAACCATATCGATGGCTAAACGGCGGGCACAGCTTCCGCTCTTTCGTACCTGCAATGTATTTCGTACTCGTACGGAATACATTCACTCAACAATTTTTTTAGTGTTGGCAGCTTCCCACCCAAAAAAAGGCGGGTCACGTCGCAAGTACCGGCCCGTGAAGGTACTGAATCCGTACGAAGTCATCACGAAGCACGGATTACTACCTGCACTGCATACACAGGCAGGACGCTAGAGAGGCAGCAGCTTAACGCAGCAGCTTCGACGCAATTCTACCCACTGCAGATTCTTAAACTTTTTCAACTCTTCTCTTACCGGGAGAGTCTGACCACGGAAAACCATCCGAAGGTCAACTTGGACTGTCGGCAGCTATCTGCACCCACGCTGCATCGTGCCAATTCCATACGGTTAGCTGGAGGAACTCCCGTGGGAAAGACAACAATATGGGTTTCACGCTCAAAGTCACCAATCGCTCGCGCAAGGGCCTGAAGAGTCTCCCGGCGACCATTGAGCTTCCCGATGGCGCGACTGTCGAGTACGCGAAGAAGGAGATTGCCCGGGCGACCAAGACCTCCGACTTCAACCGAATCGGCATATTCAACCCCGTCACGAAGAAGACACTTAAGGATCGCAATGCTGTGCTGCGAGAGGAGGAGGCTGTCATGAAGCAAGGGGAAATCGTCGTCAAGGATCTCGGTATGGTCTTCCCTTGACAATCAATGCGACACACTTTGCTAATGACAACTTTGCCAAACAGGTCCTCAAATTTCCTGGCGATTGGTATATCTCTGCGAATACTTTGGTCCTCTGATCTTCCATCCCTTGTTTGTCGGCGTCCGCAACCAGCTCTATCCTGCCGTCTACCCCTATCTTAAGGATTACGTGCCCGCCCCGACTGCCGCCGCTTCCTCGGGCGCGCTTACGTCTGTGCAGCAGGCTGCCTTCGCCATGATCATGGCGCACTTCGTGAAGCGTGAGCTGGAGGTTCTGTTCGTCCACAAGTTCAGCGCAAACACGATGCCGGCCGCATTCATTGTGCGCAACTCGTTCTTCTACTGGGTCTTCGCCGGTCTTTTGGGCGCTCTTGAGATCTACGCTCCGTTTTCCCCTGCGGCGCGTGGCGATGACTTCCTCTCCTCCACCCTCGATATCGTCGGTCTTGGTCTCTACGCCTTCGGCGAACTGTGCAACGCCAATGTCCACTGGTACCTCTCGACTCTTCGCAAGCCCGGCGAGACGACCCGCAAGATTCCTACCGGCTTGGGCTTCAGCCTCGTTACTTGCCCTAACTACATGTTCGAGATCATTGCTTGGATTGGTATCATCCTCGTCACGCGCTCTCCGATCCTGGTTGTTTTCATCGTCATTGGCTCGTACTACATGTACATTTGGGGCCGGGGCAAGGAGAAGGCCTACCGGGAGCAGTTTGGAGACAAGTACAAGAGGAAGCGATGCGTCATGCTCCCTGGTCTTTTGTAACCGGGTTCATCTTTGGACGCGGTCTCGACGCGTACGTTTAATGATGATAGACACTGGTACTTCAGGAGGATGAATATTGTATACAATTCGCTTGGCATCTGGTATTTATCGTATCATTAATAGTTATGTAGAGACTGGGAAGAAGAGACATAGAAAGCAGCATTGCATTCCAAATTGGTATCATATATCGCCAGAACCCGTTCATGCGTGTCCTCGTAAAACCTGCTCAGAAGCAGCTTCTTATACCCCTATTTGGCCACAAGTCTCTGGCCTCAAGCCCCAGTACAACTCCAATATGCAGATGAAACTCATGGTACTTATTTCGCATGCTGTCGTGTTTGAGAAAAAGAGTCATTCGATAACCCGAATATAGGGTGTGTTCTTGATGCAGCCCCAGATCATGAAACCCGAGGGGCGCTCTGCCCAGTCGTCTGAGAACCAATGCGAATGTCCGTCGCCATAGCTTCAGCCAGACTTTCCAGGACAGTTTCATCGAGCGAGACTTTCGTCCCGGAACCGTTCGCGACAGGCCGGTCTACCCCTTTTCCCTTCTCCTTTCTGAGAGTCTCTTGCGTCTCCCTATTATCCCCTTCTCGTCTCACACTCACACCATTACCTGATCTCCCACCTCTCACCTCACCATCCCGCTCATCCTCACTTTGCGACCAAGAACTGCTGGAGCACTCGCTACAACTACTGTCCCATTCGGGACTACTATCTCTCACCAGCCTCATAGTCTCCTCCAAGACCAAGAAGTCTCTCTCAAGCACTTCGGCCCAGTTCTGCACGTTGCCGAGCTCCTTGATCTTGCGTCCGGTATCCTTGGCGACCTTCGCTAGCTTATCATTCTCCTTGCGCAGCGCCTCGGCCGCCTTTGCGACGTCCCGCTCCTGTCGCGATAGCGCTGCGGCATTAGAGTGTAGGAGTGACGCACGTGACTGCAGCTCGCTATCAATCATGTTCGACATGGACGCCAGAAGCGCTGTGCGCGCCTCAGCGACATGCAGCTGCGAGTCGCGGGAGGGTAGATGGGCATATAGAGACGTATTTGCAGTAGTTGCACTACTGGATCGCGTCCCGGAACCGTCGACTGAAAATAGACCGCGACCCATCGTGGTCGGTGGTGAGGTCGCGGTCATGGTCGCGGTCCGCGAGCCGCACACCGACGGCGGGGCTTTGGTGATGGAAGACGGGAAAGAGGGCAACGAAGGTAGGAAAGGTGGAGACCTCGGAGGCTGATACGATGAACTGCCAGCTGAGGCCGTAGCTGAGTAAGGCGCGACATGGTCATTCGGCGGCGATGCAGTCGTCGAAGACCCCCGGTCCGCCTCGGGATGCGATGCCGGCCGATGCGGAGGAACTGCCGGATGGGCCGTGACAGAGTCGGGCATTTGTTGGCTTTGGTTCGACGAAGGGGGTTTCACGTCCTATTATCGCTATTATGCGCTTGTGCAAATTAGGCCAGAAAGGGGCTCAGAAATGAAACGACCACGTTGAATGGATGAAACAATGGTAGGGCAACGTACGAGAAGCCAATGCACTGACGAAATCGATGGACTAGGATTACTGGAGATGAAGCTCGGGTCTTGGAGCGGGCGGGATATTGCGGGGTCAATTTGGCAGATGGCCGATTGGAAGGCGTGCCATTGTGAGGCACCGTCTGCATATTCTAGCCTTCGGCGACTTGCCTGATTCGAGCAGATCCGTAATACGACTCGACTGATAGGTAGCACAAAGTCATCCGTGCTATCCCTACCCATCCGCTGCGCGTACTCGTAGGTATTTCATTCGTCCCAGTCGGCTTCCAGGAGCCCCTCCTGGCGCTGTGTGCTTACCCACTCTTCGCTGGCTAGGCCGCGGATGAATCGCTGTTGGAGGCCTGTTGGATCCTTATGATAATCACATGCATAGTCACACGCCGGGGTGTAGCTCTCGTCAAAATAATCGCAGATCAGCTTGTGGCGACAGGTCGATATGCTCTCGCAGTATTCGGCCAGTGCCCTCAAGCTCGACGCTCTTGCTTCCCAATTCGAGCTCTTGGTGTCGCGATCCCGCATTATAAGGCTGCAGACCCTGTCTCTGTCCTCGCGACTGTAGTACAGGAAGCAGTACGAAGCGTTGCCATCCCGCCCAGCCCTGCCTGCTTCCTGGTAGTAACCTTCGAACGACTTAGGAACTCGCCAATGTACGACGAAGCGCACGTTATCCTTGTCTATACCCATGCCGAACGCTGTCGTGGCAACTATCACGTCGTATCCTTGCTCATTGGCCACCCATTTGGCCAAAGTCTGTTCTTTGACTTCCTTGGATAGCTTCGCGTGAAATGGCTGGGCCCCGATGCCCTCTTGGCGTAGCAGAGACGCCAGGTTGTCGCATTCATCGCGAGAGATAGTATAGATAATCCCAGGCACGTTATCCAACCTCTCTCCAAGAGCAACCAGTTCACTCTTCCGCGGCTCTTGACTTCTACGTTCGTATACGCCTCGAATCCACTTCAAGAAGTCTTCAAGCCGGTGGTCATCCTCATCGCGTGTAAAGCGAATCTCCAAATGCAGATTCGGACGAAAAGCTGTCATGGTGAACGACTTTAGGCGATCCGGTTCCGTATCAAGACACAAGGTATGCAAGATATCGTTCCGGACCTGGTCGTTTGCCGTGGCCGTGAGACACATGATAGGCACCTCGGGGAATGATTCGCGAAACCAGGATAACCGTTTGAAGTCCTTGCGAAAGTCATGGCCCCATTCCGAGATGCAGTGCGCCTCGTCAATGGCGATACGGGCCAGTTCCCGCTGCTCATATACGATTTGCAGCCGATCTCGAAAGCGATCCGTCGCGCATAGCTCAGGGGTAACATAGAGCAGTCGAGTGCGCGGGTGTCCAGTTTTCAAATCACCGAGAATCCGATCCCTTTCAGAAAGACTAGTGTTGCTGTTAAACGAGCTGGCATCGATCCCAGCAGCTCGCAGAGCCTCTACTTGATTCATCATCAAACTCAACAGGGGCGACACAACAATGGTGACTGATGCAGTAAGCGCGTGAAGGGCTCAGCAGGGCTGTTAGATCTGGGGGGATTCTCACTGCCATGATCGACCACAGCGGGTAGTTGAAAGCACAAGCTCTTTCCAAATGAGGTCGCCGCTTGAACGATAACATCGTAGCCATCTAAAGTGGCCTGGATGATCTCGCGTTGGAAAGGGCGGAAGCTGGTCTTGTTGAATTGGCGACGCAAGGTGAAGTCGAGATCGGGTAAGATGAACGAGTTCGACCTCACTAGACTAGGCATATTGACGCGATATTGCGTTTCAGGGTTGAGGCTCGGGGCTCAAGGCACTTGAGGCACTTGCTCTGGCAGTCTCATTACCTCCTGGGAGCTCTCGTTTCGCCAGATACCCACCCATTCACGGCAATCCGGGTAGCCAGAGTGATATGATGTCTATGCTCTTGCGGTCTCGGAACTGAATGAACTTGCCCATGTTAGAGATTATCAGATGTGTCGGCAGTGTTTGCCGCGAATCGTCGTAGCAGCGGTGGAGTTGTTCAAGTTTGTTTGGGAATTCGACCGGGGACCTCATGTCTCTGCATTTACAAGTCACGCTACGGGCGGAAAACCGAGGGCCCTTAATTAGGCACGTTCTAGGGTATTCCGTGCCTAACCTAGAAGAGGTAGTAAATTCTGGTAGGTACCTATAACAGGTAAGTGCTATAGCGGTGTTAGGTACATACCGTCGGGTGGTATGCACTAAAAAGCACATTTACACGTGTAAAGGACGCCTGGACGTAACCTGGACCGGTTAGTCAACAGAGACAATACCATGGACAAGAGAGGCTGCTCCAGACACTGTATATACGAGTAAACCAGGGCAGCTATGTAATCCGTACACGACGCCCTCAGAATGACCTAATTCCATGATTTCAGTTTCTGTTTCTACTCTTACAGCACATGGGCTTCCCATGCCAAATTGATGAAAGGACAGAGCGGAAGCGTGTCCCGTTAGGTACTTAACGCGAGATGTAACTCTTAGGTACTGGCACGGGCAGTGGCGGATAGTCCCTTGCTCCTGTAGGCTGTGCGTCTAATCCGTGGGCCGTACCGGTACCCTCACAGGCGCATGGCCCCACTGTAAAGCCCAGGAAGCAGGCCTGAATTTTCAGCGGCTGCAATGCACAGGCCTGATTATCCGTGCCGAGCGTGGTCAGGTGCCAACAGCACGTATTTACACGCTAGAATTCCCACCTGGACATCACCTAGAGCGCTCTATAATTACCAAGGCCAGGGCCTTAAATCTCAGGGCATGGAGTCATGGACTAGGGCACCTTCCTCTCGGGCACGCTACCTATCTCATACCCATCCATAAAAGTAAACCTCAAGTAATCTGTAAGTACCCAGACTGTTGAATCTATAATTGCATCTACCTGCCCTGCTATTCCTCATCCTCTTCCTCCAGTGTTACGTCGTCTGAGGTCAACCTCGCAGCTTTCCCTCCCGAGACGCCAAGACCCGTCGTTGAAACACTTGCACTCTTTCACATCCACCCGCCCATCCATCGCCCAGTCGTGTTGTCGTGGCGTGTCGTTTCGTGGTCAAAGCCAGTCCTTTCAGGTAGTAACCGCCCAGGTGATTTGCCTAAACCAACTTGTTTCCAGTTTCCCTCCGACCTCGACTTGCTGCGTCGCGATTCCATCCGTGTCTTGATCAGTGACTCCTTGCTGTGGCCACCATTGAGGCCATCATGGTATCGGACGTCCCTTCCATCTGACTAGTCTTGTAGCTTTAATAGGCCTGATCGGCGATCCGATCTCCTCTGGCCTTACTGGGATTGGAATCGCGAGCAGTCCGCATATCCCAAACGGCACGCCCAGCAAGACCCGACAACGACGACAACGATAAGCTCGCATCTGTGTCTCTCGCATCTTATTGTCGACATAATCATAACCCAACACCATTGTCGCCGACGCTCTCACCATGAATACCGCCTCGGCCGGCATGGCCACCGCCGCCGTTGCACCGCCTCCTCGCCCTTCTACGCCGCGAGCGTTGCCGGGAAATCCAGTCCAAGGGCTAAGACGAGGCCCTCTCCCGACACTCAACATGCCTCCCAATCAACCTCTTCCCCAGTTGCCGCCGATGCCGCTGACCCAACCGCCACTGCCACCGCTACCGCCGCTGCCAATCCCTCCCAAAGGCACCATGTCCTCGGCCGCGTTTGGCGCAACGCTCTCCGCGTCCCCGCCCATGTCTTCTGCCCAGGTTATCAACCTCGCTCGGAGTGCTATGAAAGCTGCCTTGCGGGATACCGAACCTCAAACGGCCGAAGCGAGCGGTGTCAGTACCGAACTACGGCCCGGCATTACTATCGACTTGAGCCGCCGACGGATTCAGGTCTTGCCAGACGAGGTGGTGGACATAATTAAAAATGAATTGGAGAGGTCTGTATTCCTGCCTCACCATCTCATACTCATAATACTTTCGACTTTCCCACTGACTCTGTCTTGTGTTTGTTTAGATTGGCTCTTTCGCATAACAAGTTGACCTCCTTCCCGGCACGGTTTTCAGAGTGCACTAACTTACGATATCTCAACGTGAGAAACAATCGTCTCGAAGAGTTTCCACTTGCGGTCAGAATCCCCATATCCAGAAGGACATAGGACGTTTTTGCTGATGCGCTTTTCATAGCTCTGTGACCTCAAGTCACTTGAAATCCTGGATCTGGGCCGCAACAGGATCCAAGTAATTCCAAGAGAGGTCGTGAGATTAGCCTCGCTCAAAGTACTTGCTGTACAGAAGAACCTGATCGCGGAACTTCCATATTGTCTGGCAGATATGGGTTCTCTACAAGTGCTGAAGTTGGACGGAAACAACATTGTTTTCCCGCCTAGAGAGGTCCTCCAACTTCAAGCAAGCAGTCCACCAAACGATGGGTTCCCGAAGGAGCGAGAGGTGGCGGATGTCGTGGTTACTGCCAACATCAAGAAGTTTCTGAGACAACATGCTCTTATGAAGAGTTTACACGAGAGGGCAAACAGTGCCGAACAAACTGGACATGAAATGGGCGACATTGAGACGCCCCGAATGCCCATAAAACGTGTTACGAGCGGACGCTTCCCAATACGCGTCAGCGGTAGCGATATAGATCCCCGTTCGCCAGCGTTTCCCCGACCGCCTCCTATACCGTCTCGGTCACATGCCCGCGGCTTATCACAACAGAACACAGCAATGAGGCGGCCGGGTGTTATGCCCCTCACAATCGGTAATCCCAACGAGCGCGTCCGATCCAACAGTGAGACGGTATTACAGCAGGGCAAACCAGAGCGTCCATCTGAACGAAATAGGCGAATGGGAATCATGTCACGGAAGCCAAGTGAACTTGGGACGTTGGACGAAGGCGATTCGAACCGTTTTAGTCACTTTCGTGGTCTCAGTTACGGCTCATCCATGGCAAATACGCAGAACGCAAACGTCTCTACAACAAGCCCAGGTGGCCACGCCGAACCACTGCACCAACGGCCTAACTACGTCCGAAGACTATCCGTGTTGCCTGAACAGCGCAGAGAGTCCAAGGTATTCGATCCAATTGTCGAAAGTGCCAAAGGTATTCTCTACGCCATCTTTCAGGTGCATTATATGATACAGCTTGTCACTCGGTCGACGAACGATGGTACGGGCAAACGCTCCAGACTCGAACGTGTATTTTACGCATCGAACGACTACGTGGAAGAATTGGAGCTGGAGATCCAAAAGTACGAGCTTGCTCTCGACAACGGGGACTCCACGCCACGAGACAACGAAAGTGTGCAGAGAGCTGTTGTCACTTTGATCAACGCCTATAGTCACGTATGCACCCTTTTGGTTGAGAATATGGACAACATTGTGGATAACACCGAGCCTCGATATATTCGCACGATGATGCTACTGGTTTACAACAGCATCATGGAACTTCGCGTGTCCGCTTATGAAGCTGCAAGAGGGGCTTCAGGAGACGCTCCCACTCATAGTTCCCGGTGGCCAGGTTTTGACAATACAATCAAACCCTACTCACGCGAAAAAGCCGCCCCTGCATCCCTTCCACATCTTGGGCGACCCGCCTTTGGGAACAAACATCGTATCGGTTCATATTTCCCCAAACCTACCCAACTGAGGGTAGCAACCGATGTTTCACTCCCGCAGCCTCACGGCAATAACCGAAACGCCCATATCATGGCTTACACACCTCGATCCGGAGAATCATTTGCGTCGTCGAGCTCTGATCCACGATATGGATCCGAGTTTCCACTGGAGGAACGTCAGTTTGAAAAGATCTATCTTTCTCTGCAAAAGTCTACGGATTTGCTCATGCGCACTCTGCCGAATCTGAACGTTCAGTTCAGTAACGGGAAACGCAGTGCAGAGATCAAACGGTGTCCGGATAACGTGCTCCATGCTTGGAAGGCTTTGATCACGAAGTGCGGCATCGCCATCAGAGAAGCCGAGATTCTTAAGACTAAACTGTCTACGATCAAACTCAAGGAACCAGAAATTCGGACGGATGCCATATTCTGGAGTCTCTGTAAGAGTTTCATTGATTCATGGGCAGAATTTGGCAACAGGTTGAAGAAATCCATGGACCAAATCAACCTGCCTATGGACGTGAAACCCCGGCTTCGGCCTATTCAACTGAGCATAAAGGAGACAAGCAGCTTGATCATGTCATCGCCGTGGGGTAATCTATTTCGACACGCAGAGCATTTCTCAGATACAGCAAGTCAGTATTCATCAGGCCACTACTCATCGGGCTCTGCTAGTACACAGATCCAGCTCCCGATGACGCCTCAAAGTGCTGCCTTGGGCCCGGCAGCACAAGCTACAGTCCCATCAACACCACAGAGCGGCTCCTTTGCCAACGTCTTTTCAGGGAATGTCTTTGAACGAGCCGACGCGTTAATCTCCATGGGGGGACTCAACCTGTCTCGAACCAACACGATGAACAGCACATCGACAATTTCTCTCAATTCAACGTCCTCATCCATGACTTCAGTTGGAGACGAACGGCAGTCGACATTCAGCCCTACCGCCACCACGGGTGCAGCCCCCTATCGGATCAATGGTGTAAATAAGCCGGCATTCTAGGTGAATGTTGCCTTAGTTCTACCACGTCAACGGCGATTTCGTAGCATTTAATTATGCGTACTCCCCGGTCATTCGTTCTGTTCTTCGACCATCCAGCATTGCAGATATCTCATCGCGTATAAGAAGCACCGCGGTTCGGTCGTATATCACCACCACAAACGCGAACTCTGATAAGCCCGGATAATTTGCTCGGCGCTCGCCATTATCCCGTTACCAACTCCTCGCAACGCCTGGCACCAACCGTGTACTAGGAGCACTCGCGATTTTTTTTGCTTGATTCATTGCATATATGTGAATCCCTGGACATTGAATGATGGGTGGCTATTATCAGCTCAACCACTTCTCATCATTCATTCATTATTTCGAAAAGACGAAACAACAAGCACTCTCTCGCAAGGCGTCCGGGAAATCATAGATGAATTATGTCTTTGTTCGCTATATACACCTTTATGGGAGAAAACCACTACTTCGAAAGCATGATCAGCAGCCAAAGATGACGACTTAACATTCAGAAAGAAAGAAGAAAGATTACAACATACAACAACCGCGATGAAAGAGGAATGAATACGAAAAATGTCTGTCTAGCAAAGTGTAATGTCTCAATTGTAAAACAGAGAAAGAAAAAAGGGAGGAAGTGTACTAGTAAAGAAGGGAAAAGTACAGTTGATTTTTTGGACGCGGCGACTATGTTAGCTATGGACCCCTTAGCTTCTACAAGAATACGATTGATACCACATGTGAACTCATGAGCTCTATTTTCTTCTATGGGAAGAGATTCTGTGTGAGAGATTGTATTGCTACGTCTTGCTTGCTAAATCTGCGGGTTTGCATTCATACCAGTGTCAAACTCCATGCTGTGTGAAGGAGTCAATACTACCACACCTGGTTTGCTTCGTGCGTTCACGGTGCATAACCGACATGTGTAGAACCGACATGTAGCATCAAGAGAACGTATCACGAACATGTAGTATCTTCAAGCCGGAATGTAACATCGTAGTCGTGTATCGTATCATTATCGTCTCATCATCATGTATATCGTTTCATTTGGCAAAAAATAAATGTATATACTCATACAAAATACTCCTCTACTTTCTTCGTATGTATCTTGTTTTTTTGTTTCTTTTTTCGTTGCTTTTTTTCATTCCTTCTCCTCTAACCCCCCTTTTACCGAAGCGTAACCAACTCCTCAGCACTGGTAGGGTGGATAGCAACGCAGGAGTCCAAGTCCTTCTTCGTAGCGCCCATCTTGATGGCGACGCCGAAACCCTGCAGCATCTCGCCGGATCCGAGACCCATGATGTGCAGACCGACGACCTTCTCCTCGGGTCCGGCGCAGATGACCTTGTACTTGGTGGGAGCCTTCTCGGAGGGCTCCATCATGGCGTAGTACATGGCGGTGAAGTTGGTGGTGTAGACCTTGAGGTTCTCGCGGCCGTACTTCTCGACGGCCTGGGGCTCCGTCAGACCGATGGAACCGACCTCAGGGTGAGCGAAGACGACGGAGGGGATGTTCGAGTAGTCCAGGTGGGCGTTGCCGAAGATCTCAGCGGGGCCGTAGAGGCGCTCAGCGAGGCGGCGGCCGGCGGCGATGGCGACAGGGGTCAACTCGGCCTTGCCGCAGACGTCACCAAGGGCGAAGATGTTGTCCACGGAGGTGTTCTGGCGGTCATCGACGGCGACATGGCCGTGCTCGCCGATCTTGACGCCGGCGTTCTCGAGGCCGAGGCTGTCGGTCTCGGGCACGCGACCGATAGCCCAGATGAGGTGGTCGACGTCGGACAACTGGCCTTCGCCGTTGCTGTCCTTGTAGTGGATAGTCAGCTTACCGGTAGCGGGGTCCTTGTCGACGCGGCTCTGGGAAGACTCCTTGTGTAGGTGGACACCGAGACGCTCGTACTCGGCGGTCACACCGTCCTGGATCATGGGGTCGAACTGGCGCAGGAAGGTCTTGTAGCGGATGAAGAGATGGGTCTCGACACCAAGGGCGTTGAACATGCCGGCGAACTCAACAGCGATGTAGCCGGCACCAACCAGGGCGACCTTCTTAGGGAGCGTGGCGATGTCGAAGAAACCGTCACTGTTGATACCGAATTCGGCACCGGGGATGTTGGGGAAGCTCGCAGGGCGACCACCGACAGCGATCAGGATGCGCTTGGCGCGCACTGTCGTCTTAGTTCCATCCTCCTCGATGATCTCGGCCTCGTTCCGCGACAGCAGCTTCGCGCGACCGTGGACATACTCGACTTTGTCGTTGGAGAGGTTTCGCTCGTAGATTCCATTCAGGCGCTTGACGTAGGCGTCGCGCTTGGCCTTGAAAGTGGCCCAGTCGAAGGGCGCAGTCTCCTGGACGCTGAATCCGTAGGGCTTGCTGTCGTGGATGGCCTCGGCAATGGCAGCGGCGTTGAAGGTGACCTTCTTGGGAACGCAACTATTAGAGTAAGAGTCAGCAATGCAACTGGATTGATTATATCGCCACCTCTTCTTTTACCCCCTATTTCATCCGGTCTATAGAAATATCGACTTACCCAACGTTCACACAGGTTCCTCCCAATCTGCTGGACTCGACGATCATGGTCTTTGTTCCGAACTTGCCGGAGGCCATGCGGGCGGCACCAAGACCGCCGCTACCACCGCCAATGACGAGGAAGTCGGTCTCCTTGGAAATCGGAGCCATGATGCGGGAAGTGGAGGAAAACTGTCTCGAGAGGGAGAGAATTCGCGAAACGGCCGGGTTGGGAAGCCGGCTCGTGGTGGTCGTGGTAATAGAGACGAGGGAAGATGCAGCTGGAAGTCTGCCGAGAAAAGCCAGAGCTGGCATACCCTTGCCTTTTATATGGAACGAGTTTGTTTGTAGAGGAGGAGGAGGAACAGCAAAAGGAGGGGAGCTTCTATGCGGGGTTGGACGTGTCCGGGTTCAGGTCGCATAAATAGGACTTGGTCTTGCTTGGTCTTGGAGCAGTTGATTGATAATAATGAGAGCCACCAGCTTTGGTCGCCGGGGCTAAAACCGGCTCCGACCCGATGCAGAAGATCCCGGCCGATTTGGTTAATCGTATATTTGTGTTGATCGATATGCACTATCCAGGTACAACAACGTCATTTGAGATGCAGGTAGGTGAGTAATCCGCCGTGTCGGGTGCGGCGGAAGAAGGGGAATTTGTAAGTGACATTACGAAATAATCCGTACATATCGGCAGGTCCTGAAATGCGACCTGGAAACTGGTGGCAGTTACTACCCAATTGACTAAGCATATTAATAAGACATCCTCGATGCAATCGTTACAAATACTGAATACAAAGGAGCATCCGTCCGCCGTGACGGCGTTGATGCTGTTGTAGGCAATCCGTCGCATCATGTAACGATCCATATTTTCTAGGTGAACCCCTCCATGGAGACGATGATCCGAAATTGAAGTCCCAGAGACGGGATTCACCCGAGAGTGGATCCCCTAGCTGCGGAATGCCCACATACCCGATACCGCATGGCGCATGCAAGCTCTTATCACCCCGAGCCAAACGGGTCCTTGTTCTCCTGAGGACTTGATGTCGGCGACTGACTGTTCCTTAAGAACTGAATTGTGAGATAATAATATTCAACGTGAGTCTCCGTGCAGATTTCTGTCTTGCTTCCCCTCCATTGTCAATCGTCAGCTTAGGTCGGGTCATGGTCGATCAGGTAAGCCAAGCCATCCAAATCGCCCCTTCCTGGACAGATTACAGATTACGGAACGCAACGTGCAGATTCCACCTTCCCAGCTTCATTTACCGTAACCTGGACGACTTGCGCACGACCAGCTACTAAGAGATGCATCGCACCTGCCTACAATGCCGCAAAGCGCATTTTCCGTACAAAACGGATTGACCTCTCTGTTCGGCCAGTCATAATGATCGACCACCCCGCGCACAGCACCTAATCGCAGGGGACTCAGGGCACAATCTGATCCGAGCCCCTATGGTTTAATTGGCGGGGTGGCCGAGCAATATGACTGATCAAGCAACAGGGTCGCCACGTTTTTGTGCACGGTAGATCAATAAACTGTCTCGTACCGTCTAACCAAGTCTAGTCCGTTTTATTATTGTTTCCACGTGAATGTGTTGATATTCGGCGAATTATACCAGGACGAGTACATTTGTACCCTCAGGTTATGGGACCAGACACGGACACTTGCGAGGTACTTCATACATTCAGATTGGGATTTCCAAAGAGCTTCTTGGACTGGGATCGCCACGGAATAGGAAACTCCTCCGCCTAGCCCTACTCTGCATTCAAATGGCCGACTTGTCAAAGCTACACGGCACGTGCGATTCGGCGCGTTGCAGTAGAAGACGAGTTGCAAGGTCCACAGGGCATTGCGCATTGGAGACGTCAAGCATAAACATCGAATAACCCGACGGCGCGCGATATCATGCTTGCAGCCGGCAGTCATGCCGTTCGCGTGATCCCGCCAAACCTACGCGTCAGGCAGTTGAAGCGTCTCGCTCTTCTCTGTGGTCTGCCCGTGACTGGGCGCAAATCGGAGCTCGTCTCTCGGTTGACAGCAGCGGCCAATGACGATACGACGCCAACACCAGAACTGGACACTAAACCAGTGGTCCTGAGCATTGATCTCGGTATCAAGAACTTGGCATTCAGTCTGCTCAGCCCTGCATCTCATGGGCCTAGCTCCGAGTCAGAAACACAAGACGACACAGAGCAGCCATCGTTATCTTTCAGCAGTCCACCAGCGATCAAACTCTACGCATGGCAGCGCCTCTCGCTTCTCCCCAACTTAAGCGACCAGGGAAATGACGAAGCCATCCTCAACGTTAACAAACCGGCCGAAGTCTTCGCGCCGGCAGCTCTAGCAGAGACAGCCAACACCTTTCTCAAAGAACAGGTTCTGCAACTCAACCCTTTGCCCAATTACATCCTGATCGAGCGGCAACGCTGGCGCAGTGGACGGGCGGCGCCGATTCAGGAATGGACCGTGCGCGTGAACACGCTGGAGGCGATGCTGCATGCCTCGCTACGGACTATGCGCGACGTTGGGGTCTGGAAGGGGGGAGGTCCTTTCTATACGGCCTGAGCGCGTGAGTCAGTTCTTTCTCGAGGCAGATGCTGGTAGTGTGACGAGGAAGAAAAAAGGGCGCAAGAAGAGCTCCGAGACGAAGAAGGCGAAGATCGAACTCCTTAGCGCCTGGCTTGGGCAGGGTGATCGCTTTGTCCAGCCGGGGAATGTGGAGGCGGGTCAGATTATCGAGGGGTTTAGACATGCGCTGAATGGGAACAGGTCCTATAGGTTAATTGACGAGGACGGGAATGGGATTGCGGAGGGGCCGCCGACGCTGGGGAAGAAGCTGGATGATTTCACGGATAGTCTTTTGCAGGGTATGGCGTGGTTGCGTTGGCGGGAGAATATGGTGTTGTTGCAGGCAGAGGGCGGTGTTGAACGGCTTCTCGGAAAGAAGACGCAAGAGAGAAGGAAGAAAGCTGCTGGTATGAGGAAAGCAGCTCGCATATATCAGTAACATTGAGATCTCCTACTTGGTAGCAGAGTTTGTACTTAGTTCTGAATGATACCCCTGAATCGAGGTCTATGCAGAGATAAGTTGTGGCAGGTTGTCACATAATAGAGATGTCTTTCAACCGATGTCTGTTCACTTCGATCGCTGGACTGTGGAACGGGTATCACTTGCTCAATGATTCACTGCATCACCTCTCACAAGAAATCACATATCAAAAAGAGACCCGTAAGTAGCAAATGTGTATATCTATTACGTATTCCGTGTGTACTGAGCATCTAGGCCCCGTCTCTAGTCTGACTCCTTACGCCCTCGAAGGCATGGTATCATTGTTTCTATGCTAGCTCTCCCCAACGCCATCTAACTACCCCCTTCCGTCCTCACAAGCTCCAATATGACCGGTCACACATAACATGACGGCCCTCAGTGGTGCGACGAGTGATGTCCACCATGTCCATGGCTATGATGGTTCGACTTGTGAGACTCCCTATAAACATGCACCTCGACATCACCATGCTTAGAACGGTGGTGCGACTCCGAGTGGCTCGAATGGCGCGAGTGACTCGAGTGGCCGGGGTGATCGGAATGACTTCCATGCCGGGAGTGACTACTAGAATGTCCCTGATGCTCCGAATGGCTTCCCTGTCTTGAGTGACTAGAATGTCCCGAGTGCGGATGATCCGAGTGACTCGAGTGTCGCGAATGGCCCTGCTCCGAATGGCTCGAATGTCTCGAGTGACTCCCCGATGCGTGGCGCGACGGCGAGTGCCCACCATGTCTGGACTCCGACCGTTTACGATGCTCCCCATCATGCGGCGAGAGATGCTGCCCGTACTCATGACTCTCAGACCCGCGGGAATCATGCTTCGAGTGCGAATGTCTCGACGACGAGCGCTGACGACGATGTTTCGCGCCCATGGCATCATAATCGCGCGACGCGCATTGCTCCCACAGCGAGCCCTTGGGCCGGCCGTGACCGAGCTGCTCGAGCCCGCCGTCGAAGATACCGCCGCCGTGCGAGTGGCCGCGGGGATTACCCTTCTGGCCTGCCTGGATGTGGTTCTTGCCCGCGCGCACGGACTCCGAGGAGAGGAGACGGTCGAGGTCGCGGCGGTGCGGGTATTCGTCGGCCCATTGGCGGACGGTGTTGAACATTTCGCGCTGGATCTCGACGTGGTCGTCGCGGATGGCGGGGTGGTGGAAGGCGCGGATCACGTCGTCGACGACTTCGTCGACGGGGACGCGGGTGTTATCCCATGCGTAGAGGACTCGTCTGGGAGCAGTTAGTAAGTATAGTCATGACTTGGAGCATTAGGAGACGACTTACGGGACAACATATTTGAGAATGGTGGCAGCAACACGGCCAGCACAGGGGTTCAGGATATTGGTGAAGTGGTCCTTGGAGAGCATCGAGTGAGTCGGGTCGGTGCAATAAGGATCTGTCCAAGGCTCCATCTGTGCGTCTGCACTCGCACTGATAACACTAGAAGAACCATCCTTGAGCGTCGCCGTAACAGCAGCAATGATGGGTCTAACGAAAGGCGCCAAAAGACCCAGGACAAAAGCAGTCAATTGTTCGCTGACGTGCTCGATCAAGTCCTCAAGACCTGGAACATTGGCAATGCTTCTGTTGATAGACTTGACGATTCTGTCGCGGAATGCGAGGATGGGGTAGACCTGCTTGGACACCTTGACGGGGTCGAAGCTCTCGCTCATACCCGGGACGATGTTGGCGTTGGATCGCGAACGAGAATGAGAGCGAGAGTGGCCGTGACTCCGTTCATTCTTGCGCTCCTGCTCCTGCGCGAGGTGTTTCAATTCATTGGCCTCAGATGCCATGCCGCCTCCTATGCCAGGCAATTGAGCAATGAGCGTGATGAATTCGGCAATCGTGTTGCCTGCACCCCCGAGGATATTGCTGCTAAGAGCACGACTGCCGCTACCACCGAGTCCACTGCTGTTCTCGGAGCTGACCAAGGCAACGTCCAATTGATCGACCTCAGACTGGGTGAGATGATCATTGGCCTCACCCAGAACGGAGTGCAAGAAGTCAACACCACCAAAAGTTCCGGTCACGAGGGGGAAGACGCGACGACCACGGAGGTTGATCTCACTGCGCGATCCACAGTGAGGGAAGACATTGTGATATCCCAGCTCACGCAGCGCCAATTCGCAATAGTTGCTGTGCGCGCTGAAATCCTCCATACAGTGGAGCGCCTGACCCAGACATCGCAGGGCCTCGCAGAGATCCTCCTCCTTGCCCTTGCCATGCGCGCCGTGCGTATACAAGCGACCGTAGTGAATGCAGCGCTCAAAGCTGTGCCGGAGATAGCCCGTGCTCGTAGCCCAGCGGCCGCGCTCGTTGGCGATATAGTTCTTCATGCCGGTGTGCGGGTCGATCTCGATCTCCACGGGGGCCACGGGCCCGCGGAGGCGCGGGTCGAACTGGCGCGCATCCTTGCCGTCGGCATAGCCACGTGGGTTGTCGATGTGTTCTTCGGGACGGTAGACGCCGAGGCGCTCGGCCGTGACCTCGAACTCCTCCGTCGCATAGCCGTTGGCGAGGAAGGAGAGGACCCAGACGAGCACGCGGATGGTCTCGGCGTTGACGCCCTTCAGACTGCCGACGTCGACGGCCTGCGAGTAGTCGCGCAGCCAGTTGCCGAAATAGGTGCGCTGGACGAGCAGCGTGGTCCACTTCTTGCCATGCAAGAATGCGATCGTCCTGCGGGTGCGCGCACTCGCGTGTCAGAACTACCTAGGTACTGGGGACGATCACACGTGGGAGAGACGCATGTTTCGCGACTGTGACTGTGACTTGACTAGACTTACTTGAGGACATCTTCAATGTCACCGTGTCGCCAGTTGTGACCTTCAACCTGGGCTATAGAGGGGATGTTACCAGCGCCGAAAGCCGCGACGTTGGTGGGCATCAACACCAAGACCAGCGCAAGGACCAGCAGAAAGCTGCCAAAGCCGAATCTACTGGGGAGACCCATGTTGCTGTTTCAACCGGGCGGGCGTTGATCGCAAACTGTGAGACCTAGAACGTGTGCTACTGACTGACTGTCACTGTCGAGCAATAGGTAGGATAGAGTAAGGTGAGAGAAGGTAGTTGGGACGCGATGACCAGGGCTACGCTAGGTTAGGTCAGAACTTGTTTACAAAACAACGCAGGAAAGGGAATGTGTTGATGCGAATCCGATGAACGAGGAATAACCTACGGATGCTAGGTCGTAGTAGATCGTGGCTGGCGAGTGGCAGTGGCGGGGTCAGCAGGCAGTGAAAGAAAATAAAAACAAATCAGCTACGCAATACCTGAGGGAGAGGTAGATACCTATTCCGTTGTTTCCGTCCCCCGAAGTACATACTACCACTTGCTGGTACCTCATGACACAGCGGAGGGATTGCCCATGTGCGCTATCTGCTCTGCCAAGGACTTGGTCCGGGAGCCAAGACGAATGAGCTGTGAAGATTGCCTCGGTATGTCAGACATTTGCTCACAGCAGAAAACAGCAAAGATTCCATCGTGCATTACGTGTGATGACTGAACGAAGTATTTTCACATCTTGAGATCAGTTATCGGTACGAAGAAGATAAGTGCCTGATTGACTTGCACTTGCGACTGACAGATGAACCGCCTAATCGTAGCGTCTCTTAGCGGTGATCCGTTAGTCTCGAGTCGCGTGTGCAAGCGCGCACAGAAGTACTTAGTACGGAATACTTATGTCACACGCATCCATACAATGCGCGTGCCGCAGAGAATTGTTCCGAGAATGAGGTTGCATTCGGAATGTTGTTGAAGAATTCTGCATTGGCAGCTTCTCGTCGCGACCAATGTCGGGTGCCCTTATCAGCAAGTATTATTTGTTTATAGTACCTGCCCACTTTGTATGGGAGGTACGAAATACCTAACCGACCCCTCGTGTCGGTACTGCTAAAAAAGTCAGCCCTATCAAAGTCCTATAATTAGCCGCCCAGGAAAGTTACCGGGTAGGATACAGTAAAGTACGGAACTTTACCGCATTGCCAAACAAGCTGTCGTCTTCAGGTACGATACGGTAACCACAACCGTACCATAACCGTAACCGTAACCATACCGACAAACGGTATTACCTGCTGCTGTGTCATGTCGTCGTCCGGCTATACAACGTCGTGTAAGTGCTACCTACCTCGATACCGTACACGTATCGGCACCAATCTCATCTCGAATGTGAAGACATTCTGCATATGAGATCTGGGCATACTCGCATGCGATGCAGATGTTCGGACAATTCTCAGAGATATTTCCGATTGATTGGCCAGTGAACCAACCTGTCCCCTTGAATGTCCGAGGCAACGAGTCACCAATACGGGATTGAGCCGATTGGCATATTTTCGACTTATGGGGAGGCCTCTTAATAGATTGGCTGGTGATGGAAGTTCAATTGAGCCTCTTCGGTAGCGTGGAATTGGTGAGTTGGCTGTTCCCTTCGATCAATCGAAGGGATCGGAATGGGGAAGCTGATCGAGGAGACTGAAGCCGGATCATCTTTTGCCACTCCGGTCACCAGTTTGTGAATACGGACGAGAGAGGACACCTACTGAATAACAAGTAGTACTATGTCCTTTTGCTTGAATCTGGGCTATAGCACGTAGGTGTTATACGCTCGATTCATGTTAATTGATTGAATCTCGATCAGCTGGTATACCTAGCTTCACTCGAATGTCTCCGATTGCAACTCTACAAAGGGGCCGAATGCAGATCGAGACTCGGAAAGCCAAAATTATCCGCTGCTGCCTTATCCCTCAGCTCGCATTCATCAAGTTTCCATGTTGCCATTTCTATCCTTCCATTCGCGATGCAATTGAGGTGAGAGCTAATTCGAGGTCGTTCGTTCATCATTATGAATCATTCTGATATTTCAGCTCGTTCAGGTAACGGGGCAATCGTCTTGTCGGGCTAGCGCTCACAGGCTCACGGGCTCATCGTGAGGGATTCCGACCAGTTTGCAATCCCTAACCATAGTATTCCGTTGCTAAAAATGAGAATGTCTCGTATCAAGTTGCGATTTGGCGCCTCGGGCCTTCAATCTGTGACCATGACCGGCGCTCTTGGTGACAGAAGGTTGCTGTTCAGCCGTCATGAGAACAGGCTGCGGCCTCATTATGGCCAGCGTACAGATGATTTCATCGACACCATTCTTCGGTGTGGTTGTGAAATCAACGACGTCCATCGCAAACTCCGTCTCTTTTTGAGCATGATCGGCGGACACAAGAAGTTGAAGTAATTGCCAAGTCTCCGTGATAGGTAGCCACACTCTCAAAATACGAATGCCTTGGGCAACCCTAACATCTTGTAGTTTGGCTCGAACACGAGGCAGCGGAGATGAACCAGATGCTAATAACTTCCTGGTACACTGGTTACATGCCTGAGTCGCACTTGGATACCTCCGCTCCGGACGAAACACAGTTCGCGCCCGGCTCCGGACGAGGCCCGGTGGACAGATCGGTGAACCGTTTTCAGGCCGGGCCAATGCTCGGCCTGACGCACCACCTACGTAGACAGTACGATTCTGTGGCTGACTGACGGTATCAGCGGGCCACAAAGACGTTCGGTCTGCGCTGAGCTCATACATACCAAGATCACGACCAAGTCAGAGAATCGGTATGTGAAAAATCGGCCCGCCAGTGTAGGTATCTTCAACCGGGTCAGATCAGCATGCAGCGGAGAATCCGGGAAGCATGACAGGGGCACGTCATCGTCCCTCGTCGTCCCTCTCCGATCGTCGACGATAGGGCAGGAGATCAACCCAGCCGAATCGGGGCATAAACATGCAAACAATACCACCTCGGCCTGGCTCACCCATCATCTCACATTACGTCGATGCGATGCTTCCCCCCCTATCATAGTCATACCGTTGGCATGGGTGTTGGCACCGATAGGTACGATAATCCGTACTCGTAGATGCATGGGGGTGCAACGCTAAGAATAGCGGGCAAAAAGTTGCAGGACACCGACCGCAATTCTTACTCCCAGACAGACTGCACTGGAATTGGCAAAAAATACCCCACACCCACCTTATCTCAGCTGACCTCAGGCCGGGCCCACATGGGTGGGTAATCCCCGGCTATAGCACGCAATTTCCCTAATCCACGTGGCTTGGCTTTGACACGACTGGCCGAAATTCCCTTAGCCCGGATTTCTGATTGGCCGGGCTTTCCTGGCGCCGCCAGACCCGCAGCCACCGACGCAGCCACCGAACTGTTATCACAAGCCACTGCGCCTGCAAGCCACAGGAAGCAAGCCCACGGTTCGTTTTCGTACGACCCAGCTGATTCAAGCCAGAAGAGCGGTTCGTGAGGGTTGACTGCCTACGGTCTTCTCGGTTTTATTCCAATACCCAGATACATATGGGGATGCTAGCTGTTCGCAATTGCAAATTATTCTGATGTCCTCGCTTAATTGTGGGCGGTGTTGGTTTGTTCTGGGGTTGGCGAACGTGAGGGGAGAAACCCCATCGATTACTTGCGTCGCTGGTCGAGACCACTTACACACTGACGCTCGTCAGTAATATGGAGTAGCAAATAGCTAATCCAATAGTGAAAAACGACAATCGTCAAAGCACTCGCCTGTAACAGTTTGAAGAGAATGTAAGTGTGATCCCGTGAAACTATGTGATTGTAGAGGGCCACGACTGCTTTGTGATCACCCCCTTTGTCCGGTTGAGCGCACAGAACGGAGGTTTGTTCACAAGCATACGAGAGTGAATGCAATGCCATTGTTCACAGTTCAAGATATCTCGAATATCTGCTATAAGAACTGCAGACTTTCATCGTTTGAGCAAGTTTTTTCTATCATCCATAGACACTCTCAACAAGAGCCAAAAGGGTAAGTACTTCTTCAGCTGAATCAACAAAGAGAAAACCAACAATAACAACAATAATAACAATGGCGGTCACCGAGAGAACCCCTGAGAATCAGGGAACCATCGAAAAATACGGTCTAACCCGTAACTCCCGCAGCTTCATCCACGCCAACGTAGAGTTCCTGGCTTTCTACATCGACCCGCTGTGCAAAGGTAAGAGAACCTGGACAGAACACCAGATCTACGCACGCGACTTCAAGCCCGACCACGAAGTGAACGTGTATGCCGTCTCCCCCCATCTCAACGCTTACGTGACCTTCTCCGTCTTTCTGACTTATGGCAGCGACGTCGGCGCCCCGCGCGTCACGCCCATGCGCTACCGCAACTTGATGGTAGAAAACTACCGCGCGGCGCGCGGCAATCTGAAGACGTGGCGCTACATAGGCATCAAGGGCATCATCAACAGAGTGACAGTGACACTGATGAAACTCGCCTTCGAAGGAGTCGGGAAGAGCTATCTCAATCGTGGCGCCGTCGAGTACACGCCGGACCACGAGGACTTCCTCAAGGTAGCGTTCTGTAATCCCTTCACACGGGGCGTCCTGCACCTGCTACAAGAGTACAGGGAGGAGATGGGCCATGCCAAGATCAAGAGGTTTGTCTTCATCTCCGAGGGCCAGATCATGAAACATCTTCTCAACCATGCCTTTGGTGAAAGCCCCGAGCTGCACATGTTCATCGAGCTCTGTCGACCCGGTGAGGAAGGGTATGTCGCTGGCAGTGATGGCAGTAGTACTTTTCCTGCCCATGTAGCCGATGAGACGGGGTTGTTCAGCTAATTCTTCACAGCACTTCCGGCAGGTTCGCACATCCTCGTGATTCTAGATCTAAAGATATGACGGGAATACTCGTAAGCACCCTACGGTAGGTAAATTACTCGTAAGAACCATACATGTATTCCGGACTATAAATGACATCAGAAATGGAAGAAAAAAAATAATAACAATTAACTATTATCCCTGTGAAGTTCTCTCGTTGTTAGGGATCATACGTAAGCTCGTCTACCTACTCGTATGTCCTTGCCTGAAAAGGAAGTAAACGAGAATTTAGCCCGGATTGTTGTCAGGGGGGCGTGAGTGCATGAGTGAGTGTATGTATGAAGTTCTCTCGGATCTGATTTAGGCGTCCTATCTATCACATTTAGGCGTCCGTAGGTAGAGGAAAGAGAGGGAGAGACCAGGGGGCCTCAGGCAATCAGGCAGAATAGATAGATTGAGTATGATTCATCGCCGTCTCGAACCAGACGGAAACGTGACCGAAACTCGGGGCCCTGAACGGACCTTCACAGCTAACGGGGAATAAGCGGGACCCGCACCCATCTCACGGAATGCACCCAATCGTTTGGGTTCTTTCTCAGCGCCGAGTAGGATCGTTGTGTACGAGTACATAATAGCAGATACCGAGAAAGTGGTAAACCGCCGTGCCCCTGGTGGCCGCCTTTTCGCTTGTCATGTGGCTGTGTGGTGCGTTGCCGAGGGGATGGAGTATCAGCTTTTAGTTCTGGAGTTAAGGAACACAACCCATGCGCTTGGTCGTTGGGTAAGTACTACTGTATGTAGGTACTTTACCTACCCTGCAGAGCAGGACTTAACTGCTGTTGCTATTGTTGGGTGCGAGTAAGTTACGAATAAGTAAAAGTTGTTCGCATCACGCCATTCTCCGTCGCAACAGCAAGGGGGCGGCTGAAATGCGATGGAGGCTTTCAAAGTTCGAGCTGTCACGAGTTGCGGCGCAAATCTCACACATCCCACGATCGGCCGCGGGCGGTGTTGTGGGGGGGCAGGGTCCAGAGTTGATGTTGGCCGATCGGCTTCATACCGACGTTGGCGCAGATCGTGCAATGAGCATCATAATAATTAACCCCGCTTGCTCGTGCCAAGGTGGGGTTCTCAATGGCCTGACGAGAAAAGGGCATCTGATTGCGAACGTGAACTGTTGGAGGATGACGGGCTCCGTACCAGTCCGGCAACCCGCGTGCTAGTTGTCCTTGTCAGAAAATCCACGGATTACCGAAGTGGTAATAGGCAGTATACGATACAACTGCTATTCAGGATTATTCATCTACTTCGTACTAATAATAACCACCTGTATACTCCGTAGTCAGACGGGGGTCCATGGACAAGTTGAACCTCATACCGACTAAAAGACCAGGCATCTGTAGGCAGGAGACCGTAGTATGGTGGTATTGCGAGCTCACTAATATGGGAAACATTCATATGCGGCTCTCGGGCACTTTTCTATCCGCTCATTGATCGGGAACCGAGTCCACAAGGCTTAGTTTGAAGGCCACATGAACCATGGCATGCGTCGTCTGTCGGGTGGTGAGGTTCGAAAGGAGCGGTCAGCATAACTAGTATTCCAGCAAAGGCGGAGGGGAAAAAATAGAAAAAAAAATAAAAGAATAAAAGAACAGACTGGCGTGTATCCAGAGAAACTATTGAATGAGTCAGGAACTTTTCCCACGCGTAGTTCGCCTCATGTTGCCCATCCTGGTTATCTTATCCCGTCTTAGTCGATACGGCTATCCGTCCTGTGTAACTAGCCAGAACCTCTCTCGAGATGACGTTGCATCCGTGCCCAGATCAAGTCGCACCGATGCAAGTGAACGTTCCACGAGACAGCTAACTGTCGAGCCTGTGTGTTGTGGGCGTGCAGCAAGCAGCTCGGCAGCATCGCAGCAGCAGCAGCACCGCAGCAGCATCGCATCGCAGCAGCGGCGTTGTTTGTCTCCATCCTCTGCATGCCATGTTCCACGAATCATCATGAAACACCCTGACAACCTGGACAACCTGGTGCTCTCAAGGTGAAGGATTCCAACCCTCGGGTGCCACCGCATCACTTCGCTCTCTCGACGTCGAGTGAGAGCGCATGCTTCGGGCCTGTAAGGGGTAAAAGCGCCTGCATGGAGCTGATGGGCTGCGAGCGGAAAGGGAAAGGCATAGCTGCCTGGTTGAGAAAGTGGTACGACTGAAGGCACGTTCAGGGCAGCCTGATAGGTCGCCCTACGGGTGGCCCTGCTCTGAAGGATGAGGGATGCCTAAGGAAGGACTACCTACGATACACCGCAGTCGGCTTGCTGGCCCCGTCCCGTGACCGAATGGCGGCGCAAGAGAAGCGCGAAACAACTCTTGGGGGTCCAAGTGGACCAGCAGGTAACTATCCGCGATAACGTCGAATGCCATTGACGACCAGCACGTCCTATTGGCTGGCGAGGGCAATTTTCGATATGATGACAAGGTGACGAGGTGACGAACCGTCGGGTCCACAGCTATTGGCTGGGTGTAAATGAGAATGTACGTACCATTGGCAACTCGGACGTAGGAGGTAAACTTGTTGGTTCTCACCACCAGGCAGCGCAAGAGTGGGCCTGGCGTAAGATCAGAGACAACGAGATTCGTGCCCGGAGGTCTCGACTGATCAGGCGATTGCGAACCAACAAGTCGGTCTCATACCGCAGAGTTCCCTAGTGATGAACGCCTAGCCATCCGTTAGTTGGAGCGTATAGTCTTAGTAGTAGTGTAATCCGTAGATCTCCAACTTCCCGGCTAGCCATCGTAATACCTTACCTACCTCTCTGATGCCATCTCTGCGCTTACCATGGCGTGAAACTACCGAATCGGATGAGCCGTAGGTGGCTGAGTAAGTATCAGTACGGAAATCGCATGCAGGCAGCTGAGAGCATCCCCGTGATGATGTATCTTCGCACGAGAAACAGGAATCACAGATACAAGCGGGAAACACGGCCGTCCGATCAGTGGGCCGGCTCGGTGTACCTGGATAGTTACCCAAGAATAGATACCTGGAATAGATACCTCGAATACCTCGAATACCTCGAATACCTCCAGTCGCGGACAAAGCCTCTTGTCCGTTTGTATATAACAAAGCACGATTCCCGTCTCTTTTGAGCCTCCAGAGCATCGTGAACACAGCAAGACCTGAGCTACTACTGCCAGCATCAACTTACCAAGAATCCCATCCTAAGCTCCTGTCCAAGACCACCTCACTCACAACCTCATCGTTTCTTACCTAGCCAGCAAACCGTCACAATGCCTCTTACTTTTGGACGAGATATCTCGCCTCTGGGACAGCCTCTCAGAAAACCCACAAGCCAGTCCCCGCATGTTCTGGTCATCGGAGGAGGAGTCGTTGGCCTAATCTCGTGAGTGGAAGCCTATCCCGTCATCCCATGTTATATCGTGACATCCTCATGATGGTGGTTTTGTGAATGCAAAGGGACCGGCATAGAACGGCCAGAAGCCCCCCCTGCAAGACCCCGTTCTAAGGGACAAAGAACGAAGCTTCGACGACATCATACTGACTGCGACTCCTCAACAGGTCATGGGTACTTCTGGACCGTGGCTATCATGTCACGATCCTGAGTAAGGCGTGGGTCAGCGATGAGCAGCGCTTGACGTCTCAAATAGCGGGAGCCCTATGGGAATTCCCACCCGCAGTGTGTGGTCAACACACAGATGCCATTTCATTAGCGCATTCGAAGAAGTGGTGCATGACGGCGTATCACATCTGGGATGCAATTGCCTCCATCCCGTCTCTGAGCCGAGAGTCGGGTGTTCGCATGATGCCGTCGGACTTCTTCTTCCCCGACAAGATTGAGAACGACCCTCAACAGTACTCGAAGATGATTGAGATCATGAACAGTGGTGTGAGAGGATTCTATCGAGGAACCGAAATCATCGACGAGAGAGGTGTAGATCCGGCGTATGGTGCTGTCGACGCCTACGAGATAATGGCTCCAATCATCGATACGGACAAGGCAATGCACTGGCTCACCAAACTGGTTAAGAGCAAGGGTGCAAACTTGGTCACAGAAACCATCGAAACCGATCTCGCCACTATCGAAGACAAATTGCGAGCACGGTTCGACGCCGACGTCATCGTCAACTGTGCTGGACTCCAGAGCTTGACCCTCGCCAACGATAAGACCGTCTACCCCATTCGGGGAGGTCTTATTCGAGTTATCAATGATGGCAAAACCTTTCCCAAAGTCGACGCAGCCTTGACGATTACTGCAGATGCAGCTCACTCCGCGAACGAAATCGTGTTTCTAGTGCCCCGAAACGACAACATTCTGCTAATCGGAGGCATTGCGGAGCCGCACAAATGGAATCTGGATTTGACATTAGAAAGTCCCATTATTCGGAGAATGCGAGAACGATGCAACAACTTCTTGACGGGATTGGAGGACGCCCGCCTTGATGAGGACTACCCTCTGGCCCAGGGGCTGCGGCCATTCAGAGGGTCGAACGTCAGAGTAGAACGAGAACTTCGCAGAACCGGAAGCAGGATTGTTCACTCATATGGCCACGGAGGCGCTGGCTGGAGCTTGTCCTTTGGATGTGCTCAAGACGTTGCGACCTTGGTCGAAGAGACTCTGGCCGGCCTTCCCGCCAGACCGATGGGCAGCAGATTTGGCGGCCGCGGAAGGATGGAGATCTCGGCATCTCTCTAAAGGGAACGAGTACGGTGTATCATGTGAACTGGGAAAGACTAGACGTCTTCACGGACAGGGACGGTAAATTATGGTAATGGCGTTGCGAAGTGCTGGGCAGTATATGATTTGATCTTCAAAGAGGGGATGGGCATGGGGCGTGTTTTGTTCACCAGGCAGACGTTTTCTTGTTTGTTATCTAATAGCATAATGGTTCAATGTAGTTATGATAGTCCTTGCAATATGCATTCGGTATACTGATTAAACTCTATCGTAGTCATGACAAGGCAACTCGGTGAATGATGCGAAGGCAACGGAGGTGCCAAGTTGAAGCCAAGCGAGGGCGAGGATGCAAGGAGGAACTTGGAACTCCTTACCGAGATTCCGGACGACCTCCTGCATGAAGCAGTGGACGACTCGGTGTAAGAATTAAGTTTCCCGTGTACCGTTTCAATGCCTAGTCTCTATTGTTAATGCAGTAAACAATACATAGTATTACTCTAAACAAAATATGCAATGAAAAGAAGTCTGAGACTGTGCCTGATTTCACGCGCTAGTACCTAATCCCATACTCTCTAGTGCGTGCTAGTGCAATTACTAGGCATAGTGCGCAAGCGGTTCAGGGGACATGCTAGATTCGGCTAAACGTGGACGGATATTCCGTGGTTTTCTTCGCAATCCGTGCACTAAAAGATGTGGGCAGTGGGGATTCGCTGGGGAAGACACCTGCGAACGTCCAAGTAAGGTACAGAGAGTTCGCTATGCCAGAAGAAGCAGAGCAAAGCTGGTTATCGGTGGCATTATCGGTGGCACGGTGCACCGAAGGTACGCGGTACTTCGTACATCGTGTAGACTAGCGCCTGCAGGGATTTCAACTGCGTTCCTGACTCTCGGGCCTCACCAGCCGTGGTCAGCTGGTCTGCTAAAACCCCATCCGCGCGCGGCGATTTATTTAATCCGCATTCCGTGATACCTATCGTACCCAGAAGGCACTTGACGCAACACCCAACGTAATGGTTCTATTTCATACATAGGTGCTACATAACTACGATAATGTGATGGTACCCAATGTGATATATATAAATATATTTCCATATAAATTTAATTAATCCGCGATGGGTTGTGACATTGTTACAGGACCTATTCTCTGCCCGTTACGAGTACTTGTAGGCCGAATCGTACCAAGCCGTTTCTTAGTAATCCCTAACTGGTTTTGTGAACGGTGGAAGAGGCAGGAACAGAGAGGAGAGGGCGCGTGGCCAGACTGCTCCTCGCGACCCGCCACTAATTCTAAATTCACGTCGGTGATGCCTCGGTTTCGTTTAAGAACAAAAAAGCCCGAGGGATGGGAGTATGTACATCTACGAGTACAAGTAGGTAGGTACCGAAGGTAGTGTCACTGTAGCTGCAGGACGGCATTTACCAAGCTTGCTATGCCGTTATAGTAATTGTACGTACACTAACAAGAGATACCTAACCTACCGTGGCTTCGTCTAAATGTGCTCTGGAGACCTATGCCTACTCGTAGTGTCGATCGAAGAGAAAAATATTGTTGGAGGTTAGAAATCCAGAGGTAAGGAGCAAGGAGAGAGGCAAATGCGGAATACAGTACGATTGGCCGGGTTCGTACGGAATATTATGGGGATGGTTTGGCCCGCCATTTCCTACCAGCCCACTGCCCGTAGCAACACAGCTACCAACCTCAGTACCTACGAGATACTGTAATTCGTGGGCAGTACATAATCCGTAATCCGTACAATTGCAGCGTAGTATTGCTGAAGAGATGTGGGATCGTGAAACATGGTGTTTAGTGTGTAATGCGTATGTACTTTGACCAAACGAAATATATATGGAATATTTGGTGGATGGTCTGTAATCCGTAAATCTGCTGATCTGATGCTATGAATAGCCAGGTACCGGTACGGTAATCCGTAGGTACCCAAAATTTCACAGAGGCGCATCATGGCAGTGCCTTGAAGTACGCGAAAAAAGAGGCAAAGTCAACCTAATAGTTAAGTAACCCGTGACCTGCCTTACCGTCCACTAACCTACCTATCATTATTCCGTATTCATCAAAATGAGAACATGTGAAAAAGGTCGTGGACGGAGAACGGCGCTCACCAGGCAGTCGCTCGGTCAGGTCTCCAGCTGGGCAAATCATACCGGTACAATGGTAAGGTGGTACTTTCCAGGTCGCTGCCCAATTATGTCTCAGAGGTTCGCACTAAGGTGGGTAGGGTACTGAGGTCCACTGCTTCTGTGGAATCATGGAACCACATGGTACGTCCATATTCCGTTACTACGGGGAAACGGAGTCAGGTCAGGTTAGGTGCTTGAGTTAATTACGGAACATCTTTTTTTCTCTGTTCTGAGACGCAAGTAGGGAGGCACGATACGGTAAACAAGTGGGCAGGTACGAATTTTCACGGGTGGCCCACGACATACCGACTTACATATACGTACCTACCTACCTGAGTTTGATTGACAGCAGGCTGAGGTGCAGTTGGCCTTGGCATGTACTCCGTAAATGGGGGGTTTCAATGCTGCTACGGATTACAGAACGAACAACCTTCGGTGTTTTGTGCCTGGGCACGGAATACGGATGGCGGATTCGGGGGACGGACCAGGCAGGTACCGTACCGTACTGTACACTTGGTAAGCAGTGTACGTGTGGCTACTAGCGAGGTACCTAGGTACCTCCTACCGTAGCGATTATGCGCTAGCGCACGCGACACCAGACCTCAACCTCAACGTACGAGTACGAGTACATAGGTACCTAAGGAATGGTGGTGGTAGGTCAGTTACCTACCTATGTAGTTAAAGGTTTACGAGTACCTAGGTAGGACCTTAGGTACGGCTGGCAACCTAAATTTTCTACTGCTTCGTTACCTGGTTAACTATTCTACAAATGGTAACTGCGATGGACTTACGAGGTATGAGGCAAAAGTCGTGGCCCATGTCCGTGTACCGCACTTGAGCTCGGATCCACCGGCCATACTGACTGCGGTATAGCGGCCTTTTCTGTCATTTCTGGTACTCGCGATACATTCAGCAATTGCCCTGGAGTTCGGTACCAGTTATGCAGTTTATCCAAACGCGTCTAGCCAGTGGATAACGCCTTGGTGGAGGTACCTGGCAAGGGCACCGAACTTACCCATCACACCTCGTAGCAGTTCGGCACCTTGCCATCTCTGAGGCAGACCTTCCATCGCTCGTACCGCTACTTTTCCTGTACAGTGATAATGCGCAATTTACAGTACGTTGAGGAATGCATAATGTATACTTAGCCGAGGGGTACTTAGCCACCTGCAGATACAGACACGTTGTGCCACGTACATAGACCCACCCTATACACGTTCATACAGTGCACCACGGAGGCAATGCGATGTGCTCCGTCGTACATTTCCAAGTAGATTAGTACACGCGCATTATTCCGTGCAGAACACAGGGGGAGCTTTTGTACGGATCTGATCCGTGCCTGTTGCGGGCAATGTGAGATGTGCAAAGTACCCAGGTACCTGACGCAGACGCAGGGCCGTGACTTCTCCATTTCAAACTCTCCTCCCACATTTCAATGGCTGGGGCTAACAGGTTTTAACGCCGTTCAACGCGTCCCGTCCGACGACCAAAGCCATATTGTCCCTGTTTCTCCGATCGTTTAATCTCCACCTGACATTGTATTTATTCAACCCTCCACCGTCACCAATACATTGTCTGTCCATCCGCCGCTAACCCCTTACCAACTGCAAAACCAAAATATGATATCCATAAATCGCATCAAGATGGACATCTCCTCCCAGATGGACTCATTGTGACACTGGTGCTGCCGCCAGCTTAACACTGCACTCTGTTCCCGGTAGTCAACCTACCACCACACAACACATCACCGACTTCTACCCTCAATCAAAATCCTCCACCCTGCATACAATCAATCACCTTCCCCGCGGGGTATCTTATCGTGTCGTTTAATCTCTCTTCATCTTCTTCATTCCTTCTGGGCCTGTCGCCCCAGGACTACCCAAGTCTTCGACCGTTGTTCAGCCGTCGTGAAGAACCAGAGAGCTAGCTGCCCGGATTTACAAACATCACCCACTATCGACTGTACCGGCTCTCTTTCTTAATCACATACACCTTCGAACCTGACAGCATGAGCGATCTCGACACGCTTCTGGCCCAGCCGCAAATGGCTAATTCGCTCGCCGGTGGTAAGCCTCGGCCCGTGTTGCCAGAGACCCATGAGGAGGAGATTTCGCAATCGTTCGAGATGACATCCAGTCAAAACCTGCTAGCAAATGATGTTTGGCGGGATTCGCGCGCCTGCACCAAGCGCTCCATGATTGGCCGTTCCATGACTACTACGCCAGTCCCGCCCATCAACTTCGCTATGGTATCTGAGGGCGTGTATAGAAGCGGCTATCCCCAGACCCAGGATTACCCGTTTATTCAGAGCCTCAAGCTCAAGACCATTGTCACGCTGGTCAACAAGGACCTTCCAGACGGCTTTCGGGAGTTCCTTCAGGAGAACCGCATTACGCACAAGATATTCGACATGGGCGGAACGAAGAAAGAAGCCATCTCCGCCGACCTTATGCGATCCATCTACGAGGTGGTCTCGAAACGCGAGAACTACCCACTGCTGATTCACTGCAACCACGGAAAGCACCGCACCGGATGTGTTGTCGGCGTGCTTCGCTTGTCCAACCAATGGGACATGAAGCGCACCCTTGATGAGTACACCACCTTCGCAGAGCCCAAGGTGCGCGACACGGACTTGAAGTACCTGACCCAATTCGAAGTTACGAGCCTCGTGCGCCAGCCCGAGCCAGTGTCGACAATCGCACCCGCTACATTCAGACGATTCCTCAAGTTTGTTGCGGTGGTGCTCTTCACCCTTTTTGCCGTCTCCCCCTTGACCAAGTTCAAGATCCAGGAGACGGCACTCTAAGCCCTTTTAGACGGTGAAACACGGCAAATCCCATCTGCCTCCCCCCAACGTTAGAGTGGAAGGATATGCAAGCAAAAGTTTATGTGTGGGAAGAATTGACACTTTTACTACTGGACTCGTTCAGCAAGACGGTTTACGACAAGTCAATGGAATAGAAAGGGCGCGATTGGTCATTCGTCTGGGAAACGATTGGCCTGTGGAGTTAGGAGTAACTGGGAAGCAGGATAGACTGTGATGATAGACAGTCTTTGCAGGGGGGGCCATTTTTTCGTTTGTGGCATGATTTTCTTTCGACGGCGTAAGGTCAGACACAGAGACTCTCAAGTGCTGAGGAGTCTCACGGGCGTTTAATAAGAAAGTCGAGGTGGGCGCAAGTTAATCGGGCGCCGCAAATCCTTGCTGATAGGGACGAATGTGTGCCTATGTTGGCCTGCAATGTAGGCTTATGGATGCAAACAGAGCTTTCTCTCAAATACCGGGACGTTAAGTCATCTAGGTATTACGAGCAATGAACCAACACGAAACCAAAACACCTGCTTTGCTATGTGACAAGTTTTTCACTTATTTTTTTTTTTTGTTATTAATGCTTGAATTGGCAGCAAGAGTTCTCGAGATGTTGTCAGAACTCCTCATAACCGGCCTCTTACATATGCCAGGAGCCGCAGCCCTCGCAGCCTTACAGGTGGTGATACAACTGATATAATACACAGATGGGACATGCCATTCGTTTCTGCACATGGCTCTCCCACCATCTTGCGCCTCGGCTTTATATTCTGCCTCGCTTACTCGACCCATCGAGGATTATCCTGTCGATACTGCTTTTCCTCCTCCCGATTGCCGGTGGCATAGACCCAACCAGCGGCGACGGTATTCATGACTCCAAGCACAATGGCCGAGCCCCTCACGGCACCTTTTACGGATAAGAATCTACTCCGGAAGCCGCCGGCGGGCTTGCGCCGCATCGCCAGCAGGGTGTATGTCCCGCTCGCCGCCATCGTTATACCCGCGCTATCGATCTTGAAGCCCTGGAGATTCGCATAGCTAGCGAACAACAGAGTTGGAACAAAGAGGAGGGGGAAGACCTGGGCGGGACGGCCGTGGAGGGCCGCGACGAGCGTTGCCAGGCCAGTGGGCGCGAGTGACGAATCTACGTAGCAAAAAAAGTAAATAAAACATGTCAACAATGGTCTTTTGTTTACATGCGACGCAAAAGGGAGCCTTAAAAAGCAAGCTTTTGTCTACTTACTGCCCCAGGCTGAGAGTTTTGATTTCACGACGTTTGGAGGCTCGGGCGTCGCCATCTTTCTGCGAATAGGAATCTTAACGGGGGGCGAGCGGAGCTTGGGGAGGGGGGCAAGGCGGGGGGGGTCGCAAAAGCGGAGGGGAACTCGTGAACAACGTCGGGCGCGTCTTCGTCTGTGCAATGATGACGTGGAACGGCGTTTCGGTCGGAAATCGTCTGATGGAAGCACGTGGACAAAGCAAGATGCAGCGAGCAAGATTTTAAAAAAGTATAAATTGTTGATATCTGTGATCCTGCCTTCCCTCTTTCGTTTGTTTTCTGCGTCAATCTTTGAGAGGATAAAAGAGTTTGTTTCAATTGGCGAAAGCTTAATTACTTAAACATGAAATCAGAGAATCGGGGTCGTCAGGCGCGATGCAAAGTTGTTTCCAAGGTTGCATGCAAGAATCTTGCTGCCCCTTCGATGATATCAACCGGCATTCCATTATCAAACGTTGGTGGAGCTTCGGCCGGAGCTCACCCAGAACTCTCCGTCATTTTCAGCACTGCATGTGCTTCTTCTCCTGCATGATACTCGGGTTATGTACACTTCCTCGAGAGAAGGATGCGCGTTACTTGCATTCACCTTGCTGTATGCATATCGTTTAGCATTCGTTCTTCAAAGTAGTGTATGCTACATGCATATTCCTTCTTACATGACAATCGCGTGAGATTAACCATTAACTAGCCAAGTTTGTGTTTTAACGGGAGACAAGGTCAGCCACACCCGTGATAGTTACGTAATGGCACTTGTCAAAAGCCACGTTTTGGCTTGAGACATCTCCTGCTGAATTCAGTCACTGGTGGAGTGCAGGAACAAGCAAAAAATCGCATGTGCCGGCGTAGAACGTCGCCGTCGTTTTCCAGCCCACCGCCTGCGGCCTGCCTGCCTCCCTAGCCACATTGACCTACCGCCTAAATTCACAGGTAGCACTTGACCTAGGTAGATTCATGGAATAGGCGCACCCGCAGCACCTCCAGGCCTTGAATCAACTCACTCCACCGACAAACTGCTGCATCCCTGTTTCCCGCGGGTTTGCTCTGCTTACCTACTTCCACCCATTCGTCATCCGTGGCCCTTTGTTTCCAACCTACGATTTACCCGATTTACCCTCGGCGAGTCAATCACCATTTGCATCGCGTAAATCGACAGTTCAGACATCAAGTTGCAACGCCCGCCGTCTGCTCTGCGTACCCTGTGTTTACGGCCTCGTTCGTCGCTCGTTTTGTGCCGCCGAGTTCACCGATAATAACGAACCACAAAGATTAATCGTCAACAACTCGTATTCCGAGCGGTTGTCCCGACTTGTTCTATTGCCAAATCCAAGACTCTTTTTTACAACTGAGGCGACACATAAAGACACCCCATTCCATCCGAAGATAAGACAAGACAAGACAAACACAGAACCCACTCACCCTCTTCCGCCATGTCTAGCGCCAGAGCCTCCGGCACCGACGCCGGCAACGGCAGCACAGCGCGCTCGCGAGACCACAACCAGGGCAACCAGGATCGCAAGTTCACACCGGAGCAGCAGGCGGCGGTAATGCGAATCCGGAAGTGCAAGACGACCGCCTTCTACGAGATCCTCGACCTCGAGGCCGTCCGGTCGACATGCTCTGACTCGGACATCAAGAAGGCCTACCGCAAGCAGAGTCTGCTGACGCATCCGGACAAGAACGGCCACGAGCACGCCGACGAGGCCTTCAAGATGGTCTCGAAGGCCTTCTCCGTCCTCGGCGACAAGGAGAAGCGCGAGCGCTTCGACCGCTTCGGCACCGATCCCGAGTCTCGGTTCGAGAGCGCTCGCTCCCAGGCCGCCCAGAATCCCTTCGCCGGCTTTGGCGGTGGTGGTATGCGTCCCGGCGGAGGATTTGGCAGGGGAGGTATGTTTGAGGACGAGATCAGCCCCGAGGAGATGTTCACGAGGTTCTTTGGCGGCGGTTTTGGTGGGCCGTTTGGTGGCGGTGAGTCGAAACAGTTTCATAAATATACTATTGGCATCAAGCATTGGGACAAGCTACTAATTGCGCGCAACAACAGATATGGGACCACAGTTCGTCTTTAATTTAGGTGGGAGTAGGGGTTTTCGCGTACATCAATTCGGCGGCGCGCAACCTAGAGGGAGACCGGCGACCAATGGTCCCGCGGGCCAGCAGCAGCAGCAGCAACGACAGGCGACGCGTTGGGACACGCTCATCAACCTGTTGCCGATTCTATTTCTATTTGTATTCCCTCTGCTGTCGTCCTTGTTGTCCAGCTTATGGGCTTCGACACCCGCCGTGCCGAGCATGGTCTTCGACCACCCCCGGATGCCGCAGACGTATCATCGCGTGACGCCGAACTTAGGGGTGAACTACTACGTAAATCCGAACGACGTTGCCGGCTGGCACACATATAAGCTACAGCAACTGGACCAAGAGGCGGAGATGGGATTCGTGCGCCAACTGCGACGCACGTGTGAGATGGAGATGCGCACGAAGCAGGAACTCATAAACAATGCGCAGGGCTGGTTCTACCCCGACCCGGAGAAGATGAAGATAGCCAATGATTACGAAACGGGCGCGTGTAGACGCTTGGCTGGTTACGGCTTATCGAGATAATAGGTTAGGAACAGAAAGGAGGGGAGGGGGTTCGTTCCTCGGTTTTATAAAACAGCTATGCCCAATTCAATGAATGTCATGACGAGAGAGAGTGTGAAGAAACGGGGTTGAGTAAGGGGGAGAGTAAACTGGTCCTGAATGAAAGTTGGCGCGAATTCAGCATGTTTTGCAAAAGACGACCTTTTGATGAAGAGAACATGCATGTTTGGCGTTCAGGGGTATCCAGCTTTAAGAAAAGAAAGAAAGACTTCATGCGAAAAGAGCTGTCTGTGTTGTGGAGGACCCGGCTGCCGACCTACCCATTTGGTAGCCAGAGGTCCGTAATTAGGTATATAATGAATTCGCTTTGACCCAGTATCTTGACGGTGTCCCTCGCCAGCTCGTGGTGTTCGCCCTTCTTCTCCTCGCTTCTAGAATTTTGAACTCCTATAACCGTACAACGAGGCTTACACGACTTACCTAATGCTCAACACGTATCCCCAAAGCAGGCTATACAGCAACGCCGCAGGAGGACTTGAAGCCGAGATCGTATAGATAGATTCAACCTGCATCGGCCCCCATCGCACGCCGCAAGCCCACGTGTGTCATACATCTCCCGTAAGCTGATAGTGAAATGGCGGATTAAACCATTTGCTTACGTCTTGACGAAATCCCGTTCGGGATGTTTCACTTTAGGTCTTCGGGATTCCATTGCTGACGGTGTTTTCTCGGAAGGGCTGGGTTTGATCGGCTGGGTAGGAAGGTAGGGATCGGCTTGAGGTTTCTAATTTCTGCCACGTCCGTATGTATGTAGGGATATGTACCGAGAAACCAACTTGCATTGCAAGCCATCTGGTCGATCTGTAGCTATACGATCAGTGCCTGTATGTAGGAAAGGGGCTTGGATTTTTTTTAGTAGAGAATATCACGCGTTGATGGTCACCAAACACAAGACGACTTGATACTGCATTTTATGAATGTTTTTATTCTTGGATAGTTATACTATTTTCGTGCTTGATAGCTAAAAAGTCGTGAGCTCAGCAATAACGGGCAATGTAGCTATGTAGGCATTCCGTAGATGGCCACGACATCGTAAAATGGGCCATTTCTCTCATAAGGGGGTCTCCGAATATGCTCGTCAGGTTGTGAACCGGTTGACCCCTATCCACCTATAGCAATATAGCAAGTACTTTCGAAAACTTCTAACGCATTCCTCGTCGAGGATCAAGAGCCTCGTTGCGTCTGTAATCTCGCATCTCCTTAGTACCCAGACTACCGAGACCGCCTTCACTACGACGTTCCCATCCGCCGAGTCTAACGACGAGGCATGTCGCATTATCTCCGTTGTTACTGACCTCGGTCGCGAACGACACGACGTCATTACCCGCCTGCTCGGGCGTCTTAGCCTCCTTCACGATATCGACGATCTCCTGGTCGCTCAGCGCATTCGACACTCCGTCCGACATAAGGACGAGAAAGCTGTACTGCGCCGGCCCAAGCTCAACACGCGTGATCTCCGGTTCGGCGGACACGCCTAGACGCTTTGATCCGATGTCTCCAAAGGAACGAGAGTTGGCAAGGCCCATGATGCGCTCCTCACCGAACGAATCGGTGACAAACGAGGCTGCGTAACGTCGCAGGCGGTGGGACTCCGATGGCGCGCTAGGGTGATGATCTGTGGTCAAAGGCTTGGCGAGACCGGTCAAGGTATCACACAGCAAGACTCTCGTGTCGCCCACATGTCCTACAAGTAGAGTAGACGATGCATCAGGATGCCAGAACGGCGCGGGGGTTGGTGTAGAGATCATTGCGATAGATGCGGTCGAGCCACCCTTGAATCGAGTGCGCCCACCGATCTTATGTCCCGACGGCGGCATATGATGCGGCTTCCCTAAGATCTCGTCGGTATTAACGGCTGCATCAGAAACATAGGGATCGTCGGGATCTGGCTTTTCCGCCTGCGCCATGACGAAGTCTAGATCTGCACGTAGAAACGCGTATGTCAGAACAGACTCGACACTGGCGGGCGCATCAGCTTTTGCATCAACATCTCGGGCCAATTTCAAGTGTGGCGAATTGAAGCGACCAAAATATCCGCCTATGGCGCTTTTGTACTCGCTCACGAGTTCCTTCTGTAACTGTGCCGCGCGATTCTGTGAGACATCGGAGGGAGCTGCAAGAACCTTCTTGATAGCTTCTGGGTGTTCCAACTTCTTGATCGTGCTCGAATCGCTTGTCTTCTGAGAGACGTCCCCTTTTGCTTGTGATTCCTTGGGACCCTTAGTGACTTGCTGATTCAAGTTCTGTTGCGCGCCAGCTTTTGCGCCAGCGGGCGTGGTGAGCGCATTCGGCGTAGCTTTCGCGCTCGCCTTCTTGCGTAGACTGCTCTTGAAGCCGAACTCCGCAGCCGCCTCTTCGATATATCCATGCAGCTCGTCTCGCAGAAAATGACTGCACTCCGTGCCACCATGTCCATCGAACACCGCAAAGTAGAAAATCTGCGGGTCACCGTACGCACTGTCTGCCGAGGTTCCTTCGCCGCTCTTCTTAATTGCGCTTCGGACCACACTGACAGGCGTACGTTTGGCGAACGCGGGCATATCGATAGTACCGGCCTGATTGGCATCTTCGTTATATGGACGCGAGCCTCGAGATTCAATAGCACCAAAGTGATGCTTTGCGCTGCGCAGGGGAATACGGACAACCGTGAGGTCGCGATTCGGAGGTATATGCGGCGGCGTGGCTGGCGGGGTACCTACAGCGCTGCCATGCGGAGCTGCGGCCGATGCGGGCAGGTGATGGTGAGGACCAGCTGGAATACGCGAATCCGGGTGTAGGGAGGACGAGGGGAGATGTGTGACAAAATATTTGTGGAATCCCCGGCGCGTGTTGTGCAGCGAGACTGAGGACACCGGGGAGCTCAGCAGACGATTCGCTGTGACAAAAAAGGGTAGGCCATGACCCTTTGAGCTGGATCGCGAGGGCGGCTGCCGATGAAAGGCTCGATTCAGAGGTCGTGTAATGGCAGTTGAGCGAACCGTTGTCTGACCCTCGCAGAACGACGAGATGAAGCCTTTATGTGCATCTTTTTGTCAGCCAACAGCTTCTATACACAAACAGACTCCAATGAAGAAGGAATACTGACCGTATGAGTCCTGGAGGGACCAGCCCTTAGGACCACCACGACCTAAGCCCATGGCGCCCCGGGAGTACAGCTCTTCCTGATGAGCCTCCCACAGCTAACCAACCCGGAGATGCGCAGAGTGCGAGGGAGAGGGTGGTTGGGGAGTGTCAGCTTCTACTTATCATCCATGGGATGGACGACTCATAGAAGCGCTTCCAGAGTTGTTGATACTGTTGTCGTCTTTGATGTTGACGTCTCGTCTTTGGTGAGGATGAAGATGGAGATGCACGGATTGGATACGAATGAGAATGATGGCGGTCAATGAATCATCCACAACAAAGAGGAGTCAGAAATCATGAGTGATGAGCTGTATCTATACCTAATCCAAAAATGAGCAGAGGATAAGCGACGGCGATGGAATCGTCAAGACCTGACCGCAGGTCCGGGTCTTTAAATTTCAACTCCCCCATTGCTGGGGTCCGGACAAGAAAGAGGATTGAGCTCCGAGACGCAGAAAATGTAGGCACAGAGCATCCTTCGGTAATTCATTAGGTTCCGTACCTGAAATCAATATGCATCTTGCGAGGATATAAATAAAAGAGGTCTTTCTCACGGCCTGGGAATCTTATCCCGTAATTATTACCTGAGTTTTGAAACGACAAAATAACGGTGAAGTACGGAGTGCAGCAGGTTATTGATGGGCAGGTGATTTCTGTCGACTGCGAAGTCGGTGAGAATGGATGTCTCAGGAGGTAGGTATCCAGCGATTCTGAGTTCGTCGGCGTTTATGCCTAACGGTGCAGTCTAGGCTTCGTCACCTAGACCACGTCTACGGAGCACATCCTTAGTACGGAATAGACCTACCGGGTAGGTAGGTACTTCAATACGGAATACCTACTATTCCATATGATATCACAATGAGTCGTCGTCACAAGCCAATCATATCAGCTGTCAATATATGCCGTTGGTTCTTTGCACGAAGACACCGCAACATACTACATACATGAAGTCTAGGCGGGTAGAATAGCTACCGGTACTCCTAATATTCACCGATCAGAGCGTTTCACGACAATAAGCCCTACAATTCAAGCCACCGGACAACCTCATGCTGTCCGACTGTGCTACGCAAACTACCTAACACAAGTAGTCCAGGTAGCAGAAAGGGCAAGCAAGTCTGAGGAACAGACTGGGCATTGAGCTAAACAATTCAAGTGTCGCCGTCTATTAGACATGCCTAGACCCTTATCTCGCTGGTCACGGAGTGGGACTTTCCCAGAGAAGCTGGCAACACGACCGATGGTTAGTCGGACTCATAAACGTATGAGAAGATGTCTGCTCAATCCGCCTCTTAATTGTAAATCCGCCATGATCTGTATCTATGCCAGTCCAGAAGGCCTCAGCAATCGCCTCTTCCTTCGGAAACATTCGAACTTGTCGGCACCCCCTGGCGGACAGAATTGACGTATGCGTCCTTGTCCATCTCACACGTACACACACAATGAATATATCTCGAGATTGACATCTCGCCCGTGCGATCACTCGATTTCTTCGATTCGAGGCTTAAGACTTCTCCCGTCGCTTGGATTTAAACTGGGTAGACTGGGTCTAGACATGTCCAAGCCTGCTACCCGCACCATAGGCGGCTCAGCATCTCGACCCTGTTGATGCGGTACGAGCTGCACGAGACGTAGATTCTCCAAGCTTTCGAGCGCATCTTGCGCATGTTGTCGGACGAGTCCGTCTTCGTCCGTCTGCTCAACATACCGCAAGACGCGCGTGATATCCTCTTCTTTTGTCGTGAAGTCCGTGCCAGAGCCAAAGTTGAGATGACCCCCGCGGTTTCGAGCCTCTCCAAGGGCCCTTACGAAAATGAGGATAACCATGATGGCCGCACGCCGCAAGATTCCAGCTTCTAGTAGACCAGCTTCCAGAGTGAGTACGTCGAGTCCCAGGGCCAAGGCAGCATCAATGAGCTGTGGCGAAAAAGCGCGAATGTTCGCCTCAAGACCAGAACCAAACAGCGAAAGCGCAGAAGCTCGGATTCGCATGTCCTCGCTGCCACGTTTGCTCTCCCAACCAGACACAATCCGCGCAAGTAGCGCATTGCGAGTCTTTTCTTCAGGTGTTTGTTCTTCGAGGTCCAGGTCTATGTCTTCATCATCGTCATCCTCGCCGCGGCGTGCTTTGGCCTCCCGTTTCCGTGCAGCGAGTTGCTCGGCACGGACCTGTTGCTCCTCGGTTTTTGGGCGATGGACACGACGTCCTGCAATCGCAAGAAGCGCCTCACCTACGGACGCAGCAAGTTCGCCCGTGAAGGTTTCACCAAGCCTCTGCATAAGCTGCAGTAAAGCCTCGCCAAATCGCAGGCGGGTGTCTGTTTTTTGTTTCTCTAGTGCGTCAACGTATTGATCTAGCACCTCTCGGACGGTTGAGCGTGGGTGTCTTTCAGATAACTGTACAAAGACCTTAATCACACGCAGGTTAATGTACTCATCGTCGTCGCTAAGAAGCGAAGACAACAGGACTAATGTAGCTGGGATATCGAGTACAGCGCTGTTGGATTTAATGAGCGTGCCCAACAAATTCAACCCCTCGGAACGCACAGGGGCCGGCGAATCGGCCTCCGTGATATATGAAGACGCCAGATTGTAAGTCTTTCGATCTTCGACTTGCCGGTCTGTTGGTGCAGTCATTCGTTCTGCGGGGTCTTCCAACTCATCTCGATATTTTAGGAGTTGTGATAGATTAAGTGCGGTTTGCGAGGTACTGGCCTCACGTGCTAGACTGATTTTCGAAAGCGAAGATTCGATAGAAGCCAGCATGTCTTCAGGTATATTCTTTCGTTGAAAGCTCGGTGCGGTAATGACCAAGTTGAGCAGACTCAGAGCCACAGGGACAGCATCGTCATTCGCAGACTCCGTGCCGAATTCACCCAGAATATTGCTAACAAGCTTGAGCAATTGCCTGGAGTTTGATATCAGCTTGTCGGAAAGTTGCTCCATCATTGCTTGTAGTATTCTAGCCCGAGCTAGCTGTAATATTGGATCATCGTGATCAGCACCCGCGCCAGGCACTAGTTCTATGACATTCGGGGCTTGGTCTTTCCTAGAGCCGAGAGAGATCTCGAAGAGTTTTAAGAAGAGCGTCGATAAGTCGTGATCAGATGCCGTCCGTTGTAGAAGTTCAATATATGCCGCGCTCTTTGAGTCCATGACATCTAAATCTAGCTGCTGGAACGATGCCCCTTCGTTGCCATGTAGTCGTCTTACTTGGATGCGAGATTCGCTGGCCTGTTCGTAAGCCCAGACGGGCCCAGAAGCGTCATGTGTACTATGAAGCAGTAGGTTTTCAATGATTTCCAGGAACTTATCCGCTGACCCAGCAAGTTTGAGATAAATATCGATAAGGGTCTGCGCTGGTTGACAGTATCTCTCCTTTACAGAAGAAGTTGGAAAAGGCCAAGACGACAGAGCCCACAACGGAACGAGTAATGGACCAAGCAATCTCTTTGTCAAACCTGGATTGGGATGCGAGTTCAGCAACGAAGATAATCGCTTCAATGCAGTATGCAGGTCATCTGCCTGAACTAGAATCCTGCGTTTCTGGAGATCAACTATCTCATCAGACGCGGATGAGCTCGCCTTGGAAGATAAGGAGGGATTAATGCATGCCAGCATCGGCTCGGCAAAAGATTGCCATCCAGGGGTCCCTGAAAGAAATGAAGGCATAAGTAAATCGTAGACAAGGACGTCAGGAGATTTTTAGTCGCCATACCAGGAGCGCCAAATTGTCTTCTTCCCAAAACACCGAATCCTATAACATATGCACCGACCTTAGCTAGGTCGGGGCCGTCCTTACCGTCGAGGAGAGAAAGAAGCTGAGGCGCAATGCCAGGAAACCATGCCTCAGGTTTCACAGAAGCTGGCGGTACAGATAGAAGTGTTGAGGCCATTTTCATAGCCTCGATGGTAATGTTAGCGCCTTGTTTCTGGGGAGCAGCGGCCTCTGACATCTTGACTGTGCTGGACGGGTGCACGGAAAAGACAAACTCTAGGGTCGCTCGGGCGCCATCAGGACGCTGTGGCAGCAGTGTGAGAACATCCATGAAATGAATACGAAGCCATTCAGGGACACGGCCCGGCTTGATTAGGGTGTTCAGGGAAGACATCAAGGCAAAAGTACCTGTCCTTCGAAGAGTTCAGAAAGAAGAGAGAAAGAAGGTGACATGGATCAGGTTATCTTCGCTTCCACCTACCTTGATATGAGAGCTCCGAAATCCCTTTGACCATCTGCACGGGATGATGCATCGGAAGTTGGCTGAAATGCTTTCGTGGCATGCCTCTCGAGAGCTGAGACAAGCGTCTCTTCTTTTTCGCCATCTCGTCTGTCATCCATGATGATGAGTGAGCTGCTCTACCTGCTGAAAATAATTGGTTTCGAAGCGATGCCTTCGAGTTTCAACCTAGGGGAACAGGCACCGACTAAGTTCGATGGAGAGTGAGCATTCACGATTTGTGTCGTTCTATGACGAAGTATGGACGACGTTGAGGTTAACCTCATAAGCAGATGCTGTTGGTAATGCTCGAAGATTCCTGTACAGGAAATACTGTCAGCTGCCTGCAGCTGCGCTTAGAAGCGGATAAAGTACGAAATATGCAGGGCGGCTAAATGTCGTCATAGCTACGGATTAGGGATCAATTACCCGGGCATGTGGAAGGTGCAGACGCGGCGCGACGCGCCGTAATTGTCATTACATAAGCCTTCCTTAGCCCCTCTTCCCAGCCCTTTGATGGGATGGATGCCTCCTGAGACTTCAAATTTGCTACCTCTTACAAACATACCTCACCATGCTGTCGCTACCACAATGTCATGTACCACTACGCAATACCCGAGGAGGTTTTGGTGTTGATATTCCATCGAGATACAAGTTCCTCAGCAATGTCTGTCTCAAGATCCTGGCTCAAGTTGGACCTCTTTCGCTCGTCCTCCTTCTCGCAAGGATGGGCTGGCAACTACATAACTCGCATGTCGCCTCCCCCACAGTTCTCCGATTCCCGTTTCTCGAAAAAAACTGTCTTCGGACCCCTTGGCTGGTCTGTCCAAATCTGCATGACACGTCGCTACTCTAGGTTGAAGAAACCTACTGTGTATGTCGCGTGAGGATCGTCATGCAAGATGGGCCAGGTGGCTCTGGCCACGGACCAGCCATGGGAAACGGCGCCTCGGAACTTAACCCTAAAGAGCTCCCAGGTTTCAGTCTTGCGCTCATAGTCGTCTAAAGCCACCTTATAAGCCGCTGTTGTACGTGTAATTCCGTGCCCGCTGAAAAGCGGTCGGATGAGCTGTCTTCAAGTGGTGGAAGGGTGTTGGGACATTCCAGACGCCTGTGGCGCGTGAAGGCTTTTTGCTATGAGTCTTTTTGAGAAGAACCCCTGGCCTGGGGTCGCTCGTCAGCACTAGCCGCTGGAACTAGTACTCTGGTCAATATGGATCGAGTTGGTCATACTCGCCTTGCTTGTCTTGTCGGGAGATGGGTCGGAACCAGCTTGCTGCCGCTAGTTAAATATGTCAACTTCTCCTGGCGTATTGTGCTCCAGAGAGGTTTCGGAAGGGTGTGTCATTGGTCACATACAGTCAGAAGCGGCATTTCAACTCTGTGCCGTTGATCTTCTCGCCGGAATCACTTCAGCTTTGGATCTGGTGAGCGAGAATCGTTGCGGTTTCAACTGAAATGTGCAGCTTTTGACATTACTTACCCTACCTCGTCACTGTCCCTGAGTACCGAGACCTCTCTTGTCACATCTACATAGCTACGGCAGCTGTCGGTATAAACCCCGGCTCCTTTTCAAGCTGTCAAAACTCCATCCAACCCGGCGGACAAGCTTGGCAGTTTTCATCTCTGCATTATGGCAACAGCCACCCGTGTATCCTCTGCGAGGTCCGACCAGGCGCATTAATCTTCTTGCTGGCTTGCCTAGCAATGAAGAACGCCAATTGTTAACTCTCTCACGGTTGTTGACATTCTCCCTCGTCCTTTGCCGAAAGGCCTTGAGTCGAGACGATAGTGCGGATTTTATGGATGTTTTTGGCCGTACGAAAATGCCTTCCAAGCCGCTCAGACGAGCTCGACGGAAGCGAACCAAAAACTAGTCTCTGTTGGCAGTGTGTTCTTCGGAAAGAGCTTCTCTTGAGTGCGGATCTAGAGAGATGGCTTGCATTGGAACTTGCCGATTTCATATCAAATTCTCCAAAGACGGTACGCGTTTTGTTTTGGTTGGCAATGGTTTGAAGCATGAACATGGGCGAGTTGCTGTGCTGCCCTGCTTAGTTCTGATCGGGACCCATCTTGAGTTGGCGTCAAAGCTTTGTGCTTGTCCGGTTCGAACCAATGCAGGCGCAACTACACAGTCAGATGAGCTCAAAATTTTTTTGTACCCCAAAAAGAGACCTTCCCCTTGGGATTGGTCTTAGGCTGCTCTTTGTAACATCTGACGGGAGCAGCCCCCTTCCGAGGGATAAGTCATCACTATCTACAACTTATAAGTTATGGTTGATCGTTAACATACTCATAGTCTTCGGCTTTTCACAGCCATCGGAAAATGTGTTCATCTACACACCTATGGAACGCCATACAGACTCACCACCATGGCCGCTTTGCCCTAGTCCGCGTTCCTATTCCGATGTACATGACTCATCTGAGTCGTGCTGCCCTTTCATGTCATCTACACATCTTTACCATTCGACCCTCTTCTGCGAATCGAATGACGGTCGATCTCCAGAGGCTTACATATGGCGACGTAGAAATATTCAGCTTTTAGTCTTCGCGGTTTGACCCTGACATTGAGTCTTCGACCATTCGTGATCACTGCCCTGATAAAGGAGCACCATCAAGATGAGCGGGCAGGGGAACAATTGCATTCTGTTATTATCAAAACTCATTAGCTGAGACTCAAGGTAAACAAACAAGCTATCTAACACTTCAACTTACTGTGCTCACTTGTAGGTGTAAAAGTTGCCGGGTCTGTCGATACCGCCAGTGTAGCGTGCAGCCTGAGGGATCGATGCGAAGTCAGTATAGGAAGTGCTCGCCTTCTTCTCCTTGGCTTTCTCCTCTGCCTTCTTCGCCTTTTCCGCCGCCTTCTTCTCTTTCTCCTCTGCAGCCTTCATGGCTTTTTCCTCCGCTTTCTTTTTGACTTCCTCAGCGGCCTTCAACTTGGCTTCCTCAGCGGCCTTCACCTTGGCCTCTTCCTCGGCTTTCTTCTTGGCCTCTTCCTCGGCCTTAGCCTCTCTCGGGTGGCACACATCACAGATTCCATCGATGGTGGGCCAAGCTCGGACCATCTGAGGGTGGCCGTTGATGATGCGCTCTTGACATTTCTCTCGGAGGCCGAGGCGTGCTGCGAGACAGACATCTACCGACTCGAACTTGCAGTGGTCGTGTCTGCACGATCGGTAGGTGAAGGCGTTGCAAGTACACATCTTGTCGGTGATCGAAAGGCTGGATGGAGACGTGCTTGTGATTCTTAGTGCTCAGAGGCTGTGGTCTGGAGGGGTTGCTGGATGTCGAGGTGGTTGTTTGTTGAGATTGTTGGATCTAGAGGTGGTTGTTTGTTGGAATTGTTGGAATTGTTGGATGTAGAGATGTTTGTATGGTGAGATGGTTGGTGATGGTGCTGAGATATGGAACAGAGATTGTCTGCCTCCTGTTTTATACTCGTGAAGATGGACGACGGCTGGTAAACAAGCGTGTGGCAGTTGTGACATTGGCGACGAGAATAAAGACAATGCATTATTCCTATTGTTCGTGTGCACAAACCAGGAGGTTCTTGATGAAAGGCAATGTACTTGTGTCTGTCCTTGTAAGCGAGTACCTACCGTTGTTCACCTGTCAGCTCCACTTTTGTCAACGTCTTTGAGCTTGTTTTCCACTGTCCTTGTCGAGACAGTGACCGAGATAGTGATTGAATGAACTATTCAGAAGGGTTAGTTACTTGAGTTGGGTACAAGTGCTACGGCAGGTGAGGAAGGGGGGAGTCTCCTTTACGGCAACCACGCAGCACGGACCAGTCAGGGCAGTGTCCTTGTCTTCTAGTCTATTGTCGCAAGCCGCACAACTTTGCAGCAACTTGAACCTTCCTAATCGATGGCTTCTTCAATACCAATACACCTAGAAGTATGTTAAATCTGACCTGTTGTTCGGAATATACGGTCGACACAGCTCTCTGAACTGTGAGGCTCAGGGGCTAGACGCGGATTGAACAATATTTAATTAGATACTCATATTGTAATACCGCGGTTATTACACTTCCGGGTCTACAGAGGTTTTACAGTTGTATCCACTGGACTTCTCGCAATTCAGCATTCCCTCATTTTCAACTTCATAATTAGGTGCTTCTGCATCCAGTCAATTTCACAAAATTTAAATATTTATCCAGTGCATTTGAATCATTAGATCAGAAGTATGGAGGAGGATCGCGCCCAGACAGATCTGGGCATCGCCGCAGACATTGAAGATGCGCATGCGTCGGCCCCGCCTGAGACCACAACCAAGCAGCCCAAAAAGAGGTTCGTTGGACGACGGACGATAACCGGGAAAACAGGCGCGGAAGAATCAAATGGAGGCGATGGTGCTATTCAAGGTACGTAAGACCTCTCCAATTTCATCTTTATGTAACGGACACAAAGAAACTGAAAAAAGCACCAGCTTCAACAACAAGGCGACCCGTCCGGTTGCTGAACCAAGTGCCCCCTGAAATCCTGAACGACCCAGAATTGAAGGAGGCGATCGCACTGCTGCCAGCGAACTACTCATTCGAGATCCCAAAGACGATCCACAGGATACGTTCTTCGGGCGCGAAGAAGGTCGCCCTGCAGATGCCCGAGGGTCTACTCTTATTCGCCACCACCATCTCGGACATCCTCACTCAGTTCTGTCCTGGAATTGAGACACTCATCATGGGTGATGTCACCTATGGTGCTTGCTGTATAGACGACTATACCGCACGTGCGCTGGGATGCGATCTTTTGGTTCACTATGCGCACAGTTGTCTGATACCGGTCGATGTCACGAAGATCAAGGTGCTGTATGTGTTCGTCGATATCAGTATCGACACAACGCATCTCCTGGCAACAATGGAGCGCAACTTCGCGCCACCTAAGACTGTCGCGATCGTGGGCACCATTCAGTTCAATGCGACTATCCATGGAGTACGCACGGCTCTCGAAAAGGCCGGGTTCAAGGTTCTCATCCCGCAGATCTCACCGCTGTCTAAGGGTGAAATTCTAGGATGTACATCACCCCGTCTACCGGACACGGAACAGGTCGATTTCATCATGTATCTGGGCGATGGCCGTTTCCATCTCGAAAGCATCATGATCCACAACCCGTCCATACCAGCCTACAGATACGATCCTTACTCCAGAAAACTAACGCGCGAGACATACGGTCACCAAGAAATGCAGAGTCTGCGGAGAGACGCCATCCAGACAGCCAAGGGCGCGAAGAAATGGGGTTTGATCCTCGGATCGCTGGGTCGTCAGGGCAATCCGAACACGATGACGCTCATCGAGAACAAACTGAAGGCGATGGGTATTCCCTGGGTGAATCTGCTTCTCAGCGAGATTTTCCCCGGAAAACTGGCGATGATGAGCGATGTGGAGTGTTGGGTTCAGGTGGCCTGCCCGAGACTGAGTATCGATTGGGGCTACGCGTTCCCGAGACCGCTGTTGACGCCTTATGAAGCGCTTGTGGCGTTGAATGAGAGGGAGGATTGGTCTAAGACTGGTGTATACCCGATGGACTACTATGCGAGAGAGGGTCTTGGAAGGACTAGGGATATTCAAGTATCTACTTGAGTACCTCTGGAAGTGAACGAGGATCTATGGTTGTGATCTTATGGACGCAGAAAAGTATCAAGAATTTAGCTGACACTGCTAGTTGTTCCTTTACGGCGGTATGTGGATGTGATATCTAAAGGCCATAGTACTGCAATAAAAAGTCGATGGTGTGTATATACCCCCAACGTCGTTCTCATTCTTGCAAATGGCCTGCCGACTCGATGAACAAGTAATTAAGTCAGTACGTATCTGATTTACGATGGCTACTCCGTTGCTTCAATCTTCACTCAGAGTCAAGTAGAGTTTCACTGCGATTCACGTCTTAGGCCGTCCACTGATCGCCCCTATTATCTTGGTTCGCAAAGCAGGAGAGTACAAAATTCGAGTTGCGCATCACAGATTACATTTCATATTCAACCTGACTATCAGAGAATGAACATCAATTCGATTCTATCGATATACCTACCATTCAAATCCAAATCCAACCCAAATCCCAAGCACCACCCCTACAAACAAAACGTCTTCTCCATAAACCAAAAAATCTGCAACGCAACAGCCCAATGCCGCCTCGCAACCTCATAATCCTCCAATCCCCGCATACTACTCGAAACAGGCATCCAACTACTCACACCCGAGCTCTCCCCCTCCAAATACCTTACAACCCGATGCGCGAAGAGCGCCGTCGAGAAACTCAGTCCGTCCTCCGTATGTCCGCCGTAACTCCTGCGCCACTGCGCAAGCGTCTCCCGCTCGTACGTGAATAATGTCATGTTCTGGCGCAGACCCTCCGGATTCCGGAGACAGGTCTTTCCGCGGGGCGCGCGGAAGGCGCTGTAGGCGTCTTGGATGGGGCCTGAGTTGAGGAGGATGGCGGCGTGCAGGTCGTCGTCGAGACCGAGCCAGGCGGCGATGTGAGTGAGGGTCGGGGGATGGTTGCGGTTGAAGGTTAGCATGCTGTCCGTGTCTGATTGGATGGAGAGGCGTAACTCACCTACGGGTTCGTTGAGGGGCACGATGGGGGAGCCGATGTTGAAGGGGGTTAGTTGGGTGCTGTTTGTTGGGGTGGTGTCGTCGTCGGTTTCGTCTTCGTCTTCGGTGTCGTCGATGGCGGAGTCGTTGAAGGGGTGGAGGAGGACAGCGGATGGGTCTAGGGATGCGAGAATGCTTTCTGGCACGAAGTTAGCTGAGGTGTTGTAGACGAGTTCGGGGTTGATTAATGAGGGTACAGATGATGGGATGCTTGCTGATCCGGCAATGGCTGACTCGTCGACATCGGTGTCATCGACTGAGCCGTTAGTTGTTGCCCAGCTCGATGATACGGCAGTGGCTGAGCTGTTAGTTGTTGCCCAACTGGAAGATATGGCAGTAGCTGAGCCGTCATCTTCAGTGTCGTCGATAGCAGAGTCGTCCACAGTCGGGTCAGCTACAGCAGTCGTGGCTGTAGCAGACACACCAATAGCAGAGTCATCGTCCTCAGTATCATCGTCCTCAGAATCATCATTCCCAGCATCCTCAACAACCGCCTCCTCCCCCCTTAACGCCCGCTGACGCCGATCATCCTCCCTAAGAATCGGATCCAAGCGCCGAAACTGCTCACGAACATACCCATACCTCTGCGCAGAAAACGCATCCAAAGAAGTCTTGAACTCCGCCACAGCGCGTCGGAACTGTCTCAGCGCAGCCTCGAGACCGTGTCGACTAGGCGTGTCCGGGAACGTCAGGATATCATCCTGCGCCTGTCCGACGTCCCTGAATATCCAGTTCGCCATCGAGGCGATGGGTATGAACACTTCATGCAGCTTCTCCTGCTCGATCTGCGTGAACTCTGTCTCGAGCTCCGCGACGGCGACGTCGAGATCGCTGTGAGAGCGGCGACGCAGACGTATTGGGAGTTTGTCTGTGAGGGCCTTTCGCCGCACGTCGAGCACGTTGGCTTGGTCTTGGTGTCTGGCGAGGCGCTGGTCTATGATGAGGAGTCTGGCTGTGCGTTCTTCGGGCGTGAGGTTGGGGCGTTCGATGTCTGGGTCGCGAGAGGCGATCATGACGCGCTCGGCGTTGACTGTGCCAACGGTGGAGGCGAGGGAGCGGTAGGGAGTCGCCATGGCCTCGAGTTGGGCGAGGAGGGCTGTGACTTCTTCGTCGGAAATGTCGGTGACTTCAGGGGCTTGGCGTAGCGAGGCTAGCACGTCCTCGAAAGTGCGGGAACACATGTTGTCAGTTGGTTCTGGGAAAGTGACTTTGTAGAGGACGCCTAGCTGCTGAGTTAGATGTTTTTGTAAGTTGTTGTTTTGGTTGGATGAGTTTGTGAGTGGTGATGGAAGTCTGATTCAGTGAGGAGGATGTTATTGTGTTTATATAGATACCCAATGATGATTGAACATAATGATTGAACATAATAGGGATGTTGGATGACAACGCTCATCCACAGTCATGACTCAAAGAAGTTGCTCTGACTGGATATAAAATTTCTTTGTCCAGGGCACAACAATGTCCAAGAGAGTGAAAAAGGGGTTGTTCATCTTGAAGGTCAGGAGTCATAATAGCCCTTGTTCTCAACAATAAAGAGTAATAATAAGGAATCGACATATCATTCAGCTTTTCGAGGAAACTCATTGGTAACGGGGCGTGTTAGCCCCTTGAATATTATCTACAATTAATGATAAAGAGCAAGTAGTGGTATCAGACTCAAGACAAATACTCGGACATAACTGACGACGATAGTCGAACGACTTCCGCTTGCTTTTGTTGTACTCGTCGGCATCGGAGTGATCGTGCTAGCTCCAGTCTGATTTAGAGCACTATCATTTCCATCACAATCGCCATTCTAAGGCGTCGCAGTGGTATTGATGGAAAAGACATAGCTAGCCTGGAGCACATAAGGGTCATCGCCCGGACCGAAGATCTGCTTGTCCATGCGACCCCATTCAGGATGGTTGATGCCATCAATCCAATCCTCAACTTCCATCACGACGCAGCCGTATTTAGGAATAGTGCGAGGGAAGTCCGGGTTGTCATGCAAGCCCTGAGTTGATTTGAGAGCTAATGTGCCATTCTGGCCGTTGCATGAGTACACCTGGAATGCGTCCTGGTCGGTGTAGATGTCGACTTGGATGCCGGACCATGCAGACTGGAGACGAGCGACATAGTTGCCTTCGTCGCGCCAGCTTGCGGAATCCTCGCGATTGACGATCCAGCAGTTGTCTATCATATATACTGATTAACAGAATTCAAGTAGAGATTAAATGCTGTTACACTACTTACCATAGCCTGTGCATCCTAAACCGCAGTTGTTAACAATCTCCGGATCATTCAACGAAGCGCCGATCTGCTTAGGGGCGCTCCAGAAGTCATTGACCGACCCCTTCTTGTTCGCAACGATATCTCCTGTGGGGATCAAAATGTTGTCGACGCCGACGCGTTGGCCGCTATACGGCAAGTACAAGGTGTGGTTGAGAGCAGTATTCGTCTCATTGTTGGCGAACCCATCCAAGTTCCAGTAAGTGTGACTACTGAGCATGATAGGGGTCTTCTTCGTCGTAGCAAGCGCCACCATCTTGAAATCCCACGTGTAATCCCTCAGGGTGTAAGTGATGTACGAAATCACCTCACCGGGGAAGCCCTCCTTGCCATCAGGATCGACAATAGAGAAGGTGATGCTGTCCTGGGTGTGAGCAATGACGGTGAAGTTCCTGTAGTCCCAGCCGTCATGACCTCCGTGCAAAGTGTCGGCGCCTAGGGGCGCTGTCTTGGTGGGATTCTCATTCGGGTCGACGTGAAACTTCGTACCGTCAATCTCAAAGGTGCTGTTCTGGATGCGATTCGCATAGCGACCCGGTACCCCACCGAAGTGAGGGTGTTGCTTGTCAATGCCGTAGTAGGTAGCATTGTCGAAGCCGCCGACTATATCTCTTTGGATGCCATACTGATCGTTGATCAGCAGTCTTGAGATCGAAGCACCATATGTGATGAAAGCGGCAGAAAGACCCTCGCTGTAGATCCAGTATAGACCATTCTGATCAGGGCCATCCGTGGGATAGGGAGAGGCAGAAACGATTGGGAGGGAGAGAGCCCCCAATGCTGCCAGACTGGTATTCAGACGCATTCTAGTTCTGGAATGACAACAACAGACTGGTTGTCTCAAAACATAAACGTTCAGCCAAGAATCCCGTGAGCCGCTAGCGAGATTCTTGTATTCCGTAGAGTCGACACGGGATCGAATTTCAACTGAAGGGAGTAAAAGCGGTCACGCGCGAACCGAGGGTCGGGCCTATATTTATGCAGAAGACAAGCTGGTTAGTATCCGGGGCATTCGATCTGGGGAATTCGTCATAATCTTATGGATTATTCACCCTTTTTAGTCTCCCGTCTTATTCGCGTCTGACACAAGCGGCGGGCTTGAAGTGGCGAGCAGCGCAGTTCAATTCAATCTCGCCTGCAGCCTGCCTTCTTGTACAACTGCACAACTCGTGGTCTTATTAACTGCACGAAGTAATCCGTACTTGTATCGTATGCACTCCGCTTTCTTGGCAATGGGGGAAGTTGGGGTCAAAGTCGGGGATATAAAGAGTTGGTACCGCAACCGGTCAGTCAGGAGAACTATTAGAAAGTCCTGATCTTTTTCTCTTCACCGCTGGTCTAAGTAGTTAGTAACTTATGGGAGAAATAGGTGCTGGCCTTGTGAAGGACTTCTGTAGGTTCTCGTATGAACTTCAGTTGACAAAGACCCGGAACTTGAAGCCGGATGGCCATCATCATAGTCAACGCACGAAGTATGGGATACGAGGTACTTTGTAAACTTGTAAGACGGCAAGCAATGGGAACCATCACTGGTCCCTGATCCAGGGCTTTGGATCGCGGGGTAACGAGTATTACCACCTCTCGTAGGGCTTGAGTAATGATGTTGATCCGTAGTAGCACACTTGTAAACGATGGGCCAGTGTAAATGGTAGGTAATTGTTATGACGGGTTACAGCACCAGCGGCGCAGTCGGCACCCCTTGCTGAGACCACTTCGCTCTGCGAATTCCCGGTCGCTGGCATTTGTTTGCTGCGTTGTGCGCCACAAGTGAATCCCGACTATATTAAAGGCGCTGAATTGCGCATAGAACCTCTCTTTAGGCCGATCCAGTTGCCTGAAATTCGATCGACTTCAGTGATCTCATCCGATTTCGTAGAGTCGAATGACCTGAAGCCGGGAGAACAATGGCCAGAGAACCACTGAAGCCCGTCCAGTATTATTTCGTAGCAGTGGACGCTTCCCCGCGCCCGAGCAAGTCCCATCCCTGTTCACAGCGGCCACTGGACACTTTCCCCTCAGTGGCTCAGCTGATATGTCTCATCAGATGACCCGGGGCAAACAATGTGCATACCAACAATGTTGACAATTCATCCGAATAAGAATCGAGAGAAAGATGAAAAGAGAAGAAACATTTCAAGGAATTAAGATTCGAGAACGGAGGCTTGGATGAGTCAACACCGTGCAATAAAAGATCCAGAAGACGTCGTACTGTGAGACCGCCGTTGAACCTCAATTCATAGTGTTCCGTACATTGTCAACTCAGGGGTATCATCAATGCACGTCAAGACAGAGAGTTGACAAGTGAGTGTCTCAATGTGAGAAGTCTCTCGATATCAGTCGTTTAGACAGTGAATCATGCACGTAAAGCTCCCATCGAAATCGTAAACTTGGCTGGTTTCAAACAAAACCTCATCCAAGCATATGAACATCTTGGATGAAACAAGGACGACACGTCCTTGGTCTACACGAACATTGGACAACGATGCCAGTACCGGCATCATGAAGAACTTGGTACGCCTGGTCCGGACCCAAATCTAACCAGATACGATCCTCGCCAGGGGCCATCACGCTTGCTTTTAACTACGATACACTCAAGCATCAAGTATGAATATGAATCATAAAGTAGGTAGGTAGTCAAAGTGTTTTCGAGAAAATAAAAAAAACGAAACGAATATTCATGCTCCTGCAAATATGCGACATAATCACTGATAGTACCTATACACCTGACCAGCGGCCGGTACCTCTTCCGGTCTTCATCATTATACATCAACGAGGTTCTCCTCCTGGGGTTCCTCCGTGTCCCGCACGCCCTTATCGATCCGCTCCTTGCCCTTGCCCTTGCGCTCCGTAGTCGAGCGGTGGTAGTACTCCTGGATAACCTTGGCCGGGATACGGTTGAGCAATTCCTTGGGGTAGATGCGCAGCAAGCTCCACGCAATGTCCAACGAGTCAAAGATGGAACGCGTCTCGTACGCGCCCTGTGATACGAACTGGCGCTCGAACTTTTCTAAGAATTCCAGAGACAACTTGTCTTCGGCGGACAACGCCTCCTCACCGACGACAGCCTTCATGGCTGCCGCATCACGGCCAATAGCGTACTTGGCGTACAGCTGGTTGGAAACATCACCGTGATCCGCGCGAGTCATGCCCTCACCAATGGCAGACTTCATCAGACGAGACAGCGAGGGCAGCACGTTAATGGGCGGGTAGATACCACGGTTGGCGAGTTGACGATCGACGAAGATCTGACCCTCCGTAATGTAACCAGTCAAATCGGGAATAGGGTGTGTGATATCGTCGTTCGGCATGGTCAGGATAGGAATCTGGGTGATGGAACCGTTGCGGCCCTCGACACGACCGGCTCGTTCGTAAATGGTCGACAAATCCGTGTACATGTAACCGGGGAAACCACGTCGACCGGGCACTTCTTCACGGGCGGCGGAGACTTCACGAAGGGCATCGCAGTAGGCAGAAAGATCCGTAAGAATAACCAGCACGTGTTTCTCGAGCTGGTAAGCGTAGTACTCGGCGGTGGTCAGGGCCAGACGAGGAGTAATAATACGTTCGATACTAAACAAAAAGGGATTACCTGTTAGCAAACAGTCGCAACACTTCTGAACATAGGGATAACATACGTAGGGTCGTTAGCAAGGTTGAGGAAGAGAGTGACACGCTCCAAACTGCCGTTCTCTTCGAAATCGCGCGTGAAGAAACGCGCCGTCTCCAAGTTCACACCCATGGCGGCGAAGACGATGGAGAAGTTCTCCTCGTGGTCGTCGTGAACACCCTTGTTGGTAGCGCCCTTCTGCTTGACCAGACCAGCCTGTCGGCAAATCTGTGCGGCAATTTCGTTGTGCGGCAGACCGGCAGCCGAGAAGATGGGGATCTTTTGTCCACGAGCGATCGAGTTCATAGTATCAATGGTCGAGATACCGGTCGAGATCATTTCCTCGGGGTACACCTACGACGTGCGTTACTTAGTCCATGTCCCCAGACCAGTCTTCTCTTGGGGGCCGGGCGCATACTCTGGAGTAAGGGTTGATAGGACTGCCGTTGATATCGAGGTACTCCTCGGCCAAGACCTTGGGTCCCTTGTCGATAGCCCGTCCCGATCCATCGAAGATACGTCCCAGCATGTCTTCCGACACACCAAGCTTCAAACTCTCTCCGCTGAACTCGACCTTGGTTTTCTTGACATCGATACCGGGTGTGCCTTCGAAGACCTGGACAATGGCACGGCTGCCTGCACAAATGAGCGAAATCCGTCAGCATGGACCATCGCGAATCGTGAGCGCGCAGCGGGGAAGCATGAGCAGGCTTACCTCTGGCCTCGAGGACTTGACCGGATCGAACAGTGCCATCGGGGAGAGTCAGCGAGACAATTTCGTTGTATCGCGGGAACTTGACATTGTCGAGAATGACCAAGGGTCCGTTAACACCGCTGACGGTGTTGTAACGGATCCGAGGCACGACGGAGTAGGAGGAAGACTCTCGAGGATCCATGGCGTCGGTCGCTTCTGGTGAGGGTAGCAGAGAGTTGGGGATGGGAGGGGTACGTTCAAGGCCTCCCGATCAAAGCTAGACCAAAGGCGCGAACTATCGAAGGGTATTGCACTCGAGTCTATCCACCAAGACGTTAGTAGTTGAGGCAAGCCAAGCTCCAGCCACTGGGGAAGTTGGTGATGTTGATTGCAGTCTCACGAACTGATCACCAGCCACACTTTGATGTAACCACCCGGCTAAATCATCGGTACGCAGCGAGAGGCAATTCTTTCTTCAGCGGGGTAAAGGATATACTTCCATTTTGCTTGTGTGTTCACCTATTTACGCGTATCTGCTAAGCCATCCGACAGTTGGATTATGACGACTGTTAGGTAAACTTTCTTACGTAGGCGTCGTTAATTGATCAGGTACCAGCTAACTAAATATAGCAGGACCTGTACATCACCGCATGGATAGAGCGCACTAGCGCCGCCGCGCAGTTCGCTCTAACTCGCGTTTCAACGACACCGATACCGGTACGGAATGGATTCTGAAATCCGTGAACTTAACAACTTCTCATTATTCCCGGACAGTATTTACACGCTTTCTTGTCTATTCGGAGATTTGCACCCTTCAATTTTTCAGGATTAGCAGCACGGAATGCACAGTTTGAAAATTAGGCAGTTGCTTCTGAAGCCTTCACATCTCGCACGCGGAAAGCCGGGTTATTCCCAGGTGGAAAATATCTGGCAGTCAGGTGCGTTCGGTATCGTCGGTATGTATGGCTCGGTGCACGTGATCTGATTATTCATAAAGAGTGCACTTGACCCGAAGCGCGCTAGCCCATGCGCAATTAACCTGTGGAGTGCCCCAAGCACTTGCCTACCCTAGATAATGATCAGTGACTTCATAGCCGATTCCTCGTCCGTCGGCGATAATCTTCACCAGCTTCGTGCCGTAAACGCCCGGCCGGTTTGCCGTTCACTGCTCACCGTTGCTTCTCTTTATATTAATGTGATTCCTAGCTCGTGAAGTCGTTTTGAAGTCTCTCTCCCAGTTCTCTTCTTTTGTTCCATATTATACCCAATCACAAGTCAAGCCCTGACTTCATAATGGCTTCGATACGTCCTTCAGTTTTCCTTGGCCGCCTCCGAGCTCCTCGAGTTCCTCGAGCATGCACTGCTTCTCTGCGACGCTATGCGACAGCGTCTGATACCCAAGCCACACCTCAGCAGCAGTCCGACAACTATGTACGGTTAGTCGAAGTCGGACCGAGAGACGGTTTACAGAATGAGAAGAAGGCGATTCCTGCGGCGACCAAGATCGAGTTAATCGAGAGACTGGCGAAGACGGGTGTGACATATATTGAGGCCGGTTCTTTTGTGTCGCCAAAATGGGTACCACAGGTCAGTTCTGCAGTCGACTGTCTCAGAATAATGCGTGTGTGTCTGGGCACTTATAGCTAACTTCTATGTAATTCGCAGATGGACGGCTCCGGCAGTATCATGGAACATGTTCTTACAAAAAATATCCCCTCGCCCTCCCCTATCACATATTCCTGGCTCGCCCCTAATTCCAGGGGCGTTGCAGATGCGACGAATATATTAAAAACCCACCAGGGCGCATACCTCACACAATCAGATGCCCTTCTGGGCAAGAACGGCAAGCCCATGATGGAGCTTGCTGTCTTCGCCGCTGCGACTGAGTCCTTCTCGAAGAAGAACCTCAACTGTGACATCGCAACCTCGCTCGAGCGATTCAGAGACGTTATCCAGGGTGCTAAGGAACTTGGAATCCGTGCTCGCGCTTATATCTCCGTGGTCCTCGGATGCCCCTTTGAAGGCTACGATGTCAACCCGCACAAGGTCGCTGAGATCGCTACCTCGCTGCTCGAGATGGGCGCCGATGAGATCTCTCTCGGTGACACGACCGGAATGGGTACAGTGCCTCGAACTCATGAGTTGCTGCGCTGCATGACTAATGCCGGTATTCGCAATGAGGACATTGCCATGCACTTCCACGACACATACGGACAGGCCCTCGTCAACACCGCCGTCTCGCTTGAGCACGGTATCCGGACGTTTGACAGCTCCGTCGGTGGTCTCGGTGGCTGCCCTTACAGCCCCGGCGCTACTGGTAACGTAGCGACCGAGAACATGATCTACTTCCTTGAGAGTCTGGGTATGAGCACCGGCATCGATCTCGATGCGATGGCCGATATCGGACAATGGATCACCGGCGAGCTAGGCAAGCCGAATGACTCGGCCGTCGGAAAGGCCGTCCTTGGTGCCCGTAAAACCGCTGCTGCCGCTGCCGCTTCTTCTTAATAATGATGTAAAAAAGGTGTTATGTAGTATTTTCAGCAATTGGACAGTTTGGGATGTGTTGCCGGGAGCCTTGGTTCTCAGGTCCGGGTCATTGTTGTTTATATGTTTGTATAAGTGCCAGATGGTGTTTATGAGCGAATGACACCGAACATTCCCGGTGGCTCGGGCTCGGAATCCCTTGATAGTGATCAGGTGCCGATAGGGCCGGGTCATAGGCAGTGTATATACGAGTATGATATGAAGGTACGGAAAAATTGAATACTATCAGTCCAGTCAAGCTGCAGAAACCATCCCAAGAGATCCCGAGATCCCTATCATGTCACACGAACGATCGGGAGACTGTCACTTTGTGGGGAGAAATACTGAGGACTCCTCTCATCCAATGAAGACCAAACGTCTCTCTACCGCTCGGGATCTTCTCCTTTTTCAGAGGCTTCAATGCGCCGGACCTGAAACACCGCTGTCGTAGTATAGGATGATGATGTCCATTCATTATTGACACCTTGGGGAGAGATCTTCACTTATACTGCTACATCGCATTGGAGATTCTATTCAAGCGCCGTTCGAAAACGGTTTCCTTTACATGACCTCATTGCAACGGTGAACTGAAGTCGATCCTTACGTCTAGTCGCGCTCACTAACAAGGAATAGGGGGTGTTGGGGTTTTTTCTGCAGTTCGAAAGGGTGACGGATTTATACATGATTGGAAGTCGAGCATCAGTAGGATTTGTACTATGAGAGACCAGAGAGCTGAAAGTCATGGTATTTTTGCCATTGCATGCAAGTGTTCATTATTCGTACACACGGGATGAGTCTGTACCATCACGCTGTCACTGTCGCTACCAGAAGGAGGGCTCGGTTTCACTTGTACCTCGAACAACTGCTCAAAAGGGATCGTGACAGTTATACACCGGGACTTCCGATGAGGGTAGGTAATACTAGGTCAACGTGAGTAACTCAAGCTGTGTGATTTTGGCCGACCGATCTTGGGATGGGATGTCTCTGAAAAGACCATCATGTACCTCGAGTCATCCTCTTCCGCGCGGCAACAAGAGATGCCCTCAAGACTCCAATTTCGGCATCTACTAACTAGCGAAAACCCAACTCTGGTTCGGTGGAAGTGAGCCTGTCTTTCAAAGAATCTATCTTTAGCCGAGAAAGAAGCAAAAAAAACATGAAGCGACCCAAGCAATAAAAAAGCCATCGCCTTCCGAATATGTAGTCGCCCGCATGAAGATAGGTATCTACATATTCCGTGTTGATGTACTCCATAGGTCTCGCTACGGTGCAGTATACTGTACTTACGCAGAGACTTGGGCCCCGAGGGAGTGAGTTTAGCAGGGCAGTGCTGGGCAGGGCCGGGTCACGACAGGGTGGGAGGTGGGATCTCGGAGGCTAGGGCACGCGGCCATCTGCTCCGGCTAGATTATGCGACCGTTCCCGTCGCCGATGCCGTCGACGAGCAAACAACTACTACCTACTCTCATGGTGACAGCGTGGGCGGCGATGTGTCTTGTTTCGCTTACTCGTTCAGGAAGCACGGAGCGTACAGAACATGTGCTGACTTGGATGGCGGAACGTCATGCTGAGGATATCTGTTTCCTTTTCTCATTCCATCTACGACGGTGACACGGATTTTCATAGCCAGACAGAAGAAACGTTACTATCTGATGGGCGGATGAGATGAGCGGAATCGCTGCCGACTACGCGTCGGACTTCCATTCCGCTGACGCCAGCATCCGAAGCGGTGGTCGGCGTCCCGCTCCGTTTGTTGTTTTCTCATAAAGAGGCGCGGTGTGGTAATCCCGTATCTAGTGTGAAGTTTGCTAGGCAAATAGTTCCGGTGGTGGCTGTGTGAATACCTATATAGCAGACCGTATCGTAGGAAACATCATGATAGTCGCCGCTGTTTGCCTCCAACATCCCGAGAAAACAAAACTTTCAAGACCCGGGACCAACGGTTATGCGCCTCTGCGGCTAGCCGCTGCTGATAGACTTTCGCAGAGGGATTCCCGTTATGTGCGTAATACCTCGCAGGAATCCGTACGTACAGCCCACGGTACATACGCCGTGCACTACATATACATACCTACTCGTACATCATGTACAGCCGGGACACTGCCGAAAGGCTGTTCCTGTTTGTGGGCAATGACATGTGCGAGAAGTGCGGGTTTCAAATCCTAAACAGGAGTTGACACTTATTTCTGATCATCCTGGAGTGTACGAGTAGTGCTGATGATCGTCATGTCTCTTCCGTCAATGCTTAAGGGCCAAGGATGGGAGGAGTTCGTAATTCATGCCATCAACTCCGTACAGTTACGGTTGTTAACTTGTACTCGTAAGTTGAGGGTGTGTGGACTAATAGGAGGTATCAGTAACTCCGGGCTGTCAAAGTATGTAGTAGAGACGAGAAACGGCAGGGCTTATATACTTCGTATTGGTACAGTTGTGTATCACCACAGAGGATACTTGTAGCGACGGCACAGGTTGTGCGATGGTTACGGCTGGCTATTGTCGACGTAGTGCTGGTGCACATTTGCATCTGTATTTGACCTATTCGGGATATTGATACTACGCACACTTTAGAGAAAACCAATCGAGTTGCTGCTGTCCGGTCGCAAGTTGATAGCTGAGAACTCCCTATTGCATTCTTGCGTAGCATACAGATGGTTGCAAGAACTTGTAATTTATACGAAGTTGTACTTCGGAGTTGGAGTGTTTGAACAGTTGCGGTTACGGATCTTGTATCGTAGGTAAACTCGTGAGTTGTTTCAAAGACTCAATACAACTCCGTCTTTTATGTCAACCGCGTCTTAAACTGACACAATTATCACGATAACTAATCCGTGCTGTAATTAACTTGCAAAACAGCTTCGAAACAGCTTCATAATTAACCTCGAATCCCCATATCTGGGGGATCATGTCGTCGGCATGTCGTAGGTACTCGTAGGCTTCAGATCCCACATTAGGTACCTGCCCTATAGTACTGCACAGTGTCGATGTACCCTAAATGGCACGGTACGAGTTATAGCGTCGGGCTTATTTCAATCGTCAGTCGGAATTACCAAGTGGGTTTAGCCGTGGGGCTTACCACAAATGAGATGCAGATTGCCAAGACGTCGGGAAATACAAGTACGCGTGACCGTGCGGGCAGAGGATCGCACGGTATATACTATGCCAATGCTACGTATACCTACCTACCTGTCCATAAGTGATAAGTAGGTAGTGGACACGTAAATGTCTACGAGTACGTACGCAGCACGAAGCTGATACAATAGATTTCTACTAACCTACCTCTACGGGATAGGGAGGAGGCCAAGTGCTCTGCAAAGGGTGCGGCGATACCGTAGATATATGCATTCAGCACAGAATAGGAGGGACGAAGGAGTTGTACGGAATCGATGCTTCTCCTTCAGCTGGGCTGCTCATTTGTGTCGCGGCTTACATGCGAAAATAGAGCAATTTGACGACGAGAAGAGTGAGCCAATCCCGTTGAAGTGATTGAGATCTTCTGTCCTATTTGTCGCCATGGGCTTTCGCCATAATGTTGTTAACTCCTCCATGCTACTACGGGTGACTACTTCGTATGTAGGTACCTCCTGTTTCTTTCAACTTGAGATCGGGACTTTGAAAAGTACGGAATAATGCGTTGAAACCTGCAGAACTAATGCTCAAGCACGCTCATGATATTTCTTGCCGTGAAGCAAAGCAAATTACAGATGTACGAGTAGGTAGCCACAATTGCTTTGTATGTTTCAAGAGTCCCAAGAATCGATGCGATCTGGCAATGGAAGACGAAAGTACGAGTACCGACAAGTACCGATGTTGAAGTGCGAACCGGGTAGGTACGAGTAGACGCGATGGATGCACAGTGCACGATCGACCGTCACGTACTATGGAGCTTAGGTGTGAACACCAAATCGCTGGTTGGCCTAGAACGCACACCACCACGAACGACCTGTGGACCGACGCGTACCCCCAGCCACATTCTATTATAGGCAGTAACAATGGCAAAACAGTTATCAAACCTCATTACTCGTGCACCAGCGTGTCAAGATGCAGAGTACCGTACCTACCTGTCCAGTACACGCTGGAAAGGAGCATCACAGCAATGCAGCATCGTTCGGAGACCCGAGAGCAGCATGAATCAACAGCCATTTGCACTCACACAACCCATCCAATTGACTTTTCCCGGCAGTACGTTTTAAGTTATTTTGGATGGGAGAATTGCCGGCTTGGTATTTCGTATTTCGTACGGATTGTGTAGGTACTCATACCTACAGAATTAATAGGCACAAGTATCTCTACCCGGAGTCCCAACTGGCACAAGCACATCTGCGCTATGCTAGCGTGTATCTGTCGCCAGAAGTACTTGTACCTCCTATCGCCCCGCGCTCAATTCACGCAGAACGACGAAGCTTCTCCTCTGCATAGCCGTGTGCTGTCCAGTCTGTCCCGTACCGAATGCTCAAAATGCTTCAGCAAGCCTCCTTTTGTACATCATGTACGCCTCCAGTTTGCATTGCCGCAATCGCTAGTATAGACATGGTGTTTCACCGGCAACTATGGAAACTTCCATCACAGATTCAGTTCCGTCACTGTCGACCAACCAGGTGATGCGTGTTTTTTTGGTCTAACCATTTTGATTGTTGCGCTGACTCTTGTCTTCTCGAAGAGGTGGGGATCAGGGAAGCTTCCAATGGACAGTCAGTGGATGGATGGATGGTCACTTGGGTAGGTACAAGTACAAATGCAGACGTTGGGTGGGTGCATGCGCACATAGGTACTTGTACTCGTAAACCCTCTGTAAGCTTAACTGTAACCAGTCGCCTATACAGCGTTATAGAGGCCCTCATATCGCCAGGGAGGCATCGTCTTAGTGAGTGTCAGACGCTGCTAGTGTACCTGAGATGCGGTCTGCCTGCCTGGGTCAGTACGGTGGGTTCAGCAATCAGGCCCGATTGCCTCTAGTGCATTACAGCCCCCTGCAACAAATTTATCCAAACCCCTACTTATCAGAGCTAGCGCGCCCAAACGCCCCGCCCACCGCCGACCCACCGCTCCGACTTGAGGTCCCAAGTCCAACCAAGTCGAACCTGCCCTCGCCTGCGCTCCCAGCCATCAATCAGGCGATCTGCTGCTCCGTACCAAACGCTACTCGTGCGCTAGGTACTCAGGGCCTCCAGTCGGTCAAGTCCAGGGCAGGTACTTAGTCATTGGCGATTCGTGGGTGTGGTACCGGCTGCTACAAGTAAGTATCCCGTAGGTACAGTACCTCCAGGCCTTTTTCCTGCATCTGCCTGTCCCTGATTCTTCACTCACACACACACACACACACAACACAACATCCCACACATCCGCACACCACAATACCTACATTCCGCCAATCTAACGAGAGCCAGAGGGTCCCCTGCTATCCCCTGTCTCTAGCTAATGAGAGAAATTCCTCCTTCGCTTTTCTTTGGCTGAAATTCCTGTTGCAATTTGTGCCCTTAACCCCCTTTGTCTTCTCTTCCTCTTCTCGCGCTGTTCATCAACCCTTTCCTCCCAGCCAGATTACGTGACGCCGCTTGCTAAATGCTAGCCAGTTCGGCCGTCGTGCTCTTGTTCTTTGGCTGCTAGGATCTCGCATCTCAACGTTGATCTTGAACTTGCAGTTATCCTCATTCCTCGAGGTGTTCATTCGTTATCACTACTTGTCTTCTTCTGCAAGACCTTCCCCAAGACTGTCTCCAAGACCACCGCCGCGCGAGTCTGCCTATCGCTACTTAGACGGCCATCACGACGCCCACGACGCCCACGACCACAACGAAACCGCCACTTTTTGGCTTCATTTTAGCTGCCGCACTATACGGAAACAGTGCAAGCTTGGACTTGACCACTCTCCTGGTTCCCATGGCACGGGCAGGATTCCACTGAACCGGAACCAAGACTACCTATAGAAGACACGACCCACCAAAACGGGCATACTAAAAGAATTGCTTCGAACTGACTGGAGTCAAGAGGTCTACCGCCCCTTGGCAAGCTCTTCCAAGAACAATGGGAGCGAACCTTCCATCATCCCACCAACAATTATTCAACATGCGGAACCCCTTTGCGAGGTGCGTTCTCTTCGCCGTCGCGCTGCTCATACTTCTGGGCGTGACCTGGAAGTCCGAACGGATAGAAAATGTCGGCTCGTCGATCATGAAGGCGACTTCGTCGCATAACAAGGACCTTCATGTCGCCCAACAACCCCTCGGCGACATCCCGCAAGCCGGCGATCTGGACACCCCCCCAGTCTCGACTCACGTCATGGACTGCACCATTGACGGAAACTACATGGTCCAGCTGAAGTCCAAGTACGAACTGATGGACGGCTTCCAATACTTCAAGCGTTACGTGAAGATCAACCGCCAGCCGATCCCACGGAAGTCTCTCACGAAGCTGGACCAGGAGTTCCTGCCCGGAGACGACGTCTTGAAGACCATCGACCTGCAGAAGCCTAACTTCGGCGATGAGAAGTGCATTGAACCACTAAACGTCTACGTCCCAGAGTCTTCTTACCCTGTGACTGGAAACCTGTCCGACTTCATGTTCGGTGTCTCCACCACTTTCAAGCGATTCAGCGGCGAAAAGACATCCCCTGTCAACGAGTGGACATACTGGTTGACTGATGGCAAGGGTAACTCCAACGGTGGCAAGCTTATCCTCCTGCTTTTGGATGCGACCGAGGAACAGATCACACACGCAAGAACAGTTCTACGCGATGCCGGTATCGACGTGGATGTTTACCACTCCGATTCGACCATGGAGATGGCTGTCCGCTATCTGACTCTGATTCCCACGCTCTACAACCACCCTGACCGAAAGCACAAGAAGTGGCTGGTTTCTTGCGATGACGACACTTTCTTCCCCAGCCCCCCACAGACTGGTGAAGAGATTCGAAGAGTACGACCCCTCCGAGCTGCTTTACATTGGTGTGCTGTCGGAAGATATCAACAACGTCGATCGCCACGGTTCTCAAGCCTTTGGTGGTGCCGGTGTCTTCTTGTCGGTGCCATTGGCCGAACAAATCACCCGTGATTACCCCACCTGCAAAACTGAGGAAAAGATCAAGGAGTCGAACTCGGGCTGGGGTCCCCAGGGTGATATCCTCCTCCGTAAGTGCATCTACGAGAACTCTGATGTTCGCTTGTCGGTTCTGCACGGTCTCTACCAGCTGGATCTCTACGGTGACCCGTCTGGCTTCTACGAGTCTGGTATTACACCTGTCACTCTCCACCACTTCAAGGGTGGCGGCTGGCACAGCGCTCTCCCCTGGGAGTACACCAAGCTTTCACACATCTGTGGTGAGGACTGCACTTTCCAACGATTCCTCACGCCTGACAACTTCGTTCTTTCTGCTGGTTTCAGTATTGCGCACTACCCTCGCGGCATTAACTTCAACCTCAACCAGATGGAGCGCACATTTGCTGCCGCGCCTCAAGACAAGGGCTGGAACCTGGATTACGTTTTTTGACTCCCCAACGCCCCAGTCTTCTGAAGACTGGTCGTAAGATCAGTTGGGATATGTTGGAGGCCAATGTAACCCCCGACAACACAATTCGCCAGGTGTTTGTGCGCAAGGCAAACGACTGGCGGTGGGTCGACCAGGATGACCAGCCCATGTCCCAAGTGGACGGTGTCATCGAACTGGTCTGGATCCCTTAAGGGTGCTGCAGTGCACGGCAATTTCCACACGAGATAATGATTCACCTACATGACGGCGCAACTACTGGTACATATCGGGTATTCCTATATTGGAAACGAAATCTGGACAAGCTGATGGGAAGGATTCGAAATAAGTTGGACATTACACCCCGGATCAAGATTCGCAGGCAGGAAAATATCTTTCTTTTTCCGACCCTCCAGGGGTATACCGTGGTCAGTCCGCTGGTTTGGGTTCTGAGAAGGCCAGTGGAGACTCGACTGGCCTGCTTGTCGAGCTCAGGGACGGAATTATCGTCAGGTCACGGGTATTATGATCTGGTAAAATGCCACTGGGTGTTGTGTTCTAGTCTTGAAGTAGACACAACTTGGTACCAACTTCGTCACTTTCGAAACCATCACACGATAATGCATAATATTCTTACTACCCCTTTCCCTTCGTCGTCGATCGTTTACTTGTCGCTATCAATTGCTTCTCGACAGGCTCGTCAGCAACATATTCGTGTGAGGCACTCGGCACATGCAGTTTATTCTTGATTTTCTGTGCTGGCTGAGCATCTGCGAACCCGGCGTTCGGCGGCCAACAAATTCGGACGCTTTCAGCATTTACACCGTGGCATCGTTCTGCTATTTCTCCCGTTCAAACCCAAACATTCGCATCAGATGTATCCGAGGATTCCCGCATTATCTCGGCGAAGGAGATGCATGAGCCCCTCGAGCAACAACAATAACAACAGGCTTGACCCTTCTCCATCATCCTATTTGTACCATAGACTTGTTTTATGTTGGCCAAGGGAGTTGGGGGGGATAGAAGTCAATTGTTTCTGTATTCATGAGACGTCGAGAAGGGCGTGAACCGCCCGACACGTTGGCTCTTGACAAGAGGTAGTAACCGGTACGTTGATGGATATGAACTGTCTGGGATTAGCTGGCCTCTGTATCGAAGTGCTCGAGATGAGGATTCTACGCCTGTCTCTCCCTTCAGTTGTACATAGTTTAGATGACGGAGTCCGGCACTGAAGTACATGATAACTTCTTGCAACCATCCCTTCTCACCTCGCTCTACTGTTGTGTATTCTCCTCTCAGAACTACCGAGCCAAGACAATAATAGATAATGGGAGTCTACGTCAGCCATCTCCATTAGTAGTACCGCTCTGTTCATCTTCCTTGCATGTGACGATCTGCACTGACGGATTGTAAGCGCGATGACACTGGGATCGTAACAAGAGATAGCAATCCATAATAAGCACTTGCTCATTCACAGGAAGACATGACGTTGTATTCCGTACTCGTACATGCTTCACCTTGTCATCGTGCCGTGTTTTCGGTGGTAAAGCACATTCCTTACCACCACACGTTAATCCGTTATGTACGTAACCAAAGCCTCGATAGGTAAATAGCCCCGTATCGTGCATGGCTCGGTACCTTGTATCTATGAAGTCACCTGCCGTTGGGTCCTTGAGGTCAACTTCTCGAGCTTCTAGCGCTTCGACCTTAACCAATTAGGTGCCAAACTTCAATCCCATCAACTGCTAGAATTGCTCGAACCATCTTCTCTAAACAAGAATGTTCTGGCTTGTGACCTGCTGTTGCGACATTGGTAGGATTCACAGCAAAGCTGTTCAGTAACTTGAATAGTTTTTGTCCAGACAAGCTTGATCGCGGCCCGCCATGCAGAATAACAACGGCATCCTCGCGGTCCCCTTCCGCAAGGGAACCCAGCTGCCGCTGTCCACGGCCATCAAGCAGTACATCTCGACCAAGTATGACCAGCACCCGGACATGTTTCGCCAGGATCTCGACACTATCGATGCGCTGAGAAAAGACGCCGTCAATGTTCGCGAACCGCATCCAAGCGGCGTCGCGAAACTACAGGCCTATGCCGCTCACTTGGTCTGGATCAGTGGCAAGTTTCCAATCGATGTACGTCCCATATTCCCGCCGGCGCATTCGTACAAGAGCTGACAAGTGATACCCGTTGCGACAGATCGGCGCCGACTTTACCTGGTATCCTGCCCTGGGATATAACGTTGAACAACCCATCGTCCGAAACAACCTCCAGTTCGAGCGAGCCAACATCATATTCAATCTAGCTGCTTTATACTCGCAGCTCGCCGTTAATAGCAATCGCGGAGACACCGATGGACTCAAGGCCGCCGCGAGTTACTTCAACCATGCCGCCGGCGTTTTTATGTATCTAAAGAATGAAGTCTTACCCGAGCTCCGGACGACGCCGCCCGACGACATGGACCAACACTCGCTCGACGCACTCATACAACTTCAGCTTGCCCAATCGCAGGAATGCTTCTGGTTGAAGGCGGTTATGGACCGCTACAAGGATGCTTCCATATCAAAGCTCGCAGCTAAGGTCTCCGATCTTTATAGTCTTGCGGGCGAAGCTGCTATGCGTTCCGAGGCTATTAGTAGTAGCACTATCCACCATATGAGCGCGAAGCACCATCACTTTGCTGCAGCTGCCCAATACCGAGCTGCGTGCGAGTGCTTGGAGAAGCGCAAGTATGGTGAGGAGGTCGCGCGGCTTCGAGACGCGGTTGTTTGCATTCAAGAAGGCTTGAAAGAGAGTCGAGGTGGCTATCTGAGTAAGAGAGTTGTCGAAGACCTCAACGAACTGAAGAGACGAGTCGAGGGCGACCTGAAACGCGCCGAGCGAGACAACGACGTGATCTATTTGAGTATGTACATCCCTGCCCTTCGTGTTTGGAGATCCTGTATCACCGACTGATGCCCTCGGTAGACCCTGTCCCACCGAAATCCGAACTGAAGCTCCTCGATAGAGCCACAATGGCTCGTGTTCAGCTCACACCACAGGTTTCAACGCCACTGGAGCATATCGGCCCCAAAGGAGAGTTTGGCCCGGCTCTCTTTACGAAACTGGTGTCTTATTCCGTTCATCTGGCTGTGTCCATCTATGAAGAGCGGAGAAATCACATGATAAATCAGAACATAATCGCAGAGTTGGAGACTCTAAACGAGCGCATTCATGAGATGCTCTCGACACTGAATCTTCCCGGCTGCATTCAAGCGTTTGAGAAGCCCCTAGGCCTACCCGGCACGCTCATCCAGCACGCCGAAGAAGTGAGACAAGCAGATGCAATCAACCGTTTGCACAGAAGCTTCGCAGATATCGACAAGTTGCGGACCACCGATATCACCGCATTTGAGGAAGGAAGGCGTCTTCTTCGGGAAGAAGAAGCGGAAGACAACAGGCTGCGTTTGAAGTTCGGCACGGACCGATGGACTCGTCCAGAAAGTCGAAACGAGCCTAACCAGGGTGTCAAACTATGGATCCAAGTAGCTGATGCGGAAGGTTGGTTCCATACTAGTGCCAGCAGCGACAGTATCGTCAGAGATAAGTTCTTTGCTATTGAACCGATACTGTCGGTCTTGGCCGGACCAGATCGTGGTCTCATGGATTACGTTCCCTCTTCACGACGCACTGAGATTCCGGAGACTTTAAAACCGGCTATTGGGCGATTGCGCAGCATTTACAATGACGTTACGCGTCTGGAAAGCCGCCGGCGCCGGAAAGCGGAAGCCCTCCTTGAGAAGGCTCGCGGAGACGACATCAAGTCGGATATCCTAGCTGAAGCCGCACGGTTGGAGCGTAACCAGACTGTCGCTACCCAGATTGTACCTGCGCACTTTGAGGGCTTCTTTGAGAAGCGATTGGACTCATTATATGAATCTGAATTGGAGTTGGTACAGAAGGAGGGTGCCGAGCAGGAAAAGCTTCTGACAGATCTCCTCCGAGCGACCCGCGATTTTGAGAGCCAGAAGAAATTGGCTGGCGATAGGGGTAATCGCGAAAGAGAGGAGGCTCTCCAGGCGCTGGAGAATGCCTACAATAGATACAAGGAACTGACGAGCAATGTCGAAGTTGGCAGGAAGTTCTACAATGACTTGAGCCGCATCATTAACAACTTCCGCGACAATTCTCGGACGTTTGCCACGGAACGACGACGTGAAGCCGGCATGCTGGAGGAAGAGTTGACCATGCCCCAATTTAGTAACCTATCCCTTAATCAACAACCACAACACCCGCAATCATCAGCTCCCACGCCTGCCTGGAATGAGGTCAATCATTACCAACACCCACCTCAGCCAGAACCTCAGCAGGAACAGTTCTATCATGACGGCCCATCAAGCGCACAGCAAGTTCCGAGCCCCGTGGAGGCTCCTATTCAGGCATTCGGCCCACCGGGCGCGACTGCGGCGCCACAGCCACAGCAACGACGAATGAATCCTGTACAGCATACCTGGAATCAGGAACTCCCTATCCAATTCTCTGGTAATAGCAGTTCTGCGGGTCCTATGCCTCCGCCGCAGAGTAGCAAACCCCCAGGTGGAACATGGGATCCCAATAGTGGGATTCGATTTGGTTGAAGATCGGATAGGGTACGTTGTTATAGAGAGGCGTTCAAGGCGTGTTGGCACACTTTGCTAGGAGTTCAGGTTAGAAGGTGTGTAGGAGATAATGTTTGTTGATTGGTGCAGGTTTGAGAGCAATTACCATTGCTCATACAAGCTGGAACGGGCTATCCAGAGTGTATAGTAGGCTGGGTGTTAATAATGGAGATGAGGACTCGGGTAAATACCAGAGCACCTTGATGTACGCAGTATGAACTGTCAGATACCAACTCGTACGTGTGGTTGTCTAGTTTTCAAGGACTGGCAAACGCTAGTGTAGAGAAAATGATCGGAAATAAAAACGTCATGAAGATTTCACAAGCTTGCTGTCTAGATCCACACTTGGTCAAAGCGGGAGGGCTGACGGACGGGTAGAGCCAGAAAATCCGGGGTAAACCGGGGGGCCCTGTCATTTCCACGTAATGAGGGGCGAAATCGTGGGAATGAAGAAGTTGGACTGGGACTTCTTCTCACGATGCATGAACAATAAGGGGGTTTCCTCTCGTGGAAGGGGGACCGTTTGAAGTTCGTAGATTGTTAAGATGTTCAAAGTTCGACCGAACGGACTGTGAATTACTGTGCTCGTGCCATCAATGAAGAGGGATAACGATCACATGTCTGTCTTCTTGGAGTTGTTATTCCCGGTTTCACGATCTCTTCCCGCTTCCACCCTCTTTTTGTCGTTGAATCGGGACGGGACGCACGACTAATTACTGGGTGCGGCACAGCGAGGACATCTACCGAATTCCGACATCACATTGGCATCATTTTCATCGGTCTGTGACTACAGCAGTCACATGAAAATAGATCAGAACCCGAGACATTCTACACAAGTCGTACTCACCTACCCGGGAGTCAACTCAAAGGTAGAGGTTTCTAAAGTAAAGACAAAACGGAAGTCCTCGATTATTTTCAGTAATAAACTGGCAAATTCGAAATCCCGTTCTCCGTTTCTGCCAAGATGCGACCGCTGTCAGGTACGCGAACCAACCCCAGACACGGGAAGACCCACAAGCCTTGTGGGCTAGACCCTATTAGGTAATCCACCAGCCAATCAAAAGGCGAGAATCGCCCGCGCGACAGGGCTAGCCCCCGTTAGTGATGACAAAGGGTGTTAACGTCAGTTGATGGGGGACGATAGGAGGTAAAGGGTGTGTTTCTGTTAGGGAGCGGCAACAAACAATCTTCAAATTAAATTTCTAGAGATTGAAAGGGTAGTATAATGGTTTGTTTTCTTAGGAGGAGTTGTGCTAGTTACCCCGGTTTTGTGAGGATGAGCATTCAGACCTCAGTCTGAACTTGGATGTCTCCTTACGGAATCGAGAACCGCGTGACTTACGGATTACGAGGTTCCCATTCTACTAGTCGAATATTCACGTTATCTTCATAGATCTTTACACGATTAGATCGAGCTCGGGCCTTCTACTGCGCCTGGCGGCCGTTTAACGAGCCCTCGCAAAAGATAAGGATTTCAAGATTCAGACCGGAGGCGACGAGACGGCTTGGTGAGAGAATCCCCTTTATTACATTGTATCTAGCAACTCTAAAACTGTGACTGAATGAATGAACAATGTACTGCATTTTCCTGGTGAGAACATCGTGAAGTATCTGTAAAAGGAGGGCCGGGGCAAGCGAGATCGTAACCATCTCCGCTGGCATCGCAGAGCGTGCTGGACCTTATCGAACAGTGGAGAGGCGGGGTGGGAGGACATACCTACCTTACGAAACACTCTAGACCTCACGAGACCTCTGTGAAGGCCCTGCAATGACGTGAACATGGTAGGTAGAGGCTGGTGATGGGTTTGCAGCTTCCGGAATGAAGGCAGATGATGATGATCCTCCAAATTCAATGTGAATGGTGATGTCAAGATAGTGTCAAGGCGGCCATGAGAGAAGATTGATGACGATGAAGAAATGCCGCTGTCGGACTCATGAAACGCACGAAACGTAGGAGTCATCATATACCTGCCTGTCTCTTCTCCTGATCTACGGCTTCACTTGAGCTGCCTGGAAGGAGGGGACGGGGTATGACTTTGGACGAGGCCCAAAAAGGGCAGGAGACCCACCGATCTCGCAGCTATGAGCTTGCTCACAGCGCAGCTACGCTCCCTGCTGGGCAGGCACTAGGTGAGGATCATCTTCGAGGGGGAAGGAGGTCGGGCGGGGAAGAAGATGGCAGAATCTTTCACGTACCCGGCTACCTGTCAGTGACTCCTCGCACAAGTACCCGGGGCCAGTGGCGCTGCCTGTTAAGGGGCGGGTTACAGTAAAGAACCGGTAGAGGCAATGGTCTTAGGTACCTGGGTGGCTGCTGGGGGTTGCTCGGACCAGCGTAGTAGGTACTTAGGGGGTTAAGCACTTAACTCCCCTGGAAGGACCGGCCAGCACTGGATTCAGCGGGGGCCCGCACAGCTATAAATTGAGCTACTCGCTGCCCTCTAGGCTTCCCATCGTCTTCTTCTTCTCTTCAGCTTCTTTTTCCCAGACCTTCAGGGCCATGGGTTCAAGGGGAGTTCTGGGAGCAGGGTCACTCCTAACCCGATCTCCCAACATCCCCCCTTATATATTATAAAATTAATTATTATGTATTTTTCTTCCTCGGCTGCGGCGTATCCTGTCCTTCACAGATCTGTGCATCAAACCAGCATCCTAGTACGCGGCCTGCGGTTTGATCCTCTCAACACCCCAGCTTCATCCATACCTCACACGGTAAGATTCCTGTGATATTTACGAGGTAAGTCCCAACGCATTTCCTATGTCTTAAGGTCAGACGCAAGCGGTCTGGATTGGTCCTTTCTCGACTGCAACAGCGAGTCTTCACATCCGTTCTGGTAGCAACAATCCTGATAACTCTGTCAACGGCTGCTTTATTCTTCGTTCACTGCCAATTCTAACTTGTCAGTGGCGTACGTGCAAACACCTCCGTTGCAAGGATCTCTCCCAGACGACCGCGATCGAAGATCCGAAGAACTGGCACGGTCGCATGTCCACCTGCCAACCAATACCCGTTCCGCTGACTCAACGCGATGAGACTCTGGGCATAGAGGAAGGTAAGCCTGTCTGCTCTGTGTTAGTAACACGTCACATCCTAGCGCCATTCCTTTGTTCAGCGAGAATGAGCCCTTGTCAGTGAGCTTACCTGTTCATTGACCTGTCAGACCGGCTCCATGAAGGCGACTGCCATCCCCGTCAAGAAGGCCGCCAAGCTTACGCCATCAGATGGAAAGCAGTCTGAAGCGTCCTGAATGAACTCGACAGTCTCTCTCGCTTCTCAACGTCCCGCGGAACAGCCTTCGCTGAAGGAGAACTGAATAGGTGCGTTATCGTGAGGCTTCTCAGATAGGGGCTCCTTTTTTGCTAACATGTGGCAAGATGTTGAGAACCCCTTCTCTACGGTCACTACTACCAGTCGACCTCACCGTCTGATTACTGCCCGTTCGCCCTTTATCTATCTCCCCATTACATTATATATACATATCGTTCGAAAGGCAGCGTCGCTGCCGTTCCCAACAATCGTCAGCCTGGGCCGGGGCCGTTTCCCGCCCTCATTGAAGCCGAATGGAGCCTTGTTGGCGTGAGCACATACGACACCAAGACCCTCGCCCATCACTGTCTCTCCTCATACTCAGGTTGGTTACGCTCGTCCTCCTCATCATAGCGATGACTGGACCCAGGAACCCTACTCATCACTGCTTGATGTTGCGGCAACTAGCACACCTGGCAGAGTAGTATGTGGTCTGACCCTGCTCCTGGATTCTGGGAGCAGGAAGCCACTATTCAGGGGTGGCTACTGACCTATACCCTAACACATTGGCGTCTGAATTACGGCGAGCTTTTGGCTGGCTCTGTTCTACCCAAAGAGTACGCGCATGGGCGTTGGCTAGCACGGAAGGCCTTAGCAAAATGTGGTGGCCGTATGTTATCGGTTCAAGCCTCTGCGAGTACACAATTTGTGAGATAGCTAGTCTTCGGGCAGTGAGGGAAATGCATTGATGATATTACCTGCGTCTATGCTTCTGCCTCGCTCTCGTGCTGCGTGACATGTGTGGACTTTTTCATTCTGTGCAGTTCCTCTCTGACACTGTAATACGCGATGCGCCACGTGAAGTTCATGTATCGTAAGAAGTGAAACAATCCGCCCATCCGTCGTCGTGATCGCCAAGACCAAACAATGCGTCGACTGAAACTACAGACCAAGATACACACGCGTTCAAAAGACACGATACGATACAGTGATCACATAGATGTTACGCAGGTAGCTTGAATTATTTATTTATTAAACCGACAGTGGGCGGGCACCCATGAAGAATAAAGGAGGCTACCTAAGAAGACCGACAGCGGTATATAACCCACATTACCAACAGAGAGAGAGAGAGAGCTATTACACCATGCTATCCATCTAAAGGGTTGGGGAATAAAGGTATGTAAATCAACATGGTTGTCCGCATGGGATATAACGGGGGTTCATGTGGAGGGCGGAACCACGACGTATCTACATGGAAGGAGGAGAAAGAGAAAAAATGTACGGGGGGTTGTCTGTTTGAAAAAACTGTGTTTGGAAGAAGATAGATAGATAGATGTAACAAAAACGGGAGGGGATCATTTGATGATGATGACGATGATGATGAATACAGACAAATACCCACTCCAAGGCTACCTAGGTATGTATGAAGGGGACAATTGGATGGATGGGTGGGATGAATCTGCCAGCTTTGGACTTCAAAAAGGAAGAAGTAAGCTTCAATAGTGGGACAATAGAGAAGATGAAGCAGAAGAAAAAAACGAATCGGGGGAGAGAGCCCGGGTATACAGCTGACAAGGAACATGTTTCATGTCTCTCCCATCCTTCATTCCGTCGCTTCCCCGTCCACATCCTCATGTCCGTGTCCATCCCCGTGTTCTTCCTCCCCGTGCCCATCCACAAGTACGTCCTCCATATCCTCGACCCCGTTCTCCACCACCACTTCTGCTGCTGCTACATCGGGCACATCGATATCATTGCTTTCCTCTCCAATCGGATTCTCGGGTATGATACCATTCATGCGCTCCCACACTTCCTTGCGAATGCGGTCGTCCTTGGCCTTTCGTGCTCTCTCGACCTCCTCGAAGCCACCGCTCTTCTTCAGTTTGCCTTCCTCCACGAAGTTGACGAGTTCCTTCTTCATGGGGTTGTCTCGTCGAGACTCAAGCTCCTTCTGCCGGAGCTTCTCGGCGCGCTCGATGGCCTCAAGTCGATTCTCGTGATTGGGCTGGAGTGCTCGCACTTCGCCAAGGACGCCCTCCTTGGCAGCTTCGGGATCGGCGCTGTTTCCTAGGTTCTGCAGGCCGCGGGAGATCTGTCGTGCCGTTGGGGTAGTGTCCTTCATCTGCTCCTTGGTGGCCTGTTCCACGAGCGTGAATGTTTCTGTAGCCTTCTCGAGATCGTCCTTAAGATCAACCATGAGGTCTTCCATCAACTTGAGCTCATCACGGCCCTGGCAAACTTCCTCTAACTCCTTCTCCCAGATCTTGGTCCAGACGGGCTTCTCGCGCTTCATGTACTCTTCCATCTTCTTGAGCTCCTGACTCAGCAGTTGGATATCCTTTGAAACGGCTTCCAGCTGGCGAGGCAATGGTCGGACACCACGGTTGACGACATCTTTGCGCAAGTCCTCAATAAGGTCTTGCAGATCATCAACTTTGGTGACAAGGCGATCGGAATCGGAGTTAAGCTGTTTCCGACCCTTGACAACGTAGGCATATCCGGATTCGCCCTCGGCGTCAGGCACAGCTGCCTTGATAGCTGCGGACTTGACGTTGGCTGCCTTACTCCGAAGTGAAGACATGGAACTTTGAATCTCGGTTTGGAAGTTAGAGTAGGTCTGCCGCACTATGGCGAGGTCCCGTCGCAAACTCTGCAGCTCTCTAAGTTGATTCGTGTTAAGCTTGGCCCCTGGGGCTACTTCCAAACCACTGTTTCTGGCACCTTCAACGACGACAGGCGATGCTGCTGCCATACGCGCCATCTCCTTCGCCGTTTCTAGCTGCCTGTCCGACACTTGCTGTAGTGCCGAGGCTTGGTCGGTAATGTTCTGTCGAACTTCTTCCATGGTCTTTCTGAGCATACCCAGACCGTCATCGATGTGCTTCTTGACCTCGTCGAGAGGCTCGATATTAAGGGCTAGCACAGTCCGGTCTTTGATGTCAGAAAGATCTTCAAGTTCATGACGTACGCCAGAAATGGGGTCCTGAATGTATATCTCAGGCAAATCGGCGCCGTTTAGGGCAGTACTCCAGGAAAACTTCTCAATGAAGGCAAGTTGAAGACGGCCTATTGTCAAACCAGTATAGCCTTCGGGGAGAACGAACTTCTTTACCTTCGACTTGTATTGTAGGAAAAGGGTTAACTCCTTGTCCAGAGGCGGAGACTGCTGCTGGGTGAACTCTCTTTGCTCCCGATTCTTGGGCGTTTCGGGTCGCACTTTCGACTCTTTGGTTGGACTAACTCTGGGTCTGGACTCTTCGGGCGACACTGGACTGTTGACCGCGAATACATCTTGCAAAGGTCCAGATACCGTCGCACTTGACCGGTGTTTCGCGTCAGGCGACTGGTTCAGTGGGGTTTCTTGAGGTTGCGAGTCGGTCGTTGAGGTCTCTTCAGATATATGGCTGGGAGCTCGAATAGGGGAGCCTTCTAACAAGCTCTTAGAATGATTGGATGGCGTCCGGTTGTGTTGCGTGCCTTCGCGAATTTGAACCGCTCGCATGGACTCGCGTACCTCAGCGCGTCCCCGATTGGGGATCACTGGATTTTGCGTGGGGAGCATGGGCATATTCGTAGGCGCTCCTAAATGTTTCGATATCTGATATGCCGAGTACCTCCGCGACGCTCTTCTCTCGAGGTCCTTGCCTCTCTGAAGAGCAGCAAGAGCACTCTGTTGTGTCTTCGGTGGGGGCGGCGGCGGCGGGAAGGAATCGATATCGATGGTGCCTTTGGCCGGACCGGATGGAATCGTTTCGTCGTTAGGATACGGAGGCAATACGGGGATGTTCTGCATAGTATTGCTCGAAAGCGACGACATGTCCGAGTTGATCGAGATGTGCGACTGATCGCGCTGAATTCGTCGGTTCGGAGACGAATCGGTGTTATACGAGGGCGCAATAGTCGCGGAACTTCGAACGCTGTTTTCTCTGTGTACTGAGCTACTGTAGCCGTTTTCGATGCCCTCGTTGAGCAGGCTGGTAAGGCCACTGCCGGTGCTGCCAATCGTGCTAGTGCTCAGGGTGCGAGATGTCATGCTGCTTTCCTCCGCGGGTGCACCCTCCTTTTCCTTGGGCTGCTTTTGTCTAAGCCTCTGCTGCTTCTTCTTCAGGCCGTGCAACAGGTTGATGATGATATCGCGTATGCGCGGTAGGTACTTCTCAAGACTTTCTGTGCTCGCCTCTTGACTTAGGGTGGCCTCGAGGATGTGTCGTAGAGAATCGGGGACGTTTCCAAGATCAGATGTGTCTACGTTGATAGCAGTGAAGGCCCGACAGGCCATGTTGAATTCGTAGCCCAATCGCACATAGACGTCTGACACCTGCGTGTCGGTCGCAGCACCTCGAGACCACTGGGTCAACGTTTCCAGAAGCTGTTTAGTGGCGACGAGGAGATGCGTGACACTCTTTTCGATTTGCGAAAGGGGCATGCTCGGCCCATTTGATTGCTGATGTAATCGCGATGGTCAGCAGCGTGTTTGTTTATTTGTTTGTTTGTTTGTTTTTGAAGAGGAGAAGAAGATTAGTGGGGGGAGGAAAGGCGGGAGAAGGGAAGGGGACAACTGGAAGTCGGAATCATGGGATGAAATGCTGCCTTTCTGGGCGACTTTCTCAGGCAACAAGGCGACAAGGCAGTCAATCACAATGCATAGCAAAGTAACAAAGCGCCTGGCTTCAGTGACGTCGGCATGAATTCTGGTGTCGACTCACATTCCGTCTTGAACCAACACTGCCTCCTCCGCTACCCCCGACTGATCTACTCGACGCCGTCGACGAACGTGGGGGCATGTTTGCCGGCGACATCGACCGCGAGGGGCCGTTCGGAGGAGCATTCCCCTCGGGGCCAGGGGACCGTCGATGCATCGTGCGCTGTGATAACGAAGGGGTTCGGCGCTTGCAGACGGACGTCGACGTCAGCTTCCAACTCTTCACACTCGCCTCCTCCTCTACCTAGTCTCGCGTTCTACTGATCGTGCCCTTCTCGTGTGTCTCTACCGATGCGACTGCGACTAGTCTCTAGGCCTATGTATGTTATCCTAAAGTGGGAGCGTTTCGGCGACGACGGGCTCGTATTGGACGAGAGTGCGAGAAGCAACTAGAAGTGCGCTATTGGAGAGAGAATCAAGAGAGCCAGAGGGCGGCAGCAACGATTTTACGGCGGAAGCTGACAAAATATAGGATCAAGCGTGTGCTTATGATACGATGGGAGGGTATCCGCAGAACGGGACCGCTAGCACCCAGTACGAGTCTCACATATGATGGGGGAATGGGGATGACAGCCCTAAACGCCTCAAATGATGACTGAGAGGACGGCGATGCTGAACTTCAGCGCGACGTCAAAAAGCAGAGGAGCGGGAGTGCGTTGTGGGCGACAGCGCTAGTCCCAAGCGGGATAGGCGCCAATCTGATACAAGTAGGTACAAGTTCCGGGGTTTCTGGCAGGAGGGGGCGACGAGGGTGTGTGTATTTCGTAAACCGTAGATACGGATTACGGACTCGCACCTGCTCGCGACAGTCCAAGGTTGGCGCTTCGATCAAAGTCTATTCGCAATCTACGTAGGGAAGTTGCAGCTGCTTTCAACTTCGATAGACCGGGCAGGCGCGATCGAGGCATCTCCATTCTACACCGAGGCCACGGTGGTTTCTGTCCAGAGTTCTTATTATTCCGTATTCACAAATCTTACGGCGTCTTGTGACGCTGGCATGTCCTGGCATGTCCAGAGTATTAATAAGTGTTCCGGCGCCTGCACTACCTTGATCAGGACAAAGCCATTCACGCTCGGTTGTCTGGACTGCTGATTGTTGGATCGGAGAAATTCAGCCCCACCGGGGTTCATAGCAGGACAACTGTCAGATGCCATCCATTGCCTGCAATCCGCACGAAGTCGCTGCGGGTCCGACGATATTGAACTGGGCGCACTTTAATGGCTTCATTAATCCGTATCGCTCGTACTGTGAGCCCGCCGTACTCGTAAGTACCTCGTAAAGACCAAGATACCTTACGAGTAGAGGTATGTATCTAGCCGCCGCCACGATCATCATCCCGTCTTCTTGAAGGAATCTGTACTGACCGGTAATTCGCAGTTGAACGGCAGTCATTCGTCTCTCCGGACAATTCAGCGCCTTACGGATTACGCTGAGCCGTTTCATAGCGGTACGAGTTAATGCGGTTGACCAACTTGACCCTGTGTGGTTGGTTGCTCCCTTCCGTGGCTATTTTAAGCCTGGGATCAGAATCGTAACCACTTCTAGCTTAAGTCAACTGACTCAATTAGGTAGGCATACGAAGGCATGTCATCCGTAATCTCGCCCGAAGAACCGGGTCGGGTCCAGAGGGTGTTTCAAATTTCCTATTCAACCCAATCCTTACCATCTCCAGCTTCGCAGCCGATGCTCTACGGATTATCGTACAGACGTGTTTGTCCGACGCATAGTCCAGTGCCCTTCTCGCGAAATTAGGAGAGACGGGAACGGATGCGAAGTCACGGGCCGCTCGTCAAGTTTCCATAGTCTGGAACGCGAACACTACGAAAAAAAAATATATAAAAAAAAAATAATGCCTAGCTACGAAGCTACTACGGATTACCTAGTAGCAGGCGAGACGCGCGCATGTGACAAACTAATGTGACAAGAGCTCGGCAACGTGGGGTTGCTTTGGGATTCTCTTGGGAGCGCCAGACCAGAAGACAAGCATCCAATAGTAGCATTCAGATCGATGAGGTCGACTTCAACTCGAGAGAATTACCGCCGGCGAGTGCGTATTTCGTGCACTAGGAGTAGGTATTCCGTCGAGATCACTCCCTCCGACAGTGAGGTCAGTTGGTGCCTCACACAAGCAAACCCATGTCGCAAGTCATCAATGTCAACCCCACCAGCTCAGCTCCACCCATTGTCTCGTTCCCCCCTCTCTCTCTCTCTTCCTAGCAGCACTTCGACTGCTTGCACGGAAACTATTCCGCATGTCCTAGATATATTAAAAATCGATGGTGGCAGCGTTCGATATTATCATCATCTTGTCCATGAATGTTTCTGATTAGAGCTGAAGCCTCCAAATCTGTTTCCAGAGTCTGTCTTCAGTTGCTCTGTGTTGTTGGACGATGGAGGACCAACACGGGGCTCACTTGTTTAGCAGTGCAGCGTGGTGTAGCATTGGGACCACAGCTTCGGCACCACCATCCTCGTGAAAGCGGCGCACATGAATGCCCATCGCGCGCCAGAGATCTCGATACAATTCGGCAATGCGCAAATGTCCCTTTTGGCTCTCATCGAAATGGTCACCGTCTCGCAAGTTCAGCGCCATCTCGACTCACTCGTCGTCTCCTGTGATCGTGGATGATGAAGCAGGATCTCCGTGAGTGAGTCGAGTCGGGTTGCCGAGTTCACTCGGGATGTTTCTCTCTCCCGCTTCCTCATGTCCGACTTATACATCACCGAGCCAGCGCCAGGCCATCACAAAATAGACTGAACGTACATTTAGAACAACTTGAATACGACTCTACAGACCGGTGATATAAACACCCAGTTCCAAAACAAAACACACCTGTTTTAGCAGGATGGTAAGGTGATACTCTACATGTAGCGGTCGTAAATATGGAATATTGTTTTAGAAAAGGTCAGCACAGTCAGCAGAAGGTCGTGGTGGTATTATAGAAAATAGAAATAAATCAATGTCTTACATGGACGCCATTGGAACATCAGGACCGTCGAGGTACCTACAGTTGGTCGGCGTAGACTCCTGGTACTATTCAGGTATGTACAAATGTAAGGAATACAACTCACCACTGGAGTATCATGGTCCTCTAGACCCTCCTGGGAAGAGCATCAAGTTAGGCTCACAGGCTTCCGGGAAAGAACTCGAGGCCGGAAGGACCTTGTAACGCCGACAGAGGCAAGTAAGTAATGAAGTTGAAGTGGAATTACTTCATACAAGACTAAGTCGATCTTAAAACACACGACACTTGAATATTGCCTAGCAGGTCTGTAGTAGGAAATACCTACTTTGTCCAGTCATCGGCTCGGAGTTATGCAATGACCTACTAGTGGTTGCTACGTAGGGAGCGTAGAGGGGCTATGTGCAGCGATGAGCAGCGATGAGCAGGTGGGTGGTGTCACTGCCTGGTTTCATGAGTATTACTTTGTACATATCGTGGACGGAGTATTATTTCGTAGGGTCGCGGAACTCGATTGGCAAGCTCTGCCACACAACCGCAACCGCGCAGCGAATAATGGAACACTGTTGAGCGAGACGTATTAGGGGTGAGTACGGAATACTTTGAAGGTATTCACCCGAGGTCGGCTGTATTATCGCCGGAGACTTTGGGGGCTGCCAAGTCTACTTTGAGGGCAGACTCTTGTTCGTACTCGGCTCATCGGGGCCGGCTCCGATCACTTCGGAGTCGCTGGATACCATCACCGAGACGGCATGATATTATCGCCGAGGATGCATCATAGGAGGTGGATAGATATGCGATCAGCGGCTGTGTAGGCATGCAAAGCCACGAGAGGAAAGCTTCACTTGTGCAGAGAGCACCGCCTCATGTCCACCGTTCAACAGTCATCCGTATTATTCACTGGTTAGATTATCCAAGGTAGGCAGATTCGTTGACGAGGCCGAACAAGTCAACGCTCAAAAGCAGCCACACTTGGAAACCCAACTCAAGAAAAAGTGTACGATGTCATCACGCACGTTCCGGAGCTTGTTCGTACATCAGAATAATCCGAAATCACTCGAGAGAGTGAAGGCAACCTGTAATTACTAATCTTGTAGTTTGTCGATGCCGAGCTTTAGGCAAAGCAATAGAAATATTGAGAAAAATAGCAGGCTCAGACTTCACTGCAGGCAAAGCTACTACTATTTGACCATACTAATTCCGAATCCATGTTGTGAGCGGGAATAGGGATGACTCCCATTCTGCCAAGCACATGAATTACAGGCAACGAGAAGAGCTCTTGGGTTTCTACAAGTAATCGCCGACAAGTTGCAGTCATATGACCAACATTTGTTAAAGAATCTCTGTGCCGTCCAACGACGACTAGAGTCCCACGACGCTCGTCTGTCAGTTATACAAGCAGGCGCTGCTAACGATGAAAACGCCAACCTACATGCGTATGGAATTCGTCGGCGAAAACCCTTGATATCATACCTAATGCTCTCGGGAGAACTTGAAGCTCACGATGGAGATATTCCATCACATGGTAACTTCATGCCCGCACTTTACGTGACTTATCCGTACATTCGTTTCGAATGGGCACATGACTGCGAGATACACGTAGTGCTACCAAGGCATGAGTACGAAACGACCTTCAACTCACGTTCTCTAGGTACCTAGTCTGTAGGCAACTGCTTGTAGTATCACGGTCATTGGTGATTATCTACACCAGGTAATCCGCAAACTCCGTACAAATACGGAATAACACACTAAGATGGGCACTAATAGCCCCGGAGAGCCGGCCATTGCTCAGGGTCGGGTGATGGGATAGGTATGGCAAAGCATACGAAATAAACATCTTCCGCATCTCGCCGAATTTTATGGAACGATCTTGGTTTTCGGGACCGGCAGACGATTACGGAATCCCTACGGAAACATTTCTGCCGAATCACAACTCACGATGATAAGACTGATATTTCGAGAAACCCGCCTACTCGTAGACCCGTTGATTCCAATTATGTATTCTACTCGTAGGTATTTCTTAGGTTCCAACGTACGAGTACCGTAGGTATTTCCACTCGCACTTCTTGCGGATCCCGTTCAGAGCATCGGGCACGGAGGTGGGTTTGTTAACAGCTGGCAGTTACGTGCACGGTACCTCTCGTGCAGAAAGGTACGGGGTAGATACTTCGTTCCGTAGTGCCGTTGGCCGGGCAGCTGTTGACTCCTGTATGTCTCCAGCAACCTGCCTGCGGAACAGCTTACGGGGCCCCACTACGGATTGGGTGCGTACGAGGCAAGTACCTACGTTAGGTAGTTAGCGCGGTACACTTCACTAGGACGGCGGGCACGGACCAGAGCCGTTTCTGCGCTTTCCAAGCTGGCTGATGCCAGACGGCAGCAGGAGCGAGGGTCGCACCTCCACTTTAACAGGGAAGTACCTAACAATACATTGCGCTACACACCTACGTAGGTAGGTACCTACCTTCGACCGTTCCTGCCTTTTCCCTGCCTGCCTACCACCTACTACCTACAAATCCACTCCACATCCCGTTCCTAAGAGCTTCGTCAACCCCCAAGTCTCCCAGATCAGGACCAGGACGTCTTTTTTCGGTGACATCCTCAACCTCTTTTTTTCCTTCTCCGTTTCGTCTTCCGTCAGCAAGACTCACTCTCTGTCATTCATCGCGACCGGCCTCCTCCCCCCACCCCAAACAATTAATAGCTCTCGCACCCGACGCCTTCAGCCAGGTAATACCTACCACCACGCGGGGGGCATGTCAGCGGGCGAGAATCGACCGATCCAACAGTCATAGTAGGTAGCAAGAAGGGCAGCAACGGAAGCCGCAGCAGCATCTGAGCATCTGAGCATCAGCAACCGCGAAGACCGCGACAGCATCACCATCTACGCTAGAAGAACCACCTGCAGTCCTGACGCTGGCAATCCTTAGAAGCAGCAATTAGCACGCAGCCAGCAGCCAGCAACCGGCATCGAAGTCCCACCAGCCCTGGAGCCGCCTTAAGGTGAGACACGATTTCCCTTCCTCCCTCTCCCCTCTCCCTCCCCTCCAAGCCCTCCACGCCCTCCAAGCCCGCCAGTCGCTCCAAGTCCTCCAGTCTCTCCAGTCCCGCCAGTCCCTCCCAGCACCTTGACCTTACCGTCCGACTTCCGTACCAGGTAGTATGTGAGGTATGGATCTATCCTAAGGTACGACCGTACCCAATGTATCTCAAGTACCTCCTCCGGTACTTGGCATGGGTATCGCACTCGTGGCCAACAGATAGCTGGCCCGCACCGCCCTTATCCTTTTTTTCCTCGACAAAGTCGTCAGACTGCTGGCCGTGTGAGCAGTAGCGCAGCAGCTGTACCACCAGGTCCAGAAAGCGACATTTGACCTCTGTTTTTTCTGGCAACTTCCAACCTTGTGTGTTGGAGTTGGTCCTGTCAACAACAAAGCACACTTCCCCAGACCAACCCGTATATCATACCCTTTGTGCCTTTGCACCACTTGTTTTCCTCGTGCCATCGAAGCTCCTCCTATCTCCATTTCGTTTCTTTTTTCCTACCACTCTTTCCAACGCTCGTTGCCATCGTCGGCACTCACCGTCTCTTCGTCCTGTGCGCTGACTGACACCCTCCTTTCCTCTCCATCCAGGACAGCCAAAGACACAGAATAATTTCAACCATATCAAACCCCACTACAATCAAAGACGAGAGCATCAAAGGCTGGAACAACAGCCTGCCCTCGGTCAATAATTTCATCATACCTCTGCGCCGCCCATCTTTCCCGATCCCGGCATACCCATACAGCTTGTCCTCGCATGACAAGCTAGCGGCGCTAATCCTCCACGAAGAACACGAAGTAAGTTGGCCCATGGCAGCACTATCATCATTGTCCTCCCGTCTGGACTACTTTCGAAGCCATCTTTGAATTTAGTCGCTTATAACACATGATCCGCGAACTTGCCAGCTCTTTGTCACATTATGTTGCACATTTTCATCGGTCTATTCCATCTAACACGTCAATTGCTACCTGACACTTTGACGGCTTGAAGTCTGTATCATTTTGGGCACGAACCATAGCTCACATTCCTTCTGATCTAGGGTGAAAGGGTCGGAGACGCCCTATAGGCCGACATCGACCTCGAAGGGCGCCTGCATCTCGAGTGCTTCTCTCTGTCACCTGAGAATGATGCAGCAGAAGAAGAACTCTCATAATAATCCCAACGGCTACGCCAACAAGGACGTCTCCAGGATGTCTTTCCAGAAGAGAGACAACCAGGACAACCGGTCGGGTGGAGGCAACGGCGGCAAAGGCTCCAACAAGGCCAATGGTCAGTCTGACTTTAGGTGGCGCAATCGTACCAGGCTGACATGGGCACCTGCAGGCACATCCTCCAACTTCCGCACAGACAGTGCTATCTCATCATCCCGTCCCAGTCGTGAACGGGTTTTGCAGCCCTGGGTGGCACCTAGCGGTTCCGAGGACATTGACATGTCCCTAGAGAAGTCAACGAGCGGACGACCCTGGGATCAGTTCGCCGCGAACGAGCGACAGTTCGGAATTAAGACTACCTATGATGAGAATATTTACACCACGGTCATCGACAAGAACCATCCCCAGTATAAGGAGAGATTGGCAAAGGCTGACAGAACGGCCAAGGAGATTGAGAACAGTGCCACGACCACTGCTCATCATGCTGAGGAGCGGCAGATGAATTATGCCGGTGGTGATGACGTGGGAGATGAGGAGGAGAAGTAAGTATTGACCTTGTCTGCTTGTGGGATGCTAGCTAACTTGATACAGATACAGTGGTGTTAAGCGTCAGGAGTTCCCTGCGCTCACCAGTCGCGAGACCAAGTATACACCTCCTGCTAGGCGGGCTCCTGCAGGCGTCTCAACCGTCAAAGGTGCCCCTGTTGACCCTGCGATCATATCGTCTCAACTTCGGACTCAGAAGCCCGCGTCGACGGCCAAGATTGAGGACAACAAGGCTCATGCCGTCCCTACGGAGGTCGCACCGGCCCCTTTGCCTGTACAGGTTCCAGAAGTCAGATTGGAGGGCAAGACGGAAGGTGTGCACAAACCCGCAGAGGTTAGATTGACGAACCAGGCCTCTATTCCGTTGAAACCGGCGGCTGCGGCTAATCGCACTATTTCGCCCCGAGCACATGATGGACCGGGTTTCGTACCCAATGCGACTGCCACAGTCGAACATGACGTGCTGAAGGAATTCAAGAATTTTGCCGAAAAGCAACGCCAGACCGTTGATAAGGTGCGCCATACTAAGGCCAAGGTGGACAAGGAGATCAAGTTGATCGAGTTGAAGCGGTTTGCTGCCAGCTTCAAGCTCCCAACCCCTGTTCCTCCCGATTTGATTCCTATTATTGCCAAAGATCCTACAAGGCAGCGTGAGATCCAGGAAAAGTCTCAACGAGATGCCCAGGAAGTGGCTAAGCGCAAGGCTGATGAGGCCGCTGCCAAGGAGAGGGAGAAGAAGGAACCAGCCACAACATCGACAGAACCTCAGCAGAACGCTGCAGCTGCCGTACCTTCAGAGAACCGCACGTCACGCATCACAAATGCTCCAGCTTCCACTGGAGCATCGGCATCAATTCGCAATCAGGGGCGTGTTCCTCCTAATTACTCCTACTCCAACAACCGCTCGGGACAACAGCATATGCCCCCTTCAGGCAGACAGGGTGGCCTTACCCATCGTATCAGAGAATCTCAGAAGTCTCAAGCTCAAGAAATGCGGCTTCCTCCTACGGGACCAGCTAATGCCGTAAACCCTTCCTTCCCACATCGCATGGGTGTGCCCAATCATCTGGGCGCCAAATTAAATCCTAACAGCCATGAGTTTCGACCCAATGCGTTTGCGCCGAGTTTCAACCCGAATGGCCATCCTAGCGGAGGTTCGAGTCCTCGATCCGCAATTCAGCATGCCAATGGTCCTGCGGTCAACGTCACGGCTCATATCAACACACCTATTGTGATTTCTAGAAAAGGTACATCACCCAATGCTAAGAGCTGCAACATCTTGGCATTCACGAAGACATTTCAGCCTCCCGAGACAAAGAACTGGAGTGAGAATTCGGATCTCAGACCTTCTTATGACACACCTCCCACCTGGCGCTCAGTAGCCGACGACGAGAAGCCCGACTCGACGATGCACCTGACAAGCGACGAGTTCTTTGAGCGCCAGTCTTTTGCCACACAGCCGACTCCCAATCCGCCTCATCTTCTTCCCCAGCATATCCCACACCAGCATCAGCTGCCTCCCCACTTGCAGCACGTTCAACACGTGGGACCTCGACACTCGCCTCATGCGCCTTCTCTTCAGATGCATGGAGGTCAACACAACCCCATGCCTCATGCCCCTTTCAATGGTGCCGACGATCATCGAATGATGCATTCCAATTCGAACCAATCCTTTTCTTCCCCTAGAATGGGTCACCAAGTGCCAATGGCATATCCTGCTATCCATGCCACACCCCAGATGCCCTTTGGCCAACACATGATGCCTTCGTTCATGGGACCGGGCGGACCGCCTCAGATGAACAACTTTAACAGAAGCTTGTCGAATAACAGTCAGTTCATGCCTCAGCAGTCCGGGGCCATGGGTGCACCGATGATGATGCAGCCCCATTTCATCGGACCTGGAATAGTGGCCGGGCCTCCTCAGATGCACATGTACGCCGGCGGACAACCTTTTATACCCCCGGGTGCTACACCTCAGCCTATGCCCGGAGCGGCAAACGGATACCCAAGTCCTCGCCCCTCGGCACCGATGATGGTGCCCGGTGGTTCATCACAGGGCCAGGTCATGTACGCTCAGAGCCCGAACATGCAATACCAGCAACCTTATGTTCCACCTCAAGGTCAAAGTACGTCTACCAGAACACTCGTATCGCACTAATTGCGCAAGACTCGGCGGCTAACTATTGGACAAGTAAATAACATGCGTCCCTCCTACAATGGTGCTGGCTCGCAGCAATATGGCAACAGCCCTCAGCAAATGCATCAATACGCAGGACCGCCTCACCGCAACGGAACCAATAATTATAATAAGAACTTCCAGAACCACAATCAACACCACAGTCCTAATACCCATACTGTCCCGACCGGCCCCCAAGGCCGAACCTCCGAGGGACCCGATGAAGCAAAATGAGTGCAGTCACTGCGGCTGCCAGCGAAGGTTACCAGCGCCGCGCTTTGAGCGCTCATCTTGTTTTGCACCCAATCCAGAAATAGCTTAACGGCATACCCTTGCCGATCTCGGCATCGTGCTGTCACAGATGGGCAGCGATAGACAGCACCGGCTTGTCTACGCATACACGGATAGCCGATTGTCCACAACGCTGCTCGACTACTGTATGGCATCCTTTCGTCGCCAGGGCAATATGGTTGAAGACCCAATGATGCATAGCTGCCGGACCTTGAACGAATCCGCAAGCCACTGGTATCTTAGGTTGCCTTTTTAGTCATGGCTCGTAGGATACGGCCCCTTAGGCTTCCTGCTGCTCTATGACTTCCGCAAGACACTGACCAGGAAGAAGTGTTGACTTGGAGTAGTCGATGGAAGATGGAGGTTAGCTTGGGGAAGCATGGTTGAGCTTGAGCTTTACGACTTAAGAGAAAATGAGCGAGGATCAGCGGGCTGAAGACCCTGTTGGGCCTGTAGTCTCTTTTGCCTTGTATAGGAGAGAATACGGTACCATTGGTGCGGCTCCACCCGAGACATCAGGTGTGCCAGAACCTTTGTGAGTATGAGAAGCAATGGGTTTCAATCCGACGACGAAGGACATTTGTATCTTAAAAGTCCATGGTGGTCGAGTGCACAAGACAATGAAGGCCCTGTTCGTCGCTGATCTATGCTCTGCGTATACTTAAAACAAGTTCAAATCGTGGAATCTGGTGCCTCTAACGACGCGAAGGGTATGTCTCCAGGACTGTATTGTTTGATTGGGTCGACGACCCTCATGAGCGATTTGGTTTGGCGTCATGGAGAAGCAGACGTAGGTCGGCCTAGGTGAGCGTAAAGTTGTTAGCACCATGGTCTGGCTGTATGTTGCTTGCCGGTATAGCGTTCAACACAGCCAGACAGTGACAGATGGTATGAAGGGGACTAAATTAGGCAGAGCGCATAGCGAGAACAATCAAGCGGCTTTTTCAGAATCTGATGCGAAAGCCATTGGGATGGCATGATGCTGTGATATGTATGAATTGCCTATGGAAAACTAGACGGAATCTTCACTGTGAGCATCAACTCCGGAAAAGAAGTAACAGTATTGCGATGGCCCGTCGAGGAGTGGATCTGGAGGTACATAAGGGGAAAAAAGACCTCCTTCGTAACACCCAATCTCAGACGTAAGGATGCTACTATCTAAGGAATAATTGTCTTGCATTTCGTCGAGATGGCCGGACAACGGGCACGATCCGAGGGTGAAACCCCCTTAGTATTAGCCACCCGGGGTCATTTGCCATTCTGTCTGTGAGCATCCTAGGTACCTACCTAAGCTCATGTAGATGACTTACTGATCGGGAGGTTCTAGGGAAGTGAACCAGGAAGAAAGGGATCACAGAACCCTTCTGCGGTGATCACGTCGGGATATTCACACGTGATTACGCGGGGGAGTTCACAAGCGAATCGAGCACAGAAGGGCCCAACTTCCGTTCGAAGTACGGAATACATACCTACCTGGGTGCATACCTCCAACGGAGTAATCACGGTCAGACTGACGGTTATTCCGTCCGAAGCACGGAAACACAACGTGTTTGATACGTAATCCGTACGTGGTGGTGTTACTACGTCCTCGTAACTCACCAGCCACTCTTTACATATTAGTAATGTAACTTAGGCACGAGATACGGCAACAACTTGAGCCTTCTCACGTGAATCTGTACTTCAATGAGGTGTCAGTTTCGTGACTTCTTCCATGGCATTCTTTGAGCAGGGAAGGTACCTAACCGCTTCGATACTCCACCGTGCCGGACTCATGCGGAAACTTCCATAGATCGCGGCTCCACCCTTCGAGAAAAGCAAGCCCCGCGTCGAAATGTAGGTAGGTATTCCGTACTTGTAGCAGGTACCTTTCAAAAGTACCGCCTGCTTACTCATCTCGGAGGCTGGAGCTGCCGCTGCCGGTTGGTTGGAATGAAGAGTGTCGGTTATGCAGGTACCAGCACTTGCCAGTCACACTTGTTTCGTTTTGGTGCATGTTTCTCTCGTCTCATTGGCACCCTTTCGCGACTCCCAAACGACAACGGCCTCCTGTGCTCGCTTCATCACCAGTCCGGATTCGACAGCATATCCCTGGCTGCCGTTGCAACGCGCGCTTACACTACCGATATTTCCAAATGTACGGATCACGGGAATATAAATCGATGCATACTTGTAAAACATCTTTTGCCCGACGCAGTGTGTCGTCGCGTCACGAACCGTCGTTTAAGTGAAGACGCCCGTTTTGCCCAACGAAGAAGCCATCCCGTAGTTGTCCAACCATGGACCCGATAATACTCGACGATCACCTATGTGACGAGTACCAGATGTGTACGACAGAGTCTTGAAAATTCTCTGATCTGAGATTCTATATAAATAGATGTGTTCGTAGGGAATATCGAAGGTACCGGTACGAGTCTTGGTGTCTGGTGCGTCCTCCTTCAGTCCAATGTTGGCTGGCACGAAACACGGAATACTGAATACAGACTCATATCATAACGCACGGATGCTATCCATAATGTGTGCAAGTATTTCGTACCATTCATCACCCGTGGCTCTCCCGGTCTGGCAGGGCGTCTCAGACTCTGGCACACGTTGGCCACCGACTGAGTTGTCCTGATCTTCTGGAACAATAGCCAACAATGGGTACTTCTTACACGTCCTTTGACACAGAATGGTCAGGTAACTTGGTCAGGGCGTCGTTGTTTGCTAGGGCTGGTTACGTACCGGAGGAGGTCCCTTCCTCCAGCCAGTCACCAGTCACGGAGCAGGCGGGCGTGGTTGATTCCCTCGAGACACATGCAAACGCCAGACCGTCTCCCTCAGACCTTCACATTCTCCCTTCTCTTCTTGTCTCTCTACCCACCCTCTCTTTTTTCACTCTTTAAATCTGCTTTCGGTCCTGCTCTCGAGTGTATGCGAAACGTCCTCCGTGGTATCTCGTTCTTTATCTCGCCCGTCACATTGTGGATTGTTACAGCCGCATTGTGGAATTGGGAGCCGTCAGTTCGAGAGAACATCCCACTTTGTTCGAGACATTCACTCTGTTCTTTCACAAAGACGCGTCAGTACTCACAGCGTACAATTGTTACGTTTGTCCACGTCTCTGATCAACGACTATAAATCTCCCTGGTATCTGAGAGACCGTGCCGCTCTGATCCTATCCTCATCATTCATTCAGCAACCCATCTTCAAGGTCACAACGCACTGCATCTCGCCAACATGCAATTCAAGACTCTGATCGTGGGCTTCTTGGCCGCCGGCTCGGCCATGGCGCACATGAATATGAAGGATCCGACTCCCCTGGCCTACAAGGGCAACCCCAACACGCAGTCGGCGAACGTCGACTACTCGATCACCTCCCCCATCAAGGGCGACCAGTATCCTTGCAAGGGCAACCTCAAGTTCATCGGAACTCCTGATGGCGCTCCTGTCGCCACCTACTCCCCCGGCCAGAGCTCTACTATCACCATCGAGGGCGGCGCATCCCACAACGGCGGATCGTGCCAACTGTCGCTTTCTTACGACAAGGGTGCCTCCTTCACCGTCATCAAGTCGTTCATCGGAAACTGCCCGACCGCCAGCGGTGGCACTTTTGGCTTCACTATTCCAGCCGATGCCCCCGAGGGTCAGGATGTCGTTTTCGCATGGACTTGGGTCAACAAGACCGGCAACCGCGAGTTCTACATGTCGTGTGCCATAGTCAACATCAAGGCCGGCGCAAAGCGCGCGATCCCCGTTAATGACAAGCGCGCCGTCGCCTTCGCCAATCGTCCCCAGGTATTCACGGCTAATCTTGGTGGTAACGACCAGTACTGCACCAAGGAGGGTGTCGATACTGTTTTCCCCGATCCCGGCCCTGATGTCGAGAACAACGCTACTAATCCTGGCCCTGCACTCATGTGTGCGTCGGGTCAGAATGCGCCCGCTGGTAATGTCGGCGGCCCTGGCGCCGGCTCGAACTCTGCCCCGGCTTCAAGTCGCAGTTCAAGCTCTACTACTACTACATCCGTCCCTACTCAGGCGCCTGCCGTCACCCCGACCACTTCAGTGTACGTGAACCCTTCTTCTCTAACTTCCCCTGCATCTTCCCAGAGCAGCTCATCAACCTCTGCTTCCAGTTCCTCGTCAAGGACAGTAACTACCCTGGTCACCATGGTCAACAAGACTTCGACTGCCCCAACTACAACCTTTAACTCCGATGTCCTCAGTGTCATTCCAGTCACGCTAACAAGCATGGATTCATCTAGCACTTCGAATGGTGGTGTCTTCATGTCTAGCGGCGGTACTGTTTCGTCCACGACCATCTTCAGCGCGACCCACTCAGCTCCCGTCCCGTCTTCATCGCCAGCATCTGCTTCGACAAAGGTTGTTACTACCCCGTCCACCACTGCCCTGTCTTCCGTCCCGACGGGCATCGCAGCTGGCGTCTTGACGGGTGCCTGCACCAACGAAGGCGCATGGAACTGCATCGACGGCAAGAGTTTCCAACGCTGCGCGTCTGGTCACTGGAGTGCTGTCATTTCCATGGCCCCCGGAACCACATGCCAAGTCGGAGTCAGCAACGTCTTGGCCATGGGCCACCGCCGAAACCGATTCCGTCGCGGCGATCACGGCAAGGGCTGGGCCTTGTAAATGACCAGAAAATCAAATGCATGCGTGCTATGATTCTGCGACATACTTCGCCAACTATTTACATCTATGGCGGAGCGTCTATCAGGCCAATTCAGTTCTTGACTGTACATATCGAAACACTTTTCCCCCTTAACGAGACTTGCACCCGCACACACACCCCTTGTTTCCCCCTCAACACCGCGAATACGTTTAATGTACAATAGAAAAAAGGGCAAGGAAAACTCATCATCAAAATGAGATGAGACGAACATGGACACGAACACGACACATACCCCAGGTGAAAGAGAAAAGAAAAACTTGCTTCGATGGCACTAGGTAGATGGTTTTCCCGATTTTCTTTTCGCTGTTTTTTGTCAACGGCGACGCTCTAGATAAGATCGTGTACGGTCACCCAAATGCAATACAAACATGATCTTCGGGAATTACATGAATTGGTCTTTCGCTTGAAAAAAGTGACGTGAATTTCCTGTGATTGGCTTTAAGCTGCTCTGTACGGGGGCGGAGGACGACGAGTGACGAGAGACGATCGTCCCGACATGTCAGGGAAGAGAGTGTAGTTAGGAGTTATGTTTAAGGCGAAGAATGATCTGCATGCCAGGAAGAGACTCAAATCCATTGGAGTAGATTACGGGATAAGGACCCCGAACCAGGCCAAGGTGTGCTAGACAGCGACGGGGTGATCGCCTGCGGATGAGACATGGAATGCCATTGTATATCTAGCCGACGGCTTGCGAAATTTCTTGGGAGAGTCCGATAGGAACTCCTAAGGGTTGTTGTATTCACTCGCAGTTACATGCTATGAATATATTATGTGACGACCATGGGCTTCAAAAGGAGGTATTAACCATCATCATTATTTCGTATGCATAAATCAAGGCGCTGATAGGATATTACTAGTTCATGAGATACATTCATACGCTCGACCTTTTACCCTGTCCTCCAAGTAGATCAACATAACATGGGACCAAGGCATTCCCCCCATCTTCCCATCACCCCTATCCGCGCGTCAAAAGTCATACGGGACTACCCGAATCCCGCACATCATCCACATGCTCCACATCCACATTCTTCTCCGACCCCTGAGGCGACTCCATCCCCGCAACACACCTTTCCGCCCTCTTCGCCCCAATCTCCGACAAACTCATCCCCTGCCTCCGCATGATCTCGATATAATCCGCCGTCGCCCCATCCGCCTCCCGCTCCTCCTGACTCATCTCCGGCCCGAGGAATATGAAGATAAGTACATACACCCACGACACGCACAGGAAGATCCCGATCGCTTTGCCGTAGTCGTACCGCTTGATCCCGTCTTTCGTGCCCAGCGGCATCTTCTCGCCGATAATCGCTTGGATCGTGGCGCCCGCGGACGACGCGAGACTGCCGAGTTGAGACGCCACGCCGATGGCGGTGGCGCGGAGCTCGGGCGGTGAAAGCTCGAGGAGATGGATGGGGATAGGGCCCGAGAGGCCGCCGACGAAGAAGGCGATGCTGAACTGGCCAGCGACGAGGGCGAGGGAGCGGGGGAGGATGAAAGTGGGGACGAGGGCGGCGCCGATGATGCAGCAGACGATCATGCTGAGGCGACGGCCGAAGAAGGTGCTCATGTAGCCGATTGTGGTGCCGCCGCAGACGGCGCCGAGTTGGCCCGCGACGGTTATTATGGTTACTTCTGAGGGGTTGAGTTCGACTTCTGTGACGGGGTTAGCTTTGGTGGAGAAAGGGGGGTTGGGAAAGGGGGTTACGCACGGTTTTTCAGGAAGGTGGGATAGAGATCTGATGAGCCGTGGGCGACGGAGTGGAAGCCTGTCAGCATCACGACTAGGTACACGAACAGGACCCAATTCTCTTTGAGAGGTTTCCGTACGTCCCGAGACCAGGCCTTGGCACGGGCCATTGCGGTAGTCCTCGAGCCTTGTCTGTGAGCTGCGGCAGCTTCTCGCTCGGCTCTCATGACTTGGGAGGCGTTGGTCTCGGGTAACCACCAGACGTATGCTATCATCAAGACAGGGGGAATGGAGGCGAACCAGAAGAGAGATCTCCATCCGTGAGTGGTCGTGGGGACAAGCTGTTGTTTTGCGTCAGTCTTCCGTCATGATAGATATTGAAATCACTTATAGGTCTCATACAGCTCGGTAGAAGATCGCTGCCAGCAAGCCTCCGACAGAGTATCCTTGCTGGAACAGACCAGAACATAGTCCACGGGCATCATACGGGAGATCTTCGATCGCAGTAGCCACAGCAGGACCATAGAGACCACCCATGGCTATCCCATACAGGGCCCTCGTGACGAGGAACTGCGGCAGTGTTTGTGCAAACCCAGATGCAAGCTCAAAGACGATGAAGAGGAAAAGGGTGCTGATGAGGATCCATTTCCGTCCGAACCGGTCCGAGAGGGTACCGGCGATGAGGGCGCCCACGGAGCGCAACATTAGTGTGATCGTGATGCCCCATGTCACGGCCGAGTTCGTCGTGTTGAAGTCCGTCGCGATCTCCGTCACGCAGAGCGCGACCGTGATGAAGTCGAAGGAGTCCCATACCCAGCCCAGGAAGCCGGCGATGAACATGAGCCATTGGTGGCGGTCGAGATCCCGGAGGACGTCGATCGGGTTCCGGATCTTGGCCCGGGGCGGTTTCAGGCTCGTCAGACGCGTCGCGAAGTAGCGCTTTATCTGTTCACGAGAGTAGAACCATCCGGCTGCCATATGATTCCGCATCTTGGCGATATAAGTGATCGATATGCCCTATACTACTCTGAGCCCAATCGAGTTGCTAGGGACTTTTGTATGGGAAGTTCAAAGCTTGGAGGTGCTGGCAAAGAGAACAAGAAGAAAGCGGACATGACGACGACATTATTGTTCCTACCTAGGGGTAGCTTTTGAGTGTTCAGAGCCGAGCTGAGCTGAGCTGTGTGCACACACAAAGAGATTCTGGTAGTATCTGGCCCAATCCTCACCTCCTTCACGCCCACACTCTTCAGATACACAACATTGACGACGCCAAGGGGGTGTCCTCGGACCGAGACTTTCTGACCTCGCTAACAAGGGCAAAAGAATGACGATTAGATCTGTCCCGTCTATCGATCTGGAGATCCCGAATCTCATGATAATCTTCCTGCGGGGAGCATTATACTATCCGGCAGGCATGGGCATGGCGCATGAGTCGTGCTTATTCCCCCTTCCAATCTTTCGGTCTTCTCTTGCTTTACGGCTGGAAAAACGAAGTAGACACGGCATCCTCGAACCGAGGAGATTGCCATTCCACCCAACCTCTTTTCGGTAGAGGCGAATGTCTACCTATTCGAGCGATGGATGAACCCATGCCGTCAAATGTAAGACATTGACCTCGCGAGGCGGCGAGACAGACAAGACAAGAAGGCAGCGAAACAAGAAAATCGCGCGTTAACGGCGGTATCTCATACATACATATGATAGATAGCACGGTTCGTACAGCATCATGCAGGATCCTCGGCAGTATCACCGGCCAAACAGACGAAGGATCATTCCCAGCTTCTGGTTGTGACGAATAGCCGGTGGGTAGTGCAGCGACAGAAAAGTTCCCCCAATCGCGGTTCTTTTCTTGCGTATTCCAGATGGTGGCAAAAACGATATCAGATCAGGCTCGCATTCCCAGAATGATGATGGTGGATGCGGGAGATCTTTTTTTTTTTCAGCTCGTACGCCGCTCGCTTTGAAGGCGAGGAGATTGCTTACCGACTGCGTACTTTTGACATCTTGAGGGCTGTGAGCATCGGAAGCACGAGAACGTTCTCGCATATTGTCAAAAAGATTCTTCCACTTCTCAATCGCATGTCTCGATGCGCAAGACTAAAAAGGCGATTGTAGCAATAGAAAAAAGTGCAAAAAAAAAAAAAAGAAGGTATAGGAGGAATTGAACCTCCGATGATGGACTCGCGGGGAATCGAACCCCGGACCACTCCCATGCTAAGGGAGTATTATACCACTAAACCACAAGCCCGTGGATCCAAGGAACAACCTGAGTCGGTCGCTTCCTGGTTGGAATATCGAGCGCATAATCGACTAGATATGCCAGCTGCTCGTAAGATGTCTGTAGAACAATACTAATTGACTCTTCCAAGTCCCACATTGCATCGATGACCCGCGCACTTATCTATGCTGTACATGGGTATTTCTACGAGTCTGTGAACGACAGTCTTGGGAGTTCACCACTCTCTACTGTGCTCTCTGACACGTCATACGGTCGCAATTATACGATAGACGCACTGCTTCGAGGGATCAGGAGCTGGCTGACATTGGACGCCGCGATGCATGTAGGGTCCAAATATTAGATGCTTGTGCGTGCAGCACTGCATACAATACATCATAGGTCTCACTTCATCTTCCTTCGATAGGCAATGGGCTCGAACATTTGTAATCTATTTCATGTCGTTGGCATGCGGATCTATTCGTCGCACGTGCTAGGCCACCTTCTTTTGTGTAGAACAGCCGGCGTTGACATGTCTGTGGATAGATAGTTCCTGGCCTATCATCGATCAACCGGGCGGCTGTCGGGATGCATGGGACTTTACAAAGGCTCTGAGACCCTTTCTATGTATAGCCAAAACGTTTTCCTGTATTCGTGAGTTTTCGTGCCGAACGCCCTTGGTTCCTCTTATTGATTTCGACTCCATCAAGGTGGTATACGTTCTAAGATTTGTTCATAACCCGCTCTAAGCGATGGTCTTTTCCTTGCATTCAATGCTATTAAATCATTAGTATGAGTACTATCAATGGTGTTAGAGCATGAAGAACTTACCCGTAAACTTCCTTCAACTCCTTGATCAAGGGGTTGTTAATCTTGGGGGGACATGGGGGCAAGAACACCCTTCTCCGAGATGGTGCCATCAAGAACCTGCTTGACAGCTAGATACGGAGTCAGCAATCGCCTCTGACTATACGGTCGTTGCAGGATTCATGTACTTACCGACGGCGCAAGGAACACCGACCACTATGCGTTGTGATGATATGTTAGTAAAAGTCCCAAAAATCAAGTTTCGTGATCAGCCATCATGTGGCTGATCGTATTTATATGACAAGCCTGTACTCACTGCAAGAATGTTAGCCTTGAATCGATCGTGTTATGCGTGACACCAAGAGTACGGGATCACATGGTGAAGGGTTGATACGTACCATTTGGCCATGGCGGAGTAGCCGCCAGATCCGATGGGAGCACCGTACTCGCAGAGAGTAGAGGTTCTGGTCTCACGGCTGCCGTCCTTGTGCTCGATCTCGAACTTGTGCTGCAGCATGACGAGGTCTGCAATAATTCATATTAGCTTTGACCGTACCAAGCCTGATCGGAGGTCTACTTACCGCGCTCGCCCTCCTCGAACTGCATCTTCTTCTCGAGAGTGGCGCAGAGGGTGTCTAGAGGGTTGCCCTTGGGGATGATGTTCTCGGAAGAGAACTGTGTTGTGGCGTTAGCATTACTGTCCATCAGAATGCGCATGATGTTTTGAAACATCTCATGCATTGAGCAGGTTGACATACGAGACCGATCCATCGAAGACCAGCAAGAAGCTGCTCAACCTGGGCGCTGTCCTTGGAGCTGGACTTTCTGACGATAGCAGCAACGAGCTCCTGCTCACTGCTGCCAGCAGCACCGATGATCTGCTTGGTAGCCTCGCTCCAGGGGATAGCCTGCTTCAAGGCGCTGTTCTCCTCGTCGCTGAGGAAGCCAACTAAAAATCACGATTAGTCTCGGAATGACCACGGTTTAAGGTGACGCTTCAGTTGTCGAATCTTTGAAAACGCCAGAGGTTTCCAATATCTCGGGAATAGAAGCAAGATAGGAAACTCACTGTCGACCAGCAGCTTGATGAATTCACTTCAAACAAAGTTAGCATCCCTCATTCACAGGATTGTTGAGATACCAATTCTGGCCTGTTGGATAACTTACGGGAATCCACCGTATCGGAGAGTACCACGGATGATGGTCTCGGCCTCAGGGATGTTGTAGCTATACAACACATCAGCGTCAGTAATAACTCCATCCACAGGAGCTCAGAGTTAACGTACCGCTCCTTGTAGGGGGTAGAGTCTCTGTTGGGGTAGGCAACGAAAGCGAAGCCAGGGTAGATGGGGTAAGGCTTGGCCTGGGCCATGAGCTCGGGGCCAGCCACGTTCACGACCTTTCCTCCTTGGTAGTAGCTTGCGGCATTTCGCAGGGCAAGGAGCACACCCCTATGGATGTTAGCTGCCATGTTAAGACCGGGGTACGGCAGGATTTTTAGTCGACAAAAACTTCAAATCCGGTACCGGGGTAGGCTAGGGAGACGCAACGTACCGGGAAGACCAGGAGAACTTGTAGCCAAGAGGGTTGCCAGAGTCCTCTGTTTACGATTAATGCCTGTTCTCAATGAAGAAGTCGTTTAGTTGAGACTTACCAGGAGCGGGGAGACCACCGCAGTAGGAGAGGAAGGAGAGAATCTTGCCACCGGCCTCGTGGACCTCATTGATGGTCTTGATAGCGTAGAGATGCTGTTTGAGATCATATGATCAGTAATCCGGTATAGATGATCTCAATCCCGCCAGCAACACAGGGGCTAAAGTGGCTCGCCAAGAAACATTCGGCCATCAGGGTGCACTCACGTCGATACCGGGGTCAAGACCAATCTCGTTCATGACGGTGATGCCAGCATCCTTGCACTGCTGGTCAAGCTCCATCATGGCAGGAGAGACGTAACTGGTGGTGACGACATTCTTCTTCTGTCTGATGGCACTCTTGATGACGGTGGCGTGGTAAGTGTAAGGGATGAGAGAGATGACAAGGTCGTTCTTGGCAACCTCAGCATCGAGAGCGGCGTCGTTAGAGACGTCAAGGGAGATGGGCAGAGCGTTCTTGACGCCCTTGGAGAGCTCCTGAGCACTGGCAAGAGTACGGCAAGCTGTCGTGCGTCAGTTGATACTCAACTAACTCAAGTTTCATCTGAATATATCTCACCAACGGTGACCTGGACGCCAGCGTCACTGAGGATGTCGAGGGTAGGGCGGGTGACGAACCCAGCACCCAGCATAAGAACCCGTCTAGAGGGATGTTGTCAGTATACTGCATAAGGATCTCTCAATGAACGAGTGACCATACCTTCCGGCCATTTTTGCGGTATTGAATTTTTTCAATTGAGTGAGAAATTCAAGATAATGCGCAAGAGAACGGTTGACTGGCCGTGATCGCGTGTGGGCGACTTGACAAACACCCTTCTGAACCCCTCCTGCGAGCGATAGTGAGAGCTAATTGCCGAATTCGGAATCGCTCTTCACGTTTCTTCACCCCGCTAAGAGCTCTTTTATGGAGCCAGTCAGAGCTTCCAGCGGTACCGGGCCGACACGGGCTGCTCGGTTTCGGCTCGGCATTCCGACTGCGCTCAGGCAAGTACGAAATAGGTACCTCCTACGGATTACGGAATACCGTCTCATGGTACGGAATAATCCGTACTTTTAAACTGAGGTATGTACGGATTCTTTAAGAAACTTAAAGCGATTCTCACCTTTTACCAAGTCCATTACGGTAAAGATACAGCTTCAACTCATGTTTCCACCTCACTCACAGCAAAGACAACATCTCAATGGTATCTAGAGCTCAATTGCAATCCCAAAGTCGGTCCCAGCCAAACTAACACATGATGTTTCATGGAATAACAAAAATATATATACAATGGCATGGACCGCGTCTCAATTCATATCCTCATTTATCCCTTCTACTGGGCCGTCAATTCAGCAATACGCCTCTCGATCTCAGGTACCTGTCTCAACAAGACATCGAGATCCTCTTTCTCATCTTCCAGCTGTAACCTCTTCTCCGCATCTAATTTGGTGAAGACATAGTTTCCCTGCCCGTCGAACTGCAAGATCTTGCTGTGGTACTTCCAGAGACTCCGTCGGTGACTGACTGTCATGAGAGTGATACCCAGCGCCTTGGCGTTATCATACATGATCTTCTCCGTATCCAGCGTCACGCTGCTTGTACACTCATCAAGGATGGCGTATCGGGGCTTGTGGTAGAATAAACGAGCCATGGCTACTCGTTGCTGCAGTCCTCCCGAGAGAACGTCTCGCCATTCAGCTTCCGCGTCCCAACCTTCATCGTAAAGCTCTACTAAATGCTCAAGGGACAGGATTTTGAGAATCTCAAGTAGATCCGCATCAGTAACTCCACGGGCGCGGACTGCTCGTAAGCTATCAGGGTATGTGATCTGCTGGCGAAGACTGCCTCGAGAGAGGTACGGTCGTTGTGGGATGTAGAAGATATCCGTGAAAGGGGGCTTGTACACGGTACCGCCGTACACAGGCCATAGGCCACCCAAAATGCGGAAAAGACTCGACTTTCCGCAACCGTTGGGGCCAACGACCAACAGGTGGTCGCCTTGTTTTAGAGAAAACGACAGCGCTTTAACAAGCACGTCGCCATTTGGAGAGATGATCGGAACATCGATGAATTCGATATTCTTGCTCTCGATGACTTTTCCACGGCCCTTCAAAACAGCCTCGTGCTTTTCGGTGCTGGAGCTTGAGACAAGCTTCTTCTCAAAGTGACCTGCTTGTATATCATCCATTACCTCTAATAAGGAGGCCACACGGGACGTGTAACCTGCCAGCTCCATGATCTCTCGGTAGGAGAACATAATCCGGCCAAACGCATCCGACGCGCTTAGCAGCATGCGGCGGTTGGTGACGAATATCTCTGTCCGGTCGCCCATACTTACAGAGGAGCCGGCCAGTTGACTCGGGAGTTTGAAGAAGACCGGTACACTGCAGAGTAGAAGACCCAGCGCTCCCCAGAAATACTTGATCACGAAATCTTCCATGATGCCGTGATAGAAGCGCCGACGGAGGATATAATTCACGTGCTTGATGAGCGTGAAATACCCCTTGTCGAGTGTGTCTTTCTCGACCTCGTGACCATGGTAGAGAGCCACCTCTTCACTATGGTCGATGAGTCTCGAGTGTTGGAATCGAAATTCACCCTCTAAGCGCGCTTCGTCAGCGACGAATTTCCCGAATGGTGGAGTGAGCGCGCGCATGACGTTGGCCGATAGTTGGACGAGTAGGGACATGAACATGACACCTTCGCCGCCAACGCTTTTCGATAATGAATATGTGTAGATTGTCTGCGAGAGTTAGCTGGGAGCAGTCTTATACTAACACTTAGTAAAATACGAATGCATACCATATCAAGTAACGGCTTCGCCAGATTACTGTAGAGCTCGGCCAAGCTATTTGAGAACTTGGCGACGTCAACGGATATTACCTGATCGGGGTTCTTTATTCGATCGTCTAGGGCGGTTAGGCCGTAGAATGTGAGTTTGGAGAGGTATTTATCGTGTATATGCTGGGTCAGTCGCGTTCGGTATTTGAGTGAGAGTTCGGCCTGATGATAGGATAACTAGAAACACATTGCGCTTCAGTAAAAGTCCCATCGAAAATTCCAATGAATACTCACCATCGAATTTGTGAAAGTCGCCGGCACAGCGATCAACATCCACCACACTATCCTCGACAAGAACTCCTTACCACTACCCTTAACAAGGGCCTTAACGATCGCACCATCCATCTCAGCTACTTTCAAACTGATAAGCGTCCGGATGACAAGGAAAAAGCTATGGCTCATAATGAGCCTCGCCTCCTTACTCCCGGCGCTCGGAATGACAATTTTCAACAGCCTCAACAAAGATCGGAAGAACTCGCGATTCAGCTCGACCTTCTTCTTACTCGCCGAGTCTACCGTAGCACTCGACGTCGTGCCGGAGCGTCGCTTCGCCGCCTCCCGCGCAGAAGCGGCCTTCTGTTCTGAGATGGCATTGCGAATACGGTTTACGAGGGCGAGTAGGAGCGCGAGGTAGACGGCGCGGGAGATGCGCGTCCGGTTTGAGACATACAGCTCGATTAAGCGCGCGACGACCTTCTTCAGCGGCCGGCCGGATAGCACGGGTTTAGAATGCACCACCATGTTCGCGGAAAGTAAGAGCGAATGCGCTCTCTATGCGCGTCGCCGTGACGATCGGGGGGAAAAATCGCGGGATCGGAAGGAATCGCGACGGGGGATTCAACCCATCAAGCGCGTGGGTCCGGGTAATCCGTATTCGTATCGTAAGCAGTTCTGTACTCTATGAAGGAGATTCTTCCATGTATAGTTTATTACATGTTTATAGAGACGAATATGAGAGATGCTACAATGGAAATGGGCTCTATCGTGAACACTCCTGCAAGGTTAGGTACCTGCGGTAGACGAGGAGATGGTTGAGGAGTGTTCCTCGGCGAAATGTCTGCCGTAGTCATCACATCGAGGTCAGAGTGACGTCCGGCTTGCATGTGATAACTCCAGACCCTCCCTAGCCGGACCGAACTGTGGCTAGTGCGCTAAGCAGTTTCTATGTACTGCTACATTTAGAGTAACAGATGAAGGTATTTTCTGCCGTAATGTCCAACTGACGATACCTGCCAGAGTCCATGACTGAGTCCTGCTACTATTTTGCTAGCCTTTTTAGCTGCACTAGCTCGCGCTAGATGCATAGAGTTATGCGCCGAGCATTATTTAGTGCATTAGGCACGGAAGGGATATCCCACCATCGCGGGGTCCTGTAAGAAAAGTTGCCGTTCCTTCAAAGAATTTCTAATCCGTCAAGTTTGAAGTGGCGCGAAACAACTTCACAACTCTCGTCTCGATTCTCACAATCACTCAACGGTGTGATATTCACCAGCGACTTCAGACACCATGGCAGACGAAGAAATCGCAGTCTACGACGAGGTCGAGATCGAAGATATGACCTTCGACGAGACCCTCCAGATCTTCCACTACCCATGCCCCTGTGGCGATCGCTTCGAGATCGCGCTCGCGGACCTCCAGGACGAATCCAACGACATCGCCGTGTGCCCGAGCTGCAGCCTCATGATCCGCGTCATCTTCGACCAGGTTTGTAAATTTTATAGACTTCACTAATCTACTCAGCCGTGTTCCCAGAACTCGTATTAACCCAGTTCACACTTCCGTAGGACAATCTTCCTCAGCCGCCGCCCGGAGACAGCACAGCCCCACCGCAGGTCCCCGTTTCCGCGTGAGCAGTTTGCCTACATGATATGAGATTGAAGAAAAAAAAGGGGAAGGGGTTATGCGATACGATATTTGGTCTACGAAGTCCACGATCCGTAACGAGTCTACCGAGCGAAAAGAAGCCGCAGCGCAATCGCAAAACGCCGTGCCGATCAACTCCGTTTATATCAACCGCATCCCACGCACACGCGCAACATCTGCAAGCCTTGCGCAGTTACACCTGACTGTTGGATTACGGTCTGTAGGCGCCACGAAGGACCCCTCGGCGTCATTATCGACGTGAGACGCTGATCTTCCCGCCCCCAGTGACACCTGGTCGTAGGGTAAAGAGGTCTGCGCCACATCCATTACAAGTACCTGGGCGCGTGCTTGACACATGCATCATTCTCACCAGGGTAGTCGTGGTGAAGTATTTCGATTCGACTATAAACGGTTGATTACGGCGACAAAAGGGGTATTATATAGCAGAACCTAATTAAGCCAATTCCAGAATGCCGTTGCTCAGGAAACAACATCCTCAACCATTATTGGTGCTCCGGAAAAGTCATGTTACCGTCGCTTTGACTACTTCCGAAGTCCGGTGTAATGACGAAAAGAAGGACCTCATGTCCTGGTGAAGTCTTCTGTTATATCAAGACAAGTCCAGCAGCCGAAAACACTACTAATCCCATGACGGACGCTTTAACCGCCGGCTTCTCCGTTACAACAAGTGCCGTATCATACGGAGGTGATGGTGTCTCAGCAACAGTGACTGTGAAGTTGCTTATATCTGTATGCTCGTCAGGTGTTTCTGTCGTGAGATTTTTACACGGGCGGTTGAAAAGATATCGTACTCAGGGTTGGTGCTGTCATATCATCAGCGGGGTGCGCCACCCGGCTTTGCTGCAGTGCCATCGTGCTTGGAATAGTCATGGCAAGGAGGATATCGCATAACCTCATTTTCTAGCCACGAATTATGCCTGGCAAAAGTCCGTAACAGATGAATATGATTGTTCATGAAGCACTATTTTAGATTGCGTGCATGCGAATGTGTTCAGACGAACACAATAGTGAGCAGTCCAGCAGCTGTCGAACCGCGCGAGGTCGTGTTAATTTGAACGAGCGAGTGAGCGAGCTTGCATGAAAGCTAGCCACCAGGTCAAAACAGCAGCGATAGCTTGGAGGAAGCTCGACGCATGTTATAGCTAGCAAGAGTTGCTCCGGAGTCCAGGGATCATTGTTATACCAAATCGGGTTGTAGGGTTGTAGGGTTAACGTAGATAGGTAGGTGGTTTGCGTAGTCTTATGGTGGTGGTTTTGTCTGCATGACATCCTTATCGTAGTGCGGTACCAGTGCAGGAAGCCATTGGGTCGTGGACATTGGCAACATGCTTCCACTCTGGTGGTAGGTATTCTTTTGAAAAGCTTGCATGTTCAGCGTTCTGTGATGGTCAGTCCATCGGCGGTAGCCGCTATCCCAAAGGAAATATCGGTATCGACTTGGGCGGAGGCGGCGCCATCTACAAGCCATGCTCGTGTCATGAGCAGCCCAAGCAGCACCAGCCCGTCGTCCAACCTCTTCTATACAGTGCAGTGCAGTGCAGTGTGATAGGTAAACCTGATCTGCGAAACAATCCAGGCTACTTGCCCTGTATATCGTCATTAAAAGGCGTCACTGAGCGATGTACCGTCAGACACCCAATCCAAGCTTGGCCCGTTGGAGATTGCGCTCCGCTCCTACTTAAGCCGAGGCCAAGAGGTTTGTCTGCCGTGATGGTAGAGCAGGGAACTGCTGAAACACATGCAAGCATAGATAGACAATAAAGGCAGCGTGAGATTGGGCGGGATCTGCCAGCTACATGTGTTGGTTACGAACCAAACGCATGATCTTCGGGATCACCCATGCGGGCGTTGCTGCTTGCGTCAGCATTCGTCCATGAGTTTGCCTCTTCGGGTTACCCAGCCACCTAGCAAGAGTACTTGTAGATTATGAGCAGTACCTATCGTGATTCAGTGTGAATATCGACTTGAGTTGAGTTGGGTTGAACCGATCACTAGTACTCGTACAGAAGATTCGTGGGGAATAGGTCTTTCTTGGAACTTGTCCAAGGTACGTGATGATGATGCTGACCGTGATACTACACCAGGTACTCACCATAAGCCCGTTTGATCCATCTATCATACGCGTGCATCCGAAGGAAGACCGAAGATATCTTATGTTTTGAAACAACTACTTCGAAGATAATGAAGAAAACCTGCACTTAGAAGGTACAGAGTACGAGCTACACCTCGCTTAGCAGGTAGAGAGGCAGGTCAAAACATGGGATCTTCGCCAATATAGCGACCGACCAGGATGCAAAACCGGTATTGGCTAAATCACAGTGCTGGAAGCGGAACTGTAGTGACTGCGATGCTTGCGTTTCCACGATCTTAGCGTTCAATGCGTTTCTTCGAACGTTTCTGGTTCTCGATATTTCCTGGGCTGTGAGATGATCATGCTAGGTAGGTAGTTAACCGCTGTTGATGATGCCAATGCCAGCGAAATGGCGATCTGCCATGAAATCAATGCGTCTGAGCCAGGTGATGATAACTTTGGTTGTACTCGTAAACCTGATATACGGCACAGAGTGTAGGTAGTATTCTCATCGGATGGCAGCATTCTAAGCAGCTCGGACTCGTCTAGCTCATCGACCTTGCACTACAGGTAACCGGCGAGTCGGTGTCGAGTCTGGAGGAGAGGTGTTCAAGCTGAGTCGTGAGTGGAAAAGATTTATGAAGATCGATCTCTTCAAACAAATTCACAGAGTCAACCAGTCTGTAGCAATTAGCACGTCCACGATTTATGCGCAGGGTAGGTAATCAGTATTAGCGCTGATAAGAAAGGTTGGTGTTTTTTGATCATCGGGTGTGATGCTCAGCTCAGAGGGCTTCGAAAGCAAGCTTGATGAGGAGGCCCGATTGCGTCAGCTAGCAGCTCAGCTGGTTTGGCTATCGCTGTCAGATTTTAACACCGGCCAGGGAGGACAGACAAGTCGGAGCAGTTCATCAGCCACAGTCAATATACCACTTCAAAGTATAGACTCTCCAATCTACGATATAAATTCATCCAAAATTGGAAGAAATTCTGAGAGAACCAGTCGATACGTCGCACATTTTTGGACATTCTTTTCATAGAAATCTTGTTCGTATTCCGATCGTACACGTCTACTCGAACACACGTCCTGTGGCTCAATATTGAGATAAGTTGCGGCTGATGGGCTGGATTCGTGGCTAATGGATCGCCCACAAATTCGTTGCATTAGTCCGCGGCTAATGCGTGCTAAAAGACGCTGTTTTAGTGGAGTGCCTTACCTGTACGAATCCTATTGGGGGTTGAGCCTCCCTTACCTCTGCTGTGGCAACAACGCTGCCTTTCGTAGCAACGAATCGCCAACTGGTTGCCGAAAATAGGCAGCTGGTACGGGTAGGCATTTGCTGCAATGTGTCGTGTGCGACTGCCTGTGTTCTGCATCCAACAGGCGAGACAGGTGCGCAATTGTTTGTACACGTTTGTGGTGGTGGCCGAATTCCGTATTCCGTATCCCGTACGGATTGATTACATCAAGGTGCTCAGCGATCCCGACTCCGTAAATTTCACATGCTGAATGGAGGACAAATGCGTCTTCCGTACAAGTATTTCTGTGGCGGGTAACTCATTCCGCACACTTCACATTTCAGGAACTGAGTCACTGGGAAATACTCCGTACGGACTGTCTTCCGTCGTCACGGATGCTAAAAATGGTGATGCCCTGGCTACACTGCATATGTTCTACCGTACTGACTGGCATGGCAGACGGTCGGTCAATTTATAGATCAGCTTCGTACCGAATTCGTAACTCACATGGCACTGATGAGTGATCTCTCCCGGCAATCAGGGTCTGATGGATAGCTTCATGAGCTTCGCCACGCTCCAAACAAGCTACTGTGGTAGTGTACATATCTGGCCATGGGCCTATGGCAATGCTTTGCACACATCTACGGAATACTGTCCGTTCCTATTCATGGATCAAAAAAGAGGAGGTTGAAATTCACAGATGGTACCTCATCTGCCTGGATACGTAATTCGTAGTAAAAATACACCTGCACATTCACCGTTGACGAAGCCTTTGCTGTTATTCACTGGATTTCTGCGGCAGTAAACGGGCCACAGCCTCCAAAATCCTGACGCACCAAGAATCCATATCAATCCAATGAAAGTCATTACCATGGCGATGGTTTTTCATATGTGAAAATCTTTCGGCTGGTAAATCTGGCTTCTTCTTTGTTTCCTCTCAATTGATTTGCGCCTGTTGTATTTATTTACGTGGCTTCAAGAATGTACCGTATTTGATAATCCGTTTCCGTAAAGCACTTGCACGGACATTCCGTTCTGATAGCCAAGCTTGTCCGGGCAGTCGTGGTGGGTCGCCGCTTCTACGCTTTGGCAGTGAAAAGCGCTGCCAATGCAAAGACTCAAAATATGCTCTGCGTCTGCTTCTCTTCCCAAGCACTGATACTTGTCAACGTCTTTACTCTTTTCCCTTTCAACGTCCCAACGCATGCATTCTTAGCATTTACATCTTTACAACTTGCGAGGCGTCCGGCATCATCATAAACACAACTCAGAGTCATTTTTCTCATTTTTTTTCGACTTTGATTTCGCCGTTATTCGTTGCGTGCTTACGTCACCGCCATATTGAATGGTTATCTCGTAAACAAACAGCATCGTCAACGACTCAAACCCTCTCGCCTGGGCTGCCCGTAACTCAGTATGGGCGAGTCCGTTGAGGCGCGGTCTCTAGCCGCTCTGAATCAGCTCGCCGCCAACCCGCCTAAATACCCGACGAGGCCGCATGAGACAAAGCAGGATCCGCTCACTCTTTACATCTCCAGAGTCCCTGGCACGCGCGGTATGTTGGCAGCAGCCCACATCACGACGACGGGATGTTTTTGATTTAACCGGTCTATGTAGATGTAATTCTGTCAACACTGAAGCCGCAGATTAAAAACGTGACGGCAGGGGATGTTGCGAGCTCTCTCTACTATATACATTATCAGACGGCGAAGGATGAGTCCTTCGCAGCCCTGAAACAACAGGCCTCGACTCCTCGGTCTAGTACGGACAACCCGAGGCCGCCGATCCACCGGAAACCCGTGCCGGCTTCATCAACCCAGGCCGCATCGGGTGCACCCGTTGCACCTGCGGCTCCTTCTGGAAAGGAGAACCAAGGCGTTGCCGAAACACCCGCACGGAAACCCCCGCAAGGACCAGCTCCTGGTGAATCCTCAGAACGTCGCCCAAGCACGCCAACCGCGTCCGGCTACCGCTCGCCTCTCAGTCCTCGGTCACCCGCTGACAAGAGTAGACAAAGGGCACAACCAATGTCCAATGCATGTCTTTCCCCATTCAGTAATGATCCCCACCAGGTCGGTGACCCGGCCCCCTTTGCTCCCCCCGCGCCCTGGAACCCGCCGTGCACAATCTGATACCGGAAACCAGGCATTCGCAACCCCTGACGCTGTTTTTGATTCACGTAACTCGTTTAGCTCACCGTCTAGAAAGAGGCACTCATTCACTCCCTTTTCCTTGACCGTAATCCGGAGGGACCCGAGTTCAGGCCAGCAATGGAACATCGCCAGAATTGCATCCTTCCAACTTGAAAATGCTGACTTCATGGAAGACGAGAGGCGCCACCAAGCCTCCCCTTCAATCCAGATCCAGATAGAATCATCCGGCTACGCCAAATTCCGCGGCATGCCCATGGAACTAAGCCTACCACCCGGTCTCGATCTACGACCAGGCAGCGCATCTTCAGGACAACGGCTACAGCAATCTCACGAGATCCTAGCCAACTTACCCACGTCGGGCATCTTCGAGCGACAGGTCAAGATGACGTACTCGCCTTCCTTCACAGCGAGTCTGCGACAGCAATTCCGCCGGCCCAGCTCCATTGACGAGGGTCACTCCGCCTCTCCCCACCGGCATATAAGCGGTCATAGTCGGGAGAACAGCGGGATCTCTATTACCTCTGTCGCAGCAGGACCGCAAGAGCACGACGGGACCGACCACCCGATCATCACGCAGCCGGCACCGGGTCTTAAGGCAAGGGGTTACATGTTCTACAGCCCCTGGAACGGACGTTGCGAGTTCATGACAGGAAACGCGGGCCGCAGCCTGAAGTGCAGACACGTCTTGCCGTCCTACGGTGGTGGCGTTTACAACCCTCTGGTTGAGGGATCTAATGGTGAGCACGGGGACGAGAGGCCAGATAGCACGCGACCAGTCAGCGAGTTGCGGTTCAACCTCCCACGGAACGAGATGATGGCGGAAAAGCGATCCGGCGACGGCGGCATGCGGGCCCGGGATCAGATACAGAGTCAGTTCAACAGGATGATGGCGATGGCACAGGGCCTCGAGGACAGCGATGATGGAGAGTTTCACTTCGACCTCACGATTGGCCGGGAGAAGGCCGGAGGCGGAAATAGGGGTAAGAGGGCGAAGATGGGAAAGCTCATTATTTATGACGAGGGCTTGAAGATGTTGGATCTCACGGTAGCTGCTAATGTGGGCATTTGGTGGACTACGTGGGAACGAACGTTTGAGCAGTGAATGTGGTCGTTGTTACGTTTTGCATCTTTGATACCTCGTTGTTTATATGAAGTCGAAATGAGAGAACTGAGATAATGCAGAAAGTGATATAATTGCTTGCTGAGAAGTGTGACATGCAAATAATGCCCTGCTTATGAGTGAATCCTATGAAATGAAACGCTGTTGATGGTCATCGTCGTCAACTTCATCATGAACGTCCTCTCCTGAGTTATAAAATATGCACATAAGCAACATTCAAGCTTCACTAACTGCAAATCAAGCCACGAGCATCGGGCGTGCAATTAACATCATCCAGGAACACAGCCACACATGTGAATCTTCAGTACAGTGATCAAGCTCCCATCGATTCAAGATCCAAATCCAAACCCCATTCGAACCCCCAAATCACCATGTTTGCCACAGTAGCAAGACGTCTAGCGACGAGCACAGAGACCGTCGGCCGCACGGCGACGAAAGCCGTGCCGCGGACATGCGCCGACATCAGATACCTGCCGAAGAAAGTCTGGCCGCCGGATTTCAAAAACCTCTCCCGCGCCGAACAGTTCAACCTCGAGAAACGCCACAAGCGTCGCCTGCAGTTGGCGACGACAAGGTCACGCTGGGATAGATATCTTAGGCTTGTGCAGATGGGGCTTATAACCAGTGAGTCAGGCCGTGTTCTGGGGGTACTTTGCGGGATTGAGTTGGGATGCAAGTCATTGCTAACGCGCGCGTCTGTCTAGGTTTCCTTATATACGCGCTCTTGTTCATGGAGACGGAGTCACAGTTCGCGCCCACTGCTGTAAGTGCCTCGCGATAATGCAATTCTCGGGGCAACAAGCTGACTGACTTTTTAGTTCCGAAAATGGTTCTGGGACACATTTGGATTGTTCTCCGCCTCGAAACGATCCGAACGACGACAACCTCAGACCTCGACGACGGACCAAAAATGAGCATAATGCTTACGAAACCTTCGCACCTCAAATCGCATTGGGCAGAGCTCCAGAACTTGGTTGAGATACCATTATCATGAGATAATAAGCGTGTAACAATAAAATCTATCTATATACCCCGGGCGCAAAGACCAAATCGCATACTCTTCGTGCGTTGATTCGACCTCTCCCCATGCTATAGCCCAGCGACACCTCCTGAACGCCGCAAACGCCTTGCCCCTAAGCCATGCATCGTACGATCACCTGCCCGGCCAAACGAAGTTCCCGCCCATACCCAAACCGGCACCCAGGCCTATACTCCTCGACTCGTTAGCCGGTCGCTTCGCAACGGTGCCCTGGGCCTTAACGCCGGCAACAATGCGATCGAGGTTCGTCTCGATGACAACACCGCCGACAATCATCTCGCTGAGAGCAGCATGGAGAGTCTCGAAGTTGAAGATGAGATCCAGCTCGCAGACGTTCTCGAATAGCCTGTCCAGGGCCTCGACGTATACCTGGATGAGGTCCAATAGGGCCAGGGGCGACTCGGTGGACGTGGAGATGACGATGAAATAGAGAGTCGCGTAGTTGCGATATGTCACGAGCGAGGGGACATCGTTGTGAGGCTCCGACGAGGACTGGGAGGTACCGGAGGCGGCGAGGAGAGGGGGAAGTGGGAGGAAGTTGCAGGCGCCGCTTGGTCTGTTGGAGACGAGCGCGAAGATCTCTGACAGGAGACGCTGCTGGATGCTCGTTTCCTGGATAAGCGGTGTCGCGTTATGTCAGCTTCAGCTGCCTCTATATTATCGGTAGATTAAAGTACAAAACACGAGACGCCGAGAGAAACATACAAGCTGGGTGTAGAATTTCGTTAGGCGCGGCTGGCCTTGGCCATTGAAGACCAATACAGCATTGATCATGACGTCTTGCAGAGTTGTCTTTTGCCGGACATGGGCGGGCTTGTCAGTCTGGTCCCTTGAGATCTGTTCCGTCGCAAAGTCACCCTCTTTCTGCGAATGGGCTTCTCAGATCTGCCGTGATTCGTGAGATGGATCTAGGGTGAGCAGTGTTTCCGTCAAGCTGGCGGGGGTGTAGCTCCAGGATGGATGTGGGGGTTATCGCGCTAATGGGAAGTGGATCGCTGTTCTCACCCCTCGGGAAGTTGGGAATAGCAACGGACAGCGTTATTAGTACGGTATGTACTGTATGAGCATCGCAGGATCGAGCCAATCACACCGGCCTCTGGTTACGTTACCCGCGAGACCCGTTCGGAACTTTGATTGTTACCTACTCGTACTCGTCCTGGCGCTAGTGAAGCTTCACGTGTGGCTGTGCATGCATTAATTGCTTAGCGGGCACACCGACCCCGATTCATATCAGCTGTCTCAGCCTGCAAATCCGTACCGCCTGTACCGCCTCATTCGGTGCTTTCTTTGTAGGTACTCGTACACCCTCAAAATGGGAAATCCGTCGGCGAGATAAGCGCTAGTCGAAGAGAGAGGCACCCTGCTGCTCCAGCTGGCCCTGGCGAGCCTCTCGAGCCTGTAATTACAAGGTACCTGCGATGTACCAATCCATGCGATCCTCTGTGACTGCTCCGGGCACAAAACACGGCTCGTCCCCTCCTCTCTCGTCTTCCCGTTCTCTCTTCCTTTCTTCCTCATCCACCACATCTAGTTGGGAACCAGCCCAATATACACCTTTTCCCCTCCGCCGTTCGAGAGCAAGAACGGCGTGACTGAACAATCCCCCGATCCAGTTCCCATAGTTTTCACCAGGCCTCAGAGAGAGGCCATCCTACTATATCATCATGCAGTCAACATTCGCAGTTATCGCATACGTGCCATGCCAGGCCATGTTCACCTACTTCCCTCCATGTCAGTGCGACATCTCCTTCTCGCCATCCTAATTACAGCTTCGACTGGCAGAGTTCCGCGTTTGAGCCCACCGCGGATCTCTACCAGTCGTACGGGGGCGACGATGGGTGGATTGCGCCCGCGCCCCTGACAAATGAATGGCTCTGCGGATACGGCCTGCATGACAGCAGTGCCAGTGGAGGCGAGAGAGATGGAGGAGTGCTGGATGGGGGATTCGGGATGGAGGACGGATTCGTCGGAGTTCAAGTAGATTTGCCGCTGTCCGATTTGGGGACGTCGCACGAGACGACGCCCATTCTTGGAAATGAGATGTCTCCTGCGAGTTTAGATGGTGAGTCATTATGCCCTCTTGCCCTGCCCTGCCCTTCCCTATGACTATGACTGTCTGCCTATCACTTCATCATCAACCCTTCAGGCCCAAGGGCTCGGGTGGTGTTGGGTTAGGTAGGCTGTTGTGTCAACTGCCCAGTCCAGCCCAGTCAAGTCAAGCCGAGCCGTCGACTAATACAAAGCCTCCCCCCTCCACCCCAGACCTATCCACTTGGGACGCATTATTCATAGACTCTTTACCGGTCTCAACCATGCCATCTGTAACACCAATATTACCTACAACACATCATCAGCATCAGCACCAGCCAGAGCATTATCCCATGTCGTCGCCATCGGCCCATGCCCACTTCGATCAACCTCTGCAGTCAACCAGCACCGTCTTGGGCAAGCGACGTTCACCTCCTGTGGACGAAACAACAGCACTCAAGCGCCAGAGGAACAATGTCGCCGCTCGCAAGTACCGTCAAAAGCGGATTGACCGCATCAATGAGCTTGAGGCGGAACTCGACGAGGTGAAGAAGGAACGGGACGACTTCAAGCTTCGCCTCGCAGCTCTCGAGGCCGAGACTAATACTCTACGGGACCTGGTGTTACAGAAATCTGGAGAGGCTCGGAAAAGTTAGCAAGTTAGTTTTGGGTATATGTGTCGCCTAGGCGTTTTTTTTTTTCGGGTAGCCATTTTTTTGAAATTGAGATATCTTTTTTTCTTTTCTTTTTGCATCTTCTCTTCAGAACATATCGGCTCTTTAGTCTCATGATGTTATCCTTATTGTTCATCGATGTAGGGAACGCCTGTCATCATAAGATCTCATCGTCTTCACCAACCGTAAACAGCGACCTGGGTAATGGGGAGACTTACATGCGTATCTTGATATGATATATCACTCGCTGGGAGCAACAGCGACGACTTACAAGCAAGCAACAAGAAGATGGACGAAACCCGGATGACTTCAGCGGGATATATCTACAATTCACTCACTCGGATTCAAGCTTCACACTACCCACGAGCTGTTTTCTTCTGTCATAATTCCTCATATCGCATCGTGAGTGAGTGAGAATGAAATCATGGCATCCACCGGATTATAGCCCGTGGTCTTAAGACCTGTCTATTCCCATTGCTGCGGCAGCCCTACTCGGAACCAGACGCCCGGCTAGCTCTCGTTTGATCAGGTAATCTGTGCCTGAGTCCCGATCCTCACACCAATATCATCCGACCCTACTCGTAACATCGAGAAATACAACTCCCAGCCTGCCTACGATACTGCATACATACCTCTTACCATTACGACCACGATATCAGGGTCCCGGTGTAACATCTCTGCTCTCCGTCTCCCTAAAGTACACGACAAGTACCGAGCCTTCGCAAAGTCTCACCCCGGGTTTATGTGCGTTAGACTTGCCTGACTAGACCCCCAAGTGGGGGGGGAACCCAATGCCGCGCAACGCTTGACGTGATGGCGGCGATGAGTGAGAATGATTCATAATTGCGCGCCCCACTTCGGCGCCGCGAACCCTGGCCTAGGCCCTCCCACTTTCGCCAATCCATCCCGGGAGTACATATTTTGTTGGAATAGGTAGGTACCTAGGACCCGGAACATGTGGCTGACCAGTCAGTGCCATTATGACTCATTTCTTACCTGCAGGTTTGTATATATTTTGATAGGTTCGCATTATTCTCTTTGTTTGATGGTGGTGGCTTTTTTGGGGATGGAGGGGGACGGATGGACGGACGGACGAGGGGAATGGAACGGATGGATGGGATGAGGGACGGTGGCTAGTGTGAGACTGCTGCGGAATTTGTTGCCGATCGACGCATGAGTTACGGAACGTGCCCAGACGTCACTAGCCACTAGGTCCTTATCGGCGTTCGTAGGAGTACACCGTCGTGTGTGTCTATCCTGGAGGTAGTTTACTGGATGCCTCAGGTCTTCCGCGGTTACCGAGTTGTAGGACTGGTTGGTCGTTGAGTCTCAATCTGGAAGTTGAATTGAGTTGTTGTTGTGATGAAAAGGAAAGGCTTTTGAGTGACCGGTCGATGAGTCGAATCGATGAGTAAGAGTTGTAAAAAACATTGTTGTCAACGAAACTCATGAAGTCCGGGTTTACGGTTGATCAACTCTGGTCGATGTTGCCGCCGTTGATATTAAGTATACCAGCGTAATAACGTTGACAAGATGTCAACTTCTTATTATTAGCATCAACTCATGAACTCGAACAACTCTTTTTAGCGTGGTGATTATCATCTTGTCACCGTCGGTGTTAACCCGTCAACTTATCGACAGGTAGTGGTCACTGGTCAACTCAATAACGCCGGTATCAAGGTTAGTAACACGGGTAACGACATCGGTAACAAGCACATAAATTCGCGTAACGACACGGGTGTCAAGAACTCTCAGGGGCCAGAAAACATATGACCAAACCCCGAATTTACATGTGAGATTTGTGCGTCATCTGATTTATCGACGGTCGAGAATCAACACAGAGATGAATTCGGCTGAATAGCAAGATGGGCAGTCACTCTCGGTTTGAAAGCTATCATGGCGTTTCTATCATGGTATTCATTCATAACAGGGTCATATCTACAGATAACATATGCAAATATACAAAGCCAGACCTCACTGAGTCTAGATCCGTAAATGTATAAACCAACAAAAAGAAAAAAGAAATTGCAACGCTTTTCGATTCGGATTAAAACATTACACCCATTCCTTGGGCTCCTTGAGGACATTCAGGAGTTGCTGCTCGCGACTGCCCGCTTCCGGCTCATGCATATACCGCCACTCGGCCGTCAGGGGTAAACTCATGAGGATACTCTCGACTCTCGAGCCGGGCACATTCAGACCGAAGGAGGTACCGCGGTCATAGACGAGGTTAAACTCGACATACCGCCCTCTGCGGATCTGCTGCCACTCCTTCTGCTGCTCCGTGAACGTCATGTTCTTCCGCTTCTCGATGATGGGCAGGTACGAAGGCAAGAAGCTCTTCAGACAGCTCTGCACGAAACCGAACGTGCTCTCGGCATCCGCGACCGTATCATCCATATCGTCGAAGAAGATACCACCGATACCGCGCGACTCATTGCGGTGCTTGATGTAGAAGTACTCGTCGCACCACTTCTTGAAGCGCTTGTAGTAGCTCTTATCGTGCTTGTCGCACGCCTCCTTGAGCGTCTTGTGGAAGTGCACAGCGTCCTCCTCGTACAGGTAGCTCGGCGTCAGATCGCTGCCACCGCCGAACCACCACGCCTGCGACGTGCCGTCGGGGCGCATGGTCTCGAAATACCGGTAGTTCAGGTGGACAGTGGGCGCCATGGGGTTGCGCGGGTGCAGCACCATGCTGAGACCCAGGGCGTAGAAATCAAGACTGTCGACGTCGGCCGCGACGCTCTTGTGGTTCTCGCGCATCTTCGCAATCGCGCCCTTGGGTAAGGTGCCGTAGACGACGCTGATGTTGACGCCGGCCTTCTCAAAGACCTTGCCGTCCTGCAGCACGCAGGAGAGGCCGCCGCCGCCGTTCGGTCGGGTCCAGGTGTCTTCGCGGAACTTCATGCCGTCGACGTTCTCGAGCGCCGCGACGATCTCCTTCTGCTGCTCGCGGATAAACTTCTCCATGCGCAGACGCATGGGCGATTCGTCAGTGATTCCATGTTCGCGCTTTGTCCGTTCGTCGAGGTCGGCGAGGGAGCGCGAGTCGAACTTGGTGGGGTTCTGGGTCGCCTAGAAGGAGAGGAGCATCGGGTCAATTGGGGTCCTATAGCTTCAATATAGCTCTCAGAGGGGAGTGTACCATGTTGTAAGCGACTGCCGATACACAGGCAGTTCCAATGGCAGCTAATGTGAGACCTTGAGCGAGACGCGAGCTCTGACTAGAAGCAGTCTGGGAATTGAATGCACGATGCAGAGACAGGGAGGGTTGCGATGGGATTCTTGGCCGCGTTGAAGCAAGCCGACATAATTGCCGTCTGGCCGCCATGGCTTCGGAGGCGATCTTATATATCTCAATGCCCAGATCACGGTGGACAGATATCGACGAATCGTCAGGTGGAAAAGCTGTGAAGATCGTAAGATGGATGAGACGAGGAACCGGCAATCGGTCGAGCAGGGATCAGGCCAGACTTGTCACTTGTAGCTGATCGTCACCATCGTAACGAACCCCTCGGCTCGGCCCCACTGCAGCTGTCTAGCGGGTCGTAGCGGGTCGTCAAACCGCACGCTCCGAGCTAAAAGCGACTCAAGCGCCGTTCGGCTAGTCCCAAAACCGCCAAGCGCGTTCCGTACGCATTACGGAATGGGCGAGTATCGTAAAACCGTATCCGTTCCGTGGATTAAAAGCTCGACGGGGTTCCAGATGTCGTCACATCACGGCTTCAACATTTGCTTCCCATACGATAGTCCTGCACGGCCGCACGACCTTGAATCAGAACACCGGCAGTCGGTTACTCCCGAAGCTGCGAATGCCGTGATGGTGATCACATTCAAGTGCATTCGCTGATAGCGGCATTTCAGGACCTGTTAGAAGCATACACCGTCTGTCTTCACGTGTTGGTTGAGGGCGTCTAGAATGCACCATGAGGTCTCTCACACTCCTTCGGTCTTTGAATGACAACCTCTCTTTTGCTTCGGTGACCGTGGTGGAGTCAAACCAAGATGGCCTCGAACTTAACTCGATTCTCTGCAAGCTCACCGGTTGCAATATTACCCACGATCGGTTAAAAACAATCCCGGGCCGAAAGGGGCTCGTGAGAACCCGGTTTATGGTCTTGGCCGGGTGAGTATCTGCCGTAAGCGTGTATCCAATCGTTTCGAATGAGAACCCCTTGGGATGTCAAGTAGATGCCAAGGTGCTGTCAGCAGTAGCTTGACAAGACTTTTCCATCCAATTGACGTATATCTCTCCTTAGGATAGCTGATCTATAGGTAGATATATCCCAATGGTGCATCACATGTTTAACGACAAAGTACCCGACGACATTGAACGATAGCAGCACAGACGATCCTGTTGTCATTCGAGAAGACTTACGAGTATTATACCAGAAATCATAAATCTTCGATCAAGACTCCAATCCTAGATCCTGTGATCGAAGTAGCGTCGTTCCAGTCCAGTCACCTCCGACTTTTACCAGATTCGATCGTTATCATGTTAATCAACAAAGCAGATATAATCCGTACAGATTGCTTACAACAGGCATTCTCCTCCTGAAGTCCTCGTGTCTCTTTGCCTAAACCACCCATGGATTGCGTGTTTATTGTTCATCCCTCCAGAAGAACCCCGTCGATTTCCTTCTTAGGGAGCATCCTCAACTGGCCCCTCGACCGTGGTCCCATCAGTCATACGAAAGTGGACCGAGACGTCCCGGTCCCGGTTGTCTGGATAGTCTGCCCTGTAAGGCATAGCCCAGGCTAGAAGAGCGGTAGCTAACCCAAGCCAGTACTAGACGCCGGCGCTTATGGCTCTAGCGTAGATACGGATTACATATGTGCGTCCATGGGAGAGCTCCTACGGATTACGGATTACAGGGGCATGGCATGTAGGTATCAGTAAGTCTTCCCTACCTCGTCATCACCTAAAGGTAGGGTCACATCTCGAAGATCAAGGAAGAAAGCAAGTACTTTATTGCAAAGGAATGTCGTCTCCCATCAGGAGTTGTGTGCTGTGTGCTACCGTACATATGTCTCGATCTCGACTTGTAATCATAACCCCTTTCCTAGTCGCATCTTCTTGCAAGCAAACTCGTCAATCTTTACTCCGTATGAATAGCAATGTTCAGACGCTGATAATCCATGATTCCCTCAGCTCAAAGCTACACTCGAGATCACCGCTATGCTGCCGTAAGATATGCTTAGACAAACAAAGCAACCCCCCAATCCGCCTCAGTATCGAGGTCCGTAACGCAGGTGATGTACAAACCTCTCCCACAGGGTGCGGCTAACGTTGCTGGCCGAGTGGGTGACAGCGAGGTAGCGCATCCAGCTCAGCAGACGCGGGCGAAGTTTACCGGGTCGGAGCTGGCATTCACCACTCTCAATTTCATGCCTATCCGCCTAGGTAGAGGCACTGTATTTGGTCTTGGTGAGAATCAGGTCTCCTGACCGCGCATACTCCGCTCCGAAAGTTAGGACCAGGATCTTTCGCTCGTCTCCATTGGCGTCGTCGATGAGCACCATCTCGCGAGAGATCACCGAGGTGAACTTGGTGATGGACAGATTCCTAATATTCGTGAAAGAACTACTAGTTAGTCTATGATCCGATCATATCATCATGGGACGACTTACGTGTCGGCAAAAACTCGGACGTAGAGCCGCCAGAGTACAGACGGATCATTGCTGTAGCAATAGCCACCCGGTAGATGCCAGAATGCGCGGTCTTCAGCTGCTCGTCCTCCTTGGGTGCTGGACACAGGCACTTTGACGAGGAGTATGGACTCATGCTCCTCGCCCTGTTCATCACGTTTCGGCTGGTCCAAGGCCGCGTACACCCAGACCTCGTGGCAACCCGGGCCAAACAAGCGCATGAGCTTGTGGGGTTGTATGTTGAAGGCCTTGACCCGCCAGGCGACCTTGAATCTGTCCTTCCAAGCGTCCGCCATTGTGACCGGTGTTTCGTGCTTCTTGGACTGTTGCCGGTTTGAGAGAGATTCAAGTGTCGCAGAGGACTCGAGGCCAAAGCGACGTAAGGAGAGATAAGGGTTTGTATTTATTTGGTAAATCGACGTTAAGATGTCAAATCTGAGACTGTTCAAAGGATAAAGGGATGTTATGAATGGGTTAACGAACGAATGTTGATGGTTGAGTGGGAGTATGGTAGATGTAAGAAGTACGGACAGATGAAGAAGAATGATGGAGAGAGAAGAATAAACATGACCTCGAGAGCCCTGGGGTAAAGATATAGGGAAACTACTGGTTCTATTAGGTAGGTAGTTAAAGACTTTCAGGGGCATCTGTAGGTACTGGCACGGACCTGCCTCAGCTACCAGGTTTTGGATCATTAGATGGCAGTAACTCGGCAGGCTGGCATACGGGGGCAGGTGTGTGGAAAGATAGAGGCAGGTGGTGTATCTTCCAGGTAAGTAACTATGCAGCTGGAGTCTTCTATAAAGGATCGCTCTGACCACCTTCGACCCTCATGATAAATCCCAGTCTCATCTCTCTTTCTTCCCGGTGGAAGTATGGACTTCCTTCATCCGACATCCTCATTATTATCCGACCAGGCACACCCACCTAAGATATTTACATGTGAACCTCACTTTCCCATGCCGTCAGTCTCAATGCTTGCCCCCTACCTGAAAATCCATACTCTCCCTCTAACTCCCTCTTCGCTCCCGTTTTTGAATTTGCTCTGTCTCCTCCTCCTCCTCCTCCTCTTCCGTCTCGTCTTCGTCTCTTTCATCCTCCCTCTCTTGCTTCAATACCGCTCTCTCCTTCCACTTGGAATGGGGCTCTACCTGTTCCAAGAATCGTGCAGCGGCCCGAGTGCCGACCTCGCGGATTGCACGCTGACCTAGAATCAACTCGGTGTAAAAGAGGTAATCGTCTGGTCCCTGACACACCACCACCGTTTCCTCCCTATCCTCGGCTTCAACATCCTCAACGTTACCTGGCAGTGGTAGCGCACAGGGCATTGAGATATCCAGGAAGCCATATTCCAATGGTCGTGCGCCCAATCCGTTGTGATCATATAGCTCCGTCTTCCGAAGCTGATTGTCGATCATCAGCTCCTGGAGATAGGTGGACATGCCGTAGGAGGCAAGAGCGCGGAATGGGAGCGAGATCCCCTTAGTAGTGTAGTCTCTAATCACATCATCGTCTCGATGATCTCCTAGCCCCAGCATCTGTTTGCCCATCAGCACCTTTACGACATCAATATCGATCGAGTCGGCGGTCGACCAATCGTCCGGGTCTGGTGTCGTAAGCCAGTCATCCACCGCCAACTCTAGCAGAGAATTCCAATAGTGGGTTAGAAAGGCTGCATTCCGCAGTTGTTCCGACCTGAGATGAGGAGTTGGCGGGTCTGGCCGCGCGCTGGCAAAGCCAGGGGTCAGGGAAATGTCGAAAAGCCGAGTCAGAAATATACGGAAGGGAGTTCGTGGAAAGTCACCACTATCCAGCAAAGACTCGTTGAGCTGGGAGTAATAGTCGGAGGAGGCGATAGAGTCCTCGTCTTGCGATGCCTGATAAAGAGTCTCGATCTGGAAGAACAAGTCCCGGATGCTCGAATCGATGACGCTGGTCGCTAACATGCGCGGGAGTGCTGCGAGGTGCCAGATGTCCCAATATCCAACATTAAACACCCAGATGGTTTCGGTATATGTTTCCTGCGATTTAGGGGTCGAGAGAAACGAGCGCACTTGAGTCGCTAAGTCGGGTAGGTCGGGTCTCGGATACTGATCGGCAGCCCAGGAATAGTCGAGCATTGTCTTGTTGACATGTCTATCCGACAGACGTTTGTAGGCAGCATCAAGCAGCGAGTTTGACACGACAGCGCCGTCCAGATCGTCGATGCCTGGTATTAGAGAAAGATACGAATCGCATTCCAGCTGTGAATCTGTCAGTCTGCCAGAATTGGTCCACCACCACATGGGACAACCTCACCTCTCGACACATGATCTCGGTCCAAGCATACTGCTCGTCGTTGTCCGAGTAGTTCGGCGTGGCCACATCGCCTCCTCCAAAAACAACCATCCTCAACCCACCAGTGAGACTTTCCGTCGTTGTATTTTCGTTCTCATCCAGCTTCGTATCGTTGAATTGCACCAAGCTGTCGCTGCCACCCGGTATTCTCGACCAGTACCATCCCCAAGTCAAAGACATGCATAGCACTACGCCGAGTGCGGCCCTGAGCAGGAGCTTGGGCCCCCCTCGAAATGCCTGCTGGGAGCAGATGCTCTCTATCACTTTGATGCGCCATGCTTCGCATTTATAGGTGAGGCCGAGGAAATGGTCGGAAGGTTGTTTCTCTTCGGGCATCGTGTTATAATACATGGCCAAGAGGACTGATATCTTCTCCCAAGCTCCAATCATGGAGTGTACCTGCGCCTTTCAACAGAGCGCCAGATTCCTCTCATGGGCTCGATTGATTCTAGTGATGGAAGACGTCGATATATGATAACAATTACCATGGGTAGAAGGTGATGATTATGTGGTGGTCGGTGCGTGCGAGGGTCAGAGCCTCCAGCAACGTAGCCGAAAGCACTTCAGCGGAGTATCAGAAAGTCTAAGTCCGTCTGAATACGCGATTGTTACTCGACATGGTCCGTCACGCATGGGAGTTACGAAACCGGCGGCGCGGGTTACATACATATGCAACGCACATGTACACGGTCTGCTCCCGGACGATCGCCAAGAGACGATCTTGGGTGTGACGTTCAGAGTTGTGGCTTCAAGAGTTCTCGGGTACTTTCGCAATGGATTAAGATGATTCTAGTATCTTTTCTGTTTTGATTTCCATGTGAGCCTGGTAGAAATACCGTTGTTCGATTTCGTTTTCACGCTGGGAGTTCATAATGTCAGTCAGTCAGGATGGTCTGTTAACAAGGTGGCATTACACGAGGGATATGGGGGAAACACGATATTGAATTGAATTGAGTCTCTCGCTACCTATACTATCTTTACTCAAGGAATTGTGTTGTGTGCGTAAAGGTCTCTGACCTTCATGGCTTAGATAGGGACTCAAGTCATAGTCACTTACACTCTTAAGCCCACAGCATACGAGAATGATATACCAGATATCTTTTGAATCGGACCACCACGTCCGTGGAGGCCTTAACGGAGTTTGAGAACGATTGATTATTCAAGGTGGGTGGTCATCTGTTAAGTCAGATATGGGGGACTCGCAATCATTGCCCTGGCGCTCTGAGAACGCGAAGCCGAGTCAAGGGATGGGGCCCGCGGAATAGACCATGGAAATACCATATCGTAGACTACACGTCATGGCCTATATATAATGCCGAGAACTTGCTAAGGGTCGTGGTCCCTTGAATCTATTAACATAGGGGTTTCGGAGGTGAAGATGACTTATACCAACAACAAGTCTCAAGCTCGCCCCTATTCTCACTCTGATGATGAACGAAACACACACTCAATCATAAAACTTCCGCGGCCAAATATTCATCGCAGTCTTCAGTCCCCCCTTAAGAGGCAGTCCCGCATGAATCGTGCGCTCGTCCCCAGTCCCATTGGCATGCAAATTGACCCAGAAAAGCGCATTCCCAGAAACCGGGGTGAACTTAACACCTCCGTCCTCATGCGCGCGCCAGAACTCGCCCTCCGGGGACGGGGGAGTGATATGAGGGAACCACGTCTCCCCCTCCTCACATCCGTCCTCGAGAATCGCGAAGAAACTCGCCACCCGGTTCCATGTGCGTCCGTGTCCCCGCATCCCGGGGCGCGAGGCCTGCGGGGCGGGATACCAGTCGTGGTGTTTGTTGAAGCGTTGGCCGGATGTGTAGCGCACGAGTTGCGGGGGTCCGATGTCGTCGCGGGATGGGTCGAGCATGGTCCCCATGAAGCGCTGTGCGCGGGAAAGTACGCATTCGACTGTTGGGTTTTCGCGGGGTAGGGCTGCGGAGAGGGATGTGCGGTCTGAGGTCCCGGTCGTGCGGCCGCTTTTGTAGACTGTTGAGGGGGCGAATGCGTCTTCGCTTGCCGAGAGGAGGGAGGTGATTTCGGCTGGACGGAGGAAGGATTCGATGTAGATGAGGAGGGGGTCGAGGGAGATGATTTGGGTTGCGTAGGTGTGGTCTGCTGGGCATTCGTAGGTGTAGATTGGATCCTGGAGCGAGGGGTCACGTAGATAGGGTGAGATAATGTCTTGGAGCCAGGTAGATGCGATGGCGAAGCCGGCGATTGCGATCACTGCGACGATGCTCAGGGAGTGGGCAATGGGAGCCATGGTAAGTCGTCGTTGGGTTCGGATACGATCGATGTTGACGCGAAGGTGAAGGCTCACTTTCGTTGGCATGGACACTTAGTGTCCTCTTTGATCAAGGCATTGATAAAGCAGATGGCATGATGGTGCCACGGCGGAGTAGCCATCTGGAGATGTCTCGTGTTTATCCGGAGAGCAAACTTCCGGTGGCCTAGAATGCCATTCGTGGTCAATGATGTCCGTTGGAGTCGTTTCTCGATATCACTTTCTGTAATAGGGGTCGACGATCCGAGCCCCGGTCTCAGAGTATGAATTATCATTGAATACCCCATACAAGACTAACGAAGGGCAGTATCCATGGACAAAAGTATTAGTTATATCATTACATTTTCTTTTGTTTTCTTTTCCTAAACCTGTACCATGACCTTAACATCCATAACTGTGGCTCTGGCCATCTTCTTCAATAAGGTCCTGTCGTCTGCTTCGCGGTATCGTTCCCACCCATCGAGACCCTCCTTGGTCTGAATACTTAATGTTTCGTAGCCTTGCTTGATTACTTCTGCTACTTGCGAGCTCGTCAGGTTCTTCTTCGAACCCCCTGACTCGAGCAGGGTCTTATAGTGCGTCGTGACATTGACGAGCGTGTCTATTGAATTGGAAGGCCGTTTGGATAGATTGTAGGTATCACGGAACTTCACCAAAACTTCGCCGCTTTCTACAATCTTGTAGAACAAATCGTCGTATGCGGCTGGGGTAGGAAGGAAAGCCTCGCCTGAAGATAGCGACAAGGCCAAGAGATTAACGACCAGATCTAGTAATGTGTCAAAATGCGCCAAGTCTTTCAGATCGGTCGCGTAGGAGGTCAGAAAACGGATGAGCGCCAAGAGTGAGCGGAACAATTCGGACCAATGGTACTGTATGCGGGTGCGAGTGCGCGCCAGATACGAGATGATCCGTAGTGTAATACCAACGCAGAGTGTATAGAGGCTCACATCGAGCCTTCGGCGCAGGTTGTGGTTGATGCCGTCAACCATAGTGTCCAGCACACTTGTGGCGAGGATACGGTCGCCCCTGACAATAGGGAGATATGGTTGGCGCTGTCGGCATAATCGTACGGTGGCCTTGCTTTCCTCGCTACAGATGCGCTTGCATAGAACCTGGTCTTCGATCAGCAATCGAAACACCATGAGACTGAGGTGCGCATAATTCGTAGCCCTAGTCGAAAGGAACGCATGCTGCAGGAGGTAGGACGTTAGGGAAAGCAAGCTGCAAATTGGCGATTCTTCGCCCTTGCCGGCGGATAATGTGACCAAATTGAAGCAAAAGAGTTTGTTAGCATGGGTAAAGTCGTATGTGCCAAGCAAAACAGCGGCTTCCTCGCCGGGTCTGGAACGTGTTAGATATAGCAATGAATCGGAAATATGGATGACTGACAGTTTCGCAAACAGCTGCTTCGCTGCCTCAGGGTCGTAGTTGGGCTTCTGATTTGGCTTGGCACCCGGAGCAATCCGGCCAAGCCCAATCATGCTGAGTGTGTTGGATATAGACCATGCTTCGGGCAAGTCGTCGAGAATGTCAAGGTACTGACTCCGTAACTTGTTGCACGTATGCCCAACGCATCGGACAATCTTCTGTATGGCAATCTCGTTGACAAAGTCATTAAGCCGGAGCTGGTATGGGTTTTGAAACTCGAACTTGTTGTAGTTTGCGAGAAGTCCAAGCAGGATGAAAGGCTCCAAGGCCCTCTCAGGCGAATCGGAGTCTTGAATGAACTATAAGTTGTAAGCGACGAGTCGATGCAAGATGTTACCCAATGAGACATCTGACCTTCATTATGGCGGGGAAGAGATCTCTCTGGATAAAGTACGTCAAGAGACTTGTCTGGTAAGCGCTGGACGTAATCGATAGCATGACTTCGACTGCTCGTTGCCGAATCTCGACTATGGAACAACCGTGTTAATGACCGAGTCGTCTTCAAGGTGAAGACAAGACATACGTGTTTTCCCATTGCGGATGATGCCGTCCAGCGCGCCAACGAAATCGGTGAAAACAGTGTCAACATTATCGAGTCCAACCAGAACCGCAATGATATCCGAGCTAGGATTCGTATATTTCTTGGGAAGAACGGCGGAAAAGAAGGTGGTAAGAGTCTGTGTGTCTCGTATTAGATCCGTGCCGACTACAGCTCGTAAAAGTGTCGATGCCTCCTCACCTCTAGTGCATGTAAGCATGCTGTCTCGTTTCCAGTCCTCAGACTTGCCACCGCGCGGAAGAAGAGCTGTCGAGTCTGGGGTTGAAGCTGTATCAGGTCATCGGGACCGAAGCCGTCGAGTATCTGAAATATAGAAGCGCGGTCCGGTTTTAAGAGGAAGAACTCGCGCCAGAAGCCTTCGGATTTGTCGCCTTCGGCATCGCTATCGTCCTGAGTCGTTGTCGCAAAGGATCAGCTTGTTGTCCGGATTCCAGGGATATTGAGAGAATGTCTAGGAGGCATCGTGACAGTCTAAGAGTCAAAGTGACATGACATACCTTGAGATCATATCGTCAGCTTTCGCGTGTCTTTGAGGTGTCGCGTGGAAGAAAGGGGGGGATGTGAGCTTCCGAACCTTGAACAAAGCCTCGTATAGCTTGACGATCTTCTGCTGGAAGACTTCAGGCCGTGCCTGTTGGGTCAAGGGAGAGGCTTCCATGGTGATATGTGGAGAGGCGGGAGGATGACCGAAGTCCAAATGGTCATGGCAGAGAGAGAAAGAAGCGGTTCGTGTGAGTGGAAGAGGACGGCCTGTTCACGCGCATGGGATTCAGTCATGCTGCATATAACACGGGTTGTTGGGGTGATGGCCGAGGTTTCCTTTATTACCTGGGAGTGTAGCGCATGAAGATCAGGTATGCGAAATTGAGGCCATCGGAGGGATCATGCATCAGGCACGAAGCACGGAATACTTCGCATCTGGCACGGAATATTAAAAGTGTCAGAGTGGCATTCCGTCAATGGGCAGGCAGTTCGGCACCGTAAGTGACGGGACACCATTTACGGAGTCACGACCAACAAAACGGTTCCTTAAACGGTTGGCCAACGAACCCGAACACGGCGGAAGACCGTATTGCTACGGAATAGTCCCAATACCGTGCGTTAACAGAGAACATACACACAGACGCACTGTACGGATGGCTGCGCATGGGCGCTGAACGCCCGCTATCAGCTGGGGCGCTAGTTAGATTGACACCCACCCGGGGCAGGTGCTGATCGGACAAAAGCTTCCCGGGCAGTGACTGCCCGGCCGAAAAAGAAGTTGACCAATATGGCCGCTCTGATTGGCGGATGCGGCAAATCGATGCCATTACGATTTTACTGTAGAGGCGCTAGTCGAGGCTCCTAGGCACTGTTTATACTTCCCGGGCTTCTCGCAACATCTGACCATCCTTTTGCCATCTACAAATCCCATTGAACGCTTATTGATCAAGATTACCGACGAAGGTCTCCGTCCTCCATCCTCCGTCTTGTACACCATACTCCTATACCAATACCGTCAAATCCACCATACTTTGCGCTTTATGAATTCTAGTCATCTTTATACCCTCGAGAGCCTCTCCTTGCAGTAAAAGTCGCCATGAGTTCACCGCGGGTGGTGCTTCAAAGAGCTACGGGTCTCCTGCTCAACTTCTCCAGTACCGCCACACGGACATCGTCGGCGCCATCGTGTCTACATGTCATTCGCCGCTTTTCGCAGACGCAATCATGGGCCGTCCCCGAGAAGCACGATACCATCCCTACCTTCCAGTCATACCCCCTGCCGTCGTCACTGTCGTCTCCACCCCGCAACGAGCCGATACCCGAGACTTCCATCGCAAACCCCATACCGATAGTGCACGAGACGCGGCCACCCACGACTCAGCCCAAACAGGTGTCGCAACCCGATAGAGAAACGGAACAGGAGGCGCAAATATCCAAGCCCGTCCCGCCGAAGCGCAAATTCAAACCGCGCAAGGCCGCGCTCAAACTTACCCCTGCCGCCGTGGAGCAGTTGCGCCAACTCCTGGACCAGCCCGAACCTAAGTTAATCAAGGTCGGTGTGCGGAATAGGGGCTGCAGCGGTCTGGCATATCACCTCGAATACGTCGACAAGCCTGATAAGTTCGACGAGGAGGTAGAACAGGACGGCGTCAAGGTCATCATAGACAGCAAGGCATTATTCAGCATCATCGGTAGTGAGATGGACTGGGTAGAAGACAAGCTGAACCAACGGTTCATATTCCGGAACCCGAATATAAGTGAGTATTTGTTTGCTCTCTCTCCCCTATTCAGCGCAGTGGCGTCATCTTTACCGAGCGGATCTAACATTTATCTGACAGAGGAGGAATGCGGTTGCGGCGAATCCTTCATGGTATGATTTTCACACTCCGAAAGGTGTTGATTACAACAAGCCGAGTATATTAGACATACTACACTTATCATGCATTGGGTGGCGTTCCTCGGATTATTCAATTTTAGAAGAGCCCTGCATCTGCATATTGAAATCGCGCGCGCGACAAATCCGATCCATCATCATCATCATCCCGGGAATGCCAGTTGTTGGCCGGCAAATTCCGGAACCAGTATCCCCCCAAAGGAATGGGCGGAAGCATTTTCCTTGGATAACAATACTAGTTTCGATCCGAGGTTGTTATTTCCTACCTACGGATTACTCACGGCATCCTCGTTGATGCAGAAATACACCTAAAAAGGGGGGAGACATAGACTACCTAATTCCACCTACATAACCTATACTCCGTATGATAGCAATTGATACCCAGCTGACTATCAGCAAGACAACTCTCAAGTTCAGGTGTACGAATTATTACCATTTTTTAGTGAACAGTCATTCTTCAAGAAAAGAGTCGGTATCGGATACGATACTATTTGTTGCGTTGGATCTTTGCGACTGCAGCTTGCCGCTGGACCGGTCCGTTCAGACGAGTTCTCGCGCCCAACAAACAACGCAAGATTGTTGATGTCGGGCTCTGATGACGGCATACCACAGCAAGAGATAGGTAATTGGAAGCCACATTTTGGCCAGGAAGACGGCTTTTACTCATGTCGAATTTGTCATAATCTTTTCATTCATTCGTTGATTCGTATGCTAGCTATTCTGGCATTCGTGATACTGTCCCTACTGGGACCTTGTGTATGTATGGATAGACAGCAGACTAGTTGTACTGCCATGGAACTGAGGTCGTGCACACAAGCCCAACCATCCCGCTTTGTCTTGAGATGCACCATGTGCATAGGTAGTCCTATCACTTATATTCTGTGCCTCAGCTCCATTGAACATTGCAATGGGTAAGGCATTTATTATGTATGTAAAGAAGGAGCCAGGAAGAGAAGGTATCCAGCATCTCGCCCCTGATCTTTCTGAAATATCCATCGAATATAATGGATCCAACGCCCCTCTTTCCCCATCGTGCGGCGCAGAGAGATCTATGCCCTGGTTGATCGAGTAACGAGACTCCTTCAAAGCTCTTCTTCGACCAAATCAGGATCGATCTCCGTCCCCAAGTCCCGATCCTCGAGGAATCTACGACCCAGCAAGTCATTCGGCAGATAATCCTGCTTGACCTTGCCATCTTTATAATTCGGGTTGTACTTATACTCCTTTCCATATCCGAGCTCATACAACTGCCGCGTCGACGGATTCCGCAGATGGATGGGCACAGGGAGGCTCGAAACACCCGGTTCACGGAGCGCGTCGAGCGTCTTATTCAGGCCGCGGTAGATGCGTGTGCTCTTGGGCGCCAGCGCGAGAGCCACGGCGCAGTGCGCGAGCGAGATGCGCGCCTGCGGCATGCCGACCTGCTGCATGGCGGTGAACGTCGACGTCGCCAGCGTCAGCATCGAGTTATCTGCCAGCCCGATATCCTCGGATGCGATGACGATCATGCGCCGCGCGATGAGCACGGGGTCCTCGCCCGACTGCAGCATCCGCACGAGATAGTATAGCGCCGCGTCCGGGTCGGAGCCGCGCACGGATTTCTGGAAGGCGGATATGTTGTCGAAGCGGTGTTCGCCTACGCGGTCGTCGATCAGGCTTTGCATTAGGGATGCCTTTAGGTCTTCTTTTGTTACTTCGCCTCGGTTCGCTAGGGATAGCGCGAGCTCGAGCAGGTTCAGGGCTACGCGGGCGTCGCCATCTGCGAAGTTAGCGAGGTATGTGATGAATTCGGCATCGAACGGTGGAGGCGGAGGCAGCGATATGTTGGGGCACTCAGCCTGAAGCGCGCGCATCAGAATCAGCTGTATGTCCTCAGTTGATAGCCTCTGAAGTGCCAGTATACGACATCTGGATAGAAGCGTATTGAGGATCTTGAAACTTGGGTTTTCGGTCGTCGCGCCGATCAAGGTGATCGCACCGGTTTCCACAGGCGCGAGAAAGATGTCTTGTTGCGTTTTCGAGAGCCGGTGGATATCGTCGCAGAATATGATCGTCTTGCGCCCGAGCACCGCCAGGTCCCTGGCGGCCTCTGTGAACAACTTCTTGCACTCCACGATGTCGGAACCCGTCGCGCTGATCTCGATGAAGCGCGACTGAACCTGGTTCGCAATGCAGCGTGCTATTGTCGTCTTCCCGGTACCCGAGCCGCCCCATATTATCATTGAGGGCACATTGTTGGCCTCGACGAGGCATCTCAAGACGCTGCTGGGACCCACGAGCTCCTGGCCGATAATTTCGTCGAGATTGCGCGGACGCATGCGCTCGGCAAGGGGTGCGACGTGGCTTGACGTCGTTCTCGCCTTCTTTGCGACTGGGCTATGTGAATCATCATCATCACCATTAGAGGCTCTGGCGTCATAGTCTGGATCTTCATCGAAAGATCGTTTTAATCGCTTCGCGCCAAGCTGCGGTTCCGAGTTTTCCTTGTTGCCATCGACGGCGGGCTTAACAAAGTTATCCGGCGTCGCATGGCGTTTGGCAGATGGTGTTTGGAAAAAGTTGGCAGCGGGCCGCTTCTGTGACGCTGTTTGGGAGCCATTCGAATTAGATGCGGGCGAAGGTGGTCCAGGTTTTGGTTCCGTGTTCTCGTTGTCACCATTAATGTCGAGCTTCACAAAGCTACCCAGCGTCGCATGGCGTTTTGCGGACGAAGATTGGAAAAAGCTGGAAGCGGGTCGCTTCTGCGATGCCGCGACGAAGCCATTCGAACTGGATAGGGGAGAGGGAGAAGGTGGTCCACGGGGAGGTTCATCGTGGACGAAGGATGCGCAATCTGAGTCTAGGTGATCATTGATTTTGGAGGACGGAACCCACTTCGTACAGACCGGGCATTGCACCATGATGATCACTGCAGCTCAAGATGCTGCGTTCCTAGAAGTGATTGGAAAGAAAAGAGAAGAGGCGTCTGGGGATCGAACAACTCTCCAATATCGATGCGCGACGACGGGAAAGAATGAAGGCGTCTCGAAGTTGCAGGGCTTTCCAGTGTTGATTTGTGGCGACGTTGTGCTGGTGTCTGTTCTTCTTCCTCTATTCCCCTAAACTCTCCAGAAACCGTGTTTGAAATTGGTTCCGAAGAATAGAAAAGAAGAAATCCGAGGTTCAATGGCTTTCCAGTTTCGATGTGTGACGATGTTGTGCTGGTTGTTGTTTTTTTTTCTTTGTTTTCTAAATCGGTTGCTTAGGTCTAAGGTGCGAGTACGAGTAGGTATGACGCGCCTGCAAGGATACCTGACGTGTACCTATTCCGAGCACCTACTCGCAGTAATCCGTAGGTATCCAGGATCGAACCTTCCGAGTACAAAATACACGGATCACAGGTATGCGCGTCTCTGCCTCGGCACCCTTCGCGTATGTACCAGAGTACCTACGCTTGCCCTGAACTTGAGAAAGGTGATATGGATTACATCTACAGATAGCCATCCGGCCAGTAATAGATTTAGATAATTCAGCTTCTGAATAACGAATCTTAATAGTAAGTATTGCCAGTTGGTCCCAGTTATTCAGATATTCGCATGCCAGAATTCCGTGCTGGTAATGCACATACCGGGTAGGTACTCGAAGAAGCTGGTGTGGGGCATTGGTTGTGCCGCCGCGATGCTACTTGTTTACTCGTGGGCAGGTTGTAATAAGTTACCTCCCAGTGCCCACATACTACCCGCCAGCATCGGCACTGAAACTCTTCTTCATGGATTACCATACCTGAATGTAACGTAGTTCATACTTCTATATCTGATAATCACATTGTCGTGTTTGGAAGTACGGATAGATATAATAGTACAAGTGGGTGAATCAGTTGGTATTCCGTACTTGAATTTTCCGTACCGAACTTGCTTGCGCCTGTCGATCCAACAAAAGAAAGCAAAGGAGACGGAATATGTAAGTTTTTCTGGGCCACGAAAGAGAGGCACATGATGCCATGAACGCAACGGGTATCGTTTGTCTTTTTGTCTATAATTAATTTTTCACCAGCCCCTGACTAAGATTTCCATCATCTTCCTCTGGACAGCTTGGCTCGCTTGGAGGGTGGCTCTGGGCCGGCATCGGCATCGGCCTCGCTTTCCTCATCTTCGGATTCAACATCGTGATTAACCTCATCTTCGTCCAACTCCTCGTCAACATCAAGCTCTTCTTCACCTTCTAATGCGTCGCTTTGCAAATCGTCTTCCGAGTCGTCGTCCATGACGCCGTTCGTTACGGGCAGCTCGTCGTCATCGACATCCATTAATCCATTGGCCATGTCAGCATCGCTGTCTTCTCCTTCGACGTAGATAATTCCTTCGTCATCTTGCGCGTTTTCATCGCCTTCCGCATTCCATTGTTGGCGCCGCAACTTCAATTGTGTGTTCATCAGATCCAACTTTCCCTTCAATGCTAGCAGCGAGTTCAGGCCTCTGGCGCGATCATCTAGCACGCGTTGTAACTCGCTAAGTCTCTTCACAAGGCTTGGTTGTGAGGCCAATGCGCCTCCGTGGCAAACAAGGGTGGACTGTACCCATGTCATGAGGCTGCCAGCGCGCCCTGGCCGCCGGTGCATCCGGGCAGCGAGCTTCGTGAGAAGAACGCCGGCAAGAGTGGAGTCCAGTCTTTGGATAGTACCGTCGATGATCTTGCCATCCGTGACACGAAGGCAAGTTTCGAGGAGCTGGGCATCATCGGTACGAAGTGCCTGGGAGAGGACAGTGCCCAGCGAAGAATGGCTCGCAGTCGCTACGGGCCGTCCTGGAGTAGCGGGAACAGCATTGGCCTGCGACGTCAGGGTCAATGGCACATCGATCGTGCCGTGTGCCCGTGCCAGCTCTCCTAAGGTTGGTTGCGCTGGTTCCTGGTCGGACTCGGCGTCATTGGGGATGTTCGAATCAGCCATGTGAATATCAGTTGTGACACTGTCACTTTGTTTTTGGATCGAAGCCTCTGTGGATCTCTGAGCAGCGGATTTGGCATCTTCAGGTGTCACGTCGTCGTCCTCATTGGTTCCATTTGGCTCATGATCGTCGAGCTCGTACTGACTGCTCTCGGAATCGCTTGAGATGTCTATTATGGCTGCCGTAGAGCTGTCATTGTCTAGTTGGGCGTCTTCAGCAGTCGACACAGCTGTTTCGGACTCGTTTATTCGGGATCGAAGCACCCTGGCCGAGGTTCTCGTTACCGGCTGGGCGATTTTAGCGGGGGCTCTCCGCTTAGGCGACATCTTCTCCTGAAGACTTCTCGTCCAAGTATAAAGTAAATGCAAGTCGGCAAAATGGCGGAGAGAACAATGTGACGTGTCGACGCTTTGTAGAAACAGACATGCAGAGTGTTGTTGAGACGAGTTCTTGGTTAATTGGTTGGAACTTTTTTGTTTGACACTATCGACGGGATAATGAACGATAAGGTCGAAGATTTTTCCACATGGGAGCGCGGTACGTACCTAGGTACTTTTCATTAGCCACACATGTGAGCCAGCTGCGGCCGGCTGCACTTGATTGCCTATTGAGGCCTAGACGGGACGGGATGTCTTAGTAAGGTGGCTACTTGTAGGTATTTCGTACCTACTCGCCGACACCCACCCAAGGCTTTGGAAACAATCCATGTTCTGTGCCACATATAATAGTGAATAATCAATAGCAGAAAGTCAACTTAATTGCCACAAAAAGGTTTCTTAATAGAAGTTCTCAATCAACGTTTCCAGAGACATATCATCACGTACGAGTACTTCGTACCTGCACAGTCAAATTCTTATCGTGATCGACTTTGAATGTACGAGTCCTTAGTCTGCAGTCGAGTGGTGGACCAATCAACCGTCAGTCCCTGCTTCGTAGTGTCCCAATGAGGACGAGCCAAAACAGCATTCTACATCCGCACCCCGGGGTCTGGAGCGAAGTAGATGGGTAGAATGTGTGGCTTTCGTCATTTCCTCCACGCAAAGACTTCCAGGAAGTACGCGTCATGATTGGACTTCCGAGTGGGTGCCCTTCGAGCTGCCAATGCGATCAGATTGTGATTGGTCGCAACGGGACCCCTCCGCCCCAACTAGGAGGTACCTACGGATGACCTGAAGCAACTTTTTATTCCTCTCTTGTTTGTACCAGCACATATCGAGGGACCTTTCTGTAGGTACGGATTATTGCACCTTTCAAATGCACGAGTACGAGAGTTACTCGTATTGGTTCTACAGATTCTCGTAGTACTTCGTAGGTGCTGTAAATCAGAACATGAGAACGACCTCAAACATTACAAGTATATGTATGCAGTTTCGCGGTCTTGATATACGGACCTGGGTCCACTGACTCGCTCGCGGGTGACCATCAGCACAAGTTAAGAAGCCCACCTAGATCCGGCATCACTTCGTGCTGGAGTCGAGACATGAACGAACCCTCAACTTGTTTTTCTTATCGCTCCGCAGACGCTTCTTGTTTATTTTGTGAGAACACCTACCTGCTGCCTACGGATAGGTATGCTGTACGACTTACTGAATATGAGAGGATGTACCTCCATCCGCCCCGGGCGGCCCGGTGTTTGACGCCCAAAGGAGCTTGATTATAACGATATCTTCTGATGGCTTATTGGTTTAATGGGGATTCTTGCTTATTAATTACCGTCTAGATACATGTCATCCGTACGTACGGAATATCTGCAGGGCATCCGAGAGGTAAAATGTGGACCCATCCGCAATCACGAATGGACCTCACTTCACGGGAGTGGTTCTCGTATCCATGGACCTACCTACCTGACGAATTAGGTACGGAGTAGTGATGGACACCTGGAACTCGACGTTTGATGCAATTGGAGGTAGGTACCTCCTTGGTGGATATGAAAAGTAAAACTTACGTTGTCTGGGCAACTACGGATTACTCACCTTTGTTTGGGCTTCAGAGGAGGAAGGAGACGAAGACGAAGACGAAGACGTCCAAGTTTTGTATGAAGATATCCAGGTACTTGTAGATATTCCGTACACGCGATCTCATCATGCCAATCGACACATGGCGTATCTCGAGTGTACCTACTTAAGAGACCTTAGGTACCTACCCGAGGTACGATGTTGCGAATTACGAGTATTTGTATGTATTTAGGTACCAAGGCACGTACACGAAATTCCAAACCAATTCATGGTTAGCTACGTACATAACCTAGGTACCTCGTGTTAATACATTTACACCAGAAACGATAGAACCATGAGATACCGTAGGTTAGGTAGTACCTAACAGAGCACAGTGAATTGATCATGATACGGGATCCCGATGAAGATGACCCAGTTCGCAGCGCCGGTGATATTACGGAGGGGAAACGAAAAGAAGTGGAAGGCACGGATTAAATACAGTAGGTAGCTACGGACTACATAAAGTTGACTTCAGCAAGAAGGGATGCCGGATCTAGGTGAACTAACGGAATGGTACATGGGCTCTTTCGTGCCACGGGAACCCGAAGACCCTCTTTCTTAGGCGCTGTCGGCGTCTGATTGGCCCCTCGACTCATCGCAGTCGCCACCCCTCGGCGTGCTCTGATCAGGCAACCCTTGTCCTAAATCCTAGGCTCCGGCTAAGGTGGAGTGGGCAGTGATTTTGACCGACTGGGGCAATGGCGCGTCTCTACAAATAAGAAACAGGCCCCAGAACCAGAGATTTCGCGATTTTTCTCCGCCTGCGCATGCACCAACCTTAAGCTGACGCGAAATAGACCTCCGAAATTCCCAAGTATTTGTTCATCCTTCCCTTCTATTTCTCCCTGCCTCTCCCCTCTCCGCTGCGCGCGTGCCTTTTTTTCTAACCAACCAACCAACCAACCTATTCCTTAAGTCCGAAGCGCCGACGACGACACCACACGACGACACCACACACAACAACAACACGACACAGTCAACACGCAGCACTTTTTCCATACCTGGCCAAAAAGGTACTTTGTACTTCCCCGTGCGATTAATTCACTTTCGCAAACATCCAGTCCTTTCCAGGAATTGATGAGCATCCAATTGTGCCTCGTTATAACGCCCTTCTGCTTTTGTGCAAATTCGATTCCTTTTAAGCCTGATTCGCTCCCCTACCCACCTACCCGACCCGATTGAACTAACGTTTCCCCTTGCGAGCTAGACACCCTACCCTCTGCCCACTTTTAAAGTTGCACCACTCCAGTCAGCATCGTCAAGCTCACTGTCGCAACCCTCGGTGCTCTCCGTTGCTCGGGTCTTTTCGCTACTCCATTGCCGACGAACAGTCGCGACTTTGTGCATCACCGCCATTCCATCGTGCTATCACAGGTATGTATCATTCATGCTTGGCATGATTTCGTTTTGTTGTTTTGATTGATTGGTCATGCATCCTCTCATCCTGCACTGCTATTCAAACGCGCACCGCCGCATCATCCCAACCCACGTCACATCTTGCTGTCAAAAGGAACCCCCGGAGCCAAGTCACGTCCCACGCTGTGGTTTCTCGTTTCCTGCATTCTCATTGCCCAGCACCTCGTCATATCTAGCCACCCGGGTCCTACTCCGACGCCGGCCCCACGCTCGGTAGCTCGGATACCTAGCTGGCCTGGCGATAAAGTCCGGTTACTCGACCAATTGGTCCCAGCATCATTCTTCCACCCGTTGTTCCGTCACAAATCTGTGTTTCTCCCCAAGGCTTCCTTTGCATCATTGACCGCACAACCCCCGTCTCTCCCAAGCACACATGCACTTTACTACCAAGCTTCCATGGTGATGTAGTATTCATTACTTGTTCACTATTGCATACGCGATTGAAGCGAGATTGTTGGAAGCGGCGCACGGGCCACATGTAGGTATTTCGTACCTGCCCAACTGCCTGAGGTCCGTCGTGCCTACCCTCCAGCCGTACACGCCTGGTAACTACCACCTCACCTCCGTCACGCCTGGGGAGCTCTTGCCTACCGAGTGGTACGTAAAAGCTGCGGTTGCCAATTTTCCCAGCCTTCCTGTCAATTGGCCAGACCAGCCACCGTGCAAACAACTTCTACCCTTCCCAAGTTGTCGCATTGTGCCAAAACATCTAAACATCCATTCTATTTCTCTCGCCTTGTCACTTTGCCACCTACCCACCAGTCCGTTGCCACCCTTCCATTCTCCTTCATCCGTGCACTGGCCTGCCGAACCCACTTCTTTTTCCCACCCATCATCTACCATCCAGCTCCACGACCTCTTGTTTGCAACCTTCCCCCATTCTTAGCAACATCATTCGTCGTCGCGCCCGTCACCATTGACGTTCCTTTTCTACGCGGCAGTCAGCGCTGTGTACTGTAATCAACGCGACGCACCGAGTGCTAATACACATTGACCATTCAGGATCCCGACCGTCAAGCTTATGCGCCATTGCTTCTAGGACCTGACCATCGGCTTGTTCACTACCCTCGCTTGCGCCTGGCGCTCAACACTCGGCAAGCATGGCTTCCGAAGAGCCCAAGAAGTTGCCTCTAGCAACCGAGACCGCCGATCCGATGCCCGACGATAAGATGGAGGTCGACGCACCTGTCGCGACCACTGAGGATCAGTAAGTTTGCTATTGCTTGCGCATTGGTTATTCCTTGATCGCTTAACAGTCATCAGGAATGTGAACACAGATGTCCAACCGTCGCACTCTGAAGATGCGCCTGTCACTAATGGAGATGCGCAACAACCCAACACGTCGCTCGATGACGAAGCTAAAAACACCCAGGACGAGGAAGTGCTCGCTACCAACAAGACTTCACAAGAATCCTCTCCGTCCAAGGAAGCAAGCAGCACAGTTCCTAAAGATAGCAATGTTGCTGAGACCAATGGCTCATCCCAGATGGAGGGCAAAACGGACCATGAGCAGTCCACAGACAAGCCCGAGGAAAAGCCTAACGAAAACGATAAGCAAGACGATAAAGCTGATGATGCAGTCGCCTCCTCGATTCAGATGCAGGATGAATCCACTCAGACGCAGGATGACCCCACCGAGGCCGGCGCCGATGTGGTAGACGCCACTAGCAAGTCCGCCACTGAGCCGAAAACGGCGGCCGAAGAGTCTAATATCATCGTTCCTACAGTCGATACCAGCGCCGAGCCCATGGATGTTGATGACTCGACCGAGCGTCCCGAACTCGCATCCACTGCCCAGCCTGACGCTAGTACCCAAGACGCGTTGTCCGTCAATGACGCGCCAGCTGCGTCTCACAATGACGCTACCCAAGCTACTAAACTGTCTAAGCTCGAAATCAAGCCTACTCCAGACGAAGGTGAAGACATCTCTCCGACGCAAAAAGACGTTCCCATGGTTGAAGCACCCGCATCTCCGACAAAGATAGCCCGTGAACGTGAAGAGGACGACGCCGACCAGCCTCTTGCTAAACGGGCCAAGACGACAGTTGCCGATGAAGTTATTGCAGACGCTCCTGCGGTGGCTCGAACCTCTAGTGTCGATACGTCCGCCCAAGAAGCCAGAAGTGCAGGGCTGGATCGCGCGATCCCTGATAATATGCCGATCACGCCGTATCAGAACAAGAAGACACGTGAAGTGCTCGGTAACGTGAAGAAGACAAAGACCGGCGGTAACTTCCGAAAGTCGGTACAGGAACTTTGGCCTGGCTTGTGGAATGACTACAAGGCCAAGATCGAGAACCCCATTGATATCTCCGCCATCGAAGCTAAGCTTCGGGAAGACAAGTACGCCAATTACGGTCAGTTCAAGGCCGATGTGAATCAGTTGTACGACAATGCGGTTGCTTTCAATGGTCCTCAGCACGAAGTCTCCCGTGCCGCAGCCCAGGTCAGAGAATACATTCTGATCAGAATGCCCGACATTATCTATACCAAGACACCCGCTAAGCCTGAGAAAGGCAAGGCACAACCGACTCGCTATACTGAACCTCGTGCTGCTACTCAGCCACGCCGTCCCTCGTATTCACAGGCACAGGGCCCAGGTTCGAGCATCCGAACCAAGGGTGATGCTACCTCTCCTGCCTTCGGTTCACCTGCTCAGGCATTTGCCATTCCCCCGTCTGGAATTCCCCAAATTCGACGCGATTCTACACGAGACGACCATGACCGACCCAAGCGACCCATTCATCCACCAAAGAATCGCGATCCTGAGTATGCGTCCAAGGCTACACGCAAGAAGAAGCTTGACCCCGAGCAGCGCTTTATCGATGCTGTACTAGAAGAGGTCAAGAAGCAGAAGTATTTCTCCTTCAACCAGTGGTTCCTGGCTCCCGTAGACCCCGTGGCTCTGAATATTCCCAATTATTTCAAGGTAGTCAGAAAGCCCATGGATCTTGCGACCATGACCGAGAAGAACTACGACGGCGGGTACAAGTCGACGAAGGACTTGGAAAAAGACGTCAGACTCATGGTCACAAATTCTGAACTCTTCAACGGACCAGAACACGAAGTGACCTCCTTCGCCAGGCAGTTGGAAGAACTCTTCAAGTCTCAACTTGCCGGAAAGGACAAGTATATGGAGCGGTATTTCCCATCGGCAGCACCAATGCACGCATCCGCGGCCAGTCCCCAGCGGAGCGCTGCTGAGTCGGATGACGACAGTGACGTCGACGGCGATGAGGAAGATAGTGATGCAATTCTCAATCTTCAACAGAGATTGAACGAAGAGCAGGAAAAGCTTAATCAGCTGCTACATTCCAAGAAGCCGGATCTGACCATGATGGAGGTTCAGCAGTCCATGGTTACTATGCTGCAACGCAAGTTAGTGGAAGAGAGGACCAAGTTCCATAACGAGAAGCGTCCCAAGAAGAAGAAGCCGAGCCATTCAAAGAGCAAATCCAAGTCAATGGGTAATGCTCCGGGCAGCAGCAAGAAGATGGCTGGGTCTGCTCACCCACCTCACAAGAAGGTGGCTGGTGCAGGCGGCGGCGGCAACAACAACAGTTTCAACAACAAGAAGACTGCATTGCCTAAGAAGCGTCCTATCGGTGCACTAGAGAAAGCCGTTATTGCTGAAGGTATCAACGAGCTTGATGGTAACACCCTGATCAAAGCTGTTGAGATCATCAAGCGAGACACTGGTCAAAACGTAAGTTATAACAAACCTCAGGATGTCCCCTACCTTTCCCTTCCCAATTTCGTGGCCGCACCCTGTTTGGGCGGTGGGTGAAGATCCAGCAGTTTGTACTGACCTCATCACAGGAGAACGACGAGGGTGAGATGGAGCTGGACATCGATTCACTGACAGTCGACGCTCTGGCGAAGCTCTACGACCTTATCAACAAGGCCCATCCGGACATTCGTCAGGCTCTGGCTAAGAAACCGGAGTTCAGCAATACCGTGAATGCTGAAGCTGAATCTAAGGCCAAGCCCGGTAGTTTGCCTAAGGCCAAAAAGAATAAGCCAATGAATAAACACGAGCAAGAGCGCAAGATTGAGCAGTTGCGCGAGTTGAAAGCCCAACTTCAACGCCATGGCAGTGGAAGTCAAGAACCGCCACCCGGCGAAGCTGAATTGCCGGCTGCTATTGACTCTAGCGAGTCGAGCGACTCGGAAGAGGAGTAAGACAGACATTGTTGCGCCGTCCACACGAATGTGTCTTGGTGTGTTGCAGTTTGTTTGCCTTTGTCTCCCGTAGTACCCACCGCATTGGGTACCTACTAGCTCAGTCATGTCGCATTTCCGAAGGTGCCAGGAGGCGATGTGTGAGCTCTATAATACCTGGCATTGAGGCCGGTGAAAATGTTGCAGGAGAACTGGAGTTGTATGAGTATAGCATCGTTTGGTTCATGATCAGTAGGCAGAAAGGAAGATCTGCCTTGTAGAATAGCCAGAAAAAGGGCGAAGGAGGAGGAAGAAGTGAAGGATGCAGATGTGTGCGTCTTCTTGTTCGGACGCGGTGCATTTGACTGTTGTCGGCGACCGACACGTCCAGATGCATCGCGCCTCTCGTGTTTTCCCTGAGCAAGGAAGAATGGCACGGCTTTTGAGCTGTTGAGATTCGTCGTCTTTCTGATGTGATCGGTTCAGACAGACATGCCCGGAATCACCGGGTTTTGCATGCTGCGATGTTGGGTTCATAGTTGTACCTAGACAGTTGTTTTGCGGCGCACACGAAGTGGTGATGCTGCCGATGACAAACTGTACGCGTAACCTATATAACCGTTAGCCGGTGATATCGAGTTACAGAAGAGAAACAAAACAAAAAAAAGTTGCTTAACTAATTGCATGATGAGTCTCCCTGGCTCATATCGTGACGCTTGACATAACCTAGACAGTCGAACGATGTGAATTTGGGGCGTAACATCACGAGAAGATGGGGGTTTGGGCACTCGGAGCCTTGAAGGGCAGCTAATCTTTCGAGGCAGGGTTCGCTTGATCACTATGGCTCACAATCGCCACGAGTAGACACATCGTGCCAACAGCATGAAGTGAACCCAAGTTGTCAGGAACAAGAGAGCGGGATGCGTGTTGAGAACGGTAGAGCCCGGACAGCAAAACCTAGGTAGTAAAAGACATTGCCTGCGAGATGGAAGGTAAATGGACGTTGCCAGTCCACCAGCATCGGAATGAATAAAGCTGACGGCTGCTGGGCATGGAGGAGAAGCCGGCGGGGGCCAAGAGTAAGCGGCATACATATGCCCAGCAGTAGTGCGTGCCGAGAGGGGAGGGGTGGGATGAGGTCTATCTCTCCATCGTGAAGGAGAGATGAGGGAGAAGACAGAAGAGACGGACAGACAGACGGTCGGAAGCTGATTCAGATTTTCATTGTCCGGTCAAATAATCAGTGGGTGGATGGAGGATGGAGGATGGGGCGAGACAGACAAAGGCCGTCTTGAAGCCGGGCAAGGCATGGAGGGTAGTAGTAGTGAGAGGTAGAAGGGATTTTGGGAGGTACAGCTGCAGGCTGAGGAATGTGAATGTGATCAAATGGGGTAGGCCAAAGTCAGTTGATGTCCGGATTCCCTTGCACCCTTGAGTCATCTGATAGGGATTACAGATATAGGTAATTATCCTAAACATTCCGCAGCAAAACCCTGAGGTCCCCTCTGGTGCCTCGGCACCCAATGCGTGGTGGGTTGTCAGAATGTATGAAATACCTACCTAGGGCCTAGGGGTAGGGATTATTACCTCTGGAAGTGGTCATAGGTACTAATCGATAAGTGACAATATGGAATAATGCTAATGAGTTTGTGCCGTTTGTGTGCTCCGTCCTCCGTCCTCCGCGACTCCGTCCACTAAGTAACTTACTGTAAGGGCTTAGGCGGGCGCTGACTTTGACCTTTTCTTGCTTGTGGTGTAAGTGAATGAAACCCATCAAGCCACATCACGTCACGTCGCGTTTCGACTCGTTCAGGCGAGCGAGTCGCGCCTGCATGGGCTCTTCATGTCGTTGCTTGTGTTAGGTATTTGCGCATACGGGGTACCGAGGGGAAGGCACAGGCTACATCATGATTGGGGTGATGCCAATCAGTTAATACTTCGAACGGTAGAGCTTGATCATGCAAGGGAAGTCACGCAATCACTCTCTCTATTGCACTGATTAGACTTCAGGGTATGCTTCAGAGAATGCCTCGTGCCTTCTACCAATAGAATGATATGATCTCACCATGCGACGACATGGGAAGTTTGAGTCCACGAATACCCAAAACATTGGGCCATTCAGAACTCACCAAGAAGGACATGCCTGACGCAAGGAAACTCTCTTGTCCGATAATCCGTAGATCCCGGCCAAGTACGAATACGGAATAAGATCCAGTACTTTACGGATTACTTTTGCTCCTTGGCTTCATCATCAGCTGGCGTGTCTCCTTGCTGCTGCTTCTTCTTCTCTGCCTCTTCCTTCTCCTTCTTGAGGAGCTCTGTGAGTAGAGATGGTCCTGGGCCGGGCATCTTGGCTGTAGTTTTGTGGCAGTTCGTTGATGTGTATCTACGGGATACCTATTCTTCCGAGTTAGTGTATTCCGTACTTCGTATGTTTACGGAATGCCTCACAGCAATGCGTGACGGGTTGACATACGGAACTACATAGGCAGGTAAGGAATATCTCGCCCGACTTCTCGAGGATTCTTGATAGGATATGGTGAAGACGAGTACTTGAGAGGAATTGCGGATAACCGCGCATTTTTATAGACGTCTGTGTCCTCAGTACACCTCTGTAGCAAGCATCGTCGTCGATTCATCACGGCGCCATTGTGAATGTTCATACTGCTTCTGCGGGTCAACCACCGAGTCACTGATGAGGTCCTGACTTGTGATTCAGTGTAGCCATATCTACAGATTGATTCATGAAATTTGATATTCCGTGCCTATTCTAATCTGGTGTAAACTCCTATTATTTGGACGGGAGTCATATGTTGATATTATACGAGTACTCGTACTTGTAGTGTACAAAGATACTTCTAGCCGGTGATGAAATCTGCCCTATCCCGGTCGGCTGTGTTACGGTGGAGAAGCGGCGACCTTTAGGGCCCCACCACGGCATTTATTCCTTACTGCTTCACTAGACGCCGGGACTTGCAACTCATCATTGAACATGAACTGGTCATCGAACATCTACATAGTAAATGTCAATGGCAAACACAGATCCCCAGTTGCGGCTGTTCAAGCGTCAGTACGTCCAGCTGTTCGAGCCGGACTTCTTGGCCTGGCCTCAGCCCCAGCTACTACGCCGCAGTGATGCCCAGGCTTGGTTGTTCAAACACCTCTTCGACGCGAGTCGCAATCCTCGACTACCGCCGGAGAGGTATCAGCTGCGTGTTCTGCGTCAACTCATAAGCCGAATTGAGAAGGCCATTCAGGATCCAGACGAAGATGTATGTGCTTGTACAAGATAACGGAAATTGTCCATCGTTTCAGTCTGGCCATGCTGATGCTGATGCCGATGTCAGGAGATCTCAGACGATCTCATGGGTCGCATTGGCCAGCTCATGACAAGTGGCGTGCCGTCCGAGTTCGAGACCTTGCAAGAGCGCGCATACGTGACATTCACCTGTGTCCCCAGTGACAAGATTGTCAATGACGGTGAAAATGCCGATGAAGAGCCTACGATCACGATCCTCGAAAGGCGAAACCTCATCTCCGGCTCTCGTACTACCGGTCATCGTACCTGGGAGGCTTCCTTGCATCTTGCTTCCTACCTACTCACAGGGCCAGGACGTGACATGATCAAGGGTAAGACCGTTTTCGAGCTTGGTGGAGGCACCGGCTTCCTGTCTATTATGTGCGCGAAACATCTGGGTGCACAACACGTCACGACCACTGACGGTGATGAGTCCGTCGTCGACTATCTGAGAGGCAATCTCGATCTCAATGACATCAATGACGAGAAGAAGGTCATGGTGAGACAGTTATGGTGGGGGGAAGAACTAAAAGGGACATGGGTAGAACAAGAGTTTGCTTCTCGCTCCTATGATATGATTATCGGGGCTGATATCGTGAGTTGTCTTGATGATTCCCCGGAAGGGATCGACATGAGAAGGAACAAGACAGCTAACTCACGTTGCAGACTTATGATACGGTAGCCATCACAGCTCTCGTACAAACATTGCAGCACCTCTTTCAGATGAAGCCTGATCTTCTGGTTATTATTGCCAGTGTCATCCGAAGCGCTGGGACCTATAAGGGCCTTCAGGATGATTGCGGTGAGTTTTCTTCTATTTCATCTTATTGGCGACTTCAAGAAATATTAACTGTTCTGTTTTCTTCGCGATGTAGCCCGTTCGAATTTCGCGCTTGAAGAGATTCCGTTCCCCGCGAAGCCGATGCGTGAACAGAATTCGTTGTTCTACGCAGCCGCCGTGCCAGTCAAAATACTGAGGATCACGCCACTTAGCTCAGAATGAGACTCGAATAGAGCACTTCGTCAGGCATCAACCTGTGGATCTTTGAGTACTGAAGCCTCGGGGTTTGTGGTTAGACCCTGACTCTCTCAAGACGGCAACTACCTATCTGAGAAACATCGAAAGTAGCCCAAAGCCCACGACGATGAAATCTACTTTCGAGCCCAGGCTACCGATTTACTTCCCTATAGACAGGATGTATAAGGTGGTAGTTTGCCCGTCATTTCTTATCTGTCTGCCATACCTAGGCTATCAGAGGGGAACGGGGCATGTCGGCTCCAGGTGCAAAGGTAGGACACCCAAGGACTGACTGCATGCGAGCATGCAGAAAGCGGCGTTGGTAGAACTCATATACATCGATACTAGGTAGCCGTCGATTCTCATCAAATTCTTCATTCATATCCTCACTCAACCGCTCTACACATCGGTACTGAAAATTCTAGCAAAATCAGAACGATAAATGCACCACCCCCTCGAGCACCATCGCTACAGAAAGGCCCCAACTAATGGACCATCACCCTTGAACGAGGACCTCGGGGTATGGCAGTTTATATACTGTCATAACCAGTCCCATCGAACAACTCCGGGAACAGCTTCATCGAATTAGCATCCTTGAGAACACCACTCACGATCACTGCCGATCCATTGACGATACTCTGAATTTGGTCACGTGTACACGTAGCACCCACATCCCACAGGTAGCAGAAATGAATCGGGTCTTCCGGGTTCTCATTCTTGATGGCCCAGGTGTCCGCTGTGCCCTTTGTGCCGTAGTTTGGATGAGCGGCGGTATCGACGGTGCCTGTGGCGATGTCCTTATTCATAAGCGCACGAACAAACATCTTATAGGCGGTTTCGGGCTGATACGACGGGATCTCATGACCGGCTTGATAGACGCGCGAGAACGACAGGTTGCCGTACTGACGTACCTGCCCGCCCACGTACGTGTCGTTGACCACGATGTCGGTATATCCGGCCGCATGGAATTTCTCCGTGTTGGTATAGTTGATGGCTAGACTGACTGCCTCGCCACCGATCCAGTTACAGGCAAAGTCTCTGTCGCCATACATCAAGTGCACCTTTATGCCGTTCTCTAACAGGTACGCGAGATCGTCGATCCATCCGGGCCGTACGTAGTCCCCGACTCCCCGGAATGCCTGACTGACGGCCCCCGATGAGCCGGTATAATTCAGCGGCACGCCAAGCGCGGCCTGTACGTGTGGCTGGTTGAGGTACAGAGCGCGGAATGGCTGCGGGAACGGATCCGGGTTCACCGTGGCGATGTCGTAGTAATTTTTGTTCGAGTACGTAGTATACGGGCTGACGAGCGCACTTCTGCAGAAATTCTCGGCAGCGGCGCAAACTGCGTCCACCGTGGCGTTGATGCCCATATTGTTGGGATCGTACAGCTTCGACAACGCGATACACTCGGTGATCTGATCCCGGCACCCACCCTCGCTCTCCCAGGCGTCTAGCATGCTCTCGTATACTTCCTCATTCACCGCTTGTATGCCGTACGTGTTGTTGTACGCCATGTGCGGGTAGGACGGGTACATGACCTGCCGGTCTATGCACGAGTTGATGAGGATCAGCGTGTCCAGGTTCAGGACAAAGTTCTCGCCGGGACTCCCGTCCCAGGTGCCATTTTCGATCTTCTGGTTCTGCTCCTCGAAGAAGGAGAAGAAGGCCGGTCCGTAACGCCCACCGTAGGACTCTGTCGAGAGACTGATTCGGGAGTCATTCGGGCAATACGCTGGGAACTCTTGGAACCACTACATCGCAAAGTCAGCAATTCGAGACGTCATGCTTTTCAGGGGTCAGGAGACTCTGGAAGGCGTACCGTCTGCGCAAAGTGCCATATGGCAATAGCGGCATTGCGACTACCCTGAGCCGTGCTGGTTTTGTTACCACTGGGATACGTCCCCACAAGACGCGTCGTTGTCTGGTGAGGGATGGGGTCCGAGTGCTTCAGGGGCTTGGTTTTCCCGGAGACTAGATCATATGTGATATTCTGCAGCGTATCATACGAGAAGCCGACCTGCACGGGCTGCTCGATATACAGCATATTAACTACGCCATAATGATTAGCGATGCGCTCTACATTCAGCCTATCGACTAGACATACCCTCATTGTTCCAAGACCACTCGCTCAGTCGCGTCGAGTTCGAGTCCGGATTGACATAGCAAGGCCCGTTCTCGGATAGCATGCCGAGAAGCGAGGAGCTTCCGGGTCCGCCGTTCAGCCAGATCGACAGCGGCGCATTAGCCGGGTCCGTACGGGCCTCAAAGAACCAGAAGAAGGTGTTGATTGGGTAGTCCTGCTGCTCGCCTATGTCCTCGAGGGTACCGGGGGGCATGTGGACGTAACCCGCGTAGGACTTAACGCCTTCCGTGGTCTCGCAGATGCCGGGCTGTCCGTTCGTGTCAGCTGGGAAGGATATTCGTGTCACCCAATTGCTGGAAAGGGGGCACAGAATAGATAGGGAGATAAAAAAGGCCCGTCCTCACCTCTTTGTAGCTGATCTTCACGCCATTTCCGAACTTGGACTCCAGCACTGTAACCCCCTCGGGCGCAGGCGGGAACTGGGCTACGACGACGGAGGGAGCGAGGAGGAGGTTCAGCGCGAGGCCAATGGCCGAGACAAAGGCCGCTGTGTTCGGAGCCATCATCACGGCCGATGAAATCGATATCTCTACGAATAGGAGGATAGAGGAAAAAAACCTGTTGCACTCTTTTACATGTGCTGTGGTCCTACCTTATCTATCATCTACTTTTCAATCTATCCAACACCAGGAGGGTAGCAGTTCGCGCAGAGAAAAGGGGGGCAGTTATGTTAAATCCGTATTTATACCTGTCCAAAAGTAAACTTTTGAGGAGCATATTCGCTATAGGTAAGACGGAATATTCCTTGGAGACGAAGACTCATTATACTCTCCATATGCTTCTCAATTTTCCCTTCTTATCGCGTGCTTCCTGTGCTTTTCGAGCGTGCATGTGTTCGTTACATCGCGGGTTTTGCATGGGGGGGTTGGAGCTTTGTCCTGCCACCTGCCGTACCCGTACCTACCTAGCTGATAGATAATACCAGATAGATATATTGATTGATGAGGCTGCATAGATTGATTCTTATCCGCGCCCTGCAATTCAGGGCGTTCAGCCACCAGTCGGTTCCCTGCTTGTGCGTGTCCTTTGTTGGTGTGAGAGGGAGACGTCAACGAAGCGAGCAGATGGTAGAAGTCATCTTCATGACCGCTCTTGTGATTCACCGACTGTTAAGAGTACCTAGGGACAAACCCACTCATCCCGGCATCAATGTAATGTTGAAGGTAAACAGATAGAGTCCATCAGATCCCGAGATATGCGACGCAGCCGCAGCGCTTCGGGAAGGTAAGTCGTCATTCACGCACGAGTCCTACATACACACATACATACATACATACATGCCTCCTATCTATCTATCTCCTCCGTACAAACCATATCATTACCTACTTACTTACTTACTAACTAACTTACTCCATCAATCAATCCCTCCCACGAATCCGTACCACCCCGCCCCAACGGCGCATCGTACCTTGGAGATCCCCAAAGGCGTCCCCGCGCGCGTATCAAATCAACTTCCTCACATCACACTCGCTCACTCACATATATATTACCACACTCCCCCGTGTCCTCCTATCCTATCCTCCCCTATGACGTAGTTCTAACCTCGGTTCTCTTCCATCCCAACAACCACAGCCGCGGGAATCATCCCTACTCTGCGCCGTGGGTAGCACAGCTGCGTTGCAATACCCTGCCTACCTCCTACCGAATACGTACGTACATACGTACGTAGTGTAAACTCGTGGCGTTTCCGGTGTCAAGTTTCTGCGAAGCCCGGAATACCCGAGGATGCTGAAGAAGTCGATGCCGAGATTAGACGAACGTGGGACTGCCGTCGCGAGACTCGGCGCGAAGCTTGGTGTCTGCACCCTGACACGGCACAGCATCGCTTTGATATGAGACGAAGCCGTGGAACAGGTTCGTGATGCAGTATGTAACGCGGGATAGAATCTCCCAATGTCCATTGTACTAGGTAGTAGGTAGTAAAAAGTAGTGTAGGTGGTAGCCAAGTAATGTATGTACGATGATGATGCCGTGCCGCTAATGCTGCTGAGATGAACCAAGAAATAGATAACACCCATCTTGAAAATGAAAACCCATCTGCGTTTTATGTAGACCCCCAAGTTCCCGTCACCCCGACTCGTACAAACCATCCGCTTCGTCGTGCAAATAATGAATAAACGATTGATGTCCCTCCTCTATATAACGTTGATTGTATGTTTCTTGTATGATACCGTGATGGAAAGCGTAAGAAGCCGAGGCGGCTCGTAAATGATCCGCAGGCAATGCGCGTGCTCGAAATCGAGGATGAAGGGACAGCTGCGATCGCTGTTGAACGGTGGTTGCGCGGTCGATAGACGGTTTGGCCCATGGGCTAGATGTAAATAGACCGCGAAATGAATTAATGAATGTGTAAATGAAAAAAAAAAACCATGCTCATCTAAGAACTGATGAATGTTCCCGTGTCATGAAGATCAGGAGTAAAACCATGCTCTATATGGCCCAACTGCCTCTCCGTGCTCTGACTCCCCAGGCAGGAGGTCCCAAGTCGTCATCGTCGTTCAATGAAGGATGCTGTCGTGCCCATTCGTGGATGTAGAGTTTGAGCGCCTTCCAGCGAGGATTATTCCATCGTGGCTTTTTCTCGTACTCAAAGATGGGAGGAGGCGCCAACTGGTCGTCTTCGCTAGAGCTACCATCGCTGGTACTGTCGATGCTGCTGCTGCTACCATTGACGCTCATTTCCATATGACGCATGAATCCCTTGCCAACCCTAACATTATCATAGCGGCGCAACTCCTCCAGGGGCATGCCGCTAAATTTACTGAGCTCGTCGTCAAAGGAGCGCGCTGTGGCCGGATATCCCAAGCTCAGATAGTTGTACACCTGAGTAACAAACGAATCGTCAAACTCGGCTAGGAAGGCTTCCTCGCGTGCTCCGTTCTCCTTGTCACTCTCGCCAGAAGCACTGTGTGCGGTTCCCGAGCCACCATTGTTCGTCGAGGTCTCGAAGGCTGCGGCAAAGGGGTCACTAGTGGGGCATGCGCTTGGAGTACGGAGTAAATCAGGCGGTTGCAGACTTGGCGCATCTAGATTGCCGGTTTTGGACGAACAATAGCCGCGCCAGAGACCCGTGGCACCGGTTTTGTCACGCTGTCTCTCTTCGATCTGATCGAAATGGGAGTAGGGGTGATTCGGTTCCATGCGAGTATACTTCGGACTGGGGCATGAAGGAAAAGAGAGATCCCCACCGAGCATCGGTGGCGAAGCCGCCTTCTGCATCTTCACGAGCGCGCCATCCTCAAGCTCAGGCTCGGGAGGTCGAAACGCAAAACCCGTCCCGAAAGGACTTGAACGGGCGCCAGTCGACGGCGGAGGCGTAAAGAGCTTGTCGTGGCCTGGCGGGAGTCTGCCCGGTAGCACGGGTAACTGCGCAGAGAGAAATGAAGAGCCCGTCGAGCCTTTGGTAACTGGGTTACGCGGTTCACCGCTCGCGACCGTCGCGGACCATCGCGAATCTTCGGGCGGAGGCGTTATATCAGACGATGCCATATCGCGATCAACACTCAAGAAAACATCTGCACGCATACGGGCCATCTTTTCGGCGTGTGCGCGCATCTCTTTGACAGCCCATCCCGGGTCAGTGGACTTGCGACGAAGCAATTGAGAAGGGCCGTGGCGAAGTGGTGATTCGTCATCTCCTATTTGGAGATCATCCTCGGAATTATCTCTGGCCAGGAAATGTTCTACACCCTGGGGTGGCAATCCATTGGGGAAAGCGGACAAGGCTTGCTCGAATTCCCGCTGCCGATGGGCCTCTCGGGCCGCTATGCCAAGAAGATAACCCGAGAATTCCTCGTCGCACGACTCTCGCCGGTTGCGCAAATCATATCCCCTGGTACTCCAAGAGTTTGCAGGGTTACTTTGCACGTTGCACAGAGCCGCGGGCTTGACACTCGGCGCTGAATCCGCCACTTGATCCTCATCCTCCGACGAGTTGCCCGATTCAGACGACAATATCGTGTCCAGCTCGGGATGGTAGGAATTGGTGCGGATGCTCCTAGATGAGCTCGAACGCGTGTGTCTGCGATAACGCGGCGAAGTGGTGGCATTCTCAGCACTAGCAGCTGAAAGTCCAGCGCTGTTGTTGTTGAGACGAGGTTTCCCGGTATGCTTCGATTTCGGTTTCAACACGTAGATGTGGTTCGTGCCAGGTGTGATATCAGTCTTGTCTGTCGGTTTCATAGCTGGGCCTTCTTGCCCAGCCCGCCTGCTACTTCTTGTCGTCTCAATTAATTGAGGAGCAAAGCGCCTCTTGGGTTTCGTCCGGTCCATCTTATTTTCAGGGGTCATGGGGGGCGCTGTCGACGAAAATCCAATGGATGACTGCGACATCGTGGGTGAAGGATCAGGAGTTGGTTCGGTCGCAGGGCCGCGCGGGTTCTTGTTCGCAACCCTATAGGAATCGAAGGTGGTCTCGATGGGGATGGGAGCGAAGCGCCTGATGGGTTTCGAAGACGGCTGAGCAGTAGCGGACACATCCGGATCCTGGAATTGTACAGAGATATTTCTATCTCCAGCCGTCTGGTTCGCATTGGAAATGTCGCCCGAGGGATTCAACGGTGATGAACCATTCGTGCTGCTAGTCAGGCTGTTGTTGGCGCCAGCCTCCGGTTTAGTGTTGCCAGTTTCGTTGTTGGCCGAGGCAGACGCCGGCTGGCCGGTTCTATTGGATGAAGACTTGACGGTTCGTTCAATAAGCTGCGGTACGAATCGACGTTTCGGTTTTGTTACAGGTAACGCGGGTTCAGATGCAGATCCAGGTGCGGATCCGGGTGCATGCGCGGATCCGGGGGCAGAGTCAAACCTAGATTCCGCCTCCATGCTGGTGGTAGTCTCAGTCCGAGTCCGAGTCTCGGTTCCAGATCCAGTCCCCATCTCAGGAGTAGTCATAGTTGTAAGCTGGGGCGCATCCGAGGTTCCCAGATCAGCACCGGCACCAGCGCCAGCAGCTACCATTGCCATTGTTGAGCGGTTTGGTAATCCGTAGCGACCGCGAAAGGAGCTACGACAGGTAGGCAGTCAAGAGGAGAAGCGCGGGTCGCGAGACTCAGGCGGGCACTTTCAAGACAAGCGAGCTAGTGACGATAACCGCTAATCATATCGCTCTAGTCATAGTAATATACGGGAGGAATCATGGATACGGGAATACTGAGCGATGGATGGAGGCTGTGAGATGTAGTAGTATTCCGTCAAGAAGACGAGAAGGAAGGCGAGAGAGCGGTCACGATCCAGACTCAAAAGTGGATGATGCAACGAGATGGATCATGGCTATGGCATACCTAGTGGCCAGTGATGGGCCGTAGTAGCAAGCAAGCAGGCTGGCTGGCAGGATGGAGGCCTGGTGCCCGCCCATGACGAAGTCGAGCCGACGCCTATGGCACCGCTATTTCGTATTTTTGATGAGAGACCCGCCCCCCTTTTCCCGTCCTGACACCAGCGCGACTAATGTCAGAAGCTGCCAACAAGGGCCGTGGATAGTACTCGTAGGTACACATGGCTAGTTGCCGCAGCTTGTTCTCTGCGCAGGCAGTCAGGTGGAGAGAGCAGTGAGATTGAGACCAAATGGATTGTAATGTGAAGACGGTTCCTGGTACTTCACACGATAGCGCAGCGTGAATTGGCCTGTGAGGGCGTTCTTTTCCGAGTCTCAATGGGCTGCTTCTGCTGGTTGTCCTGTTCTTTGTCTTCTCGAGGCTTGTGAGGGTGATGGTCAAGTGATGGGGCCCAGTCCAGTCCGGCGGCCCACGATAATCACGACTCAGACGTGTACGAGGTACTCGTACCTACCCATAGCAGGCGGTAGCGTTAGTGTACCTGAACTAGGGAAGTACCGGTACCAACACGCTGTATCAGCACATCAGGGCGATAATGTACTGAATACGATGCCCGGTACATGCTGTCTTACTACAGGTAGCGACTACCTTGGGTGAATCGCGACTCCCCTCGAGCTCCTCGCCTTGCCTGCCGACTTGCTTTGGTAGAGAAAACCTTCTCCACTGCTGGAAGGTACCTCCCCTTTAACGAACACGTCCGTAGGGAAACGTGAGGCAGGTACCCCGGGACGGTCCTACCTAGGTACTTGTCGATGCAGGCATGTAGGTACCTACAAGTAATACTTTAGCGTAATCCGTAAACTTTTCCGTGAACCGCCTCCTATTACGAGTATGTAGTTGCCTCTTTCTTCACGCTCTTTCTTCACGATACCTTCAGCTCGGAACTTCGCCCAGCCAACAAATAACATGTGCCTGATATTCCACCAGGCACTGATGGAACACCTGCAGAAGCAATCCTGTTCCCCCATATCTAGCATTTCACGCTTTACGAATTACTTTACACTACTCACCTATTAGGAGAAAACTAGATGCCAAAGTGAGGCATCCGACTAGGCAATCCCGTAAGCTAAAGAAAAACCCGGGAGTTGTTGTTGACCAGTTGCCGTACGGAACTACTTCGTACGGTAATTGTCTTCGGTACCAAGATGTACGAGTATCCCAGTTAAGGGTCAACTGTCGCGCAATGCAATACGGATGCACGCTTCGTTAGTCGTCACAAGTAACAGCGTGACTACGGAATAGGTACGTTTTACGTGATCTCTACGAGTAATCCTCTTGCATCTGCTTCGAAGGTCACCTCCACGGGATACTCTTGGTAAAGAAAAGTTCTCTCAGTCACAGAGTTATATGCTCTTCCTTATTGCTCCCTGGTAACTCTTTCGATACTGCAGAACACTTTTTGCAGTCACGAGATCTGGATCCCATGCGACGTGAGCCGACGTCGCAGCCAATGTCCCCTTGCGACTCTGTCTCCTTCGTAGCTGACAGCCTCATAACTCCTACTACCTCCCTGTAATTGCCTGATAGTACGACAATCACGGGGATATCTACCTAACAGGTTAACACCGAAGACCATGTGTTGCTCTCTATTCGTATCGTATACTTCGTACATCAACTCCGAAGTCCTACGCGGTAGACTCGCGATGCCGCGTGTTCCAGTCCTCCGCGAATCCTCCCCTACTCACCGACTCTTCGGAACCCTTTCCATGGACCGACGGGAACCGGAACAGCCGGGGTGCGGCGTCTATGCCGGATCCAGGTAGCTTTGTGCGGGGGAAGCCCTTCGCGGTATGTAGGTAATGGAATGGGCACCCCCAAGACCGATCTCGTAGGGCGGATCCCCCAATTCGATAAATCACCTTGCCTTACTTGTACTGCTTACTATGTACTTGTATGGTCGTAGGTAGGGCCGTACTGATTGCGGTAGCAAGCAAGCAAGGGCGAGTTGGAGTCTTGGAGATGCACATCGGTCTCAACGCATGGGATGCAGAACGCCCATGTGACTCGAAATTCTTTACATCCAGACGCGATGTGGTATCGTAACCTTTACCTAAGGCAATCCGCCCTAGCTCACAAATACCATGCAGCTACTACGAAATACTGCTGCTCGTGAACAGAAAATTTTTCGAGAGCCTGTGGCCCGTGGGGGGTTACGAAATGGAATCTTAAGAAGAGATGTTGGGAATAAGATGGACTGGACACGCATATCGATCGAGGTACGGGTTAGGTATTTTACCCAGATCGCGATGGGCTGGCTCGCTTCCGTGCTTTGGTTCAGGCGCGTTGAAATCTCAGATCACCTCCGGCTACATACTGGTTTCGATGCAAGTGCCGTCACCCTACAGGCTACTTTCTCAATAGCCTGGAACGCTCGCACCAACTCCTATCGAATCGTTTTGGTCGGCAACGTTGCCGAGCAAAGTCGGTGACTGAGAAGGGTTGGAAACGCGCGTTATAACCTGCAACGACAGCTGTTCTTGCTATTTACAAGGAGGTACTGCGAACATGTGGTCACCTGAAAATATTGTCGAGGGTAAGTTGCAGGCTGGCTGAGATCCGGTGCATCTTGCTACTAGGTATTGTTGTCCAGCTGATATGGGTCCCTTCTAAGAATGAAATGGGACACGCCATTTGTAAGTCACTGTCAACTCCTCAGTTGCTTTTGTCTAAGGAATATTACTCGTACGGATTACGAGTAGAGTAGCATCACTAACGCAGACGTAGCAAATTTTCTGTGTCGAGTTCGTGTACATATCCATCACATTAAGACGGCCTCGTTGGGTTGGGTCATTCTTGACAGATTTGCTGATCAGTTCATAATTACTTCATTCTTACATACTGAGATCTTCAAAAGCATCCTCGTCTTGCAGATCACCTACTCCCTGGTCGCTATAGCAACCATAATGATTTGTTTGCTTTTACTTCACCTTGAACTTCGCGGTTTTGATAGGTATGTTGACATTTGAAGATGTCTCTAGGACTCGAATCTAGGTGAAATTGAACGGTGAATTCGTGAATCCCACTTCCTCGTTATCGAAAACCAATGGGTCATTACCATGAGACATCTCGAATCCACGAGTTCGACTTGCGAAACAGAAAATCAAGCCTCGCGTTCAAGATGTCCTCGTGCTGATTTTAACATGTATCGGTCTGGTCTCCGAAGACATGGACAGCGATATAGGTTATAATATCTGCTACGCGATACTCTCTGTTGGCAGCCATTCCCTCCAGCAGAGTCTCAGTGATCAATAAAGCCAGACCTCGATCTTGACGACTCAGTTCTAGCCTTCACAACCCATGTCGGATATATTTTCACTTGCTCAAATCCTCATGCTATCCCAGTCCTGAAACCACCGGGGCTGGATCTTTGAACAAAGAACTACATACAGACAGACAACACGCTCAGTCTCACATCTAGCTTGAAAAATAGGATCTGTCTTAGATCTCTCTCTATCCATCCCCTCGGATGTCGTGTGTAACCGCAGCTTCCACCATGTTCCCTGACCGCGAACGCTCAATGCTGTGCGCAAGCCAATCGCGTTGAGCGCCTCAAGTTACATGGCATGAAACGGTCACATACTCTATTCCGCGATAAAGTGGGATCAACGCCACCAGCGCGGAACTGGGAACCTCCTCAAAGACCGTCGCGATATTTCGACCCAACAGCTTCTTTGCGCATTCATGCCGTCTCGTCTCCGACTTCCCGAACTGTAACGTTTGATCTTCTTTGCAAACGACATCCCTGTACTCCTCGTCGCTCCAGCTTGATCATCAATCCAAGATACTCTTTTTTCCCGCGAACAGATTTGATATGTGATAATCCACTCTCTGAAAATGAGCAATCTCTGCGGCTTCTTCGTCCAGTTTGACGAGTCTTGTCGATTACTTAATAGACGACAGGTTTAAAGAAAATGCGACACATTTCCTGCTCAAATCCCTGATCTCAAGACCGAACAAAGATCAAGAGACGAAGCCAGGGGCTCACATGAACACTCAGCCCTCGAGCGCAGAAACCCATGGTCCATCTCGAAACTCTCTTTATTATCCTCTCTGAGATCGCCCACACGTAGAGAGACCAACATGCCACCAGACGCGGTCGACACGGATAGGAGAACAGCACCGATGAATGACAATCATTACGTCTTCCAGGTCATAGTCTGGTTCCTCTTTGTCGTGGCGACTCTCAGTCTGTGTGCACGTCTGGGGATGAAGTACGCCATGACGCGAAAGCTGGGGTGCGATGACTGGCTCATGCTAGCAGCTCAGGTTGGTTTCGCGCTCCTGTCCAGACAACATTGATTCATGAGGTTGACTCGGCCGTACCAGCCCGTATATCTGGCGCAGTGCATCTCGGTGTCACTCGGCGCATCCCAAGCGCTTGGGTGGCCAATAAACAAGTTGACCGAGGACGCGGTTGAGAGTCTCCTTAAAGTGGGTAGCCCCTGACCAACTTGCCTATGCCCTCAGGGGTGCTAACAGTTGTGTCCTCAGGCCGATTATGCCGGTACCATCTTTCAATTGATTGCACTTGCTCTCATCAAGTGGTCCATAACTGCTTTCATCGGACAGCTCAGTCCCAGCTCGACGCATCATCGGGTTACCTGGATTCTTCGCATCGTCATTGGGATCTGGCTGACAACCGGTGTGCTGACGACTCTATTCCAATGCGCGCTACCAAGACCGTGGGACTATGTCTACGGCTCCGGATGCATTGACAGGGTAAGTTCACTTGTATAACAATCTGATCCAGATCCCTGGTGCAAGTTTCGCTGATGGACACAGCGCGCATGGTGGGTGTTTATATCCTTAGTCAACGTCACAACCGAGCTCTCCATCGTCGCGCTATACATCAGTATCATCAGCGCCCTACAGATTTCCCTCTCCAGGAGGGTATTCGTGTTGTTTATATTCTCGACTCGTGTCCTGTAAGTCGCAACTTGCTCAGGTTAGATCCTCAACTCACAAGTTCAGGGTTGCCGGCATGGCTATAGCACAGCTTACCTCGTTTCTCAACGCCTTCCCAAGCGCTGATCCGACCAATGATCTCTGGCTACCCTCGGTCCTGAACCAGGCCACCCTGTCTGCCAGTGTTGTCACCGCCTGCGGTCCTTACCTCAAACCGTTCATGGAAAGCTTGGAATCAGGCGTGGCGCGCGTGGAAAACTTACCAGGATCGGAAGATGACTTTGCGCAACGCAGCGGGCCGCGCACATATTACCTGAGCGACCTCACATCATCGGAAATGTGTTCTTCGCGAGGCCGAGAAACCGACTCGTGATCTGCCATGTTATAAAGAACGGAGATTAATGGTATTCTAGCAGTAGTATTAGTGATAATGCCACCGGTTTGGCTTCTGTTTTCGTAGTAGGTAATCGTTAATTGCGCAGAATAGTTTGGACACGATGTGAAACCTCCCTCGCCACGTAAGGGATGCGGTGTCTCATGCCCCCTACTCTATTGAGCTGTGCGCAGCGTTACGGGCGGAGGAAACTGTGTTGTGCTGTGAGGACCCTCAGTCTTGACCCAGGGGCAACCTCATGCGTACCGAGAAGCTGGGTTCCCGTCGTTGTGTATCACTTATACACCTACTTAGATGGTAGACCTTCGTGGCTGAAATCCTTGCGAGGACGAACACATGTTTGGACCGTTATACTGACAGCGCGAATGTACGACCTGTCTCGACGTAGAGAACATGATTGGTTGGGGGCCGACGTTGGTGGCTTCGACGTTTCGCTCGTTTAAGCCAAGAAAGCTTGATGGCGATCTGTTGTGGGATGGTTCGGCATTCCTGCTATTTGTCGGGCGCATGGAGGTCGCGTCGCACCCGGTGACCATGGATTCTGATATATACGAGTATGTAGCTCCGAATGGTGCGTTCAATGCGTCACATATCAGCTTGAAACCTGTCAGCCTGTCAGTCGTGTGTCCGTTCGGCTGCCGACAGGTAATAAACACATACGGTGTTTGGCATCACGGATCGAATTCGTATCTACCGATGCTGTCTCAATACTGCTTTGTTGGATCATACCGGGTATCCAGTTGGTGGTTGTTTTAGATTCATTCGGTTTCTTTGAGGATGGCCGTATTAAGGATTTTAAGGGGTAGTTAGATGGTAACAGTAGCAACGAGCGATTTGTGATCTGTTACATTAGGAGAAGGCCGGCAAGATAATTCGAGTAAGTGAGTGAACAGCGAGAGCCGCGATCGACGGGATCCTATTTCACAGGCTCGCACATGTGCAACAGTCCGTCTGCAGCTCTATCCGTTTCCATCATCTGTGCCGGGACATGTTTGGACAGGTTTGGTAGCCGATTTGTCCGCGCTGTCTGTAAAAACTGCCCCTCCGAACCTCAAGTTTTATGGTTGTTGTTCATATGCTCGCCTCATCTTTCCCAGTTTTTGGCCACTTTAGCCAGAATGGACGTTGAACTCGAAGAGAATGGAAACCGACAACCAGCCAAAGAGGGCGAATGGGCACCAACCTCCCGTGACGATGCTGCGCTGGCCCGGCTCGGGAAGAAGGCCGTACTGAAGAGAAACTTTGGTTTCCTGTCCATCCTTGGTTTTAGTTGTACGGTGCTCATTACCTGGGAGGGTTCGTTAACGTATGTTGGACCGTCTGAAGTCTGTACCCGTCCTGTGTCTCGCTAACAAACAATCGTGTAGCACGTTTCTGGCGGGATTGCAGAAGTATTCACACCTTCTTCACCTTATACCGATGGAGATGGATACTGATGATCAGCAGTGGCGGCCCATCGGGAATTTTCTATGGATTTCTCGTCGTCTGGCTGGGTACGCTCTCGGTCTTTGCGACCCTGTCCGAGTTGGTATCGATGGCCCCGACATCTGGAGGGCAGTATCATTGGGTCTCGATGCTGGCACCCCCTTCGGCGCGCAAGTTCCTCGGCTACCTAACAGGGTGGCTGAGCGTCACTGGCTGGCAAGCACTGGTGGCCTCTGGCAGTTTCGTGACTGGCACAATGATCCAAGGGCTCATTTTGCTGAACCATCCAGGCTATGCAAATGTCATGAAGAACTGGCACGGAACACTCCTGTTCTGGGCTGTAGTATTTCTGAGCTACGGTATTAACACCGCTGTCGGATCTCTCCTGGCCAAGTTCGAGGGTCTCGTACTTGTTCTGCACATTCTTGGCTTCTTCGCTATTGTTCTTCCATTAGCAATACTGAGTCCCCATGGGTCGGCCAAGGAAGTGTTTGACACATGGACCAACTCGGGCATGTGGCAGACGCAAGGTCTGTCTTCCAGCATAGGAATTGTAGGAACTGTTTTCGCTTTCCTTGGCGGAGATGGCGCAATTCACGTGAGTCCAAAATCAACTTCTGATAGCCATTGCAGGCGCGGTGCTCACATGCGAGTAGTTGTCGGAGGAAATTCGCAACGCGGCCGTAGTAGTGCCTCGATCCCTAATGACGGGTCTGGCTATCAACGGTTCCCTTGGTTTCGCCATGATGGTGTCGATACTTTACTCCATCGGCGATATTGACGTGGCACTGGCAGAAAACCCCCAATACCCCTTCATGGCTGTCCTCCATCGTTCGATAGGATCGACTGCAGTGGCGACGGTCCTATCCTCTATCGTCACCATCATGTCGTTTACTGCAACCACCGGGTGTCTGGCGTCTACATCTCGCATCTACTGGGCGTTTGCTCGCGATCGCGGGGTGCCCGGTTGGAGTGTGCTGAAGAAAATCAGCCCCCGGACCAGCATACCCGAACATGCTGTTCTTGTGACAGTAGTCGTCGCCATTATCCTGTCCCTCGTCAACGTAGGTGACGCGGTGGCTTTCAATGGTGTCATCTCAATCTCGATAGCTGGGCTATTCGGATCCTATCTTATCGCCGCAGGGCTCCTTCTTTACCGCCGCGTCACCGGGGCGATTCGCACCCTAGAAGACAACGACGGTGACCTCACGAACACGATGGGCGAGAGCCTGACCTGGGGACCGTGGCGGCTGCGAGGGGCATTTGGAATCGCCAATAATGCCTTCTCATGCGCTTATCTCTTCTACATTTTCTTTTTCAGCTTCTGGCCACCGTTCAGGGACGTGACGCCGCAGAACTTCAATTGGGCGGTGCTGGTCTTCGGCAGCGTTGTCTCGTTTTGTGTGCTGTACTACGTCGCATGGGCCAGGAAGGTCTACACCGGGCCTATCATCGAATTTGAATGTTGACCGCAGCCCGACTGATGCATGGCTGGGAGGACCAAATGTCAATCGGTGTGCTTGCTTGGCTCGGCTAGCAACAGGACATCTGTATGGAATACCGAGGATGCGGGCCTTCATGTCGGGCCATTTGAGAAGATGGATGATTCCCTGCATCACTCATGCCGGCAAGGATTATGTATGTTGAAATACTTTTGGGCGTATGCAGTCCCATGATGACCCCTAATATTGACCCTATCAAGTGAGCGCCTTTTGGACCGAACTTACTCTATCAATAAAGCCTTGTACGCAGCGGGCTCGACTCTTGCCGACATTGACAATGAGTACGATATAAATTCATATCATATGCAGAACCATTTGATCCTTCCGGGAGGGAATGCCGTGGAGAAAACCGCAACGAAACGTTGATGACTGACAAGTTGCCATGACAAATGTGACCTCGCTGAGGAGCCCAGATCGATGCCAGGCACTGAACAATGTAGTAGCCAGTGTGACCGCAACGTAGGCTTGGAGTACAACAAGGTATGGTTCACGATCCTTTTATTTGAAGCTCGCCGAGCTTCTGGTGAGACCTGTTCGTTGTCGATTATGCATACGAACCAGGTACCGTGCCTAGGCATGCGTCCAGTACTCCCTAATGTGTCTTTCATCGAAGCCACAGTAGTAGTCCCGAATGCTTTTCACCTCTGCCTTGCAGATATCATGAATGGTTTGTAAGACACTGCACAGTAGTAGGAAACTGGGTAGATAACACCTAGGTGGTGATGAAGGCCGAATTACTTCGTACTTGTCACTCAAACACTCGATAGCCTTGAGGTGACATCGCTAGTGCCTTAACGAGGTGCAGATAATGTACTATCGTACGAATCGTACTGCCGTCGCATGCCGTTGATCCATTTCAGGACGATTCATGGATCGAGATTATGTCTACTGGTCCGGAAGACGGTAAGGCGAAAGCCCCGAGCGGAACCATGGCGTATGGACGGGCGGAAAGCCTCCTGGCCATCGTCTACCTGGTCTAGGCAAGTGTTGCCCGTTGTCGGTTATAAATTACTCGTAGGGATCTCATATGAGATACCGTATCAACACTGATATATTCTCGTGTATTGTTTTTATATCATTGTATGTAGTATTCCGTAAACTCGTGGGAGTGATACTGCATATGTAATTGCGCCCGGCGTAATGGTAGGACGGCTGAGAGCCTGAGAGTAGAATTAATACAGCACTCATATCTAGATAGATTTGTACAGCATACCGCTTATCTCTACTCTACGTGCTCTTGATAGATCGTTTTCGCCCATTTGACCGCTTGTTGCGGCATGTCGTGATACCTACAACGTCAGTCTACCTAAGGAAAATAAAAGCCGTTACAGAAATGTAGGTCAGTATAGCCCCACTCGAGAAGGACCCCAAGCAATCAAGCCTTTGTCGTGGTCCGTGGTCCGTGGTCCGTTCATTGTTATCATCCGGGGGGAAGCCCCGCGATTTGTATTCCATGCGGAGTAAACAAAGGGATAGGTACGTCCACGCTAGATCCTGAGACGTGAGTAGTATTCGGGGTCTCGATTCCGTATGCACTCCGAAGTGTGGACTTGTAATCCGTAGTCTTATCTTTTGTCATGAGCTTGCATTCATAGAGTGACGAGTGGCAAAACCAGCAGGAGGGAGAGGCATGTGATCCTCAAAGATAGATAGATCTGGCCGCCCTCCGACGTCTGTGGCTGGAGTTGGCCACCTTGACAACCTATGTACATACCTGGTTAGTAGCTGATATCCACGATGAAGCACGAAGATTGGTGAATCTGCACTCGTACGTGATTCATCGAGAGGTGCCAACCCTTTTAGTGCCGTTTCGACTGCAACCCTACCTGCGTAGTACCATCCACAACGACGCGGTCATGAGATGCAATCGTACGCACGACGATGATAGGTACGTAGGTATGTAATCCGTACGAGTAGGGTTGTTCAACGGAGGGCTGGCCAGCAATGACGAGGGTGCCGGCTTTCGGTGATCGTCAAGTGGGTGGACCGAGGAGTTTTTATCACAGTGAAACCACCGAAGCGCGGAATTCCTCTGCGTTCACTTGAAGGCCTCCAGCTGGACTACCTAAATGATAAGTGAGTGGACCCACGCTCGATACCTCCCTTCATTAGGTACGCTACCGACTGGTACCTGGACTGGCTGAGGTCATTGTTAAGTAGGCAGGGAAGTACTCATGAAGTAGATGCGAGGTGAACAGTGTCGCCGAATTGTACTCCGTGCCTTCATCTCTCAATCCGAACCTCCGTGAAAGTACGGAATCCTACTTTGTATGAGAAAGATGCGTCAATTCCAAAATACGGAGAGATTCCCCATAGAATTGAGTGGGTCACGTGATGGCGCCGCTGCACCGCTGTGTTATCTAATTTACCGACTAACCACACAGAGTTAATATGCACAAAACTACTGTCCGATAAGGTTAGTACCATGCCTAGACTTTGAGGCTGCTCATTAGTCAATGCACCTTTTTTTTTATTTGACCTCCTCTGTTCAATCCGGACCTCACGATTCGTCTGCTGTCTCTCTGAGGCCACATGATGATGTCTGTTTAGCCAGCCAGCATTACGGATTACACACTTACAACGATCCCTGCCCCACCTCCGAGATCTTATTTCATGTTTGCGGAATATGTACGCAGGGTAGGTAGATGGGCATATAGTGCTCACCACTTCGGGTGATCTCTGTGGAACTAGGGGCGTGTAAACTGAGCTGCTAGGCCGTATTGATGCATAGCTACTCGTACACTATTGCAGTGCCGACGATAGACAGCTACGGATTATACCGACCTTGCCGTTGAATCTTTAGACGAAGTAAGAAATACGGAATATAAAACACGGTACGGGTGATATGGATTAGATGAGAGCCTGTTACGTACAGAGTGTACAGATTAGTAGACGATACAGTGCGTTTTATCGCTGCTTCCATGTGGATTCTAGACCATGATGTATTCCGTATTGCAGTGGTAATATTCCGTAGTTAGTGGAGGGAAGCGCGCCCACTCGACAATGGTGCACGCAGCAGGCACTGTTAACAGCCCGTAGACTGGTGTGTACCTACGGGATACAGAAGGTAGGACCTGGGTAGGTACCTTGGGTAGGTGCCACCGAGAGGTGGTCGGTCCGCCATCTAGTACGTGCGCTAAACTACTTTGAGGCTAAAGGCTCTAGCAGGACTCCAGTGATCGGATTAATTATACGACCGTGCGAATCTTTATCGTTCTACGCAGGCTAGGTACCTAGCGCACACAGCTGCCTCGGTACCGGCATACCTACCACTATATAGGCGACTACTTCCTGCCCACCCGCCGTCCAGGTCACTCCATACGCATGGCCGACGTGAAAGACGACTGTACTTGACAATTGTATAAGTAAATACCGACGAGTAACGCTTTCTTCCTCCTCTCTTCTTGCTTGCATTGAGCATTCTTCCGATAGGTTCTAGCCAGGCCTGTATTGTATCCTATTGTCTTCGACGTTTTAATTATTGAACCATTGGTCTTCCTTCCTCTCCTTCCCTTCCGTTCCTTTCCTTTGCTTTGCGTCCTTCTCCCTCTCCCGAGCATGACCTGTTCTGGAGTCGCGTACTCGTAGCATATCCAACATTGCCTACGTTCACACTTACACCACATACAATCATCGTGAAGTCGCAGCATCACGCCCGCTGACTCCGTCGCTGTCTTTTCTCGTACATGCATGCTACGCCAGTATTATTACCGAGACCCTAATTTCCTGCCCCCGTTGCACAGAACGCCCCCTATCCGCGACTAGTAACGACAACAGCGGCAGCGGCAGCAGCAGCAGGAACAGCATCTGAGGCTGAAACCCGATATAGAACGGGAACGGGACAGGCAGGACGCTTCGCACGCCGTAATTGATTGTCTGTGCCTTTATACTCCATACTATCCACACGCCATACGGATTAGACCAATATCAGGAAGCGCTTCGAAACGATATCGACAAGATGGTGGCTGCCGCCCAGTATGGCGAGATCCCCCAGTCCAATCATGACAGTGATCGAGATGACCTGCCGATATCTCCGTCCTTTGCCTCCGCCACTTCATCCTCGCCCATGCCGCTCTTATCATCTGTTGACTCGTCCACACCCTTGTCTGTGAGTAGCGATTTCGATACCGCCGCCACTGGAGCAGATGGCCGGATAGACGATGCTACGTCGGACAGTCGAAGAGACGCAGCAAAGACGGCCTCGAACATCGTCCCGGTCAGGGGTTCCAGAGAGTCTCTCCTTACATCCGCCCTCAATACGCTCCCGCCCTCCCCGCCTAGTTTCAGCCCAGACAGCGCCGTGCATTCGAGTCAGCCAGGAGGAGACCAAAGCCGCAGACAATTTTCGGGCACGATAAAAAAAGAAAGCTCCATGGCAAGCATAGGCTATAGTCTTGCTTCGGATGCTGCTAAAGATGATGTGTCGCAACAGTCTGCTGGGGTGTTGGCTGAAAAGCTCTCTCAGTCCCCGATCTCGCAACATCCAGTGCCCGTGAAGCCAATGCCCATTGTGCGAACCGCTTCCACCAAGAGCGTCTCGCTGCGTCATCCGGTTCCCGATCTCAGCCCACGGTCTTCGTCCCATGCAAGCAACATTGCTCAGCTTGAAGCCACTGCCGAAAGGCTGTCCATGACATCGTCCATTGATGACGCTATCCGAGATCTACACGATGAGCAGAAACGTGCCGACAGCCGGCGATCATCCATACTCGCTACCAGTATCGCCTCCATCCCCGAGAACGACGAGCCCATCATGTATCCGATAGCCAAGCAGATCTCAGTCGGTAGCTCGATACGAGAGACCAACACCGCTGCCCGTCATGGCGGCTACTCTCCCGGCGGATATGTCATGTCACCCAATTCGTCCATGGTCTCAGGGGGTACTACACGTATTAGGTCTGGCTCATCGGGCACATCCAAGCTAGAGCCTGACATCAGTGCCGCCTTGTCCAGACATGGTGCAGGAAAGGGCTCGGTCCGCAGTGCGCGCTCGATCACGAAACCGACTCTAACTAATATTGCCGAGATAGAGCCTACATCTCTGACAGCCGCGGCCATGGACGAAGCAGACAGACTAGGTCAACACCCCGAAGACTTGACGCCGCACATGCCTCACATGCAAGGGATAGATCAACAACACAATCCAAATCTATACTATGAGTCTAGTGCGCATCAGTATTGGGATCAACCGATAGCCGAGGCATCACCCGAGAATAACTATTCCCACGAGAGGCCTTCGACCTCTACTGGTTCAGATGGAACATATGAACAAGCAGAGCGGGCCTTTGCTAACTTCGACGGCGCCCACTGCGCCCCCGAGGCTGACGTGGTAGAGGACCCCTCGATGAACTTCGAGACACTCTTTTCTTCTCAGATGATGGACGCACCATTTATAGCTCCGTTTGAGTTGAATCCCGTGTTAGATGGTAACAAGGCCGGTTCTTCCCGACCTCTAATAACAGGCCCAACAAACGCGCCCACCGGCCAACCTAAATCCTATATAAATCCTGAAACGGGTGAAGCCATGCTTTATTATCCGGCCCGTGTACCGATGATGTTGAATTTACCACAGAAGCTTTCGAAGAAGCCCAAGGGCAAGAATACTCGGAGGTCGCTGGTCCCGGGTGCAGCAGCGCCTGATGCAAACCGCAAGTCCTTGGCCCCGTCGCTACCTGATTTCAATATTGAATCGCTTATGGAGTCTCTCGGGGGTCTGGTTGCGGATTCTAGTCCAGCCGGGCCATCACAAGATGAGAATCAGCATCCGGGCGACAAGAGCGGCGACAATCGAATGTCCAAAGTATCAAAACGAGGATCACAGCTGCCGGATTTAGACAGTCTGCCACCACAGCTTAGAGCCAGCGCCTATTTTGAACTCCCCTCACAAGTATTACCGCCAATCCAGCTAAAAGACGGTTCAGCAACGACCACACTGGATGAGATTCTGAACGCCTCGGCCAAAGCACCGGTGTCAGCTTTCACGGATCATGCCTTTGCCGGTACGTTGGGAACGGAAGTATATGGTACTGAAAAGAAACGAAAATCACAGATCAAGATCACGGGTGAAGGCCAGGAACAGAAAAACCGAGGCTCCGTCTTTCACCTCGCGAAGCCAGGTCATCCCTCAGACTCTCAAGAGAACCATGACCCTGATGGTACTGGGAACGATGGCGACAGGCGACCATCTGTTGCTGACGAAGAACACGAGTCAGAAGGAGAAGAGGGAGAAGAGGGCGACGAACCGGCATTTTTCGGACCACCGACTACCCTTCTTGCTGAGCTTCAAATGCGAAAACATCAACAAAAGCTACGCACGCGGCCAGCCGCTAGCGCATTCCCGAACGGTATGCATTCTACACTTCTAGAAATGGATACAGTAGCCGAGGTGGAACGCCGAACACGTCAAGGCAAAAAGGTCAATCTTGCGTGGGAAAGCCCAGACGCCAACGCGGCAGAAGAAAGCGAAGACGAGGATACGCCTCTGGCTCTCCTATTTGCTGCCAAGGGACAGGATCCCGGGTTGATGCCAGGAGCTCCCCGACCTCTTGGACTGATGGAACGCCGCGATATGGAGGACAACGAACCCTTGAGCATTCGCCGTAATCGTCTCCAGGGCAAAGAGACAGGACCCATTCAACGTATGACTCTTGTTCGTGGACACAACGCCAACACTGCCTTGCGTCCCACTAGTTCTGAGGTTCGGGTCATCACTCCGGAGGGTGACGAGATCGAGGGCGAGACTTTAGGGGCCCGAATGCGCCGTCTGAAAGGTGAAGACGACAACCCTCTCCCTCAAGCTCGCCCGGTGAGCTTGACGTTTTCTGCTGAGTTGTTTAGCCAGTTAGGAGACACATTCAAGCCGGAGGACAGCGAAGGCAAAGGCAAGGGCAAGAAGAAGGCGCCGGAGGAAGAAGAAACTCTGGGTCAACGGCGGCGGCGTCTACAAGCGGAGCGTGAAGCGAGCGAGCGAGAGTTGGCTCGAATCAAGCTCAACGGCGGACGAGCTAGCCTTTCACCCCAGTTGGCTAAACGCCACTCCTTAGCTGATATACTGGGTGGGTATGGTAACAGAACCGTCCTGAGCGATCCACGGGCGGACGCCGAAAGAGCCCGACTAGAGCAGGCAAACCGTTACAAAGAGGATCAAGAGCGGAAGCTGGCAACTCTTCGGCACGGCTTGCCTTCAAACCTAAGCACACCTAACTTGACACGACCCGGGGGCTTCATGTCTGGTCGCTTCAATGACGGAACTGGTGGGGGATTCGGGCAACCTCGAGACAGTTCGATGTCGGTCTTCGGTGCTGACTCGGCTCTGCCAAATCATGCCTCGAATTCTAGTGCCATGGGCAATGCATTCCGTGCTGGTGGAGCGATGTCTTCCTTTGGGCCGTCCATGACAAACCCCTATACAACGCCGATAGGAGCAGCGCCTCAAGTCGTCCAATCGGCTCGTCAGATGGCCAGCATCGAACGATGGAGACAAGACATTTCCTAAATTGGGGACACCTCATACAACAACAAACATCCTAACCGAAATCCATTCGTGCACACATATTTCTCTGTCACAGGCAGGCGATTTATTGCAAAAAAAATCTCTTCCAACTTTTTTTTCATTCCCACGCCTCAAAGTTTTAGCGCATTGTTATGGGCAAAAAAAGGGCATGGCATGGCAATGGTGTTGTTTTTTGGGCGGTTTTGTTCATTAACATCAGGCGTGCAAATCAATCGTTTACTGCATTGGGGGAAAACCGGCGGGGGGCGGTGGTGGACGCGCGCGGGAGAAGACAGAGGAGAGAGAGAAGAGAGAAACCATCCGCATCGAGAGAGAGGGAGGAAGGGTTGGGACAAGCACAACTTTTTAGCAGATTTGTAATCATTCATTCGTTCATTCCTTTTTTCTTCCTTTTATTTTGTTGAGAGAGAGAGGGGGGGGGCGAGCGAGAGCAAAAGTGCCCGTGTCCGGCTGGCATTGATGTCTCGTCATTTTTGTATTTATGACTTACCCTCTACTCTCTTTCTTCTTGTTTACAAAACAGAAAAAAAAGAGACACACGCCCCTTATATCTAGACACGCTTGGTATTTAGGGTTCACGTAATACAAAAAAAAACAACACGACAAATCTATTCGGGGTTTTTTGTTTGAGTCAGGGAAGAGACGAGGCGAGGCGAGTCTGTCGGCCCGTACTTCCTAGCTTTTTTCTTTATTTTGTATATAGTCATCTTTTTTTACCCTTTTTTTTTTGTATAATCCGTACATATATACATACAGGAACTGCGAATGAGGAATATAATTAATACGCGAATACTTGTTTTGGTTGTGAGGAAGTGAAACGAAACGCTCGCGTGAACATACCGAGCGCCGGCATGGGTGGTGAGACGAGTAAGTCGGTGGTCAACGCCAGACTACCTACCTACAGATAAAGATCGGCTTTGCGCGTTCACGCAAGGTAAGTAGGTCAGCTTCCTTGCATACTATCTATCATCTTGACTCCATCCAGCGTGAAGCGTGACTCATTATTCAGTCCCGTCATTCACGTGAGTTGTATGAGAACGTCCGGTCGACCTCATGACCAACGCCGAGCGACTTACTTCTCTTGATTGGCTTATGAACTCTCACCAGCTTACTACATGTTCTACTGCTTATACTCTGAACTTAGGGATGGAGGCATGGCAAATGCAAGTCAGAAATAATAATCTCAGCAATCCTCTTCCTCTTTGGCTGCCAATCTATCAACTCGTCTAGCTCGTGGAACAGCTCTTTTCAAGCAATTAATAGCGACCTTAATGATTCTGACAACTCACGGTCATTGAAGATAAGCCAGTTCATGCTACACACACGCCCCCAGTTACTCGTCGCATCCCTCTACTCTGGATCAAAGACGCGAACCCGACATTAGATGTAAACAGTCTCAAAGTTTGTCCAGTCCATGTCTCTCTTAGTGTTGCTCACGTTCAGGGGCTTGGGGGCTGCGCCAATACGCTTGCCTTTGATATCAAAGACGAAGAAGGCACTCTTGAGGAAAATATCGCCGAAGATGCCTTCTACTCCACTCAAAGCCGAAATCGCCTGAAGCCCAGCGAAGCACATTTGATCGGTAGTATGGGCATAAATGAGGTAAGCCCCAGGAACAGAGCCTTTGACGACATTGCCCTGATTATCTGCAAGCTCCCACAAAAAGTCAGGAAGAGTGGCATCGCACGGGACAATATACCCGTAGTCTTCTTCTGAAAAGTTAGCACCAGGTACTTTTGCAAAGTACGTGTCTACCGAGGAGCCGGGCGCGAAGAGCAGCGTAGTGCCAGTGTCCATGATGACCGTCTTGGGGGTAATGAATGAGTAGGTGAGATTTTCACCACTGACTCCAAAGGCCGTGTTCTGGACACCCCAGTAACCGTTCGAGGTGTCGACATTTGTATAAACAACATCGCCGGTATGCAGCTTGTCATCAATGTATCCGAAGTTGAAAGAGCCTTCACTGCTGTTGTGTCGGAAATCGACAGTGAACAGAGGTTTGTCGAGCACCTCTGGCAGAAATTCAATGAGAGCTTTCTGAGGCGGTACCGTCTGCTTGAGATCTGGCCAGGCCAAGCCAACGAGTCCGGACATGTAACTCGTCGATGTAAACATATCAGACACCAATTGTGCTGACTCGATTGTCATGCCAGGGATAGAGAGGTTGCCAAGCATAAAGGTGTCTTTATAGCATATCCCGGAGGATGTCGACCAGTCTCCGTATAGGATTGACCAGCTACAGCCTTTGATGAGAGCCGAAGTGTTGGACTTCTTGGGATCATAAAGAGTCTGGCCATCGACTTCGTTTGTCCTGGTCTCAGTCGAGAAGAACCAGCTGTGAACTGGGTTAGAACTCGAGCGCAAACAGACAAGATTTCTCGTGGAAATGACAAGCGATCTTACGTACCTGTCGGTTGAGCCAGTGTCTAGATCGACGAACAGTTGCTGAGGTGGAGTTCCGATACTGACAGGAGCGAGCCACAATAGGTCGCCATCTTTCGAATTTGCCGGAATGCTACCAGTGGCGCCTCCTGTTTGTAAGTCAGCATACAGCAAAAGAAAGGGCGTCATTCCAAGACAGATAGGAAAAAACTACCTGCGTCAGGTGGGGCCAGGAGTGCCATCTTAGCACGGTGTTCGTCCACAACCTCCTGCAAACCCTTGGGGATCTCAAGGTCGTACTTCCTCAGGGTTCTGAGGATCTCAGATGGGCCATGGCGTGATTTGTCATACTGAACGATGGGGACAGAGAAGGTGTGGGCAGACTTGCCAACACCCGCGACAGGGGAGGCGGTGATTGATGCGAGGAGGGTGAACAGGAAGGTCACGAAGACCAAAGGGCTCATGGTCTGCATGATTCCAATTGGAGTCTCAAAACGTAAGGGTTGCTGTCGGTAGAAAGAGAGAGTCAGTGGTTGGAAAGAAAGGGAGTGTTAGTCGAGTAGTAAGGAGGAGGTCGGTGATGATGAAGAGTAAAGGAGGGCTTCGTGCATGAGCGTGACTCCCACGACAAAGATAAGGAGAACGAGAACGAGAACGAGAACGAGAGCGACGGGCAAAGGGTAAGGTTCGTGTCCGAATAGATGATGTCAGGCACCGTCAGATCTATGGGGCCCCGTGACCTTGTGATGGTCTATAGGGGAGGTGCTAGCCTGGCGAAGATTTCGAGTCTTATAGTTCAGCAGGAACGCTCGAGGCAGATGGACGGGTGATTGCCCTGCAGCAGTGAACAAGCTGCCAAGTCGGGCAGTAGCATGAGAGAACCAAGGACGTGGCCACTGCCTCGTCTGTTCTGGCCACTGATGGAAAGGGGAAGGAAGGGATGAGATGGGACGGGAACACACAAACATGGAAACACGTACGAACGAGACGGCCGGGCCACTTTCTCTCCTCAACACCTCTGTCCTGGCATTGTCGACTTTCTCTGGAACTTCTTCTCTTACACCCATGGAACTCTCTGAATGTGTAGTGTAAGATCATCACAAGAAGACAAGCAGGCGCATCACATAGGTACTTACTTCTCATCAGCCATGAATCACCCCTTATTCTTCCTTATAACATCGTGATCGAGGCTCTAGCATCAACGACTCCTGTACTCGCAAACCATGGCGGTCAGTTCGAGAGACACAAGTTGCTATTTTCGGGGATGACCAGAGTCGCAGTGATTCGACAAATCGCCCAATCGGGAGTGAATATCCTCGCAGGCAATTAAATGCCTTGTGTGCACATCGGCGACTACCCGGTTGATTGCCTGTCTTACGTTACAATGTGTGCAACAAGATGTGCTCTGCGATCTCTGTGTAATATCGCATCAACCTGATCAAACCTACTAACGTGCGACAGGCTGGCCGGTCGCCAGCAGAGTATTGCTATCTGCCGTGACACCCTCACCGAGCAGCCAGGCACTCATCGGGAAGGGGTGCATTGTGTGTTGAGCACTGTCTACAAACCAATTGGTTGTCTGCCAACGTGCCGATGTCACATCAAAAAGGGCCTGTCAAGCGAACACTTGCAGTTCGGATACAAACATGGACATAGGCAGGGGGTAATCTCAATATTTCCAATGATCTACTCGATCGTCTATATTTTGTAATGCACGCTACTTTTTGTCTTACAGTTCGTCGTGCTTCGGTTCTTCGTTGCCGTACTGCTCCTCCAGCATCTTCCTGAGCATCTCATCGACCTCTTCAGCCGAGGGCACTTCCTCACCCTCACCGAATTTGAGCTCAATAGTTGGTGCCGCATCCTCCGTGCTAGTTTGAGTAGCACTCTTCGTCTTCTTGGTCTTGGTCTTAGTGGGCTTCTTCGAGCTGCCATTCTTGACCTTGGACTCAAGTCTCTTTACGCTCTTCATGGCGACTTCCATTCCAGCAACCTCTAGCTTCTTTGTCATGTCCGTAACGTCTTTGGCGAGGAGGATCGGATCAGCACTCGCCGGCAGCTTTTCTTGTTCTGCAAGCTTCTCGTCTAGCCAGCTTACGATGGCTTCATACTGATCCATAAGGCCTTGTATGTCTTCTAGGGTGTATTGAGGTGAATATGGGACAGCCTCATCCGCAACAGTAGTCGTAGATGAAGTTGTTTGCTCATCTTCCAGATCATCAAAGTCCCCAGTGGCTTGTGATGGTGCCTCGGTGATACTTGAAGCACTCTCAGTCGAAGCAGCGGTTGCGCGTGCAGAGGAAGCGAGCGCCTCGGCTTCACGGATCTGCTCCTTCATGGTGTTCATCCATGCGTTAGTTTGTTCCAACATCTCCTTCAGCGACTTTATCGCTTCCGGCCGTTTAGAAGACTCTTCAACTCTCTGGTTGATGGGGGCAACAAGATCTTGGAGCTCTTTGAGCCTTGACTTGAGCTCCTCACGAGAAGCCTCCGCACCGTCGCCGTAGATCCAGTCACTGGCATCATTAGCCTTGTTTTCGAGTTGCTCGCGCTCTTCCGAAGTAGACGCTGCCACAAAATCGTCAGCCTCCAGTAGATCCCTAATTTTATACGTAAAGCCTTCTAGCTGGTTGAGCGCCTCTTCTCTGAGACGGCGGGCCTTGTCGGATGCCTCAAAGGTCTTTAGGCGGTCCTTTGCCTTTGTGAAATCGGCCTTGGAAAGTCTGGGAAGGCCAAGTTTCTCCGTAGAATAATCGACAGGAATGGACACAAGACGCTTCTTGGGGGCCTCGGCGCTTTCGGCAGGTTCACCAGACGAGGCGGTAGCGGTGGATTCCTTCGATGATGCAGCAGAATCTGCAGACGTAGTCTCGCTTTCGGCGGCCTCCTCGCCGTCTTCCAGCGGCTTCTGATCCTTGTTTTTACCGAATCCGAAAAGGTTTTTAACACCTCCCATAAGACCTTCCTTCTCAGGCTTCTCAGTTTCACATTCAGCGAGAGCTTGGACAACGCGAACTTCGCCAGCCTCTACGCCCAGACGCAACTGTAGCTTGAACTGAATGTCGGCTTCAGCGCAGCCATGGGTAGAGACGAGTGACGATACTGTAGCAGTTAGGTTCTTCGTCTTCAGCTCCTGGGTCTCCCTCTCGATAGATCCTTCGGCAGACGGAACCTGCTGGAAGAAGCGAACAGAGAAGTCTTCCCGGTTCGAAAATGTGACTTCCTTAGGCGCGGCACTCAGAAGAGATCGCTCGGTCCAGAGGCGCTGCTGTTGGGGCTTGTCATTGGGGTTGGTCCACTTCATTCCTGCGGCATATACAGCTCCATCAGAAGCCCGGATCTCCCTAACACGGAAGCTGGGGCTGAACTCGGCGGCTCTAAAAGCGGCACCGAAAACGGCGGCCTCGTCCGAGTTGACATTGCCACGGAGCTTGTCGCTACCTACAAGCTTCTCGAGCTGCTTTTGTACGAAAGGAGTTCGAGAAGCACCACCGTGAAGAATAATGGAGTCGAGCTGAGTGATGTCCAGCTCAGCTACATCCAAAGCCTTCTTAAAAGCGACATCGACTCTCTCGGCGTGAGACGCGGTCATGCTCTCAAAGTCGGCGCGAGTGATCTTGTATCGGAAATCGACATCCTCGTAAAGACCTTCGAAGCTACCGGCAGCGTCAACGTTGGCGCTCAGGATGTGGCGCAATCTAGCAGCCTCCTTGGAAAGCTTTGCCATAGCACGACCGTGTCCTCGGACGCCCTCAGCGGTAACGGAAGCCTTCTTAGCAGCCGATGTTTCCACAAACTTGGAGATCATGTCGTCGACAATAAGGTAGTTGAAAGCATCGCCGCCCAGAGTCTTATCCCAGCCATTACCCATGACCTGAATTTCTTGGACAGTCTTGTTGTACTTGCCGATGTCCTTAACATTGCGGGCCTGGAACTTCATGACCGTCGCCTTGGTAGAGCCAGCGCCCATATCGAAGACCATGTGGTATTCCGGCTTGCCTCCCTCGTTGATGTTGGGGAAAGTTCGGCCCGTTGCATAGTTCAAACCTACAGCCAAACCATCGCTAATCAGGGTCATGACCTTGAGGCCAACCAGTTCGCAAGCAAGCTCTACGGAGCGCTTCTCATCGGTGGTGAAGAAAGGGGGAACGGTAACGACGACGGAACGAACTGAGGAGTCGGGACCAGCTAGAACTTCGGCATTGCGCTGAATGCTCTGGAGCTCCATAGCAAGTAGTTCCTCAACCATCCAAGCTTCATTCGATGTGGCCTTGCTCTTGAACGCGACAGTGTCTCGGTCTTTGACAGCTTCCAGTTGGAGACTCGGGTGTCTCGAGGCGTATTCTTCGACGATCGAGTCTCCGATAGGGAGGCCAAGGAGGGCCTTCAAGTTGGGGTAGACATCGCCAGGGAAACGCGCCGCCAGGGCAATGGCATCAGAGCCATAAGATCTCTCGGGGTAAGAACCGCTCTCAAGAGGTTCCTGGGAGGGCTTGAAGGAAACAGCAGCGATCTCTTTTCTGCGCGAGTCCTTGGTTAAGACAATCTCGAGTGGGATACCCGGCTTAACCAGTGCAGCTTTGATATACTCGGTGCCGAGATCGATACCGAGGACGGCAGATACAGCCAGGACGTTTGACGAGAACAAGAGCAGGAGGGTGGCGAGGATGTACCTCGGCGATGACTTGGGCGCCATCATGGTAGAGAGAAATAGTGGGCGAATTCGGCGCGGGGATCGCCTACGCACCAAGAATTTACAAAAACCCAGCAGTCGGTGTCTGGGTAGAGACGACTAGAAAGAAAGTGCAATGAAGAAGGGCGTTGTGAAAGGAAAGATAGGCAGTATCGTCCAGCTAGAAACCGACTCGACTGAAGGTATTCCGGGAAAAGTACGAAGTACCCAGTAAGAGACAGTGGATGTACGGTGCAACCAGACGGGAGCTTGATTCAGGCGGGAGGTTTAAGAGGTCAAAAGAAAAGGACGGCTTTTGTATTCCGTATGAAACGGCGTGATGGTTGCAAAGTCAATTGGAACCATCAATCTGGCCTCAGTCGACGAGCAGAACAAAAAAATCACAATTCCCATCAGTCGCCTCTCGACGTTTTGTGTACTCGTAAATTTTCGAAAATGAATGACGTGTTACCAAGAATCCCACCGCGAAAGGACAGGTTGGATGGTACCATCAATGCAAGGGTGCTCTCGTCGAGGCCACCCATGCCGATCTGATTGGTCCCTGCAGCTGCGATCCCCCCGTAACAGGCCTAGCGCACATGTGCCGATGCATAATATGTACGTAACCCCTCTATTTATGCAAGCAACCCCGCTAACTGCTACCCCGTAACAAGCTGTATTCAGTTACCCAACGTTACACGCTGCAGGCTGGCAGCTGAGTCAAAAATAAACCGTTTGTTACGGCAACCTACAAGTAGAACTCATATAACCGCGGTGCCCCTTCATCGGTTTTTGTGTGTGAGATTGATGAATTGAAGAGTCTACGGTACTATCTACGATACTCAATGAAATGAACGTCAGATAAAACACGTAGATACCTAGCTCAGTGGTCATGAGATTGAGATGAAAGGGGCGTGTTGCGGTAACAAAGATCTAATAATAACCCGTAGGCAGCTTGACGGATCACGGCAATTCTACGATAGACAATTACAGCACCCCTCATTTATCTATCTACCTGGTCATCGACTATTCCCTAAATAACTTCAAGAGCTACTAATCCGTACCGGCTCGATTCCGTGTCTTGCTAGATACGTAACAGCTCAAAACATGCCGCCCGTTGATAACAGGATTTCAGGCCGTTTGGCCCTCGTGACTGGAGCCTCAGGAGGGTAATGCTAATACTCCCTGTCAATAAAACATATCTACCTATTCTGTAACTAACTCGAAATCAGTATCGGCGCGGCCGTTGCTCGCGATCTTTGGGCGGAAGGATGCTCGCTGGCTCTAACCGGGTTCAGCAATTTCCAAGCCATTGAGGACCTAATACGGGATTTACTGCCGAAGCGCATTCACGAGGGCCAGAAGATCACCGCGCATCAACTCGACACGAGCGATTCGGCAGCCATCGAGAATTTATTCCAGGAAATCAAGGCAGATCACGGCCAGGATGGGCCCGATATCCTGATCTCTAACGCAGGCTATGGAAAGCGACGCCTCGGAATCCACGACGTGAGCATTGAGGAGTTCGATCACACGATCAACATCAATCTGAGAGCGTCGTTCATCCTATGCAAACTCAGCATACCGCACATGGAAGCGCAAGGATGGGGACGCATTGTCTTCGTCTCCTCGATTGCTGCTATGGGGGGCGGTATCAACGCGTGCCATTATGCTGCGTCGAAAGCCGGGCTCTCGGGCATGATGAAGAACTTGGCGGCTAAGCATGCGGGGTCCGGGATCACGGTGAATGACATCGCGCCCGCCATGATCGGAGACACGGGTATGATTCCGAACGAGAAGTTCGTTGAAGGGACCCCGGGCGATGTCCGAAATATCCCGGTTGGTAGACTGGGGACGCCGGAAGAGTGCGCCGGGATTGTCACGATGATCTGCAAGACCGGCTATCTGACCGGACAGAGCATTCTGTGCAGCGGAGGCCTGAAATAATAAGTTTACATTTCATACCGTGCGTAATGATTTGAAAATCATGAGTTCAAGTTCCCAAGTCAAGCGCGTGACTTTTCATCGACCTTATAAGGTATCTTGTGAACCATATGAGTCAACGCATTTGAACGGATTCACACACTATCAAAGCCGTACGAAGTAGAAATTAGAAAATAATGGTCAGAAGGTGCAAATCCGAAACACGCACAAGAAGAAGTCGCAGAACCGTCGATCCGGAAGGTTTTCCCTGGACTGTAGCCAAGTGGGGCGCCGGTCTTCGTTCCGATACGGAGATGCGAGCTTTTTAGACTTTGGACTGAATAAGGTGAGTCAAGCCGGGATTCGGCGCCGTGCCCAAAACTCATCCACCAACAAACAGCGGGACCTCAAACCCCCTCCTCCGTAAGGTTGGTATCCACCAGCTCGAACTGGCACGTTGCTTCATACAGGTATCGCATAGTATCAACGTGGTTGCTACAAAGGAGGTGCGATTCCGGATTGGAGATAGGTCCCTAACGGAATACTCCTCGCGTACTGTGCCTGAAAAGTGGTTGCCAAACTTGCCCCGTTCCTGCCGCATACCATCTCCTCTTGCGTCACCGGTTTCGTTTGTTTGTCCAGGGCCGCAGGTGCAGGCAGTTGCAGGCAGCTCTCCTTAAAACAACGGACCTTACCTACTGCCAGGACCGACGCGGGCGCGCGTGTTTAATCGCCAGTCGCCATTTCTACCTCCGTACCTGCCTTAACATACAATTGACATTGCGCCGTTGCCGTTTCTGCTTGCACGGACAGCGGGCGCCGGTTCCTTGAGTTAAAATCCGTTTTGATACGCGAGGTCCTTTCTGCAGAACGGAGTCTCTGGACTTTACTTCTCCGGTACCACCATCATCCTTATACCTTCAACCATCCTTGCCCACTTACATCCAACCTTACCAACAATCTTCATATCTCGTACCATCATATATACACCATTCCAGTTCTCAACTGGCCCACGAGATACAGTCAGTTCTACTCATAAGACAACACTATCCTGACAACACAATCCTGACAACACAATCCTGACAACACAATCCTGACAACACAATCCTGACAACACAATCCTGACAACACACACACAATGGGTACACCATTCATCTCACATCTGCCACCCGGCAGAGTCGGCGGTTACGTCGCCGGCGTTACGCACGACAAGCAATCGCCGAACATCCCGGCTGTCTTCAAAGATGCCATGAGCGTGCGCGAGAAGGTCTTCGTGGAGGAGCAGTCGTGCCCACTCGAATTCGAGTTTGACGACGACGACCCGCGGTCCTGCCACTGGGTCATGTACGCCTCCATACAGCAGACGAAGGAGCCGGAACGGCGTGATCCCGTGACCAACAAACTCATCAAGTCACGACGCTCCGAGGCCATATCCATGCCCATCGGCACACTGCGTATTGTCCCCTTCCCACACACGCCACATCCTGTCGATGGTGGTCGGTATGTGGGCAATGTTCTGCAGCCCGAGGAAGACAGTGGTGATGAAGCCAATGGTAATGGCAATGGGAATGGCAATGGTAATGGCCACAAGAACGGCAATGGTACTGGCAAGGTTAATGGCAATGGTAATGGCCACAAGAACGGCAATGGAAAGGGCAAGGAAATAGAGACCAGACCAGACATTTTCCGCACCCCGATTCATGAATGGTCAACATTCCCAGACCTACGGGACACATCCAAGTTGACATTTGCCCCTGACCGGCCGACGGATCTGCACAACGGCAAGGAACCGTACGTCAAAATAGGAAGGGTGGCGGTCCTGCCCGAGTTTCGCGGCCATAACATCGCCGGACAGCTGTGGTACGCCGCACGCAAATGGTTGGAGGAGAACCCCATGTACTTCAACCCGAGCATCAGGGAATTGGGCTTTGAGCGGCTGAAGATGGGCGACTCGGGCGACATTCCTAAGTGGAATGGGCTCGTGTGCTTACACGCCCAGGAGGCCGTAGTTAAGATCTACGAGCGCTGGGGCTTCCAGGTCGACAAGGGCATGGGACGATGGTTCGAAGAGGGCATCCCTCACGTAGGCATGTTTCTACGGTTGGATGTCGACATACTGCCCCGGATATAAAATGAGCCAGGAAGTGCGCGTACGCCATGGGAAAGGATAGAGGAAAGGGGTTTGTGACCAAAAGAAAAAGAGCTTCTTAGTTATACTGAGTGAAGCTGGCGCGTCTGTGTAAAGTGTGTACAGCTGTTGTATTGCTCAACCACCTACTATCTCTAGATTATAATCTTCTCTTCTCTCTGCCAAGGCATCATGACTTTTCGGAGTGACCGATGTCTCATCATTTCGTTTAGACTTACCTCCATCTATCTATTCCGTGATGGGACGATTGCCAGTGTTTCATGCACAGTTCCAACTTAAGAGTACGATGAAGTCAACCTCCTGAGGGTTCATTGAATGGCTTGGTATTAGGTATATCTGATCCCGTTTCACAGCTGCGATTGGTAGACAATGGTGCTCTTCAGTCGTGTTTTTTTGGTTCGTTAATTCAGTTCATTTTTTGCCCACCTAGGCAGAGCTGTATTGAGACGCCCTATGTGACTATCATGCCATGCAACCACATCCCGCCTGAGCCAGAACGCATAAATGCACAGTTTGTTAAAATGCCCAGATCGTCCACGCCGAAGAAAACCCCAGAAAGAGAACGCCGCCCTGCTTTATCGGTTGCTCTTGGCGACACGCTCCAACTCATCCTTCTTCTTGATGGCGTATGAGTTGCTGCTACCCTTGGCAGCGTTGATCAGCTCCTCAGCAAGGCACTCAGCAATCGTCTTGATGTTGCGGAAAGCGGCCTCGCGGGCACCGGTGGTGAGGAGAGAGATGGCCTGGTTGACACGGCGGAGGGGAGAAACATCAACGGCCTGGCGGCGGACGGTACCGGCGGAACCAATACGTGTGCTGTCTTCGCGGGGACCGCAGTTGACAATGGCGTCAACGGCAATCTGGATGGGGTTCTGGTCGGTCATCAAGTGGATCTGCCACACGCGATTAGCATCCACTACGAGCATAGAACTGAAGGTTGCCTTGATTTATTCAAGCTGGAGGGGCTTCCTTACGATCTCGAAAGCGTGGGCAACAATGCGGACGGCCATGAGCTTCTTGCCGTTGTTGCGGCCGTGCATCATGAGAGCGTTGGTGAGACGCTCAATGATAGGGCAGTTAGCCTTACGGAAGCGCTTGGCGGCATAACGGCCAGCAGAGTGAGGGACGTAGACGGGAGATCGGATCTGGATGTAGTCGCTGCAAAATGGATTCCTCGGTCAGCTTTCTCGTCTTCTGATTCGCCTCCCCCCTTCATTGCGACGGCTTGGTAGTCGGTGCGAAACGACGCGTGCTTGTTTCTCGGAATTGGCTCGCAACTTCGGTGGTGGACGGAGTGTCGACTTACGTTAATGAGATGTCACGGATCTCGACATCCTCGTAGCTCCCTGTCGCGCTCAGTTAGTAACGGCTCTGGCTGCCTCGCGGCCGGCTTTAGATGGCGGCTAGGGCGGAGAGCGGAACGTACATCGGTTGAACAGCTTGATGCTGCCAATCTCGGCGGTGACATCCTTGGGAAGCACCTGGTAGGTGGTGGACTCGACCTCGATCTCGCCGTTGTCAGACATGTTGGGCGTTGGCTGGCTGGCAAGTGAAAGATGAAGGGAAGTGGTGGGGATGTGTCGCGATATTGTAAATGCAAGACTGAAGTTTTTGGCCGGCTTCACTTCGGCAAGGTAAATTGGTTTGGGATTTGCAAGCGAGAGGGGAGGCGTGGTGGGTGCGCTAGGGCAAAGTTAATGAGCATTGCAAGTGTACATGGCGCCTGCCACTGTAGATAGCAAATGGCCGTCTGTTCGCAGCTGGAGCGGCCCACTTTAGTTCGTAGATAAGGACAATCGGGCCGAGCAGTTGTTCGAGCAGAGTTTCAGTATTCCACAGTGCCTCGTCCAGGCGACGTCAGCTTTTCACTTTGATCACTGGCATGATGTATCGGTACATTGAGGAGTACATCCGGACGCGTCGAGCAATGTATTCAGTTGTCGTGTTTGGAGTATTTTGCAGGTACTTGTACTTCATGTGACAGCATCTTTTCAATGAACTTGAAGGTTTTGTTCCCCGTTCAACAGAACATTGTTGACTGGCCAAAACTCAATGCTTCTAATTTACTATTATGGGTTAACGGATACAATCAGGAGAACCATTGCCTGTCTTTCAATGTCGAGCCAGTAATGTTGAGTCGTGCTGCGTGTAGGTACTCGTAATCCGTAATTCGGACTTCGTTCCTTTCAATGGACGTAAAGTGCCCACTGCTAATCCGAATTGTTCCAATTTTGGACCAATTGAAGCACGCGTTTCTTCAGCCAATTCCTATCCCGTTCTTAAATCCCGTAACGGCAGCGACGACTTCAAGCGACCATGTCAATTAATTATGTATTGTTGCCGCCTCAATTTTCTCTGCGACTGCCCTTACAAGTGGCCATGGTTACCTAACAAATACTCAATGAGGCAGGCACGGAAGAGCAGAAGGAGGGTAGGTATCACCGCCGTAATGCGGTTGCATCTGACGTAGCAGGTACCAAAGTACCGACACTACCTACTACTCATGCCGGGGCTGCCAGCTGACACGTACGTGTGGATCCATCGGAATCTCCAACTTCCGCCATGGAGCTCTTGCGTAGGTCCGAGGCTTCTAGTGCCCAGCACCAGTCCGCTTCCGGTCCGGAAAGGGACATCGTGCACCGTAGCTGACACCGAGTTGCTGCCAGTGATGCACTGATGCCACCTATGCGTGTTGCCTGAGATTCCTTAGCTCGACACTATCCGTTAGGTACCGTCATAGTATCTGTTGTTTACTTTCTCCCTTGTCTTCTGTCTCATTCCTGTGTCTACCTATATACGCACGGATTCCCCTCGGTAACTGCCAATTGCCATCTGCATCCGTGAACCCCTCACCGTCCAGCTCACCGAAGTCCCGTGGTCTCGCTTCAAAATGGCAACGACGCGCAGCGGCGCAGGCGGCGTTGACAGCAATGTACGGCAACGCAAGACAAAAGCCAGCGCGTCGACAGAGAAACCACCAGCACCGCAAGTGGAGGAAGTAGATACGTCCGAGGCCGAAGAGATCGAGCGAGAGCGCAAAGAGGCCGAGACGAAACGCGAGAAGAAGGAGAAGAAAAAGAAGAAGAAGCGGACGCCGGCCGAGCAGCTCGACGAGGAAGATGACTACACGCCCTGGGTCGATATCCTCCGCGTCATCACGTTCCTCATCTTCGCCTCCTGCGCCCTCAGCTACCTTATCTCGGGTGGTGAGAGCTTCACGTGGGGCATGAAGCACAAGCCCAAGTACTTGCGGGCAAAATGGTGGAAGGCGAAATTCGTAGGACGACCCCTTTTAAATACTCGTCACGGAGTCCGCGTGATATGAGATGAATTGGCTGGATATGAGTTCTACGTAGGTAGCTAACAACTCCTTTCAGACCGGTCCAATCTACCTCACTCCTGCTGAGCTTGCCGAATACGACGGCAGAGATGAGGCAAAGCCCCTTTATCTCGCCATCAACGGCACTATCTACGACGTATCAGAGAACCGACGCACGTACGGCCCAGAAGGTTCGTATCGGTACTTTGCCGGTGTTGACGCAGCCCGTGGCTACGTGACCGGCTGCTTCGAGGAGGACCGGACGGCAGACATGCGCGGCGTCGAGGAGATGTACTTGCCCCTGGACGATCCGGAGGTCGACTCGCACTGGAGCCCCAAGGAATTGGAGGCGCTGAAAATTAAGGAGCGCGAGGATGCGTTGAGACGCGTCAGAAACAGTCTGGCGCACTGGGTGAACTTCTTCAGGGACAGCCCGAGATATCCCATGGTCGGATACCTGAAGCGGCCCAACAACTGGCTCGCGGCGGAGCCCATCAGGCCGCTTTGCCAGGCTGCGGCCAAGGCGAGAACGACGAGAAAGATTCCTGAGAATTAGATGTGTCCTTTTGGGGTCTGTACAAGTTGGCGTTATTTCCCTCCCTTCTTTTTTCTATCTAGGTCATGAAATAATGTATAGATTGAGCTTAGTCGGTTCAGTAATAACATCAAGCTTGTTTACAATTGACTTCCCGATTTCTTGATTCGTGTGCGTGAGTCTAACGACGGTCATCAGAGAATATACCGTTACATAACAGGGATGAAGCAATGTCGATCTACTCATCTACTTTATATACATACTCGGCTTCGGTAGAGAGAATCCCCAGCTACGCAACTCATAAAACGTCATCCGCATCCAAACAAACCGGTTGCGAGGGGTTACCGTCCGACGTTGGATCGGCCCCCTGGTCTGGCTCGTGAGCCGTTACCAAACCGGGTCATCCTAGTTCCTTGGCATGTACGGAATGTCAAGCTTAAGCCAACGTTCCGACGTCTTATGATCCGTGCTTCAACTTCCTTCCTGGTTTTCCTCCATCGAGGTTTTTACGAATAATAGAGTCAATTGCATTCGAAGATGCCTTGAAATCGCAGGCCCACACGTCTTACATGCTAAGGTACTATGCGTTATATTCACCACATTCCCTCCCCTGAGACAAGAAGCGAGAGGCACGGTCAGTTTGCACGTCAGATATCACAAGACAAAACCGAGATCAATATGAATCAAATCAAATATAAGATTTATGAAATGTATCTCAGCCCAATCCCATCCATCCATCTACGCTATCAAGAAAATCCGAGGACTATATCTCCCTCCCGTCGAAGTTTTATACTACGTACATAACAGTACAACAGTGACCACAGGAGAACAGGGAGAAAACAGCCCCTAAACCAGAACACTAGGAAAAAATAAGCCGTCTGCCGACAGCCATGTGATGTATACATTCGTTGTCATCGGTAGTAGTCGGTATATCCATTTCCATCGCACAATACACTAATATATTTGTGACGACGCCTACTACAACGACGCAAGAGCCGCCGCAACGACACCCAACAGGCCGGTCCAGCTGGACACGGAGACGGCCGAGCCGGCACCCTTCTTGGGCGCACCGGTGCTCGTGGAGCTGGGCGCGCTCGCCGTGCCGGTGCCCGTCGGACGCACGAACAAGCTGCTGGGGAGCAGGTTTGTGCCGTTGTTGGCGATGCCGATGGCGAGGCTGGGCGAGATGAAGCTCTTGACGTCGTCGGTGATACCGGCGTTGGCGGCCTGGCCAATGGTCACCTCGTCGGGGAAGATGGTGTTGGGGACCGTGGCGGCGAGGGTCTTGAAGTTCTCGAGAGAGCGGGTGGCGTTGGCGGCGGTGCTGAGAGTACAATGTCAGCAGATTTCGTGGGGGGTGTGAAAAGGAGGAAAGGGATCCTTACTCCTCGTTGACAACCATGACCATGCCGCCCTGGCAGTGGTGATCTTGGGCACAGTAGAACCAAAGAGGATCACTGGTGGTCAGGGTACCGGTGAAGGTGGGGATCGAGCCGTTGAAGGACGCGACGGGCTCGAAGCCAGAGAAGAGACCGGTCTTGCCGGCCTCGTGCATCCCAATGGGAGTGCAGGGGTGGTCGAAGTCGGCCTGGGTGATGCTGTGGTTGCCGCCGACGTAATTCCACTGAATCTTGTCACCGACGTTGGCCTTCACGTTGTTCGGCGTGAAGATGATGTCTCCGGCGGGCGTCGAGACGGTGATGATGTGAGTCGTCTGAGCCGACGCCAGGCCCAGGAGGGCGGTGGCAATGACACTGCTGCTGGTAGAGACACGCATGGTGGTTTGCTGAGTGTTGATGATGGATTCGTATGAAGAAAGACCCCTCGCCCTGGCGTGAGGACACACCCCCCATATATATAATACGAGTCGGCGTCCCCGAATCTCGTCGAGATCAAGAGGGACGGTGTTAAATTTAGAAAGCGATCCGCGTTGCGTAATGCTGGTGTGAACAGTCTGACTCGCGCCGGAAAGGCCAAGTCGGTCTGAGCCCGACGAAGGTTAAAGTGCCGGAAAAGAGCCGGGAATGAGAGTCAAGGAGAACACGAGATTTCGTCACCATAGGCCGACGGCGACATTTAAGAGGGGGCCTCGTATCTCACCGATCGGGTCAGGTCAGAGAGTCGAATCGCCCATGTCCGGCTTGCCACGACCATGCTTCTCGAGTCTGAGAGACTCCTAGGGGGTTAGTTGAAACTGTATGGGGAGATGTGAACCCCCTTTCGGCCGCTCGTCGGAAACATGCACCCCAGAAACACACAGCCCCGAATGCCAGCATTGAGAAGAGCCCATCACTATTGAGACATTGACCTATGACATTGAATCGACTGCCTTTCTCTGGTCACAGCCACGAAGGATGCGGCAGCTAACAGCTATGTTACGCGTATGAACGGCCACTTCAGCAACACGTAAGACGAGAATCATGACCACTCCCACACATACTCGACCACAGCCTATGAGGAGGAAATAAACGGCTTGTGACTGCCGAATCGATGCTGAGTTTAGGAACACACTACTACGTACTATGTACTTAGTGGTGACCTAGAACCGGCCCTCATCCCATCGTACTCCGTACCTACTGTGAGCTAAGTTAATCAGAGTGTAGGTCCCAGAAAGGAGGGCCATTTCCGCAGTACAGAGTTTCTCTCGTGGGTTCGGAATTGCTTCGGGACCGGTAGAAATCCGAGTATGGCAGTGTAGCACTTTGGCAAACCCCGACGGGCTTTTTGCCTTGAGCTTCCCACCAGATCGGGCCCCCTATTCGGATCAAGGAAAAGCTTCGTCAAGTGTCTCGATCACAGATCACGCCTTACTTGACCCAGATCTCATTCTCCTTCGGTTCAGTAGACGCAATTGTTTGAGGATGGCTTCTTCTTGTGCTCTGGCCTTGAAAGCAAGGTGGCCAAGGTGCCTCCTGTTGGACTCATGTTGCTTCAAGCCAATTGCCTAAGCTTTTCCGTAGCTGATCTCTAACCTGGACTTGAACAAATAACAAGTCAAATCTCTGTCACTCGCTTGCTGCATTTCGTGATAAGTCGCAGCCGCAAGAAGGGTCGAAGAGCCATAGATTCCCCAACGGCCTGGACCAGGGATAAGTAAAACACGAGGCGGCGACAAAGAGGGCGCGCGCTACCTGGAGCGGCGGGCCGGAGATTAATAAACATTCGCCGCAGCCCCATATATGTGATGGTGGTAGTCGTGGATTCGTTCGAATACATGGCATCGTATTACGAATCATAGCTGGCTAGAGCACCGCTCATCATAGAGCCATCATAGGTCCATCAGGAGCTGTGGGGCAATTTTTTCTAGGTCCGCAACCTAGAATGGGAAAATCTCAAAGTCAGCACGAGGTCCAGCCGTGATGGGGCACCCATCCCACATGCGTGATTCCAGAACATACTTCTAGAAAGCCACTCGCTTTCTCCACGGCCGTTCTGGCGATGGCCTCGCGTACGAAGATATCCATGTACTTCGCGACGGCCTTGTTGGCATCTTTGGAGATGCGCGTGCCGTCTTTCTCGAAGAACTCGTGAAGAATGCGGGTCAGAAGTTCAGGTGGGATAGTCTTCTGCTCTTCTGTTTCATCGTCATCGTCATCGTCATCTTCAACCTCACGTGTTCTACGCTCTCCCCTGTCGATATCCATATCGTCCCTCTGCCGCCGTCGCGGTTGGTCGTCTTCACTCAAATCAGACGGGATGCTCTGTGAGGACAAGGTTCCATGTGTTCTTGAATTGGACGCTGTTGCTTTCTGAGCTTTGCTTGTAGATGTTGTGCCACCTCGAGGACCACGGGATGCACCCGTCGACGACTGCTTCGGAGGCATGGTAGCGATGCTCAAACCCGAATACTCAACTTAGAAGTGACTGGAGAGATGGAATTGAAGAAATTCAGGCTTCATAAAATGAGTGTATATGAGTGCACTAGTGTAAGACCGAGCCTCCGCGTATCAAAGTGGTCTTGGATTGTCAGTTCGTGCGTCACATGTCATGAGCTGGGAGTGAATCGTTATGAGTGTGTTCATCGCTGGCCCAGAGCAGGAAGGTTGCCATTTGGAAGTTGGTTCAGGTTGGAACCTCAACGGCGTGTCAAGCGCGACGGTGGAGACGGATTACAAATCCATCCAATCAAAACGGGTTCCTGACAACAGCTGCCGCCCTGATTGGCTGCGCCGGACCGCCGCCGTGAGCAGGTACCCACATGATCCCGCTCGACGTTTTCCGTATCTGGAGAGACTCAGCATTTGCCAATCGGCCGTTTTTCTGGCCGATACGGCCTGCCAGACTTCGGGCATATCCAATGCCACCACACCACGGTCCATTACTATTGTTCTTCACTCGTTGGCGAGGAGGCCCCGCGGAACCGAAAAAGATGTGATGTCGGGTTGAGTCCCAGTACCGGCCTATCGTATGTGTTCCGGAGTACTTCCACCAATTCCAACAGATCTCTCGGAACCCCCTGGATCCTGAGGTCCTGGTAATTGACAGCGAGGCATTTGTGTCACTTTACATGTACGAGTACGTGAAGTTGTTCGATGGAGAGTAGCCCCAATAGTAGGTAGCCACCTTAGCGATCGAGAGAGTGGGAGAGAACCGGAATAAACCTACATACACTCGATTTCTACCCGGCTTCAGCACAAGCTTAATACATGTTGGAATCGAGACGTTACCCACGTACGTATGTGCTCCGTACCTCGGCCCCTGACTAGAGGTCGAGCTACGAGATACCTACCCGCTGATAGAAGCGTAGGCAAGCTAAGCCGTCGGGTGCCTCTACGTAACTCCTCGATCGTGTCGGCCTCGCGTGGATGACGTTATTACTTCCATGGGTTACGGACCACCTACTATGTGGGTAGATACTACTTTCAGTTTCGTACTGTGAAAGTAATCGTCGGGAGTACGCCATTTTCGTGTATTCCGTACGAAAGACTCTCTCTCACCAGTGATGCTGGTGAGCTGGCCAGTTCCTCCGTGGTTGATGCTCAGAAAAGCGTGACAATATGGTTATGAAGTTTCACTACTGTGTAAAACGAGTCTTCAACGACGATAGATTTCTCAACTTGATATCTATTTATCAACGTAGCCTAGAAAAGAACAGAGCACAGATGATGGAAGACACGAGCAGGTGAGTGAATATAGTCAATGGAATTTTGCCTAGGGTCTAAATTACAGTGAACAGCCCGATTAACAAGGCTCCGAAAGGGGGAATATGCCTCGTCTATCAGCCTATGCCACGAAATCAACTGTTTCCCGAACGCCTCAGCAATGTGCTTTCGGTCTATAACAATCCACCACAGTCTCCATTGCCGCTCCTTTTGCGGTCCCGAGACTGCCGGTCGAATCGTCCACGACCATCCGTTAACAAATTCACGCCATTCCGTCTATCGTTGTATTGGGGTATTTAACCAGAGCCACCCTTGAAGGCCTTGCCGAAGAGGATAACCTGGAGCTGGTCGTAGATGGAAAGGACACCAGCACCGGCAACACCACGGAGGATGTTGGCACCGGCACCCTTGAAGAGAGACTTGACACCCTCCTTGGCGACGATCTGGCGGGCAGCATCGAGAGTACCGTTGTACTTGACGGCCTCACCAGAGGTCATCATCATACGACGACGGATAGTGTCAAGAGGGTAGGAGGCGATACCGGCACCGGTGGTGACGCACCAACCGAGGAGGAAAGAGGCCAAGAAGTTGTTCGCGAGGGCACCGACGAGGACGACGGGCTTGATAGAGTCGTACATACCGAAGTAGAGACCACGGTAGACAACAATACCAGCAACGGAGGGCATGAAACCACGGTAGAGACCAGCAATACCGTCAGAAGCAAGAGTCTTGCGGTAGACGTCGATGAGACCGTTGAACTGACGGTCACCACCACCCTTGGCGTTCTTGGCGTCGTTGGCAAGACGGGTACGGGCGTAGTCGAGGGAGTAGACGAAGAAGAGGGAAGTGGCACCAGCGGCCTAGAAATAGATTAGTTTTCCGTGAAAGAATGACAGATGGACAGCAGAACTTACACCACCAGAGGCCAAGTTACCGGCCATCCACTTGGCGTATCCATCACGGTCCTTCTTGTAACCGAACATAGCCTTGAACTTGTCACGGAAAGCGAAGTTCAGGGCCTGGGTGGGGAAGTAACGGATGACGTTGGCAGTGTTTCCACGCCAGAGAGACATGACACCCTCATCGGCCATGGTGCGCTTGAAGCAGTCGCTGATACCGTTGTACTTACGGTCGAGACGGCCGCTCTTAAGCATCTCATCCTGTTGAAAACCAATGTTAGGATACTGGATTCGGAACTGAATAGCTACTACACAGGCAATTCGGCACCAATCGATGGAAGAATAGACGACGAGGTTGCGAGTGCAGTAGCTAATACAATGATGAGGCAGCGATATGGGAACGTACCTGGTTCTGGATGAGGAGCTTGACACGCTCAATGGGAGCGGCAGCGGTCTTCGAGACGGCGGCGGAGACACCACCCACTGTGAAGCACATCAGTCAGTATGAGGTCTTGTCTTCGGCCAATGCCAGAGCGGCATTGCGTTGTTGATCGCTGAGGACGTACTCATGAAGTCCGCCACGAAGGGCTATAGAAAGACACGCATGTTAGCACAAGATTTCAATCGCTCGAAGATAGCAAGGCAATGGATGAGTATGATGGATCGGATGTGAGGATGCCGGCAAAATGCCGCCTTCAGCGGCCGGCGATGGCGCAATGGCATCCGGCACGACCGTGACAAAAATTTGTCGCAATCGGCGATCCGACGAGGGAATTAATGACGAGGTGGGAAGGGATCTCTTACCGACATGCCCAGGACGGTTCCCTTTTCACTCATTTCGACGGTTGCTTCTGAGAACTATGGTCGGAGAAGAACTGAGTGGAGATGAAGAGGTAGAAAGAAGAGGTCAGGACGGTAGAGAAGGAGGAGAGCAGAATATAAAGACCATGCACTTCTCAGAATTTTCAAGCCCAGTAGCGCGGTTTCTTACTGGCTGACAGGGTCGACAGGTGGGGCTAAATCGAACAGTGCCGTATAATTCCGATGGAATTCTTACACTGGGAATGTGTGTCGGTTGTACTTCCTACAAGAGAATACCCAGGTACCTTTTCACCGGCACAAGGGGCGCCAGCACATGTACCCGTGGCTGCCACCCAGGAGGAAGCCTTCGCCTTCCCTACAGTGCTCTTTCCGCTGATTGATGCTCCCGTCACGTTCGAACCGCCGAAGTACCCGGGTACCTTCGATCTGCTCCTGCGTGCCCTTCCGTACTGCTACTTCCCAATTTGCGGACACCGATCTCTCTACAAGTATCAACACTGCTGGGAAGGTCTTACTGCCACGTCACCAATGCCGTCTATCCCAACGAAGTCGACGCGTTGAAGCATGGCAAGGAGAGTTATATCCCCTTGGTATTCACCTATAACTATACGTAGGTAGTATTTTCGGCCATAACACAGAGATTTGTGCTTATCTCGAGTTCTTTCAAATTCCTCCTCCCGAAGCAAGCAAAACAGAAGTGGACACTAGCTATGGGAGAGGTACATTAGTGCTGGTACCTTAGCTCAGGCTAGGTAGATCGGCAGCTGTTTTGGAGCTCCTATCCGGGTCCCCAGTAGGGCGGAAATCTTTTTTTTTCTCCTTCTGATTTTTTTGCAGAGCATGGAATGCCAGAGAAATATAAGATATGCAATATCCCGAAATTCAAGCCCATATCAATGTGTTATGCCGTCCAGCTTACCACCGTCGTAAATTGTCCAGTGAAGGGTGGGAAGAGTGAGGTGTCGTCGATGCGGAATTATCGTAGCTGACCGACCTGGTCGAGGTCCCCAGTCACTAGCAGAGACGCCTAGGTATCTCCAGGAATCTTCACTCTGGCCCTCGGTAAGATTAATACGAAGTACGGGAGACACGATCCCGTAGGTACACTAATGTACGAGGCACATGTAGGTGAAACTTAGGTATCAAATCCCGTAATGATGCCCCCTACTGCGGAATTCGACATGCCTGGTAATCCGTAACCTTGACTTCGCAACTCCAGAACTCGAAACGCTTTGCACACTTACGATCATTGACCTTAACCCACGAAATACCTGCCAAAAGCGTTTTCGGCCATAGACCTGCAAGTTGCTAGTCAAAAACCCCACACACTCCCCCCGAATCTAACCGTAGCGGACGCAAGCAAGAGATTTAAGAGCGATTTATGTACGGATTATCGTAGGAAGTTTCTGGCGCCTCAGCAAGTGGCAACCACCAACTTGCAGGTCTGATTTTTAACCGCGCATCTTCTGCGTACGAGTGGATGCGTGTGGTGGCTCTGCCGTCGAGCTAACCTTGTGTACGAGATAATTAAGTAAGCGTGCAGCAGAGACAGTACATAACGGGGGAGTATAAATATACTCGTAGCGAGAATATGTCTAACGGGAGTTGATTGTACTGCGGATTGGCATATCGTGGTCGCGCGCATGATGATGGGGATCCTCGCCATTTGAGACCTCAGAAAATCGACAAGTCAAGACAGGCAAGGCTATGCGAGAGCCTTAATCGGGACCTGTAGCGTGGTCAACAACACGAGTCACCTGGTAGTACCTACCTAGCGGTCCGACACGTCGCACTCATATTTGAGGGCACCTTGCTGGCCTTGTTGGCCTGCCCTGTGTTAGGCTAGATCCTAGTCGGTATCCTACCAGTAGGGTCCAGGTTGTGAGAGGATTCCGTCACATACCCATCTCTATAAAGCCCTGTGACAAGGGCGTTGATTACGGAGGCACACAAGACACGAAATGACGATATATGAAGTCCGAATTTTGGTATATTCTTTCCTCGCAACCGGGCCTTCTGGAATGCGCAGCAGCCGCAGCGAGCGAGCGATTGTCTACGCGTTCCGTAGGCCGCCGTTGCATCTGGGAGACGTGCCCATTCACGATACCCCGGCGTATCTCTCGATATGGACGGAATGCATCGCAATTTGGTCAAGTTTCGCTGTGCTGCGAAGATGTGCGTGAATGCTCAGGGTATTGTATTCCGACCCTATCTCAAGGTAGCTGCAATAGCTCATAACCGTAACCGTCCCATAACTACGCCGAAGATCAAAAGGCCGAATCCATGAAGTCCCTATGCGCGATCCGTCTCACCCGTCAACTTCTTTTGGTCGATAGGTAATATTCGTTATCTTGGTATCGTGAGAGGGTGGCTTATTCCGAAGCACCAACGGCGCGGGCTATACGTGGTCAGCAGATCTTATAATCATCTTGTAGGCTCTTTCAGAAGGGCGTACTGTAGATCTTCATCTTGCTGTGGGTAACAATGGGCTTGATCTGGCCCTTCTCCTCGAGATCCCGCAGGCAATGGCGGGCCAAAGAACCGTTGACCTTCAGTCTGTCGACGAGAGTGGCGACAGTGACAAGGCGGTAAGACTGGACATCCTTGTAGAGCTTCTCAGAGATGGTCTTGTCAAGAATGACAGCATGCTGGGCCTTGTCCTTGACTGGAGAGAGAGATCATGTTAGCTGCAGTTCGTGGTCCGCGCGGTGGTTCGTTTCGCGTGTTCGCGTCGTCATTTAAAGTCGTCGTCATGGCGGGATGCTACGGGAAAATACATGCCTTTGCCCCTGTGAAATTAAAGTCAGCATGAGATCGGAAATCAATTGCAAGTGAATGGGCTGGCACATACTTAGACCACTTCTTCTTCTGCTTCTTCGCACCAGTCGCAGAGGGAGCCATTTTGTCGATTCTGTATGGTGTTGCTGCTGTGATGGAGTTGTGTGGAAGTGGAGGGCCCGACGAATATGAATTTTACAAAAGTTCGCTTGGGCGGTTTGGTGGGCAACTGCAAGTCTAAAGGCACGTGATTTGTATGCAGGTAACGGGGTCCCCCACCTGTATCGGACCCACACCGTCAATTCTGACTGGCTGGCGCATTGAGAGGGCCCACGGTACCTACCTACATCGGAGGATCCCTTTGAGGCTGCTTTAAAACTGGACGCCACATTGATCGCCGCATAAATCAGTTGATGTCTTGTTAAAATTAGGAGAAGTTCCAGCCAATTCAAGAATTCCATCTCATCGAAACTTCTATTTACCAGAAGCGTGCCTTACTCACTTGCACACATGTGATCGCAGTCATATCCAACGGAATACTTACCGCACTAGGCAATTGCGCTTATCTCAGATAAGATAGGCACTTACCCCAGTAATCCATAGGTACCTCGGTACCTGCATGTGGGACCTTGCCAAGATTAAGTGGGGGGGGGGGGATCCGCGCCAATGGACTGTCCCTGTCCAGATGCTCTTGACATCGCGGTCGCCATGTAAAGTACGGAATACGGAATACAACGGTAATTACGGTGTTCGTAATATTCCGTATGATTGCTGTTTACCATTTACTTCGCGAGTCATCATGTTGTGTTTGATCCCGTTGTCGCCTTTAAATGGCGCGTGTGATTTCACCGGTCGCATATCCTGATTGCGCTGAAACTTGAGCAACGACATCGAATATCTGGGCTTACTCCAATGCCTCAAATATCCATGCGAATGCGATAGTCATTCCCTTGCGACCTCTCGTTCTCTTCTTCTAATCCTTTCGTCTCACTCGTTTGGTTTGTTGTTTCCCTTCTTGCGAGTCAAGTCGGTTCATGGCCTCGTCGCATTTCAGTAATCGTTGATCTCTTCCAACCCACAATCACAGCCCTTATTGCGCTAACACTCTTTTCCGCTGAATTCTATTGCTGGGTGGTTCCGATCGCAAAAGACAAGCAGCATCTCGTCTTTCCACTACATATTCATAAGATGCCTCAAACAGGTGGTAGTTTCAGACTCCGGATTGGCCACCGCCAACTATCCGCTCTTCTTGCCAGCCTGGGCGTGTTTGCAGTATTCACTCTCTTCTTCACACTACCGAGCAACGTGCCGGCGGGCCCGAGTCTTTCACAGTCCCTGGCCGACCGCCAACTTTCTATACCGGCGTATTCCGAGTTTTCCTGGCATAAGTACACAGACAAACTGAATCCCTTCCGGTCACCCTCACATATAAATCCCCAAGAGCAGCAGAATTCGGGCTATGGGGGAAGCTCGTGGTACACCAACTGGAATTGGAGAAGACCATTTTCTTCCTCCACGACGATGGACGAAAGTCGATCGCTTCTGCCGCCCAAAAGGGATCGAACCCCTATCTACTGCTATTATGATACCACCGTGGAGCGAGATGTTGCCATCGAAGAGGCCGAAAGTGCTCTTCTTTTGACCTGGCGACGTGCTTGGTGGGCTCAAGGTTTCAAGCCTATTATCTTGAGTACGGCTGAGGCCATACACAACCCACTGTACCAAGAGACGCAAGGGGCCGAGATGAATCCAACGCTTAAAAGGGACATGATGAGATGGCTTGCTTGGGACAGCATGGGAGGTGGTATCCTCACAGATTACAAGCTTATACCCATGGGATCACGTCAGGAACATCTCCTGTCGTTTTTGCGAAGGGGCGAGTTTCCAGAGTTAACTCGATGGGAGGGACTGGGTGGTGCTCTATTGGTTGGTTCTCAGCCTATGATCGCGAAAGTATTGACTCGAGCTTCCCGAAACCGGGCGCAGATATCTGCGCAGGATCTGGTCTCCGCCACATCCAGTGACAGCTTCCGGCTAGACCCTTCGTATGAGGCCCTCGCTTACTACGATCAGAAGACGGTAGAGAGACTATATCCCATGATAGCCGAAAGCAAGACTGGCAACCGTGCTCAAAGTCTACGGAGCTTGAATCTCCTTATTAACTACCATCTACATAATACTTGGCAAGATCTCTTCAGCGACGGGATCGCAGTCCTTAAACCCTTGCCCACACATACAACCATGTTGATTGAGCCGGCTGTAAATTTAGCCAGGCGACTTGCAAGCTGTCACGATTCGCCCATCCCGGCATCTTGCCCCCCTAATCTTCCCAACTGCACACCTTGTGTATCATCATACCCCATGAAAATCTCAACGCCAGCTCGGTACCGGAACAAAACGAACCTTTACACTATTGGGACGGTGCCGCATCCGTATACGTTGCGAATCCTTGACTCATTTCGAAGCGACATCGACATTGCGTACCTGAGACGAGAAACTAAACGCGACCGCTGGCTGTATCTCGTTTTCCAGGAACTCGTCGGTACAGGCATCAGTGCATCAGCGCGCGTTGTCACGTTCAAAGATACTGTAGCTGCAGAATATGCTACGTCGCGTTCGCTCTGGCTCACGGATGATGACGCCCGACCACAAGATACCGACTGGTGGTTTGGATTTGCGGTTCCCAGCAACGTGACTGACGATGGAAAATCAGTGACGCCGGTCCCAGGCCCTGAACGCCGGCCAAAGCCAATCCATGATCCTGCTGACGGCCCACTCCCTGAGGAAAGCGAATTGGCTCGCGAGCCAGAGCTTCTCGCGAAAGCCCGCGAGGTACGCGGGAGTGAACTGGAAGACGATGTACGGATACGAACAGCCGCCGAAGCATGGAATTTGGCTGACACAGAAGCCTGGCGGTTTGCTAAGGCGTTTCTGGCTCGTGCGAGGGACGAACGGCAAAGTTGGGAAAAGGAGGAGAGCAAGTATGCCGGTGGCGCCGGCCATGATACGGGCAACGAGCGGCAAAGCGGCCGTACACGATGGAAAGACAATAAGAATTAGAATTGCGGAATAGGCGATACCGCATAATCGACGAGTAAACCCTTAGAGTTGGTTACGCGGTTGTTTGGAGATACTTATCCTTTCACTTGTGCTATCTGGAGTGGAATGGACTCCTCGGGTTGGTGCTCTCTGTATTAAGACTTTAGTTTCGACCTTTGTTGATTGTAAATTATTGTACACTATTAGGCTTGAAACATTTTGCCGTCCATCATACTCACTCTTCACTCTGTATCTTTACCAGAAATCTAGGTAGTTGCCAGAATTGTCGAGAAAAGGGGCTGGCATATCTCACTCTCGCTCTATTGACTCGGAGCCAGCGAGGCATTGATCTATCTACCTAGCTTCCAGTCTACCTTGAAGGACAGTGACTTCAGAATCCGCCTGGGATAATTACTTACGTGATGATAAGTTGCCCTCTTGGCACTTCTTAGCGCGCGCGGATTAGAAACTGACATCTGCGGGGTTCTCTGCATCCTCAATTCTCTAGTACTCGTAAATCTCAGCTGCGGCTTCCAGAACTAGGTACGACATCTATTCCGTGCCTACCCCCATTAGCTTAGATAAATGCGATGACGTAGGCGACAGTACGGAATACAAAGGCGATCGTCTAACTCCCGAGACTTGTCGTACTGATTTTACGAGTACGAGTAGACCTGGACCTACGCCTGGCGCCTACCTAATGTCAAAGCATTCTTCTCCCTCTTCTCTCGTTTTGCATCACAACAAAACATCTCCATGAACTCGCATCGATTATAAACTCCTTGGATAAGCCATCTCATTCCAATTTGAGTGATTATTGACACGTTCACTCTCGAGTAAAGCACATCTTGTCCATACAGATGCTTCGCAAATATCTTCCTAGTTGAATCCGCTGCAAAAAACATCATGGAGCTCGTCGACGGCCAGACCCCTACGCGAGCCTTTTCTTGTCGTCAAACGCGCACAAAATGTTCTTCAGTTTTCGTGAAGAGTTAGTGACGACGCGATACTAATATGCGATAAAAGACGGGTAAAGTACGTGCTTCGTCTAGCACTGCATCGTACGAATTGGATCTCAAGACCCATACCCCATACTCCGTGTACCTGGCCAATGCAGGTAAGTATTGCTGGTTTCGCAATCGTTGGTAGCACCGGGGAGCCTTTTCATGTCACCGCCAATGAACGCAACGTGGTCAGTTCAGCTACACGAAAAGCTCTTGATGAGGCAGAGCATCCCAACTACCCTCTCGTTGCTGGTGTTATATCACAGTAGCTTGACGGCGTTCTTGAGCAGCTTCACCAAGCCAAATACTCTGGCATACTATGGAAAGCTTGCCTTGTCCTGGAATACTTTGTGATAGCGACATCTCAACAGGGCACCATTGAGTGATTCACAGAAGTTGAAGCGGGACGTCCAAGTCCCATTCTGATGTCAGGCTTGAATTAAACACTTCGAAACAGCCAATGCCTGAGAAGACACGAGAAACTCGACATTTGCGGTGGAATGTTGAAACCGTGACTGATTTCTTCCGAGGCGCTGATGAGAAGTCTCTCTTTAAATTAATATCATTTCTTGTTTTCTCATATTGAAGATTCAAAGGAAGCGAGTCTCGCATGCTGACGTATCGCAGACGACGTTATAGGCATTCAGGAGGCCATCCTTCGCGTACGAGGCCTCGGTGACGATATCATAACCGATGAGCAGTGGCGGTTTAGCGATATCGTCAACGCCACGATAGAGATTGAGGATACCCTATAAATATTCATGTTCTCCCATGCATGACTGCATCTTCGTTGCATACCATGGGGGCCGCTCCATCAACCAATAACATGACTTGACTGCAGGTATTTGAACAAGCTTTTACAGCATCCGTTGGTTCGAAAACCTGACTCTTCTAGAAGCAATCAACACGTCGACTGGGTTGAACAGAAAGGCAGCGAATGGTTTAGAGCGTGCTGATTATTTACTCGCAATCTCCTACTTGCATACTCTTATGGCGTAGGTGCCAGGGTCATACAGCAGGTGCTAATACACAACAAAGAGCGCAATGTTACGCTGTCGCCAATCCCCGCGAACATGATGCAGGGATACGCCATGTCTCTGTGTGGTATAGGGCAGACCAGATCACCTGGTCACTGATGCCCATCGCATTCAGGATTCCGGTTCTCCGAGGCAGTATTGTGCACAATGACGAGGTATATTGATTCATCGGGGTTTGAACCACGATGAGAACTTCGATCTGTGTTTGAATCCTTGGACTACGATCGCCTCACGATGACCTGTTATGAGGAGTGCCGAGCATCTGCTACGGATTATAGCCTCCGAATTATAACGTCGGTTTGCACGTGGTTTCCCCAGCAGTACAAACTGTACACCCCCGACCGCTTGCTATACAAGGCAGGTGAGTTGTAGAATTAGATATCTGGGCTATATGAATTCTCACTGATAGGCCTATGATTATAGGATTGTGTGGAGTGATGCTATCCAAGGTATCATCGATGTGGTGGGTATCATGGGCGGTTATTGACCCCTACGAATCAGTGGCTACGCTGCAATTGACTCGTCTTCGTGCCTTAACATACACCAGTATCTGGGTGGTTGAAGTGCCCAACCGACATACATAAAGCGAGTTGAGTCTTTCTGAATCTCGCCAGTCATTTACCGTCCTGCTCATTCAGCACCTCAAACCTTCTCAGAGTCAATCCTAGCCCCAGCACTGAACGGTCTTTGACCATGATGGCCAAAACAAGAGCCAGTCGTGGAGACGTCACGCCCTTGGCAACGACGTTAAGAATGACAGGAGATGAGCACAGCTCGCCTCGTCCTCGACCGGAACCGGATCCTCCAATCCCTACTCCGCCACCACTTCCGGACGACCGCCAAGTCTCCTTATGGTGATGCTTTTAGTCGGGTCGAAGAGTTGAAGGTGCGTATCTAGGTGGGAAAGCATCTATGCTCCATTGCTTGCGGCACTTTGACTAATACTAAGTAGAGGAGCGAATACTCATATGGCTACAAGACTGGAACTCAGGAGTTCGTCGAGAGCCGTACTAGCTGGAGCATTGCCTTCATCTAGCGGCAGGAACATATGCTACTCAGCTGTGTGCCGATCGTAGGTATTTCACGCCGTTTTGCGCTGTAATGGCCTAGGTAGTCCATGGTATCGTTACATGTATCAAGCAGCTTGGCTAGCGGTCTTTCTGTGTGGATCAAGAAACATATGAACCTGTGGCCTCAGCTATCTCACCTACCCTACGACCACATAGTGAACAGCCGATATATGAGTATTAGATACTGCGCAGCCATCCTCGCTCTACCGCATGCCTGAGCAGGCGATCGTAGACAGGCTTAGGATAATGTGCCGCAACCGCCGAGGGAAAGACTACTAGATATGAACGAAATAGTCGGCACAAAAGCTCTTGTCTTATAAAAACTCGGTATTACAACGGAGTAGTGATTCCGTCCATAACGGCACACTTCTAACTTGGCCCCGGCGAGTAGATCTCAAACCCGGTCCAAGACAATGCGTTCTCCTCGATAGGGAAATGGTTACCCTCGATATTAGGCAGACGTGAATGGTTATTCATGTGGGAAAGTCAGCCAGTCGATGTGAAGCATACCCAATGGTGTTTGCTCACGAATATCCACTGAGAACGAATCATCGTCGGCGCAATGGTAATAGCCTGGCTGGCAGTCCAAGTTCGGTACCAAGTACCTACCCCTGAATGTGTCATGGGCGCATGGGCGCACATGTGGTCAATGGTCTTGAGTAAACGGTAGAAACGATCTGATAAGCGAGGTATCAATACCGGGGCATCAGGCACGGGCACCCGATTTTCAGATGAAATGTATCTCGTGTCGAGCGGTACCAGCTGTCGTTGACTTGTAGTGAGGCTCTGCGCGGCTGCGTCGCCGTGTGCGTGGACCTCGCGACACAAGGTACATTGACCCTCAGTCGCTCCTTCCTCTCCCCATCATTAGAGCGGTACGTCGATGCCGTCGTAGAAGCCAGTTTCTTCAGATAAAATGGAAGGAACGTCCATGCTCGCTTCACCGTGCCTGGCACCTGCCCGCCTTAACGCACCTTCCTTCCTCATACCTCCCGGTGCCCACCAAGCTATATGTACCCACCCACATGCTCGAGCTGGTGCTGGTGCTCTTGCAACAACCTCGGACTCACTGATCGGGTCCATATACTGGAGAGCCACCACTGCCTTTCTTCTACCCACCCACCCTCCTCCCACTGCTCTTCCTCCACATCACCTTCATCTTTTCGATTGCCCACCTGCCAATCTTCATTGTTCTCTAGTCTTTTTCGACCTTACGATCTTCACCAATCCTCCTACCCACTTTCTCATCGCCGTCTCTCCTCCCATCCATTCTTTCTCGAAAGCGCATAGAGTCTGCCATCACCACTCCTTCTTCCCTGCGATCCTCTCTACTTTATTCATTACTGCTTCCTGGTGAAGCCTTCAACCAATCTGTCTGCCGCCGTCGATCCGTCGCGGCATAGCAATCCTAGAAGGTAGGTTGCATCTCCTTCGTGCTTCGATCCTCTCCATCTCCTTCTTTCCTCGCGCGTCGTTCTTTCGGTCCATTCTCCTGCGCCTCCTCCTCTATTCATCTTCGTCTCAAAGAGCCCACGATCCGCTCGTCATCTCTTCCCACCCTCCACGCACAGCTCTGGAGACAAGAGAGACATCAACTACACCAAGACCTCAACAACCAGGTTTGGGATCTTGCACTGCATGCGTACAGCCTTCGTTCTTTGCTCACACCTTGTCATCGATTCTAGTAAGTTGTTGCCACGATCATCTCATGCGAGCTGAGAATCATATTCCGGCACCCAAGAAGTCCGTCGTATCCTGTTCGATATTTCTGGTCTGCAGCTCGGCATTGCCGACCTCGTTCTCCTGCCTGTCCTTCTTGAGTCTACTATTGCCACAACACAAGATACGCCGTCGTCATACAAAGTTGCATGCACACGCGAGCGCCCTAGAGTACGCTTCATGCCCGCTCGTTTACACGTACACGTACACATACACCCTCTCTTCCTTTCTCTCTCTCTACCCCACGTACAAGACGCGGGCCATGGGGATCCCAGCGTTGCTCCTCTTTGCTCACAGCCTCAGCCCGCGTACTTTATCGGTTGCTTCAGAAAGATTCTGTTTGCCACTGTCTTGAGGGACTCCCCAACCTCGTCCCTAATAGGCCTCTTCATGCTGCAGTCCCCATCTCTTCTCCTGGGGGGCGGGAAAAGATCACCCGAAGGCTTCATGAGAAGCTGAAGCAGTTCCAAGCCGATGGGCCTACCATTACCATCCTACGGCATGGTGTGCTGGATACGAAGTTCTACCTCAGACCCCCCCATACATGCTCCAAAGTTGCCATAACATCAGGAGATGATATACTTAATCCGCCCTTGCTATTCCTTTTCATGCATTTCCACGTTTTCTTTCTGCTCAGTTCGACTACCAAAGCACTACTAACAGCAGTGAATAGTCTGCAGAGCTCTCTGCCATAGTTGGCCTCATTCTGGGGCGCCTGGCCCGAAATTCGATCTCGACAATCGCGGTTCCAACTTTGTTCTCCTGACTCCACCGCGAGCATTGACGTCCGATCTACCGATTCGCGTTCTTGCATAATAAGATGGAGGCACGATCTTACAGCGTCAATGAGCTCATGAGCCTCCGTGGCTCCAGAACCTCCGAGGCCTCACGGGGTCTACCCGCCAATGTCAAGGAGGACCCGGAATTCGGTAAGTCATACTATCCGAGATTTATCTCCTCACGCCGGAACGTTTCATGCTAACTTGCGCGCAGGAGAGGTTCTTTCCAAGCCAGAAGGAGAAAATCGAGCTGCTAAGAAGCAAAAGGAAGTCTCGTCGTCGAATGATAGCGAAGTGACGCAGCGAGTCAATCGTGGCCGCAGAGCTACACAACTTAGCGAAGGTCTTGAATGGCGCTACAGCGGCCGTACCGCTTCAGAGATGCCCTCCAAGGAGCCCCTTCGAGCTCCCACAGGCTTGGACAAACAGGGCCGAGAGGGTTTTCAGAAGTTCTTTAAAGCCGTTGTGTCTCCAACCCACGTCCGCGTTACTGCCGGTGGCAGGATTGTTCCTAATACCCGCGGATCTGGTTCACCCACAACCAAAAGGGACAAAGAACAGTCGGCAAACGATGTTGAACCGTTGGTCGAACCAAGCAAGGAAGAGCAGAGCGCCCCTGCTTATGTCCATATCAACAACCAGGCATCGGTCCCCGCGGCTCCGATGATGCACTCAAACCCACCTGTAACCATGACATTTCAACACATGGGGGTGCCGTTGCCAGTCCACTGCCAGCCTGTATTCGGCACTATGCAGAATGCCCAGCCGGGCCCTTTCAACCCCATCACGGTCGGTTATAACCCCATCACCATGGCGCCAATGGGGCCCAATGGTCCTTATATCATTCGTTCAGGCCCCCAGGCGCAGGTACATGAGCAGGGAGGCGACGAGACCAAGAGGTTTGGTGGCGAGAACCAGACCGGCAACGACAACACCACTCGACTTGCGCCCATCAGACTCTCACATCCAGATCAGTTTGACCAGGGCAAGCCGTACTATTTCAATGGCCGGATGATTGTACCGGGTACTGCTGCAATGGGTCCCCCACAGACGGCGTCTGTGGTTCCTATGATTGGCAACCCGTATGTGCCCACCGGAGGTATGGCAGCGCAACAATATCCTGGCCAACGTATCGCCACATCGAATAAGGTTCCCGGATCTATGGCGTTTGGTGGCCCAAACGATCGTCCGTCAGCTTCGGGTCTCGCTCCTCAGCCGGCCGCGATGCAAATGGGGTTCACGCCTGAGGTCATGCCTCCCGTGTCCTCGATCCGACCCAGCGAAATCACCTCAAAACAGCTCGCTCAGTTGAGAAGTTCTTTGAAGCACGATGAGAACCAGCTTGAGCTGAATGTCCATCAAATTGATCAGGCAGAGGTTTGGCGACGTTGCGAGAAGCTTCGAGCGATGATTGAGCAGTTCGAACGCACCTTGATGATGCAACTCGAGTATGAAAGGGAACATTACCCGGCTCTGCAACAGACAGCCCAGCAAGCAGCCAGTCACCCCTTGCAAATGAATGGACCAGATGGTCGCAACAGCGCTAGGCATGTTCCTGACAGCGAGGGTTCTGTCCATGGCTCGAACATTTCCAGTATGTCGAACCGTCGCAAGTATTTGAAGCCCAATCATAACCAGCAATACCACGCTGGCGCAGGCAACAGACTGGGCTATAGACCCAATCCCGCCGCTGGTGCATACGAAGCCGGACTAGCTAGGGAAATGGCGAACATGTCGGTTGGACGCCAGAATCCGACGTATGACAACAGAAACTTGGTGGGCCGACAAACTTCAAGCGACAGAAGCTCCTCACGGGGAAACATCACTCAGCAGGGTCCGACCGTGTTAGTACAGACCCCTGCTTCGTGGAATCTGCCAGCCCAGGGAAGGGTTGGACAGGCTATGCCGTCTGGTGCGGCCTTCCTGGGCGCAAACACGCAGTACTCGGCGGGTTTGAACGGGAACGGAGCAGCAATCCCGCAGTTTGTGGGAAACCTTCCCGCTGGAATCAGCGCTGGTACTTTCCAGGGACCAAGTCATGTGTACGGCCGTGAGTTAACTGAAGCGGAAAAGCAGGCTCGGTCCCTCTATTGGGGCCAGCTGAACAACTTCCAACCCGCAAAGGTCCAGGTGCACAATTGCGGAGTCAGTGGTACTCGTCCAGAACGTTCTGAGGCTATCTTTGCACCGGATCTTCGACGCCCCGACTTTGACCCGTTTCGCACCAGCCATGATGGTGGCAGCATTCGCTCAATCGAGACGGGTAGCCGGAGACTGAGCAAAGCTATCCCAATCGTGGCGCCTCCCGGAAAGGAGAAAGAGCCCTCTTTCAAAGAGGCTGGCGAGACTGGCCATGATGAGACGTCGGCCCAGGATGAATGTGCCGACAAGCAGACAGAGCTGAAGGCTTCTTCCCAGCCCAATCGACGTGTTGGAGAACGATCCAGGTATGAGATATATCCCTACAAGCCCTTCCAATGTGCATAGGACAGCCGGCTAACTATTGACAGCATGAAGTCTGGACACGAACTTTGGCAGACTATGCTGAAGAAAGGGTCACCCAGCGGTAACGTGCTTCCTAGCGCTGTTACCTCTACTACAGCGACCGGCTACCTGCCCCAGTTCGTGGGAAACGCGATTGCGTCCCTCGGACCCACGATTTCTAATGGATCGCCCGCTCGTATCTCTGCAAGAGTTGATAGCAAGGTTGCTGATCACGAGGCACCTCGCCTGGCTACGGACAAGACTGGCGAAAACTGTCCACCCAGCTCGGTAGCATCTGAAGAGCAAGAGGCTAAGAGAGAGCTGCTCGAGCACATGCGCCGTGACGCCCAACGCCGAGGAGTTATCGGCTCTGATTGGCAATAGGTGCATCAGCACCGACACGCTTCTGTATAACTAGAGCCTCAGGAAAGCTGTTACCGGCTTGTTCGGTCTTATTGGGTGCTCGTCCACTGTTTAGGCTTTTAGGGGCTTCAGTATGATGATCCCGCCCTGGCTAAGTTGTTGCATGCAGAAGAGACGTGTTTTTTCTCTTTTTTTTTCTTTACATCGACGAAAGGGGAATTTTGCCGTCCATTGCGACGGATAGCATTCGAATCAAGGAGAGTTTTACCCAACATCTCTTCTTAACAAAACAAGACTACACGTCTGGTAACGATACCATACGGACGCCATTCTCTTACTTTGTGCCGGTTTTCTCATTTCGTCAACAGTTGCCAAAGATCCGGACGCACATGGATTAGTTAAGGAGCAAGCAGATTTACTGCCACACCACCGTCCACATCAGAGCTAGAGTGACGATGCACACAAATGAGCAAAGATTTGATAGGGATGACTAGGCAGGAATTAGCTGGAGGACTGTGTACGGACTACGGACTAGGGGGGCCACACGAATTTTTCTTCTTTTATGCGTCGTCAAGCGACGGATTAGTCTAGGACTAGATCGACCCGGCAGCGATAGCACAAACACTGAGAGCACTTCCGTGCAGTTTTGTAGAACATACGTGAGCGTGAAGTGTGACTTGCGATGAGGTTGAAAGAGTGAGGCCATGAGAAACAGGTGCAGTACGAGTAGTACCTAGTTTGAATTGTTTGTATTGGTTGCTATTTACTATGACCTACCGAACCGACCTGGTTCGAAGACGAAAACGTAGACTACGGGACCATGAAACCATGGGCCCGACAGGTACGAGTAGAGTAATAAGACATACAGCAAATGCCGTCTATCATGTGCCTCACCATCAAACTCCAAGTCGCATTGACACCTCTCGATATCTTACGGTCAAAGTCTGCAGGCAAGAGCGAAGGAATCTTGATTCATAGTTGAAGCCCTCGCTGGTTTACTCTTCGCCTATCATTTACCATGAGATTCATAGAGCTGGTGACTAACATGGTGATAGGATGGCGGTGTGTATGTGTGTAGCTTTCATGAGAATACGAGAATTTTTACGAGTTTCACTTGACCTACCGTATGGGCCGGGTATGGTCTCTCTCGCTGGATGCCAACTGGGTTGGATATCCATGTGACCTTGATGCCTCGGCTTCGTCTGAGGGATTGGACATAGTAGGTAGACACACGGAGGTAGTCATGATGAGCTGTTGTGGTTAGTTCTGGAGCACTCTCATAAAAACGGCATTCACAACAGGACCCCCTCGAAGAGGGAACCTGAGGGGCAAGACTTCGGGATTGACCTCCCATGGAGCATTTCACGATAGAACGCGAAATGGCCATTGTGTGCATGCAACCGTTTTTTTTCTTTCTCTCTCTCTCTCGGTGAGGGGTGGGCTGATGGAAAGTGCTGCGTGTGAGCAGCGAGCCCCTAGAAACTTAACTTGAGTTCCCCTTCTCTCTCTCTTCCCTTCCATCGTACACTCCCTGATGCAATGAGGTTCCCTAAAACGCCATCTCTCGTTCGGTTTTCGCGCCCAAGCGATGGGCAAAGGGAGGGGTATACACGTCTGTTCTCCTCGTAGAGTCGTTCCGGTCTTGTCCCCGCATAAAAACGCCGGCTGACAAACAAATGATTTCCGATTTGTGTCGTGTCGTTGATAGCGACTTCACTGATCGTGGAGCCCACCGATCACCTCAAGGGCTCTTGACAATGTCGGGTATGCATTTATTTGGAGGCGTTTCTGCCCTTAACGCGGAGCTCACGGCCGGCCTTGATGCGCTCAAGGATGTTCTCACGGTCCTTGTCGAGCTTGAGCTTGGTGATAACGACGTTGCTCTGTGCGACCAGTCAGTACGAGCTAGCGATAGAGATAGCCTCCCAGCCAGGAAATGGACTGGAGACGGGGTATGGTAAGGATACGTACGGTGTGGATGCCGAGGGGAACGGACTGGCCAGAAACCTTCTCGCGGGTGATGCGCTCAACGTGGATCTGGAACTTGAGACGGTAGACAGAGGTGACCTTGCCCTCCTTGCCCTTGTGGGTACCACGGACAATCTGGACCTCGTCGTCCTTTCTGTAGAGACAATCTAGTCAGTGATGGTTCCCTCGAATAATGGCTGGAGGATGGTGACGTACCGGACGGGGATGCTGCGGACGTTGTACTTCTCACGGAGCTCCTTGCTGAGGGGAGCGCTCATGATGTTGCGGCGGACCGAGCTGGGGGCCTGGAAGTGGGCGCGTCTGGCCTTGCGGCGGGAAGACGAGACATTGGGGTTGACCTTCATCTTGACGGCTGGTGTATGTGTGGCGGGTTAGTACACGTTGGTTGAAGGAGAGAGAAAGAATTGAGGTTGAGCTGAGGCGAGAGAAGAAGTTGGGTCCTGGCAGGCTGAGGGACGGAATTGAAAAAGTTCGCGAGGAGCGGGTCCAAATTTGGGTGGGTAATGTTGTGTGGCCCCGCAGAAAAAGAGCCGGTGCCCTAATAGTAACGAGTCTAGGTACGTATCTGTGGCTGGTAAACGTTTAATGTGGCTGATAGTGCATTAAAATGTGGGTCTGCGCCCCGCCGCAGATTGACAGGCGGCCCCGGTCCGGCGGCTCTAATTTCTAGCTAGCTCCCTAGACCGACAAGCTTCAAGTGGGATGATTGCCAGAATTCAATGCGGACTCTTGGTCGACTTGTAACGACATAGAGATCACCACAACCAACAAACCAAAATGCTGTCACGGATAATACGGAGGAGAGCGCTGCTCCTGCTGCGGAATACACGGAATACGAATGTCTCGACATCTAAGAGCCTGGTCCAACGGCGGACGGTAGTGTCGGCGCCGAAGCCCGGAGATGGACCGTTGATGGAGAGACGACCTGACCGCGAACTTCCGAGTGCGTATAGATCCAGAGATATTTGATATCTACGCTATGACCGTGACGAAGCGGTCAAATAAATGCGACTATTTAACTAACTTCTATCTTCGTCTAAGACATCAAGGAGTTCAGCTGGCTACGCTCGTTCCCCATCTTCTGCGCCCTCATCGCCATTTCGAGCGTCGCCATCTTCAACTACCAGAAGCTCTCGAGTCCCGTCGTATCCTCCGCGCTCTACGCCCTCCGCACGAACACCAAGGCGCGTGAGCTCCTCGGCGACGAGATCTACTTCAAGAACCAGATCCCCTGGATCTCCGGCGAGATGAACCAGCTGCGCGGCCGCATCAACATCAGCTTCGCCGTCAAGGGCACGCGGTCTACCGCTATCATGCGCTTTGCGAGCAGTCGGCCTTCTGCTCGCGCTTTGTTCGAGACCACGGAGTGGAGTCTTGAGATGCCTGATGGCAAGCTGATCGACCTTCTTGACGGCGCGGACCCGTTCAAGGGTATTGAAGGGTACTCTATGAACGAGGAGGAGCGCGATGAGGCCGGTGAGATCAGGGGTTTCCGACAGCAGCTCAAATAATGGACTTTTGATCCATTAACAGCCGTGGGATGGGTGAAGCCGAGCTATTGTGCGAGGTATCATCACGGTTGGTTACATTGCCTCCTAGGTCAAGTTGCCTAAATTACATTCAGGGGCACCCGCAGTCTAGAGTGCGGACTAACACGGCAAGACGTTGGTCGTGGTTGAATTCAGGCTGCGGGTCATACGTGCCTGACGTCAAGTCAACTGCACTCTTCAACAAACAACTCCTCTTCTACCTGCTCCCGATATCCAATCATCATGTACTTTGAAAAAAGGGGGAACAGAAGAAGTCATAGAGGCTTGAGAGCCTTTCCCTTCTGTCGACTCTTATACCCATCAGGAGTTAGTGCGGCGAGCGTGTACAGTATCATGTGTATATAATACAATGGGAATTTTGATATTTCGTGATATACAATTTCGAATTACGCAACCGTGTTAGCCGGGCTTGTTAATAGATGTCTTCTCATCTCCTTGAGTTCCATGTGTGTTTTTCTGGCATGCTCCAATCTCTCCTCGTGTCCCGAATTGCGCTCCAGCATGCGCTGCTTGGCCTTCTCGATGAATGTCGACGCAGGGGGATCCTTCTTGATAGCGTCGGCAATCATGACGAGGCAGCCCTTAGGACCGGCGACATGTCCCTTGACAACGACAATGCCGAGGCCGTTGTCGACCTTGAGCACACGGAGGTTCTGCAGCGTGACACGTTGGCCACCCATTCTTCCAGGCATCTTCTTTCCCGGAAGCACACGAGAACCACTACCCTGACTGGGACCGGTGGTACCGATGGTTCTGTGGTTCTTGGAGTTACCGTGCGAGGCCTCCTGACCGGCGAAGCCGTGGCGCTTCATACCACCAGCGAAACCCATACCACGGCTGTGACTGCGGGCGTCGACGAACTGTCCGACCTTGAACCAGTCGGGCATGATCTGCACACCGACAGGGAGCAGACCCTCCTCGCCACGGACCTTGAACTCGACGAGGTCGCGCTTCGGCGCAATACCCTTGGCCTCGAAGTATCCGAGCAACGGCGAGGTCGTGTTGTCGGGCGTCTTGTATCCGGAGCCGATCTGCAGGGCCCAGTAGCCGTTTTTGGCGCGTGTCTTGGTGGCGACAACCTGGCATTGGTCGACCTGCAGGATGGTGCACGGCGTGCGCGTGCCCTTCATGTCGAACATGGCTGACACACCCTTCTTCGTCGCCAGGATACCTGTCCGCACGGGCGTCGACTGTTCCTTGCGCTTGAGGGCGGCAGCAGGGCCTGTCGTCGGGGCGGGGAGACCGGCGGAGACCTGGTTAAATCGTGTCGGTTTGTTGCGCTTGGGCGCCGTGGACCAGCCGTACTTGACGCCGCGCTTGGCCGTGCGCGGTAGCAGGGTGTGGTTCGGTGTGACGAGGATGCGGGATGTGAAGGTGGAAGTCAGGGCTGCTGCCCAGCGGGCTGGCAGTCCGGGTGCCATGGTCGCGGAGAGCACAGTTGGGCTCGCGCAGGGGGGGGCTTCGAGAGCAGACCGGATCCTCTCAAGAAACGGGAGTCGGCCTCGTACGTTACGTAGTTCCGCGAAGTTGATCTTGGGGAAGCTCCCAATCGTTATCAGAGGCCAGAAAAAACCGGGTGGGTCCCCGTTCAATTGGCTTTGGCCGGGCCGGCTTCAGGTGCCCAGGCTCTGGTGGTCTTTGGGCGTTGCCGCTTGCCGCTTGGGCGCACGGATCACTTCCAGCACTCGGACTTGCGAAGCCCGTCCATGCAATTTTACCCTCGCAACCACCCAGCCTGCCGATAAACTTACAGCTGCTTTTCTTTTCCTCACTTTGTTATTAATTGTCGTTGGGGATTCTCGTGTAAGCGCGCAGGAATCCGTTTTTCATTCATACGGTTTTCATCTGTTTTTTACGGTCACGACGCAAAAATAAACCACAGAGTATCCTATCTCCGATCGATCGCCCAGAATGGTTTACTACTTCACATCCAACGTGGTCACGCCCTCTGCCTACGTCTATGTCGGCAAGGACAAATTTGAGAGTGGGTAATTCTAAAACGCGGTGAACTAATCGGCGCCTCTCTGTGTTGACGAGATGGTTCAGATGAGGAGTTGATCAAGTATGGCTGGGAAGAAGACGTTTGGTCGGTCCTCACTTACACCGTCTCTTGAACACATAGATATGGCAGTTATACTAATATGTTGATTCAAAATACAGGGTAAGAAAGACACAGCTTTCCATGCGCATGGAAGCCAAAGATGGATCACAATTCTCACACATCTGTGAATAGTTTCACGTAGACAAGTTGTCCAGCGCACACATCTACCTGCGCCTGAATGAGGGTGACTCATGGGAGTCCATCCCCCAGGATCTCCTGACCGACCTGGGCCAGCTGACCAAGGCGAACTCCATCGAGGGCAACAAGAAGGACAACATCACCATCATCTACACGCCATGGTCGAACCTGAAGAAGGACGGCAGCATGGCCGTCGGTCAGGTCAGCTTCAAGGACCCGCGCAAGGTCAAGCGCATTCTTATCCCCCAGCGCGAGAACGCCATCGTCAACCGCCTGAACAAGACGCGCATTGAGAAGACGCAGCCCGAACTCTTCAAGGAGAAGGAGGATCATCTGCGTCAGATCCGCAAGAAGGACCAGGCTGCGAGACAGGAGCGTGTAAGTTCTTATGACGACCAGCAACAATTCTCGTCGCATTGAGAAGCTAACATGGTTACTGTAGAAAAAGCAGGAGGAAAAAGTAGCCAGGGAGAGACTGGAGAAGAAGTGGCAGAAGGACCATGCGTACGACGACTTGTTCTCCGAGGAGAATATGGAGGGATCGAGCAACCAGAACCGGGCCAACAACTGGGAGGAGGACTTCATGTAATAATTCCACCGCAAAGGAATAATACTCAACAATACTTTTTTCCATTCATGTTTCTTATAAATCGAGGCGAGCATGAAAACACCCGACAAAGCGCCGGCTATAAAATTGCTGATTGAACTTTTGCTAACTGATGAACGCTCACGCCCCTGTTTCTGTATGTCACCACGGAAGACAGTTGCATCCATGCTTTACATGCCCGGGCGGAAAGTGTTCTTCTCTAACCAAGCACGCTGAACGGCATGGTCGCTAGGGTTAGGAGCAGCCTCATAGAGGATATTGGTGGGCGCACGACCCAGCTGCATCCAGTCGCCCTTGAAGCCGAGGTAGCTCACGCGCGTGATGGTCTCATCGTCACCGGCGTCAGTACCGTAGTTATCGACAAAGAACAGCGTCAAGTGCCGTGCCTTGCTGAAGAGAACGCGTTTCACAGGGATCTCCTGCACTTCGTTTGTCTGGCTGAGCTCGAACTCCTGTGTTGCTTTTGCGTCATCTGTGCTGTCGAAATCCAGATCCTCGCGATCGACTACGATGCTGGTGGTTAGTATTATTGATTGTGTATGAGTATGTGAGGGATGGATGAATGGTTTGTCTTCAAGCTATGATTCCAGTGTAGACCTTGGTCCGGATGGGACTTGCTAGAATCATATACAGTCACTCCCAGGAGATCACTCACCGTACACCTTGAGGGTCTTTGGCGCACTAGTCGAGCTCGAAGTGCGCAGTAAAATTGAGTGCAGCTTGATCTGGCCCGTGAATCTGTGATGTGTTGAAGATGGTGTGTTAGCCGATGGGTATGCGTCGTCACTCAGTATAAAAATAGCCGGCTCTCTCGGCTCCTCGGGAATCCATGAGAATACTGAGTCCAGCAGGTCATAACAATCATAGGAGATGAAGATTCTTTGAAAGGATTTGGAAAAGTACACACTCACGGGACGTGCATGAGAATCTGCTCATCAGTGTCGCTTGCGAGCTCGGGCTCAACCTGAAGACGCTCCGCCCATGTCTTCTTCACAATGGCCATTCCCGAGTCCCTCACCTCCTCATTCAGAGTTCGGATCTTGTCAATTTCGATGTGCTGGTAAAGACTGCGTTGAAGCGCGGGCGTGATGTCGTCGGAGTGGTCGTGGTTGTGATCATGGCCGTGATCGTGATGGTCGTGGCCCCCGCCACTGGCGACATGCTCGTTGTGACAGGACATTTTGGCACTGATAGTTCGAAACCAGACTGAGGAACCTGAAGAAATATTATAGAAGATGGATGAAAGAGAAGCTGGAGAAGGAGTGAGGAGATTTTATATGATTTAGATATTCACCTGGTCCGGAAACTCAAGGTTGATGCTGCTGTTGAGTATGAAAGCTGCGTGTTCGTCATGAGTTGGAAGTTGCCAGCGGTACTTGTTCCGTCATCGTAGTCGCAGGGAGATTTATGTACTCGTATTTACGGGACTCCCAGCTGTTCTTCCTCTATATCGCACTGAAGCTCTTCCCCTACAGTACAATTTATAGCGTTCTGCTGGAACTAAACCCAACCCAACCCACCAATCATTACAGCAGGTGGAAGCCATATGTAATTCTAAGGTTCTCTGTGCTTTACGGAGAATAATCCGTAAAGGCATCTCCTACACGTATTACAAACCCGTTTTGAACGCCATCACACAAGTATTACCTCCTTCTCCTCCCAGATGCAAGCTTGATAAACCAGATGGGATACAACTATTTAAAACCGATCTTGCGTTTCTTCATTGGGTTAATTGACCGTTTGCCAAATGCACCCGGCGCAGGCTGCGACATTGTTTGTCTTTGCGACGACTCTGCCACTGCCACGAACGCCGGTCTCTGCGAATTGGTCGCTTTGGCTTGACTGTCGGCGAATTTAATAGGGGGTACTGGCTGCGTAGCAGGCAGCGCGGGTGGCTGTGAGGACGGAATCTCGGTGTCTTGTTGGGATAACTGGAACAGAGCTTTCGCCCGACGACGTCTGCGTTCCTCGCGAGCCTTCTGCTTGGCTTTCCTTTCTTTGCTTTCTCCTGCGTCTTCGCTCCGGTCGAGATCAAAGACGTAGTCGGCCGGGTCTGCGCCTAGTTGCCACTTGTCTAGGAGCTCGAACTTCTTTTCCGGAACGAACCGCCCTGTCCCAGTGTATGATCTTATGAGTGTCATGGCGGGATCCTCGCCCTCAACCGCGTCGGAAGTCGTCGACATTTGAGACGGTGTCGTAGGAGCGAATACTGACTCAGATCTCGGAGGACTACTCGGTGCCGTGCCAGTCTGGCTGTCCAGCACCATGCTCTCACCAGCATTAGTATCAGCTTGAGACTGAGATTGAGTTTCGACTCGGTTACGGGCGCCAATGCCAAAGAGCGACAGGTAAAGGTCATAAGCTATTTGGTCAGCTGTGGCGACCATTTGTTCTGAATTCGCATTGCGACTGCCCCTTTTATCCAAGGAGGCATTGATTATTTCAAGCAGCCTGGATATTGTTTCTCGTAATGTCGCAGAAAGGGGTAAGCCTAGATGGGAACGCAAGGGGTCGAACGAATAGACTGCTACATTTGGATGTATGCTGTTCAGTCGTTCGATCTCTTCTTCCCATTCTTCGGGGGTAAATGCGGTTTTTGATGCTTCTCTAAAGTTGGGCATCATCTGAAGACTGTAATATTCATTAGTTGTGATATCGAAAGGAACTAGCAATGAGACTTACAGTGTACGAGGAGGTAAAGGCCCATCAGCTAGAAGTGACTGATCAAGATTGCGAGGGACTGCATCGAATGGGCTGGGGTCTGAAGCGTTTTCCGGCAAAGAACGAGAGGGTCCGTGTTTACTCCGTTCAGAGTAGACGGTGATAAGATGATCGTAAAAGGTCTTGATGTTTCTCTGATCTCTCTGATATCTCTGACTTGCATCAGTGGTTTGGCCGTCGTCTGAAATCTCCTGGTCGCTGCCGTTCACGATGAAATGGGGGCGGCGCCGACTGGATTTCGCGACGCCTCGTTGCCTATCAACTTTGGTTCGTCTACCGACGTTTCGATTCGGTATGCCGAGCCGAATGGAAGGAGACCGCGATAATGCACAGAGGCCAGAAACGAGAGACATGTCCCATTTTTGGACCACGATCTGGTATATTCTAGTCTTCTTCCTAGCCAAAGACCGTCCAGTTTTCGAAAGGTACTTCGGGCCCTTCGAAATAATCTGGGCCGAACTGATGCATAATGTCCGAATCGAACTGTTGAGAATGGTGTTTTGGATTTCGCCGAGTCCAGTCACATTCGACTGGCATAGGACTTTGTTAGGATCTGACGGCGACACTCGAACATAGAAGGCCTCAGTCCATGCATTCTTCGACGCATAAATGAAAATCAGCCACGCCGCCTGTCTTGACTTGACACCCTGCGTAATAGCCAGCTTGAGGCTACGGTCGAAAACACTTCTGTAGTGAAGGGTAGAGAAGAGTACCGACCAGAACTTTTCTGGCTTGTCCAATTCTGCTCCGGGCTGAGAGTACGTTCTCACGATGAACAGCTTGGACGTGGTTAAAACACAAAGATATTGCGGATCGTGGGTTGTTTGAACATCCAGCACGTGGTCTAGACTGTCCTTGCGGCAGAACTCGATATCCGGAAGATAGAGATTCGTGTTCAGGTCGTAGAGCCTTACTTGCCGCGAATTGTACACAATTAGTGACGAACTGTGTGGCACTGGCGGATCTGTGTTTTGAGACCTCATCTCGTCCGTACCGATATCGACTTCGAAGTCATCCGTGTCCTCGGGAGAGCCCACCCACAGGATCTTGTGCCATTTCGTGTCGGAACGATCGCTGTAGGGTACTTGCTCCAGCATACCACGACTTATATGGCCGCAGATTTTCAGACTTGGTACGGGCATGCGTACGTTTCTGAGTCTTGTGAAGCCGAACTCCCAGATACTCCAATAGCCCCTATCGTCTATGATGGCAAGTTGTGGTGGTTTCGATCGAGCGGCCGGGTTGTAGGCGACATCGGTGTGCGTGTTACCTCCTGTCTGGTCCTTCGATATGTGGAAGAGGGGGTTCGGTGAGATACGCGAGGCATCTGTTTCTAGATTACCATCTTGCGGAATTTTTTCGCACTCAGGCTGTAGTATAGTCGTTCCCGAGTGTCGCTGAACAGCCACCCATCTTACTGGGCTGTATTCCTTGTGATTGACAAGACACTTGACGCGGTGAATGGGTGATACATCATCCCCTATCCATAGAGCTGGCTTTTCCAAACTCGCATCTGACAGTCGCACTGAAACATTCGGCAACCGATGCCATATCCATTTCTCTTGGTCTAGTTGTGCCAAGCGGAGAACGTTGTGGGCTCTGCCGGTGACAGTGACAATGAGTGGGACGCCCTCAGATCTCAGCAGGTTGTTGTCGGTTAATTCACCCAACGAAAAGAGGCATGAGTGCGACCCGAGATCGTCCTGGGATGGAAGTGCTTCGTTTTCATCCAGGAGATCCTGCAGCGCATCATTGCCCAAGCCAGCCTCAGGGTGACTCTTCACGAGCCACGTGCTCTGCCTTCGCTTTCGTTTCCACAAGTTCTCGGGAGGCGGCAGCGAATCCGCGAGCGGATACGGTTCAGCCCGGATCCATGTCTTGGAGGGGCCGATGGCTTGGAAAGCCGGCGCTTGCCACGAGGTCAGTCGGTTCATGCTATTAGCACGTGCTACTCCTTGGAGGTATCACTTACAACGCCGGGTGAAGTGCCGAGACGACTGCCAACCGCAATGTTTCGCCTTGTCGGTGCCGAAGGGGATGTGCGAAAGGCGACCTGCGACTCCAACAGCTGATTCGGTCAAATGGCGTTCAGTCATTCGGGCCCAGCTTTATATATAGATTTCGTGTCTCCTTTCTGGTGTGTCTGAATGCGCATCGCGACACGGTCACGACTCACGACGACTCGAAAAAGTGGGTATCGATGTTGCATGCAGACGAGAAGGAAGAAGATGTAATCCGTATTTACAGACAAAAACAATGAAATAGAAAACCGGGAAAAATAACCAGGGAAGAAGTTACAAGGGACCGTGATAGAAGAAATGCCTGCCTGTTTGAACTACATGGTATAAAATGCATACATTTATTTTCACGTGTGAAACTCCCTCGACGTCGATTTTCTGTTGCCAGCACGAAGACACAGTACGGATTACGAAAGCTTTGCGAAGCCGGCAGCTGGCAGAAAACCTTAAACGCGACTTTTCCGTCTAATCGGGGACCCTGCAAGGGACTGACGTAATGTACTGCTTTGATGCATAAGACGTGGTGGGGTTGCTGGCTGATAAGAGGCGCTCGGCAACGCATGTAAACATTGGGGGGGAAATCGTCGCATTTTCTAGAACAGCATCCGTACATAGCCCCGTACTGGAACAGGTACACACGGCATCCGATCATTGCTGCATATCATACTGCCGACCAAAAAACGTCAATTGAACATAGCAATCAAAGTACATGGTCGATCAAGCGAAGATGACCACGGCGTTCGAATCCTCTCTCTCGGCGAGCCTGAGCGGCCGCCCGCCATTGTCGGTAATGGCGCCCTCGATGGCCGATCAATTGCCCAGCATCAACTTTGGCTTCGACGAACTGCGCGACCGCATGGCCAAGTTCACGGCGAAATTCGACGCTTTCATTGAGCAGGGCCGGAAGCGCGTTCTCGAGGAACGCAACCAATTCCGCATGAACCTGGCCGAAGTACAAGGTAAGATACCACCCCGCTCTCTACGAGTAGCAGACATACATCCGTCACGAATAGTCTGCTGACTGAAGATCTTTCTACCCCTTAAACAGAAGACAAACGGATGAAGAAGAAGGACATCGAAATCGTACAGCACAAGATCAACGCCCACCAACAAATGCTCACCAAAGAAGACGCCGAGCGCCGCGAGATGGAGAGCGCCATCGCATCCCTCGAGTCCCAGCGCAACGCAAACCTTGCGGCGCGCGACGCCCTCAAGAAGCAGATCGCCGAGGCGCAGAAGCAGATTGATGCGCGACTGGCGGCGCAGCGGGCGCACGCGGCGCGCATCGAGGCGCAGAGCCGGTTCAACGTGCCTGAACTCGACTTCTGGGTCACGAATCTATGTCTAAGGATCGAGGGTGCCGGACAGAACGATCGCCTTAAGTTTATCTATACGCATGTCGACGAGCGCGAGTGGGAGCGCGAGGCGTGGTTCGAGCTCAACACGGCTTCCCGGGATTACGAGATCAAGCATTGTAGGCCGAAGCTTGAGCGTGAGAAGGTCGAGCGTGTGCTGGAGCGGGTGAATGAGACGAGGGAGTTACCCGCGCTGTTGAAGGGCATGAGAGAATTATTTGTCGAGGCGATGAAGGCATAGAGATATTCGCGCCCCCTGAATACGAACGGGTAATGATATTGGTTAGTTAGATGTGTGGCGTCCGGAGTTTTTGGTCTACAGGCTCGCATCCCTAAGCGTGTAGGGATCGGCTTTGTGATTGTAACGACTGAGATATGAGATATACCCAATTAGCTTTATTACCTCCTTACGTTCTTCTATTCCATCCTTGACTCGTATGTGAATGAATGCTTAAGGCACGCTCTCATCTTCCAGCTTGCAAGGTTCTCTTCTCATATTCCGTACGAGCCGACACCTGCAACACAGACCGGCAGCTGCGGACAACTGCCCGATCATCGCGACTCCACGCGTTTGAACCTTCATCCAGCGCCTTCCTGGTACTTTTGCTGTATACGAATCTACCTCTATCTTCTCACAACGTCGTCAAGTCGTCCACAACAACTCCTGCGCACATCAAATCTTCCAGTGTCTCCAGAAATACACGGCAGAAGAATACCAGACCATATCACAGCCATGCCTCCCGCAAGCAAGGAAGACAACGAGAAGCAGGACGCCGCCCGCCAGGCCGTCGACATCTTGCATGAGATATCCACAATCTTAGTACGTATTCTCTCATCGATTCCTGCATCGAGTCTGTTGTTCGAAATATATCTACTGTTTATCTCATACCTCTACTACTATGGAATGAAGCCTACTAACACGTCCTAGAACTGCCATCTCGACCGTCGGACACTGTCCGTCTGCATCTCCATGGTCGAGAACGGAGTGAACCCGGAGGCGCTCGCAGTGAGTTTTATATTCTCGAGTCACCCAAAAACAGTACACATCTAGGAGGATACTAGGAGGAGAAGTTACTGACACAATACAGAACGTCGTGCAATATCTGCGCAAAGAGGCGCAGAAGATCAACTTCGCCAAGCAAGCTGCCGGCATCAATTAATGAGAGAGGCACACACAACACACAGACAAATACCTAGACAGGCTAGGCCAATCAAGACATTGTAAAAGGGGAAATCGTCGTCTAACCTAGCATGTTTTCTCATATTCTATCTGACAGGGTGTAGCATAGGGCGTTTGGCGTTGAATCCCAGAGGAGAGAAGGGAAGGGCGTAATTGAGTTGATTTGTCTTTTTGAGAGAAGAGATGAGAAGAGAATGCTTCATGACGCGATAATAAAAAAGATAATAGTATGCCACTACCCGCCGTTCTCAGCCTTTGAAAAAAGAACTCCCTAAACACAGAAAAAAACCAGAGCCACCCCCAAATCCCCGTTCACCCGTCATAAACCTCCTCCCATGCAATGCCGACTTTTATAAGAAGGGGAGGCAGAGAAAAAAGAGGGAGGAGAGGAAATAAAGGAAGCAATCCAATGCGCCCTTGCAATGTTTTCCTCGGAACTTCGTCTGATATCCTTTCTCATCACCGTACTCACTATGCCAATCCCCCCGAACGCCGTATCATTCACTTTGGTCCCTCAAGGCCAAAGAATTATACATTACACCTAATTCCGTGTTAGGTGCTGGCCCTATCTATGACCCAGCAACTCGAAATCATCGCCTTCCGACTCCTCCCCGTCATCGATCTCTTCGTCTAGAGTCAAGTCGTCGTCGTTACTAGTCTCGCTGTATTCGCCGTCTTCATCGTCTTCATCGTTACTGGTTGTTGATCTCCAGAAGCCGAAAATATCGCCTTCGTCCTGCTCTTCTTCCAGGTTAAAGTAGCCTCCACGAATGGCGGAATGTAATGGGCGCCCGAGCGGATGAACAGGCGATGCTGATCGGGCAAGTCGATCGGGAACGAATGCGCTGAGATTGGGATCCATGAAAGCCGGGCCCGTAACCGATGAATGACGACGGCGTGTGTCGCGGATAGGGTGAGGAGTCGCGGGAGTCAGTGCCGAGGCTTGAGCATCCACGCCAATAATTTGGAGCTGAGCCGTGTTGTAGGACTGACAAACACCGCACTTCATGCCAAGCCAGTGGTAGCTTGTCGTGCTCTTCGCCAAGCAGTCGTGGCATAAGACGATTGCTCGCGCATCCCTTAATTCGGAGGGCATCGGCTGCGCCTCAATGGAAAGCTCGAGATTGCGAAACTGCGACTCCATGTTGACTAGACTCTTGTTGCAGAGTGGGCACTTGTACGAGGACTTTTGGTGCTCCTCAAAGCAGTCCCGGTGTATGCCGTGCCCGCACTTCATGAAACAAACAGATTTAGGAGACGTGAACATATAATCCCCACAGATGGGACAGTCACAGTCTATGACTCGTTCTATACATCTATGATCTGATTGAGAGGCTATTGTGATGCATGCGCAACATTTCTAGAGTCATGTCAGTCGTCAAATATCGAGACGGGGAAAATGTGGCGCCTACCTTGCAGTGGTAGAAATCCTTTCCGATACCATGACCAATCCGACAGATACCGCAATCATTGCAATGGTAGCAGGGCTTGTCGGGGTCGTCGTTCCAGAGTTTGCAGATATCGCAGTAATATCTTGCCGCCTGTGCCTCGCAAGACACGCACGTTTGGCCTGCTCTTTGAGCCGTCCCGCAGAACATACAGAGCATGTTCCGCGTTTCTTTCCGAATGAGACTGTGATCCTCAACCTTATCATGGCAAAATCGACAAGGATACCAGCGCTTGCAAGTGAAGCATTGTAACTTCACATTGCGCCGGTAGTGCTCGCATCCCAGAATTTGCTCGTCGTCGGGCTCCGAGTCTGCCGTGATTGCATTAGATTCGCTGGGCCGCCTTTTGGGCACGAACGAGGGTTCCAGGTCTTCTTCCGTCAAACTAAAGCTTTCAGCAACTTCGACTTCGTTCAGTACGTCCTGCCGAAACTGGGATGATTCGGACAGTCCGCTGCCTTGTAGGGCTTGCTTCCCAGGAGATTTGGGGCTCGAAGAAAGGATAGACTGGTCAGGTTCGAGATGGCTCCGCGAATTTGTGTACCCTTCCATCAAGAGCTCGTGCATTAAACGGGCTTTCTCGGAATGCCCAATTTCCAGGGCCTGGATCGCCAAAATGCGCTTCCGTAACGAACTCATCCCATCGTCTTCAGGAAGCTGACGAGGGTCCAGCACAGCGCTCCCTGCAGAAGGCGAAGATGACAACTCCGAGGTACTCGTAATGTGATGGGCAGGAGAGAGTGAATTGCTCGGCGATCCAGATCCAGATCCAGATCCACGGGCATCAGCACCGGATGTCGCAGTGTCGGCGGGGATCATGATGCCGTCAGACGAGGTGCTGTCCTCGATATCCTCATGCGAAATTCTCAATGAAGGAATTCGAGTTGAAAAGTGTGAGGGCGCACTATCCTCAGTATCATCGTCTATGGCAGAGTCTTCCTCTATCTCCGATATTGCCGATATCACATCCGCCTGCTGCGACTGCAGGAACGTAGGCCTTCTGGGTAAAGAAGAGGCGGAATCAGTCGCACTAGATGATGAGATGGATAAGCGCGTGAAAGAAAAGCGGCGAAGGACCGGGTTGACCAGCGAGTCGGTAACGAAAGACGTCATTGGCGCCCAAAAATAGGTACAGGATCAATAAACAAAGAATCGAAAAAAGGTGTATATAATAAGTAGGCGGGTAGTAGTAGTAGTATGATCTCTGATTTATGAAATCATAGCTGGGAGGAAGTCTGCGATGCACTTCACCCCAACAGATTCGGAGTTTGGAACGAGTAATCCGTACGGCACAGCTAGCGCAACCTCAGACGAGAGGAGGAGGAGGATTAGGAGCAGAGGTAGATGTACGAAGAAAAGATGCAGCAAGAGTCGATGATGGGATGGACGGTGAAACATGAAAGGAGTCGGGTTCTTTAAATTCACAAAGGCCTTCTAGAGGAGCCAGTGTGTCGTGGCAGGAGGAGCGGCGTAAGGCCTCAAGTGTAGACTTCCGTAGTCTGAAGACAGGTGACGTGACATCAATACTTGGTGCGTAAGTACCGTAAGTTGTTGTACACTATACCCTGTCGGCTACCTATTCGGTACTAGAGCCCTCGTTTTAATGGGACTTTTAACGCATCACAGGTAGACACATGTGTACGAGTACTTGTTGTGCAGGTATCCCGGAGACTATTACAGCGTCCAGCCACCTATTCGTAAGGTACCTAACGGATTCTCGGGATAGGTGATGTACGAGTACGAAGTGCACAACGTCTGGAAGTACACAGTCTCTCACACACATGTCATTAGGTATGTTTTGGAGTGCAGAAACGGTACCTACACATGATTTCAGTGGCTTCAAAACAGTGAAGCCGTGAAGGTGAATGCATGCACTTGAAACGTTCAGGAGACTTGAAAGTGTAGGTAGGTATGCAGTTAGTGTACATTAGTGCAAAATGTGTAGGTAAGGTACCTCGGCGCTAGCCCTACTGAGGTAACTGGTAACCCCTGAACTTTCTAGCGCAGCTTGTACGGTACAGACCTCGGAAGATCCGTACAGTGTCTGAAGAATTGCCTCCTGCGTCTCGTGGCTTATGAAGCCGCATGAAGGGTATTTAGCGGGGCAGAAGTGCGAGCATCGGTACGGGATAGGTACAAACACCGTCGTAGGTGTTGCTAACCACCGGCAATCCGTACCGTGTTAGGTATTCCGTGCAGCAAGTCGAGGCACGGTACAACGGAAGATTCTGATACCTACTAACGGGCAGCTTCGAGAGCACCGAAATGCGAACGTACCAAGATTCTTGGTACGCCCAAGCAAAACATACCTCATATCCGCCTTACCGGTAGGCTGCCGAATCCGCTGGCAGATATTCGAGTCCTTGAACGGTCATAAAGGAATATCTTTAGGGTAGTCAGTTTCGTGAGGCTTCTCGAGTGCGCATTGAGATTCCGTACATTCATCATCCATGGCGAATATCGAAGTCATTCACGCGTATCGCCACCTCTATCGAGGTTTGCTTCGCGCTGTTCAATTCGCCAAACCCGCAAGTCTTGTGGCTCGCGACCAATTGCGCAAAGCCTTCCGCGAAGAGGGAGCCCAGTTTGATAAAAGCAGAATTATACGGACAATTCGCTTTTTTGAAGCTGCTGCCAGAACACGCGGTTTAGAGCATCGCGTTCTCAAGAACCTTCTCGCGATATGTTGGTACCGTTACAAGGATGTGCCGACATGGAGCACCACATTGTCACAGAATGGGAAAAAGAAGAGGCGAGTACAGCCTTCCAGACATGCGTAGTCTAGCTCAGAGGGAAGGGGGCTGACCAAGACTTTATCAATAGGGAGCTCGATGAGTATATGCAGGCAACAGCCTACAAGCACTACGACATGACTGTCGCGATGCTGAACAAGACCGTGGGGTTATGTTTGCGATAGGATGGTGACTGATCGAACGTTACTCAGCCGTTCGCATTCATGCAGATACATACTGCCACTATCTGTCCCACGAGTGAATGCACTCTACATACTAGGCTTGCTCTGCCCTGTCTTGCCCTGCCTTGCTAGCGATGGCTTCTGGTCTTGGCCTCGGCGAGCCTGGACCTGCAAATCCGTAGCATCACGGTTAGTCCCGATGCTGCTCTCGTGCGCAGGAGAAAACGCAGGCCATTCGTTGTTGGCTTCCCCTCCTTTCCTCCTCCCCCGCTCTCTTCTCCCGGTCCTCCCCAGGCGAAGTGGGCGTCAAACTGCATGGGAATAACACGACTAGAATCATGTTTTGAGTCGCAACGATGCCCCTACTACATGCCGGGCGGCTGCATGTGGAGCGCAACATGAAGCCTTCGGGATCAAGCTTCTCCTCGTGTATTATGGAGCAGCATGTGGCGTCATACTTTGCGATCTAAAGCGGAAGCCGTAGTAAGACTTTATCTTATACCTACGCACGACCGTCTCTCCTCGACATGTGTTGATTCGAGCATGAAGTCCACTAGGGTTGAAGAGTTGACAGGTATGAAGCCATATCTATCGAAATCTGCAACGAAAAAGATATCAATATATGAAGAAGTCTAGTGGACCCCTTTTCCGGCAGAGGCATGATGTCCATTCCGCCCTGGTGGTGGACGGCTTTGGATCCCAGCCCATGATAAGAAGGCTTTCAGAGGCGTTCCGGGCGATGATGACAACTCTTCTGCTCACAAGCTAGGCGAGGTATGGCATCTGACCACGTACATGATACCCAGCCAGTAGGCAGAGGATGGCAAGTGATGACGTTTACCGGCATAAGTAATCAACAACAGACCCCAATCCATCGGTTTCACCGCCTACATGAATGTCTACATATGTCCAACGCCTATTAGATTGAGCATCTCGATTGGAACGATGGCGATATAGCCATCGCAAGAGGGCGGACGCACGTGGATTGCGATTCTCCTATCCTCAGTATAACGGATTACGAAGAGCATCCTGCCCTACGAAGTCGGTCAGGACGAGTTGTTTCTAATCGAAACATTGAAATCAAGTTCGTAGGTTTGCGACAATTGACAGCCTGGTAAGGTGGTATTATCCCGTGCAGCAGCAGCAGCAGCATCGTTCACATGTGTTTCGATCCGTGAGTTACTCCAATTCCGCGCTTCGCCTGGTGAATTGTGGGGAGCTACCCACATGTTACTCCACGATCACGCTACCAAGGGATGTTCGATTGTTCGATATGTAACATCATCAGAGAGACCCTACATGTAGAGAAGCTACGAGTACATTTCCAGATTGCCTAGCTTTACTAGGAGACCTCTTGATTCAGCTAGAAATCTGAAGGTTGACTTCAATCTTTGTTGGCGTTTGTTGTCCGTGCCTCTTTTCCGTTTACGTTTACATTTACGTAGCGAACCTCTCTTGTACTGATTACGGAGCATTCCGTACTGATACTCCGGTGTTGTACGGGATACTGATTCACAAAAGGTCCCCGGCCAGCTCCTGCTCCCGTATGGACCGATCTGATGAGTGCCTTCTTGCGTAGCAACAATTGCCGACGTCAGCACAGCTCGCCTCGGAGTACCTCGCCGCTCCACTCCCGATACGAGAAGCAGTGATATTTGGTACGTGAGAGATACCTCATGACTAGTAGTTCGAAATAAAGTAAACAATGTTCCGCCGGTGTCACCAATACACCCTGATACTCCCACCACACTTGTACCTTCAAGCATCCATCCAGGACCATGACTTACACTGAAACAGCTACCCTGAGTTAGCTACCCTCTAGCCCGCGTAGGTGTAAGTGCCAGCCTATAGGTACGCTCCCCGGTGCCTGTGGGATAGCTTTGTCCTACGTATCTCAGGCAGTCTCGTCCCTCCTATGCGTCCCTATCCCGCCAGAGGCCAGGGCTGCCCACCAGCTTTCCAAGATCCCTAGCAGACACACTAGGCACGCGTAGAGCAAAGATAGGACCTTAGCCCGTCCGGATCGCACTAAGGCAGACGTTAGAGGGTCTTCGGTCTACCCAAATCAATCCGACTTGCTCATTGACCAGCTTCAACCCGTCGTAACCCCGCAGCTTCACCACCGAAACCTCTCGTTCTCAACTCTCCCTCTCTCTCCCTCCCTCTCCTCCGTTGTCACTACCACCTATTCCTTCCTATCCATCGAGCCCTCTCGATTCGGGATCTTGATGGCACACCCCTTGTCAGCAGCCGACGCCATAGAATCGCGAGTTCGCCGATGACTCTGGTCCTCGTCCTGAGGCCATTGTCTGAAGCTTCCACCATCCGCACTCTGCTCGCCGGCTGAACGAGAGCCATGCCCCTTGAGTCCAGCCTCCAAAATGTCATCAGTGCCCCAGTCCGGACTCGCACCATGCCTCAGCAAAGTGTTGGCAAAGAAGAACCGCGCCGCTGGATAAAGCGCTACCGTACCGAGGTCGCTGCGTCCTCTGCCAGCGTTCTGTCCACCATCACCGCCTTTCCCCTCGACAGCGTCAAGACTCGCATGCAAACCTACCCTTATGATGGCGCGCTGCATTGCGTGAAGACGACCTATTCGGCGGAGGGCATGCGAGGCTTCTTTCGAGGTACGAGCTCTCACAGACTACCCACCTACTCATATTATCTACCCGCGTCGGCGCTTGGCCTGGTATTTAGTTTCGCGTCGCTAACCCTAACCCCCACGCGCAACCACAGGTGTGACCGCTCCCCTCGCCAGTGTTACTCTTGTCCGAACCATTTCATTCTCCATCTACCAACGCTCGAAATATGTGTACTCCGACTGGATGGCCCGCAATCTCGGCTTCTGCCCTCTTGAACACGTGAACAAAAACGGTGCCTATCCCAACCTAGGAACCATCGCTTGCTTTGGGGCTGCTGGAGCCACAGCCGGCTCCGGCATCACTCTGATTGCTTGTGAGTATTCATTGAGACGAGAGAGAGAGAGACGATATTGCTGCGATAATATCACTAACAGGTGGCTTGATGCTCGTCAGGCCCCTTTGAACTGACCAAGTTAAGTGCGCAAGTGTCTGTTTTGATGGCGAATCAGAAAAACGTAGATCCGAAGAAACAGGCCATTGCCCTCAGCTACCACAACAAGGGCACCATTAAGACTCTCAAGAACATTGTGAAACACCGAGGCTTCGCTGGGATGTACACGGGCCTGAATCTGCATTTGTGTAAGGACACCAACCGTTGGCTTGGATCCGCTCAGCCGGGCTCGCCCACACAGGACTAACAAGCTGCCAGTGAGAGATACCCTCGGAACAGGGATCTATTTCGCCACGTACGAGAGCAGCAAACAACTGCTCACTACGTTCAGCGGCACAGACGCCCATAAAAATCCTATTGCTGTGCTAGCAGCCGGGGCTCTCTGTGGCATTGTTTCCTGGGCGATGATTTGTAGGTTCTATCTTTTCTTGGCTGGCGGCTGCTACGATGAGACTAACCCGCCTAGATCCTATTGACTCGGTCAAGAGCATCTACCAACGGAATGCCCTGATGTATTCTAAGGGCCAGAAGGTCCCCATTCCCAAGATCCAATTCTTCAGACGGGACATGTACCGCGGCCTTGCCGTGTCCATGGGTCGGTCCGCCGCGGTCAATGCCGTGTTCTTCTCGGCGTTCGAGTTCTTTAAGAAAAGAGTCAACGCCCTCAAGGACACCCCCTTATGAGAAGAACGATAGACTTGAGAGTTCAGGAAGAACTGAACTCAAGTCACTGTATACGTTTAAGCAAGTGCATACTAGCAAGCATGTAATTAAGGCGTTTTCGGACTCGGAAGGGCTTGGGGGAACTGTGTGATCATTTGCTTTGTACCACGGAAACTACTAACACGACACCTCCCTCCTCTTCTTTCCCCCTGGAATGGGGGCATACAAACAAACTACTTATTTCGGCAATGTGTGCGTGTGTGTGGCACGAACAGAGGGAATCGCGCCACGAGACGGATAATGGATTTGTTGTTTTCCCTGATTTTTCAAGGAGTCAGTCACCACGACAACGAACGACGAGAGAAAAAAAGACAGAGAGAAGATAATCCACAGATACGAAAAATAAGAAAAAGGAAAGGGGAGGTCAGGCCAGGTCAAAGGGAGCTGATTGTGTGAAATCGAGAAGATGCATATATTGTGTATCTGTATCTAGCTATCTATGCCACGAGCTCTTTAGCTACCCAGCAACCAGCAACCAGACCACTTTGGGTGACAATCCCTTTCTTTGCCTGGGATTTGTTCTTCTTTTTTTTTTGTCCATGGTTTGATCTTTTTCTGCTGTCCATGGGGTTGGTCTTTTTTCTGCGCCCGCATCGTATGTATGTATGCGACTGTAACAGTCAACTGCATGAAACAGGCGCGGATTGTTTTGAGCAATGCGATGCCCATGCGATGCCATGCCCGTCATGCGGCATCGCATCAGGCATGAAGAGAAAGGAAAAAAAAAATTCTCTGCCTGTCTGTCTGTTTGATAAAAAAAAGACCCGTTTCTATTACCGTTATTCTTTTTTTCTCTCTCGCACACCCTGAATACATGCAATCGCGCAACGAATGAGTTTCCTCCCATTCCCCCCTTCCGAACCCATTCCCATTCCATTCCATACCGTCCCGTCCCTCCAAGCCACACATAAAACGCCTCGCCATATCCCTATTAGGCACGTCATAATAAAACCGTGCATATGAAAATAAAACATCTTTGCGGGTAGCTTTTGTCGCGATCGATCATCGAGGGAAGGGAATCCTATGGGTCCAGGTTTCTTGATATTACGCGTGGGTATCCACACGTTCCCCATACCCCTGCGTCATACACCATACCAGCGGTATAGTATTACATATGACGATTGTCCCCGTCATCAAGAGTCGAGAGTCGCGATCAAGAAAATCCGCCGTGCAAAAAGAGATGTTTCCTGAATGAATTCCGTAGATAGGTAATCGTTCGTGTCCACAAAATTAATCGCTCCGCAACATGCTCTCGACAAGGTCGCCCAGGGGGCCCCAGTAGTCCTTGCCGCTGGCGAGGCCATGCTCATCGATGAAGAGGACGTACTGCTTGAAGCTCGTGTTGAGGTGGGGCTCGAGGCCGAGCTCGCGAATGACGGGGTAGTGGTGGCAGTAGATGTGGGCGTAGACGCGGTACATGCGCTTGAAGATCTGGCGCACGGTCTGCGGGAAGGACTTGGGGAAGGGCACGCCGATGCGCGAGGGCAGGATGGTCTCGTTGTCGATGTGGCCCTGCACCCAGCTCATGAGCTGCTCGATGTAGGCTGGCGCGGCCATCTTGGTGGGGCGCTTGTAGTTCTCGTTGTCTTGCCAGAGGTACTCGAATCTGTGATTTTCAGGGGTTCCGCTGTTAGTTTCGTCGTGTTTGTTGGGTTGGGTTGACTGGGTAATATGACATGTAGGATTCGTGATAGGAGGGAATGAAGGGCGCACTCACTCGTCCGTCGCCTTCATCTCGGGGCAGGACTGCGGCGAGCAGAACTCGGTGATGGCGCCGTAGAGAAGATTGATCTGGTTGTAGAAGTCGACCATGTTGACGGCGAGCCACTCGTTCTCGTCCTCGCCTTCGGGGAGCTTGACAACCTTCCGCAAGCTGCCGCCGCCGAGCGTCGCCTCGGCATACTGGCGGAGCTGGTGGCTTGTGCTGCCGCCCTTGCCGGGTCGCGAACGGAACTGGTTGCGCGCGCGCTGGTTACTGTTGAGAGAGAGACGAGGGCGTTGGTCAGTCGGGTCCATGGTGAAGTGATCCATCTCTGCAAACATGAGACGGTCTGATGAGTACGTACACAGTCGTTACGAAGGAGGTCATGATGGCCTCGAGTCTTCGCAGAGGACTTCGGTGGACCTTTGTTGTCTTCTGGGACATAGAGAACGAGAGGTTAGCATGATGTGATCTCCCACCCGAACACTCGGGAATTAGACATAGAGGTAGGTATAGATACCTAGGTAGAAAGAGAAGAGAAAGCAGCGATCTCGTTCGTCGTCTGCGTGTTTGCACCGTACCTCTTTAAAAAAAAAAGATTCCCAGTTTCTTGGGTCCTTTCTTGGTATTTACCGATGACGGCACGTAGTAAATCTGGACTGGCTGGACTGCTGGTTCCAAAGGGGCGGTCGCTGCAAGTGGGTTTTAGTCACGGAATAAAATAGGTAGCGTTCGAGTGGTCGGGAGCGGGTGAGAAGAAGGTGTTGTTTATTGATAGGGGATATGGTCTTCCTCTCTCTCTCTGTCTACTATGTATAGTATGGGTGACGGGCTGATGTTTTGATTCAGACGGGTTGCTATGCTATGTAGAGAAAGAAAGAATTAATTAAGACGAGGTACGCAGTAAAGGTGAAGAAGGTGACTGGCGGCAAGTACCTATCCGTAATTGTCTGGTGGCACTGGCAGGGTTCCGTTTGTACGGCATGCTCAGGTACCTACACCGTACATTTTATTTCGTACTGTAGGTACGTACGGAATACAAGCACATCCATCAAAGCGGCTTACCGCAGTCGGCTTAGTACCGATTAGTGCAGTCGCGACTTTGGTTCAGCATTATTTGCCGTGGTCAGTCAGCTGACCGCCAGACAATCTGCGGTCCTGTCATGCATAAATTACAACTTCCCAAGTTATGCGAGACAGCGAACTGCCTGACCAAACGGTTGCGAAACGGACTTTTCAAACGAGAGTCATTTCAACACGTTTGAAGAAGAGACAGCGAAAACCTTACGGATGGTGCCAATTCAAGCACGTCGATGCGTACGAGATGTTCCGTACAGTTCCTTGTTGCTTCTTTTCATACTGTAGACAGTGCTGCCCCGCCACGTTGAGGTTCCTGCCAGTCCTTACAGTAGTCTGCCGGTTAGCCACATGAAGCACGTGTAACTGCTTCATACACGTTGGTCTGAAGAAGAGTTGCATATCAATGCCGATTCTCGAAGAACAAGAATGAGGAGTTGCCTCTTTGTGAGTCTTCAGATTCGACATGAGTCAATTGCAACAGCTCGTTTGGAGTCGACTCTTTGCTTGGACTCGTTACTGTCTCTTACGAGTATGAAGACTGGCACATCGTTCCTGGTGCAGATCTCAGATGCGAATCGAAGATCTTCTCGTGAGTCTTCACTAGAGAATGGAACTTGACGAAGCCAACTGACGCTATCAAGGATGCTAAATTTAGTCAAGAGCCGAATTCATTTAGTGATCATGAATCGAGTTGTCTCTAGCTGAGATATTCCGCACCCGCGGAACGCATCGAATACCTAGAGATACCTACGAGTACAGATAGCTCTAGGTATTCATCGAAGTTGTCAAGATGACAAGAAAAGAACGACAATGACCAAGATGTAGGCGAATCTACGATACACTCATCGCTTTCAAACCAGTCCAACATGACAGGATCACGAGTGACCCAAGGATGTCACTCTCATTCCATCATGGTCTCACGCCACGCCAGTGATGAGCTTTCACGACGAACCATTCTCTCTTTCCGGCCAGTCTTCATTCCCGCACCAGCAGACAGCATTGCTCCCCGGTGCGATCAATTTCCATCGCCTCTGGATCTTCCGGTCCATCATCAGTGCAAGGATGGACCGTGTAGTAGTTGGCAAGCCCGTTCCCAGAATGCGGAGTCACGTACATCGCCAGCCTGTACGAGTCCAGCATCCGTCCTGTTGACTCGGTGTAGAACGCGTCAGATCCAGGCATCTTCAGCCCCTCACTGAGTCTGTATTCGCCCGACGTGGTCCGCGTGACCGGGGGCGGACCGGGGATGGCAACCCATGCGTCCTGGTACTTCACCTCACTCCATACCGGACTTGTCCTTGGCCGGGCATGCGGCTTTTGGAGCATGTAGTCGCGCTCGTTGCAGAGGATCGCCACGGGCCGGGCGTATTCACTGATGATGGGGAGGACGAACTCGAAAAAGGGGCTGGCGAACGCTACCACCATTGTCTCGTCATCAATCTCCACAAAGTGCTCTTGTCTTCCGCTTGTGCTGTCCAGGACGGCAGTAAAGTCGACGAGCTTGAGGGCTGTCGCATGCACCGCGTCGTAGCGCCAGTCGGCCGCAAAGACTTCTATCTCGTGCGATACAAGACGTCTAAGATGGGCGACTATAGCCATGACAAGTATATGCTGGGCGACACCATCTGAGTGAATCAATATCTCGGGACTCGCAGGTGGATTCATCCTTCTTGCTATCTGGGATAGTCCCAAGCAGACCACCTTCTTTATCTGCGTGTGGCTGGGGATTTGTTCGACGATGCTGGCGAGACCCTCATCGCGACGCTGTTCTGACCATTCGTCCTGTCCACCCGACAGGAAATCTATTAACTGACTTGCCGTCAGGCCCGATTTCTCGGGTGCGTGTTTCAGGGCCAGCTCCTGCGATACATAGTCCATGACCCTGTCGTATCAACAAGACATTAACCTGTGAGCGATGGAGGTTTTAAAGAAGGGCCTTACAGCTCTGCCTTGACAATATCATCCGGCGTCATGTCTGGTAGCTGAAAGGGCGAGGACTCGCTGAGGCGTACAGATAAAGCCGCTTTCGTGAAGCAGTCAATAGGGAACTCCTTGGCTTGTTTGCCTCTCGGTGCGCGTGTGAAAGTAAAGATATCAGCCAGTCTCACGACTAGGCGATCTCTCTCTTTCTTGTCAGCTTCACTTCTGCTGCGGAGGATCTTCTTCTCCTCCGGAGAGAATAGATTACATAAAGCGTCAACTTGACTCGTCATCGTGGGCTTGAAGTTATGGGACAAGGAGGCTTTGCTGGGTGGACTTGAGGAAAGAAGAAGATGGACATCGCTACAGATTTGCCAAATATTTATGCACGCACGCATATGATGAGCCTTGTCCCCGAGACTGACATACTGGGTCAAGAGATGTGACGACCTATAACGATGGAATCTTGTACTGTGGCATTCCCGGCCAACATTCTACGAGGATGAAGCACCTATGCTTTACATCCTATGAAGCGATTGTTTTCCCAAACTCATCGTGAACGAAACCGTTTCCACGTCAATGCGATGATTGTGATAAAGCAATTAAGAATGCCATCTTTGTTAGATTTTCCGATGTCATTCTTCACCATCCGAACCTCCTCACCCTCTCCGAAGCCCAAGGACAAGCCTGTATGTCCCTGCAAGGTTCGGCAGACAGCCCTACTTACCTGTTCTTCGAGACTCATCGCCTCCTATCTACCTAGGGCACGTATTTTGAACCGCCAACAGCACTTCTCCTGGTCGATGCTGCTAAGGATGATTGATACACACCATCAGTGATCACAGAACATGGACGTATCCTGACCCTCGAAGTCGCCAGATCATCTAGGAGTGTTGGATGCTGACGCATTGGGGATACAAAAAATCGAACGAATGCATCTACAACTCAAGGCATGTGAATCTTCAGGCAATGTTCAAGATGAGCTAGAGTTGTCGTTTCAGGACAATCCACATAATGCTTCATACTTCGAAGCAAGCGGCAACATGCCAATAGGGGTGAACCTGCCAGTGATTCATTGAATGAAAGTGATCACTCAAGGCCGTATGGCGTGCATGGAATCCAGTAGCCAAGGGCCTTGGTATATCGTCATCCCATGATTCATCTGAGTCGATAGCATCTCGGTATGACTCCATGAGTTGGTCCGACGTATATAGCAAGCCTTCCACCGCGCAAACAAGCTACAATTAGATTGCTCACACTCACGAGTGAAGAATGGCGATGCGAATGTGCAGAACGAGAAGAATGTGACTGGACATGTTCCACTGATATCGTGATTGTAGTCACAAATATCTGACAACAACATACACTTCACATACCTGTGAATAATCAAAAGATTGTGCTGTCGCTCTCCCCCACTCTTCACACCGTTCACCATCAGAGCAGAAGATCCTCGTACCCCTTATGATATCTGCCCACCTATCGCCTACTCCTGTTTGTGAAGTACGATCGAATGCTATCTTCCAGCGACAGAAGTTTGGCTGGGAGGTTGTTTGATGTTTCGACGCTGTCAGGATCCTGTAAGGATGCCAAACCGTTTGTTCCGAAGAGCATGATAGAACGGACTAGAAGATAAATGCTCAGCAACCGACACTCTCTTACTCCAACCCTTCTCGACCATCCTCCATCCACACCGGTTCCGTACTCTCTGAAGATCAAACAGCTACAATATTAAGCCCGGCTCATCCAAGAATAACCCGTCCGGCACGGGCATCCAACCATCACTGACATCCGTTCTTACTTCATCGCGGCAGGAATGCGCCCCTATCTCTACCTGAATTGTCGACACATCTCGGGAGGGTGGATCGAAAAAGGATCGAAGGAGAAGAAATCCGAGCCAGAGAGGAGCGAGTCTCCACTCGGAAGTCGACATCAGTCAGAATTCCATAGGAAGAACAGGGATAAAGCGCCAAAATAGGCGGGAAAGGACCTCACGGGTCAAGCCATTCGTCGCGGATGAATTACTCCGACGGCGGTCGGTATAGATATACGAAAGCTATCCCAGCGCTGTATTATATATTCTAGCCACGAATTGCGAAGCAGGACCCTGCGAATGCGAAGGGATCATTCGGCCCGAATGATTCGGGTTCCGTACGGCGTACGTATCCACAGACAACGATGCACATCGGCGTGTCTCCTGCCTGGTGGTTTATAAGAGATACCAAGCGATGAGCAAGAGAACGCGTCGTCCTCGCGCTGATGCAGGAGTTTCATGACATATAAATACACAAAAGAAGACAAACAAGGCATCTTGATGTAATGGCTTGTGGTATCCCGAGAAAGGTCGAATCCCCTCTCTTGACAAGATGGCTGAACAAGACACTGGTTTTGTGGTTCTGGTCTGGGTCATGGGGACTCCGAATGTCTGGATTCTCTACCGCACATACTGGTCCAAGGGTATCAAACCACGCAACTAAAACAACAGTTGCTACTCATTCTGGAGGACATCAATGGTCATGCTTTGATGTCCAGATATCTGGGAACGTCCCCTCCTTTGACCGGAATGACCCTCCATCCTCGGGCGCACCGTCAGCACCCGCTGCAACGCTCTCCGGCAACTCAAACCTGGCTTCGTGGCCCGTGGGAACTGCCAAATGTGTCAAGGCTTGAGTTGAAGGACTCGACTAGACGAGTCTCCCTTTACTTTGTAGGGAACCTGAAGAGCTACAGTATGCCAATCATATCTGCCTCTTTGGCTGGCGCGAATAAAACAGGAGAGGTCATGTATGTTTGTATGTGTTTATAAGTATGTTCGCGGCGTGCGATGCTGTAAAGATACTTGTCGGACCGACGAGTTCAAACGAAGTTCGCCGAGATCGTAACGGCGAACCTGTAACAACTATACCCCTAAGGCTTTTCTATAGTGAATATATCTGTTCGAGGAATCTCTCCGGACTCAACTGTAGCTCCTTGGGTTCAATATCAAGCAGTGATACGAAGTAACGGAAAGCCTGGTTTGAAGGGGAATTCTGCTCAAAACACCACCAACTAGAAGTAAATGAAACCAGTAGAGACACCCAGGTTAGATACGTAGTTCTCCAGCCTCTGCAGCCCTCGGTATAGATCTTGCCGAGATCTCCAAGACCGCATGTGACTGGGGGGTCAACCACGCCGAGCATGTTACCGTAGATCATATAACAATATCTCCGACCGACGATTCCATTCGTACTCCAGTGGTTGAATAGATAACACCATCTCGCGACCTCACCATGCGCCTCAAAATCCTCAAAATCCTCAGCATCCTCGCCCTCACAGCATCACCAACACCATGCCACAAAATCAACAGAAAACAAATCGTGCAATCCTTCAATCCGCGCCGTAACGCGAGTTCCGCAACGACACCATTACAAGTCGGCAATGGCGATTTCGCATTCGGCGTCGATGTCACGGGATTACAGACGCTCAACCCGTTCGCGACGATGGCGACGTGGGGGTGGCATAATTTCAGTTTGCCTGAGACGCCGGGGCAGACGGCAATTGAAGGTGATCGATCAGTCTTATAAGTCTTGAAAGGAATGATGATGCTCATCCCGCATACAGATTTTGTAGGCCTTGACTGGTGGACACATGGTCGTCTGGTGAATTACAACCAGCCGAATCCAGCACAGAGCGATATCTCGAATTGGTTGATCCAGAACCCACAGAGACTTAACCTAGCTCGTATCGGTTTCTGGTTCAATGAGGCGGTGACGGAGGCGGAGCTCCGGGACACGGTGCAGGAGCTGGATCTCTGGACGGGCGGGATCGCTTCCTCGTTTAAGTACCAGGAGGTCGAAGTTGATGTTGAGACCTGGGCGGACACGGGTTCTGACACCGTGGGTATTTCCGTTGAGTCAGAGTTATTCGCGAAGGGCGCTCTTCATATATTCTTCGACTTCCCCTTCCCGACTGTGGAGAAGTTTGAAGCCCCTTTTGTGGGCGTTTTTAACGCCACGAGTAGTCATACTACGACGTTGAGCGCCGGGCAAAACTCAGCCACGATACGACATGTACTGGACGAGACATCCTACGATGTCAGCTTTCGTTGGCATCCAAAAGCCGAGATATCGGGACCGGTAAAGGGGACGCATAGGTACGTGTTGCAGCCATCTGGGAAGAAACTCGAACTATCCGTGTCTTTCTCGCCAAGTGGTAAGAAGCTCAAGATCCCATCTGTAGAGCAGATCAAGAAGGCGTCTACGAGATGGTGGGAGTCGTATTGGAATTCGGGGGGTTTTGTCGATTTGTCTGCGACTAGATCGGATGACGCGACGGAGTTGCAACGCAGAATCATCTTATCCCAATACCTCACGGCTGTTAACTCGGCTTCGTCATATCCGCCACAAGGTATGTTCGCTCCTTGACAGTCCATAAGGAGAATGCTAAGCGTAACAGAGTCAGGTAAGACAACCACAGAAGGCGTAGTATTACCCCTGACTGACTCCAACAAGGTCTGGCGAACAACGGTTGGTATGGAAAGTTCCACGTAAGTCCAGTAATCCCATCCCTCCCCTGCCAAACCTGATAATTTTGCTAGTTAGAAATGGTGCTCTGGCACCTCCTGCACTTCGCGCGCTGGGACAAATACCCCTTACTATGGCGGAGTATACCGCACACATACACCGACTTCCTGGACTCGTCCCTCGACCGCGCAGCGCACCAAGGTTACGAAGGGGCCCGATGGGGGGAAGATGACAGATCCAACCGGGAGGTCGGCGCCCGGTGAAATTAATTCCCTGCTGATCTGGCAACAACCACACGCGATGTACTTCGCAGAGACAGAATACCGCTCGTTCCCCAACGTCACGACACTCGGGCGATGGAACAAGATCCTCACGTCAACAGCGGACTTCATGGCCTCGTACGCATTTTACAACGAGTCCACGGGCGTCTACGATCTCGGTCCACCGATGTATCCGGCGTCAGAAAACACCAATCCCAACGCGACGGTGAACCCGGCCTTCGAGCTGGCATACTGGCGCTTCGGACTCGATGTTGCGATTCGCTGGAAGGATAGACAGGGTCTCAGCCCGCCGACGAAATGGGTCGAAGTCCGCGATAATCTCGCCCCTTTGCCTACCGCGGACGGCGCCTTCGCCCTCTACGAAGGGATCCCCGATATGTGGAAACCAACCTCGACAACAGTCACCGACCATCCGGCCATGTCGGCCATATTCGGACTCCTGCCGCCACCAAGCAGCGGACCACCACTCAATATGACGGTCGTGCGGAACACGGCGGACAAGATCCGCGAACTCTGGGACTTGGAAGATTGCTGGGGTTGGGATTTCCCCATGCTCGCGATGAATTCTCTGCGGTTAGGAGACGTTGATCAAGCTATTGCATTTCTCCTACACCCCCTTTTCGGCTTCGATGACGCTGGGTATGCGGAGGGTGGATCGAGAGCACCTACACCTTACTTCCCCGGCGCTGGGTCTTTCTTGCTGGCTGTTAGTATGATGGCGGGTGGATGGGATGGCGAGCCTGGACCGCATTTCCCTGAGGACTGGAGCGTGAAGGCTGAAGGATTCATGCCTGGATTGTAGGAGGTAGTGTCATAGGTCTCATATAGACGTCCAACTCATCAAGCAATGCTGGAAACTAGAGAACACATTAATACTATAGCCCCCGTTTAACTGAGAACTTCTGTTTCGTGGTGGTGTATGTGTCTATAGGACACAGTTCCGACTACTTCAGCTGCGTGTCAAAACAAGGGCAAGAATCGAGAAAGAAGGAAACAATAATAAAACACGAAGACGCTGCTTTCGTGAAATTTTCGACATTGCTAACATGGTGGTTTTGCGTGTAGCCGCAAATCCAGTCCCTTCTGTGAACAGGGCGAGGCCAGACGATGCCGGTCCCAATCCTGCTCCTCCGGGTCGTAAAAAACTATATCAAACTACACAAATTCGATTTTGTGTTAGTGGAGAGGCATTTCACAATATTCTGCCTTTGATCCGTTCCACCATAGCCCATTTTGGGTGTCAGTGGCTTTGCTGCGGCCAATGGCGACGTGATTCTCTCCTTTTCCTCCTCGTTTACATGTTTTCGTTTGCCGAGTCTTGCGTATTGGCATGATGACTCTGCATTGGCGTGGGATGCCCAGCTTGGCAGCAAATAGATAGATCGCTCGGTAGCTCGCTCAGAACAAAACTTCTCCCATACTCTCGCCCTCGAATCCCAGCGAGGCCAGGCCCTTGAGCTTCTTCTTCTCCTTCACCTTCTCGGCGGCTTTCTGTTCTTTTACGAGAGACTCGACCAGCGCAAGGTCGGCTTGCTGGTATCCTGCGGGCGGGTCGTCGTCCTTGTCTAGATCGATCTCACCTAGTAGGAGCACGTTCTCGCCTCGCACAAGGAAAATTCCATGAGGCTTGTCGGCGTAGAGGCCTTGGATGTGGGGGTCGGAGACGGTGACGAAGATGCGCTCAACGGTCGACTGGAGGACCAGGTTTGCTGCAGTTTTGGGTGTCGTCGTCAGCATAGAGTCTTCTAGATATAGAAGTATCTATTCAGAAAGACTCACCGAACTGGTCCCAACTGCGCAGGATTCCAATCAACTTTCTACCGTCTCGGAGGACAAGTATAAGCTTCTCTAAACGCCGCGGTCAACGATGCACCCTTGATGTACAGTACAGCAGAGTCCCCTCGCTGGTAGTCTTACTATCAGTGAGATCAAGAAGCTGGGCGGCAGTGGTGAACATCTGGGGAGGCAGCTGCTGGGGCTGCGGCGGGAGAGGAGGCCCGTTGTTCATGGCCGCCATGGGGCCGTGAGGGGTGCCCTGGGGAGGACCCTGGGGCGGCTGGTCTTGGGTGCTGAAGTGCTCCATAGTATCATCTAGTCGGCGTGGGACTGTTCTGGGGATAGGAGAGGCACAGATAGTCCATGGAGCGGGTGGGAAACTGTGGTGGGGGGTCACGCGAGATTGTGCCGATTTAGCTGCTGCAACATGAGAGATTCATGTTGCGACAGAGAACGGGCGGGATGGATTGATTGTTCTTTGAGAGGGAGTGTTCGACGGGGATCCGTACGGACCAGCGAAACGGGAAAGCACTGATGTCACTTTGCTGTACGTAAGCCGCTGAGAAATCTTGTCGCGCTAATGCTGCACGTGGTCCGAGCGCCAGATCTGTGACTGTACGGATTAATACAACTTTACGGGCCTGCGTCCGTAAATATAGCCCCTATTCTTGATATTTACCGTATCCTAACGGAATAAACATTTACACTCATCTCATGCAGCTGGCGTTCGTGAACCGTACTTGTCTGCAGAATGCATCCTCTTTTCTTTTTCTCTATTTTGAGCACAATTACATTCAACATTCACTTCACATATGTAAGCATCTTACTACTAGCGAACGCATCATGCAATGTCGGCGAGACAACGAGATTGCATGCATCGAGAAGCGCAACTCAAGGCAGCCGTCATCTTCGTTTTTCATGGGCTACTCAGCCCCTTTATGACCGTAGTTAACTCATTCTTGACGTCGTCTCTCATACTAAGAGATGAAAACATCTTGATCTCTCATCACCTCATATCTCATCTTGAGTCAATGAGAATGAATCTTCCCATGTAGCATGAATGATGCAACAGAGCTGGCATCCGCATTACTCACTTCCTGCGCTGTCGAATAATGAGCATGTCTGACTTACAATCATGAGACCGATCCTTTAGTATCATGAGGTGACCTCCAGGCAAAACCCTTATCCTCAGAGAATCCGTCCTACGAGCAGAAGAGACTCTGTTCAACAAGAAATCTCATGGTTAGAGCACGCGACATCAAACAAGCGCCGGTGTCACGAATCTATATACCAACAGTTTCACGAGCGGCGGGACACAGGCCAAACGCAGGCATTTTCAGACCAGATGCGCTCCGGGCCGTTCAAGCCGTTTCAGCGGGTTGATCAACTTTCAGATGATCTCGTTCGGTCAAGATCAAGAAATCTGATTTGCGACGAGCGAATCGGGGAGTCGACAGTGGTGAGATTATAATATGAGTTGCGGTGTTGGCGGCTCACGATCGTGTGCTTGCTTCATCATGAGAGACGCAGGAAGACGTCTGTCAATGAAGTCGAGACTCTGAAAGGTGCCATTCCAATTCGAAGTTCATTAAGGCCATGGTCTTCCGGTCTTCGGTGTCTGGTCTTGATTGATAAGTCAGTAAGGAACTTTTTGTTTCAGACTCAAGGGAGAAGACATATGCATACTCCCTCTCAAACTCCTCTATAGCGTGAGATGTATGAGAAATCAAGGATCGTGAAGTTTTTTCTAAACCCGTCTCCGACCGATCAGACATCCAATAGAATATGCCCGCCCGTCTTGACATGCAGCCCGTCATGCAAAGAACTCGTCAGAAGGAGATCTTTTCTCCTCCATTACCCCAAAGTTCAAACATATAACTCACGACAATATCATCAGAAAGAAATCCAACCGCATAGAAGAAACAAAAGATTCCAAAACCGCAGGTCGAAACATCTGCCACGTCAGTTAAGCTTCTCTGTATGTACGTTATATGTATGTAGGCAGAAAAAATTTCCATGCCTACGAGAACCAAGGGGATCGAATGAAAACAAGCCAAAGCACGTCGATGCCAAGCACGTGTATGCGAGAGTATGATTGAATTTTTATTGATTTTTTTTTATTATTCTTTTGCTCTCTCTTCTCCGGGGGTCTGGGATAAAGATACATACGAAACATTCGTGGTCTCTGAAAGGTAGGTATCCCGTATTTTGGAACCTGTTCGGGACATCGTGCGATCGTATAAGACGGCAAGTCAGTAGAAAAATCCCGACGCAGGCCTTGCCTAGGAGTGAAGAAGAAAATGAAAGAGAAAGAAAGGAAAAAAAGGGAGAAACTCCAACGACAGAGCCACACGTGGCTTGGGCAGAGCTGCATGTATGTAGCCACGGGAGCAGAACGTACATACATGCACGAAAGAGTCACAGATAGATCGTCACCATCACTAAAGTAGTGTACACATGCGGCAGGAGAGTTGCAGGCATTAAGAGGCCCTTTCTCGTGTAGTATTGTGGTCTCTTTCCTGCAGGGGAAATCTCTACGGTCCGCCCCTCTACGAGTAGGTAGGTAGTAGGTAAGGAGACTCTGGCAAAGGGGTATCCTCGTTTTGCTCGTGATCCCGTGTCTATGCTGCCTCAATTCCGATCGCCATCAATCATCTGCAGGAGATGTGCATTCATCGCATGGTCGTTGTGAATCGTTGAATCAGATTAATGGTCGAGAGGGAAAAAGGACTTGTGCCTGCTCATCTGTTCCTATCAGAGCACGCAATCGGTTTTCCATGCGAAGTTTTGTTGTTGTCAAGTGGAGAGGAGTCTTGTTCTTTCCATTGAGAGCTCGCCCTCTTGATGACCACCCTTTTCTTTGGCTTCTAAGATGATTTGCCAATAACGCCGCAGTTATATGCAAATGTGCCTCTACCGTGTCTTCTTCAGGTTAGGGGTGCCAGGAATGCAGAAGGGAAACAAAGGAAAACATTATTCTCTTCTCTTACTTGTCAGCCGGCCCCTTGGCTGCTTTCAACGAGGACCAGTTTCTCCGTCATACCTGAAAAAAAGGCCGGCGGTTGCGGTGAATTGACGACAGGCACCAGGGGGAGAACCGTTGATAAGGCACCAGAAAACGCCGTAACCCGTGTCTATGCAATCACACCCATGTCGAGCCATCGGAACGAGCCGTGAAACTGGGCAACAGAGTGCTGACCGACCTTTCTGTCAGACACGACTCTCAATCACCCTCTAACAAGGATTCCGTTCTTGACCCCGATATCTACAATCGGTGAATGGTGGAGGCCTCGAGTGCCTGTAGGAGCTCTGGTCGAGCAGCAAGGGCCTCCTTGGCCTCAGAATAGGTGAACCATTTACGCTCCCGCTTGTGTCTTTCGGGCCACTCGTTCTCCTCCCGGGTCACCGTGACTTCGTAGAAACGATAGAGCGACTTTGGCGCTTCCTGGGATAGCTTTTTGGGGGGCCGGGTGTCCAGAATGTCACCCAAGTCGTAGTTGACTTGAATGATGATGCCGGCCTCTTCCCAAGCTTCACGTGAGGCAGCGTCGACACATTCTTCATCCGACTCCCATCCTCCCTTAGGCAAAACCCAGCCCTTCCGCCGGGTAGACTGGATCAGCAGGACCTTTCTTTTGTCCTCACTGAGGGGAACAACGCCAGCAACGAGACGTTCGCCCTTGGAGTTGTAGCCTGTCAAGCCAATGATTAGTTTGTCTACAGAGTAGGCGGCACTCCTAAATAGCACGACGCTACAGATACACCACGCGACTCCTCTTACACAGGATTCGGACTTAAGCTTAGAGAGTAGACTTACGCTGCAAATTTCTTCCGGTGCGCGACTCCATAGAACGGGTCAACGGAGCGGACGCCATCTTGGAATAGTTCGGGCAGATAAGTTGAAGGGAAAAGATATCAAGGTCTTTAGACTTCCAGCCGAGGAGAGATAGAGAGGATGATGGGTCTGAGGGTGGTGGGGAAAACTGGTGACAGTTGAAAAAAAAAAATAGAGAAAAAAAAGCGCCGATGGAGATATCTCCGACCAGAGCCAGCTGGGAAAGAGAAAGGGACTTCACGGTATGCTACTCAACAGCATGATTAATAAATGGTGAGTGAGAGGAATTATGCTGTAATTGGTCGGTGCTTGATAGGAGTCGTGGTGAAGCGCCGGCCAGGTAGAAATACGAGTAGGTAGCTTGTCAAATTACGTGTGGCGCAAAGGCGTGACAAAAAAGCACGTCGAGTCAGCCGGTTTAGGCAATTGACGGTTGGAGGAGGGGCGTGGGAAGATTGATGATAGAGGACGATAACCCGAGTTTTCCCTCGAACCCCATAAAAAAGTCCGGGGAACTGGCAAGGGTTTCTTCTTCAGACCACGATGCGATCAGAAGGTAGCCGAGTTGGTCTAGGAGTCGACTTTGGGCGACTCTGGTTGCCGAGCTGGCTGGCTGTTGTTGATGATGTTGATGTTGATGTTGATCTGGTGGCTGCTCAAAGACCAAGGATGTCTCGAGGAGTTCGGTAGCACCTTTCAGGCGGAAGGAGAACCGCAGGACACTATTGGCGAACAGTTAAATAAGACACTTTGTCTTCCCCTGGCGACGCGGGTTTCGTGGAAGAGAGTGCTGGGGAAAAGAAAAGGTAAGCAAGCACCGGGCAGAAAGGGAAGCAAAAAAAAAAAAGAAAAAAGGAAAAAAGGGTCACGAACCGGGTCAACGGTTGGCTATACGGTAATGGTTGGGGGATTTACCAACACTAGTGTGGCGGTGGTAGGTAATGGAAACTAAGAGCTAATGAAAGCCATTAGGGTTATGAGAGAGCACCAGAATAACGGAGTTGTGACAATGTTTGCGCCATCGTAGACAATCACGGACATTGAGGTGGTAGTGAGTGGTAGGTAGGGGAAAGCACGATTGGTCTTATATTAGTGCAGGCAGACCAAACCCAAGAGGAACAGGCTTAAGGGAATCTGGGATTCGGGGAGTCTGGGTGGGAGCCACTGGCGGCTTGGTCCTGACCTCGTCCGATGTCTCCGTAGGGAGCCGCAGGGTGTTGGCCAGGCCAGCCAGACGAGACCAGACAGTCAGGGCAGGCCAGGACAGGACAGGACAGGCCAGGACGGGACGGGACTCAGGATCGGCTAGGATTCAACAGAACAAAGAGTGCGCGCGAGAACTTACACGTTGGGTACGGAACACGGATGCTGTAGTATGTATGTACGGAATACAGGAGGATAATACAGGAGGTACAGAATACAGCCTGCGTGCGTCGTGAGCCTGCGAGGTACGAAGACTCTGCCGCATGTGTGACTCTCTGAGGACGGCCGTGGAAAGGTACTTCGTACTCTGAGCTCCAGGGCAGGTAGATGGCAGGTAATGATACGGATTACTACCTCTCACTGTCCGGGACTCCGGGCGAGGTCTTCAAATAGAAATAGGGCTCGCTAGCTTAGTGGCATGCAAGGTGACAATATGTGTGAACTGAACCGTGAAGGTGAGGCAGGCAGGTTAACAGGCAGGTCGTCTGCACCCGAGTTCACCCTAAGCAGGGACTTGTTAGGAATTTGCAGGAAGAGAGAAGCCGGTACCTTCGCAATACCTGGCCGACCGACACAGGTACCCTGCACGATCCAGGAAACGTCGACCGGGGGCGCAGAAGAGGTAGCAGTACAGTTCCGAAGTATCGAGGGAGAGAAGGAACGTTTGCACGTGTCAGATTAGCTGTGAGCGAGACTAGCGACTACGTACCGGTACCTCTGGGACTGTCACATGAATGTACCGGCACTAGGGGATCCGGTCCGACACAACATTTGAGTTTATTGCCTCCGTGCCTTGCCTGACCTCCTTCCTCAGCACGGAGCAAATTGCGATTCCGTGGTAGGTGCGATGGATTGTAACTTCTACTTGTCATTGGTAATCCGTTTTTCTTACTTCGAGCAGCCGCCAGCAGGTTCGGCGTTCAGTAATACGCGCCTCTTAGGTATTCCGTACATTACGTACTCTGACTTTACGCGTATAATGTATTACTCCGTAATCCGTACAGACTACGGGGGCTGCAGCTTGTCACCAGCAGCGTCATGATTCAAGATGAAGCAAGCCAAGGACTGAAGAGTCACCACTCACTTGCCGTCAGGAGCTCCATTGTTAACCACGACCTGTTTTACGCCGTAGCTTGGGTAGCTAACAGATGGTACCCTACAGGTTGGTTACTAACCACAGGCCATCGTCAACGGCTGGAGGAGGAGATCATACGGGCTACATATGAGGTGAGAAGTCCGAAGCATGTGCAGTTCCATCTCTCAGAGCTCTCGCCGTCAAAGCCACTAGCAAGTACCGACATACCACCATCACCGTAGTAGGTAGCATCTAATCCATAGTGTACGATATACGGGCGGATATAGCCCTGCAATCCACTTGCCTTGCTGCAACATTCCTGCCTGAGGTGTTCGTGGAATGGTACTTGTACTTCAACTCTGCCGGCTGGCTATAATAGCGAGCTATGATATTGTCTTCACCAGCCTTCGTGCGAGTACGAGTAGTATGAACGCAAAAGAACTTCCCGTCTCTTTACTACGTACCGGGCATCTCTTCTGCTTGCCAAGTAGTTACAGGAGGCACTTAAGCAATAGCTGATTGCTGATTGCTGATCTCCGCGTCACTGCGTATACTACGTACTCGTATATATAATCCGTAATTGTGAGGCCTTGGTCGGATGACAATACGGATTACCAGGTACAGAATAAGGGAATCTTTACAACGGAATACAAGTTCACAGAATCGATGAGTGCGCGCGGGGCGAGGACGAGATGCAAGCCGCACTATCTCCTTGGTGAAATCATCACCTCCCCTCCTGGCGTCGAAGCCGTCCAACAACTTATGAAACCTGGATCCATGCAAATCCCGGAGTGCAAATACAGATTGAACTTGATGTCAAACGCAGCTGGAGGGGTACAGCCGAGTCACAGAACTTCTTCGGCAACAGAGTAGGCATTTCAAGATGAGGATATTTCGTAATTCGATGCTATTCTTTCCGTGCATTCCAGGTAAGGAGATAGAGATCGGCGGAGTAGGAACAGAATCCATACAGGCCTACAACACAGCTATGACGGCAGGCGTTGTAAGAGCCTACGAGGGCTTGTGACGATACGGTGACCGTAACAACCCACAGGACATGGCACGTTGTGTAATTCAGAAGTATCGATACAGTATGCGGAGTCTTATATTTCGTACAAGGCAGAAAGTTCCTTACCCATTCACGAGCTCAGACACTGTGTTGGTACTTACCAGCAGCGTAGAGCTGGTTCTTCCTTTAAGGTTGTCTCCAGCTTTGATATACGGGCAGGAGGTGAATTTTACAGGGGCAACCTCCCAGTAATCTACAGGCAGCCTGGAGGCACGACCGGCCTGCCACCTATCGCCGAAGGCACCCGATGGATCACTGAGCGGTAGCTACGGAAACAAGTACCTACCTGCCAGGTAATCCGTACTAATCCGTACTTGCATCAGTATTTATTACTTCATCATCACTTTCTTCACCTGACATCCTTCATCCAACGCCGACCACAACAACTCACAACTTATCGGATTGGCACGTATCCACGTCGTTCAACTGTCAGGTCTCTGCCAGATACGCTTCCAGTCACTGCCTATGAGATTCCACTTAAGCATGCGTTTCAAACTCATGAAAGCTCAAGGCACTCGTGAAATCTCTCGGCCCAGGAAGTGTTTTCGGGCCACAGTCCGGGCCTAGTGCATTCGTTGACTGTGCCCTTTACCCGGGCCCGCGCGCGCCTAGTTGCGGATTCCCTACCGTATATCGTAGGCGAGGCGTGCATCTTCGTTTCTATTTATTCCGCTCCCCCGGTCTGAACATACCTCATAACGAGTAGGGGTACGACGCGCTCACAACACACAGAGTACGGAATAGGTAGGTCGATGTCGGCAAGTACGAATTAGGCACAGACCTTGAACGTACTCGTACATGACCACGACGGTACGAAGCCATTCGCGCGAATCGTGCCTCTTCTTACAATGGCGTGCTTACTAACGGTTGCCAGTAACCCCTCGCTGACTTGGTCCCTTGAGGCGCATCGTCAACCGTGTTGTTTCCACCTACATACACTACTTATTATCCCAACCAGGGCGCAATAAGGCTTATCATACCAACTGGCGAGAAGTGGCGTTCTTCTACCATATCTCGTAGCTTCGCTACGGAATAGTATCGCAGCCATGGAGGTTGACGCCCCCGAAATATCTGAGGATGACCTCTCGTATCTGACGCCCATGGGTATGTCGCTTCATCTCCCATGCATCTACCCTTTGCAGTTCCCGAGCCTCTCGAGTCCCGAGTCCCTTCGCATTGGGACCTTGGTGATATCCTCGACACCACCGGCACGATCTGTGCTGTCCCTCTCATCGATTCACCTCAAGAATACCTGCTACCCCGTACAACCAACCCGTGGATCACTCGTGCCTGGCGCTTGGCCAGCTGTTCTGCATTTGGAGTTAAGGATGCCGCCTGTATTCCGTCCCACCTATACTCACGGTCTCTCGTCGCACCCTGTCGCAACTACTGCCAACCCCGTAGCACCGCATTGCTGTGCAATGCCGATCCGCCAGGTTCATCATACTCGATGTTTACAAGACGTTCTTAACTAGTCTCCCATGCCCATACACCATCCACTTACCCATCCATTCTTGTTGAACTCTCTAGTCGCTAAGTCGAACGTCCCATTCATGAGTCACTTGATCGAGGTTATCGTGCAGTCATCACCATACATGCCCTAAATACCATTGGCATGAATCGAGAATTCGATCAAGCAGAGTACGGTTCTAACTGCTTTATTTCACAGGCTACATGTCATCGTACAGCTGCGGTTACTGCCGTCGGAACAAGACTGGTCAGTCACAGACGAAGCGTGTGTTCCCTGATTTTGTTTATGTACAGCCCTGGCGACACTCATGTGCGCGCCGGGCACTTACAGTCTTCGGCTGTCTCAACATCTTCCGATAATGACGATTATGAAGAGGAAACTCCATGAATCCTTAAAGGAAAATATCTGACATGGTTGTCTTGTCTTAGGCAGATCTTATTATGCGCGATCATATTCCATCAGCGCCGCGTGCTACCAGACTTTAGTCGATCGAAGTTGGAGACGATCAGGAACGCTTCTTTATCGCCCGAACCAACGGGATGCTTGCTGCCCCCATTACAGCCTCCGTATAGACGCAACGCGGTATCGGCCCCCTAGAGACCATCGACAGACTGTCAATCGTTTCAACAGGTTTGTTATGGGTGATGAGTATATCAAAGAAGCTGCCCGTCGATACCCAAAGTCGCGTGAAGAAGCGCGAAAACGAGACACTGAATTCAAGTTGACAGAGAGAATTCATGAGAGTGAGCCCCAATCGCTGAAGCAACCGCCCGCGCCCGCACATTCGTTCGAAGTCACGTTCGAAACAGATGACTTTACCGAGGAAAAGTTCGCAGTCTTTGAGAATTATCAACGCCTAGTCCACCAAGAGCCAGCTTCGGAGATTACTCGCGCTGGATTCACGAAATTCCTCTGTAACTCACCTTTGCGACGCGAGATCGTTAGGACGCCAGACGGACGGGAAAAGCGTCTCGGCTCTTACCACCAGTGCTACAGGCTCGACGGGAAATTGGTGGCCGTAGGAGTTCTCGACCTTCTCCCCGATGCTGTCAGCGCTGTTTACTTTTTGTACCATGAATCCATACATAGTTGGAGTCCTGGTAGACTGGGCGCTTTGCGGGAGATTACGCTAGCTCTAGAAGGCGGATATCGTTGGTGGTATCCGGGCTTCTACATTCACAATTGTCCAAAAATGAAGTACAAGATGGACTATTCGCCCCAGCAGATCCTAAACCCGGAGGGCATGGAGTGGGTCGAGGTAACCAAGGCAGTTCTGGACAAATTCGACAGCCACGGATATCTCGATTTTGCCAAGACTGGCGACGATGACGTCGCTGAATCTGAGCAAGACTCGGCCAATAATGACACCGTGGGCAGTGGAGATGAAGTAAACAGCGGCGAGGAGGAACAGAAAAGCGAGAGCGATAACGGTAGCGACGAAGGGCACATGTCACTTCTGCAAAGTAATATGCCCGGCCTCCCCTCGGAAGACGACATTCTATCATACGACTATGATAGCGTGATGGTACGCCTTGGGGACTCCATCTATCTTGCCACCGATATCTTTCGGTGGCCCAACTCAGACGAGACTCTACTGGACGGTACCGGACCGAAAGCCCAGCTTGCTCAGATGGTGGCCGCTGTAGGCATTGATACCATGCCACAGATCTGCATAGACATCAGACATTGAACACCAGGCAATGACCATGTGTTGCGCCATGCTAAAGAACAATGAATCCGACGGGTTTCAGAATATTGATGGACGGGATTCCAGGGGCCGGTGGGCTAGTAGGTAGACTCTACTCCCCCATGTGCACTCTTGCAACTTATGGACTAAATAACCCGTACTGAACAGATTATTGTAGATAACCTGTCATAACTGTATGAAACATGAGAAATGATGCCAAAGTCGAGGTAATACGTATGGTTACGTGTAGGTGGTGTACGAGTACGGATTACATCTCCGTACTGCGCTGGACTGGAGGGATCATCGTCTCGGTTGCTGTTGCGACGGCGTTAGGCGTTATGCGCTAGTGTGGTTAGCTAATCCTTCAGCCCCACTTCTTACCGTTGAGAAACAAGCTTCAGCCACAGCAAGTGCGTCCTGGCTAGCCAATCAAATGTTGTGCCTGAGCTCGGCTCCACAGAAAAGTCTCCGTGCTACCCCACGTGGTGTAACCGCGTTCATATGATGAAAGTTGCAGGGCGCAAATGGAATCTGAAAATTAACAAACACTCTGATCTTCATCACATGCAATAACCAGTGTTTCTAGAACGATTGTCGAAGAAAGAAGAGGTCGGGAAAAGGGGCCATTCGTTCTAGTTGCTAATTGACTCTGTTTTCTATGTTATAACTCCTATCTTAACTACTATCTGACGCCCAACTCATACCCGCATTCTCCCCCACCATGGCGACGACGTCGCAACACTTGTTGCTCTCGCCCACCGAGCTCGCATACCTTCACAGCACACTCAGTCTCACACCGCCGATCCGGCCCGACGGACGCACGGCAACACAGTTCCGCCCTCTCGTCGCCGAGACGGGAAACCTCCCCAGCACAAATGGCAGCGCACGCGTGTGCTTCGCAGACGGTACTGAGGCCGTAGTCGGCGTTAAGGCGGAGGTCGAGAAGACGGTGAACCTGAACACAGTCGACGACGAACAGACGAGAAGGAAAGAAAGTCAAGGCAAAGAGACGTCAGAATCTACGAGCGAGGACGGAGGCGCAGATCTCGAGAACGAGGAACGGCGCGGCGAGGACGATTGGCTGGAGCTCTCGGTGGAGATCCCGGGCCATCGCGACGATGATGGCGGCACGGTGTTCCTTGCTACCATGTTGCGCGAGGCGTTACTGGCTGATGGGGAGTTGACGAAGAGACTGTGGATCAATCGTCGGTTTCATTGGAAGATTTATCTTGATGTGAGTTTTCTTGTTCTTCTCTCACATGTACAATTCAATGAATCGCAATACTAATTGACGGACAGATCATCCTCATCTCTCCCCCCCTCTCCTACCCCCTCCCCCTCCTCAGCCTAACAACCCACCTCGCCCTTCTTTCGGCACGTCTCCCGCGCCTCAAATCCGAGGCCGACGAAGACCCCATGTTCGACGACGACTGGGCCGCCTCCGAATTCATCTACTCGCGCAACACCACCACCACCACTTCCACAACCGGCGCAACAAGACCACCCGTCACCCTCCTCGTCATGGCCGTCGGCAACAACATTATCTTCGACCCTTCTAAAGAAGAACTCGCCGTCGCCGACTGCGCCCTCGCTGTCTCCGTCGGCGAGGCATGGGTCCCGGCCGACAAGGACAGCATGGACGTCGACGCCAAGAGTCGGCGCGAGATCCGGCTTCTGTCGATCCGGACTATCGATCCGCCTTCGCGCCTTACGGCGCCCGGCGTGCCGAATGCCGTGAACGAGGCTGCGTGGGGCCAGGGCGGTAGTGGTGCGACGAGGGAGACGAGGGCCGTGGAGGAGGGTGGTGTGGAGGGTGTTTGGAAGGCGCCGCGGGGCGGGTCGAATATTGCTGTTGTGGGCGCGATGGTGGCGAAGGTGTTGGAGAAGGGGGGTGTGACGGATGAGGTTTTGGAGGGGTTGGATGGGGTTGAGCTGGCGTAGAGAAGAAGAGAGAAAGAATGAAAGAAATTTGATATGTATTCGTCAAGCGTGGATCACGATTTGCATTCATCATGATGATACTACGACATGAGTCTACGGGGTATGTATAAATAATAAAATGTGCATGCAATACATGGCTTGACTTGTCTTTTTTTTTTTATTTCTAACTCGATTGGTCGCGCAATCGTAATGCGCGCGAGTGTCTATTGTACAGATTCTACCCCTGATAGGGGTTTCGACTAGATCTTCCAGAGCGACTACCGGCCAGCAATTGGCACGATCACGGCAAATGATCATTTAATCATGGTACATGATCAATCAAATCACCAAACACCAAGCCACTTCTTCTTAGGTGCCTCAGCAGCGCCCTCAGACTCAGGCTGAGCAACAGCCGCTCCCTCAGCCTCCTTAGAAGCCAAAAGGGGCTCGGTAACAACGACACCCTCCTTCTCCTTCTCCTCAACAGGCCGAAGCGGGGCTCTCGCAGCGCCGAGGAAACCAGTCATGGGCTCCTGGCCGTGCGCCTTGCGGTACTCGTCGCGCTTGGCGGCGTCCTCGGCCTTCCGCCGGCGCTTCTCGACGGTCTGCTCGGTCTCGTACTGCTCGTGCATGCGCACGACGTCGATGACGGCGCCGATGTACTGGAAGGGGTGCCAGGGGAACTCGGAGATGGGGGGGATCAGGTCCGCGAAGGGCGAGGTGGACTTGAAGTTGGAGACGAAGGTGAAGACGGTCAGGCCGGTGAGGGTTCCCTGTTTTGTATGTTAGCTTGCGAGAACGGATGAGGTATGGGGAGGGAGGGATGAGCTTACGAGTGTAATGAAGGCATGAATGGCACGGTTGTTGATGAACCAGCTAGTCCAGGTGTTCGGCGGCGGTGGTAAGCCGGGGTATGTCTTCTGGCTCTGTGCCTTCACTTCTTCCGCTGTCGGAGCACCGCCATAGTGCCGGGGTGTCGACCGCGGGAGTCTGGCGCCGTGGGAGGGCGGGTTAAACCGCTCGGGCTTCTCGAGCACGAGGGGCTTAGAGGGGTCCGCCTTAGCTTTAGGAGCGGCGGCGGCAGGCATCGATGCAGCAGGGGCTGGAGCAGGAGCAGAAGCTTTCTTCGGCGCATATGACCCCGTGGGTATCTTTTTGTTTAGCTTGGTGGGGGGAGCAGCCTTCGCAGCTTTTGCAGCAGTTTTACTTGAAGCTGCCCTTGCGCCAGCGACGCTTGCTACGGCGCTGCTCGCGATCGCGGGTCTCCTCGATGCTGTCTGGGAGACATAGCGCACCATCACCTGGCCGACGTCTGCATTGAGAGGCCGGGCGAAAGCAGCCGATCGGCCGGCAACTGATCGCCACATTGGACCGAACTGGGGGAGGAGAAAACGCGGGATGGAGCTTGTCTTTGTAGCCATTGAATAGTAAAATCAGTTCCCGGTTGTGCGGACGACGTACTGCTTGTTCACGACGTCCCGGGTGTGCGTCAAGTGGCCCAATTGGTGAGATCCAGCCCGTCGCGACAACCTTTCATCCGCAATGGCACCAGCTTCCAAGCTCGCATTGTCCGCCGATAACGACCAATTTTTAGTACCGCCGCAAAAGGACCCCACCTCGCCCATGCCCGTGCAGTGTGCGGTACAGTATGCGTACGGTAACCCATCACTTCCCGAACAGTGCAAGCCGGGCAATCTGGGCGCGGCCTTAGCTCACCGCACTGTACCGTACACTAAGGCATGCTACGCTAGCTTAGTGTAATCCGTACAGAGCGCTCTCTCTGGGCAGCCTCTGCTCCGGGTTGCCCCGGGCCTGTATTATCTCCCGCACCTCTCATTGGCTGGCCCCGACTGGATCGCCAAGGGTACCGCGACGTTCCCAACGGGTACAGCTCACTAACTGTAAGCTCATCATACATTTTTTTTTATTTCTTCTTTTTCCCTCCTTCCCGTTGCCACACCACATCACCTTTCGAACGACACATTTTCTCCCTCGTCGTCCTATTTGCACCGCTACACACCTCTCTTCACCTTTCTATCAACCAAATCCAACAATCCGTCAAAATGCCTTACGCTCCTGGTAGGTTCTTTTTCCGCTTCTTGATCGTCGAACCGGATCCTTGTCCGCTAGTTCGCCTGTTCCGCCAGTCCGTCTGTCGATTTCGGTCTCGCTTTCGACTACGAGTGTCTGCTTCCGACAAGCCATTGAGCCATCACCTCGGCCAATTGTGCGCCGAGCGTCATGGAGCTTGAGCACACTGTCGTTACGTCGAATCTGAGGTCAAACTATGCGTTGATCTTCCTTCTTCGAGCCCGTCATAGCGATATTTGCCTGCGCTATTTTCTTAAATCATAACGATGCCATCTGCCACGGCTTTGTGGACGCTATCTGCGGTGCATGGATAGCTTTTGCCACCAGACACTCGAGATCTTGACGACGGACACGGACACGAGCTATTTCGCGCTTCTCCCTTGGGAGCTTTCTTACCAGACTCAAGTTTCTCGTACATGTCAACGAAAATAGAAACTAATCGGCTCGCGCTTAGGTGACCTCAAGAAGGGTGAGAACCTCTTCAAGACCCGCTGTGCCCAGTGCCACACTCTCAAGGAGGGTGAGGGAAACAAGGTCGGCCCTGCTCTGTTCGGCCTCTTCGGCCGCAAGACCGGTTCCGTCGAGGGCTACGCCTACACCGACGCCAACAAGCAGAAGGGTATTGAGTGGAACGAGAACACTCTAGTTAGTCTTCCCCGCCGTTTATCCGGCATCTCGTTGGGGGATACCTTGGCTAACTCACTTGTCTATAGTTCGAGTACCTCGAGAACCCCAAGAAGTACATTCCTGGTACCAAGATGGCCTTCGGTGGTCTCAAGAAGGACAAGGACCGCAACGACATCATCACGTAAGATTAATCGTGTTCTTCTCTTTATCTTGATCGACTTGTCACTGACATATTCTCCCCCGAACAGCTTCATGAAGAAGGCTACTGCTTAAATTAGCATCGCCAACGAGGCGGACGTGTAACGATAAGAAAGAAAAAAAAAAAGAAACCATACCCAAACCAACCAAACGCATTTGCATAGACGATGAAGGCCACGACTGTACTTTTGATAGACTAGAAGCGGTGGCGGCGCGCCTTGCCTGGTGCGAGCATAGGGACCCCTCTCCTCTTAATGATGATTTTACTTTTTATGCCCCTGAACACTTCAAGCCATACAACGGGTTGCGGGTATTTCTTCTCTTTTTTTTATTTTGAAGAAAAGAAGAAAGGGGTTCGAATGGAACATCTAGAAGGCTGGGGTTATAAAGTGGTTTGAGAAGGAAAGAAAAAACTCACGACCAGATTTTGCTGTGTAACAATAGGAAGAATTGAAATGGACTCCCTTTCACTTTCCACGATGTGTCTTCACTTTGCTGTGTGGATGTGTTCAGCCTCAGAAAGACATTGTTGTCTTCTTCCCGATGCTTCTCGGCGTCATGTGTCTTTGCCACTGTTGCTCTTTCTCTGGTTGTCGGTATTTTCGTTGTCGCACAATGACATAAGTTCTGCGGTGTAACGGCATGACGGCGGCGTTTCTTCCGTTTGCTAGGAGCACACCCGGTTATCTAATAGCAACAAGAGGCAGTACACCTTCACTCTCATCAGACAAGAATTGAGATATCATTGATTATTTCATGCTGTTGGATGATGAGAAGGGAATGCAGCTATTCCCTGCAACTGTCTTACCACGGACTATCCGGTAACCACTCCAGCCTGCAGTAGAAGGGGTTGCTGACCAGATGATCCGATCTCATGTCATATACGAGAGGAAGTTCTGCGTTATCTCATCGGTCATTTCTATTCGGAATCGAGAATCTGCATATACTGGTCGCGCTCGAGGGGTGTCATCTTGCATCAACTCCATGAGATCGGGTATTCAAAGATGAAGGATTGAGTGTTGATTTCAAACGAGTCAGTCGGCCAGCAAGATGATTTATGACGTTGACGTACTTTATGGATTGTCGCCGGATCGTCTCATTGCTGAACGGTTCGACGGCAAGAGAGGGGGAAAAGAGGGAAAGATAGGAAAGGGGGAACCGACGATTTTTACCAGGGAAGCTTCTACACGCGAGTAGAACCAGAGGCAGCTGCAAGTGAGAGACAACCCAATAATAACTGCAGTTGCGCGCATTGATAACAGGCAACTGCGAGTGAAAGTACGGTACTATTATATTCATGGTTTTCTGGGATTTGGCGAACTTCCGCATCGGCACATCTCCTGCCATATATGTATCTTGCACGGAATAGCCAGATCTGGGCTATTAGTGTCGTGTTATGCCTCGGGTAAGTTGCTTCCGGCCTCTCTCTCCACCTCTTATCAGTCGCTATAGCCTATACGAGTACATAACTACGTCAATTCCCTCATGAGTGATCACGGCACTATATTAATCTCCTCTGGAGCTCTAACTTCCCCTCCCAGGAACTCGTCATCATTCCAACCTCACCTCCATCTTCCGGTTCATTCTAAAGGTGCACTGTCACATCTAGGGACTTGAATATGGCTGGCTCAAAAAAATCGTCTCCCCTCGTCGTGGGCAACGCCGAGGGCAACTTCTGGCTGTACACGAATCGCGATGGCTTCGATATGACACACCCAGCCACGCCCTCCTCACCACCCGTGTATCCCCGCGTGACGCTACAAACCACCAACACCAACATCACCATTGCCCCTGCCAAGACCGCCCTCGTAATCATAGACATGCAGAACTTCTTCCTGTCCTCCGCCCTGGGCCGCACGCGGGGCGAGGGCCACGAAGCCGAGGAGACGCTGTTGGCATATGGCATCCCGGCTGCGCGAGAGGCCGGTATCCAGGTCATCTGGTGTAACTGGGGCATCAGCGAGGCTCAGCTCAAGACGATGCCGCCGAACATGTTCCGCACGTTTGGGTTCGAGTTCACGGAGGGGGGCGACAGCGCGGAGCGAGTCGCAAAAAAGCGCGATGGCGGGCTTGGATCGCCCCTAGGCAAGGTCAAGCTAGAGGATGGCGCGGAGGTCGATGCAGGCCGGACGCTCATGCCTGACCAGTGGAATTCGGACCTGCACGGGCCCCTGAAGGAAGCGTACTTGGCCGGTCTGAAGACGAGCGTGCCAGATAAGTGGTTCCACAAGCAGCGGCTGTCTGGTCTCTGGGGCCCATCGTGTGAGATGGAGGATTTCTTGCGGGAGAAGGGTATCACGACGTTGCTGTTCACCGGTGTCAACACGGATCAGTGTGTTTTGTCGACCCTGCAGGACGCGGCCACTAAGGGGTTCGACACGGTTCTCCTCGAGGACGGCTGTGGTACCAGGAGTCCTGGGTATGCCAGGCAGATGGTGCATTATAACTGCCAAAAGGCATGGGGTTTCATTTCGACCTGCGCGTTGTTGACGGCCGGCGTGCGTAATATCACTAGAGAGAGGTCATAATGCTTTGGGACGCCTACGCAAAGAAAATTTGACACATAATTACTCGGTGATATGAACGGCTGTCTTTGGTCCAGCAGTGGCGAGAAAGGGTCCTGAATGAGACCGGTTATAGTCTATACCTCTGAGACTCCGGTCAACATCTGAGAGAACTCTGGATGAGCCCAAGGTTGTCCATCTGCTCTACTTAGAATCATAATATAACTAAGAGTAACACAGCTACAACTGTGTATCTTTCACATCAGGAAAAGTTCAAACCACACCAGATCCATCATTGACCCCCAGGAAGTATTCCTCCATGTTCCTCACTCAAACGCTCAGATCTTTGTCGAGTTGGAAGGCTCTTCGTCTCGGGAAAGGGGTGATGATTTTTGACTCGTAGATTTCCTATGGAAGGATGAAACCACCCTCGATGGTCATTGACGGGGGGTTCGGTCAGGACACCATATCGCCAAAGGGCGATCATACTGGCATCTCGAACACCTGGAAAACCGCCGCCTTTGCGGTGGAGGAGGTGGCATCACCGGTGCTGGTACTGAATCATTCTCAGAGGGGTACCTTCGGATTGTACTCCACAGAAGAGAAACAGACGTGCTGTATGAGGTCTGGTCCAAGAAGTAATAAATACCTTCTGCCATTGCGAGCTGATGCCCAGCCTTGACCAAGTCTAACTCTTCTGATTCCGAGGAAGAACCTACAACAGTTTTCTGTATGGCCTCTGGGCCCAGGTGTGAGAGCTGGGAAGTCAGGAAAAGGGGTTCACCGTGTAGTGTAATACACGGTGCAGGTCCGCCCATTCACTGACTATGGGCAAGTAAGGCTCGGGACCTAAAAGCACCGACTCTCCATCCAACTGGGGCGAAACCAACGACAAGTCGCACGAATATCCACCTGGGTATGGTACGTAATATTTTGGCGTATCGTATGAGTATTTAATTTTGCCAAGTGGACGATTCGTTCCTGACAACACGACATCCTTTCCGACGGACGAATTTCCAGACCTATCAGTCGTTCTTACGAAACCTGTCGGAGCGGTGGCGTTTGCGGTCGTCCAGGGTGACTGAAGATCAAGTAGGGAGTCCTTGAGCCAACTCTTGGCAATGCCTATGAGACAATGGAAGAGCGGGAATTTGCCATGGACGTAGGAGAGATTCTGGACCTTATATAGAGCGTCGTAGGAGGCTGCAATAATCTTCTGTCTGTGAAAACCATATATATACTTTGTTTATAATATAGATAAAAGTGCAACTTGTCGTGAACGGGTGACGTGTCCATTGGGAACAGGACATGGACCTTATTTTGAAAGCAGATTTATGTTATGAGCTGTATTGATGCAAATAGTATTGACCGTGCCACTTCGGTCACCAGCTGCTCGGAGTCGAACGAGCCCCAGGTGAGGCGGCATTGAAGAAGGCATTGAAGAAACAAGCAACCATCGATCAACAGATCTAAATGGCTGCTTGAGACCCGTGAAGGGGCACGACAGAATGAGAATGTGTCAGGAAGAAGTCGATGTCTTTATAGACCTGATCCCTGAAAAAGAACGAATGGATGGGCGTTTGTCAAGGGTCCGACGCGGTTACCTGGAAAGTAGGTTTGCGGCTGCCTATCTTGACTTGAAACCAAACCCAGATGTAGGATGATGTCACGAAACACCATTGTTGTTTCAGCCTTCTTAGATCCTTCCCTCCTTCGTGATACTTCTTCCGTAATAGACAAGAGCACGCCGGTCGTACTGGAGTCTTGTGCTTCTGCGAATCTTCCGCTGCCTGGTTCGTCTGTATAAAACCGTGAAATACTGCGACTCTCAACTTTTCGTAGGAAGTCTAAATCTCCGGCGTCTTCCGTGAACGGATTTTTAGATTCGGTCTTGCACTCGATGCAAAGTCTAGATATGCCTGATTAGATACTCGTAGGCCCGTGATTGCGTATGCGAAAAAGCAATGAAGGCAGTTTGGAATGCAACGCGCGGATAGTTCGGGCTCCCATGAATGCTAGAGGCCTTAATGAATCAGTTGAGTCGTGATAAACATCTCAGGATCGATCCGTGGACATCTGCTGGTCCATGAGTGAGCGGAAGGAGTAGTGATTTTTAGAGATAGACCCATTCTCCTATATGGACCCCTGAATGCATGAGTCCGCAGTCTGTGTAGTCCACATCTTCACTCTCGCCATCCTACTCTTGCGTTGGTTTTGAACCAAGACGGCCATGTCTTTGAGAGTATTAGCCACACCGAAGGTCGGATGAGAGAGACGAAAAATGATACAAGCACTCAAGACTCCATGCGGACGTCTGCTTAGGAAAGCTTGGGAAAGCTTTGGAAGAGACAAAAGAACGCCTTGTGAACAGAAGTCCTGCGGAAGAGGAGTTTTGAACTGTTCATAAACGAAAAGACCATACCAGGGGAACCGACTTTGTTACTTTGCCTCAAGTTAACTTGCGTGCTGCCATGTGCGGAGGTGCGCATGGATCAATCCAGTCGGTTTTAACCCCTGAACCGACTGATCCACCGAATTGGATCATCCAACTGGCCGTTATCATGTGTCAGTTGGAGTACTAGAGGTATCGCTAGTCAATCGAGAGTATTAAGCTGAGGATTAGAAGATATCCATGAGCGACACATGTCGGTAATTGGCAATGCGTAGGGCGTCTCCTATCCAGTCTGGTTTGCTGTGTTCCAGTTGCATCGACTACCTAGCTAGTAGCCTTCCTGATGGAGCTCAGACCGGAGACGGGTTGAGGAGAAAATGAATGGTCTCTGGAGTGTAGACAGATCCAACCTCAAATGATCAGACAATCGGCTCAGTCAGTGTCGGAAGACTTCCAGCTGCTGGATTCAGCTAATGTGAATCTATAACAACCCATGATGAGGCTATCGGTTGAACATGGGACCTGATACCAAGTGCAATCCGTTTGCGACTCTGTCTGCATAGGGGAATTTCATGTATGGGCGTGTGATATCGAGTCCCAAAAGGCGGCTGGAAGAGAGAGAAAACGAGCCGAGCATGCCAATGTTGACGGTGACTATCTAGCTCAAACCTCCAAGCTGCTGCCTAGTCTCCAACTCGTTTTGGGACTAGCTATAGTGGCATTCCCGTGACATAAAAGGTCGATTGAAGTCCATCCTCAGCATTCCTCGCTCTTCCCACACCAGGACCACATCGTGACACAATACACAATGGCCTCGGCGACAAAGGAGCCAACCATGCACTCCGTCCTCGAGTACGCATCGGGGACGAAGGAGTCAATAATGGATTCCCTCCTCGAGACTGCGCGTGATCAGGAAGGGCTTGAATACTACCGCTTCGACGTGAATATGCCCCTCTTGCTCAAGCCTAGCGAACAGGAGTATCTGCCCTGTCGCGAGCCGCCCGAGGTCTTCGAAGCCATCAACTCGAGCTTCTCGGAACAAATCCACGCTCTATTCGTGGCGCTGCAAGACTTTGAAGATCGGAGCAAGACGAAAGACGGCGACAGGCTCCTTGCCGAGAAGGGCGTGAGCCTTACGGTCAGAACGACCAAGCAATCTTCCGACGGCTTCAACCAGTTCTGCCTGCATCGCAACTTTCACTCGCAGCGTCTTTACTTGCGGGACCCGGATACGTTGCCCCAGCTGTGGCGCGTGTTAAACCTTAGGGTGGTTTGCGATGTATTCGGCAGTTACGATGTAATATGGTTCGAGGACGACCGGCCTGTATCTCTGTGCGTGCCGCTCGAGCTCATGCAGAAACTCCCAGCCCTGCGCGAGCTGGAATGCCCATGGTTATGGGAGCACGTACCGCTCGCCTTTTGTCTCCGCTCAGTGCGCCACTATGCGCAGGTATGGGCAGGGCCATGGCGGGATGCGCGCCACGACTTCGGCAGAGCCGTCGAGGAGTTGGAGCGTGACGGTCGTATACCGGCGTCGCTGACGAGGGCGCGAATGTGGTTCTTCAAACCGACATCTTGGTATGACGAGGAGGACCAGAGCGCGCGGATGCCGAACCTGATTCTCCCGGCTGACGCCGATCCTATCTCACTCGGTCTGCGTACCCTAGCGGCGCATTTCGAGTGTTTCGATGTGCGCGCCTTTCTGACGCCGGACTTGTTCCGGGCCCCCGTGGTATGGCCTCGCATGAAACGGCTGCATGTAGAATTCCATCCCTGGTGTCCCGATGGCACTTGGTACTTCGTTGGTCCGCGTGGCGAGGACCCCGGCTCTGGTAGTGGTTTTGAGGTCACGCGCGAGAAGGACTATCCGCCTATCGCTTACAACAAGTTCGACGACGAAATGGACGAATTGTATTCTGAGGAATGGGAATGCGAGGAGCCCAATGAGTGTCTAGCGGACGCGTTCCGCACGGAGCCCTTGCCACATAAGATCGAGCCCCTTTTGCTCGCCTTTGCCCAGGCGCTGAAGGGCATGCCTGCCTTGGAGGAGGCGGAGCTATTCGCTTATCTGTGCTGGCAACCTTGTGAGGAGAGGAAATGTGAGTACGAAAACGCTACCGAAGAGCCGTTTAATAGAGAAGCACGCCGCACCATCTACCGATGGGGTGTGAGCTATAATCCTGGAAGGAATGGTGGCAAGGGACTGGTGACATGGCAAGTCGGATCGTGGAGGCCTCAAGAGAATGTCATCCGGTCATTCGAGGCACTGGGCGGGGAGGAAGGTGAGATCGATATGATATGGAAGCCCTTCGAATTTACAGGCGAGAGATGGCTAGATCACAACGATTTCCTTTGATAAAAGCAGCCATGAAATTGTGATCGAGGCTGTCGAAGGCCACCGCAAGGGAGCAGGGGTTTGTGAAGCTCTACCCGGTTATGCTCGTCTGGCAGTCGTCGCCGGCAAAGTAGTGCACACATTCAGCGTGAGTAGCCGTGGCTGTCGGCAATGGAGTAAAGAGCTGCTTTTAGCCAGAGTCTGTAGCACGGGTACGAGACGCCGATGAAGGTAACGCTTGGGTCGATCCTGAGTGTGCTTTAGCCCGGGTGGCCCGAGTATGTCGTCGATATCATCTACGGCTTATACACGTAACTATCATCCGTGAATAGGCCGGTACAGTTCGCGATGATGGGTGGGTTAAGGAGGAAGAGGAGGTCTCAATAGTAGTGTGCTCGCTCCGTGACTAGTAGACCTTGTAAATAACATCCTGCTGCGCGGTTAGCCCTCAGACCTAGTTAGCCACCAAGTAATACAGATAAAGTAGAATCGATACCCCAACACCTGATTGAGTCTCGGTCTATGTCTTCTTGCACACTTGGGGTCGTCATATGCGATTCTTATCGTTGTTCTTGTTTCCTTTCGAACCTGCTTCGTATTAGTCGTTCGAATTTATCAGAGCGGGCGAGTACTTTTCACAGGGGGCAAGATAGATGGGAGGAGAGACAAAAAAAAGGGGAACAAAATCCACAGGAATGTGAGTTAGGAAAGTGAAGAAATAGCAAATGGTATTGTAAAGGCAAAGAAGAACAACATGCTAGAAAGAACAGCTATACAAGGGGAGTGACCACAACGGTTCTATTCCCAGCCGAGCTCTTTTAACTGTCTAAACTTCTTGGAGTGACTACCAGATACACTAGGCTTCGTCTCCTGAAGAGCCCTATCCCAGTCCTCGGCGAGCAGCGAGGCGCCCTCTGCGCTTCCACCAGTGCGAGCTAGTCGTCTCATGGCTGCCTTGGCCGCCGCATTGTGCAGGTTCTCGATATCGGCACCGCTGAATCCAGTGCACCGGGTATCACGCGCTACGGCCTCAAGGAGGTTGAAGTCGGTGTATGATGGCAACAGACGACGGATGCGCGTCTTCAGGATCTCCACGCGTCCATTTGCGTCTGGCAAATCGATAAAGATGTTTGTGCCCAGTCGGCCGGGCCGCAGGATGGCAGGGTCGATCATATCGGGTCTGTTGGTGGCGCCGATGACGTACACGCCGGAGCGGTTGTTCATGCCATCCAGCTCCGTCAGAAGCTGGTTGACCACTCTTGCGCTGGAGTCTGTGCCGCTCGAGTCTCGTCGGGGCACAAGCGCGTCCAACTCATCGAAGAATACGATGCAAGGGGCGGACGTGCGGGCGCGGCTGAAGACCTGGCGCACGGAGCGCTCTGACTCACCGACATATTTGTTCAGGAGCTCCGGACCCTTAACGGAAATGAAGTTTGCCTTAGATTCGTTGGCAACAGCCTTAGCAAGCAACGTCTTACCACAACCCGGAGGTCCCCAGAGGAGAACACCTGAGGGACCGTCAATACCGAGAGCCCTGAACTTCTCAGGGTGGTGAATGGGCTCAACGATGGAAAGCATAAGCTCCTCTCGAACGTCGTTGAGGGCACCAATATGGGCCCAAGTCGTATCGGGTATTGTGGAGAAGCCCTCACGCTTTGAAGACGGCTGTACTTGTTTCACGGCCTGGAGGAAATGGCTCATAGTGAGCGTGTATTTATCCTCAGGAATGGCGTTCAGGGGTGCATTCAAAATGGCGTAATGCAGCTTGATGACAGGCGGATCTTGGTTCTCAGAGTCGACATCCATGGCATTAGCAGGAGACGTCTGTGCCATCTCAGTCATAAGCTCCGTAGCCAGGTCATTCTGAGCCACAGATATGAGATCCTCCAGATCAGCACCGACGTAACCCGGCGTTCTCTTGGCAAGAAGTTTGCAGTCGACGTCGTCGGCAAGCGGGATCTTGCTTAGCATTTTCCGGAGAATGGCTTCACGCGCAATCTCATTAGGTATGCCAAGGCCAATCTCGTAGTTGAATCTGCCCGCTCTCCGTAGAGCCGGGTCAATGCTGTCTGGTCGGTTCGTGGCAGCCAGCGTGACGACGAGCTTTCCGCCCATCTTCTGGGGGTCGCAGTCGTCCATGCAGGTAAGCATCTGCGCAACTATCCGCTTCTCCATCTCCCTCTGTGCATTTTCTCGCTTTCCCATGATAGCATCGATCTCGTCGATGAAGATCAAGCAGGGCGCAAGCTTCTTTGCCTCGTCGTAAAGTTCTCTGATCTTCTTCTCTGATTCGCCGGACATGCCGGCCACCAGAGAAGGAGCAGACACAGGGATAAAGGCCACCCCAAGCGAAGCGGCGTAGGCCTTTGCGAGCATAGTCTTTCCGCAACCAGGCGGACCGTGGATAAGCACACCCCTGGCGGGCTTTACGAGCCCCTTTTCGCACGCCTCGGGAGCATGCATGGGCCATGTGATGGATTTGACGAGGATTTTAATCGCATCATCCATACCACCGAGATCTCTCAGAGAAGAATCGGTCGGCGGGCTGCGATCCTCCTTCTCCTTGCGCTCCGCTCTCCGTTTCTTCAACTTAGGCTCGCCATTGGATTGCCGTTCTGTCTCTAGGCTAGCCTGTGGTTCAAGGTTAGCCATCTCGGAGATTTGCACTTTAGAAGACGCCTCCGGTGTTTGTGCTTTAGGAATATTCCAGTTCTTTGTGATCTGCTTATTTAACAGATAGTAATCGCGTTCCTGTCGCATTCTTAGCAAGAGAGACCCGGGTGACAGCGTGATAGGATTGTTAGCATCATACCTTGGGCTTCGGTGTAGGCGGCTCGGCGGCCTCTTCAATGTCAGCCTCTTCGTCATCTTCCTGCTTCTCCTCACGGCGTAGACGGAGGGTCCTTTCTATGGCATCCTCGAGTGGACGCTTCTTCTGGCGAGCTAGGCTTGAATTGGAGTGTTTGATAGCGTCGTAGACACCGGTGATGGTGAGTCTTAGCGGTTTGCTGTCGTCGACGTGCTGGTCCTCAAGCTTGCGGATAATCTGATAGACGTCTCTTTCGAGGCCATGCAGCACCCGAGGCGGCATGTTTTCCGTGTTGCGATGTGAATTGTGAAATGTGATTGTCTTTGGTGAGTGATGAGGACCTCAGTGAGAAATGGAAATGGTCACCTTTTTCGTACGGTCTAGACAAATGGGAACATTTCACTTTTCACGGCGGCAGCTTTGTTTGAGTTATGAGTTTGAACGGCATGAAACGAGTGAGTCCTGGCACCGTTGACAATGGTTAACCTGTGTTGGTCGCAATCCGTAATGACACTGCTGAATGGAGATGTTCCGTCGCTGTTAAGACTGGGCCGTATAGTACGGAATACTGCTACCGTCGATGATTGCCCTTCTACGGCGCGTCCAAGCCAAAATTTCTGTTTCCTCTAAGGAAAATTAAAGTGGGGTGCCATTACGTAATGCACTGAATGTGCTTACGAGCAGACACCTCAAATGGACCCGGACATACGTCTTTCCCGTTGAAGGACTGCGATGGTGCTCCCATGGTGAAAGCTGAGCCCAGGTATATCATTTCTGACTTCAAGAAGGTAATTTGTCGCGATGGCATTTAAAGTAGGTAGGCGGGAGTCAATCTGCATGTGGATGATTCAACAGAATGTATCGAGGCACAAGGGCATAAGCACATGCAAGCTGACTGCGTCATTTCCATGTGGTCCATTATCGATAACGCTATCCGCGCTTCTATCGACGGACTAGAGCACCCGAGCCGTTATGTCACTGCCTCCTTAGGTTAGGTATGACGGGACTCGCGCTGGTCCTGCCTCCGTATAATCCATTACATGCCCGCATTCGAGGCCGTCGTTTATCTGCAATGGAACAACGACGAAGTCACCGTCACCCTTAACATCCACATATCGAGATACTCTGACCGAGGCGATAACTTCCTATAGCCTATTACACCAAATAAATTCAAGATTTTATCTACTTTCCGAGTTGATTTCGTTCCTCTTCACTTAACACTGAAGGGAGGGGTCGATTACCGGACGATGCCCCGGGCGGAGTCTGCAAGCGATTCCAGGGCGAAGTGAAAGAAACAAACGACGCGACAGACAAGCCAACCTCAGCATAACGAGAGAGAAAAAAGAAGGAATAAAAGACTTCCAAAAATGGGGAACACAACGAGCCGCGTGACGGCCCAAGACAAGTTCGACCTCCTCCCTTCTCTCCCCGTCTAAGCGCATCCGATCGACTCTGATCTATCTATATCTCTTTCCCAGCTAACCCAGCCCGCAACGAATCCCAGAGCCATCCTCGACCTCAAGCTCCAGCGCGACAAGCTCCACCAGTACCAGCGCCGCATCGTGCTCCTCACGGACAAAGAGACGGAGATCGCGCGCCAGATGCTCGCTGCCGGCGACAAGAAGCGCGCCCTCCTCGCCCTGCGCCGAAAAAAGTACCAGGAGCAACTCCTCGTCAAGACCGACGGCCAGCTGGCCCAGCTCGAGCAACTCACGCGCAGCGTCGAGTTTGCCCTGATACAAAAGGACGTCGTCTTCGGTCTGCAACAGGGCACGCGGGTTCTTAAGGAGATCCACGCCGAGATGGGCGGTATCGAGCACGTCGAGAAGCTCATGGGCGAAACTGCTGACGCTATTGCCTACCAGAAGGTAAGACAGGATTCCCAGGGAACGAAGAGACCCCAGAGGCGGACAAGACGTCTATCTGGCGCTTTATTCGGACATAACGCTTACTATATCGGTTTCCCCCTGTGCGCAGGAAATCAGCGAAATGCTCGGCGGTCGCATCACGAACCAGGACGAAGAGGAAGTCGAAGACGAGCTGGCCGCGCTCGAGCGCGAGATCAACGGGCTGGGCCCCTTACCGCACGTCCCTCAAACAATACCCTCGGCGCTCGAGGACACAGCGAGCAAACAATCGCCGCCGGTTATACAGGAGGAACGACAGCCGGAACGGCAGGCCATGCTTGCCTCGTAACTATTACATTATCTGCATAGATTCTTTGTTGATACTCGTTATTTCTTTTTCTCATGTCACATCTTGCATTGTGAAGGAGTCGGAGATCAGGATGATCACTGGTACTTGCGTCTACTTGGATCGCAATGAGGTTTTAATGTATTCTCAAAATAGAACTACGGAAGCGCCAGTTCATTATACATTTAGGTAGGTACATACACAACACGAATGCTCACAGTCACAAGGCGGTTGGAGTCTTGTCGCAACTTAAGCTTGAGGGCTGAGTGTGCACGTATCAAAACATTCATGTCAAGTGTGTCGGGTCGAACCCCTTATTGAGTATCTAGTTCTTGAACTCTTAGATGTGGGTATACTCATACAGTATCAGACAACCCCGAGGCAAGTCGGGCCAGGAATTCTGCTGTTCGTGGGAATTCCCATTATAAGATACCCAGGAACGTGTTTCCACACGAGAACCGTTCCGTCTCCCTTGTACCTAATTGCTCCATATGCAGGCCCCCAGTGATCCGTGACACAGTGAAATGCACCCAGTCCCAGCAACAGAAATCGTCTGAAAAGCTCCCGAATGCCAAATTCCACCCACCCTCCCTGCAAAGTCATCATTCCATAATAGCCCGTCGTCATTTGCATGCGAACCCTGTGCCGGAAACGTTCTTTCTATAATACCTTTAACCCACATATATTATGTCAGGGTAGCCAGATAAGTGCTGATTCGCGGATGGGTTGCGGACTTCAGCGTAGCTACTCCTAGGAGGATTAATGGGAAACGGTTGCTGATACCCTCGTTCGTAGTGTGTTTCGGTCGGCCTTGTAAGGGGTCTACTCCCTCCGTAGATAACATCGCCACTGGTTTCTTGCGATACAGCATGCCGTACGACGTCAAGATGGGGATGCGAATAGTAATCCTGTGACCGCGAAACTGGGAGGCTGATGTTGTTGTTTATTAGTAAACTTGATCCTCGGCAGCGATAAATATCATGGCATTTAAATCACGCGGTGTAGGCACAAACTCTCAGCTTACCTTTCGCGTACTGGCGCCGCCGGCATTTGCGCTTGTGTCCGTCTATGATATGTGCTAGCTGGCTGGTTTGCGGCGACTCGATCCGGTCCACTGCCTCGAATATTGTCCCGTTCAACGGAATAACGTCTTGAACTTTCGACGGTCAGAGGCTGCAGTGATATGGTAGGAGATAACCGCCGAGGTGTCTCCTGGTAAGCATATGATGCTGGCTGAACGTGTGAGATATACTCATAACGGCTGACAGGTTCCCTGCGTATGTAACCCGGAGATTCGTCAACGTAAACGACTCTGCCTGTGGGAGCAGTCGCTCCATATGTTTGGCGAGCAGGCGGCCCGCGACGACGTTCGTAGCCACGCTCTTCATCGATTATAGTCGGGTGACCCCTGCTGCTAGGAAGGGTATCGGCAGACACTTCTGGACGGGTAGCTACCCGTAAATCGCCTTGATACACAGGAGCATCTGGAGCCCTTGACCTTATAAAGAATGGACCATCCCCAGATACACGGGTTGTAAGAGGGCCTGTAATCCTACGGCCGTCTTCAGACCCAAGTACTCGGATCTCCTGACCCGACCGTGGCCAAGGAACTTCCTCGTACATAACGCGTTCTGGGACTCTCGAGATCAGTTGGCGCTGTTCTGGAAGATACTGAAGTTGGGGACGACGTAAACTATCTTCCTGAGTGCTGGGTGGGACTCGAACATATGAGGGATTAGGGTCCCTTGGGAAGTCATCATGGAAGTAAGTGGTAACGCGACGGCGCTTTGAAGCCATCTCGTCGTCATTGGCCAGGTTACCTGGGGATCGACTCGGATAACCAGGCTCACCAGGCATACGTGTAGTACGAGGAATCACACTGGGCACTTCTGTGAATTGCTGTGGCTCACGATGTACTCCTTGTGATACATCATGCATAGCCCGAAGGCCGTCAGGCGACTGAGGTTCAATAGATGGCAGTGCCACATCCTGCAAATTTTGCCGATTTGCTGAGTATGGCCCAACTTTGGGTCGCTGAGCATCCGGTATACGAATGAACTGCTCGGTAGATCCATGGATGCGACCCTCCGTAGGAGCATGAGACGCCCCTGCCACTCTGTCTTCAGTGAAGCCGTTGGAACGGGAAATCGGCTGCTGCTGGACTTCGGAATGTCCATGAGGGATTCTCGGATTGTATGACCCCTGTGCGGCGGCATTGGGGGTTGTACGGTAGGGATTCATTACTGGGTTGGTTCTAACTCCTTCCATGGATGTAGCTACATTTCCGGGCGCACTATAACTTTCTGAGTGACCATCATGATTAGAAGAATGTGCGAGAGCTTCAGCAGCTGCAGCATATCGCTTGAATCGTTGCTGAGTCTGGCGAGCCGTTTTCTTCTCGGCTTTCGTAGCCCTGTGCTGCTTAGACAATGGGCGTGAACCTGTAAAAATAGGGCTGCTCGGCAGACGATCTATTTCCATGTGGTGGCTAAGGGGAGGAGGTTGTCGCAACGATCCCCGATCTGGTATGGCCACTGTCGCACTCGGCCTCTGAGACACACGAATGTTGTCATCTTCTGTGCTATAGCTTTCAGACTCGGATTCACCTTCGGTGTCGGAGATTTCAATAACCTCGCGAAGAATCTCGTCAAGCTGATCACGGCCAGTCTCTTCATCTCCTCGCCACTTGACGATGATGTCCAGACATGGCTTTTCTACAGCTTTCCGGGCATTGGCCCAATCTGATTCTCTGAGCAAAGCATCATAGCGCGTATGGGTATGTCTGATGTGAGCAAGAGCGGCGAGTTGGACTCGGCGCGCCAGTGTTAAGTCTTTGGCCATACCCACTGTTTTATCACCGTTGAACGTCGCATCCTATGTTGGGAAGATCGGTTAATTCCTCATGATAGGGCGTAGGGGGCTGGAAAGCCAATGAAAGACATACCTTTTTGAAAGCGTGGTTAATAATCTCTTGGCGATCAGTATTGGGAATTCTCGGGAAAAGATCTCTGAGGACAGCATCAGCTTCTTTGTCTATCTCCTGCTGAGAGGTCGGTATGGGCTCCGGTATCCCAGTTCCGTTGGGAACGTAGAGGGCCGCGTCCTTTATGCCCTGCCGTCTAAGGGTTGCGCGTGCCGCCTCTACGATGCTGTACCGAAAGTGATATCCTAATCGATTCATATGGTGATCCAAGGCCGATGTGTTCTTCGATATCTGAGTATGGAGTTAGTGGTCTTCAAAACATTCAGGGGTAAGAGAGGAAACAGAATTCTCACGGAAACAATAAAGAACATAGCATCACATTCACGTGATTGCTCTTTGCATTCCTTTGACAACTCGGGATGTCCGGTGGGAATGAACTCGTAGCCCGGAGGCGGTATACGGTTGGTAGTGACCTAACACGGGTAAGCAATGTGATCGCAACGTTTAGTCGTCCCTAAACAGTAAGCAAGAGATACCTCGAACTCCAGTTTCTTCTTCTTGTCGGTGTTGTCGACTGCTTCAAAGTAGGATTTGTGCTTCACTTTTGGAGGTGCTTTCAGGGGGTTAAGCGCGCGCCACACACTATCGCTATATTGCATCGCCCTCTCCATCTTCGCACGCCTTGTAGCGGCTGTTACGCCGTGCGACGGCGCCGGGGCCTTCTTTCTCTCTCTAGTCATCACGACAGTAAAGCTAGTCTTACCATACTAGAAGAACTGAAGAGACTGGGAATTTATACCTAGAGGGTATAAGAGCAAGAAAACGGAGGGCAACTTTGATTACACTGGAACAGATATCTACGATACCACGCGTATGCCAGCGACGGGCGCGTGTTTTGGCCAGTGATGTCAATGATGCAGCTCCTGCACGGACGCGAGGATCGCAAATGTTGCTTGTCTTGTCTTGCTGCACTGAAGCTGGAAGATGACCGTATGGAGAAGGAAAAGAAAGAATAACGCTAACAAACAAGGAAAGCGGACGTCACAGGCACAAATCTCCTTTCAGACGATGCCAGGAAGAGTATTCCGTAGTGGACGACTTCCCCAGACCTGATGTTCAGATTATCAGCCGGGGCCCTGGACGCCGGGGAATCAAGAGTCGCGCGCCGGGCGAAAAGAATGAATCAGAGAACTACTGGCTTCTCTCTAGACTCGATTAGGAGTAGATGAGATAGGAACAGCAGACCAGGCGCATGTGCGTCGCGATTGACGTCGCGCTCTAAACTCATAAATCTCAGAAAGCAGAGGTTGGAAAGGGTTGTGTCGACAAATAAGACAGGCGGAACCGTGGATGTTGGGCACGGAGACAGAGAGGGAGACAGGGAAAGGATGGGAGAGAGATTTAAATGGGAAGGAAATCAAATCAAGGTCGAGCCGAAGCCGCACTGAACCTTGGCCCTGGCGTGCATGTGAGACAGTGGCGCAGCACGCTTGTTGTGGCGCGTGCTTGCACCTGCGCCACACTTCCCGATTGGACCCGGTCTGCGGGTGGATTCTTGCAACCTCTTGTGAGAGAAACGAGTCTCTGAAGCAGTACGATATCTAATCCCCGTTCCATTCCACCTTCAACCCGCCTCCCGCGCTGATACTGCCGCCATGCTGTCCCGACAGGCCCTCCGATCTTTCCGAGCTGCAGCTCCCCAGCGGGTCGTTGCCCGGTCTTCCGTGCGCACCTACGCCGCTGCTGCGCAAGAAGTCAAGGCCCCCGTCGCTGTCTACGGTCTCGATGGCACCTATGCCACTGCTCTGGTACGGCCCAGCACGCCCATCATCCTCACGGCACAATTGCAGCATGCAATTGTGCCAACTTGCTCCCCGGGGAATTGAAGCTCGGGCGTCCAATTCGTGTGAGAACAAAGCCGTTGGGCTGACGCTTGAGCTATTTAGTACACTGCCGCCGTCAAGACCTCGACATTGGACCCTACCGCTAAGGCTCTGTCTACCCTCGGCGAGATCTACGCCAAGGATGCTAAGCTCGCCACTATCCTGAACACCCCCACCCTCAGCGAGAGCGACAAGAACGCCATCATTGCCGAGCTCCAGAAGAGCGCTGGCCCCTCCGGTGCCAACGCGACCGTCAAGAACTTCCTCGCCGCCCTCGCTGAGAACAACCGTTTGGGTCTCCTGAAGGGTGTCTGCGACAAGTTCAGCGAGCTCATGCGCGCTTCTCGCGGTGAGGTCGAGATGGTTGTCAAGTCTGCCCAGGTACGACATGTTGCAGATCAACTATCCCCCACGGTATGCCCGTTCAGACATGGGATATAAGCTAATGATATCATATAGCCCCTCGACAGCAAGACCCTCGGTCGCCTCGAGACCGCCGTCTCCAAGTCTCAGTACGTTGGCCAGGGCCAGAAGCTCAAGGTCACCAACGAGGTCAGCCCCGAGATCCTCGGTGGTCTCGTTGTCGAGATCGGTGACCGCACCATTGACTTGTCCGTGGCCGCCAAGATCGCCAAGATGAACAAGCTCCTTACCGACAGCCTGTAAACAACTTCTTGTTTCTCACCAAACTACTATTATTTTTAACTCTCCAGAGAGTCGCAAAGCCGACGCGAGGAGGTCGAAAAGGGGGCGGTCGGTTTTTTAAAGACGCTGCAGAAATTTTGGGTCCGCGAGAGAAAAAAAGGGAGCTCGAAATGGGGAGCTTTAGTATCCCGAAATTCCCCTCGGTAACTCCCCCCTAGCGCGGGGAGGAGATATCGTAGTGTGTATATGAGCGTCAAAAAAACAATAGAAAGAGGTTGCGCAACAATCGTACTCAAAGATCTAGCGGCTTTCTTGTTTTTGTGCGGAAGAGTATTAATGATTTCACTTACCACCCCTGGCCAGCAAATATTGACTGATGCCTAATGAAACACATTTGATTCTGCCTGGCGTTTTTGGATTCCTAGTTGGTTCTTTTGTCGGGAGTAACTGATGAGGTGGTGATCCGGGCATTAGTGAGATGGTTCTATTGATGGTGTTCTATTGATGGCATTGTTACTATACAGACATACGGAGACGTCCAGGCACCATTAAGATAACAGTAGAAAGCGAGATAATCGTTTTGTTTTTCGAGGCGGCACAGTTTCCTGAGCATTGTTGATACAATAGTAGAATGTGAGACGGGATTTGATGAAAAGCAGATAATGGTATGTTGTCTAAACCAGCAGAGACCAAAACCAAGTTCACATAACAGCTCTCCTCCAAGAAGCAGAGAAAAATGTATAAGACTACACGCAGATTGAATTGACAACCCAATCACTTAGAAAAGGTGAAGACCGCTTTACACAAAAGTACACCAAAGCTCAGGGATTAGCCAGCTCAACGGCCAAAGATGGAATTAAAGAAGAAATCATCCATCAACTGCTTGCTCTCCTATATGAGTATGCGTCACGATCCTCGTTTGACGGCAAAACCCAAGAGGAACCAGGAACGGACTTCACTTTCTCTATCTCAAAGTACGCAATTGATCAAGACCGAGAGAATATTACGTTAGAAGAGGACCAGCACGGATTATAAGTACGGGATATAAGAAATGTGGTGAACTACGATAGCTCAGCTCCATCTCTACCCCTAAATGAAGTTGACCCAATTCTGGGATCAAAAGACACCTTACGAAACACAAATGCACAGTAAACAAGCAAGAAAAGAATAGAGCGGCCCAACGGCGATATCTCATTCAAGCTTAGACCAAAGCTATCAAACAGACCTGTGATCCATACGACTACCATTTTAGCACCATATTTCTAACCTCGGCCGTCTACCTATCTATCATTCGAGAGGAGCCCTGTATTTCGTATACCTAAATGAAGAAGGGGGCCACAACACAAAAAAATTCTCATCTCTACGCATGTGCCTCATACTCCTCCCTATCAACCCCATTATCCTCATCACCATCCGCAAAGCGCTGGAGCTGATCAGTGATGTACTGATGCAGACGAGCGTCTGCTTCTATGCGCTGGGCTACGCGCACATCGTCGGGCGCGACGCTACGTGCCTCGAAATCTTCGCCGTTAACCGAGCCATCAAAGTCACTGCGTGCACCAATGGAGCGGGCAGTGGATGAGCGGCGCATTCTGTGTCTCTGCGACCTGGAGTCCTTGGAAGGCGGGTATCGTTGCAGGGTGTCGTCGAAGTAGTGCGCCATACCCACAGCCGGTGTTCGTGGTGTGTGTGGTAAGCGGCAGCTGATTCTGTTTCATTGTTAGTAGTTGTATAGATGAATTGAATAGGAAATGCCAAACGTACCCTGTGTCGTGAATCATGCGAGCAATGAGACCAGTCCAACCACACTGGTGAGAAGCGCCAAGACCATGTCCGTCATCGCCATCGAAGAACTCATAAAACCAAATATTATCCTTCCAGTGGGGGTCAAAGTCAAGCAGGTCGCTTCCAGCGTTGATACTGCGGCGGCCGTGGTCACCGCGAGCGAACAAGTGCTGCAAGCGGTGCTCGATCTCTTCCGAGACGTGTCCTAAGTGCATGTAGTCGCCAGAACCTGTAGGACACTCCACCTTGAATCCAGGTCCGTAGAAAAGATAGAACCGTTGAAGAGACTCTACCAGGAGGAAGTTGACGCAAAGCCAGATCGGACCTCTCCAGTTACTGTTTCCACCAAACAGGCCACTGTCCGAGTCTCCCGGTACGTATCCAACCGTGAATGTCTTACCGTTGACATCCATGGAGTAAGGGTGGTCCTTGTGATATCTAGACAGAGATCTGATACCGTGCTCACTCAAGAACTCATCTTCGTCAAGCATACGCTTGAGAATCTTCTCCAACCGGTCCTTGCTAACCATGGACAGCAGAATACGGTCTCCTTTACCCCTCTTACGGATACTGGCCATGTTTCTCTCCACCAGATCGCATCTGTTTTCCATGAACCAGTTGACCCGCTTCTTGAACGACGGCAGTTTATTGATCAGTTCCGGCTCCAGTGTCATGGTGGCGTACAGAGGGATTAAACCGACGAGCGATCGAACCGGAAGTTGCTGAATCCAGGGATTGCCCCAAGAGATAGCATCGTAGTAGAAGCCATCTTCCTCATTCCACAATGACTTCTCATCCTTGCCAGCCTTGAAAGTCATGGCATCGCTGATGAAGATGAAATGTTCGAAGAACTTAGAGGCAATGTCCTCATAAGTTCTTCGGTGCTTAGCCAGTTCAAGAGCAATGTTCAGCATCGAGAGACAGTAGAATCCCATCCATCCGGTACTATCGGCCTGCTCTAGAACACCACCTGTGGGAAGCGGCTCGGAACGGTTGAAGAGACCAATGTTGTCCAGTCCCAAGAAACCACCCTCGAAAACGTTTTTGCCGTCCATATCCTTCCGGTTAACCCACCAGGTGAAGTTCAGAAGGAGTTTCTGGAACACTCTTTCGAGGAAATCAAGGTCTTGTCTGCCATACAACTTGCGTTCGATTTTGAAGACACGGAAGGTGGCCCATGCGTGGACAGGAGGGTTGACATCGCCAAAGTTCCATTCGTACCTATTCGCAACATAGTGAGTAACATTTTTCATGATTGAGAGAACGAGGGGTATACACATACGCTGGGAGTTGGCCATTCGGGTGGCAATACCATTCTCGCGTAAACAAGTCGATCTGCTTCTTCGCGTAGTCCGGGTCAATCATCGCGAGAGGGATACAGTGGAAAGCAGTATCCCAAGCAGCAAAGAAGGGATATTCCCAGGAATCGGGCATAGACAACACATCATCAATATGTAGATGTTTCCACTGAGCATTCCGCACTTCCTTTCTCTCGGGAGGAGGAGGTGGTTGGGTTGGGTCACCACTAGCCCATTGATCCCAGATGAACTGGTAGTGTTGTTTGCACCACATCATGCCCGCAAAAGCCTGGCGCTGAATGTTTCGAAGGTCGTCGGACATGGGTAGGGGGCTTAGACGGTAGTAGAAGTCGTCGGCCTCCTCTTTTCTCTTTTCGATAATCTCATCAAACTCCTCTTCGTCGAGGTACGTTTCGGCCTTTCTCGAGAATCGGAAACGGACGACTTTTGGTCCACCCATTAGCCAACTAAACACTGAAAGCCATACAGATATTTTTTCTACATACCTGCGCACTCTCCAGGGCCAACACCGCCAGACTCATTAAAAGCGAACCAAGCCGCGAACTTGGTTCCCGTCTTGTCGGGGTTGACGGCGTCCGTCTCGCCCTCTACGATATGTCGGTGGAAAGCATCCTTGACATACGGCGTCTTATTCTCCTGGGCATAAAGGCGTTCGACGTTGGTATCGTTGTCGGTGAACAGAAGCTTCGGTTCTACATCAGCACCAGTGACGCCCACACCAGGCGAGGGAGACAACAAAACATATCGCTCGCCCAGCTTGTGGTGGTTAGAGCGAGCCAAGTTCCCGTTGACCTCGGAGATAGAGGGCTTTCTATCTTCAGGCTCGCGACCCCAGGCCCAGGTGTTTCGGAACCAGACATGGGGAACGATGTGCAGAGGAGCAGGTGCTGGGCCACGATTCCAAGCAGTTACACGGAACAGGATTTCCTGGGGGTCATCATCTTCTTTCGCCGTCTCGATCACGATATCCCAATACCTGTCCTCCTCGAATATGCCGGTGTCGATGATCTGGTATTCCTTTTCCTTTCGTGATCGTCTCGCGTTTTCTTTGAGCAGATCCTCATAAGGGAAGGGCTTCTGCGGGTACTTGTAGAGATATTTCATGTAGGAATGCTGCAACGTTGTAAGTCTCCGATTTCCGTGCTGGGAGGGGTAGAGAGTGTGCTAGAGAGTGAGAGTGATAGATAATGCAACCGTACCGTCTGTAACAACCAGTGTTAGTGTCCATCCAAGAATAAGTAGTAAACACGTTCGAAGTGAAGAGAAGGTGCTTACAGGGGTGTTGTCCAAATGGAAGTGAGCTTCCTTGATACTCTCGCCATGGTTGCCTTGGGGGTTAGAGAGACCGAACAAACGCTCCTTGAGAAAGGGGCTAGCTGGAAGTCAGCGGGAGGGGTTTCTTGATCTGTTCTTAACGTTCAGACTGACTCTTGTTCGTTCCAGAATGCAAAGGCAATGTTCTGGAGGCCGTGTGTGTCGGAGACGCCAGCGATGCCGTCCTCACCCCAGCGATAAGCCCGAGATCTGGCATGATCGTGGGTGAAGTGGCTCCAGGCGTCGCCGTCCGCGCTGTAGTCCTCTCGCACTGAGCATTCCACGAGTCAGCAAGGCAGCTAGGTCAGCCGGGACGAGCTTGTCGTCGACCCATCGTGGTATCGGGTCTCAGATCTCACCGGTAGCCCACTGGCGTTCGGCAACGTAGGGCCCCCATTGCTTCCAGTACTTCACACGGTTACGGTCATCCTCAAGGCGTTTCTCCTCTTCCGTGATGTACTCAAAATTATCGACTAGAACCATCTTCAAACGCAAGATTAGCGCTTACGTCCGGGTTATGAGGGCAACGGCAACGGCGAGATGTCGGGGGCGGTTCGGTGTGACCAGCGTGACCAGAGTCGTGGGTGGATGTGACTGTCAAGGCCCTGGAGCTGGAGCTGGAGTGGGAAGGTAGGTAGCAGCATAGGTAGCAGCATGGCAATGCTAGGCATACCTACCTAAGCAATGCTACGGTTGCTGCGGTACGGAGTACGGAGCTGCCCCGCCATGACATCAGCCTTACGGAATCCAGCAGTCGTGACGGCGCCCAATCGCCCAATCCAGGAACCCAATCTAGCCAAAACCGCGAAAACGGCGCCCAACCCAGCCGCGGCATCCCGGCCCTGCTCCCGTCTCCGGCATTTGTTGGGGAAAGGGATTATCCGGCACCCGTACCGATTATGTAATCTCAGCTAGGATCGGCTCGGCCAGCTTGAGCCAGCGCTATTGTCACATGATTTGTGGGTGTATCCCTGGAGTTTCGAGGTTTGAACAGCAAAGTTACCCAGCTGGGTTAGAGCGTTCATCATCCCTCTTACCTCTTTCGTGCAATCATACGGAATACACACGGTCGCCGAGGTAACGGCCTGCTACGGTGAAGCTTGGACAGGTGAGGAAGTAAATACGGTCTGTACGAATACTCTTTACCTAGTACTTGTATATAAAAGAAGACTTCTGATACGAGTAGGTAGAATGGTGCTACGGTTAATATGTTGAAAGCGCGGATTTAAAATATTAATATTACGTATCAGGGAAGCTAGAACCTGGAATCTTGAATACGAAATCGATGCTCATCCTCCGGATCTGCACTGAAGCTCCCGGGGCTAACATCGTGCTGTGCTTTGACCATCGAATGCCTGCCATCTACACTAGTAGGTAGCTGCAATCTGGTATTATAATCTCAATTCAGTATCATATATAATACCTACCTAGTTCGTACGGAATCCACTGATAAGAAGTGCCCTCCTCTCGTCACTAAGCAGTTGCTGGCAGATGCTTCCGAAGGAGACGGGATCTGGTCATGATGTTGAATGCCCTTTCGCGACACGATTGACACAGCAGAACGCAGATATATAGATTCTCATCGAGTATGGACAGTCGGTAGGCCGGTCCCTTTCATACAAACTACTGCTAGAACTATTTAGATATGAGATATTTCGCCGGATAAACCCTTACTTATTTGTTTATCTACGGAATACCTAGATGAGATTATTATCACAAATCAAACCCGGGAGACCATTACAGAGTACGGCTAATACTCTATATCGTCCCGTAACAACTTCGCTTTCTTGATACCAAACGCCAACAGACCCCAGGAGAAATGAGGGCGCTACGATAGCCCAAAACATCAACAGAGATTCATCAGGCTTTGGTGGCAAACCAAGGGAATTTCTTCTTAGATGGGTCCACGATAACAGACGACGTGCTCTCGACTTGCACACTTCGTTGATATATTTCCTGTTGTTGCATGTTAGTTGCCAAGAAACAGATAGGGGTTAGGCAGCCTCGATTTCTTACCTCTTCGTCTGTGGGCATCAAGCAGTCAAGGACGAGCTCCCTAACAGCATCATGTCTACCCAACTTGTAATAGGGAGTGTGCTGGCTTTTCATGATGGGCAGAATCACCTCACCAAGCACTTCAAACTTCCTCCAATTTAGTCGATCGCCATCCGGTCCGACGAATGTAATGCTGCCCTCTTCGGCAGACACAAGATCCCTACGGTGCAGAGGTATAAACGGAATACGTGGCAAAGGGGAGTTCTCCCATGCTAGTCGATAAGCAAAGTATCCTTTCTGCGTACCCATCAAAAGCCCAAGTCGGGCAAACCGTTTATGCACCTCAGGGGGAACCAGATTTCGGGTTTGCGTGAGCCGGAGGATCGAGGTTCCATTGACACCGGCGAGAACAGCGGCTAGGCCATTATAGTTGTTCAACTGTCTTAACCTGAGCGCGAGACTCATGAACTTTTCCAGTATCTGCGCTCGATGTTTGGCTTTGTCCCGGACCAGGATCATGTTCGACACCCAAGTTGCGACGTGGTTGAAATGAGAAATCATGCGATTAACATTTCTCATCGCCTTGCATTTCTCCTTCTGCGCGGCATTCAAGCTAACATGTCGCACAAGATCACGTATGCGGATTGACGAGAACATGACCCAGTCAATCCGTGTCATCTCATCCGCAATATCGTCGATCGCCATATCCATGAACAGGTGATAACGATCTTTCGTGAGAGGCTCTCTATACGAGGGGGTCATGGTGGCCGCCTCGCGCTCGTAGTCCTCATACGAGTGGAATTGGAAGGAATGTGTTTTTTGGTGTGGGGGCAATCGACTCTGCATACACAGAACTCGACTGTCGATACTCGTATGGATCCGAGATGCTCAAGGTACTCATGCTGTTTTGCCGATCGTAAGCCGGTCTTGGACAATCCCTAGTCGTCGTTGTCGTGATCGTTGCTGTCGTTGTTGTTGTCGTCAGGGCTGGTAAGGCATCAATATCCGATGTCTGAGCTTCTTCGCCTTCAGCTTTGATCCATCCCGTATCGTCGTCCTCAATAACACTTTCATCCAGCGTCTTCCTCATCTGCAGCGCAGCAGCCGAGAATATTGGCTCAGTTGACAGATGCATGATGAACTCATCTAACCTTTTTCTAACCGTGGGCCGCGCAAAGTCGCTGGGATAACTTGCAACCCATTTCGCAACCACCTCGATTATTCGCAGCTGCGTAGTTGTCCTTGTGAAGTACTCAATCGATCTGTCGTCCTTGATACTATCCAGGCGTGCTAAGATGGCAGAAAACAGACCCCCGGGTGTGGCAAACTTGCGATACAAGCACAAGAATACATCTGCAAAGTTGTAATCTGCTTTAGAGAACTTCAGAGCTAGTAAACGATCAACCAACTCATCGAAGCCCACACCGGGTTTCTTAGGAGAACGGTCCAAAAGGCTCTCATCGGGCCGCGGCAGGACAGGCACCTCATCAGCGTGCCTTAGAGACTCGAGATCGGCAGCATCGGCATCTAAGTAAATGCTGGCCCGATCTAGCCGAACACCAGAACTCCGAAGCATACTGTGAACAGTTTGTGTGGGTTCAAATTCGTCTGTCCCTGTGTGATCTGCTCGGGGGGTCCGTGAATGTCTGAAATCGCTATTTTCTTGAGTGTTGATATAGCCTCGTAGCAAAGACATATCAGAGCTCGCCCGACTATGCTTACTTTGTTGACTGATAGGGCGAGACATCGGCTCGGCTGGGGCATCAAGACGAGATACATCTGAAGCTGTTCGTTGTCTGAGATCGGCGATGTCTACATTGTCGCGGTCTGGCACATTCATCAGCACTGAGACCGACGGGTCAGAGGATAGGGAGAGTTGCGATATTTTCAAGTGGCTTGTGGTATAACCCCTTAAATCACCTGAAATTGCACTTACCATGAGTTACTAGAATCATGGCCCTTAGCAACGTGGATAATGCCATCCGCGCCGTCTCTGGGGAGTCGGTCGATGCCTTGAAACTCGCCAAGCATGACGAGCAATTTGCGGCGACTTCATCTGGATTTACATCCCTTAATGACTCGGGATTGTCACACTTGTTGGCAACAAGAACGACTGGAAGCGAAGACCTTGCGAGTACATCTATGGATCATTAGTCTTGTTCGACGCTAAACAAGGGGCCAGTGCATGAATGTCATTACACAGAAAAGCGGTGGGCATGACTTACTGAGGGTCTCGGGCAGATAATTGATACTCTCTCTGCTCATCACGTCATAAACAACCAATACTCCATTGACACGAGGCAGAATAGTGCCGTCCATTTGTTTGGGCCATTTGACCTGTCTGAACTCACCGTCGAGGTACTCTGCCTCAAAGTACTGGAGATCCAACTCAAACAGAGTGACAGCGTAGGGTACACTATCAACAACAATGCATGCTGTTGTTGGCTTAGAATCAGGCGTGGAAGGGGGCGCGGGTAGGGACATGGCCGTCCGTATGAAGTGGGACTTGCCCACGCCATTGGCGCCGATAACGAGAACACTGAGGGTCTCCATTGTCATGACGGGTTGTGATTGTACAAGGGTTCACTCGCCAGTTCCTACGACACCCGAAGGTATGCAACAAGTATGGCCGATGAAAGAAGAAGTCCAGTTGTTGTATAAAAGATTAGTGAAGAGTCGGATCAGAACACCATGACAGTGTTTGCAAGGTATCGTGCACACCGCCGACTAATGAAGGACAGGGTAGGTAAGACGAAGAGCTGGGAACCAAGAACGAAGAAGAGTGAAGGGTGTCGTTCGCGGTCGACGAGGGAGCCGGGCGGGAATAAGCCAATGCGAGGTCACCAGACGTTATATAGGCAGGTAAAGTCGGGTTACAGACGCCGAGATCAATGATGCCTCGTGGACCCAGGAGCTGCACGGCGGGAGAAGCGGGCAAATCTCCTCGGCTTATTTCACGTCAGTATGAGAGCTAATATGCCATGATATTGAGGCTGTCCATAGCACATCTCAGCACTTGAGACAATCGTTATAAGGGGCGGTCATACAGTCAGTGACACCGATGGAGAGCGGTAGTGCTCCGGACGGCAGCAACTAATCGGATGCTCGTACGGGTCGGCTAGGAGCCAATGGAGTGAGGTCGATGAGGGATTTCAGGAATCAAAGCACCGCCTCCAATTCGCTAGGGGAAATGAAAGCCAGGCGGGTATGGGAAGCCAGCAGTTGGCACTCGTAGCAAGTCGGGTCGGCTGTGACGGAGGGATGGAGAAACGGAGTGGCGGATTGGATTGGACAGAAAGGGGCGGGATATGTGCGATTGATGCGATGCGATGCGATGCGATGTGAGTGCGCGTTTATCCGACCTAAACGCGACCATACCCAGTCAGCACAGTCCCTCCCGTGAACAATGCCCGTCGAATCGGTGCAAACAGCGCAATTTTCACACGCCTTGCCTCCGTTTCGATCCTACGAGAGCTGGGATGTGCAGTCCAGTACCTATAAGTAGCAGCAGTAGCTCGTCGAGGCATCCGTGATCGTCAGGTCGGCAGGCGGGATTTGGAAAGGGCCCTTAGCAGTAGGTACGAAGGAGATGCGCGAGCATCCGACCTCGACCAGCCAGCGTGAGGCGATGGCAGCAGGATAGGTCGTTTGTGGACGGCCGGTAGTTGGAGGAACTGGGTTGAGTGAGGTCAGGACTCGCGGCAATCCTCCGACAAGTAGGAAGAGTATAAAACGTGGGAATCGGGAACCTGGCGGAGGAGCACGCTAGACTGGTACTTGGGACATTAGGTACCTACTGCCCTGAGCACTAGCGCACCTACCTAATTCGTAGGCCTTCCTAGGGTAGTCTAGATCGTTACAGCAGGCATTATGAGTACCTAGGCAGGTACATACCTAGCGGCTAGGTAGGTACATTCGTACATACCTTAGGCAGGTACTCGCAGCGACGAGCTGTTGGTATCCATTGACCTCAGAGGCTCAGACACGCGGCGGGGGATCACCTACGGTAATAGCGTACCTATACGCTAGTGTACTGGTGCGCTCCCTAGGCACCGGTAGTGTAGAAATTGACAGCAGATCTGCCATGTGCTAGCTGGAGACGACCACCCCCACCTCGTTCTATCTTCACAAACTAACTAGGGTAGGTAATTGTACGTGCCTTCACTATACTGCTTTCGGCTCTCAGCACTGTCCTCTGCACACCGTGTAGGTACTCGTTCCTGTTCATGAAACCGGTCCACTAGTAACGTAATTGCCAAGTGCCTACGTACGCTGTATAATAGGTAGGTAATTCGTAATTCATCCTATGCCTACCACAGAATATCTCCTGCTAGTTAGGCTGCCCAGCAGAGGCAACCAGTTAGTACCTATGTAGCTAGGGAAAAGGTCTGGAAAGTTTTTTGGTCCATGGATCACAAGGTTGATATCAATGGATTTTATGTACTTTACGCCGGTTTGAACGCTGGGATATCGGTAAGCAGGTGGTGACCGACCTACCCTATTTCTTGGATATGTACTTTAGGCACTACAGATTACCTTCTCGTACATACATACCTCGTACCTGCCGACCTTTTTTTCGTTCCGTAAATTAGCTGAGCCGCTCTTTTTCAGGGTCCCAAATCATAGATTCACCCCCCTATCTTCTCGGGCGCATCAACCTCACCATCGTTAGGTAGGTAGGTACCTGCAGTGCCGTTAGCGACTACCTAGTGCTATTGTCTCCAGCCTTCGTATCCATGCCTACCGATATTAAACCAGTTCTGAATCTAGTGTAATCCGTAAGTACCTACCTACTCGAACCAGACAGCATCTCTACACCGCGCAGTTATGAGGCACGTTAGGTAGGTATGCAGTTGGTTCAAGTGTACCTATCTATACTCAGACGAAGAAGGCACTGCTCGATACATAGGTATTTCCTTCAAATTCAGGGTGTATGGGGTGGTAATAAAGAGGCTAATAAGAAATAAGTGGGGTTGTCGTCTCCAGCGAGCCAACATGGCGGGTGGCCGGAAGATTGCACTAGTTAGAGCTACGAGTAGGCAGGTACGACTCGAGGTAGGTATCTGCGCTAGGTAGGTACCTGAATGGACAGTGCATGTACCTACTGTAGTTGTCGATGGTATCGTCTACGGTAGGATGCCTTGAGCACCTACGAGGTATGTAGGTAGGATATATTTGTCCACAAGATGATATCTATCACCGCCTCCTTGAACGCGATTCCGAAATTCACATGCTGAGCAAGGCTGCTAGAGACAAGTTTGTGCCGACCTACCTTAGGTACATACATACTTACCTAACCTATGTACTAGGTAGGTACCATTGTTGAAGCGCCTTATGCACTGCTGCGCCTGTGTGACTTAGTATTAGCGCCAGTCGGACACAGTGAGTCACGAAAAGTCACGATTCCCTTTACGGATACATAATGGCATAGGTACCAGTTCCAGATGACTTTCTGTGACTGACCGTAAGTGTTCCGTACCTACCCCGTACCTCCCCGTGATACTAACTTGCGACTCACCGGTGTACGATCTGGTTAGGAGGTAGCGACTACCCGGTACGGATTACCTACACGTCTCCATACTCCGTACATGGCAGCGGCTCGGTTTGTCCTGCATCTTATGACCTCGATTCATTGACGAACTCCTCGGATGTACGACTAAATCCCGTAGAAAGGATCGTGATGCTGCTAAGACGTGTACTTGCTCCCTCAATCCATAGCTTACAAGTAGACATATGATCTTGGCCATACTTCGTACATTTCGTATTACGAAATACGGAGTAAATATACTGCTGCAAGGAGTTCGGGCTGCCGTCTGCTTTTCCAACTTGCATACAACATTGCAATGTTGCGGAGCAATCCACCTAGGAGTAGGTGTTCCGTATCGACGCTATAGAGGTATGTAATCCGTATGGTCGCTTCATAACGAGGTCTTCTGCATGGATTATGGATATGCCGTCACGTCACAGCTGGTTATTGCTTGGAGCGGAGGAGGACGTCATGTTCGAGGTTCTTGTTCTCTCTAGTTCATGGAATCACGTTAAGGGGAAGTTGGTCAGTGACATTCCGCTTCGCTGATTTGAGCCATCTCCTCAGTACGATACTTGGAATACCTAGGCGGCATTGTTTGTGAACTGTTTTCCATCTTCAGCTGTACTGAAATGACCAACCCGAGACCAAGACACTTGCTTGCCGTGTAGGACATGTATTTCATCCTGTTGACTAGTCCCGTTCAGCAAGCAGCAGCGCGAGCAACTTCTCAGCTGGATGTGAGGCCGCCTATCACCTCCACATACGAGTAGATCTAGTACCTAGTCGTGATGCTTAGAAGGTGGGCAGGTGGGTGAGACGCAGAGGCGACAGTACTGCATTCGTGACCCGTTCTCCTGACAGATTAATTAGCACTTGGACTGTATCTACTTACAAGTATCGCAATAATCTACATTCAGTGCTTTGACTTGTCTAGAAGGGGTCATGAGTTTCTGCCAGTTCAAAACCCGCTGATCTTAGTACTACTCGTAACATGGAGTAGGTATTAATACTGCGTACCTACCTATACTACAAGTAAGTAAGGTCTATCTCAAATGCGGCGTATTCAGCAGGCCAAGCAAGGCAAAGCGGAGATAAGCATGCCTGCTTTGAAGTATTTTAATAAAGATGGGTAGGTATTCTAGAAAGTCGGTTTCCTGATCTTGGTTTTTCTGTGGATCCCGATGAGTCCATCGCTAACGGTTTCCGCGAGACTATCCTATTGTCATTGTCAATGGTTTCGTATTACTAATGTATTTGATAGATATCGACGTCGCAAGTCTCGAGTGCTCTCCTTGGAGGCTTGTTGAGAGACATAGCGGTGGTAGCAATCTCGCCATAGGTGAACCGAGGGATGTGTTCAAAGCATACTGGACTTTCAAGGAAGAAATATGTGCGTATCATAGCGCCTCGGTTTCAGTTCATTGACATACCAACGGTACGATCAAGATCAGATGCATATTAGATCAGATGCATATTTGTGGCAACTGGGCAGCACAGACTTGACACCATTGCCAAGCAGGATGGTTAGGACACTCTATAGGATTCCGGTAGAAATGTGTGCCATACGCGAGGCATCAAGCAACGGCGAGTCGCTACTCATAGTAATGATCACAGATGGTGTTAATCTGTCACCCGTTTGGGTCTCACGTCTACCTAGGTACGCGACTTGCTGCTCATAGGACATCACTATTCGCATTAACGGGCCTGGTGGTAGAGTGTGTGAAGTCAGGTGCGAAAGGGAAACAGGTTGAGGAGCGATGACGCATGTTCACTGTCGCGGAAGAGTAGTTATATTCCCATGACGATCTCGGAGGCGCTCAGGAGCTGCACTGACTATATGTGAACGTCACTCTTTTGAACGCCTACAGCAGTCATGGGCAAGCTAAGCATCACCTGTATCTATTGCTACGCCGCATCACAGTTACTCTAGGTTTCAACAACAGAGCAGTGTCCTGTCCTCCGTTCAGTTCTTCACCATGCCCAGCATGATGTATCCCCAAGTCCGACATTAGTAGATGGATGAGCTTAACGCTGTCATCCAGCAATGGCGGCGATTTGTTAGAGGTTGATTGACCCATGCCGGAGCCTAGAAGGAATATATAATATTGTCACCGGTCAGTCCTAGTTCGGCGGAAGAGACCTTTTCTGTGTCTCTTTCAAGTCTACTAGATGACGCTCTTGATAGCATCCTCAAGATGGTCGAGAGGTGGTTAGTCAACTGAAATAGCTGGGCTTGCCGACCAACCGTCAGCCCCTTATTGAGTGCAGTTGCATGCCCGAGATAGAGGTGGCCACCGGTCAGTTGCGTCAGGCATATTTATCTTCGAGTCAACCGTTCGGACTGAGTTGATCGCCAGGCGGGTTGGTGGTTAAGAACTGAGCAGCCATGGATTGACAGGTAGGTCCGACAGAGCGGACAAGATGATTACAACTCTGGAGAAAGGCGGCCTTCATCGTACATACCAAGGATCAGTTCATTGTCCAAGCCGCTCACATTGAAAGAACAAACCAAGCGATCGGTTACGAACATCGAGCTGTTATCCGTACTCAAACAGACTGATTAGGTAAGATAGGGGCATCCGTCCATTCAATGCCCCTATGGGTGAATTGTGGTCAGAGAACAGAAACGGAGCACGTCTGAATAAAGATGGAATCCAGGGCTCCTAGATATATAAGCATATCTGCTCAGCTGTATTACAGCGCCCGATGAATTTTCTCAGGACAAGCTGGCAGCCGAGACAGGTGGTACACAGACCAGACACCAGAGGCAGAGGGCCGCTTCGCCTTCCGTTACCGGGCAACGTGCACACATGGATGTTGCACAATAAACGTAGGTAAGGCCAGTAGGTACCTCCTGTCAGTAATGGGTACATCTGGTGGTAGTAGCAGTAGCAGTAATAGTAGTAGTAGTGGTGGTGGTGGTGGTGGTGGTGGTGGTGGTAGTACTGGCAGCAGCAGCAGCAGCAGCAGCAGCAATGTATTGCCTACCTTTTGCGACGGACTTTCATCTGATCTTGAGTCGACCCCGCTTGTCGAATGACTGTCTACTTGCTACGGAGGCAGGCGCGAGGGCTGTGGTGTAGATATCAGTCAATGGGCTTGCTTCTGGGGGGGATGAAGGAGGTAGATGTTGGCCGAGTCTTCCTGGTGGCTCAGGTAGGTCCAATCTGTATCACCTAATACAAACACCCGTGCGTCCAAGGTGTCGTGGTCGTCACTTCCCCAAATTCTCTGGAATCTTGCCGTTCCTCCTTCCTTCCTTCGCTCCTTCCTCTACGCACACTCTTTCACTCGTGCCTGCCATTATTTTCTTGCTAGCAGCTGCCTACTACGGTTGTCGTTCCCCACCATTCTCCAGACCCGGCACTCACTGCCATCCCGTTCGCGCCTTCCGGCACCTGAATTCACTTCGACTCGCGCCTGCCATTGCTGTCAACATCGCTCCTTCCATCAATAATCCTTTCTCGAGGGTGATATTTGGGGCGAACCCACTGGCCACAATGCATTTACCTTCTTCTTCTTCCACACACCATCCCCTAGAGGAATGTTTTCATCCCTCTCAACAACCTTCCACATCCACATCCCCCACCACCTCCGGCGACGAGAGCCCATCACCATCCGAACAGATGGCGCGACACTCCGGAAAGAATGCCCCTCTGGGCCCTCATGCCGACTTGAGCGACATGCTCACTGCCGAACAAGCCAAGCAGCTTCAGGCGCTCATCACCAACATCCTGGACGATGTCCACGCGACGGTTCGTGACAATTTCGACAGCATGACGGTCCAACCGATCAAGCCTACTGAAGGCATTACTCCCCCAACCACCCTCGTCCAATACGTCCCCAACCCGGCAAGTACCAAGTACCGCCACAGGTATGGCGACATTGGTATCCCAACGGAGCCGGTTGACCACAAGAACTTCCTTCAATTGCGTCAGATCATGACCTCCAAGCCGACGGACAACGGCCAGACCCATGCTGATCTAGCACTCCCTAAGACGGTCGAGGAGGGTGCAGAGCGATTCGGTCCCCAGACTACCGACACCGAGACAGCTTGCAATAGTGTCATCGAACTGAAGCGCGAGGTACTGGGATACATTGGAAAATGGCGTGGCATGATTGTTAGACGAATGTCAGAGACCAGTGTCCAGAATGGTGGTAATAGTGGCGACCTCGTTAAACAGCGCCCATCGAAACAACCAACAGGTAATGCAAGACGAGTCGGTTCCACCGCGAGAGGAAGTTCTGCCAGTGCTGGTAGGTTCTTCCTCCTCGGTGGCTGCTGGCATATGTCGATTTCTTTAAATCCTTACTCCTTCACCCAAGAGTTATTCTATGTCCTCACCCTCCAACCACCCTCCAAGACTTTCGAGGACAGGAAGACTGACAGTTGATATAACAGTGCGCCTGACGAACTTCGAAGCGTCCAGTACCCTGCATTGCCAGATGTACCCTCCTATGTACACAACGCTTTCCGAGCTTCCGAAGGCAAAGCGCGCCCTGATACTACACACCATCCTGATCTTGATTGTCGGTCTTGGTCAATACTCGGCCTGGTCTCGCATAGCAATGCTCAAGCTTGCTACTGCACTGGATGTGCCCACCTATGTATTGCTCCAAGACGAGTATCGAGTTGCTCAGGCTTTGGCACAGATTATCAAAGGGATCCCTGCGGCGGAAATCGCGCAGAAACGCGCGGACGAAAGCAAGGAGAATAAGCGAATCCGTGCAAGTGGACAAAAAGTACCGCCTATCAAGTACTCCGACGTCCTTGCCGAGCCCCTCATGACTGCAGGCATCGGAACGGTCTTTGGAGGCTTGGGCCTCAGTCCCTCGGTTACGGCTTATTTGTTGGCTAATGTTGGATCGGCAGACAGCACCATCCGTGTTGGAACCCTGTTCGGGCTGTACGGAGCCCGCCAGGTGAACAAATCGATGGATCAATATGCCAAAGAGATTCAAGACTTTGGCTTGGTACCTATGCATGGACCGTCCGAGTCGGATCTCCACGATCCCAAGGATGTGCCAGCAGAAAATCGACGGATGCGTATGACTATTGGCATCAGTGGCTGGATCACCGAGTCAAGGGATTTTCGGCACCCTTGGCAGACCTTTGGAAGAATGACCGAAGTTTACGCCCTCCGATGGGAGCCCGAGACGCTCTCAAAGTTTTCTGACGGTCTTGAATCACTGTTGTATCTTTCCGACTATAACAAGGTTCGGAAAGACGCAACTGAAGACGGTAAGAGGAGTCATCAGGAAAGAAATGGGTAGCATGTGAACTAACGTCTTCCAGTATTCGAGTGTTTCGACAAACTCAAGTTCCCAGACGATATATTCGCGATGAGTAAGTTTACCGACTTTGTCTGGACAAATGCGATCGTCCGAGCGGATAAGACGGGACAAGTCCTAGCCGATATCTTGAACAACAAGGCTCAGGGGGAGCGACCCGTTTCCCTAGTCGGTTACGGACTAGGAGCTCGGGTCATCTACGCCTGCTTATCTGCTCTGTGTGAAAAACGGGCACTTGGCATCATTGAAAATGTTGCTCTCTTCGGTGCGCCCTGTCCGTCGGATATTCATGTCTGGATCGGGTTGAGAAGCGTTGTGACTGGTCGACTGGTTAACGTTTACTCCAAAGATGACCTTCTCCTCGGTTTCCTTTACCGACATTGTGCATGGACGTTCGGAGTAGCTGGCTTGCAGCCCATCCTGGGTGTTCCTCGCGTCGAAAACGTTGATCTGAGCGGAACTATGCTGAACCACGTAGACTACCAGCATCGTATCGATGAGGTCCTCTTACAAGTCCGCTGGGAAGATGTTGAGTTTGTCGAGGCAAGCCAGAACTTGCGAAAGGGCCCGCTCGGAACCATGAAACCGGGCCGTGTTGCGCCCGTCCAGCCACACAGACTCACGTCGGACCTTTCCGAGAGACAGGGCAATAGCACGCAGCAAGTTCAGAATAATGAAGCTGGTAACAAGCCACAGGCTGGAAATTCCGAATCCAACGGTACGAGCACGGCCCAGCAGTCCGGTGGCCAAGGTGGACAGAATCTCCTCGGAGGTAGTCATGTTCAGACAAACACAGAAGCCGACAATACCATGCCGGCTCATCGACAGGGTCAGGGCCAAAGTCAGCGTCAGAATCAAGGAGCAGGCCAGGGCCAGGGTCGGGGTCAAGGCCAGAGCTATGGTCAGGGTCGCGGTCAGGGCCAGACTCGGGGTCAGGGCCAGAGTTATGGTCCGGGTCGCGGCCAGGGTCAGACTCGAGGTCAGGGCCAGAGTTATGGTCAGAATCCGGGACGCGGTCAGGGCCAGAGTTATGGTCAGAATCCGGGACGCGGTCAGGGCCAGAGTTATGGTCAAAATCCGGGACGCGGTCAGGGCCAGAGTTATGGTCAGAGTGCGGGACGCGGTCAGGATCAGGGTCAGGGTCAGGGTCGCGGTCGCGGTCAGGGCCAGACTCGGGGTCAGGGCCAGAGTTATGGTCCGGGTCGTGGCTCGGGCCAGACTCGAGGTCAGGGCCAGAGTTATGGTCAGAATCCGGGACGCGGTCAGGGCCAGGGTCAGGGTCAGGGCCGGGGCCGAGGTCAGGGTCGAGGCCAGGACTGGGGCCGCCCGCACAACCAACGCCCGTCTGGATTTTAATAGCAAGACTGGTAACCGTCAAGACGCCTAGTATTTATACTAGCGTGGCCTTGAGAAGTACCGGCCTTAGACGCGGCAAGGGGGACATGTTATGTTTAGAGCACGACTCATCAAATGACCCGGTTGAACTTCAGGGGAGTTGGGGTAGGAATAGTCGGATTTCAGGGATCGCAGACCCTGCCGTCTGCCGTATTGACTTTCGGCAGTTGGTTGGTATTAGCTAACGGGCCTATTAATGTTAGGACACAGCAACTATCGGCAAGTTGCATGGAGTCAAGTTGATATATGGTTCCCTTTGCTGTACTCTAAAGTATTCCTCTTCTCCTTACATACCCTAGCTCGTTTCCTCCGCCAATTCAATGGCCAAAGAGTCTGTTCCGCCGCCGCTTCTGACAACGAAATATCGTTGTGCTGCTGTCTCGCTCGCACTGCTCATTATATCCCAATCTTCCTCGTTGTTTAATGGCTGCTTGTGCTCCTGAACTTCGTGGGGCGTAGACAGATTAACTTGTGTAACTTCATCTCCAGTATTAATGGTGACTGAATTCAGTGAATGTCGCGCCTCCTGGGCAAGGCGCTGCGGGCGCCGGCGTCGCGGGCGCCTCGCATGACCGATCACCTCTTCTGACGCTAAGGCACTATGCAGTTGTGCCAGCCCAATTGTCTGCTCACGCAATCCCTGCGCAGTCTCGTCGCGAATCACGCGTAAAGGTGCTATACCGACTGTGTCGACGCGCTGGACCGCGCAAACGAAGTGAAGCTGAGAGGACAATGTTGCGAGCATCTGGGACTCCTCGGCGGGGGGTTTGGGGAGCGGGAGGGCGGAGAGACGGAGGAGGTGGTGGAGAGTCTTTGGTGAAATGGTCGTGGCAGTGGTGCCGGCTGGTTGTGGCGAGTTGCAACTCGGTGGGAGGAGAGAGCGGACAGACCAGGTTGGTTGCGAAAGCAGGGAGGGGATGTTGAAGTCGCTCTCTAGTGGAGGTTGAGCGCGTGATCCCGGCCTGGTCAGAGTTGCTGTTGATCGGGTCGCAACTTGTCGCTTTATTGTGCGCTGTAGCGCGCGCTGGCAGTTGTTACATATTATTGAGGTCATGGTGTGTTAATCTTCTTGTCTTTTGTGTTTACGTAGGTCAAGGTCAGGAGTTGACGTTGAGTTTGAGGTTGAGGTGCTTGTTGGCGCGATGCGGCACGTTCCGCGATGCGCGACTGAAGGTTCGATTTTGCACGTGCCTCTCGGTGATCGGGACGATGATACGGAGAATAGGGAGGTTTCCCTGTTTAAGGCACGGAATAGAGACAGCTTGGGGCATGTACGAAATAATTGTGTAGCACCTACGGAATACATAGAGGGCAAAAAGAAATTTCATTCGAAGGACGACGACGGCCCCGTGATGGTATCACGAGAGTCGAGGTGGGCAAAAAAAGAAATCGTGACAAGAGTGGGACTTGAACCCACGCGGATTGCTCCATGAGGAAATTGTGCTTTGCACTGTGTTAAGTTCACCTTAACCTCACGCCATAACCAACTCGGCCATCTTGCCGGACTGTGTTGTACGGTACCGTCTTAGGCCAATCTATTGCAACAGCCACCGGTGCATCGCTGTGCGCATTAGAACTCCGACTTCCGAGTAGGAGATGGGCATGTTATTGACTGCATCAATCAATCACTCAATTTGTTAACAGGTAATCTATATTCTTATATGTATCGTACACAACTTTCGTTCCACTTCAGTGAATGCGTTGTGTAACCAGTATACTAATCCGTAAGTACAAACTCGCAACCTGAGGCACTTTCAGTCGCGCGCCCATGTGCACGTTCACTGTGTTGGCGGGGTTGAATCATCATTGCACTGTGCACTGCACGCCTACTACATACCTACTATCGATTGGATCATCGGCGCCATTCAATATTAGGTCCCATCAGCTGGTTAGATCTCCATCGTCAAGGCAAGATGGCCGAGTTGGTTATGGCGTGAGGTTAAGGTCACCTTAGCACAGTTTCCTCATGGAGCAATCCGCGTGGGTTCAAGTCCCACTCTTGTCACGATTCTTTTTTGCGTATTGGCGCGCGAAGCGACAGCTACGATCTGTACCTATGTTTCAGTTCAGATGCGTTGATGAGTTCTTTCTGTTTTTCTTTTTATTCCGTATCTCCATGGAGGTTGGTACTTGTAATCCGTCACTGCACATCCTGTCACCGTTACATCCGTTGTTGCTTACGAGGCATGTTCTTTTGCAACCCGGAAACCAACTGAAGCCGAAGCGCTGGACGTAGTGCGGCAGGTACAGTCTACCTGCTGTGATGAGTCATGATACCCGGCCTGCGCCTACATACCTAGGTACCTGCCGAGTGCCTACCGAGCGCGCTCTATATAGATACGAAGCGTTGAATCTCGATGGCAGGTACGTCCGTATCTGAGGTTATCTAGGCAGGTATTCCCTACAAGATAGACGGCTTTAGCTACATCAGCGCCTGCTTACAGGCACACATGGCCTATACACCCCGCCATAGAGGTACCTAAGCCATATGACATGTTGTCTACAACAACAACCATCTCAAGTCTTCTTCTCTCTACTTACACTTTGTCTACAATATCGTCTTTCTCCTAAACTTCAACGTTTCTTTCGTTTCCCATTATCCAGTCTTTGAACAATCTTCCAATATGGCCGGCGATCCACGCGCATTACTCCAGAAGGTCAGATCATCTCTGTCCCGTCCCTGCTGCTTCCCTCTTCGTTGTGCTGATGTTAGTCTGTCTGGATGATTAGGCCGACAAGGCTCTCGCCTCTGCCAGCGGCGGTTTCAGTTTCTTCGGTGGACGCGAAGACAAGTACATGAATGCTGCCGATTTGTATGTCGAAGCCGCCAATGCGTTCCGGATGCAGGGCCTCATGCGAGAGGCTGGTCTCGCTTTCGAGAAGGCTGCTACTGTTCAGGGCCAACACCTCAAGGAACCCGACGATGCTGCCAACACCATGGTAGAATGCTTCAAGGTGCGATCGCCATGATGTCCTGGGCATCTGCTCTTTTTAGCTCACAATAAAACCCAGGTTTATCGCAAAGAAAACCCCGAAGATGCCGTCCGATGCCTTGAAGTCGCAATCACCCAGTACTGCAAGAAGGGAAACTTCAGGCGCGCAGCCCAGCACAAGGAGAACATGGGCGAAGTGATTGAGATCGAGCTTGGTGACAAAAAGCGCGCACTTGAGTGCTACGAGCTGGCCGCCGGCTGGTACGAATCAGATAATGCTGCAGCGTACGTCCTATTGCAAAGAGCACACACACAAACACACACACGCACACGCACACGCGACTCTCGACCTCGACCCTCTTTTGAGTGTGCGCATACTGACATGATTGGCTAGACTGGCAAACAAGCTGCTACTAAAGGTTGCGGACCTTGCTGCTCTCGAGGCGGACTACTATAAGGCAATCCAGCACTATGAAAAGATTGCGGAAACATCCGTCAACAATAACTTGCTGCGCTACTCAGTGAAGGACTATTTCTTGAAGGCCGGAATCTGCCATCTCGCCACCGAAGATCTCGTCGCTGCGAACCGAGCCCTTGAAAAGTACAGAGACATGGACCCGACTTTCCCTAGCACACGCGAGCACCAGCTGCTCGTTGACCTTACTGCGTCTATAGAATCCCAGGATTCCGGAGACTTCGAGGACAAGCTATACCAGTACGATCAGATGTCTAAGCTCGACAAGTGGAAGACGGAGATCCTGCTCCGGATAAAGAACAACATCAAGGAGGAAGACTTTGCGTAAATGGGCTATGGGATGGAAGAATAATCATTATGGAGTTAACGGTGGTGGATTTGAATTGCAACGAGTTTACGACTGCAGGGACAAAGCCCTGCCTATACCGTATCACATGCGAGTTGCTAATTAGTGTGTATGATGTGACTTCTCATTTGATGTCAGCATGGACGAGCTATCAACCAGACGGGCTCATCATCGTCGAACATCGAATCTTTATATATGAGTTGCGTTGCCCCCGATTACTGAGGCCATCTCGGTATTTTACTGTACCGGGTATTAATCCGTAATCCGTATTCTTCTTGCAGGAGGCAGCTCGTACTGTGCTCAAGGTACCCCGGGGGTGACGGTATCCGTCGATGTATGTAATGGTGGGGAACAAATGTGGGGCTAGCTTCTCGATAAGAACCGATAGCAATGAGAGCCCAGAAAAAAATCCAAAACTTGAAGGTCCCCCAAGTTGCGATCCCTTAACCAACCAGTCTTGCCGCTTTGACAAGTCTGGCTATCGCAATTCTCAAGATGGCGACGTTGGAGGAGAAGCTGGAGAAGATTCGGTCTCCGAATCTCCAGAGTCAGCAACAGGTGCGCTAACCATTCACTTCATCACGATCACCGTTTAACTATTCACTAACACCGGCTTCTTGTCCTGCGCAGACGGTCATCATCTTGAACGCCGTCGAAGAAACGCTAAAGGAACAGAAGACATCGCCGACGCCCACGGGATACTTCGCCGCTCTTCTCGCTTTGCTCAACCAGTCAATTGGCGAGGGCAAGGGTAACAAAGAGATTGCGCCCTCAATCGTATACCTGCTCGACACCGTTACGCCCTTTGCGCCGGAAGCCATCCTTCGTGCCAAATTCACCCAAATTCTCACTCTTCTTGCGCCAGTTCTGCTCCTGGCCGATGCCGACGCCCCTCTATTGAGACCTTCTATTGGATGTCTTGAGTCTCTCCTCCTCGCCCAGGACGCGACAGCATGGAAGCTACCCACCAACGAGATCAGTCCTCGCCGGGCTGTCGCCGGTCTTCTCCACCTAGCTCTGGACCCCCGGCCAAAAGTACGCAAGAGGGCCCAGGATGCGTTGCGCAAAGTCCTCAAGAACCCCCCGCCGAGTCCATCGCTTGATCACCCCGCTTCCGATCTCTGCGCCGAGACAGCCATGGGCAGCTTGTCTGATCTGGCTGCCAAAGTAGCCCTCGCCAAGAAGCAGAAGAAGGCAGCAGGTGCTGGTGAGCATGATCCAGCGCTGATTCATGCGCTACAGCTCGTAAAGACTATTGCTGCCGGAAGTGGAGGTTGGCCGAGCAAGAACCTCGAGGCTTTGTGCGAGCTCCTGCTCAACATCGCGAAGACCGGAAACGAGCATATGACGATGGCTGTATTCGAGATTTTCGAAATGATCTTCGAAGGCATGGCCGACGAGGTTGCTTCGGCAAAACTGCCCCGTCTTCTTGAAATCATCTCCGAGTTGCGACCCGCCACGCACGATACCCAGCTCCTTCCGCCCTGGATTGCGATTCTTTCGCGCGGCTACGATGTTTCTGCCCAGATTGAACCTGAGGAGACATTCCTGAAGCTCCCGGATTTGTTTGCTATGATCTCCGAATTCATGGACTCATCCTCACACAACATTCGGGTCTCTGCGTCTGAGTGCTTGATTTCATTCATTGCGAACTGCATACCAGACCAAGTTATTATTGAACCCTCAGTCTACGACGAAAAGACATTGGAGAAGATCGGCAAGCTTGCTGAGGCTCTTATTAGCGTAAGATACCAGGCCGCATGGATGGAAACCTTTAACGTCTTAGGAGCCATGTTCGACACCTTGAGATGGCGGGCCGACCCGATCATGCGCAATGTTACTCGTACTATTGGAGAAATTCGCGGGAACGACTCTTTTGTTGGCAAAAAGCAAGCAGACGAGGTCATTGGCAGAGCTATTCGTGCAATGGGCCCAGAGGCTGTTCTGTCGGTCCTCCCTTTGAATCTCGTCAACCCCGCCAAGGGAGAAGCTGGCAGGGCTTGGATGCTCCCGATTCTGCGAGATTACACTTGCAACACCAACCTTCAATATTTCAGAACCGAGTTCGTACCGCTAAGCGAGGCCATGTTCCAGCGCGTGCTTGATCATGGTGCGACCACGAAGACCATGGAGGTCAAGATCTACGAGACTCTAGTCAATCAGACCTGGTCCATACTTCCGGGATTCTGCGACCTTCCTCTCGATCTTACGGTTGCTTTCGACCAAAGCTTTGCAGAAATGCTTGCTAATCTTTTGTACAAACAAGTCGATCTGAGACTTGACGTATGCCGAGCTCTGAGATCATTGGTTGAGTCGAACCAGGCTATTGTTGCTATTGAGGATGAGGAGAATCTACTTATCCAGAGTAGAGTGTCAAAAGCCGATGCACAGAAGAATCTGACCTATCTAGGTGGATTCGCTGGCAACCTCCTAGCCGTTCTGTTCAACGTTTACAGCCAAACACTTCCTCAGTCCCGGGGACCTATACTTCAAACAATTAACGCGTACCTCAGTATCACCCCTGAGGGCGAGTTAGTCGGAACTTTTGATCGTGTCAGTACCATGCTGGGCACCGCGATCGAAGAGCTTAACAATGCAGAGGGTAAGACCAAGACGCAGAACTCGCCAGACAAGATGCCTTCAACAAGCCAAACACTCATGGACTTGGTGATTACTATGTCTGCATACTTACCGCGCCAAAGCTTTATGACTCTCTTCAACATCGCTTCGCTCATTATCGTGAGGAACGATGAGCCTCAACTGCAAAAGAAGGCCTACAAATTAATACCCCGACTTGCCGACTCCGAGTCCGGAAAGGTAGCTCTTAAGGAAAAGCACGTCGAGCTCCAGGAGCTGCTTCTCTCGAGTGCCGAGAAGGTCTCGGCTCCCGCCCGGCGAGAGCGACTAGCAGCTATGGCTGCTCTAATACCCTTCATCCCCGATGATTCCCTGCACTTTATCCCTTCGGTCCTTTCGGAAGTAGTTATTTGCTGCAAAGAAAACAACGAGAAGGCTAGAACGATTGCGTACGACTTATTAGTTACGATGGGTCGGCGTCTTGAATCAGCAAAGGGACAGCTAATCAACAACAGCAAAGTACCTCACATGGCTGCTGACTCGCCGTCTGTTGCTGCCAGCATAGAAGAGTTCTTCACCATGGTCAGCGCTGGTCTTGCAGGAAGCACGCCACACATGATTTCGGCTTCGATCACTGCGCTAACTCGCGTTCTCTACGAGTTCAGAGAGACTGTTAACAAGGAGGTCTTGAATGATCTCGTTCAGACCATGGACTTGTTCTTGACCTCGAACAACCGAGAGATCGTGAAGAGTGTCCTGGGATTCGTCAAAGTGTGTGTTATTAGCTTGCCCACTGAGATGATGCTCCCCCGACTCCAGTCCATGGTACCCAACCTCATGGTTTGGTCGCACGAGCACAAGGGTCACTTCAAGGCCAAGGTCAAGCATATTCTGGAAAGAATGGTCCGCCGTTTCGGTTTCGAACCCGTTAACAAGAGCTGCCCTGACGCCGACAAGAAGTTGTTGACCAACATCCGCAAGACCAAGGAGCGCAGCAAGCGGAAGAAGGAGGCCGCCAAGGCCCAGGGTGAGGACGACGACCAGCAGACCACCAAGCGACGCGGCCGTTTCGAAAGCGAGTACGACGAGGCCCTATACAGCAGCGACGACTCGGATGCTTCCGAAGACTCCGACGTCGAGATGGCCGGCGCATCGCGCAAGGCGAAGAAGGGCGGCGACGCTTACATCATGGAGGATGAAGACGAGCCGCTCGACTTGCTCGACCGCAATGCGCTCGCCAGCATCTCGTCGACCAAGCCGGGCAAGGTGCGCAAGGCCGGCAAGACGAAGATGAGGACAGATCTGGACGGCAAGCTCATGATCGGCGAGGACGCCGACGGAGACGATGCAATGGTCGTCGATACGCCCGGCGATGAGGAGGGCGGTGTTGGCGCCTACGTCGCGGCCCTCAAGGGCAGAGATGCCGGTCGCAGAGGTCGTGGTGGCCGTCTCAAGTTCTCGAACAAGCGCGGCCGCGGTGACGACGATGACGATGATGACGAGGAAATGGAAGTCGACGAGAAGGACGTCTCCAAGATCCGGTCACACGTTAACAGGGGCCGAGGCGGCGGCGGAAACTTCCGCGGAGGACGTGGCGGACGCGGTGGTAACGGCGGCATGCGCGGCGGCGCTGGCCGAAGCGGAAGAGGCGGTATCTCGTCCGGCAGACGCGGACTCGGCGAGGAGAAGAGACGCGGTCCGGGCGGCGGATTTGGTCGTGGAGGAGTCGGCAAGCCAAAGCCCACCGGCAGGCGGTAAAAAAAGAAGTAAGACGACGCATTTTGCTGTCTCTTCTTGTGTTGCCTTTTACCTCTACTCGATACCCCCCCATATCCCGCATTTTCCCATAATCGTGCTAGCAAAAAATTCATGTATAACGTTTTAACGCTTCTTCACAAAAATGGCCGAGAGTCTAGGTACGAGAAAAAGGGGCATGGCATGAATTTGTTTCTTTTCTCCTTTTGTTTTTCGTCGGCGTTGGGTGGATGAGGGGTGGAATAGGTCTATAGAAATGATCAAGAGAGAGTGAGAACGAATGAGCAGAGAAGATCGATGAACAGTGACTTAAAGACCGGGGCTGAAATATCTTCCATCGTTTCTATTGAGCCTCGATAACGTTGTAATATATACGACGAAAAGGAGTACAATAAGCGTAGTGTACCCCTTTTCCTCCCTTCCTCCCTTCGGAAAAGAAAAGTAACAAAAGCAGCATATCCGAACTGCTGAATCTTTCCCGAATACCTAATGCAAAAACAAGACGAAAAAAAAGAAAAGAAAAAAAAGAACTCCTTCTTGCTCCGCCCCTCTTCCCCCCTCCTGTTGGTCGAATTCTTTCATGCCGTCGTTTATGTGAGCCCCCCTCCCATATTGACTACCGAGTGTGATTGTTTTTTGTTGTGTTTGTAAGGCGTGTTTTATATACCGCCTTGACTAAGATCTCGCTTTGCCGTTGTGCAAGTATCTATCAGTTCATGCTATCGTACGTGCGCGTGCATGCGTATGCCTTTGGGACTGCTCCCTTTTTTCCCTGGATGATCATCCACGATAGACAGAGATTATGCCGGTGGAAGTGAATTAGTGGTTTAGGCCGTTGACTAAGCCTCCCTTCTATCTGAACTTGGCAAAGATGACGGCGCAAATAAGCAGGACAAGGATCGTGATGATGGCGATCGTGATTATCCGATTCGTAGCCATCCTGGCGATTGGTAGTTAGCATTCCCAGATTCAGGGGACTGTGTTATGAGGCATAAATAGAGACATGAATGGAAATAGGGAGTATTTACCTGCGCGCCATACCACGCAATGTCTTGACACTGCGATCCACATAGCCCTCACTCTCAAAGAGCATCTCACCGGTGTGTTGGATGCGCTCGCGCTGCGAGTGCAGGTCGGCAAGGGTAGCAGCGCCGATGGCCTCAGTCTCGTTGGCGAGGGCCTGCGAGGACCGCAAGCGCTGTGAGGACCGGTCCAGCCGGTCCGTGCCCGCGAGCAACTGCTGGCGCTGCTCGAGCTGGCGGTCACTGGCGCTCGCATTAGGGTCGTCGGTGTAGCGCGAGCCGAACAGGGCAGATCTGTCATCTGCTAGTGTACGCAGCTTTCGCTTCGCCTTATCGACATCTGTCTCGAAGTTCCGGATGCGGGTGTTGATTTTGCTGCGGTTGGCGGAGGGGATGTTTTGCTTCTCGAGGCGCATCTGGCCGAGCTGTGGGGGGAGTTGACGTCAGTAAGATTGATTTTGTAGGTGATATTCACTACGAGTTAGACCCAAAGGAGGGTAGTGTGAAGGAATGAATCATGTGCGTGAATGTGCCAGTGTGTATCCGTACCAGTTCCTCGGCCTCTTCGAGCGCGCGTTCTGCCTGGTTGACGGCTGATTTCCGCGGCTCGCCATTCAACTCAGGGATCTGATCGAGTTTTTGGGTCAGGTCGGCCTGCACGAGCTTGAACTCGGCCTCGTAGCTGCTGAACAACTCCGAGCCAGCGTCGGTATCGAGGGGGTTCGCCATATTGTGTGAATAGTTACTGTTGAGGGTGTCGTTTGGCGTCTGCCTGCGTTGGTTTGGGCGGATAACTTGACCCGTGAATGCCGAGACCGTTGAGGTATTGGACAATATATCAACAGGGAATCTGATTTATTCACGGATGGCTGTATTACGGATTCGTTTCGGTCGATGTCTTTATTCTCGGGTCTTCTTGTTCAGTAGGTTTTTGTTAGAGCGAATTGCACTGACTGAAGGTTGTCGCAAGTAACCCTACGTTCCAGACTTGGGCCCGAGCCACTCTTACGTGACGGCATCAGCCACAAAGCGGGGAGAGCTTATCCGGCACCCCGCCTTTGGCTTCTTTGGGACCCATCTGTGGCTCAAGGTTGTGGCGTAGGTTAATTGACGACGACGATCCACTCTGAAGCTCTTTATGACTTCGCCAGAACAACATCGTGGAAGATATGTTGTCTTTCTTTGCTTTCGCTATGTCTAGCTCGATTGCATTCAATTTTTGGTATCCGTGCTGGTGATAAGTTATTAACAACCAATACCTGTTGTGCCGGTTCTCGTTATTCAGAGCCGACCATCATCCAGTCATACCACGGCAACCGAACACAGACCGTTTCCATAATCCATATCGCGCCCGGACAACCCGAGCCAGCATATGGGCTGAGAATTGGTAATTAACGGTCGAGAATGCTTTTGATATCGATGTATACCTATATTTAGTACTACAGATCCGTCCTTAAGCATTCCGACTTCCATTACTCCGGCATCCTTCCGAGTCTATCCGGCACCTTGTCTATCGTATGGCTCGTGTACTCGTACGCGTCGTCGTCTTGATCCCGACCCAGACACTTGACGTCGCATGAGCCACACAGAAGAGTCAAGACATGCCAAGCAGCAACCCCAAACCGCAGCCGCCTTGGCTAGCGTTCCTGGTCTAACTAAGTCGAGATAGGCTAGCCCGTCCAGACTGGCGCAGATGCGTCTGGTCTGTGCTCTTAGCGCCATCCGTCGTCTATAAAAAGCGCCGCGACAAATTTTCCTTTCAGATTCTTTTCCTCTTTTTCTCTTCAAAGTTGATTCCCCCGATTGCAGTTATTAGGCTCCGCGTTTCCATCTCTTCCCGAGCGCGGGGTTGAATTTAGTCGGGCAGAGTGAAATAGGAGCTTTAAAGAATTGGATATGAGACGACGTTTTTCGAAACGTTGCCTCTGAATATTCGGTCCCGTTGAGCCTCGACATTCCCGTCGATGATGAAATCTTTCTTTCTTTTTCAGGATTTCGTTGAACCATTCGCGACGACGTTGGTGTGGTCGTTTGTCGCTGTAGATGCTATTGGCCCTCACGTTTTGCACTGCCTCGAAATAGAGAAGGGCGAGTGCGAATCGTGGGCCATCTTGATTGATTTGGATTAATTGAATGATGTGTTGTAAACATCGATGCCTACGGGAATACTCGAGATCGCCTGGCTTGTGTATCTCGAGTTCCATAGGTATCACTGCCCGTCGTCAGCTTGTTTACTAGGTACAGTACGAAGTCTGTCTGTAGCGCACTGCTACCGTAGCTCTACCGTACCGTACTCGTAGCTCCGCCTGCTGATCGATCAGGACTGTGGCAGCTGCTGTGTTGCGCTACAGGCATTCCGCCGGCAAGCTTCTTCAGTCGCATCCCACTTCTTGTTTTGAGGAAACCCCGCCCCCTCACTATGTGAGGAGGGTCCGTGTCTGGCCTTGTGATCAATCATTGACGAGCTTCGGCAACGGTAATATAGAACTAATGAAGTTCTTCGGCGACTTCTACTCGTATTGCTTGTCACCTACGAAGTACGAGTACAAAAGAGCTGCCGATTTCCATAGCTCGCACCCGAGATATTGGTTGGGGAGGTGTCACATGTCAGTTTCGCCTGCTGAGGTAACCGGCCCAGCAGATCAAGCTTGTTCGGCACATGCGCTAGAGCTAGCGCAGGGCTAGTACGAAGTACATACGAGTAATTATCCCGTATGTCCCGTTCCGTATTCCGTATTCCGTACTGTACGGAGTAGACAGCTGTGCCTCACTGCCTAACGTGCGCCTCCAGGTTACATATGCGCCTGCTTCTGGCAGTGTCTACCGGCTGCCCGGGTCTTGCCCTCCATCGACTTTAGCATCAGCTAAGCTCGAACGTGCTAATGCCGACTGATTGTTGATACACTCAACAACATCGTGACGCTCTGTCCTCTCTCGTTGAATACTGCCAGTACAACAACAACAACATCCCGCAAATCGGACGACCCCCTTCCGAGATCCAATGAAATATATCATTCGAGACACTGGTGCTTGACAGGCTCTCCGCGATACCATGAGAGGACCATACCAGGATCATCGCATGTAAGTAATCCGTACTTCACCTGTCCTGCCGGCCATCGCGAGCAGATCAGCTAGCTGTGCTGGCTCTACCTACACGGTCTCAACACCCTCCATGATGACTGAGTGCACCAGAGAAACGCCACCGTATATTCGCACAGCTGTATCCAATTGCTCTGGGGGATAAGACATAATGTGGCTGGTTCGCCGTGGGAATCCATGCTGCCTTTATCTCACACAAACGTCACCCTGAAGAGACAGTGATTCATCAATATTTTATTTATTACTTACACACAAGGCCTTAATTGGATTCTTGAGCCTTGACTACTCAGTCCAAGTTCATTTTACTTCACTTCACTTCACTTCACTGCTTTCTAATTTCTTGTCTCATTCTCCTTGTCTGTCTCTTCTGTCTTTCCCTCTCATCCTACTCGTTATATATATATTTCACGGTTATCTCCTTTATGATTCATTCCTCAATGACATCATCGGTTAATGTCGTGCCCAGGAAAAAGGTCGCAATCGTCGGCAGTGGCTCAGCGGGAATTGGCGCACTCTGGGCTCTGAATAGGACACATCACGATGTTTATGTATACGAGGCCGCCGACCGGTTGGGTGGACATACGAACACGGTAGAATGGAAGAAGGGGAAGTTCAAGACACTCGTCGACACGGGCTTCGTCATCTTAAACACTGCAACATACCGTTCGTGAAGTTTCCTTTCGATCCCCCTGAGCAGCTCACCCATACTAATTTTTGTTATTATAGCCAATTTCATCAATTTCCTGAGAAAGGCCAATGTACCGACCATCTCAACGCAGAAGACGTTCAGCGTCTCGCGTAATAAGGGGAAGTTCGAGTGGTCGGACAGCAGCTTAGACGCCATCTTCTGCCAGAAAACGAACTTCTTCTCGCTGAGGATGTGGAGGCTGGTCTTCGACATCATCCGGTTCAACAAGTTTGCTGTAGATCTGCTCAGAGACGATGAGTATCCGCCGAACGCTAGTCTCGAGAGCATCGGGGATTACTTGGACAGGCAAGGCTACTCTGACACATTTCGGAACGATTATCTGATTCCGCTTGCCGCTTCTATCTGGAACATGAGCCCAGACAAGTGTGCCCAGCAGTTCCCTATTGTCACGCTTGTGCGGTATATGTGAGTTATATCACCTTCAAGGTGTCCGATGTCTCGATATTAATTTCAACGGTCTAGGTGGAATCATCATCTCCTGAGTACAGTCTCGGCAAGACCAGAGTGGCTAACGCTGCAGAATGGTTCCAAGTCATACGTCGATGCAGTCATGAAAGGGTTCCCTCCAAACCATCTCTTTCTCAAGACGGCAGTGAAATATCTGTCTAACAATGAGGAGGGCCAAGTCAGGTTGCATTTGGAGAACGGCAAAGTAGAAGTGTACGATCATGTGATACTCGCGACTCACGGAGACCAAGCATTCCAGATCATTGCGCCATCGGCTACGGAGGACGAGAGAGCCATCATGTCCAACTTCCACACGTCGGAGACCACGTGTGTCCTTCATTCTGACTTATCGCTGATGCCGAAGCGCCGGAAAGCATGGGCTTCCTGGAACTACCTTACCATGTCATCGCCCTGGACGGGCAAAGACATCGACCAGGTCTCGTTGACCTATAACATGAATTCACTACAGCACATCCCGCGCGAAGCTTTTGGAGATGTATTGGTTACATTGAATCCGATCCAGGAGCCCAGAGCAGAGACAGTTCAGGGGCGATTCTCCTACTCGCATCCTATATACACGCCCGAAACGATACAGGCACTGGAGAAACTGCCAACTATCCAGAACAAGCGCGGAATCAGCTATGCTGGGGCATGGACTAAGTATGGCTTCCACGAAGATGGCTTCAGCAGCGGCTTACACGTAGCCATTGCGCATCTCGGCGCACGACTGCCCTTCGAGTTCGTGGACTCGAACCACAGCCGCGGCAAACAGCCGGAGTTGGGATTATTAGACTGGCTCGTTCGAATCGTTATTTTGATTATTCAGGTGTTTCTGCTAGACCTGCCCGAGCGACTTGTCAGTTCGACGCAAGCTCGGATATCAGCCAGAGTCGTCGGTCTTGGTAAGAAGTTGACGACGACGAATGGAAAATTAGCGTAATTTTGGATACCCAGGCTTTTTACTTATATTATAGACCTTTCTGTCAGAATGCAGTATGAATATAATTACAGACAAGTATGAATGAATGATTGTATGATCTGAGGTTGAAGAAGGGGTTACGGAACGGTACAGTAATCCGTATGTTACCGGCAGTTACGGAAAAGCACCGTTACAGCAACCATAAAAAGACATCCTTAGCTCCCTTTAATCGTTAACTAGCACAGCTAGCGATACAGCTAGACCCCTGTAGACTCTGTAGTTTAGTGAGTGATTGCCAACTACCGTCATTTTAACCGCGATGCCGATCTAACACCGAAGCTCTGCGAGACAAGCAATTCTGGAGCTTCTGCCATAAGAATTGGGTCAACTTCTCATGATTCCGGAGAGAAGAAAGCAGAGATCAGACCACCGACCACAACCATGAGTTCACTACCACGGATATTGACCCGGAATGCCTTCCAATCGACGATCTCATCCTGGGCTTGCGCATCATGCCGTCGAGAGCTTGCCCGCGTGAGGCAATTGCCCGGGCGCAGTCGGCCCATCTCGAACTCGACCAAGAAGGCAGCACAGGGTCGCGCACCGGCGCCGACGATGGAGCAGCTGCGCGAACATTACAAGCATAAGAACCAGACGACGATGTATGTTTGATTTGGTTTTTAGAAAGAGATCAATTATTGGAAGTGAAAGAGAGAGAAGCTCACTGCGATGCCCATAGGTACTACACCATCAGCGTCATCATCGGCTTCGTTGCTCTATCCTACGGCTCCGTGCCCATGTACAAGATGGTTCGTTCTATTCGTCCTATTCTATTCTACAGACTTTCCTCGTCTTCGAACATAATTGAACCCGTCGCAACGTCCCATATCGACTCTCTTTCCCACCACCCGCGCTGAATCCTAGTCAATCGTACGATCCCACATCATGCTGACTCCACCTTCTCGCCGCTATAACAGATCTGCTCAACCACCGGCTGGGGAGGCCAACCGGTCCGCGCATCCGGCCACGGCGGCGTATCATCAGACGAGGACCAGGCCTCGCGCCTCGTACCCGTGAAAGACGCCCGGCGCATCCGCGTGACCTTCAACGCGTCCGTCTCAGACGTGCTGCCCTGGAAGTTCGTGCCGCAGCAGCGCGAGGTGCGCGTTCTGCCCGGCGAGACGGCACTTGCGTTCTACACGGCCACGAACCGCAGCGACACCGACATCATCGGCGTCGCGACGTACAGCGTCACGCCGGCGCAGGTCGCGCCGTACTTCAGCAAGATCCAGTGTTTCTGCTTCGAGGAGCAGCGGCTGAATGCCGGCGAGACGGTCGATATGCCTGTCTTCTTTTACCTGGATCCAGACTTGTTGCATGATTTGAACATGAGGGGTGTGAATGAGGTCACGTTGAGTTATACCTTTTTCAGTGAGTCCTGTCGTCCCCCCTTTTTATTCCTCCTTGATATGATACTATGCGCCGGATCGACTGACGTTTTCTCTCTTCTCTCTTCCCCCCTTTTGCAGAGGCTAAGTACGATAATAATGGGAGCTTCAAGAACGTGGCTTCGGCATGAGTCTAGTCTACGATTATAAAAACTAATGGTATGTGTATGAGGGATGATACTTGTTTGCGCTGCTTTGGTGTTTTTGTGTGTTATTGACTCTCTGCTCTTCCTGGTAGCGTGTTGGATCGGCCGGCTCATGATGAACGTCGTCCAAGTGCTGAAGATACCTACTACTACTTGCATTCATGAAAGAAAAGTCTCATAGAATAGATAGACAGTAGACTATGTCTTGAATAGATCTATCAACTCATGCAAGTGTGAGTGAATCGAGTCGCACTCGTGATGATGTGAAGGGACTACGCACGCAAGCCACAGTGAAGTGACCTCGGTATTATTCCGCACCTGCAAGCAAGCTTCAGCCACAGTGATCATCAGACAAGGGTCCGGCTTCTGACTGCTGATCGAGACACCTACGTCACACTTCCACCATCCTTGTCGCTCAAAATCGCAGCAGCCTGAAGCAAGAACATTCGCATTCTCACAAGTTCGCCAACATACCGCATACAGACCTACCCGTATCCATGTGAAGACACAACCACATATCCACCAGAAACAACACAAAACCATACCAGCTTGACGTGATACCCAAAGCACAACCCAACCCAAGAAGAAAAACCCACCCAACCAACCCTACCTCTCCATCCTCAAAATGGACACCGGCCCCCCAACCCGCCTCCGCCGCACCTTCGCCTACCCAAGCGACAGCACCTACCCCTCGCACCTGTCCCCCCACTCCGACTCCGACTCCGACGGCCCGCCCCTCGACGAGCAAGAACAAGAAGACCTCATCCAACACCTGGCGCACCAGAACGCCACGCGCAACGCGCAGTTCCGCATCGCGCTGCTCGCGCTGCCGGCGCTTGCGACCGTTCCTTACCTGATACTGCTCTTTTTCGGATCTGGATCTGGTTCTGGTTCCGGTGGGGGAGGTGCAGGAGGGAAAGGAAACGACATAATGATAGCCACCCTCTCGCTCTCCAGCCTCCTGACCACAGCCTGGATGCTCTGGGTCTACGCGCCGGGATCAACAGGCATCGATTTCCTCGACGCGTGGGTCGCGGGCGAAGACACACCCTCAAAACCACAACACGCGCGTTCCCCCATGCAGAAATACGCGCCGTATCTGAACCTTGCGCTCTGTGGGTTGCTCGTGCTGGCGGGTTTGATCTCGGCAAGGTGGGCAAGACAGTGGGGACATGTGGGACTGGCGAATTTACCCGCGGTTGTGTATGGGGTTGTGCTCATGGCGAAGATGGTTATGGGGAGTACGGACCCCGAGAGGGAACTGGGGAAGTTGAGGTATGGGTATAAGGGGGGCTTGAGGGGGTTTTTTGGTGTTAGGTAGAATAGGGGTGGCGCGCTGGCGACGGCATTGCGGTGTTTGTGGATGAATTACGGGATACGAATAGGATCAGAAATATGCGCATGACTTGGACTCTTCATGATTCTCTTTACTGTCTTTTTTTGCGAAATGGCTATTGAGAAAATGCCCGATTTATTTCGTACAGCAGATATCCATGACACACTGACGAATCGCCCATATCTTTCGCATCTCCCGACATGTTTGTAATAGGAAAGATACAAACACCTCTCTCGCACATGAAACTCTATGCCAGGAATATCGCCTCCCATTTCTCTATTAACGAATCGCAAACTCACAGATCGCCCCTTTTTTTGTTTCCCCCCTCCTTGGGACATTGGCGCTTTTTTTTTTCTCTTCGCATTTGTAAATTGGCCAGAAGGATCGAAACGAGAACGCGACCGTCGTGGTCTAAAAATCTTTCCATCCAGCTCCCGTCCTGTGACTCCGGGACCCAAGTATTAATTACGTCTAGAATGCGGAATAGTAGGAAGCCTTTACACATCGATGGACTCGTTGAAGCGCAACACGCCGTTAGTCTTAAGAATGCCGTCCACTCCCTTAGGCATGCGCGGGAATGCGTCCGGTTGCGCGTGGTACTGGTCGGATTGGTCAACCACGAGAGCTAGTCCATGCGACTTGATGGCGTCTAGAAGGGCGGGAACCATGTCCTATAGAAATGTTAGTTAAATGCTTATAACAGGGAGAAGAGGAAAGGGTGTAAAACTCACCAGCAGTCGGGCACTACAAATCAACCCCATAAGATTATTGTTCTGCCCTATCCTGACCGCCTCCTTGACAGAAAATGTCCTCCGACCACTGCTCTGGATGACGTTTGGCGCCGCCATAATCTCGTCGCGTCCGAGGTCGTTGCACAAGAAAACGGGGAAATTCGGTTGCTTCCAGTTAAGAGTCGCGCACATGATCGGGTTATATGAACTCAGGACGACGGACCGTACGGTGTCAGGAGCCGACAACCTAGCGGCTCGTTGCGCCCGCGCATGATCAAACACAACCGTTAGCACGGCGTCCACGAACCGGTTCGTATCTACCGTCGGACTGATATCGAATCTCTTCTCATCCTCCTCGGATGGGTAGAGAATCTGCAGATTAACATGCATCGAAGAAGGCAGCACCGCCAAGGCTGTCTCAACCGAAATACCGGCTGTCGAGAGAACTCGATGAACCTCGGCGATGTTCTCGGGGCCATAGGTGGAAATTGTCACAAGTTGTCCACGAGCTGGACTCGAGTTGGTGATCGTGGTGAATTCGTCATAAGTCAAACGTGCAACCGGTATCTCGACAGGACCACATTGTATCTTCCATGTTGGCCAGACGACAGGGATATTGTCGCGAGTATGCTGGACGTGCAGCTGGACAAACTCTCCGCTCAAGCTCGAGCCGGTGACAAACATCGTGGGATTCTGGTCTAGTTGGCTCGTAGCCTTCCAATACGTCTCGAAATCCATGATCTCCAATGGTGCCTCTTGGAACGGTTTGATGACTTGCGTATTAAAGGTGATCTGTCCTATGGCTCGAAGTCGGGGGTCGAATAAGGCGAGACAACATTTGCCAGAGTTTTTCCAGCAAGACTTGAAAGTGTCGGGAAGGGCAACGGTCTTCGCAATGATTTTGGCGCCATAAGTCGGGAAGACATCAAAATCAAGTGTGAAAGTATCCAAATTATCCACCTGGAATGAGATCATTCTCGTATCTTCCTGGAAGGGCAAGATAATGTTCTTCGGTATCAGATCGGATAGCTTGGAAGAGATAGTCAGTCGGGCAGCTGGGTATTTGCTGTCATGGAAGAAAACCAAGGGCTGCTGTTTGTTCTCGTCAAAAATGATCTGAACAACAGTCTTCGTATCCAGGAAGTTGTGTCCATATCGGCGCAGTGGGATAATAGGGGGAGGGAGTTCCAAAGCCGGAATGGCATCGACGTCTAATGACATAGGAACAGGACCGCCGCTGCTATCTATCGATGCCAGTAGTGATCCAGTAGTTTGCTTCATTAAAGGACTCTCAACTCTACCTCTCTGAAACGGTGTGAGCAACTGCATACAGGTGAGATGTCCTTCCCAGGCAGCATAGTACATGGCGGGCAAATCCTTTTCGTCAAGGATATTAGGATTGACGCCGGCACTTAACAACTCCTGAAGACATGGGACATTGCCCTCGCTGGCAGCATGAACCAATGGGGTCCATCCGTATAGCTTGTCGACCTGATCTAGATCTGCTCCATATTTCTTCAATAGGCAAAGCAGTCGCGGCGTCTGCCCGGAGCGAGCCACAAGATGTTGCGGATAAAGCCCCTCTGCATCAGGAAGTATCTGGGCCCCGTGCTGTAAGAGAAGCTCGACGATCTCGATGGAGCTGTGTTCACATGCCAAATTAAGGGGTATGTGATCTGTTTCTGACACCGGATCCAACCGTGATGACGCCTTCAGAAGTAGCTGGACACACGCGAGGTGCCCGTGAATGATGGCATGGATCAGCGGAGTAAAGTTGTTGTGGTCGATCATGTCGACGGTCGAGGGGTCAGCTGCGTAGTTGGTGAGTAAACATCCTTATCTTGTTCAAAGTGAACGAAACCCGTACCTTTAAGGAGAGCTTCCAGCATGTTTAAGCGCCCATGTATGCTCGCATAGTGAAGTGGAACTCTGCCGTATACGTCTGGCCTGTTGACTTCAACGCCTGCAGCAAGACAAACACCTAGAACATAATCATTCCCGTATATTGTCGCCTGATGAATGCAGTTTCGCTCGTTAATGTCATCTTCGGACTGGATGTCGACAAGACCCGTTGCTAATAAGACCTCGAGAGCAGCTTGTGGGGCTTCATGGATGGCAGCAAGGAATGTACGCGTGACGCGTTCTCGCAAAGGGACATCTGTGGTAGGAGTCGAATCTGAAGCCGCCTGCATCCTTGACAGCAAGTCCCGCAGGGATTCTAAGTTGCCAGTAATAGCAGTGTCTAGTAACAAGGTGTCTGCATCACCTTCGTCAGTTCCAACCAGGTGTTGACTGCTCACCACATGTTGCTCTGTCCGTCCTTCAAAACTGACATGGTCGCCATCTGCCCAAGCACCTAGCTCTTGAAGACTAGTCGTAGCTTGGTCAGAAAGCTCACTGATCACAGGAGCATTGAAAAAAGGCTGTACTTCCACGGCGCGGGCAAGATACAGCTCCTTTGTCTTAGATTTTGAGGTCTTGTCCCATTTCTTGAGAATTTTGGAGAAGGCAGTGCCATTGATCTCGATAAACTGCTGGAGTTTGTTTAAGTCATTGGCAAACTGCTGGAATCCTTCCTCGAGAGTCGTGAACTTTGCCGACCGTCTGGAGATTCCTTGTCGTGACTTGAGGACCTTCTTTTTATCTATCAAGGTCTTGAGGCGAATTTTGAGCTAGTATGAGGTCAATACAAAAGTTCATAATTCGTGAAAGGAGCGTACTAGGGATGGCTAACCTCCGCTTCCTTCTGAATGTAAAAGGCATTGACTTTCTCTAGTTCTCGTTCCTTCGAGGGGTTAGCCAGAATTGAATAGGAGATATTGATGAGGAGAGAAGGGGTAAACCGACTAATTGGAAGAAAAACTTGGCTTTATTTGCTTGTAAAGCAACTTGACTATCTCCGGCGGTAGGGAGAAGGGACTGATCGGTTTGAGCACTGAGAACTGGAGTGGCGGAAAGTCTTTTTATCAGCTAATCAACGATTGTTAGCACGATGATCGAGTTGAAGTGAAGAGAGTGTTAACTGTGCGCGCAACACACATCGGGCGCCCATGCGGGATTCGAATGTACATAGCTATTGAGTGGGCGATACTATGTTGTATGGTGTATATTGAACAGAACGCACCTTTTTGAGAGCCTTGTAATTCACGAAGCTGGCAGCATATTCAGGGACCTCTAGCTGACGCTTCTGAATCTGTTTACCGAACTTCCTAAAATAAGATATTAGCCCTTGCCATAGACAGTAAGTAAGAACACGGTGAAGGGGACAGCCTTGCTTTGTCTTTGATCTGAAATACATAGATAGTACTTACATGATGCCGGTTCCAGGGTATGACCCCTATTGCAACCTTGGGGCACCTAGGAGGCTTGGAGTTACTTTCGGCGAGTAGTAATTAGCAGTTGCTAACCGTTAGGCTGCTATATGGCCTGTACGGGAGCCAATATCGGACGACAGAGTCGAGGCAAACTCGAGGTTTGTGCGCTGATGTTTAGCGTCTCGAGTTCTGCGATGCCTGTGTATCGGAACACGGTGAATAGGCTTTGCTTTTTGAGCACCTAGTGTCGCCTTATGCGATACAGAAAGTCCGGACACAGCAGACAGTAGTTGTGATCGGAGACGAAAGGCACAAGAAGGGGACTCGGAGAGCCAGTTGGTCGCAATATAAGATCCGGTTACAGAAGGGCAATCTGAAGCATGACAACCCAGAGACTAGACCACGCAAAGGGGTATCGCTATAGTTCGTGAATGCGGATGAGTGCGCAGTGGCTAACCGAGGTCATACTGTAACCCCAATGATCGTTGATGGTCATGCAATGCTGGCGGTCGACCAACAAGCCGGAACTAGGCCACGTACTCTCGGCAAGGTTGGGTTTGCAACTGGCCAAGACAAGACGACAGGGAAGAGAGTGACCAGCACCGGTATTTAAACGCGGTGAAGTGGCAGAGTGAGGAACAAGGGTGGGAGAAGGTGCCTCCTTAAGAACAGGTAGGAAGATGAGACGCTACCCGAGCTACCCTAGACGTAGACGTTGGCTGTCGAACGGAACAACTTGAACAAGGACACGCGGTACTTCGTACAGCTAGCTGCAGGGTACCTACATGAGAGATCCCAGGAGGTCGAAAATTGTCCAAGGCTCTTAGCTAAGGCGGTGATGGGAGCACACCCGACGTTTGATGTGCGGCGGGGCGGAGCCTAAAGCGTTGCTAACAGGGTAGGATTTAATAAGTGGGAGGACGTTGGGACGATTGGCCCTTGGGAGACGAGACGAGACGAGACGTATTTAGTAAAGCCAGGTCGTTCGGACAAGAGCGTCCCATGCAACCTTCCAGGCTAAACTCGGCTGATGATAGGTGCAGACTGGATTTCCGGAGAAGACTCGAAGGCGAAAATGTCGTTGCACGGATTAGGAACGCGCAAGAGTCGTCTCTTCTTATCTTGCGACCTCAGTGAAGATGGATGAGGTTGTGAAGATGAGAGACGTGAGCAATGCGACCTCGGGATATGGATGAGAGGTGAAAGGCGCAAACAAGCGTGCAAAAGTATATCCTGGTCCGGAACAAGTGCCTTAATAACGGTTACCCACTGCTATCCTGTAAAATATATGGGTATTCGTAGGTGTATTGAGGCGGCCGGGATGTGTACTTGGTACGGAATTCCGAGCGCTGGATGGACTGAAGAGAGGGAGATGTTGAAATGTTCGCATGGTGGGGTTGAGAGCCAAGAGAAAAGGTGGGGTGGCGTGGCCTCAATCATCGAGCTTTCCATGTACAGTACAGACACCTGCGCGCCGCGACTGCCGTACCTGTTGTGTACGGAATGATTTACCATATGTAACGGGATATTACCTAAGAGACGGTAAGGAATACGGAAGACATTCAGGCACGCAGTTTATCATATGAATGAACGGTTGAAGCGGAATACGGTTTGATTCAGTATGGACCACTTCAGACACCAAACAATCTTCTACCTACCGGCAAGCTTTCAACGCTTCAAAGCACCAGCATCATTCCACTTCCATCTGCCTGGGGACTCAAATTGCACTTCGTATTCCGAGATCCTCAATATTAGGTGCCTATTCCATACAACTCATCCCCTTTATCCTCACCTTACGAGTACACTATCGATTCAATGCTGCTTGTGAAGATGCGACGAGTGCTCTACGAAATACACATGCGATGAAGCGTCCCGCGTTAGCTCTCTCGCGCTAGCTAGCGTATGAACAGCGACCCTAGCTGTCGATATCCACACTCGTCGCCAGCTATTCGACCAATGAGAAGCCCGCATCAACCCTCGTGGTCGTAACTTGCTGTGAGTGAGGCTCTTCTATTGGCGTTGAGGTGTTCACCTTGGTCCTTTAGCTTCTACGTCAGGGTGGAGGGGACTAGGAGGCAATGAGCTCTTTGTGTGAATTGCCGTAAGAAATGCGGTAGGCCTCCCTTGTACGATCGTAGGTACTTGTACGTAATCGTCGTGATAGGTTCACGACATGTACTTCTACGAGCACACGGAAAAGGTACATCCTTTGTTGATCGAAGAGGAAGCCTCATCGACGATCGTAGGCGTGTGCACCGAAGACTACGGAATATCGCCGGCCATCTTGGAACGGGCCGAGCAGGAGGCAAGTGTCAACAGCCCGTGAACGTTTAACCCCGATATCTCCGATCGCATCTTGGGCACGGAACTTCCTCCGTTCCTGCTCCGTGCTTTCGTTCATTTGGAGCAACGTTAACCGGGCACTCTCCGGTCCGTTTCGGCCCGTGGCTGCCATGACGGCCTGTAGTCTTAGCTCTTTCACTAACGTCCTCCGCCGGCATTTCTTATTCCGTGGATCGGAATGTCCCTGAATCTGGACCCAAAACGCAGTGAAGTTATCCCCCACGGATTACACGCGTACTGTTCAATGTCGAGTCCTGTTATCAACTTCAAAGAAGTCAGTTGTTACCAACAATCTCGTCAGATATCTTACAGACTGACATTGAAATTAAGCATGCCAAGCACTTGGTGCCAGATAGATCGCCGAAGTCCTGATTCAGGACGGGTTAGTTACGTACTAATCCTACGTCCACTACGTACTCGTAACATGTTATACCTGCTACCTACCTTCTAATCCGTACAACTCCTTGTTTCCGTATACCCAGACCGGGACTTAAAGTAATTGCGAGATACCAACAGGTCCTCTTGATAGTTGTTCCAAAGACTGAAGAACAGTATAGAGTTGGTGTGTTTCATATCTCATGTTGACAGTTTGTGGGAATATATCTGTGAACGACCTACGAGTGCCAACACGAAGCATTCACGCGAACGGCAATTGCTCACGTGAGAACACTAGATACTCTCGTGGCATTAGCATGTGTGAGTATGTATGTAGGTAATGCGATCATTACATGCGGCATGGCATCGTCATCATCGATGACGAGCAGGTGACTAGACCTGCAGTCCCTCGAATATGTATGTACATACAGTAAGTAAAGTACGTGACGGCGCACTAGTTGCCACGTGCCATGAGGCTTCATCTTTCCGACGCAGATCCTGTGTGAGATTCATCTATGTATCGCTGATTCTATAGGGTGTTATTCCTCCGGCTTGGCACATCACCCGCACGTCGGTACGCTGTGGTGGCGATCTCTCATCTCAATCCCATTTAACCGGGCCCAATTCTCATAATGAAAATGAGTGCTGAGGCAGTGTATTGTCATGCGTTATGAGATGACAGACCGATGTGAGTGCTCTATTCCGTATATCCTCCGCTATCCAGCTATTAGTTGACTACCGCCAGTGTTTGAGCTTCATAAGCAATGGAGACCGCTTACCCCTCTCCCGACTCTAACATCATGAAATTGTGAACGAAACTCATTTTCGTATTCATGTTACGCCCAATTCACTGAAAAGGATGACAAGAATCGAGAATACTGACTACATAGAATGAGATTCAGTGGTGCCAGGTCATAACACACACTTTGCGCTGACCCCAATCTCACAACTGAATCAGAGTCGGTGCTTACATCTCACAACCTCCCGACTCTCATTCCTACCAGAACAGAAGACCTCGATTCACGGATGAGAACATGATTTCATCCCAGGGGAAAGCAATGAAGAAATGTATGCACATTGACCATAGAGCCATTCGAAATGTCCACACCGCCGTTAGCCCGGACAATTGTGAGACTTCGAGCGAATCTGTTTGCCCATTATATCATACATATCGTAAACCGCACCTTGAGAAGAGTAGGCTCCTTTCCATACCACAACTTCGACTCTATAAAGCCGTAAATGCCTTGTTCGAGTAGCTGGCAAGGGACTCCTATGGAGCATATACACCTGACATAACTCTCATTTCGTGACAGCCAAGCAAGGGATAAAAACACGGATTTGTCTCTGGTAGCATTATCATGAAAATAGAACGTACAACGCCCGAGGCAATCACCAATTCGAAACCCTTTTTGTGCTACTCCTTTTTTTCCATCATTGGCGTTTGCGGAGGATCCGACTAAGCTATCGGCGATAGCATCGGCGGTGGCTTGTTTCAGTCGCTCATTACTTTCCGTCTTCACCTCCTTATTGCCACCTTTTATATCCTTTTCATCTTCGCTATCGCCTAAGCTGAAGGGATCGTTCTCGGCGATCGGACTGGGCTCGACGCTTGATAGTGGCTGCCACTTGCTCTGCTTACCAGAAGGTGGACCCGCAGCACTATCTTTCGGAGGGAATTTCGGCGACACCTCATACGGGCCAATATCCTCCACTCTGTCACTAAAGGCAACCTTGCGACCTTCAGGCTTGCCAAGATGGCTGTTCGGAACTGGCTTTCTGAGGGGCGCATTGCTAGATTGTTGGTTTTGCATCGGTCCTGGAATCCCATTAGTCGTAGTTACCAACCGTATAAGGAGTATTTACGTACTGCCATCTGGATTGAGCTTCATTCCGGCAAAGTCATCGCTCAGAACCTGCGGATCTGCGTCATAACGATGGTAATCTGCACTCTGGCGTGCACTCTGGCGACTGCTCTCCCCGCTTCTTCTATGCAAACCGTGGGGACGATGCTTGGAGGGCTGGGTTTCGTCCTCATCTGAATCGTACTCTCCATCGATTTTCTTCTTGAGGTTGGTAAACCAAGAGTTGACCTTAGTCTGAGTTTCGAGGAAGCCCTTGCGGATATTTTCGGTAATCATTGGAAGGTCGTCATCGACGAAGCTGTGTTCTCGATCGTACATCTCGTTGGGTTTCAAACCTGTCGCTTGTCGACGGGGTGGGCCACCAGGTCCACGATTCATGGTTCTTGCCTCATACGCGCCAACATTATCATACTGCTCAGCCAGTTGGCGAGCATAGAGCTCATCTGCCTCCACTTGCGAGAGGGCAGAGGGGTTCGTCGGCCGGGGTGGTTTCGGCGGTGGAGTGGGCTCTACTGGAGCATCATTTTTAACGGCGTCTGGATCACTCATGCCTGAATATAATTAGCCGGAGCCTTGACACAACCATGCAGCGATTTCCCTTACCGAGAAGCGCATTGAAGGCTGGATCAATCTGGCCACCGCTGGCGGCCAAGACAGCCTTGATGACAGCCACATCTATGCTTGGAAACGCTTCCTTGAGGATCTGCTGGTTCTTCTGTTGGGCCGTCTGAGGCCGTGGTGGCTGCGCGGGAGGCATCGACTCGGTATATGCAGCGGTGTTCATGGGAGATGCTGTTGTCGCAGAGTTGCTGAACGATCCGACCTCTGGAACATCGTCGTCGTCCATATCGAAGGGATGAACAGTTGTCGGGGACTCCGGTCCAGCAGCTGGAGAGATCGGGTTGTCTTTAGACCTACCCTGAGAAGAGCGCAGACTGTGTCAGTATGTATATCGACTCACAGAAAAGGAGTGCTGCTGCCCATGTAGGTTGCGGATATAGGGGGGATGTTGAATCTATGCCCAGGACGGCATAATTTCAAGCCGCTAATTGGCTATTCCGTACTCACCGCGTCAGGAGAAGTCGACATCGTGTTGTGAATAGGATTAAACGAGTTGGCTGGATAGATATGTAGGCGGCGGTGCGGTATGTGGTGAGGAGGCAACGTATTTGATACCTTAAGAATGATGACCTTGGTAGAGATTAGGTACGAGGCAATACTTGCATGGTGGGAGATTCGGTTTGGGTGCTTACAATAATTAGGAGGGGCGATGATTGTCGCGAAAGCTAACGTTGAGAGCCGGTGACGCAGCCAACGGTCTCTGCCTGCGCCACATCTGGGTAGTTAGTGCACCCAGTTGTCCCCCTAGCGCAGGACTACCTGCCTAACTGACCTACAGTAGTGTGCGGAATGGGATGCCTAGCGCAGCTAATTGTCCACGCCATGCTCGGGGTGTGTGCAATGTCTCAGACTTGTGCTCCGATAATCCGTACGGATTATAAGCATGAGATATATTCTGGACAAGCATAACTTCAATCCAGCGATCGAGTCTGTTCGGTTAGAAGCATTCTGTTTCCAGCACAGGAGATCTGCTTTAAGCACTTCACTTGTAAAAAGAACAGACGAAATCATTGAAACCACTCTGGAATTCATTCTCAGAAGCTCACATTCATAAATTCTCAATCATATGAATGAAAGGATGGATCTGAACTCATAGTGTTCTAGGTAGCCAATCTTCAGCACGAGTGGCAGCGGAGGCCGCTCAGCAGAGACTTCAATTTAGAGATCTGCTTCTTTAGTTGCATGAGTTGAAAACTTCCATATCACGTTGTGTTCAGTCTAGGCAGGCAAGGACGCAATCATTCTACGACGTACCTACTCCGACTTCCTTTTGGAAGCTGCAACCTTTTATCAAAGTACACACCATTCTGCACTGTATCGGTGCTTATTACTTGGAAGGGGCTACGGAATGTAGCTAATCCTGATAATATCCTGCTGAATCTTGCCTTCATCACCAGTAAGTAGGTACCTATTTATTTACATACTGCCGACGAGACTCGAGATATCGATACAAGATATGGGCAGCGGCACTACCGATCTCTACCAACGTTTGATAAGTGCTATATCTACATGACAGAAGCCAGAAAAGCTCCATCCCGGGTGCTAAGCGTGAACAGTAGAGATATTGAAGCGTTGAGGGAGCTTTGGATCATTTGCCATGGCCGACTTTGAACTTGGCTCGAGCTTCATTCCGGCTCTGCACAAGCCGGCAGCGCTTCTTCCCATCACCAAACATCACGACAGTTTGCTCTATCTTATTGAGAAGCTCCCCGTCACAATTGTTGTTGGCCAGACCGGATCGGGAAAGACTACTCAGATCCCCCAATTCCTTGAACACGCAGGGTGGTGTGCCGATGGCAAGGTCATAGGAATTACACAGGTAAGTGCATCTTCTTATCTGCCTCGATACTATCGTAAGTGTTTCCTAACAGCATGTATAGCCCCGACGAGTAGCTGCTACAACCGTTGCTATCAGAGTAGCGGAGGAATATGGATGTGAGCTTGGCAAGGAGGTTGGCTATTCTATTCGTTTCGAAGATGTCACCTCTGCTGCCACGCGCATTAAATTCTTGACTGATGGTCTCCTTATCCGCGAAGCTCTAGTGGACCCTTTGCTTTCACGTTATTCAGTCATTATGGTTGATGAGGCCCATGAGAGATCCATAAGTACTGATATCCTTCTTGGACTCTTGAAGAAGATTCGGAGACGCCGACCAGAACTCCGCATAATCATTAGCAGTGCCACGCTGCAGGCAGAGGACTTTCTAAACTTCTTCTCGGAGCATTCCGAAAACCAAGAGTCAACAGACAAGGATGCCGACCAAATTGGTACAATAATCAGTCTCGAAGGCAGAACATATCCTATCGACGTACTGTATCTGGAATCCCCAGCGGAGGATTATGTCGAAAAGGCGGTCTCCACTGTATTCGATATTCACAGTAGTGAGTCGGATGGTGATATTCTCGTCTTCCTAACTGGCAGGGAAGAGATTGACAGTGCTGTTCAAACGATCAGTGAACGGTCAGCTAATCTCCAGCCCGGCACTCGGTCCCTGTTGCCTCTACCGTTGTACGCCGGCCTAACTACAGAGCAACAGATGTATGTCTTCGATGCTGCCGCGGAGAATACACGCAAAGTCATACTTGCAACCAATATTGCCGAAGCATCCGTGACTATAGATGGGATTGTTTATGTTATTGACTCAGGCTTTGTGAAGTTGAGAGCGTTCGATCCCCAGACCGGCATAGAATCTTTGACAGTCACTCCAGTGTCCAAGGCATCGGCGGCCCAAAGGGCAGGCAGGGCTGGCCGCACCAAACCCGGGAAATGCTTCCGACTCTTCACTGAAGATGCTTACCAACGACTTCCTGATACAAATCCGCCCGAGATCCAGAGGTCAAACCTTGCTCCTTTCATCCTTCAACTCAAAGCACTGGGCATTGACAATGTTGTGCGATTCGAGTATCTGACGCCTCCCCCTGCCGAGCTCATGATGAAAGCAACGGAGTTGCTGTATTCGCTCGGTGCACTTGATGATTATGCAAAACTTACCCGGCCGCTTGGTATGCGAATGGCGGAGCTCGCGCTCGAGCCAATGATGGCAAAGACGCTTTTGAGTGCGCCGTCTTTTGACTGTCTGAGTGAAATCCTCACTATAGCAGCTATGACGAGCCTTGGGGGGACCGTGTGGGTTCAGCAAGACCGTGGCAAAAAGGAGATGGATTCCGCCAGGCGCAAGTTTGCCGCCGAAGAAGGCGACCACTTGACTCTTCTCAACGTCTATCAAGCATTCGTGACGAAGGGGAAAAAGGAATCTAAATTCTGCCACGAGAATCACCTCAACTTCAAAGCGTTGACTCGGGCTACGAGTATACGCGGGCAGTTGAAACGCTACCTGGAGCGGTTTGGTATCAGTGTAGATGACAGCCTCAATGCGTCTCGTGACGGACGAGCAGAACGGGTTCGCAGATGTCTAACGGCGGGCTACTTTGCCCACGCCGCGAGAATGCAACCCGATGGAAGCTATCGAAACGTGGAAGGCGGGACGACTCTTTACGCCCATCCTAGCTCTTTGATGTTCAACCGAAAAGCCGATTGGGTCGTTTTCCATGAAGTCATGGAGACGGGCAACAAAACGTACATTCGTGAGATCACGAAAGTTGAGAAGAGTTGGCTCCTCGAATACTCATCAGGTTTTTACCAGAAGAAGTAGCCATCGAATATGGCGTGCGATATATTCCACCAAGCCCTGTCTATACGTCGCGTCAACTTTACAAATACGTAGGCAATATAGTCAGCAATATACTGTCCAAGCGGCATGGTCGTGTAGCTGATCCGTAACTACCACCGAGTTAACATAATGACTTCGTGAGTTGAGACGCATGTGATCCTACCTACTCGTAGAATGCGTCCTGCGTAGTAATCCCCATCATCATCTTGATCTTTCTAATGGCTCAGTTACCCTACTGGGGATTGATATCACCTTTATATGTAACTGCCTCGTATGAAATGAATATGAAGAACTGACTACCTCATATCACGGATTTCTCCCAGCCACATACCTATCAGAAGTGCATACTCCCGTACGTAGCATTCTGTAACCTACCTATCGCCGTCTTGTTACCTCCCGTCTCGAGTCACGAACCATCTTACGCGTACCTACCTACCCTTTAAAATTTGGTCAGATCTTGGTCAACCAACACATGAAGTAGCTTCCGTACACTAAACTACTTGTAGGTAGAGGTCGGCTTTCCGAACATCTTTTCTTTGCCAGGTAGGCAACACTGTACTCGTACGTACGGGATAAGCACTGGGCAGTGAGTGTCGCCGTACCCAAAAGTAGTAAATCAGCATTGTTCTCTCGGCAGGCCGTGTCGACACTAAGCAGGGTACCTGGACCATCTTTCACGTGTAATCCGCAGGGCTAAGGCAGGTAATTAGCGTACGGATACACCTGCACTATTGTGAGCTACAGGGGCTCCGGTGGGCTCCAGTGGGCTCCAGTGGGCATATCTCCACTCCGCTATGCACATTAGGTGGCATGAAAGGGTGATTAGTTACCTTACGAGTACACTAGGAACAAGCACCACATAACTGCACGAACAAGTTAAATTGAGGCTTCACAATTTTTATTATCGTGGCTCGCTCGTTACGGTTGTCATAAAAGATAAGCTTATTGATGGGGATCATGTGTATCCGTATGTGATCACATTGCGTGCTATCAAAATCGTGCTGTCACAAGGCCGGGTTCTCGTCCGAGATAACAAGACGTCCGGTACGCTAGGCAAGCAGGCAGGAACTCAGGAACTTGCGTTGGTAGCTGAGGTGATGGCCCTCATTTCAGACGATGTGTGAATAGGTATCTTGTCGGTACTATGCGCTAGTACGGATCAGGTAGGTCCAGCACATGCTAAGCCGTTACGAGTACACATTTGCAATTACACAACTGCAACCTCTTCAATGCCGAAAAAAAACACTTGCGCTAGGTATTCCGTACTTTTACTCGTAGGTAGGTATTTACACGGATTACATCCTACGGAAGAGCACAGGAGCACAGCTAACATGTTAGAGTCGCGGAGTCCACTCGTTGCTAGGTACTTAGCGTACAAGGCGAAGGCTGAAGCCTCAATGCAGCCCCTTTTTCGACAGAATTCGGGTCTCATCCTGAACTGGTCACAGAGGTCGTGCTCCGTACTGTGTACAGTGCGGAATCAGAACGGGGCCTTACGCGACAGGACCTGCTGCGTCCTGCCTAGCGCCGCCCGTACCTTGCGTTAGTGAGCTGTGGTGGATCCGCCACGGTGCCTATTAGTGGCGTACTGTACGGATCATGCTTGTAATCTTGTCTGATCTAGACTCCACCAATCGATCCGAGTCCCCACACCCCGCTCCTGCACTCATTTCCCCTTAGTACGTACCTGTGTACGAGTACAGATGCAGGTACCACCGGGCTTCTCATTCGCTGGTTGCTGAACCCGCCCGTGGTAACAACCAGGGTCCACAGCTGCTGTTACTTGTACGAGTACTCGTGCCTACATCTCGTGGCATCTCATTCGCCTTCTTTTTTCCCTCGTCCTTCCTGCTCTCTACTTTACTTCTTACCACCTCGTTGCTGGCAGTCAGTCCTTCGACAACTTGCCGACGAACACAATCGCCTAATCATTGGCGTGTCATTCTTTCAATCCAACTTTCAAGTCACTCATTTTTTTGAGCTCAAACAATCGCTCACTTACACACACACTCTCTCTCTCGACGCCCGGCCGGCGACTGACATAGGTCCGAGCGTTATTGACTAACACCAACCATCCCGATATAAATAAACATCCAATTGAGAAGTGATCTCATTCTTTACCACTGACTGCACATAACGACTTGAACGATCCGGACCAACGAAGAAAGAGGAGGTCTTTGGTTTTTGTTGCCTGGTTTTCAACACACGATCGCTACGAATTACGGTGCGCCAACAACTACCTGCTGCTCGGTCGGCTTGGATAATATCTCAGTGCTCTCTGCACAATGATCCCCCCTCGCGTACATGGCCATGGCCATGGCTACCACAACTACCGCACACGGCGAGCTTTGGCCGTATCAGAGAGGACTGGCCAGTTTGAAAGCCTGGGCTTGAACACACCTGAGCCTCTGGAAGTGAGGGAAAATATTATGCGCATCATGCCCCGAGTGAACGCCGTGGATGAGAAGCCAAGCGGTGACCCCAACACGACCACTATCGCTATCAGTGTCGTGTCAGTATCTCAACTCGAAGCTCTTACAACTTGCGCCTGCTAACAGGTCTAACAGGATCCCTCTACTGGCGGCAATCATCGGCCTGGCATACTTTGCCCGGAAAGGCGTGATCAGGCGCCGACGAGAAGAAGCAGCAAATAAATTTAAATCAATGGACTTTGGTCTCCAGGAGAACATACAACCGAAAGGCAAGAGAAGAAGCAACTTCTTCGGTAAAGAGAAGGACGGCTCCCACAAGACTCAATTGTCCATGGACATGAACCTCTCCAGTCCCTATCTTCTCCCGCCTAACCTGCAAAACTCTCGGGAGTCATTCAACTCTCTCGCCAAGACTCTGCACCAAAATGATGACCCTTACCGCCACATTACGGATTATGCTGGCAGCGATATTGGTTCATTACAATCAAAGCGAGGACCGCTCGACAGAACGTCCTCTGTCTATACGTCAAAAACGCTCACTGGCGATGGTCCTCGACCTGGACAGAAAGAGTTCCTAGCTCCTGTGCAGCCGCCGGCTCCTGTTGCTCAGCCTCTTTCCCACTCTAAAGGCAAGGAAGAGGAAAGTACACCAGCCCCGGTCAACAATGAGTTCCGATTTGTTGAAGATGGCCCTACAATTGCTCAAGTCCCTGAAATTAAAGAGCCTCCAGCTGCTGTTACCTCGGCCAGTCACATGCCAGTTCCACAGATTTCTCGGCCTCCATCCGTAGAACCCAAAGAAGATCGCCAACCCATGGCTGCGGAAATTGTTAATCAGAGCGAGTCATCACCTGCACCTCAGGTTGAGTCGCCACGCAAGGAATCGGCGCCTGCTAGCCAACCCCCAGCCGTCACCGAAAACCAGCAGTCTGATGTGCCTCGTACGCCTGTCGCACAGGAGCAGGCACGAGCAAACGCTGCTGGCCTGACCGTACCTGGAAAGCAGAACAAGAGGCTGTCTGTCGGCCTTCGTCCATTGCCTCCTGCTGAGTTTCTTGACTCTGAGGACCCCGAGTTCCGGGCTAACCGTATTCGATCATTCTATAAGGAATACTTCGAGGACGGCAAGCCCGATCAGAACGCGCCCCCGATGCCAAAGCTCGGACCCGAGTTTCAGGCCTACCAGGACCAGGAAGCCGCAAATAATGCTCCGTACTTCGACCCTGAAACGAATGCTTTCGTCATGCCATACGCACAGCCTGTCACCCGTCGTGCCATGACTCCACCCCCCAAGAACCGGCGCCCAATGCCCGGACCCAGAGGACATGGCCCGCCCGGTCCCCGTGGACCTCATGGCGGTCCTTCCATGCCAGGCGCTCCTATGGGAAGACCAAGAGCTGGCTCGACCATTTCCAGTGGCGGGTGGGGTGCTCGGAGCCCGCGACCGGGATCGTCGGCTTCTAACCATCGCCATGGTGCACCCCATAAGAAGCTCGTGCCACCCCCTTCTCCTCTCACCAGCTTGCCTACTCCCTCCAAGCTGACGGATGACTCGATGGCCATCTTGGGTGCCATTGACTTTGCACCTCCTCCCTCAATCAGGGACCACGCCGCCGGTCGGTCTCAAAGCCCACTTGGTGAACGTCTCCCATACAAGGCTCACTTGCCTGCCCCTTCGCCGTTGATCAGCGCATTTGAGGACACGGCGGTACTTCCTAGCCCGTAAGTATCCTCACTACCTAATCGGCGATAGAAGCGTGACATTAACATTCAATAGGCACTCACTACGTAAATCTGGGGCGTACACGGCCCTTGACTTTGCACCTCCGCGACGATTCAAGGAACACGATGGAGTCAGCGACACAGGCAGCAACGCCAACAGCATCCACAGCGGTATTTCAGGGCCGGGCCTGAATGCCATCCGTGCTGGCGCTGGACGCGTAAGTCGTCTGCCAGGCGACGTGGTCTTCACTCAGTCAGCCTTGAACACGACGTTGAAGCCAAACTGGGACATGAACAATGTTCATTAATCTTTTTACTTCTTTTCATGATTATCAATTTACCTCATGACTTTTACTTCGTTTCACGACACGACCACTACTTTGCGGCGCATTAGAGGCAGGCCTGCTGTCACCCTGTCAGTATATCTAACGTCATTGCGTGGGAGTTAATAGATCGGATTGGCTATCTTTGGGAACCCCTTATTGGATTTTGTTGATCGGGTCAACAAGAGAGTTCAATACACGTCCTTGTTATCAATATTTGTCTTCATTACTGTCGCAACTACTGTTGGGTCAGGAGTTCCACTATATATATGGACACCCTTCACGAATGGCAACCGAACACGGCTTCGGTGCTTTGTTGTAGGTGCTGGATTACCTGTCACCTAAGATATAGGCGACGTCTCCTGTTTATATTCATAGTCGCCTAGCTAGCTGGCCGTCATATGTATTGTACGCTGGGATAAGCCACGAGACTGATTTTGAAGAAGAGAACAAAAAAACAAAATATTCTTAATCACAACATTGCCTTTGCTACAAGTACGTATATCGTGTCTATGTACCTACCTTCATATGTAATAATGCATTAGCATGCAGATAAAATGTAACTCGCGATTCGCAGCCATGGAACGTCTTCGCTGGGTACAACGAAATGTTGAGAACTGTGACAGTTGGGGTTGCATCAGCGCTGCTCCAAGGCAATCATTGTTCATAATGTCGTTCCTTGGTTTTCATCGTAAGTATTACTTCGTACATATGCGCTTACCTGTCAAATAGACTGGAGATTACGCGCAGAAGAGTGGCGCGGGTATCTTATTGCGAGGAGATTTACAGGCAGAGGTAGGACGTATGGACGGCCAAGTCGCAGGATGATATACAATTCGCATCAAGTCTTCGTTTTTACTCCTCATGGGCGCAGGCGCATACATGTGCCAAATTCAATTGAATCGAATCGAAGCGTCTCTCTGTTCTTGACAATTTGGTCTCCAAGGTAATCCCTGGGCGACTCTCAACTGGATATCAATTTACATAGTACACCTATGACAAGAGTCCATCTGTCCAGCCACCCAAAATCACAGATTCGAATAGGCTTGACATCACGGAACGGGAAATGGTGAGACATCGACGTTCTTTAAATAACATGAAGCTGGTTCTGACACTTAACCTAGCCTACGCCGGGCACCAGAATGTGTTCCTCAAATTCCTGTCGTTCACAGCCCTTATTACCGACAAGCAGGTTCTACCTACCCGGTACAGTTAGTGTATGCACGTTCTGGAATCTTTTGAAGGATTCCTTCACTCGTGTACCAAAGAGGCATGTAGGTAGTAACTTGCCGGGTACCTCCCCTACTTGTCGGTGCTCGGTAGTAAAAAAAATCTTTCAGTGTCAATTACCTACTGCTGTAAGATTATAGTCACATACGCTTACGAGTATCTCGCAGAAGGGGTGTTCTGCTTGGCCAGTCGAACGCAACGATCCTGGTTCGCGAAGTCATCCGTACGAGTAGATCCGTCCAGAACTTCGTCGCTCTTAATTACCTACTTGTTACGATGTAGCCATCGACAGCGGCATAACTAATTAGGTAGTATTCCGTAGATGGGAACAAGTGAATGGTCCAAGGTACCTAGGTAGGCAGCTCTACAATGTTAGCATGAACGTGCTTTCGTCGGACAGATACTGTAAAACCTGTATGTACTTGTATGCATCTGTTGTGTTCAAGACAGGTTGATTCACATTGGACAACTGTAAGGATGAGATGCGTGCATTTAAGGGGGCCAGAGGACGATCGATGTTCGTGCACGCTGAATGGATAAATCGGTAGCTTGGAGGAGGGTCTGTATGTATGTACGAGTAGATCCCTTGCTCGTGCACCCCGAGGCTGTTGCAGCCGTTCATCCAGCTGCGGAGGAGGAGAAGAGACCCCAAATCTGTTCGCTACGAGTGGGAAAATCCCACCTTTCATTGCACGAACCACGTTACACGTCCAACTTCCACCACTCTCAAGGCGGGAAGCGAATAAGATCAGGACTCGGCCATGTATTATGGGTAGCCACTAATATTCCGTAGGTAACCTAGGCTGTTAGGTCGTAGTGAGTGAGTGAATGAGTGAGTACTCGTAGGTATCTTGGCACAGTATGTACGGGCATTAATTTGCAGGGCTGTGATCCGTATTCCGTATAGAGCATCGTGTCGAGACATCGGAGAAGATTCGTACTGTGTCGGGATGGACGACTGACTGGTGGTCAGAGCGAAGCGCTAATGTTAATTGCTTCCCGCCCTTCGTAGGAAGAGGCTGAGGCCCTCCGTAACGCCATGCCCGGCGTAGCAGCGCTCTTGACGGACGTCAGGAGATCGCGTTGGCCGCGTTGGCCGAGGGTCAGTGCGCGTTGCCTGATGGTCCATGCTTGACAATCGGACCGGATGACGAATACCTTATGTACGAGTGGGCAGGTGCTTGCTCCAACTCACCGGGGGGCGAGTTGGATGGACAGGTCTGAAGGGGAGGGCATGTTGCTACTACTTATACTTGATCTAGTCAGGGGCACATGGACAGAAAAAGATGGATGCGATGGCCGTTGGAGGATGGAGTTTGAAGTCAAGCTGCTGATTAATTCGAAGAGTCGCGAAACGGTAGTCTGTTTGATGTTCGCGTCTGTGGCCACCTGGTGCCTCATCGTGGTCGTGGCACTGTAGGGACCGACGTATCGTAAAGCTTTCCACTAATTAACCTCACTCTAGCAGCTGAACAGCGGCTGCGATCAGCTGAAGGGTGCACTAAAAGGGACCTCAAGAACCTTAGTGTCATCCTCTGCGAACTGTCCGTTCGGATTACCTACGAAGTACTCGTACCGGTACCTCTCATGTCAAGATTCGCTTTTAGGTCATGCTCTGATCTACACTGGCCGCCCTTTCCTTGGTTAGATAGACGACCGACCTACGTGATAATACAGTGTGACAAAACTGCAGGACATCGAAGTGAGCTGAATTCATACAAATTATCAACTCTTCATCAACTCAGCAGCCAGCCAGAGAGAGCAGAACGATGGACAGAACAGGCTCCCCCGGCACACTACTTCTGTAGCGTAGTAGGTACGGGATAGGTACGCATTAGTACATGTACAACATTGAACCAAATCGTTAAAATCACGGGTTGTACGGATTACGGATACGGATTAAACGGATATGTACTAGGAGAATATGGAATACCAGCTAGGTACAAGGTACTCGTACACACTCGTACTAAAACAATGCCTAAAATAATCCGTACTTCTACCTAGCGCAGGCACGGCACCATGGCAACTCCGCCTTAACAGTCGTGCCAACACTGTAAACGTACGCACTGTACACTAGCTTCAGGTTGATATTTCATCGTGACCGGACGGCTCGGCCAGAGTCATGGTTTGTTACCAACAGGTTGTTTTCTTGTTTTAAGTTATCTCTGTGACATAACGAGACGCACGGCAGCTCGAGATAAACCCCAAGAATCTCAAGTTTTGTATGCATCCTCTTATGCCATGTAGGTACGACTTGAATCGGTCAATTCTGCATGAGCATCTGTTATCGAAGCCTCCTGGACTGGAAGTTTTGGGATCCGAAAATGGCAGTATTCATACCTTGCGCGAGACCCACGGGGAGTACGGACTATGTAGGTAGTTCCAGGTAACGCGAATCATGAATTCAATAACAAAACGAAGATGGCACTCCGGCCGTTCCGACAGTCGGGGGATTCTAACTTTACCTATTTATCAACAATCTGGGGAGGAGTGCTTTCTCATATTAGGGTTCTCCTGTATTTATTCCTGTTTCGATGCCTCCTCCGTGAGTATGCCTATCATTTCAGAGTATAGCTCAAGGTTCTGCTCCTCTGGATTCCACCGTTTGTCACTTGGAAAAATGACCTGCCGCAGCCTGTTTAGCGTTGGAATACAGCTCTCATAGAACGGCGTGAAGTAATCAGCAGCCATCTTCTTGAAAATATCCTCAACTAACACGGTACCTACTTTGACTATGGCGAGGCTGTCGGGGTCGAAATAATTCCATCGATCAAAATGCTCGACAACCCTGGGCTGGCCTGGTTTTTTATAATGGATGCAGATCCAAAAGAACACCCAGAAGAACGACTCTAAATCGTGCATGAAGCTGTGCTGCTCGCCCCTAAGCGCTCCAACGGCCATGAAAGCCCGGGTGCCAGTTTTGCCTTTCGACCCGGAAACACCATCTCGACCTACTTTAATGGCAAGGTCAAGGTCGATCAAGAATCCGCGATCATTTTCGCCAATCATAAGATTGTTGACGGAGATGTCCCGGTGGAGCAGTCCGGCGTCGAGTAACGACTGGTGTCCCTTGATGCAGTCGGCCAGCGCCTTGGTTAGAACCACCGGGGATTTAGCCGTAAAGATCGGCGTTCCATAATCCGCGAGAACGACACGCCGATGGATCCGGTTTCGGGGAAGACGGCTATCTTCGATTTGAGGTGCCAGGCGGCATCGCTTGCTTTCAGGCAGAGCCGCGTTCAGCTGGCTGGAGGTCCGTTTACCTCGAACTGTGCTCTCACTTTGACTTCGAGCCAGGCGGCATCGCTTGCTTTCAGGCAGAGGCCCATTCCGAAGATAACCCCCAAGAGACGCTTGTGATCAAGGATTCGTGGCAATATGCGGAGTGCCCGGAAGAAGGGGACCTATTGCGGATAGCGACAGAGAAGGGCACGGTCAACGTTGCCAAATACTATCACCATGAGACAGTTTACGTCGACGGTGAAGTTGACTGTGTGGAAAAGAATGTTTGAGGGGGACTGGACATCACCAGTGCCGTCAATTAGCAGCCGAGGTCCTCGACATCAAGGAGCACAAGCCTGGCTCGAAGTCAAAGTGAGAGCACAGTTCGAGGTAAACGGACCTTCAGCCAGCTAAACGGGGCTTCCAGCAAGTCGTTGCTCGACCAACAATGCAATGTGATCGTTTCATGATTTCGTCGACTACGAGGCGCTCGACGCGGCCATTCCTTGTAATAGAGACAACCTGCCGACGGTTGTCCGTGGCGAATGTAGGGTCGAGCCCATAGTCCTTCTCACTCATGGAAAGAAAGCCGAGCATGATGAACACAAAACGCTCCCCACATGCGTTGATGTCAATTTGAATGGATCCAATGGCACCAATTCGGTCATACGACCAGACCGTGAGTAGGGATTGACACAAGGTAAAGCCTATGACGAATCGGCGTGTCTCCTGGGCAGCGAAAACTTCTCTCACATATGCCGACAGATCTAGCTGTGCCTTCGATTGTGCTTTCTGGTTGCTCTTCAACTCGCCTGGTATCGCGACATGTTTCCAGCTGGTTATGTCGGAATGGTTACTGAAGCAAATGTCCAATTTGCGTTCCAACGTGCGACCCATTGTTGGGTCAAGTGGCTTGTCTGGGTAGGCCACCAGCTCTCGTTTATCTGAAATGGGCAGGTGATCTTTAGCCAATGCCGCCAATTTGTTGCAGATGTCTTTGAGCCAGCTGATAATCGCATCTTGGTCGGCCTTCTGCGGCCAACCATGCCATGTTTTGTCGTGTTCATTGAAAAGAAGATCCGGACCCTTCTTGCAATCGTTGAAAACGATCCGTGAAGCTTCTTGAAGGCCGGACACCTTTCCAAAAAATCGATCAAAGAATCGGTCAAGTCCGTTGTACATGGGACCAACCTCCTCCTTGAGGACCTCGTTCACGTTGCAGCATATTCCGAAGAGTTAGTGCTGCCAGCTGTTGATAGTATCCATGGCGTTTGTTGGATCGACGACGCTACAGTTGGGGGAGGCGGAGTAGGTTCGATGGTGGCATTGCGAGCTTGGGTCCAGATATCTACTTCGTCGGGCTTCTCGGCAAGGACTGCCCGAAAGAGAGGCTCGATGCGGTTAAAGTTAAAGGCGTTGTTGGATCTAATAGCATCAGCGAGGCGTGACAGATCACCGGAAAGGCTTCCGCTGCTTTGACGAGATGGGAGCAAGGTCGATACCCGATGGAATTGAAGTAATCTTAGAAGAACGTCAATGAGATCCTGAGCCTTCGCCCAATTACGTCGCTGCAACGCGTTCAGAGGGTCAGAAGGGATGTCGGTTGATCCGTATGCGGTAGTGTATGCGTCGCGGAAGATATCAGGAAGCGTCCCTATGGGGTGTTTCTTGATGCATTCTCGCTGTTCTTCCGTCATGGTAGGAGATTGCCGTGTATTTCGTAGCAAATGTAATCCGTACTCGTAGCGGCACAAAGGAGTTGCAGCGTTAGCGTGAATAATCACGACTTTTTTTTGGAAATGTAGAATACCTACTACCTACTACTAAGGTGTACGGTTTGTTTGTGTCTGTACGGATTATGTATTGAGGAATGCGTGCACATCTTAGCTGCACATCCTAGTTTCAATTAGCGGAATATTTACCGTTTTTTAAAAAATAGTGGGAAATTTACGGTTCATTTTACTGAGCGGCTTAATAATCAAACGTTCCGTCTTTTGAGCGGTACAGTTTGTGATGCGTATTGATACCGTTCAAATTTGGACCGTTCTAAGAAAAAATATCGGCTCCCCGTGTTGATACGTACATTTCCCGCTCATCTAACATGATTGGCTATTTTGCCGCTCGATTAGTGCCATACGCAGAATGTTGGACTTTCCTGAGCGGACTTAAACATCTGAACTGTTAACAAACCGTGCCATTAACGTTCATTTAACGTGAGCGGTTCAACAGTGGTTACAAAAGGGCAACGGGTCATTTCGTCTACGCGTTTCAATCTGATGAGCAGAAGTTTTCCTGTTGTGAGTAGTTTATTAGCGGTTTAAGACAATAAATGGTTCTGGGTAAGAGAACGTTCTGATTTGTTTAGCGGTTCAGCAATCGTGAGCGGTTTCTCTGCGGTTTAAAGGTCAAAAGCAGTTTATCTGCGGTCCAAGATTGTGAGCTGCTCATTCTCGGAAATGTACTGACCTGCTTAGCGGTTGCCTCGTGTTTAGTAACGGTTACCTTAAATGACATAACCGCTCCTGGTTTAAGTTGGTTTGTAAGTAAGTTCGACCTTAGTAAACCATGAAGTTCAAGGCAGGTTCAGGGACGACGACATCCTACCGTAGAAAACAGGGCTCAATCGCTACAGCGTCTTGGCTTGTTCTTCTTGTCAACCGATACTCGTTGAGATAGTTCAGTGGGTAGGGCACGATGATGGACTATTTTGAAGACGCCGAAATCATCCCCGACTCTCAGAATGATCCCGAACTCGGGCCTCCGCCGTCGTCCCAGCGCACTGATCCGCCGTCGTCCCGTAGCCATTCTACGCCGTCTCAGCCGATTCCGCGCCATCTCAGCCCACTGGCACTCACGTCAAGCGCTTTTTGAAGACCAATACAACGCTACAGACCCGAAAACGCCGTAGCCGTCTCGCCGATATCGACGATGAGATTGCCGACGATGTCAGCCGGTCTCTTCTATATGTGTCATGACATGAGATTAATTTTACAGTAGGATCAAAAAGCGAGGATGTAAGGGGGCCAGCCGGACTAGGGGGAGAGGTCACGTGCGGAGTAGGGGGGGGCAGCCGGAGGCTGACCGGAGACTGGTTAGGATACGTGGCCGCTCGGAGTAAGTCCGGCTAAACTCCCCACCTCCGGGGCACATTTGTATATTTAGGAATTCCGGGCCGGAGGCCTCCCGGAGATTGGCCAGAGCTATAGTCCATGTCCGTACGCACTTCTTGGAATTCTAGCCGTTCGGAGCCATCACCTTGCCTGGCCAATTGCATTTGACCTCCGCGTTACACTCTATAGCCTCTACCTAACCTTCGAGCGACGCGATGGCCGAACGAATGACGACCCGGGCGCAAGCTCGCCGCGAGTCGGAGGAAACCGAGGGGAGACCTCCCGGGAACCGGGGGCCCTCCGCGCGAGGATACTCCGAGCGAGGGACGGCACCACGGACTCCCTATCCACAACCTCCGCTCCCAGCGAGATGTTCTCGTCCTCGGACCTCGATCGAGGGCCCCGCCAGTAAGAAAACCCTGGAAGGCATCCCGCGCTGGGCCCGGGGCGGTCCTAGAGGCTAACGCCCACATGACCGCCCAACAATCTCGCCAGATAAGACAACAAGAGAGGGAGCTGCGCCGGGCGCGCGAAGACATACGCGCGCAGGCGGAGCGACAGGGAACAGCTCCTCCGTCAACTGACAAGCCGGACCGAGAATAAAGGGGACAACGAAACCCCCCGAACTACAACTGCAAACGACTCGGGTCCGGAGCCACCCCCGCGGAAATCGAAGACTGGATCGCCGCGATCAAGACAGGCAACAGCCACCGCCCGGGGAGCGACCAGACCACATCCAGGATAGATTGGGCGGTCAGCCACATGGAATGGGACCCGACGGGCGCAATGGCGAGAGCACCTCACGACCCTGCCTTACCCGGATCCGGAGTTCGACGCCCGACTGGAAAGACTTCGGAAGTTCGTCCGGAAGGAAACCGAGACCCCGAGAAACATGAGCGGGGACTATCGCAACCTACTACACACGATGCGACAAAAGAAGGACGAAAGCCCCGCGGACTTCTATGCACGCTGGTCGGTACTCGTCCGGAAGCTGTACGGCGGCATCGACCTTACCGACGCGCGCGACCACGCCGCACCACTTCTGGGTCTGGTTACTGACCCTCGTTCTGAGAGCCGTGATCCGGGACAACGTGACACTCCGGGACTGCACCGACGTTGCGTTCGCACGCGGGCGCATCTGGGACTCCCTGGCAAGATACGCGATCCCCCCCACGCCCTACGTGGGACGGACTACAGGCGAGGGCAGCCAGGGTCCGCGAGCCCACGCCCCGTGAACAACACATACTGACGCCGGGACCACGGGGACCCCGGCCCGAATCGAGTCGGAGACCTGCGCTGCTACAACTGCGGACGACGCGGGCACTTTTCACGCGAATGCAGGGTCCAGGCGCACAGACGACGCACGGATGCGTGGCGGCCGAGGCCCCCGCACGACGGGGGCCGCGCGACCCGAGGCGCGCTGAGCCCCCCCGACGAGGGGGAATCAGAACATAGGAGCGTGGTCGGACGAAGAGGAAGAGTTAAAAGGCCGGCCGGAGTAGGACAATACGTCCAGTCTACTCTGGCGGAGCCGATTAGGGCGATGAGTTTGAGCCACCCGTTCGGGGTCACTGCACGGGTCCAACAGGGAGGTGGCCGGGAGGCGAAGGAAAGTAACGGTGGATATGGACACCGGAGCACAAGTCAATGTTGTATGTAAAGACTTCGCGGGAAGAGACTCAAACGAATCGATACCGCTTATCCCCACACTCGCGGGCCGCGGGGGACCGACTAACGTGCCACGGAGCTTACGAGGCTGTGGTCCGGATGACCGATGTGAAGGGGGTAGAACGGACGTTCACCCAAAGTGTTTTTCGCAGTACGAAGGGAGGCGGGAGCGCCAAAACTCCTGCTGTCACGGCCGGGCGTGGGCCGGCGAGGAATAGTATTGGATACCGCGTCCAGCCAATGGTGGTTCGGGGGGTACGAGGAATTAGACCCGGAGGAGTTTGCGGATGTCGTGATGTCCGGAGAACAGGCGTACATCGCCAACATGACCGGCCTGGGGGTTACGAGGGGAGCTCCCGATCCCGGAAATTGACGACGACGAGCAGCCGTAAGGGGAGGCAATACGCCTGCCCGACTGCTTGCAGCGTTTCGCGCAGGTATACTCGGAGGCTGGCGCCGAAAGGCCTACCAGTGCTACCCGACGCGGAGCACACCGTAGGCACTCGTGGAGGGGCACGGGTCCCCTTCGGACCCATCTACCCGACCACTGAGGCACGACGGAAGGTACTGGAGGAGTACGCGGAGGAGAACCTCCGGTCAGGGGAGGATTCGGTACTCGAGGCTGACGCCGGAGCCCCCGTACTGTTCGTACCCAAGAAGGACGGCACCCTTCGGCTGTGCGTGGACTACCGGGGCCCTGAACCGAGTCACGTCCAAGAACCGATACCCGTTACCGTTGATCTCGGAGATCATGTCCCAACTGGGCTCCGCGAAGGTCTTCTCAAGCTGGACCTCCGGGACGCCTACCACCGCATCCGGATTAAGAAGGGGGACGAGTGGAAAACGGCGTTCCGGACGAGTACGGCCACTTCGAATACACGGTCATGCCGTTTGGCCTGACAAACGCCCGGCCACATTCCAAGCCTACATGCATAAGGCGCTGGCTGGACTGGTCGACCACATATGCGTGGTCTACGCAGACGATATCGTGATCTACTCCCGGGGACCGGGAGGAACACGAGGAACACCTCCGGCTGGTCCCACGAACGCCTAGCGGAATATCAGCTGTTCGCGAAAATTGTCGAAGTGTGAGTTCTTCCGGGACGAGATAGAGTTCACGGGGGTTCGTGGTCAACACCTCCGGCGTCGAGATGGACCCCCGGCGGGTCACCGCGATTGCCGAATGGCAACCCCCGACTTCCGTGCACGACATCCAGGGTTTTCCGAGGCTTCGCCAACTTCTATCGGAAGTTCATAGCGCGGTACTCACACATTACCGCCCCGATCACGGCCCTGCTGAAATTGAAGGATGGAGTCCGGCCACCATTTCAATGGGACCGCGGAGGCGAACGAAGCATTTGAGGCGGTGAAGACCGCGTTCACCTCCGCCACCATACTGCGCCACTGGGACGGGGCGCTCGACACGAAGGTCGAGACGGATGCATCCACGAGAGCCGTCTCGGGGATCCTATCGCGATTGCATGGCGCAGCGTGGCATCCGGTGGCCTACTGGTCGCGGAAGCTGACGGAGACGGAGAACCGGTGGGCCACGGGACAACAGGAACTGCTAGCGATCGTGGAGAGCTGTGAGCACTGGAGACGGTTCCCTGGAGGGGACCGCGAAGCCGTTCACGATATGGACGGACCACATGGCGCTGAAGGGTGTGGTGAACTCCCCGGCCCGGGACCTGAGGGAGCCGACTCGCACGGTGGGTGTATCGGCTGGCGCGAGTTCGATTTCGACATACGCGCGAGTCCGGCCAGAAAGCAACCCCGCGGATGGGCTGTCCCGGAGGCCGGATTACGTGGCTGGGGGACATCCAGTACGGGGACGTGATCCCCACGCTCCAGAAGCGATTGCGACTCACAGAGGAGTTGCCTGCGCCGCAGCACGAAGCGCCGGGGCAGACGATCGCGAGGACGCGAGGGCGCCCCGACGAGGGGGCAGCGGCGATGACGACTGCGACCGTCCACGAAAACGACACGCCACCGTCGCAGCGATCACGCGCGCGGCGCAGCCAGCCCCACGACGACGCCCGGCGGACGAGGAGGACCCCGGGGCAGGCGAAGCACGGAGAGCGATAGCGCCGGGACCAATACCTGACCGCACACGCGGCGAAGGAAGCCACGAAGGACGAAAAGATGTTTCGGTCGGACACATCGCGAGAATTCTACGACCTGGTCCGGAAACTCCAACAGAAAGACCCGGACGTGGAATACCTCCGGGACACTGCACAGCGCCGGGCGGGGGACGCGAGGGGGCTACCACGTAGACCACGACGGCACGCTTCTATTCAGAGGCCGCCTGGTAATCCCGAGGCAAGAGACACTCCGCGGGAACCTGATACGCCAGCACCATGACGGCCGCGGGCGGGCCACGTAGGAGGGAACAAGACGGTGGGACCTCCTCGAAAAGGAAGTTCCACTGGGAAGGCATGGACCAAGACGTCCGGACCTACGTGATTACGTGCGAGCCGTGCAACGGAACCGCATCCCTGGCGCATGGCCGTATGGCCAACTACGCTCGTTACCCATCCCGGACCAACCGTTCAGGGAGGCTGAGTATGGGACTTCATCACCGGCCTGCCCCCGTGTAGCCGGATGGACGGGGAGATCTACGACGCCGTCCTGGTCATCGTTGACCGGTTCACAAAAATGGTCCTATTCATCCCCACGTGGAAGACACTCAACGCCGCGGAGTTGGCCCAGGTCCTGTACGAACAGGTCGAATGCTGTTTTGGGTCGCCGGAAGGCATCGTGAGCGACCGGGACAAACTCATTACCAGCGGGTTCTGGAAAGACCTATGCGAGGAGCGGGAGATCCGGCGCCGATTATCCACCGCCTGGCACCCCGCAAACAGATGGTCAAACCGAGCGGGTGCACAGAGCCTGGAGACATACCTCCGCAAGTACGCCGCCCAGGGACCCGAACGGATGGGCTGAGAGTCCCTACGGAGGCAGAGTTCGCGTACAACAACAGCATCCACGCTACCACCGGGTGCTTTCCCCATTCGAGGCTCTATACGGGTACCACCCCCGGATGATTGAATACGTACCTGCGCGGATGCAGACCAAAGTTCAGGGGCGTGCGGGAGCGGCTTCAACACACGGCGGCGGTCGGAGAGCCCGACAGAACACTGGGAAAGGGCCGCGGAGGCGTGCAGAGGAACTACAACAAGAGGCACACACGTGGAGTTCGGGTGAACGAAGTCGTAGGCCTATCCACGGCCCACTTCCGGTTCAAGCAAGGCGAGAAGCTGGCACCGCATACATCGAGGTCATCGTCGCGGAGAAGGTAGGTCCGCGGGCCTACCGCGTCCAACTCCCGGCCAAGTACTCCAGAATCCACGATGTCTTCCCAGTCTCCTCCCTAGAGCCCTGGCGAGGCAAGCCCCGGGAGGACAACGACCACCTACCTCTCCCGGACCTCGAAGACGAAGCGAGACGAATGGGAAGTGGAAGACATAGTGAGACATCGTGATGACCGGGGGACAACAAGAGTTCCTAGTGAAGTGGCGAGGGTGGCCGGTCGAATACAACACGTGGGAACCCCGGAGCAACTTGACCGGATGCAAGGAGCTGCTGGTGAGGTACGAGAAGAAGGCCCGGAGGAGGCACCCGAAGTGGGATGACCTCCGGTAGAGAAGAACCTCTGGTGAAGACCAGGAACGGAGCCGAGAGGCAGGGCATGCGACCACTGACAAGACCAGGGGGGCATCGCCAGCAGAGATAAGTGAGCCAGAAAAGGCAGGGCATGCGACCACTGGCAAGACCAGGGGGAATCGCCAGCAGAGATAAGTGAGCCGAAAGGCAGGGCATGCGACCACTGGCACGACCAGGGGGCATCGCCAACAAGGATAGCATGAGCCAGAAAAAGGCAGGGGCATGCGACCACTGGCAAGACCAGGGGAGCATCGCCAACGAGAGATCAAGTGGACCGGGAGAGCGTGGCCACGAACTCTACGAGAACCAGCGGACTTAGAAGATCAGAATGAGAAGACACCTATTCAACACCATTTAGAAGGCAGGGGAGACCCGGTGCCACTAAAAGAATAATACTCCGAGAGAGAAGTGACTCCGAAGAAGAAGAAACAACCCCAAGGCATCACTGGCACGGGACAAGTAAGTAACGAACCAGAGGTACTAACGGGTGAAACAGCACTTCGGACCAAGACAAGGCAAAAGGGAACAGATCCGTATGTCACGTATGTATTCAACCGGGATAAGTAAGTAAAAGGAACGGCAGCCACACAAGGCAAAGACACGGAACCTCCGAACCACCAAGAATTCAGCACCATAAGTACAACTGACCAGACAACCCTCCCATAACCACTCCGGACAGCCCCTGTTACTTGCGAGCCGGAGCCTTCCCCTAGGCTGAGCAGGAGCCCGCGAGCTTGCGTAGGGTCTTAGTCACCTTAGAGCGAGTCTGGACCTCGCAGGGAATCTCCTCTTCCTCGTCCTCCTCCGCGCCGTCGTCCTCCTCGACCTCGAACTCGGGATCCTCATCATCCTCCCGAGTGTCCTCCGGTGGCCTCATTATATCCTCCTCGTCGACCTCCTCGGTAACGCCTGCGGCCCCCAACCTCCTGCTCTTCCTCGGCCGGAGCACCCCCATCCGAATCCTCGAAACTCCTCGGCCAATGGGTCCAGGGGGGACAACGAACGACGTCGACTTGCGAACACTCCTGGAGGCCTCGGGGACAACAGGGGACCACGGGCAGAGGTGCCCTGCGAGGAACGACGCTCGGGGGGCACGGTGGAACAAGGGTTTCATGGGAGAAATAACAGGCACCGGATGAGTCCCGGGGGAGGTGACTGAAGCACGAGAAGTGCCGCCTCGCGGAGCTGGGGTCGAGAGGGACCGAGTAACCTTGGCTGGGACCTGAGTGGAAGGAACCGGAACAGCAGGGGTAAAGATACTCCAAGTCATCGAAATGGCCCTCGTCGACATCCGGAGCATCCTCCTCCTCAATGGAGGGCATTTCCAACTCTGGAAGGCGAGAGGCACGAGAGGCGCGGGTCCGGGCAGGGAGCTTTCTTAGCGAGGCTTCGGAGCAGGGGGTCGTGACGGTGGCCCCGACATCGGTCGAAGGCTGGCCGGATGCTGTGTCGGGGTCCGCGCCGGAGAAAACCAGGGGGCGTCCTTTGTTGCGCAACCCGGGGAGACGAGGGCGAGGAGGTCCGGAGCATTGTTAGTTGAAAAAGTCAGCAGGTAACGGAAATCCTGCCAGAACTTCGACTCGAGACGGTAGAAGCGCGAAGGGGGGTCAGAAGGGAGGGACCAGTCGGAGGGGTCAGCGCAGTCAGGGGTAATGATCCGGAAGGGCATGGAGAGAATCGAAGGAGTCCAAGGCATCCAGCCAGAAGGCCAGCTCCTGGAGCTTGAAGTTCGTCAACTCCGGTGGGGGAACGGAGTCCCGGGATACGCAGAGCGATTTCGTCGGGGGGCGTATGGTCACGAAGTTGCGCCCGCTACAAAACACGAAGAAGTCGGGGACCAGCACCGGAGGTATACTCACCACTACACAGGGGGACCGGATGCGCTTACCGTGGTGATCTCGGAGTTCAATTGAGCGAAGCGTCGCAGGGATTGCAGTTCCGGGTGCATGTACGCGGATCGGCGAGCATCGCTAATGTTACTTTCACCGTCGCCTCCTCCTCTTCGAGGCAGCGCCGGAAGGCAAACGCTGCACTCTCAAGAGCCCGGGTCATACGATGCGAGGGGGCGATGAGAGCCGCGTACTGGTTAGCGTTATGACGGGACAAAGGGGGGAGTGTCGAGAGACCCGAGAGGCGTAAGGCTCCACCCAGCAAGCGAAACGGGTAATAGCGCTGGGCCGCACCTAGTAAGATTGGGGGCGTCTATCACCGGGTAAGCGCACCACGACAGAGACGGAAGGGAGGAGCAGAGCGAGGATACTTACAGAACGGCAACCCTGCCTGCCGGCGATGCGGGTGTGGCAAGTACCGCGTCCGGGCTCACTGACGATGCAGCGACGGGGGAGGTCGGCGTGGCAGCGGATAACGCAGGCGGAGCAGGGGCTGCGTGGCGTGGACAGTCAGGGGTCTCGTCCGCACCATCATCGCCAGTGACGATGACGGTCCGGTCGAGATGTGACCACCCCTGTCTCCGCGTCAAAGGGGTAACGAGAGAGAACGTTGAGCGATCGTAGCAGAGGAGAGGGATCACGAGGCACGAAAGGAGGAAAAGGACGAGGCAGGAACGGGTGCCGAGGGGCCCTATTTATGCACCTCCGGGGCGCACTGCAGTCACGCCCACGCCGGGCAGGGGGGCGACACGCGCGACGCGTCCCGCGACGGGGAGGGGCGCTCGACAGGTCTGGCCTGTGCGGATACCAAGTCAACGGGGGCGGCGGCCGCAAAGCACAACCGCGTCACCCACGCGACACACCCGCGCTACCCCCGGAGACCGCGACCGCGTTATGCCCGAACACGAGGGAGGCCACACACCGCACTGCCCAGGGTCCACACCTCCCCGACATCACCGACCACGCTCGAGACTTCAAACCACCAAACACGCCATCGAGCACGGCGTCGGAAGAGAGACCACACTACCGGAGCAAGGGAAAAACAGCGCGCAGGGGCCCCAGTGACAACCAAAAATAGGATACGGAGGAAGGACAACTACGTCAACCGGAAACTCACACCACCGGAGCGCGAACAATGCGACACGCGAACCCGCCAACGGGACGAAAATAGAACGCGGAAGGGGAGGGACGTTACGTCAACCGGAGCACCCACCCATCAGTCAAGAGGGGGACTCTACGTCAACCGGACCAAGGCACACGCGGCCAGCTACGTTGACGTGGTGCCGACAGCCCGCAGGCACTGCCGAGGGACCGGCAGTCGGGGAGGGGGAGCAGTGTAAGGGGGCCAGCCGGACTAGGGGGAGAGGTCACGTGCGGAGTAGGGGGGGGCAGCCGGAGGCTGACCGGAGACTGGTTAGGATACGTGGCCGCTCGGAGTAAGTCCGGCTAAACTCCCCACCTCCGGGGCACATTTGTATATTTAGGAATTCCGGGCCGGAGGCCTCACGGAGATTGGCCAGGCTATAGTCTATGTCCGTACGCACTTCTTGGAATTCTAGCCGTTCGGAGCCATCACCTTGCCTGGCCAATTGCATTTGACCTCCGCGTTACAGAGGAAGCTTTCCCGTTTGTCTCGTTGGCAGATATTTCTGTATCAACGACATTTGCCAGAGAAAGAATGCGAGAACATTCGGTCTGTTTATGGCAGTGACATCGATGAAACCTCTTTTGAGTATTCCTCTGCTCGACAGCGTCTTGTCGATGACCAGAAGAATTTCAAGTGCCATGTTCTAGCTGATATGGAGGTGCGTTCACATTGTTCATGACCTGTTATGGTTCCCTAAAACGTACTGATTACCTGGTAATATGTTACAGAGACTCATTCGGAAGCATGCCGAGCAGCCGGCTTACAATCTTCTTTTGGACAAAGACGTTCAGCTGAGTGCCAACCGTCTTCGCGACCTCGCCCATGCCGCCTGGTCACCTGACAACTTCTTCTCGGTGTGGAAGTACATGAGAGGTTACGTCGACTACGAGAAGTCGAGCCCACTCGGTCAATATTACATGAAACGTAGGTCTAGCCTGATGCGTTGTGTTGTGGCATGGCTGACCAAGTTGTTTACTTTACCATACCTAGACATGTTTCAAGGTCTGGCTCTCGAGGTTGCCAAGTGGATACGGGAAGCCAACAAGTCTTCTGCCGAGGGATTACTTGCTCGAAAGGCGCTCCACGAATTTTATTTTGCGATGCCGAAGAAGGATCAGTTCGCCAGCGTGACGAAGAGCTGCTTTACCGAAATCTTTGTTCATCAGCACAATCAGAAGCGTGTTCGCAAGGATGATGCCACGGCTGAAGCTGCAGCTCATGGTACGATATATCCGATGATGGACTTCTAAAGAGCTGATTCCTATACTGACAGTTGAATAGAGCGTTTTGCTATTGACGAACCTCCCCCCCGCCCACGAATTGATTGGTATCAGCAGGTAGACGATGTCAGACGTCCCTTTCTATCTATTATTATCGGTTGTCTGATTGTTTGCGGTTTACAGCTGTATGGCTAGTAGTAGTTCATCGCTACTTTGATGTAGTAGTTAATCTATACCCCCTATTTACTTTTGACCGTTTGAAATCCATCGTGAGATCAGTGATCACTGCGTAGTGTGGATTCAGAGTAATCTTTTTGGTGACCAAGATACAGTGCGTTTGCAATTTATACACTGTTGAAGTATCAGGCTACATGTAAAAACTTTGAAATCCCACGTTTGACGGGGGTTCGAAACAATCTCAACCCTGTTCGAATTACATGACGTGCCTCTTCTTGCGTGATAGGTAGCCACATACCGCATCTTGGGAGGTGTGGACGTCATGTTAGTCAGATAGACTCATACACCGTGTGTTGTATGACGGTAAATCTGTCAGCAGACTGTGCATCGTCCATCTTGTCGCCGGATTGAGCGTCATTGTGTCCAGTTTGGAAGGCACACCTGAGAAGCTATCGTCATGACCTGCTCTTATAATCACGCAAATTCCTTGATGAGGGAGGTACGGCTGGGAACATACCGTCACTTCTTCAGACGCCCCTGTTTCAGCCGTAATATAAATACTCGTCCTCTCGCTTCCCATCCTCCTCAAAATTTCTTCTCTCTCTCATCAACCCCCGAAGCTCTCAAGTTTTCCCAGTCATCACGGAGCTCTTCTTCATCATTCTCTACCTAATTTTCCGACGCCTCAAGTTTATATACGTCTGTCGCGACCATTCCGATATCTATACTGCCATGCGCTGCGATTACCGCACTCCGCGTATATAGTACCTTATATATTTCAACTGTAAGGCCAACAAGGTACTGATGCACTCTTCAATCAATTCACGTCCATTCGTCTTTCTGATTGGGGCTAATTCAGTGTTAGATGCCGTTCTCAATTCGGGCACCGAGCAGGGCACTCGATGATGCTCGCTACATCCCTGTTGCGATGAGTGAAGAGTATCTGGGTGGACTGATCTCTCCAATATCAGAAAGTATGTACATGTTACCTGTCTATCCACATTACTGCTTGACTACGAGACTGACCGAGTTTTCAGTCCCACAGGATGTGCGTGTCAGGTGCTTGGTCGCCGGTATCCTCGTCCGGCGACGAGGAAATGCCGGACGAGGATCCGCTTGACGCGGTGGGTGTTGTGGATTCCCGGTTATATGTGGTTGGTGATGAGGTACCCGTGGTATATCGTGTCGAGTATCGGGTTCGGGCTCATTAGTTCGAGCCCGAACCCGATTTAGAGGGCGAATCACAAACTTCGATCCTAGATGAGCAGATCGTGGGGGGCGATTGAACTCATGTCGACGACAGATAACCACTGTCTGGTCCCGGTGGTGGAGCTAGGGCATCGTTGATTTCAACCCGCGCGTATATATAGCAGCACTTTGATTCACCCTTAGGATCTTCAAACATCCGGCGGTGGAGATCCTAGGGGTGAATCAAGCATCCGACGCTTCGAGCTATCGTGGGATCTTCAAATCGGAATTCGCATCCCGTCCTGATCATCATCCATCACATCGTCGGTGCTCCGTCATGTCTTGATATAGTCCGCTTCGCGGACGGGATAGGGGTATGTGGAATGTTAATATAACGGTGTTATAACACATACTGGTATTATAGACCAATCAACTGTTGGCTTCGATATTTTGCTTGCTTGAGTCTACGTTCAGGGTCGTAATATTGGTTATTGATCGTGACTCGATATATCAAGTCAGCCGGCCCCATTGTTCAGGTAGAGTCAGGGACTTATAAACGGTAGACGGCATGTGTTGAGCCAGCCAAAGGCTCGTAACCTTATAGCTACTTGATCGGAGTAGTCAATTGGGTGGCAATCGAAGTCCACATGTGTATACTGGCTACTGTGGGAGAGTGATCGGACGGCAGCGAGTCTGGACAGTCATAGAAGGAGACAGTCTCAGGCAGTAGTAGAGCTACTAAAAGGGGTTAGTAATATCGCTGACGGCTGGGTGGCTATTAGCAATTTAGCGGTATCATGTTATCATCCGAGGGCAGGAGCATACTCGCTCTGACCGCCTACGGTCAGAACAGACTTGGGTAGGGCAGTGACACTGTAGGTAATGGTATCCGTAAGGAGAAGCTTCGGTCATGGCCAGTCACCTTGTCTTTTCCCATGTCTGCCCTCACCCCCGTCCCCTCCATTCTCCGTCTCTTCCCCGCTATCTCTCGTATTTACTTTGAGTCTCAGCGACTGGTGACACCTCATGTCTCTGGTTCAACCTAACCTCAACGACTCGTATCAGCTCCATTGACAACGTCAACCCTTTCAAGCCGAAACTACCTGGTATTCTCGTTCGTTATATCTTTTATCAGGCTGTCATGCCGCGACGTATCATCCAACGGAAGGGCAAGGTCCGTATGGTTCGCGACGTAGAGAAGCGCGATGCTCAGGCCATATCCGACTCACAAAGCAGCGCTAAACGACCCCGGGCCGACAACGAGACGTACGATGATGATGACGATGACGACGATCATGCTATGTTTGACATTCGTTATGACAATAATAGCGATGGCGACGATGATGATGAACCTGAAGAGGCGAATATACAAACCAGCTTCAATGTAAGTATCGTTTATCGGTCAATCTACTAATCTCCGTGCGTTAGTATATATATTGAGACCACTATTACCTATATATAGGACATCGACGAGCCCGGTCTAATGGAGATGCTCATCCAAACAGTAGATGACGATATCTCCATATTAGAGCCCGATGCCCTGGGACAACTCCACCCAGTCGACGAGGAATTACCGACTACATCTGAGCTCCAAGAGTTAGCGGACTATCAACTCGTGGGGACGGAGACAACGATAATGATGATGAGGTCGAAGGTGTAGTTGATGAGGACGACGAAACCAGCATTACAGAAGGTCGCCCAACTCCATCTTCAACTACCTTGTCCTTCGAGCAACCCCATACGCCCGGTTCGATATCCACAACATCTGCCACTATGACTGGTGACCAGATCGATGAAGGCGATATCCATGAGACTGATCCATTCTGGGCCACGAGCACCATCGTAACACGTAAACGACAAGATCGTCATCTAAACGACTTCACGATGGCCTGGGGGTTATACTGTATCCGCAACGGGGTGTCCAGGAAACAGTATATAATGATCAAGGAGATATTGGAACTTCTCAAGAGTGGTGATGGCCTCAGGAAACTGGACCAGTTACCCGACACGGTGACCACTCTCAAGCGTCATATACGAGAGGAGTTGCCGTTACTGGAAGTTCGAAGTCAATCCATCGTCCTTAACCCAGAAAAACTGCCCGCTTCTCGCCTCCATTATAAGACAGATGCTAATGGTGGTGTCAGTGTCGATATACCCAAACAACTGTTATTTTTCTTCAATCCCATTAACGTCTTCAAGACTGTCCTAGCTTCCAAGTTGTCGACTTCGATGCACTTTGGAATGGCCAAGCTAGTCGATAACCCAAGCGAGGCTTATCATTCCATTCAATGGGCCGCATCTATTCGAACCACGTCTGGCGAATTCGCATATTATCCACCACGTGTCGAGGGTGATGATACGACTATCAATGATGCCCATGTCGATATCCGAGATCCGATATTTCCTGGCGATTTCGTCGAGTTCAAATGCGCCCATCGTTTTTGTGGTACATGCTGCCCAGAAATTCAAGGCACAGAAGAACGAGCTCGATCACATCATACCGGTCAAGTTCTTGCTGTGTACCGTGACCATCGGACAAACTCTCGACGGTTGGGAGGCTATACAGTGCCTGAACATCTCGATGTCGATGAATGCTCCGAAGGTGATATTGTTTTAGCCATAGCCCGTCTCTGGTCAGGTCCGAAACTGCTCACTATGAATGAGCGTCAGACCCTCCAGATACTCACTAATCCCGTGGAAGATAGGGATTTTCATCCTCAAGAACTCGTCCTTGTGTTAGACCCGATTGAGTATATCTCGGCCGATCGTCACGTGCTCGGTCATGCCAGGGACATAGAATTCGACCACTCGTTTATGAGTGATCACAGATTCGATGATGATTTCCAGCCAACAGGAGATCGGTTCATCAGGCGAGCCTTCAACCCAAGCACCCGGAGTTTTGCGCCAGTTGGAAGGGTTGCTCCGGTGCCTGGCTTTCTTGAGATGAGGGAATTCGGGAGAGAGTTCCTGGTCAGCAAGTTTGCTAGTGGAAACGGCCATGGCGAGGTGCGTTCTCTCCCTGTATTAACCTTTGCCGATGGCTTTGGCCTCTATAGGACAATGTACAATCGGTAATGGGGGTATATAACGAGATCGCCGCACTGCCAAAAAGGGAACACAGTCGACAAATTAATGTGTTCCCACTCACATTGGGCCCTCATGGATCGAACTTCAAGGATGTCATTAAAACCCTTGAGCCTATGAGATGCCTAGACCGAGGTACGACGGTCAGAGTGAATAACAACAACGTCCTGCTCTGTGCGCCCATACTGGCATTCACCGGTGATATGCCCCAACAGCAAAGTCAATGCTGGTATGATGGGCGTGGGTGCCACCCGAGGATGCCGGAGCTGCGATATCACATCAAAGAAGCGCGGTGACCTATCATATAACATCATCAGCAATGCTCGAGGCCACTTTGAAACACTCCGCCAGCGTCGAACCTCGGATGAGTTGAAAACCAAGCCGGAGAAGGCCAGACTATGCACCGAGCTTGGAATATCCCTCGAACCACCCGCCGTGGCCCATATAGCACCTGCTTTGGACGTGATTAACACCCGGCCTAGCGACCCAGCTCATTCAGAGTTCGGGGGTATATCTAAGATGATCCATCAGTTATTGATCGACCAGGTATTTGGAACGTCCTCGATCACCAAACAACAAGGGGCTTTGATATACTGACAACATCCAATAATAGGCAATGAAACCACAGACCGTTATTGAGTATTGTAAAATACTTCGCAGGATGCCGTTTCCGCCTGGCTGGGCAGCTATTCCATCTCCTTATCATGTATTAACATACACCCTACAGGAGCACGCTCGATGGTCCGTGTTGATGACCATACTAGCCAGATGCTGGCTGCGCGATAGTCACCTGAGAGTGGCTTTCGTAAATGCTATAAAGATAGCATTCAGAGACGAGATCAGGAACGGCGATTTCGGGGGCAATCCAACTACCGTCGATATTATTATTGCTGTCATGTCGGCCACTGTCCATACTAACTGTCTGTTAGGATCGGATGTCATGGATGTACACGATCGCAAGACATTTTCGGATATAGTATACCGAGGCCGACTATTATTCCAGCGTCTATGTGAGGCAGCTGCCCTGGTATCGAATAAAACCCGCGGGGGTCAAAAAGACGCGTCTCCAACACCAAGTATGGCTTCGAGACATTCGAGTCTTACACCGTCGGAATATAGCGTCGATTTTGGACCGTCTATCACACCATCAGTGGAACGAGAAGTTGACGACGATATCAACGTCGGCACTCTCTCGGGATCACAGAAGGCTCGTGAAGTATAGACAATGGGCAAGTCGACCCAACGTACATGTCGGCCTCCATTATAAGGATGTATTCCATCGCTATGGAATAACCTCGCTGCTCATGGTGTTGTCAGGGGAAATGAAGCACAAGTAAGTGACGGTTCAGACTTATGTTAAACGAAAAGGGGGTGACTGTCAGGAGTTCTGATGTATTTGACCCCCTCCGCCTACCTGCCACAATGTACCACTCATCAACCCCTTCGCCCCCTCATCAAGTTCCCATTCATTCGTTGGCAAAGTATCTCACCTGTCGGCATGCAAGTACCCTTTCCAGTTTGTCAGATGCATCATCACTCAACAGTCAAGTCATCCGAAAGTCAAATATGTGTGAGAGAAAGCTTGATGCGATGGACGGCAGAAAACCTCTATGTGATTGGTTGCTAACCTTATCGACGCATGCATCCTACAGGCAATGGAAGAACATAGTGACGCAGACGAATCATCGGAATCCAGAGCGAGACCTATTCGAATACGAGAATCTGATACAGACCGTTCGGCTATTACTCATCGATGGGTACAGGCACGAAGAGCCCGAATAACGAATATGATACAGGATCCGAATAGGACAGTGCCCACTGTCTTTGCCGGACTGATCCCACAAGACGGCATAGACCAGGCTGACGAAGAGGATCTAGATGACCCCTCGATATCAGTAAAAATCATAGGCGATGATAGACATTACGAGCCCTCGGCACTGGTCCGCATCAAAGCCAACCATTGCAGAGATGTGCTGAAACTACCGATTCGAACTACCACCATGTCGAATGCTTTCCGTACCAGCTTGAGAAATGCCTACAGCACGGATTATCAAAAGAATGTCATTGCAAGTCTAGGTACGCCCTCGAAATGGTGGAAGAAGGTGTCCTTCACAGACAGGTGAGCGTGACCATCCATCGATCTGTTGCATGTGTTACAGCTGCTTAAACTAACGGTTGCTATCAACTTAGAGAGAAAACAAGCACGCGAAGAACAGTGCTCCATCGTGGCGACTATGTCACTTATCGGGATCAAGGACAGAAAGCTCGATTGGATCAATTTTTCGTCCATGAGCACTCTGCCGGTATGCATTCAAACCAGAAAGACTGCCAGCATGATCCTTGAAAATTTGATCACGCATAAGTACTAACTCCGAGTCGGTACGATAGGATCTCAGCAACCTTTATCTGTTCTGTCTCGTGACACCTGTCGTCGAACTGCCTGGCCGTAAAGATCACCTTACCGACCTTCCCATAATGAAAATACGAAACGAATCAAGCCCGGAGATTATTGGGTTACGGCGTGTGTCGAAGACTGGGCTTTACATGTACCATTCACACAGAATGGAAAAGACTGGTCTCTTTGCTCGTCCACCTCAAATACCGACAATGGCCATGAGGAGTCTGATGACCACTTGATTTTATTTGTCGATTGGCGCATACAATTCGTGTAGCTGGCGCAGGCACGGTGTATCGAGCAGTGCTGTCGCGCAATGGACCTGTATTAGTAATAATAGGAGAGTAGTAGTAACGGTGGCAATAGCTACCCAGTGTGGCACCGTATCAATAATATCAGCTCGTACTAATAACACTGTAATAACAATGGCAATGACACTCAAAGACCGTGAAATGGAAGGTGTGTCCCTATGATTACTAAGCGAGGAGTCGGATTTCCGATGATCCCCGGAAATCTCAGGAGAGCGGCTCAATATTTCGAGCGGCTATAGCCGCGATACGGTTCAAAAAATTTAAACGTTCGAGTGAGCTCAACGGTATCAGAACGGTTCCGGACGGTTGCTACATGGTGAGGGTTAGGCCAATGAAATTTTGGTTACGGTTCAGAATTTAAGGAACGTTCCGACTTTTTAACGTTTGATAAGTGGATCGCGCGAACCTATCTGAGCCGCTAAAACCGATGAACCGTGCGAAAAAATGAGCTTAAATGATTCTCCTCATTTTTTTGTAGCCGCTCCACTTTCGAACTGTAAGTTTGCCGCAAATATACCGTTTACTTCAACTAGAATTTTCCGCTAAGATGGTGGGTTGTTTATCGTAATGCATTTGTGTTCCAGTTGTACGAAGTACGAGTACAGTTTCTAAACTGTAGCGGCTCGGCGATTCACACTGAGGTTGCCCCAAAGTGCACTGACAAGTCTCCTTCCCCAGATCTCTAGCTTGGTCCAGCACCAAAGGATGCTAGTCTGGACGGTGGAGATAGGAGCCGGTCCAATGGGCTACATATTTTCGTACGAGTACGAGAGGTAATTAACGCTGCCTCCCAGGAAGGTAGCACCTCGGAGTACGGAATGCATACCTACCAGGTAGGCACTTCGTACTTACTTTGTATTGTCCTGAGGTCAAGTCCAGTCGTTCCTCCTTGCCTTTTGCCTCCTACCTAGGTACGTACTATGTAGGTGGTAGAAATGTTTTACATCCTGGAATCATAGGCTGGCCTCCGTGTTCCTGAGCCACGCCGCTTTTAGCTGATGGCTAGCTACAAGTAAGTTGATTTGAGCCTGAGGGCTCCTCCAAAGACCACTGGTTTTGTGCAACGTGAAAGCACAAGTTTCCCCGTATTATACTATCAGAACTCTGTGAGTATCCGTAATAAAGCGGTTTAAACGGTTAAGGTTTATATTCCATAATCCGTACTTGCCATTATTAACACATTACACGCGCAAGGTAGGCATCTGCGACTGCCATTGTTAGGTAGGATATTACATGTTAGGTAAGTGACAATGGACCTCATTAAGAGGCGTTTCATAGCACATTTGGCAGTCACGCCAGATGTCCACTCGTAAACGGAAGCGACGAAGGCTGGTCACCACAACACCTTTCAACACACTTCTGTTGTTCGTTGTCTGTGCGGGCCTGGTATCCTCCTACTTCCCCCACACCTCTCGGAGCGCAACAGACCTCCCAACCTACAACCACCCGCACACATACAACCTTCAACCTTGCGCACAACCAACTTCCTTTCTCCTGTACAGATCCATCATCGCCTTTCCGGCACAGTTTGTTCTCCATTGTCGGAAATCTCTCGTGCCGCCCCAGAGTCCAAGATTCAATCGCACGAGTCAGGTCGTCAGTACAGAACACAAGTGGAATATACCTGTGCGCCCTTTCGCAACCTTTCAATACCACAAGGTAAGCCCGCTCCATATTTGCATTCCGTTACGCCTTTTGAAGCCTAACTCTCTCCACCTTCAGGCTCCCGGAGGCATTGATTTGTCTGGTTGCGATCATGTCGAAACCAACAAAACCCGTGCGTCCTCGACCACCGACGCTTGAGGAGCTAGGCATCGAGGACATTTGCTCGTGCAAGGGTAAACCATGGAAGCTGAGCCATAAACCCGGTTCCGAAGTCAATTTTAGAGACATGAAGATCGTCAAGTTCGGCTACCGCATCCAAAAAAACCAAGAAATAACACTTCGCCTTGTCAAGGAACACACAACAATCCCCGTTCCTGATGTGCTCAAAACAGAGTATGTCGATTCCGGTAGGGTCCCGAAGGGTTACCTCTGGATGAATCCCATCTCGGGCATGCCATTGGACCAGATATGGGATGATATTGATGATGCCACCAAAGAGCGCATCTGCAAGGAGGTCTGGGGTTTTCTCGACCAATTGCGCAACATACCCAAGCCATCAGAGTTCAAAGACCTCTTCGTATGCCGTTCAGATGGCTCTCCTAGCAAAGATGCGTTTCTGCGAGAATTGGAAACCCCGAGCAATCCTATTCGAGACGACGAGGACCTCAGAAAACGCATATATGACAACTATTTGCTTTCATGCGGCAGGAGATATAAAGATACTTTATTCGATCTTCTCCCACGCTCCGACCGCGTGGTCTTTTCTCACTGTAATATTGGCCCGAGCAACATTCTGGTAGACGAGTCCGGCAAGATTTCCGCGCTACTAGGTTGGGAATATGCCGGCTGGTTTCCTGAATATTGGGACTATGCCCACATACTGAGACAGTGGGACGCACCGGAGTTCATGGATCTCATGAATCAAGTCAAGCCCCGGGACTACGACATAAACTTTGTTTACAAGACCGAGAAAGTCCTCTTCTAGGCCGTGCGCGGTGCACGTAGGGGATGAAGTCCCGCTGGACCCAGCAACCATCATCATAGCTCACGCTGGGAGCCGGGTTTCACACTCCATATTCATGCTTGGAGCTACACACGTCTGCTGTACTTGTGTGGGCTCTTCATCTGTGGTCATGGACAAAACCGAGAGTCGAAGAGATGGAGAGACGGCCAATGCGTTTCTATTTTGAAAAAGGGCGAATGAAAAGTGAAGGAAGAAAAGGAAGATAGTTCAGGAGAAGGAGCACCTGCAAACTCTTCCCGCTCCTTCCTGTCACAGGTGTGGACATTTGCCGAAAAGCAGCATAGCACTGGGTGAGATATCACTTAGATATCCACCGTACGAGTAAAATTCAAGTTGTGGGTTTTCCCTCTCATCCTATTCATCGAACAACACCACTAAATACCCTCCATACGAAGATTCCACGGAGCATCGAATATCCAATTTTTCCACTTGTCGCTCTGTTCGTCGAAGTGATCCGGGTTGGGCTCGCCTCTCACTTTCCAACACTATCCACTTGATGGATGGTTCAATCACTTTTGGCAGCCCGATTCGGGTTTGCCAACGAGAATACAAGCACGCGAGTGACGGCCAAGTATGGCAACGAAAATTCACGCAAGGAGTTTGGGGAGAATGGAAGCTGTTCCATGCTTCCAAACCGCCACCCGAGACCGAAGTTGATACGCCGACGCTGTGGCTGGTCCGGCAGAAACAAACGACCGGTGCGCCCTACCACTGGGCGCTAGTGGTGACACCTACTGAGGAGCACGGCACCGGCCATATCTTTCAAGTCAAAGGAGATATCCTCAATATGGAATATTCCAACGTGCAAAACATAGATATCTTCTCCACCGGTAATTATCATGACGCCTTCAGCATCGGACGACTGCCTCGCGATTGGGAAGAATTGGTCAAGACTGCTGTATTGCAGCAACACCCACCTCATGCCTGCAATGCCGCTGCTATCTAGGAAAACTGCCAGGGCTGGAGCATGAGAGTTGTTCAGCAGTTGGAAGACCAAAAGGTTCTCCCTCCGGGATCAATAAGCAAGCTGCAACAGGTCTTGGAGAAAGTATGATTGAGAATTTCAACTCCGTCAAGAGATATCATGGGGCGCTAGGGGACTATTTCGAAAGGCTGGAGGAGAACGGAATACTATCATGGCTTTTCAGTCGACAGGATCCAGCCCTGTCATTGTACTGTACGAGTAGGTACTGTAATACTGCTCATGTCAATAGCTAATTTGATTCCGTCTTGTTGAACCGTTTCGAAAGGAACATTTGTGTTTGCATAAATGCAGTGTCCTTTGTCACGTGATTTCGTAGTCCCGGGGGGAGAAGAGGGCCTGAGCAAAAGCAGCAAACCCGTTAAGCCCGATAAATTGGACACAAGTACAAATAAGTATGAGATACCTGGGTACCTAACCCTAATGAGTCTACGGGCAAGTACCTGCAACCTTGTAGATATCTACGAAATAGTGCCGTACCTAAACTGTAATAATGTTTCTACCGTACGGAATAGGTAGGCACACGGTTTGTAAAGACCAACTACGAGTACAAGTACAAAGTAAAGTGGGGCGTGGCACGAGTGCAGCTTCCTAGCAAACCGATCGAGGAAGTCCGTCCTTGTCGACTGCGCCGCCGGAAATTGCATCTTGTTTACGGATTACATACTGCGTACGAAGTACCTAGTGAAGTCAGTTTCTTGAAGGCTACCAATCCGTATCCCGTACTTGTATTCCGCAATGAGTGAAGCAGTTTGTTCCGGAGGTTACGAATATGTAGGGATTACGGTAGGTAGAGCTCTTACGGTACCTAGTACTCGTACAAGTAGGCACGGAATAAAGAGTTCCTGCCTCTCCATTGTACCTACCAACCTACATACCTGGTAGGTACCTAATTCATTCCTTCCTTCTACGAAATACAGGTAGTACGATAGTACGAGTACGAAGTAGGTACTTGTAAAATGCCGTCGTCCCTTCCTGCGTACCTACCTACCTTTTACTTTGGTACCATGGAAGGTACTGACAAGGAAGGTACCCACAAGGAAGGTACCGTCAAGGTAACTGCCATGGCATGTACGAAGTAGGTACTCCACTGGACTGCGTCCGTTCCGGTGCCGCACACTGCAGCCATCGATGCCCAGTGGCTAGTCGAATATTAATTAGCTGCTAACCAAAAGTATTCCGTAGTGCAATTCTAGTGCAGTAATTCCGTCGGGTCAACAACAGCCCAGCAGCGATAGGCCGCACTCCACGGGATTGCACTACGGAATAGCCAGGTCGACTCTTCCCAGTCTCCCCAGTCCGACCCGGTTAGCAGGACCGTATTCGACGTAGCCCGTTCCTGACGGCCATTTTTTTCCTCTCTCCCCCCCCTGCCTGCTGCCTATTTTGCTCTACGAGTATTCGTACATTCACTCACTTACTCCCGTCGTTGTTGTTTGCCTTGTTTGCTCGCTGCTGGGCATTGGGCATTGGGTCATTGTCACTTGTGCTGGGTACTACGATCCCTACCTGGTATTATTCCGTAGGACTGGGACCTCAGCTTGCTTGCTTGGTGCTTCTTGCTTGGTCTCGGTCTCGGTCTTGGTTCCTGGTCTTAGTTCCTCGTCTTTTACCCGCTGCCCATCGTCCCCCATGATCCATCCCCATCACCGCTTTGTCTCATCCGTACTTGTAGCATTTCCTACCCAGAGCATTCCGCTGTCTCGCTCTTCTTTTCTCCTGGCATTCGAGCCATTCTCGCTCGTCGGGCCCGCCGCTTCCACCTCTTCAAACAAGGTAAGTCAGGCAGTCAGCCATTCAGTCAGTCTGTGTATGCCTTCGATCTCGTTGCATTGGGTGTGAGTAGTTGCTTGGGGTCAGGACTGTCTGATGTTTGTTGCTACTGCTGCGCAGATTTCTGCTCTTTCTCAGAGCGTCTGCGCACAGCCCATTCGTCTTGTTCCACAGTCCAGCCTGCTCCTCGTCGAGTCAATGGCCCGGATTGTTGCGCTGAGCCCTGTGCTCCCCTCCTCAGTCCTGACCCTTGCATCTATGCGCCTACTACAACCACTCGAGCCTGAGCTATTTCTTCCCTGGCCTTGTCCACCTGGACTAGCCAGCCGATCATCATTCCCTCGATGCCCCATACCTACCGTACCGGCTCAGGCTCATACTAACACAATTGCCTGAACTAGACAACGCTCGAGATTTGAGGTGCAGGCGGAGCGGCAGTTCACGATGTCGTCCGTAGGGCCCGGCTCGCGGGACCTCCCGTCCCCGAGTTCTATCAGTGAACCCTCGCCGACTCAGTCCCAGAACGATGTCGCCAGTTCTCCCTCACCGCCTCCTTCGACCTCGGCAGCGACACCCACGCCGACAGCCGCTGCAACATCGAGTAGCGCTCAATCATCATCTGAGCCGCCTTCGTCGTCGCCATCGCCGACTCCGTCGCCTTCGACTTCGTCATCGCCTTCACCTTCTTCGTCATCTTCAACCCCACCTCCTCCACCTCCACCTCCACCCCCCCCTACGAGCTCTTCGACTTCTACGCCCACGCCTACTCCAACTCCCACTCCTAGTAGCACTCCAACTCCCATCAGTACTTCAACTCCCACCCCTCCTCCTCCTTTGACCAGCAGCGAGTCTTCGTCAATCGAGGCATCCACTCCGTCTACGACCTCGCAGTCGACACCGAGCATAACTAGTCAGCCCTTCGTCACAGTATCCAGTTTTACTGAGAATGGCTCAACGAAAACACTTACTATCACGTCCTTCGCTACCCAATCTACTGAGGGGGGCTCTGGTGCCTCTGCGTCGGGCGCCTCTGCATCCGGAGCCTCCGCATCCGGCAGCCCCACTTTCCTTTCTGGAAGCAAGGGCTCGTCGAGTACTCTGGACAAATCAAGCAAGATCGCCGTTGCTGTTGTCGTTCCTGTGGTCGGTGTGGCCTTGATCGTGCTCGCCGGGCTATACTTCTGGAGAAGACACAAGAAGCGCATTGATGCCGAGGAGGAACGAAGAAAAGAGGTGGAAGAGTACGCTTACAATCCCAACAATGACCCAACCTTGCCGAACGTTGGGGCTGCGGGCGCTTATGAGATGACCGAGGACACCACTGCCGGCTACCGTGGCTGGGGATCAACCACTGCTGGGGCTTCTACAGGACGTAAGGGCTCAACTACCATGTCTGGTGGAGCGACAGGTGTGGCATATTCCACTGTCCCGGCTCAAGGCACCAATTCTAACACGATGGTAGGCGAGGCTCTCATGAGCGACCGTTCCCAATCATCCGAAGGCGAAATCCTCGGTGTCATGGGCCCTTCATCGAATGGAAACCGTGCTAGCGATGTTCACCGAGGCGCTTCGAATGCCTCGTCTTCTTACAGCGCTGCCGGAAGATCCGATGGTTCCGGCGACAATGCGGCGTACGGAGGTGTTGGTTACTACGACCAGTATGGCGCTAGCAACCCTTACAGCGATCCATACACGGACAACCCGAACAACCCGATGCAGCCTGTGATCCGTGACAACCCGGCACGACGAAACACGCGGATTGAAAGTCCATCTCATTATCACCAGAGCGCTGGCATTTCTCAGAACTTTTAGTGGTGCATCGAAATGCAAGGTTCCGGCAGAAGAAAAATGGCAAAACCGAAAAGAGAGAAAAGAGAGCAAAAAAAAAGAGAAGCTGCTAGAAGTGGGCATACCCCTGTTGCGTCCATATTGATACCCTATAACCCCTTAATCATTCCCACGTTGTCCTACCCCTTGCGACAATCTGAACAGGCGTCTGTTAAGATTATCGACACCTGCCGTGCGAGGCCCGCGATCTTCGCGATGACTGCCCAGTATATACGACCAACATTCAACCGCAATGCCGGATTCTCCCAGGATTTTCCGAGTCGGACTTGCATGATAGATCTGAAGCGCGGCATGAAAAGTCTCCAGTTTATATGTTCTTTCTGCACACCTACCCGTCTGCCAAAGACGCCGGATTTTCAGTCACCACTGAGTGTCAAATCGGATTGATTTCCTCAGGCCATCGCTTCTATTCAGTATATCAAAAATAATGTTCCTGATTTGTGGCAAATCAATTCGATGATTTCTCTGTTTCTGTTTTCGTTTCTCACTCGAGTCGTGAGTGAGGTGTTTATTTGCGTTATGAGCGATGCTGTGAGGGAAATGGCTCAGAAAATATTTATGTCACTGGATATTTCTGGTGCTGCAAGATGGCGAACAGCAAGAAAAAAAAATAGGGTCAAGAGCTCAATCAACCGGTCATGGTCACTGCTGCAATGAAATTTACGACAGAAGTGGACACTGTATGTCATGGTTTCTGGGCAACGTTCTGTACATAGGGACAAATGAAACGCTTCTATTATATATTTCTGTTTGAAAGCTGGCATGTGGTGAATGAGAGTGTCTATCGTAGGAACCTAGTGGGCAAGAGAGGTTCAACAAATACATATGCGGTGGTTAGTTCCACGAGGACCGCATGGTATATAGCACGTAGGACTTGACTGGTTATACGGAGTACACATGTTTCGTTACACCAGGTTACGATCGTATTGATTCCGATGAGACAAAAGTGATTGTAAAAGGGGTATAATGAATTCAGCTCTAGAATCTATAATAATAATAAGGCCTGGTCGACCGACTACTCCTCGATTCATGCATCGTGTTGGAAACGAACGTGTTTAGCCTCCTGTTATGGATTTGTGTTTGGGGTTTGGATGGTTCATCTCGAAGATAGGGGTATCTGGTTCAGCTCGGAGAGGTAGTTGATGATGAAATGGGAGCCATTATGTTTCGAGCGGGTTATATCCCGCGTAGTATGTGTTGGTATTCCGTGTCGAGGAAAATGGAAAGGGCTCTAATGCGATATCTTCGCATCAAGCTTCGCAGGTTCGACGCTCAGAGACCCATTCCCGTATCCCTGGCTGTACACGGCGCGCTGGAACCAATACTCGCACTGGACCATTTCGCGCTCCGTCAGCTCGATCTCCCGTGCGGGTTTACCCGGATTATGGGTCCCCGCGGTACCCATCTGCTCGTCGTTGCCGTGCCCGAAGAGCGCGACGTGACCCGTATTGTTCATGGCCTCGGGAGGCGGGTTGAAGGGGCTGATGTAACGCGGCCAGGTGAAGTTCGCCTTTGCGCCGGTGATGGAGAGGTTGGGGTCGCCGGTTGCTGCGAACCGTGTCCATGCGCCTGTCATTGTGTCTGCTGTTGCGACGATTCCGGGGTATCGTCCGATCTTGGACATGTCGTGCGATACGACGGGTGCTTCGTCTGCGTGGTCTGTTGCGCCGAATGAGGAGGAACGCGGGGTGTAGTGGTAGACGTAGACAGGGGCGGCGTCGACGGCTGTCGATGCGATGCTTGCGGCTTGTAGGACGGGACAAATGTACGCGTAGTGGCCGTAGGCGTCGTCGAGGCGCCAGAACTCGGCGCCGAAGCGGGGGGAGTCATTGCTGTTTGCGTACAGCTCGTTGCCTTCCATTGTGGTAAGGCTCGGGTATAGTTGGTCGAGCATGTCGAGGTCTGTGCTGTTGAGTGCTGGGATAATGGACCCCATGAGGCTGCGTACGGCGGTTGGCAGGTTTGCGTCCTGGGGGACGAATATGGCGCCTTCGTTCGTATTGAAGCCGGTCAGGATAGGGATCTGTAGCACTTTGCCTTGTTCCCAGGAGTTTATGGGTAAGTCGGGTACTACGCCACCTGGGCCGTCGATGACCGGTTGGAAGGGCCAGCGCAGTGTGCTGTCCCATTTGGACCACATCGTTTCTGATGCGGATACGATAGTGGCGTAGGGCAGTTGGCGTAGCTTTTCCCAGAGCTCATGGTCTGGCATTTCCTCGAGACCGCATAGCATGAGAAACTCTTGAAACTGCTGCTCGTTGAGTGGGTGATCTGGAGCGAGAACCGCGCGTGCTGACGCGCCGCCAGATTCAAGGATGGCTTTCTGAAAGGGGGCAGGGCCAGGCGTGACCTTGTTGGCGGGCGAGTAAGAGATGATGTGGTGTCCAACCTGTACAATTACTGTGTCAGTTATAGATCCCGTATTGCTTGGGGATGATATGATTTTACCGAGTGAGCGCCTGCGCTGAGTCCCATGATAGTCACGTTATCAGGGTCGCCGCCAATAGCCTCAAGATTGTCCCTCATCCACTCGAAAAAGAACTGCTGATCCTTTAAGCCCAGATTCAGCAGACCGAGTCTAGCAGCTGCGGCACTTGATAGAAACCCCAGGGCTCCGATACGATAGTTGAAACTTATCGCAATGATCGGTGAATCTGCAAAGGCAACGAAACTGGCCAAATCTCTCTCCTGGGCGTTGCCCATGTTGAACCCACCGCCGTGCACATATACCACAACAGGCAATTTCTTGCTGTCCACGCCGAGGCGCTTCTCCTCAGCGGCAATTGACTCGTCATCGTCGCCAAAATGGGGCCGGTAGATGTTTACATTGAGGCAGTTCTCGCCCTGTCCCTTGTAGCTGGGTTTTGATTGCGGGCAGATCAGACCGAATTTCAGTGCGTGGTAGACGGTGTCATCATTTCGGTGTTTGAGAGCCTTCGGGAGCCGGAAGCGGTTGTGACCTCCGGTCGACTCGGCATATGGAATCCCACGGTAAGCCTGGACTGCGCGTGGTGAAGTCTTGCTAGGGCCGATGACTTGACCCAGATATTCGCCCTGGGGCAGTTTGACATTGCATGTTTTCTGCGCCACTCAGTCAGTATTGAATGTCAGACATCAAAAGAGAGCGTCGTCAATCGTGATGCCGGGAAGTCAGAGAACGAGCGAATGCAAGCAGGGAGGAAGTTGAGCGCAATTCAGCAAGAAATGACCGTCGGGGATTGATGAAATTGACACATCCTCTCTCTTCTCATGCGACGGAGAATGATCAATTGGTCAATTGAATAGCGGAACGAACGGAATACAGTCTCATGGAGTCCAGAAACTTGAAATAGCGCGCATAGAAAGAAAGAATGATAGAGAAAAGAAAAGCAATGGTACCTTAAAGAGAGTATTGAAGCCACTTATAGAATGCCGGCTCAACAGCGTAGAGAGCAGGATTATGGCCACCGTCCCAAAGACGAGCAGACCACAAAGAGCACCGCGTACTTGACGTCGACTGAACTTGAACATGCGATCCCGCGGTGACTTTTGCTTCGGGTAGGACTCCTCGAGTCCATACATGTCGTTGGGCATTTCAGCCTCTGGGAGCCGCTCATCAGGGGTGTTGTCAGCGCGTCGACCATGACGGAGGAGCACCCTCTCTGGCCATGACGGCGGCTTGGGATTGCTGCAGGACATCGTCCTTCATCCCGGTTTTTGGCTAACCCGGTAGAGCAAACCAAGCCTCCTAGCGTTGGGAGCTACGGCTTGGCAAGACTACTTTTAGAAGACAGTGAGACTTGGCGTGTATTAAACGAGATCGATCTTTGTTTGTGTGGTGGGGTTGTCTTGGCTTCAGAAGACCTCCAGTGGGGGAGAAGTCGATCACGACAATGATGATGAAACGACGACGAGACGGCGACGAATATGATAGTGATAGTGATAGTAATAACGAAAGTGATAGTGACAATGAATGTTTATGGCCATAGGCCTGTGATGATGCACCAAAGACTACAAATGTGCATCGCCCGTTGACGAAGAAGAATTCGAAGAAGTCACTGAAAGAACAGGAGAGTCCCGGGTTCCCTGCTGGTTCTTAAATAAGGATGCAGACATAGAGGCATTGTTCAACTGCATGAAGTCATGTGTGCCAATGAAGGGTCTGAGGGTCTTTATTCGATGGACATAAGAGGAGAGGAACCGCTCTTTCAGCCGCTGTCAGGCTTCCAGGAGACAATTGGGGTTGGGCCGAAGACCGAGATGGACTAGAGGAAATCTGTGACGACGAGAAGAACTACCTACCGTAATCCCTAGGTACTGGAAAGAGATACGAGTAGAGAGATGGAGAAAAATGTACTGTATGGATCGACAATGGCTTCGGCACGTCAACATCGGAAAACACTGGTCTGGAGCAAGGTCATCCCTCAACTCAACCTTAAGACGGACAAATGCCGGCACTGCGCAGCCGCACGGCTTCGCTGCATGGCATGGCAAGATAGGCTAACCGGCACGTTTACCTAATGATTTGTGCTGGATGGACAGCCGTTGTTGTCTTACGCTTGGTGACTTGTCGTGCATTCGGCTCTTCTCCTGGGGGGCGTTGTTCCAATCTAGACTCTGAATCTGGGAGAAAGTGAGCGAGCGTGACAAATAACCGTCATCCCACGAACTGAACTACGAACTAATAATCCGTAATACCGACGGAATGCCAACGGAATATTCCTCTATCCAGGCAGCCCCCATAATGCACTAGCATTAGCTTTCGGGCCGGATCATCCAGTTAAACCCTATTTCTGCGGGCTGAACTCTATCGATATCCCCTTGTCCGGATCTATGCTCATAATGATTATGTATTGAAGTCATGGAATCCTTAAATCAGGAGTTGGGCCACATGGCAGACCCTCGCTGTCTTTCTCCTGTCAAAGCTGAATCTGAAACCCGCCCACGGGTCGACCAACACCCAACCGCGTTACCGTTCTGGACGTACCTATCCCTTGACGATGCAAGACGATTCTTGCCAGGGAAAACTGGGCTTGCTAAGCCACCTTGTCATGTGCAAATTTTCAAAATAATATCCCAGAATATCCCTATCCATGACCTGCATATGCACTGTAGCAGTACGCAGTACGCAGTACGATACGTACGTCCAACCCGACCTGTCTTTCCAGGAATCAGGATACTACTACTAACCGCCCGATAGTCTCCATTCCACTGCGTATGATGGTATCGCGAGTCGTGATAACGGCGTGAGCGCTTGGCCCAGTGGTAGGGAGCCAGTGGTAGGGAATCACCGGTCAAGAATCAAGTCAGCGGTGGGAGTCCCGACAGCGGGATACCATCCAGGCAGGGCGAGACAACTCGAAAGAACACTCTCTACTACCTACTCGTACTATTCCGTACTTCGAACCTGGGTCATAGCGGTGCCTGATTATCTATCACCCACTATTTACGGGTCTCCCGTCGGCTTCTAAGCCGATGCAATGCGAAGTCTGGTTTAGGCAGACGGCAAACCAGACAAGCTACCACAGATCCTTCTTGCCTGGTGCTCCTAATTTTGGACATGCCTGAGAAATAGCTGCGACTAGCTTCGACTATGGACATACTCCTTATGTAAAGCTACCGCAGGCTTCTCAGGATAACCGCCGCATTACCGCCGATCAATGGACGTCCAGATCCCTTTTCTCGGGCGCCACCAAGACTGGTCCCCGTACAACTTCCGCTCTTGCAAGCAGGGACGAGGAGATCCGTCCAATGACTGCATCAGCTTTTCATGCAAACGATGCAAATCACCGCGGATACCTGCTTGATTCCTACCCTACAATCAAGTATGTACCGCCGTAACATGACGAAAGCCAACTCATTTCCGTCGATCTACTCGTACCGAGGTAGGATCTCAACAGGACCCAGTCTGAAGTCATGACATGGACGAACGTGGAGGCGAAGATGCTTGTTCGCTGCATTAGCATGTCATGTCTCGATCTGGAGCGTTCCTGATCTTCATACGGAGTACGGAATACAGCCGTGACTTACATCCATCTCATATCACCAGTCAAAAGCCTCAAGCCTCAGTCTCCAACCCTCAGGGTTTCCCCGACTTCGGTAATGTCTCTTCTTTCCTCGGCAACGTCTATTCGGCAATGTCTCTTTGGCAGAGGGCTCAGATTAGCTCTGCCATCTCATCTGCGAAAGGAACCCCAATAGTTTAGGGATGCACGTTAGCCCACCAAAACACGAGCCCGGAATCCCAAGCAGGGGACCACCTGCAAGAGGGCTATGCTGGTTTGAATCTAAAAAACGCCCAGCGTCGGAGGCGGCAACACAAAATTCGCCGTGATACTAACAGGCTGGTGCATGAGAACGTGCCGGAAGTCCGAGTTCTCCTTCAGTGTTGTGTTGTGTGTCCTCCCTTGCCGCACTGTTTGTCTTCATGTTGCATCCCTGGAATGGAAAACAGCTTTTCCATTTCGTATTCCATGAAATCAAGGTTATAACACGTTCTCGCTTCGTGGCTTTGCATTGTTATCACTTCGTTCGCTCGATGCCAGCAAAGCTGGTTTTCTAAATTCCTTTCAAGGGCTACAGTCAATACCATCAGGCGGTATAAGAGTCGCAGGCGCTTGCAGCGTTCTCGTTGTATCCTTGGCCTTCGACGGAAGCACCATTCAGACTCAAGAATTCTTGTCGTCAGTGCCAGGTATGAAACCCCTGAAGAGGTCGACCTCGTCTGCGAGCTCACTACCATGCGTGATATACTGAGTCGACCCAACCATATTCATGATGTGCGAGTACCTAGATCGTTGTTGGTTCATCTGTGCTGCTCTCCATGCTTTGAAGCTACCACTGATTAGGAGAACATATACTCACCGCCGAAGAATCAGGATTATGCTAACAAGTTTTTTCTTTATTGATGGAACTAATTAAACGACTGTTGTATGCTGTCTGCATCTAATTATAGCACGCCTTCTGGGTCACCCCATAGCAGCCCCTTAAAACTTGATGATGGTCCAATTCCTCAACTTGTCGGTCATACGATACCTTAATGTACGCCACCCGACGTCCCAATACCCCCTAACGCACAGGAGACAATCGAGCCCTATGCACGAAAGGATTACGATTTCATCAGAAGAATACTGCTCTCCACTCCGAGGTATGCTCACAGCGCGTTCATCGTGACATTCTTTTCGCATGTTTTGCCGCCCACTCGCGGCCCTTCTTCCTCGATCTCTCGGCAGCTTCTTCCCGTGCTAGCTTCGTACGTAATTCACGCTCAGCCTTTTCCCGCATGGCACTTTCGGTCAACATGCTATCTCCGCGACTATTCTACTGACCGCGGGAGTCTTGCACCTGAATCTCCAGGGCACACTTGTCGTTCATCCTAAGTCGGACAACTGTCAACCCGTCGCGGCCAGTTTTCGTAATGCGATCGAGCGGTCCTTGACCGCGTGACGGCGGTTGATCCATCCCACTCGAAAGTGCAGAGTGAGGGCGAGAGCCGATGCCTTCACAGGACTTCTTAATCGTGTGGCCTGCTGGATTCTCTCCCGCAACTACTTTATCCTGTCGAGCACGGCTTGCAATAGTTTCGCGGGGCATGTGGGCGGGCGCAGAGCGGGAAGGCGGAGGTCGTGCCTTGAATTCACGTCTCTTTCTTTCCTCCTCCTCCTGGACTTTCAATTGAGCTTGGTGCTCCTCGCGCTTACGGCGCGAGATGGCCTCCCCTGGTAGCTCAAATGTTGACTTGAGCCGTCGGAGGCTGGCCTGTGTGTGCGCTGTTGCGCGGAGAGAAACCGAACTGGGCTTCTTTTCCAGCTTGACACTTCTAGGAGTTAGTGTGGATGGAGTACCTCCTGACTCACGTGTACTCTCGGTTTCCGACTTCTTGAATCTGTGCGAGTCTAATGTCATAGACTGTGCTTGGCGCAGAGTTCGACATCGTGGCTCCTGAACCGATCTAGTCTTGGCCGAATCAGGAGTTGACTTGGCCAAAGACCGCCGTGGCTGTGGCGTTGCGGACCGGATGGACGGACATGACATCTCACGGTCAGCCCTCCTAGGTGACATTCTTCTCGGCAGGGGCTCCGCCGTGATGATGTGGTCGAAGTGAAATTCTTCGAGTTGTTCTTGGACTCTATCCATCTCCTCGATGGAGTCTTCAATCTTAAAGCTATCGTCCCCTCGATTGCATGTTATAGAGTCGGGCGAAGGAGCCTCAGGTGCGATAGACACCGAAGCATGTTCGGATACTTTCACTGGTGTTGCCGTTCCAGAACCTGTCCCCACAGCCATACTCGCCTGCTCGTCCGCGTCGCTGAAAAGCTCAAGAACCGATTCTGTTTCTCTCAACGGCGTGGTGACCAAGAAGTGTTTGGGGGGGCGCGTCCCCCGTCTCAGATGAACCCGGCAAGAGGTTGCAGCCGTAGTATAATTTTTGGATTTCAGGAGCGCAACATTCACGCTTCAACCTTGTCTCTTTGCTGATATTAACAGCCAGTATCCATTCATACAGGCCCTCACGATGCTTTTCAATTTGCTCATCGAGCGAGGGGATGTTGCGGGCGGCTACTGAAAGAGGATCATCCAGAACCTGAACTCCTATACGCCAGAAGGAGGAAGTTAGCAAATACAATGCTCGAAAGATGATGACCGGAGGGTGAGACAGTGCAAACGATGTCATACCTGAGCGCTCGTAGAGCTGTATCGCACAATTCGAAGTTTCGGAAGCAGCGCGTACGCTTCCACTTTGCGAGGTAGCCTCGGAAACAGCCTCCAGTGTCTTGAAGGTATTGGTAGCGATCGAGGGTCTCTTCAGCTGGGGACTTTCCCGCTTCTCCTCGGCCTTCTTCGTAGCAGGCTTTGAGCGTTTGTCCCCACGAGCTTGAACTGGTTTGGGCGTGCCAGATTCGTTAGGGATCCGTTCAAGTCGGAGATGGCGAGGTAACGAGGAGGAAGACGTGCGGGAGGGCGTGCCAGATTCGTGTCGGAGATGGCGAGGTAACGAGGAGGAAGACGTGCGGGAGGGCGTGCCAGATTCGTGTCGGAGATGGCGAGGTAACAAGGAGGAAGACGTGCGGGAGGGCGTGCCAGATTCGTCTCGGAGATGGCGAGGTAACGAGGAGGAAGACGTGCGGGAGGGCGTGCCAGATTCGTGTCGGAGATGGCGAGGTAACAAGGAGGAAGACGTGCGGGAGGGCGTGCCAGATTCGTCTCGGAGATGGCGAGGTAACGAGGAGGAAGACGTGCGGGAGGGCGTTCGTACGGGGATTGGATCTCGAAAGGCCTGTGGCGAGGTGGTGTCGCGAAGGACAGCTCCTCCGTCCCGAGGGGAGGAGGAGGAAATGTTACCAATAGCAGACGACATTCTTTAAAATTTGTTGGCAACGCCGCAGCCCAAGAGTGGCATAAACGGTTCTACTAGTGCGGTAGCCAGAGAATGACAAAACTCGGTACACTAGCAAGGGTAATATGAGACTGTGGTTATTATTGCAGCCCACAACGAGGAATTTGATGAAGGATGATTGATTGGTGTATGGTTTGCGGAAAAGAGAATGGGCAGGCACTCAGCCTATATAAACCGTTGATGAGACGTCGCAGAGAGAGATGTTTGCTTTGATGATCGATGCACGATCTGATGACCGTTGATGAGACGTCGCAGAGAGATGTTTGCGTTGATGATCGATGCACGATCTGACGATATGGGGCGAAGGAGGGAAGACAGTAACATTGCAGATGGCCGGTGAGAAGGCAACGGCTAGAATTACTTTGTTTATTTTGCTTTTCCTACCTAATGCTACGGATTACGTGTTGGTCCTGCCAACTTTCTGAGTCGCATCGCCCAATTGCCATGGGATCGCACCTGAGCCCATTGTTGATTTCTTGCTGGGTTTCGAGGGAGCTGCGACTGTGTGGCCCATGAGGAGGTAGGCATAGCAGAATAGGGAGTGCTACGGCCCTTGCTGCATGACGTAGCCATCTTCTGGGCCAATGAATAGGAAAGATGCATCCTATTGAATCTCAAGAGCTCAATACTACCATCCATACATTAGACAGGCCTGCTCCCTTGAAACACGTGATCGCTCGCATGCTGTTCTGACCGGATCCAAATGCCCATTCCTTGCCCTGCTGCGGCGTCCATGAACCAGGTGTCCGTTTCCGAGAGGTGAGGCTTCATGCAGTCGTTCGTTCTGCACTTAGCGTAGTGTGAGCTTACTTACCTACTCGGGGCAGGAGGTAGCAATGCATGTGCTTACATGAAGGAGGAGGACAGAGAGGGAGAGTGGTGCCCTTCGTATCTAACGCGAGGCTCAACACATGGCACCAGTCACACAAGTCTCCATGGCTTTTGCTGGGCGATTCTAGAACCTCGGGCAGATCTCGTGTGGTTTCTTGCGTACAACACATAAAATAATTCTTCCGCAACGTCTTCATTCGTAGAGGCTTGACGGAGCCCCCGAAAATAACCGAAGATGCCATAAGCGAGTCCTCGAAGCTCAAGATGCAGGAGGGGGAGTAGTGCTCCGTTCAGTCTCCATGGCTATCTCGGCTTGCGCTTGCAGGGCGGGAGCATGCTCTGTTGGGATGCGGACGAGGGTTTGCGGCAGTGCCACCTCAGAGTCCTCCACGCCCGACTGACCATCCTCCGCAGCACGTGGATTAGAGATCTTAGCTGCAAGCAGAACGTCAGCGTCTCGAGTAGAGTTTCCATGCACGAAGCGTTTGCTAGCCACTATACCTGATGCCATATTGATGGCCTGCAAGACGTTGTGCCAGTTTCCCATGACCGTGGCGATAGCTAGAAGACGCATGATGATATCAGAATATGAAAACATGTCGCCGCCCTTCGTTCCGGTGTCGCATCACACACCTTCTGTCCCATCGGACAAGGTCGCCAGCTTCTGTTGGAGAGCTTCCATCTGATCAGCGACGGCGGCGCTGAGGTCGCGGAGGTCCTTGAGATTCTCTAACTCGGCCTTCTTCTCGTTCACTCGCGCCACGAGAGCGGCCGACTGTCCCGTAGGCTGTGCGCTGGCATTGCCATTCGCGGAGCCCTGGCGGATATGGCCCTGAAGAGTCCGAGTTGAGTACGACATTATGGATATGGTTTTCTTATCAAACGGTGAAGCATCGATTCACAATTAGTGGACGAGATGAGATGCAAGTAATCCGGATAAAACCCGTACGGATTTATGGCAGAGATACACGGAATATGCTCTGTAAGAACTGTTATCCTGGCTTCTTGTTGTCCTCAGGCACCACTGCTTGCGCCGATACTGTCGTGAATAAGTCAATGCGAGTTGCGAGCGAATCCACTGGCGCGTTGAAGCATCCGATAATGATTTGTTTGTTTGTTTTAGGCAGGCGAATTTGCTTTGGTCAGTTCGCTTTGATGAGAGCGCAGGGAATTGATTGTTTTGGCTCGGGCGTTTTCGTAGGTTATGTAATTACGTAATCATGAGTCGGCGGGGGCATTTTTTGAATTCGAGCTGGGCATGTACCTAGGTACCCCCGCAACTTTGTTCAAGCTGGAAGCAAGACCAGTCGTTGTTGTCCTGCCAACCAGCTTACTTTGTATTGAATTGAATTGGGTGGAGACACGCCACTTTCGCCCACCCCATCTGCAGCCGTTTGTTTCCCAAAGCAAAAAACTTGACAGCTCCGCCCAGAACCGCCCAAAAGTGCCGGAACCCTACCTAGACTTACGTAGCATCCTTCATACCCCGATGCATATCAACTGTGCCACTCTACGGAACAACACGAGCTTACCGAACCCAACACCACGCACGCGCTCTCTCCCACCTAATTAGACCGTCACTGACTGGCCGTTGTTTATCGAAGCTGACCCAGCTACTAATCCCTACATCCACCATCGCAATAGCTGCGAACCCATCTCGACCATATACGAGGACCTGCCATAGGTACCTTACAGAGCTGCTGGCGCTATGGCACGACTCAATGAGCCACACGTGTCGGCAGACAGCCTAGAAACATGTATGCTACAGAATCATTTCCCCATCCGCATGCGACGCCGACGACTTTACTAAACATAGCTTTATCAATAAACAGTGCGCCGGAAGTTCCTCCGCCAGAACAGAGACATCGCCCGTACCAATTCGACGCAATCTCTCAAGATCAGAAGCCTCGAGAACGAATGTGCCCGCCTGCTATCCGAGAACCTCCAGCTGCGGAGCGACGTGCTTCGCCTTAAGACGGAGCTGGAAGGCAGTCAGGCTCATAGGATAGCCCAGCATGCGCTCCAGATCAAGGAGAAGATGGAGGCCCAGCTGGCCGAATGGGGTAGTATGCTCGGGAGCCTCGGTCACGAGCCCGTCCCGAAGACGCGTTCGCCACGCGCGCTGAAGAAAGCGCGGATCCAACGGAGTAGCATAGGTACCGCCCGAGGGTCGGACTGGAGGCGTCGGGAGACTCTCTCGAGAGAAGACATAGAGGCAGCGGCGCTTCAAGAGGGACGATTGGCGCCCCTTTGGGAAGACAAGGTCTATCCTCGCGAGACATTAAAGTAAGCTACCTATTCACCTACCCTGTTGCCCTCCCCAGATCAGCTTGCATGATGGCGGAACTAACACCACCTGTGCAGCCAAGACGAAATACTGGCTTTGTGCTCTGAGGCCGAGGAGGAGGGCGCCGAATCGCCCGATCTAGGCCCCCCGCCTGTTTCACGATTTGTCAATGGAGGCGACCCCGTCAAGTTAAGCTATTCAACGCACACGAGGGATGTCAAGCCCAGTATTGAAGAGCCGGATGATTACGATACGGAAGACCCATTCCAGAACTCATCACCGTACAATGATCTGTCGTCACCGTTAAGGGATGTTCCTGAAGAAGAAGAAGAAGCTTTCATCGAGGAATCCCCTGTCAAGCGCACCGAGGAGACCACCACCATCACCACTACTACTACAATACCCGAAACGCAGTCACCTAGTCCGACCACTAAGGCTGGTATGAAGAGGAAGATTAGAGAGGGAGAAGAGAAAGATGAAGTGCCGGTACCAAGGTCTCCCGTACAAATTGCAAAGGATCAAGTCGAGAAGCCCGTGGGCAGAACGATCAAGGAATTACCGGCCAGTAAGCGGGGAGGAGGCGAGAAGGCGCAAAGGAAGCCGCTGGGAACCAAGAACTCAAACGAAGCTCTTGTTTCTACGAAGAAGCCGGCCAAGACTCTGGATGACTGCATCAAAGAAGAGAAGGCGAAAGCACGGGCGACTAAAGACGAAAAACGATCGAAGCAGCGAACGGAACCCACGCCTGTCCAGGTGCAGCCTCCGAGCTCACCGCAGCAACCCGTTTCCATTGATGTTGAAACGGAGAATCTCATTGCAGCACCGCAGTCTCCTGAACGACCTGTGAGCAGGGAGGAAACCGCTGACACGCCTCCTCCCGTTGATATCTCTTCTAGGGGAGAGACTACTAGAGGGAGCCGACGCGCTCGTACAGCTATCAGTTATGCGGAGCCTAATCTCCGTGACAAGATGCGACGACCTAACACAAAACAATTATTCGACGCTGTCGCCGGCGAGGGCAAGCAGATCCGTCGCACGAGCCATAGCCAGAGAGACGAGTCACCCAATGGTCGATCGTCGTCTCAGTTGAAGGTCCATTCCGACAATGCCGATACCGTAACGAGCCCAGAAGTTCAGAAGACTCCTCGCGGTTCTGATCTAGTTGTATTGCCCGCTTCCGTTACAATGGAGCGGAAAAGGAAGGATCCGGCTATCACGACAAGTCAAGAGTCTGGTACGGATGCAGGTTCAAGTAAGGCGGCCAAGAAGGGCGCGAATAACCGGCTCGAAGAGATTGCGGCGCGAGAGGTTGAGGCTGCCAAGGCGTTTGACGAGACTGATCTATACGAATTCACGAATTCCCCTGAGAAAGACGAGGATCCCTCGAGGGACTATTCACCAGAGGAAAGCAAGAAATCAACCAGTACCCGTCCATCTCGATCAAGGAGATTGTCGTCCTTAACACAGGAGGACCTGCATTTTAACCAAGCCGAGAAGACATCCGGTCGCCCTGGAACATCTAAGAAGCGCGCTTCGATGGCCTCAGCTAAAGCCTCGAAGGGTAGCAGCGTGGACGACACCAAGAGCGAGAGTTCCCCTGCCGAGGAGCAGAGCACGTCGGTTCCGGACAGGCAGGCAAAGGGACATGAACGGACCGCGAGTAATCGTAGGAGGAGTACGATGGTATGATGTCTCATCGTCAGAACCTTTCGAAAAACATTGCCAGGACAGATGGTAAAGAACGGGACATCGCCCTGGTTTTGAATTAAATTGATTCCTTTTTTTTACCACGAGGGTTCCCTAATGGCGTTGTGGTGGGGTCTGTTTTTCCCCTTCCCTGGATGGGGATTACTACTATATGATACCAAGTCCGATGTAGAAGGAGGGCGTTTAGGTTTGGGGTTGTTTGTGGTTTTCGTTTGGTCTATGAGATGAATGGTGTGTATGAGAAAAGGGCTCGATGAGGCAAGCGTCTGTGGTTGTTTCGTCGACGGTACGATGGCATGCTGGCAGGGTTGGGTTGAGATTAGATTTAGTATGCATAAATCACGATCTCTACAAGCCCACCAGATGTGCCTCGTAACAGTGCTTGGTTTCGTTTGAAGGAGGGTTGAGTCAGATTTAGAAGGGTCTCATTGTGTGAGCGTGAGCCTGACAGCTTTGAGATTTGGTGATTTCACTTTACGATCCGTACACATAGCCTCCCCCTTTTTCCAGCACGTGAAAGCACAGATTCTCTTAGATTCAATCACAGCTTTCTAAGTACTACAAGTGAGAAGAACACTATCTAATCACGTACTTAGGAATCCGTACATGCAACTTATAAGGCATGTAGTTTTGTAAGTTTCTTTCGTTATATTTGGGGATATCTCGTAGGGTCTCATTAGACTAATACTCCGACGCCTGCCTCATGACGAGCCACCTGTCGGCTCTACTGGTTTTGTGTATGTCACCTTCTCGACGGCCACGTTCTCCACGCCATTCGCGTCTTTCCTCAGCTGGTATACGTAGAGCGTAAGCGATATTCCTTGCACCTGTACACAGTTGTTAGCACACAGCAGCCCCCTTTCCCCTAATCCAGAGAGATCAGGAGAGAGTTATAACTCACATCCATCAAACAGAAACTCGGCACCATCTCCTCGCCCTCTTTCGTCCAGCCAGTCGTATAAGCGCCCGTCGCACTTCCAGGGTTGACGAAGAACTTGTCCATGTACTCGAACGCGTCGAAGCGATGGGTGCCGCCCCAGCAGAGCACGTCGACATCGAGCTTGTTAGCCTCGGCGAGCAGAAGATCGGGCTCGGTAGACACGAGCGTGAAACCCTCGACAAAGCCGATGCGCAGCGACCCGTGCGTGACGACTTGCGACAGCGGCAGCGACGTCGCCTCGACGTCGTAGCGGCCCTTGACGATCTTTAGGTCGGGCGCGATCGAGCGCAAGTACTCGTACGTGTGCTTGTCCGTCAGGTTGCCGAGGCAGAGCGTCTGGCCGATCTTGCCGGGTGAGAGGAGCTTCTTGAACTGTGGGTTGAGGTCATGGTGTTAGCTTGGATGGGGTTCGTCTGCTGATGTCGTCTGGGATTCAATTCCTGTTCTGTACCTTTTGTGGTATGTCGAGAGCTCGGTCGGGTATGTGCAGGTCCCCGATAACGAGGATCAGGAAAGCCATTGTGTCAAAGGGGCTGTGGTGCTGGTAGCTTCTATTGCTGGCGTTCGTCGAAGTTCAGTGGGAGAAGAGAGGAGCTGACGGACAGTCACTCTAGCGACAAGGGAGACGGTTGTAGCCGAGAGTTGGATAACTGGTTTGTGAACGGGAAGACAGCTGATTGACCAGTGTGAATGCGATTTTGAGGGATGGTATAAGGCGGCGATATCGTCGTTCAGTTTGTTAGTGAGTTGTTGTGTTGGGAGAATGGATGTGAAGTCGAAACTCGAATGACGAAGTCACGGATGGATTGTAACGCTAGGTACGAACCGATTGTAGCCACTGGCAACCTGATGCTCCAGACTCCAGAGCTGAGACTCACCAGTTTAACTAAAGGACCCCTCACTAAAGCCAGGGCTTGCCAAGCACGGTACCGGCGTACCTATTTCGTACAGTGCAACTCTTCCGTACTTATGCCACATCCCAGCCACAGTTGCCGTCATTGGGGCTCAAGTCTTAGTCCAGGTTGAGTCGATGCTCGGGAAGCACGGATTACGGGTAAGCTCTCGGCACCTAATCCGTGCTGGTCGGCAGAGCATCCCGCAGCTGCGTACATACCGGGTAGGTATTCCGCATCTTGGGACACAATCTGCGGGTACTCTTGCGTACTTGCATGCTTCAACCAGTTAATCTGTCAATATAATTCGTCTTGGATCTTTAATAGTTCTCGTTTTATGTATATGAAGAAGTGTTGCCGATATGTACGGATTAGTGTCTATCGTCGTTGATGTATGAGTTCCTCATGCACAATACCTACGGATCCCAGGACCTTGCCGTGTAAGTGGAATCTTGCAAACAAGTCTTGTTACTGTATTTCCGTAAAAACTCTGCAATAATCGGCTTGTCGTCGTCTAGTGGCTTGCTTATCCCTCCCAATGCCGAGCCTGTCAATTCAGGACTTATTAGACACGGTTGTTGTCTTACGAAGCACAGAATCTCTTCTAACCCGTAGCCAGTAGCCAGCTGATATCGTCAACGGCTTGCCGAATACGGCGCAAGTAAGCAGGACTGGCGGCGGCGGTAATATTAGCCCCAAAATATGTCCGAAGTCCATAATAATGGCACCTTTTACTGTCCGCCGTCCCCAATTCCCGGCGTCTACTTTATTCCGTACATACCTACTTCTTACCTGCCTATCAATCCTACGTAGCGACAGCTGTCTCCGAATAGAGAACTCACAGACATCCGGACCTCCCATAGCTATCTCAGATCTGTAGGTAGAGCATCCCCTTATACCCGACAACTACCCTTAAGTACATAATCTCTGCTTTGTAATACCTCAAGGACGGAACACGGAATACCCCTCGGCTACTAACTCCGAGCAAGATCCCTCCAGCTGAGGTCCTTATTACCTATTGCCGTCTATTGCCTGCTACACCCGTAGACGTACAGAATACCAATGGCTTATTCAAGATTTCATAGGGTCGCCCGAGTGCCCCGATTGCCCCGCATGGTCTCTAATAGCAGCCCCGCGTTGCGGCTATCTGTTATATCACAGCACCTCGCCGGTCAATCTCCCTCCTCCAGTTCAGTTGACCAAACCCGTAGTCTTTCTGGATCGCCAGTCACATCATCAGCCATGTCGTCTCAACCAAGTCACCCCACCCTGCTCATCCCGGGCCCCATTGAATTCGACGATGCTGTCCTTCAATCCATGAGCCACTACAGGTCCGTCCTCCCTGTTCCCTGGTCCTCCCGTCCCATCTGTCCGGCTACCTTATCACGTGGCCGCATGTCCCCGCGGGCGTCTAACCTGCCATCAGTGAGTCCCATGTTGCACCGGGCTTTGTCGCTACCTTTGGCGAGACTCTTTCTATGCTTCGGAAGCTCTTTCAGACGACTGCTCCTTCGTCGCAACCTTTCATCATCTCTGGCTCTGGAACCCTGGGTTGGGATCTAGTAGCCGCCAACTTGATTGAGGCCGGCGAGAACGCCTTGGTTATTAGCACTGGATACTTCAGTGACAACTTTGGCGAATGCCTGAAGGTGTACGGTGCCAATGTTGACCTATTGACGGCCCCCATTGGAGGCCGGCCCCAACTGGCTGAGATCGAACAGGCCCTGAAGAGCAAGAAGTACAAGCTCGTGACCGTCACTCACGTAGACACCTCCACTGGTGTGTTGAGCGAGCTGAACCCCATTTCTGAGGTCGTCCAGCGTGTTTCTCCCGACTCACTGCTCATCGTGGATGGCGTTTGCAGTGTTGCTAGCGAAGATATCGAATTCGATGCCTGGAAGTTGGATGGTGTTATTACAGCCAGTCAGAAGGCTATCGGATGCCCAGCTGGTCTGTCGATATCCATGTTTAGCGGCAGGGCCATGGCAGCTTTCGAGGCGCGCAAGACCCCTCCAGCTTCATACTTTGCTTCGATGAAGAACTGGACACCCAGTAGGGCAACCCGCTTTGAGACCTGTTTTTCAATGGGCAAGCTGACCTGTCTACAGTCATGCAAAACTACGAAGCGAAGAAGCCATCGTATTTTGCGACCCCCTCACCGCAACTTATTCATGCTTTGCACACGGCTCTGTCTCAGATCCTTGTTAAGCCCCTTTCTGAGAGGTTCGCACGCCACAAGGAGGTTTCTGACAAGATCAAGAAGGCAGCTACGGACCTTGGTCTGCAGCAGGTCGCTAGCAAACCTGAGGACCAAGCCCATGGCATGACCGCAATGTATCTGCCTGAGACCGTCAAGGCCACAGACTTGCTTCCCAAGCTCGCGAAAAACGGCGTCATCTTTGCTGGAGGTATCCACAAGGCGATCGCTACGAAGTACATTCGGTTCGGACACATGGGTGTTAGTGTGGTAAGTACAGTTTTGTTAATATTATCTATACAAAGACGGGGGAGTTTCAAGTTCATTGAGCTGACTTTGATAGACCGATCCTGCGCGGAATGACATCGACAAGGCGATTGCTGCCTTGAAGGACGGCCTGGCTGAATGTGGCTACCAAAAAGCATAAACGCGTCGGGTCCGTTGGAAAAAGGGTCACAGCTGGTAGTCGTATACCACAGCATCCATTCGCGACTAAAACGCCCATATTTACGGAGATGAGACCGCCGTGTGAGGATGGGCTTATTCGACGAATAGGACGTATGATTTCCAATGAGTCAATCAGATCCCGTCACCCTTATCTTGTGAGAGCAAGCCCATGTAGAGCAATAGAATGAACTCGCACCCTCTTAGGTTGCTACGAGCTGCCTAGTATGGTAACTTCAAAGAAGATCATGCCATCACATCCAAATGGTGTTGTCCCCTCCTCGATAGCACGTAGCCCTGATGACCACGGCTCGACGACCCTAAATTAACCGCCTCGTGGACGATCTGAAATCGAGGATGTAGTGGCCAATTGTACGGAATACCCACCAGCACCAGACATTTTCTGACAAATCCTGATGCGACGGCCCGTTGGCTGGGAAGACCGTGGAGGTACCAATGACTTGGATCAGAGGGTTGGTGCAATTTGCCACAAGATTGGGGAACCCGGATATCTCGACAAGCAGACATGCAGACATGTAAGTGCATAGAGTCAAAGCAGCGTTGTGTTTAAATGGAGTGCGTTCGCTGCAGAGGAGCGGAACGCGAGTGGATGCTAGCCGGCCCGTCAACTCTGAGTTACTGGCTGGTAATCAACTACCTATCAGTTGACGACCACGAAGTAATACCGAATAAAAATGCTTGTTTACTGTCATTGTTACGGCAACGGACGGAGATAGCCAAGATCCGATGAAGAAGACGACCCTGGAAAGTTTGCATGAAGCCTCAAAAGACATGTCTGATCCTGTTTGCCGCGTGTTGAGATTAGCCCGGGCTGCTGGGTTCGTCCTCATCGCACTGGATAATGAATGGGGAGATTGCCCTGACTGCCGGCGAATGGAGGCCGGGAGGAGGAATGGAATAAGCAAGTGGAAGTGGCAATGCGATGGGTCTCCATTGCTCCATTTGCCAGCCTCGGCTTAGAGAATGGCAGATGATTTCCTCGATGCGTAGAATGACATAATCAGCTCTTATGGATGGATGGACCCAAGGTAGCAGGAAGGTCCATTAGGTATTCCGTAGGTAGGCTGTTTTTGCTCGTGTAGGTAATCCGTAGACAGCAGTCGCGGAATCGACTCTGGCGTCACGGCATCGCACTTGAATTATTAAAGGTTACAGAGGCGGTTAGGTCCACGGGCCTCCGGTATCTCCTGCAGCAGGTCTTATCCACTACACCGCAGGTACGCACCTCGGTACGGTTGGAGATACGTCGCAGTACCCAGACTGCTTATAAAAGTTACTTACAGACTACCCATTCACCTACTACCTGGAGTTGGGTTGGCGAGAGATGTGCGAGCTGCCCCACGCTGGTGTCGCATATGGCAGGTTGAAACTCCCACTGCAGAAGTACCTCTTACGTAGCTACTCCACAGTTCCACAGTACCAGACCCGTACCAGAAATACGTGCCTAGAGGTACCGACAGACCTCGCCTTGTACCTTCCTCCAGTCCATGCCTAGCACAGCCGGCTTTTTGCCAACCCTCCAACACTCTCAGTCCATCTCTTGCCAAACATAAGGTTAACCACCTACCTACAACTTCTTCCTCCTCCACCTTTCTACCCGTTATCCACCTTCGCGTTCTCCCCTCCGTTAATCTCTACAGCCCTCCGCCATCGAGGTCTTTTTGTAATCGCCCACCGTAAACCGACGCGCACCGTCCGAGCTGCCAACTCTCCACCTCGCCTCCGTCTACTACTGCAAGTTCTCACTCGTCCTCGTGAGGCGGCACAGCCTTCTCCCCCGCCTGTCCGCAACCCGCTTCGACCATGGCGCCGAGCATCGACGAGCTGGACCTCATGGTCCAGTCTTTCTATGAAGGACGAGGAGAGCAGGTAAGTGACGCTACTTGTCCTCTGCTTTGGTCTTGCCCGCGATGGCATCAAATTTTGTCCGCGTTGAAGCTACTAATGTCCTTCTCTTCCCCGCCTTAGCAAAAAGCTGCCCAAACCGCGTTGAACCAGGTTAGTGATGCGCCCGCAAATCTTTTGTTCCCAACATCGCTTCTAACACTTGCCCGTGTAGTTCAAGGAAGACCCCGACGCCTGGCTTCTTGTCGACAAGATTCTGAGCGATTCAAAACATGCCCAGACCAAATGTACGCTTCAACCCACCGCATATGAGATACACAACTGTGTCGCACTTGACGCCCAGCGCTGACAGGACACAGATTTGGGCCTGCAGATATTGGACAACGTGATTATGACGAGATGGAAGGTTCTCCCGCGTGAACAGTGCCTCGGTAAGTTACGCCCCTCTGGATCTTGGGGCACCCGCCTAGCTGTAGCTAACCAACCACCTTGTTAGGCATTCGCAACTTCGTCGTAAACTTCATAATCCAATCCTCCAACACCGAGGAGTCTCTGAAGACTCACCGCACACTCCTCAACAAGCTCAATCTCGTTCTTGTGTCTATCCTCAAGCAGGAATGGCCCCATAACTGGCCAACTTTCATCAACGAAATCATCGCTGCTTGCCGATCGAACCTCTCTATCTGCGAGAACAACATGATTATCCTTCGCCTTCTCTCCGAGGAGGTTTTCGATTATTCCGCGGACCAGATGACATCGGCCAAGACGAGAAACCTCAAGACCACGATGTGCAACGAGTTCTCTCAAATCTTCCAGTTGTGCCAGGAGATCTTGACGTCTGCCAACCAGCCCAGTCTAATCAAGGCGACGCTCGAGACGCTTCTACGATTCTGCAACTGGATTCCGCTTGGATACATCTTCGAGACTCCCTTGATCGAAACGTTGCGAAGTCGGTTCCTGGAAGTGCCCGACTTCCGCAATATCACGCTCCAAGTCTTCACGGAGATCGGCGGTCTGATCACCAATGGTCCCGGTCAACCAAATACCTACAACGAACAATTGGTCAAGATGTTTGTTGATGTGCTCACCACTATCGCCCAGATCATTCCCATCGATCTTGACCTGAAGACTACATACCCGCAAAGCAACGAGAGGGATCAGGAGTTTCTCAAAGACCTCGCCCTCTTTCTATGCAACTTTTTCGCGCAACACGTCGATGTAAGATTCCTCACCAGTTTACAGATTCGGATGCTAATCCTAGTCTCTAGCTTATCGAGAACCTTCCGAACCGTGACTTTCTCACACACGGCCATTTCTACCTGATCCGTATTTCCCAAATTGAGGACCGCGAGATTTTCAAGATTTGCTTAGACTACTGGCTTAAGCTGGTACAAGAGTTATACGAGGAGATGCAGACAGCGCCCATGCAGGACATGAATCCTTTGTTGATGGGTGCGGCCTCAGCAACCTCTGGGGCCATCAACCCCTCTCTCCTTAATAACTTGCCGCTCCGGATGCACAAGTATAAGGAGGTCCTTTCTAACCTTCGCATTGTCATGATTGAAAAGATGGTCCGTCCCGAGGAAGTCCTGATTGTGGAGAATGACGAGGGAGAGATTGTTCGCGAGTTTGTCAAGGAAAGTGACACGGTTCAGCTCTACAAGACAATTCGAGAATGTCTGGTCTACTTGACACACTTGGATGTTTTCGACACCGAGAACATCATGACCGAAAAGCTCCAGAAACAAGTCGACGGATCCGAATGGTCTTGGCATAACTGCAACGTCCTCTGTTGGGCCATTGGTTCTATCTCCTTGGCCATGAATGAGGAGACTGAGAAGCGATTCCTTGTCACCGTCATTAAGGATCTCCTTGGGCTCACAGAGCAAAAGCGTGGCAAGGACAACAAGGCCGTCGTGGCCAGCAACATCATGTATATTGTCGGTCAATACCCTCGTTTCCTGAAGGCCCATTGGAAGTTCTTGAAGACGGTCGTCAACAAGCTGTTCGAGTTTATGCACGAATCGCACGAAGGTTTGTATCCCCACGTTCTGCGCAGGAGGTTCATGCTGACGACGAGACAGGTGTCCAGGACATGGCTTGCGATACGTTCATCAAGATTGCGCGTCAGTGCCGAAGACATTTCGTAGCGCTCCAGCCTAGCGAGGCCGAACCCTTCATTGAAGAAATCGTCCGCAATCTGCAGCGCATTACCTGCGACCTTACCCCCCAGCAGGTTCACACATTCTATGAGGCTTGTGGTTACATGGTTGCTGCCCAAGGCAACAAGCATCAGCAGGAAAGACTCTTGGCCGAATTGATGAACGCCCCGAACGCTGCGTGGGACGAGATCATCCGTGCCGCGACCCAAGATCCTCAGATTCTCCAGGACGCCGAGACGATCACAATCATTGGCAACATCATGAAGACGAATGTATCAGCATCTAATTCTATTGGTGCTTATTTCGGACCCCAGATTGGCCGGATCTACCTCGATATGTTGCAAATGTATCGGGCTACCAGCCAGCTTATTTCTGAAGCTATTGCCAGGGACGGTGAGAAGTCTCGAAACGAGTGCCGCTCAAGATCCTCTGCTGATTTTTTTTTTAGGTGAAATTGCCCCTCGTATGCCCAGAGTTCGAGGATTGCGCACTATCAAGAAGGAGATTTTGAAGTTGATCGAGAGTTATGTTGACAAGGCCGAAGATCTCCAGGCAGTGCGTCAGCAAATGGTCCCTCAACTTCTTGACTCCGTCCTTGTTGACTACAACCGCAATGTTCCTGGCGCGCGTGATGCCGAGGTCCTCAAGGCGATGTCGACTATCATCACAAAACTTACGGTAAGCTCTTTGCGTCGCTGTTGCTTCGATTCCCTATCGCGGGCAGCTATCACTAACGATTTACTAGGGACTCATGGAAGATCAAGTGCCGGCGATTATGCAAAACGTTTTTGAATGCACTCTTGAGATGATCAACAAGGACTTTTCCGAGTTCCCTGAGCACAGAGTCGAGTTCTTCAACCTGCTCAGAGCCATCAACCTGCACTGCTTCCCTGCTCTTCTCAAGCTCGACAACCGACAGTTCAAGTTTGTCATTGACGCGTGTATGTGGGCCAGCAAACACGACAATCGCGATGTGGAAGGAGCCGGTCTTAATATGTGCCTTGAGCTCGTTTCCAACATTGCCGAAAAGACGGATGTGCAGACCTGCAATGCCTTTTTCCAACAGTTTTTCATTACCATCCTGCAGGATGTCTTTTTCGTTCTGACCGATCCGGATCACAAGGCTGGTTTTAAGACGCAGTCACTACTGCTCATGAGATTGTTTTACTTCGTGGTCCCCGCTGATGGCACGACGCCCAAGATCCAAGGCCCCGTCTACATCGACCAGGCGCCTGTTGGAACCAGTAACAGGGATTTCCTCGCAGAGTTCGTTAGCAACGTTCTGCGGAATGCCTTTAACAACCTCCAAGCGCAAGTCTCCCACCTCCTTTCGTTGGAAAGCGACCAAGCTAACACGGTTTACAGGGCCCAAATCAATGCATTTGTTGAGTGCTTGTTCACGCTCAACAACTCATATGAGAAGTTCCGTCTCCAGCTTCGCGACTTCCTCATCTCTCTCAAGGAGTTCGCCGGCGACAATGCCGATTTATTCGTCGTGGAGAAGGAGCAGGAAGCTAGAGACAAGTCCACGGCGGAGCACGAGCGCCGCTCCAAGGTTGGCGGTCTCCTCAAGCCATCCGAGATTGAAGATGATGAGCTGTGACTTCATCAAGAATTCAGGAATGAATATGCGCCACGTCGATGCCCAAGTGGGCATACGCCTGAAGATCAGTCAAGCAATGATCTGGACGGTTGGAGTATCTATGGGTTATGATGCGCCGTCGGCGACGCGGGGGGGATGGGGCGCCACTTGCCAGTATGCCCCCTGTTTTTCCGTCACGTTGCTACAACCACCTACCCTCCCCTGTTTAACATGTACGTGATACCAAGCAAAAAAATAGAAGGATGCGTCTGTATAGTGGTAACAATTCCCTACACAGACTGCCAGGACGAATCGTGCGGAGATGCATATGGGGTGTTGCCCATTTTCCGTTTGTTTAGAGTGCCAGAACTTGTGCGGACGGTGACGGCGATTGATTTTGTGCAAACGGCTTGAGAGTTTGCCCTGGCCGTTCACAGCCGTGCGTCACGACGGAGCGGTAATGGCTGGTCTGGAAAAGAAGAACGTAGGCGGATACATGTCAGTTATGCGACTGTCGGAACGGGAGAAGAGAGAGTTGTTGAGCATCGCCGCCAGGTTACAGCTAGCACCCTCCGGGCGGGAATGCTAACGGCTGATGAGTAAATACTAGCTGTTTAGTTCTCTACCTACCTAGTCAATGCACACGATTAATTGTCATGTGAGCATGCTTCTACTAACTAAATAAGTGAACTGACTCCTCGTACAAAGGGGCATCGTGTCTGTAGGCAGAGCTGGGTAGCTGTGTATACTACTATGTAACCGTGAAGCTGATCAAATCACCATCACATACTTCATGCCTGTTTGTGCTGAGGGACGATTACTATTATTCGACTATGTATTTCTTTTGACAGACGAGAAACGCCCATGACTGCTCGCTCCTTAGGATTGCAGACACCATCTTGCAACTAAACAGGCCATAGCCCTCCATGGAGATAGTTCCAGTCGATGATGGCTATTGCCTGCTGGGTTGTTGTACTGTTTGTTGCCTGCGCACTCGTGGCTTCACCGAGGTGATTCTCTATCACTAAGACATAGCAGGCAGAAGCCGGTTATGGGATACACACCGATCTGGGGACCGGACAATTAACCTATCCTCCATCCCAGCGCCTCAGGCGGCTCCGATAGCATGGTATAAGGAGGAATGGGGATCTCCTTTGTTTGTGATGCAGGACTGAAAACGTGCCAAGGATTCAGAGGATCGAGCGCACACCGGTAGAGATGCGTCTGTGGGTAGCCTTTACGATGGGGACGTTCCCCGCCTCTCCTCCCGTGTACGACGGCTTTGCCTTGTGTTGAGCCTTGTGTCTGATTGTATGTAATGGGGAGTATGTCATGGTCAGAGTCTACCGTCGAGTTTCACCTCCCCTGATGTTAAGAGATCGTCGGCGTCGCGGCCGGCAAGGGGGATCGGGGATGCGGGACGGGGTTGGGAGATAGAGTAGATCGACAGATTGTGGGTTGATGATAGTAAGATACATGAAGGAATGTCATGGGTTGATACGCAGCAAGATACTGTAGGGGAGAGGTTCACCGGTTCAGCCCGTCGAGCGTCTGCGATTGACACGACAGAAGCCTGCCAAGATTTTGAGGAATCCCCCCTTACACGGATCCCCCCCCTTACACGGATTGAAACTTGTGCGCACACTCGATCACCGGCCCGTTGTCTGGACCGCGCGGTTTCGTCTGCCTTGCAGGGCGGATCGGATGCGCGCAGGCGAGGGTGGGTTTTTTACTTACTCGCTGGGTTGGTTGCCTTGTCCGTGCCTGTGCCTGCCTAGTCTATTTGACCTTGGCGGCGCTTCGTTTTGAGCGAGGTGTTGCAGGTACGGACGGTCATGCAGGTCGATCTATCTATCTATCTAGTATGCGAGGAGTAGGGGATGGATAGATAGACGGAGGGAGGGATGGGACGGGTGGATGGGACGTTACTGGTAGGTGTGTAGGGGAGGGACACGGGTGTTAACAGGAGTCGTTTGGCCTGGACATAAAGATGGACAAGGGAATAAACAACCTGCCGACCTAGTTACCGGTAAAGAGGCGGGCCAACGGCTTGCGAGGGCAGGGCAGGACGACGGATCGTGATTTCGGATGCTTGCTGTTTGGATCTGTTGGGATGGGTTTCACGACGGGCTTTATTTCTAACTTGGCTCTCCTTACTTTAGCTGTTGCTGCTTTCTTGATCAGGGCCTGTATGCTGATTGAGTGTGTTTGAGACGAACTTGCAGCGAGGGTTTATTGAGAGCTGTTCTAATTGCGTGCGTACATGCTTGAAGTAGGTAGATAAATAATATACAGATACATAGCTAGACTCATGTACGATGTCGTGCTGCTCATAGTACATACATAGGAGATTACCCCGTCAGTCAGTAGGTCAGTAGACAGGTTCTTCGTACGCAAGTTGAGGCAGGAGGTCGTGTAAGTCTGGGCGACAACGATAGAACCATCGCGTCGCGCTTCCGGCATGGATCCTATGATCACGTACATTCTCCCATACATACTCTCTCAAGATAGTAGTAATACATTCTTTTATGTCTAGGTAGGTGACACTGGCCCCTAACGGCCTGTCGCAGACGAGCAGTTTTCGTTCGCGAGGCGGCGTCTGCATGAGAGATAGATAGGGGGTATCTCTACCTACCTCCTACTTTGCTTTGTGTCTCTTGAACACCAGAATCGTGTGACTTCGCACAAGAGATAGATTCGTATCCTGCGATAGACAGACACGGCCAGTGTGTCGTTACCGTTTTTATTTTTTTTCTTTCGCCGATCATGTATGTACTTGTACATAGATTACGACCCGTTCGCATTTGCCTCTTTGCAACCCCCCATGCGCATCCTTGGACGAGGCTTGTTTCAGTTATGCGCGAATCATAAGAGGGAGACATACATTGCATCTGTATGTACGAGTAGTTGTATGTATGTGAGGATATGTATAAGTATTAAGTATGTAATATGTAGATTATGAACGAGCTGCACATCCTTCTTCACCCTCTTTCTAAACACACTCCATCTACGTACGACGACGGTATGTCTGCTTTCTTCGCAACTATGGTACGGAACAGCTATAATTGCGCGAGGACCAGACGGAGGCGTCGGCCTTTGTCGGGGTTGCGCGTCCTTGTCTGATCGCCGGACGACAAGCATTGACCTCGAAAACAGGCCGAAGAGAGGAAAAAATCGAAAGATTTTTTTTCGAGGTGCCGGCCGGGACACGACTAAACTTGCCTGCCTGGACGATATTATCCCGTTCGAAACCGTGTATAATATAGGAGGTGGTCAGTTTTAGGTACACTGCATACGAAGCGAACTTGGGTACCGGTGGTTACCGAGGGGGGCGTTGTCTTACTTGTACGTTGAGTAGGGAAATCTGGCTTGATTTCTTTCTTTCTTTCTGGGACGGGAAGAAACTAGACAGTTACAGGGAGTTATCACTGAGTTACTGAGTATGGATGTAAATGTGTTCTTTCGAATGTCATGTCAATATCTCACGTCCCCGTCCATCTCAGAGATGTATCCCGAAGAAGGGGTGCCAATATTCAACCCCCGGCCAATAATAAAACGTCGACCCATGCTTTCCAAAACAAATCCAATAAACCGCCAGACGTCCATGGCGCCGGGTCCAGGCTTGCTTTCTACGGTACCAGAAATCGAGATATCCAAGCAACCATCCTTGTGTTGCGTGAGAACTGGGACGACGACACGGACCGTGATGAGAGTGTACATATCCCAGTATTATGATATTATTTACTACCTTCTACTAATAGCAACAAGGCTTTGTGCTTCTGTGAAAGGAATCAACACGCCCCTCCCTTGCCTCTTACCGATGTCCTTCGGCAAGTTTCCCAGCAATGGAGAAGGGAAGGGCGGGAAAAAGCAATTATATTACAACTGGCGCCACATACGAATACTTGGACTTACATGTCTAGCGTGCCCAAGCTCTATCTGTCTCTTGTTCTTCGATATGTAACGCTTCTTTTCCCGTGCGTCGTATCACATTAGTGTGTAGGTATGAGTTGTACGGAAGACACACAGACAGAGAAGAGGCGAGTTGTCTATACATGTGCAGCAACTGTTGACGAGTAGTATCCCAACCTCTGTTGTGGCTCGGAAAGCGAGAGAGAGAGAGAGAGAGAGAGAAATCATCATATGATAGTTGACTGTAAGGGATGCTCTCTACATGATGGTGCGCAATGTATTTGTACCTAATATCGAAACGACAGCGAGCGAGAGCGAGAAAGAGAGAGAGGGCTGTAAAAGCTGTACAATACTGGGTGTGCATCTGCATGGCCTGTGCCGAAAACGGCATGCTGGGCCCCGAGACAATTTTGGCGTTCTTGGGCCCATTGAATGAGGACACTTCGTTGCCTGCTTGCTTGCTTGCTACTGTTGACATCGAATAGGTCGTAGATACGTCTCTTCCTGGTTTAATGAGGAATGCGCTAAGTCGTCAAGCCACGACGCCGCATGGAGGAGTGAGGAATCATTGCAGAGGATGTATTCCTAGAGATGAGATGAGAGGGGGGGAGGGGGTGGATGCATGAAAGCGACATCTACATACGGAATACATACCAACAGTCCTTACGTACAGCCTACTCGACAGGGCAGAGCATCTACTTGTACTGCTTAGAAGAAGAAAGAGACCCAGCTTACGAGTACATGCTTGACCGAGAAGCTATGGATCCCGGACTCCATGTGAGTGGCGAATTCTGACGTCGAGGCTCGGCTAGGATCTCTCCTTCGTTAGGGATAGGTAGGAAGGTCGTGAAGTCCGCGATGCGACTCAAATATCTCATCAGTACGAAGTGGTAGTCTTGGAGGATTCAGGAACAGAAACGTCTTTTTCCACGCTATAGCTGCTACCTCATGTAGGTACGGATCTCAACCTCCCGCTGGGCATCGCACGGGAGTTCTTAGAGAGGTCTCAGTGCGTTATGTGTGCATGGACGGATAGGTTAGGCAGACAGCAATAGTGGGTGAGTGAACTGGGCCTGGCAACGAGACGGAAACCCTTGGCGTTGATTCATGGGCGTTACCATGTTATCGGTACGTGGCGCCCAATGGCATCGCTGAGACGAGCAGACTGGATGCATTGCTCGATTGCGCCATCTCAATCCTACAGGAACAGAAGAGAGACCAGGTACATAGAGACAGGTTCTCTATTCCTTGATGATCTTCCTGTCTACGATAGCCCTACACCTATCACGAAAACTTTTCACCTGCTTGCGTCCTTCCTCTTTGCAAAAGTATCCATTCACTGTGACCCTCGTGGGAAGAGAGTGTGGACAGCCGTGTCCGTCGTGATTGGTGACTTGAGCAAGTAAACAAGTAGTGTAAGTGAGAGCGAGTGGCCAATGTAAGACGTTGCACTGCGAGGAGAGCCTAGTGCGGCCACTTTGCCCAGATCAACCGTGACTGGCACTGCAGGTAAGCGGCGTAGCGACGAGAGTGGAGGTTTCGAGGGCTTTTTATCCTTACCCGGCAATGCCCGTCTTGTAAACAGACAACCCTTATCGTACTAGTGCCGGTACGAAGGACGGCTTCTCATCAGAAATAATCAGAGACGCCTTCTCGCGATGTCTGTGTTTATCTCGTTGTGGTCTAGTCGCCGTCGTACTGGTGGGCGTCTGCCTACTCCCATGTAGGCATCCCGTGTAAGTGGCTGATAAGGCACTTGAACAGTTACGATACAACCGACTGGAAGGATGTCTTCAACTACTACTAATCCAAAATTATTCAATGCTCGGCCAGCGAAAGTCCCGGGTTAGATTACGATACGCCTTGACCACAACCGGCACATCTTGATAACGCCAAGTATGGCACCTTCACCCGTGTAAAACGGCCCGTTCTGGGCTGTCTGGGCTGTCTGGGGATGAGAAGGCAGAAACGGTTGGATCAATAGCCATCACGGCTGAGCCAATGGCATACGAGATCGCGTACTTCACGATATCAACGCTGTTGTTTCTTCTTTCTTTCGCTTCTTTCTTGAGCGATGACGTTGTCCTATGTGATGGTTCGTGAGGCGGCGAAGCGAAGAAGTGGCATGAATGTGGTGATAAGCGAATGAGTAACAACCAGAGAATCTCAATGATAAACAAGAAAGGAGACGAGTCAAGACGGTATTACATGATGTACGAGTAGGCTCCTCGTTCGAAGATATCATACCTAAACATTGTCCTCACCAGCTTCAATGCGAGGTCATGGCGGATATCGCCTTTCACAGCATTCCGTTGCCGCAGCTGATGTCGTGCGACGACTCACATGCCCAACAGGCGTGAAGCGAAAAGGGAATGTGGTGTGATGGAGTTACATGGCCTACAGCGAGAGCGGACGGGGTGGCGTCACATCGTTTTCATCCGTCCTCACGACCCTCGTCGTCACCTTTTCAAATCCTCTCCTTTCTCACGATCTCAACAATTCGGTCGTTTGTCATGATCGCTCGAGTCAGTGACATCTCACCTACACCACCGGATAGAAAGCGAAGGAGGGCCTCGAAGGACGTCACAGGATCATCAGCAATGTTATCGTCGCATCAATCAACACCATGAATAAAAAAATAAATGTTTCATCTCGAGGGGTCTCGTCGCGGCCGTGTAACCTGACGGCTCACATTATTAGGACCGGTGTCGCCAATCCAGTTCTCGGCCCCCCCCCTAAGCATCGATTCCTTCCCCTTCGATACAGCTCGACGGGTTGATTGGACGGCGAGCAAAGCTAACAGTCACTGCAACTGCATAGCATTTCCCTTCTTTCTCTCGCTCTTCCAGTCACAGCCACATCATGGGATGATATTTTCCTTCCGAGAGCTGTACCTGGAAGTCGGGTCAGCTACTGCGGGAGGTCGTAGAGGTGACAGGACTGCTACGGCACGGTGGTATGCCTGAGTGAAGGTGCATCCCCTCTCCAGCATTGTAATCGCTCTGGTTCTGGCTGTGCAGCGTCTCTTCCTCACGCCCGGACTTGGCATCACAAGATCACAATGTAGGTACACCCTTTCCGTCCGGACAGCTAGACTCGAAGTAGCATAACCATGGCGGTGAATGCCTGCTGCCTAGGAAGTCTAGACGAGAAGGGGGCAGCATGATCGAAGAAGAGCGCGACTCATTCAGTCGCAGGCGGATACAGCGGAACTGACATCAGGACTCAAGCAGCAGCCGGTACCTCACATAAGATCGGGAGAAAGGGCCCTGTAAAAAAGGGGGCAGCGCAGGAGCAAGCAGGGCACTAAAGTGTGGTGAATCTCGGCCACTAAAAAAAAGTCCGGGGTAAGGAAAAGTCTGGGGAAATGTGATTGTGCAGGGCGACTTTGACGGGATGATCCCTGTGAATTCCTCCTCCTTCTCCCCTGCTTTTGTCCCTCTTTTCTTGCTTCAGAAACCTGCCAGGCACACCACATTAGCGAATAAAGTACATAAAACCGCATTTTTTTTTTTATTTTTTATTTTCATGTTGAACTTCGAAACAAACCAGTCGTTTTTTGTTGTTTTGGATGCAAAGCAAGGCAAGATGCATTATTCCTTCGCAACCAGGCGTTCAGAGCTGTGGACGAGTCAAGCCAAGACCCAAGTGCGTCCGTAAGTATTTTCAGAAAGTGGGATAAGAAATTCATGCATGCGACCGTGATGGGCGGCCCCAGATTGCAACAGCTCCTCTCGTATTTTGTCTTAGAGCCTTACCATCTGCGCACCCTTCCCCATCCCACCTGACGACAGGCAGACAGGCAGACTGGCAGACAGGCAGACAGAAGCTGGTTGGCGTCCCTCGTCCGCGTCTCCCTATCTAACGGCTTCGTAATTGGACGGAAATGGCATCGTCCATTGACATCACTGGGATCGACACCACACGCCGTATCTAATTTAGCTGAAAAAGATGATGTCTACGAACTCTTGACGTCGTCTTCGAAAAGGGGTCAAGGTCCCTCTCTCTCGTATTGTCGGGACGGCTGGAGGGAGTTACTACGATACGTGCTAACTAAAGTATGTAGTATCGTAGCTGGGTAGGTATATTGGGCGTTAACTAAGGCTCGAGATTTGACGGCAGCTTGACTGTTGTTGTGATAGACTCCAGCTGCTACTCGTATGCTAGTCCGAGTTGGCGTCGACAGTGAGTTGCGCGGATCTGCAGAGGGTCTCTGCCAATGGCAGGCCGGCAAGAGTCGAGACTCTTCATCCAACAGACCGCATCGGGCCGGAGCGCATCAACCAGTAAAAACGGTGGTGGTTGTGGGGGATTTTGGTTGTTGTGGGCGTGGGGGGTGTGCGTGAATAATTCTGGCGGTTGTCGTCTTGAGAAGGGAAGAACGCCAACCGACCGCTTCTTCGTGTCTGTTCTTGTTCATCCCAGATATCGTCTGTTCATGGCTCCGGGAATTTGGATGACGGCAATCGCCGTTTGAGAACCGAATCTCAGATACGATACTATCTCATTGAATGTTTCTCCTTACGGTGTGCTCGTATGTAAGTCAACCTACTCGTACACTGCCGGTGCCTACGAGTACGATACGGATATCGTATGCCGTGTGTGCCTATCTCGTCGTCGCACTCCCTCTTGCTATCTGCAACCCATTCCTACATCATCCTAACGTCTATCCCGTATCATTCTCGGTAGTAATTAGCTAATGAATGAATCTATCCATACGCCCCTGATCAACTTATCTACGAGTACCCACGATAGGCAGAGAGCAGTTATCCTGACGCCCCCGGCGGGAACATGCACGAGACCTCACCTACCTACCAAGAGAACGTCCGCGGCACTAGCACGCATCGAGGCGTATCCCGTGTCCGCGATTACCATTCCTTTCGACAATCGACCTCCCTAAATCGCTCAAGTGTCCTCTCTCGTCTCCTCCCGAACTAGATATTAATCAGGACAGTCAATCGTCATGTTCCTTTATCGTATAAAATGGTTCCCTGAAAGAGTGGCGCGCCCTCTCTTTGGGAAGCACGAAAACGCGGGGGATCGACCCCGGATTTCTATTCGTTCGTGGGAAACCGTACACGCCCCCCTTACATATGTAGGTCTGCCTACGATGTACCGTACCCTACCCAGATTGGGGAGACACATTGCAGACCCTTTTTTTTCCTTGCTTGCAAGCATTGCCTGTTTCTTGCTCAGCGCCGCCCGCCCAGCTTCCGCCGAGCCGCTAACTTGCGTACGAAGATGCCAGAATGGGTAGGTTCTGCGCGTTAGTATTGTCCGCGGAATACCGAGTGGTGGAGGTCATCGTAGAGAGCAGAAGCAAGCTGTGTGAGCGTACATTACGCATCATGGCCCCAGGACTAACTGCTCACTAAGGCTCTCGGCGACCTCATTACGGATGGGTAGGTAGATCACGACATGACGATCCGTCGTTTCCGTCGTCGAATTGGTAGAAAAAGGGGGTGCCCTACCGGTACCCAACGCATCAGAGTGGATCGCGGGCATACGAAGTAGTTTTTCAGAGGCCTACGAAGGGTAGAGATGGGTAAGGACGGAGTACGAGTATGGGGAGGCGTATGAGGCAAAACTCGCTACCGACGACGGTGTCTGCGAAGAGGGAAAAAAAAGACCCCCAAAGCCACCATCACGGTGATAGTTCGATGCGGCGGCGGCGTACGATAGTGGCATGTGAGTAAATTAAAGCAAGTCGACGATGCAGCAGTTGTTTTTTTTCTCTCTGAGCTATAACGTCATATGTCGTGTATTATCAGCCAATGCGGCGAATGCGTCGGAGAGATATATTGTTTGTGTGGTGGTGGTGGTGGTGGTTACGGAGCAGAAGCTGGTTAGGCGGTCCCAAGAAAATTCTCAGAGTGGCTCCAGGTTGCCTTGATGAACTGATCATGGACGATGTAACTCGGCCATCCATCCTTGCAGGACATCACGACAAAAGTACATCCATTCGTGGACGGCAAGTTCGGTACCAACTGCACCGCTGGGAGTCCGTAGAGTAGGACGGCGAGGGATCATTGGCCGGCGCAAGTCCACTTGGGATGTCTCTCTCCTCGTACATTAGTGTACTCGTAGGGTATGACTACATACGGATTACTCGTACATTGAATATGTACACACTTTAGCTGTACGAGTACAAGTAGGTAGGATATGCGCCGACGAAGTTGGCTAACAACACTCCTTGGTGGATTCTCTTCTTCCATCACGAACTTCCCACCAGTTCGGATCGTACTACGGATTAGATCGAATCTCGAAATACATTCGCAGGAACTAGTGCCCGACATTCTCACGAGAGAGTAGCGAGTTATCTCTTCTCTTCCCTAAGCACTACCGCATGCTTGGTAATGCCTGCTCCGTATCCTTCGTCTTTCTTTACCCAATGACGACGTCCCCATCCCGATGACACCAGATCTGCGGCAGCAAGGCCTACCTACTCGTAATACCACGACGGGAATTCATGATGCCGTCCTATTGTTAGTACATCAGCAGCATCACTGAAAATTTTAGAAGGGACAGCTGACGGCGCAAGTTTCCTAGCTCATACATGAACTGAACCCGGTCTTATGCACGATATCCCGCGTAAGGCGAACGTTACGGTAGACGGAGGGGCGTGGCGTGCATCGGGAGATTTTTTCCTTTCTTTCTTTCTTTCTTTCTTTCTCATTCGAGGTCAGATGTTACTAGTATCATGCCCTTCTTCCAGTCAACTCGGGAACCTTCTGGGTAGAGGTTTCTCTCTTCTTCTTCGTCTATTCTTGCCCGATACAGCCTGCTCGAGGATCAAAAATGTGAGAACTGATTACCGGGAATTTCGTATTCCGTGCCTATGGAATGGGATCTCTGAGACCGGAGGGGTCACCAATAAAGCTGTGCGATGGATGGACCCAAGCGCCTGGTTATCGCTTCTTGCATTGGGCTGAAGCTGACACCTGCTTGATGAGAGGGTGTGTGATTTGATTCCCTTCCTGCCTTCGTTTCGATTCCCGTGTAAATCCCGGCCGATGCATTGCAGCCCGGGGGACAGACATTTCCAAAAAAGAACCAACAAACAATATTCCGTCGCCATCGTGCCCACGGCAAACGCGTCGCGAAGGGTCTTTGCTTTCGAAAGCAAGGACTTCGTGAATGCCCGAACGAATCCACCTCGCGATTACGATGCAGAGAACGACGATACGATTCTGTAGCGCCGGTAATATTTCGCCCAAGAGCACTAACGGGATAGCACACGTGGATAGCGACTAGGTACGAGCAGAGGGACGGCTTACACCCACGAGCTGAATCCTTCAGTCGCTTATTCTGTACAGGATCGGCAAGGCGTTGGGATTCCTTTGCGGAGCCACGAGATAGATACCTAAGGTAGATATCTAAAAGTACCTCTTTACTCCGTAAGTATCTCGGAGAATGGGTCTTTTTTCGGACTCGATAGTTGATCGTGCCGCTTCGTTTGTTTGACTCACGAAAGGTCCGTGAGGCCACGAGGCCTTACTCGACGTCCTTCCCATCGACACTCGATTAATATCCCGTAGTGCCACGTACCTTACCGTAGTCGGACGTCCGTGTCCCGAAAAAAAAAAACACCCTTTCCATGACAAGGCACCGTCTCCATACGTACGAGTAGACTTGATAGACGGACAGGCCTTGGCAACTAGAGCCGATCCTATTACACTAGATAGACGTCTCTTTCTAGTGTTGGTCGATCCCTTGGAGAACGATTCAAGAGAGAGAGAGAGAGAGTAAGAGTAAGAAAGCGAGCAGGAGAGGCAGTGTAACGGGCTGCGTAATTTCACCAAGACAAGACTAGACTACAAGAAGATACATGCCGGCGCCAAAAAAGGACACAGGCGTGTAAGTATTCCGTAGTGTAAGTGGGCGAGGGTCTGATTTGCGAGACGACAGTCCGGAAGGAGAAAGAGAGGGTGTGTGGGTGAGAAAGAAAAAAAAAAAGAGGCGCCGGCTCTTTCGTTCATGTGACTCATGGTCCATGCTGTGTTTCCCGTCCTCGATGCTATCATGTGCTTCACCCCCCCATTAAAAAAAAACTCCGAAACGGCTTTTTGTCGTAGTAAGTCACCCTGTGATGGGCAACTGTAGGCTAGACTAGACTACCCGTATTCGCTTTTGGTGGTCGTTTGTTGTTGTTTATTGTTTCTTGTTATTGCTGCAAGGCACCGAAAACAGATTCGCGAATGGACTCGAACTTCACCACTTACACGCGAGAGAAAACCTCCGAGGAAGAGACTCTGCGATGCACTCCCCCAGTATTGTCCATCCGTGCGCTTCACTGCTCACAAATCATAGATTTAGGTAGTATTAATAGTCTTCGTAGTGTATTTCCAGATTTCCGGACATCTCTAAAGAAAAAAAAGTGATCAACTCTTGGGCCCTGATGTCATATCTCTTCTGTCAGTTTATGAGATTCGTAGTGGAAATACCACGGAATCCTGTCCGCCGCTATGTTTTACCAGTCGGGGGTTGTTAGTTGTGACAGTTAAGGGGGTGTGTACGGAAGAAAGAGAAGAAGCCGTCAGACCATCATCGTCAGTCAAGTCAGTCAGAGCTCTCTCGCTCGATTCATAATCTTTGGTGCCTGCATTGAAGGAGCCGTGGTTGTATACGTACACCCTGGTCGGAGGAAAATGAGATGTATCATATCATATGCGACAATTTTCACGCCCTTTTTTTTGTCTTCGCCTCCGCGACGTTTCGGATGGCCTTTTTTTTTTCTTTCTCATGACACGATAACGAATCGCCTTTTCTTCCACCTACCTAGGCATTCCGTAGCGCACTCCTTCTCATAATGGGTTTACGCGGCAACTGTAAACGGGTCAATTACCTGATCTGACCTAGACGGAGTCGCCTATCTTCGCCAGTAACTAGCCATCTCGAGGCGTTGCTATCACATGTCTGTGACTTGAGATCTCATTGAATCAGGAGCGTCGATCTAGTGAACCGACGAACGTAACAGAGGCAATTGTCCGCGACGAGCACGCCCTATCCTACGTCTACACCGTGATCCGTTTCAGTAATAATAAGCTAAGCAAGAGAGAGAAAAAAAAAAGGGCTGTGTTAATGTCCACACCCTCACCTCACCCATATTACGGAATACAGATCTGCCAATGCCCACCACCAGATGATAATGATTCAAGCCTGGGTCGAAGCCAAGTGCTCACTAGTGCAGAATAGTCCACACACCTGGAAAAAGACAGACCTGCTGCCTGTGTTCTCCGTAGTCTACCGTAGTAATCCGCTCTGGACGTTCCTGCACTAGGTAACAGCACAGCACAGCACAGCAGCAGCAACACACACGCCCCTCCCCTACAAAAGGTACCTACCGACCAGTACCGACTGTGTTTTAGCTGCCATGATAGTGCACTGTCGCCAAGACCGCCCGAGGGGCATAGTGTTTACCCGCGAGTGCCAGTTCATTCCGGATTTTGACCTATCAAGATACGGCGTTGCTGCTAACAAGACACAGGGCGCAAGGCCGTGATTGCGCCCGTCGCTGTCTGCAATGGATCGGGATTTTACGGGATCGTGCTAGATTCGGCACTTTGTTGACGTGTTTCGGGATTCCGTATGAGGTACAGTGTTTACAGTGTTTCTAGTACAGTACGTGATAGTCAACAACCCATTGTCGTTGGGGTAACCGGAGATCATGAGAATGCCTGCGGCTATCGTCGCACAACGGAGTGAGCCAGAAACATGGCGCCACCATGCCGGATCGAGCAGACGACAATGACGATGAGAGAGGGTATGCATAACGTAAGTAAATCTGTTACGGATCATGTACGGAGTAGGCAAGCCAGTTCCCTACTTCGTAGCTGAACCACGGCGTTGGGCTCATCACGGCTTTTGCATGTAAGCCGCCAAGGCTGTGCATCTTTTTTTTTCTTTCGTTTTGCCCTGCCGTGCCGACGGCTCGTACGGCAATGGACGGAGAAAAGTGATCTGTATCTGTATCTGGGTCGATAGTGTCGTATGCACCGTTCCCTATGAGGGTGCTATGTATACCACATGGTGTCGGCATACGCTCACAGCACGAGCAGCTTGTGGTACATGATCGACTGATTCGCGGGCACTCGTCGATCATCTTGGAGCTCGTGGACGGATCTTCATCCATTGCTTGGCCTCGAGATCCGATACCAGCCGGTATTGTACAGTAATCCGTATCCTCATGAGAGCAAGATTGGTAAGGTGCTTTTCTGCTCTTTCGCATCCTCACTTACACGCTTCTGTGTGGACGTTTACTGTCATTACGTGATGAATCCTTGCACTAACGTAGTGTGTGGATAGGGTCGTCGTCAGTCAGTCAGTCAAGTCAAGTCTCAAGTCAGGTTTAAGGGCTGAGCCTGGAATGGAATGGAGGAATCTCAGGGAGGGAGTGAAGATAGGAAGCCATCTCGTAGGCATTCCGAACGAAGTATTCCGTACATGATGGGCAAGGCAGTTGATCTACGGCGTAGGAATGTACCAAGTACGGGATCCCTCCTTCGACACATGTTCGTAGGGATCAAGGAACCAAGCCTTGAATCCATCACTTCTTTAGCGCGCAAGTCCTATTCTTTTTCCGTAGGTACCATCTCAGACACCGCGTCGTGATAGCTACAAAAGCTACACCCTAGGTATCGACTTACAAGCCAGTCATTGCGTTCCCGTGCCTGGCTTACAATACAGTAAACTGCCCAAACAGAGGCAGCAATGTCTGTAAAAGGGCGCGCTGAATATATCGCATGTACGAATCGTATCATTTCGATATATGTATATTAGATAGTGGCACTACGAGATTCTTCGGCGCGAGAAAAAGAAACGGGGAATTCTTTCTTCATAACAAAAGCCGCACGTACATATGCACAATTTACTGAGTCTTGTCCGTTTACGAAGTCGAAGAAGTTTCAAGATTAGTGCTGACTTGAAACTCGCGAACTTGTCTTTCCCGTCACCTTCTAGGCTCTGTGAAGTTCACCTACTCGTACGAGTAGATATCCCTGAGGGAGAGTTGTTGGTCGTTGTCTACCGACACTGCAGGGCGTCCCAGCAGTCTGGTTGGCGACCCGCTTTGGGAACGGGTATATCAGGGACTTTTGCTATAATTGGCGGCGCCAGCTGGTGATCTTGGGCCAATAACGAGCGCACGGGACTGCTGCTTCGGGCTAGTTGTGCTTTATGCGCTCCTGGGTCTAGTCCCGTCTAAGTAACAGGTCATAGATCCTCCGTCGCTATAGGGGTCGGTATCTCTCTTCTCTAGTGTTCACGGCATTGTTCACTAAGATGACGACGAAACAGTCACCGACCAACAAGGTGTAGGTAGTCCGTCGTAGTGTCGATACGGTACTTTGGTTGAAACGCTGCTTGGTAAGGCAGACAGACCAGACCACCAAGGTGTCGAGTTGGTGAAGAGATGGTGCGTCCGTAGCGCCATCGAGTTACGGATACGGAGGACCACTTACTGCCAATAGCAGTTACCCGGTTGGATCACGACTTTCGACGGTGGACTTGCGTGAAAGTGCCGAGAGAAATAAGACAGTCAGGTGATCGATGGCTTGTGGGTTGTGTTTGATTAGAGCTGACAGGAGGATGCAGATTCACTTAACAAGTGGTACTTTCGTCTATTTACGATACGGAGTACCTACGTATACCCGTCCGTGGACTGCGCATTGCGGAGAGCTGTTCTCGTGATGCCAATGGTCGTGGGTTGGTGGATAGGTAGGGTGTACTGGAGCCTCAGGGGACTGGATAGAACTGACTGGATAGAACTGGATGTACGGAGTATACGACTGTAGCATCATCGACGACCATTAACAATCTATTGTCGTCTGCCCTGGTTTGAGGAGTTGCTTTATGTGCGGACATTCCATTCATCCATATGAATACATCCACACATACGATGCGATACACACACGCATCCGTCTGATACCTACGAGTATTCGTAACGGTTGTCAGCTGCTACTATCCGCGGACCTGCCATGTATAAGTGAACTAGTCTCGCATGGCGGCGTCGTCATCATCGCGAGAATCTGTTCCAATGATGCCAGCTGCATGCGATCCCATAAGACATGGCTGTCGAATGGCTTGGACGTCGTCTGAATGTGGTGCTGTGCTGTGCTGTGTGGAGACATCTCCATCTGTCTCGTCTCCTGTCTCGCTCTCTCTTCTCAGAGGCCCTCACTTATGGCCCAAACCGTCACACAGGCGTCAAATGCAGAGCTCACGCCACTCTCTACTGTTTGCGACCGCCTGCATATGGCGTCTCAGCACAGATTGTGTAACTAATACGAGTAGTGGCCTGGGATACTATTCAAGCCCGTCCGTCTTGTTTTGCTCTCGACCGGCCATCCGTAGATGCGATGATGACATTGATCTTCAATACGGGGAGTTTGGGCTCTGGTGGTTGACTTACGGAGAACTCCTGTAAGACGATTGCCCGTGACAACGGCGTAACTACAAACGCCGTTCGGTGTGAGAGAGTCAATCAATCCCCGTTCGGCAACCCGCGGTGTCTTCCCCAGATCATGTCCCTTTCCAGTCCTCACTGCTTTTATTTGATCATAGCGTATCTTAGTCCGTCAGATGCGAATCCGTCCGGGCCACGGTAAGCAGCAAGCTAGGCTCCGAGCGGCGAGGCGCTGTGACAAGGCAGGTCGTCAATAAGAGGTAAGTATCGTAAGTAAACATGTAAATATGTACACGGAGAATTCCTTTGCCAATACCTACCCATTGCATACTCGTCGTACATACCGATGGCAGTGCCACATGGGACCTTTGCTGGTAAACAATGCAGGGCTACTGTGAGAAGGAAAACGCCTTTCGTTCTAGAAGCACCCTACCTATCCCGGATTCAGAAGACCCAAACGACAGGGTCATCCTGTTGTCGAAAAATGAGACCATATTGATTCCTATCACCGACAAACCCTGCCTGAGATAGGCGGGCTTCAAACACCTCCCATCAATGATCATGCGGCTGTACGGCGCAGGATTATATTACGGTACTTGAGGATTATGAGATGATGAGATTCTCGCATGGCTATGCGTACCATAGGCGTAGGTAGTCGCCTCAGGCTCATCTCATTCGCTCTTCTAGTGTAGTCAGGACACCATGTCAACATCCTGAAACCGTCACAGTGAAAAGTTCTGTAGTAGTAGTAGTAGTAGTAGTAGTAGTAGTGGCAATGTTTGCCATGAGCAATGCAACGAGCAAATGCATAAGGGGGTGACAGAGGAGAAGCAAGTAAGACGACAGTGAGCTCGACATTGAATCCCGCGGAACCCTCACCTATGAATGAACGAATGAGTGATATGTGATAGAAGCCTACACTACCACAACCCATCAGGGTAGCAACCCGTAAGGGCAAGGCGTGACGACTTGCTTGCTGCTAGAGCGAAAGGGAATGTGAGAGGATTCCATGGGTGTGCGTCTTGATTCCCTTTCGCTGCGACTGTGGGAACGGAGCAAAGAGAGAGAGAGAGAAAGAGATGATGAGTCCCAAGGAAAGATGTTCAGCACCTGCAGCACCTGCAGCAAACCTGCGCGAATCCCCCGCCTTTTCTTCCTGCAGGCTACATTGAATCCGGCCTAGCTTCCTACAAATACAACACCTTGGCAACGACCCCATCGCGCAGCCCCGATAATACATTGCCTTATGAAAAAGGAAAATAATAATCCGCCGTCGTCTGTCTCCGTGCTCCGTGCTGCTGGTGCTGGTGCTGGTGGCGGCAGGATGATGGGATCTGGACCTGCGGACAGCCTCGATGCCTGCGGAATCACATCGACGCGGACCAGGGGCATTGCTGATAAGGCTGCCGGACTATTACTTCCATCGTACCATCGTCAACGGGCGAGACAAGCAGCAGAAAAGGCTGGTCTCGCTCGCTGTCTGCAGGGTCATCGTTTTCTTGTAACGAACAGGGTATTTTCGCGGTTGAATGCTACCCTCGAATCCTATGATATTTCGTACACCACTCATCCCTATGCAGGAGAGGGAGTTGTGATATCATATTCTAGATCGCATATGTTGAACCCTGATGGATAGATTCAACTACTCGTACGTAACGAGATGCTCGATACGCCGACGCTCTATGGCCACAATGCTATATCTGTCGTTGCACATGATATCCTCTCCTCATTGCACATACTTCGTAAAAGTTTTTTCTTGAAGTGACGGCCATTCCTATATTTATTGCCCCTTCGATTCGGCGAAGACCGTCGCCTAGGACTCGAGGTAGGAATGGAAACCCATGTACGAAATACAGTAAGGAGAACACACATGATTTGGATGCATGACTTACTTCTTCTTCTCCCTGTATGCTTGAAGTCTCGCCGGGACCAGGGCGGAAGAAGAAGGCCGACAATACTACTCGTACGGTAGATTGGGATATGAGATCGAAGCCACTCAACCGTAGCTGAAGACGGCCAATGTGGGTTCGAGCTGAGAGATTGTTGTTACGGATTGGGGCACATACTACAAGGCCGGCCATTGCAGTAGCGGCAATGATATACACGGCGCCCGTAATTTATACGGAATACATGCCTATAAATATGTGAATCAAACTGTTGTGCCTCAACAACTGCGAGCCGAACGAACCCGAATATCTCAATCTTGGTTTGTCGTGGGTTCGTGTTCATGTATCCGAACGAAAGACCCGGCATACATGAAGAATCAGCACTGCGAGAGCCAACAGGCCGTGTGTCCTTCACGAACGCTCACCTACCCCAGCGGGCATTGTTGAGCAAGAGACAACATGATTGGCCTTTTCATGCTCAAGATGTAAATGTGATATCGCCTTTGGTGAATTCCATGACGACCCTGGATGTAGCCAGACAGCCAATGGGAGGGTCGGCAGAAGCACTCACCCCCCTCGGCACGCACACCAGTCTTGGGGGCGGATAGAAAGGCATCATTCAGAGCACCGTCGGAGAGCACTGCTCAGTCGAAAACCCTCCTAAGAAGGGTGACACGATAGTGCGTGCAGGCTGCATACCTCAAACAAGCATGTATCTAGTTCCATCGTTGCAACCCGAAGTTTGCGTGAGGGTGTCCAGCCCGCAGGAGGCGTCCTCACGATCTGCCCATACCGGGACCATCTTGGCCGATATGCCAGAGTATGCCTTAGCTACTGGCTCGTTTCACCTCGTGCAGCTTGACGATAGACTGATGATTGCCTAGTTTGACAAGCCAGCTAACTGCGTATTTCGTACGATATGCGATATGTGCGATAATAGCCACTGTAGGTGGTTCATGGCAGGCATCGTATCATGTAAGTACGAGTAGGTATTATGTGGTGGGTATGCCAACTGGGCCGACTAACGGGCGCAGCTGGCAGACTGAAGGGCTCACAACAATGCGAATGAACGCAAATACATGCCGTGATCCCCCAGAACGTCCACCCATGCCGGGCCATGCGTCCCTCTCACTTGGCTTGCGTAGTCGGTGCGGGCAAAGGGACTCGAGATAGATGCGACCTCACCGTTGATAGGATAGCAGAGACTGAGGGCACGCACGGCAGCATAGTATGAGTTTTGGCGGAAATGAAAGACGACCGACCTCGTCGACGCAGTACCCATCCTCTGAGAGCCCACGCCTGGCAGGTGACCCCAATGGCCGTACCGCACGATGCCGCACAACACCAACCCATACCATATCCATACCTATCCATAGCCATAGCAACTAGTGCACGTACAGGTGTATGTCACCACACTAATCTGTAAGTCGGGAATACCTGGAGTGACCAACATACATATCTGCCCAAGGGAGATAATTAGGTACCGTCAGGTAGAAGAGGAAAAGAGGGAAAAATGGATAGGGTGTTGCCGCCGGAGCGAGAGAGGACCTGTGAGAGAGGAGTCTCAGTCCAGTCCGGTCCCGTCAGTCCAGCCAGTCCGAGGAGAGAGAGAGAGAGAGCAGCAGGACAAACCCACAGCTCACAGCCCGAAGAAGCCCACATCGCTGTATGTACCGGGACAGATGCTCCAGTGTGAATCCCGACGGGCATTGTGAATCTGTACAAGTGAAGTTATGTTAGGACCTCGTACACTTGAACAGAAACCATTCAACAATGCCAGGCACAATAATAAGCACAAGATGAATGCAGGCGTAACTACTACACACTATGTAGTAATTAAAATGCAGTGGTGAGAAGTATTCCGTACAGTAAGAAAGAGAAAAGGAAAATTACACTGCACTGCCGGTACCTTTCCATTGCCTACCAGGTATCGAGTGGGCTCAGGACTGGGAGTGTGTGAGTCTGGCAGCGAGACGAGCGAGAGAGAGAGAGAGGGGTGTGGGCAGAGACGCGAGCGCAGCTGATCACACGCCTCTCAATTGAACATGTTAAAGGGGGTGTCGTGATTTCCAAAATGTTGCATGCTTTCTCCACTCCCCCAATTCCACGCCCACACACCCTACACTTCACTGCACTCACGCCACCCCCCCAAATACCAGAGCCTTCTGGGAAGAAATTTTCTGCTGCCAAAAAGGGACATGTAATGGACCCACCGCCCCTGCTCTGCCCTCTGCGCCTGTGATCGGCAGCAAAACGCGCTAGAGCCGACGCGGCCTAGCGCCTATGCAAAAAACACCAGCGAGAGCAGAACCCTGTCCACACCCCGTCCACACCCCGTGCACCCTGTCCACCAAGGTCTTTGTTAACGCAACACCCCTCCCCGGTCGGCCAGCCAAGCGTCTAGCGTGAGTAGCATTTTGGGGGGTCCCACCTGAATTGTACAGTGGTCCACACCACGCCAGCGACCCTTGTTTCCACTGTTCATGGGAAGTGGGAGAGGCAGCTTGATAGGTACATACAAATGAACCTCGCTCCTCCGCCTTCTTTCTAACCTCGAAACTGCTCCTACACATAAACACTTAACTCTCCCCATCGATCCTCACCTCGTCTAATTCTCTCTCTCTCTCTATCCACTCTCGACTCTTACGACTACTACTACTCGAACGTATTCAACCAAGAGTACATCGACTCGCCATCTTCACCCAACAGGCAAACCACTAAGACTCTCTGGCTTCACGCCGTATAAGATAACTCACCAGTCACTACCAACCACCACCATACCATACCATACTCCGATATAACAACAACAACTCGCTCTTGATCACTACTCTGCACTGCCAATAATCAACTGTACTTAGTCGACTGCTTGGGCATCTTCGACTTTCGCTTCGCGAACAACAGCTTCACCCTCTACCTGTACCAATAACCGAAAACACCACCAAAATGTCGGATCCTTCTTGGGAACACGAGTTCTGCCTCTACTGCGACACGCAAACTGATGGCGCCCTCTACTGCTCAGAATCTTGCAGACTCCGGGACTTCGAGAAGTCTTCGTCTTCTCTCCACAACACAGAAACCTCGCCCGATTCCCCCAGCTCCTCGTACCAATGGAACAACCTGTCGAGAAGCCAAACCAAGTTCTACCTGCCGCCAGCGTATGACTTCACCAACGCTCAGCCATACAGCTCGTCACCTCCGGACTCGCCCATCTATGAACGATCAGTGGCGTCTTCGTTATCGGGTCCCACGCTCACGCCTTCGAGCTCCCACAGCAGTCTGTGCTCCCTAGGCAGCACATCATCGTCACGAAGCGAGACGCCCCAGATTTCGGACAAGACGAAGAAGCATCTGCGAGACTACGCCAGCTCGTTCGAGCACGCCCGGACTCAGCAACGGCGCCGATCCAACTGCTAGGCACGGGCCTCTAAATCCTTCCATGCTATATTCGATACATAGAACGAACACAACCACTCCACTTTAATCCTCTATTAGCAAAAGCGCTTTGCTTTATTACTCGGCCTTCATCTTTCTCTTTATCCTCGTCATCACCATCATCATCATACCCTCCTCAGAACAATTCATTCATTTGCGACTTTTCCTAATCAACAACAACAACAATATCATCATCTTATCATCATCAAAGAACGACTACTCGAGCATGGCGAACCAGAAGAACTCTACACTATTTTACTATTATTCATTGTACAGGAGCATATACCGGAGCACAGCATCATAAAAGTTTTTTGGGTCATTGTGTGGGATTCTGTCTTCGACGGCTCCTTGTTAACTGGCGCGCGGGACGGACACGGGAACAGGCACGGGTTTTCTTGTACCATGAAGATACTCCAAGATCATTGTTTTTATACTGTGAATGGCATCTTGATACCTGGGAGCTTGGGGTTTGGGATTGGAATGTGGAATATGGAATTCGGCGGGGCCGGCAGCTGGAATTACAAAAAAAAAAGGGCTCGTGGCGGTCTGCAAAACCAGCCAGCGAGTGTCGGAAGGACATGCCGTGAAGCCCACGAGGGCTTATCCAGTTCCTGGATTGATGGGGCTCGATTCTTCATTTGCGGGTGGGATCACGAGCAACGACTCGGCTACCTCTGCCGGAGACAAATGCCCGAGCAGATCTTAGAAAGAGCTTCTAGACGCAAGCAAGCATTAAAAAAATTGACAAGAATTCAAGCCCCTCTCATAACACTTGGTCTTCTTTCCTGATAGTATCCCGACTTGCCGTGACACTTGTGACTCTTGTGACGTTCACACTCGCACCTTGTGGCCATTGCAACTTGACATAGGTGGTGTAGGTAGTATACGATGATAGCACGGAAGACGGCAAGATGCTTCGCGACTGGGTCCGAGGTGGCTACCGGCATTTGACATCCGGGATACCCCAGAACATCGAGGCCCAACATTTTCTTTGCGTCGTCTGCATCTGTGAAATCTGGTTTACTATTCCTCCCCTATCTAGATACAACACAACACAACCCTACCGGCAGATTCACGGATCCGTATACAACTTCGACCTACATACATGATACATGGCATGCGAGGTAGCACACATACATCTCGCCAGTTGGCATGCCGAGGCAACAGGTACTATGAAGTCAACGTTGAGTTTCTGTTCCGTAAGCCGAACGACCCGTAGTCGAGCTTGTACGGAATCAGATACTACGATGACGAGATGTCCTTGTCCTCGAAACGCCGACCAAGTTTACTACTGCTACTACCGACTTTAACTTTTCGGAAGATCGTCCGGGACATGGCGCCACCGCTCGTCTGAGTGCCAAGACTTTGCGTCATACCACGAAACAGCACACCATTCTCAAGTAACCAACCGCCATTTCGACTCCGTTGCACTATGTAATCCGTAATGTATGGACTATGGCATTATCTGCTGCTAGTATTTCGTAGACTCGTCTGCGTTCAGTTCGGACCCAGGCATTATCCCGTCATCTCAGCTGCCAGGGAATTCTGAATGCCGGGCTTGCTCTCTCTTGTCCCGGGGACCCAACAAAATTACTCTTACAGGAAACAAACTTACGAGTTAGAAATGTAAACAAGGGTGTCTGGGTATCGTCGAGGTCTAATCTGTAATTATTTTCTTACATAGCGCGGCTAACTGCGATGTAGTCATCGACGGCGCCCAATACAGCCACGGGTCCCCGTGGTTTTAATTGCCACGGGACCCGTGGGGATTATGTAATATTACCGGCCGAATCTCTGCGACTAATACGGATTACATCTCTACGAATCTCTGCGGCGAATCTCTCCAACGACCTTCTGCGACGAATCTCTGCAGCGAATCTCTGCAGCGAATCTCTGCGACGAATCTCTGCGACGAATCTCTGCGACGAATCTCTGCGACGAATCTGCGACGACCTTCTGCGACGACTTTCTGCGACGAACCTCTGCGACGAACCTCTGCGACGAATCTCTGTGACGAATCTATGTGACGAATCCGCGATGACCTTCTACGACGAACCTCCGCGACGAACCTCTGCGACGACCTTCTGCGACGAACCTCTACGAATCTCTGCGACGAATTTAATAATCTCACAACGATGATGATGTTTGAAATACACGTAATATGGCTGTACTCATCGTCGCGATACTACCTAATGTCTGTGTCGCTACGTATTATACAACAATTCCTGCGCTCTACGCTCTTCTTCTACTCTTTCCCAAATAGCGCGCATCCCACGGCGGGATGGGTTCAATGGATTCTCCTGAAATCGAGCTTCCCATCGCGCTGTTTCAGCTGTATCCCAATCCAAATACGCCATTTTCTCTTCAACAGTCCAAGGACGTGGTCGAATCCCAGTTGGTTCAGTACATAACCTCCCCATCTGTAACACATCTACGCACCACTCCATGCTTTTTTCGTCATAACTTTCTGGGAGTCCTTGAGCCATCCTATACTCCCGATTATCTCCATGCATAGTTGGATGAGTTTTGAACCAGGTATCTCTCGATTCTACATATCTTTTGTGAATCTTCAAGGGATGGTCGTATGGTAGGGCCTTAAATGCCTCCTCCACGCTCGGCAGAGGTGGTACTGTTGGTGAAGAGGAAAGACGTGGGGTGGGAGGGGAACGTAGTAATTCAGACAGGGTTGGAGAAATCTGGCGTACTGTCGAGGGTAGCAGAATGGGAGATGGTGTAGTAGGTATTATCAGATTGGTTTCCACATTTGTAGTAGATATAGTAGCATGCGCATCGGTTGTTGAAACCTCATTGACGGTGACGGTATTTTGAGTCTCGTACCTCGTCGGCGATGATTCCTGGTGACGTAGAGGGCACTGTCGCGAGACTCGCGTGTGTGCCCTGCTCGATGACATCGCGAACACTGTGGTGGAGCTCGTCGTCGCGGGTGTTGTGATGCTTCTACAAGCTCGAATTGACTTGGATCTCTTCTTGTACTTCCATTTGCCCCAATGTTCACCATTCGGCGATCTACTCGTTGGTATGGTTCAAAGTATGATTCGGTAAACCAAGTACGTAGAAGTCGCCAATGTGAGTGGAAATCCACAATTCGCAACTTCTGGTGCGATTCCAGAACAGTACGCAACTTGTGGGAGCACGGGAGGCCCGCATGTACGCGTGAAGCGCTCCCGAAAGCATCGCTGTAACGCCCGATTTCCCTGCTGCGACCAGCAGTTTTCTTTGCGAGTCGACTTTCCGGAGTGCTTCGTGCGATACCCAACCCCTAACTGCATCGTACACAGCGCTGCTCACGTCAATCGGGTGTACGAAGCTGCTGTCGAGCCCCTGGTTGCGCTTCTAAGTCGGTAATTTGATTCAAAACAAGCATGTTTGATTGCTCTCCAAGCTTTCGAACAGGTCCCGGGTAGATTTTCGCAAATGCGACTTCAATAAAGAATGAATTCCTTCCACTCCGGACGTAACCATCGTATCAAAGTGGTTATGTTGGTCCCACCCTGAGCTTTCACCCAGCTTTCTCGAACCTCCCGAGCAAGCGAGATTTCAGATAAGAGATCTCGCTCTCAGTATGCTAGGCAGGTACTTTCTTTCTAAAGCACGCAGCCTTTTCGTGAAATATTTCTTCACTTGGAGAACGTACTCGAAGAGTGCCATTTCGTTGTAAAACTCATTCCACACTCTCGTATCTGACCCATGTGTTAAAGCAGGCTGACAATACCGCACAACTGCTTTATTTCGTACGCCACAAACAAAGCAAACTTGTAGCAGATTGGGAAAGCAACTTGAGACGGCATTCATACATGCCAAACACCTATCTCGTGAGAATGATGGATGGTAACCCGGCTTTCGAACGTAAGTACATTGACTTTACTTGTTCAAGTGCCCATGTGTAATCCTCTTCTGTCTCGCCACTTAGAAAGGCAAACGCAATACAAAACGAACGTTGGCATGCGTCAACCCCAATCATATCTAGAAGTGGCATCCCATACTTGTTTGTTTTGTATGTACAGTCTAATATCAAGATATCAGGGTACATTTTCAAGTAGGATAGTGACTTTGGATGTGCAAATAGAACTGCTGTGACACGATTGTCTCCATCAATTTCAAATTCGCTCCAAAAGCCCTCTTGCGTTAGGTTGACTGACAGGGCTTCCATCGTACTCTGTCCGGCTCGCATTTCTCGTCGAGATGCTGCGATACTGTTGTATACATCTTGAGGTATCAAGGGGGTATCGTAATGTTCTCGAATATATGTGCGAATCTCTTTTGGTGCGACGCCTGCTTCGGTGAGACGTGTAATCGTTGCCTTCTCTTGTGTACCGAGTTTTCGATGCGTCGGGTGAGCCATAGGGTGGGAACTCTTATCGTGATTGTGGGCGGAGAATATAGGGTCTGCGCGGTGTTTTACTACCCATTGACTTCCGTCCGCTGATTCTTTCGCAATTATAGAGAATTTGCAGCCTGTACCACGCGTACTCGTCTTCCGAACTCTTGTAATTGCTGGATTAGGAGGTTGCGAGACGCGGTCGCAGCAGAATGTCACGGTATATCTGCCGTTCTTTTCTTTAGTTGAGCGGCCGGTAACAAACGCATAACCGCGAGGTAAAGCCCACGCGTTTATGGATTGAAACAACATTTCCCGATTAGCGTATTCCGCTTCCGGTGGCAGGCAGTCTTCGGGGAATGAATTCATGTTCGTGGAAGTAGCAGGCTGTATATCGGCTCTCCTTTCCTCTCGCAGCGTCGAATCTGCAAGCGTAATCATAACAGGTGCAAAGATTTGTGAATTCGTAGGGCGCCATGCGGCCGGTAATATTACATAATCCCCACGGGTCCCGTGGCAATTAAAACCACGGGGACCCGTGGCTGTATTGGGCGCCGTCATCGACCCAGGGATGACTAACCGCGCTCGAACGGTAGGATCCGAGATCGGGGGCTGTGCGAAGGGAGAAATCGGCATCGAGGTCGTACCACGATGATGAGACAGACCCCCATTCTGTTACGGCTTCTCCCGACGGCTGCTGTCGTAGTCTCTGTATTCCGTCAACCGTGCCTACGAGTATTCCGTAGGTACTCGTAGGGAATGCCTGGTCCCTGCCCTGTAGGGGTCGGCGGTAAGGTTTTGCGCTGGGACTCTAGCCTTCCCACGCTGCCTTTTCCAAGCCGCCCGTTCCTGCCCGTTCCTGTCCGTCCCGTCCCTCGACGGAAAATACTTCGTACACTGTGCCGATCACTGCCAAGTTGCCAACAGCAAGACCCGCCAAACGTGCACTATTCAATTGCCAACTTTCATGGTCATCATCATCTCATACGGATTATTCACGAATCGAAATCTTTTATCTTTCTATCATCGACAACACAGATAATCGGGCGTCGTCGATCAGTGATGAGCAGTCCCGACTGTCTGTCAACCTACCACCACCGAACAGCGAAATGCAACGTCGCGAGAAAGGGAAAAGGCCCTTCTCGCACACACGCTAGTTCATTTATATCATTTCCATGCACCGTCATCCACAAGGACCGAAGGTGATAGTTACAGGACAGCATCCGGCGACCAATGGAGAGATACAGTAAGCCACGAGTGGGCAAGCATCAGCGTGGAGGTTTCAATAACTCACGCCTTGCGCCGCCACACAGCCCTCTCGCTCACGTTTGACGTCGCCTTTTGCTGCTACTGCTGCTGCCGTAGCAGTTCGTCAGCCGAAGAGAGGGCAAAAACCAAACAAAAAAATTCTTGCACGGCTTCTCATAGGGTAGGTCGAGTAGGTGCATCTAGACGGGTTATGCATCCGTCCAGATCTCTGCCACATGCCCCCTCCATTGTGCCCTTGTGATGAGTAGGCAAGTTCGCGATGGCAAGCTACCGACGCAGAAATATACCCGGTAAAGACATTGGGGCGAATGCGACGAGGCAAATCGCATCGGCAGTTGTCAGTCCAGAAAAGGATGGGTTCTACGACCTTTAATGGACACACAACGACCCTCCTCATTACACCACATATTTTTCCGTCGAGGATGGCTTCATTGGCCGCGATGCCCAGGTGGTGCTGAAACAAATCGGCAAGTATCCATCCTATCCAGCTCGCAAAGGGAAGCACAACACACGCCCCCCATCGAAAATTTTTTCATGAAGTGAGAGTGCACAGCACAGCACAGCACAGCAAAGCAAAGCAAGGCACAGCACGGACACGAAGGATGAAAAAAAAAAAGGTTCCCTGAACCTCGCGTTGCGCTCCAGTAGCAACTGTTTTTTTTTCTTAGCAACCTCCAAATGAAGATGAGATCATCGGTTACTATCGCCCTTTTGAGAGAAGACCTACGGATGATTTTGATTGTCGGGTTCGGGGGTTCTCCAAGGGGAGTGGGTGGTTACAACTCGTCCATTCTTACTTGTTGCAAGATTTTTAGACTCATGCGGCCCTGCGGGCTTCTTTATTTGGGGCTTATCTAGATGTGTGCAACCTAACATACAGATTACAGACAGACAGAAGACAGCGCGAGAGAGCGAGCGAAAAGGGAAGCGAAGCGAAGGGAAGGGCAGGGAGAGAGACAGACAGACAGACAGACAGACAGACAGGGACGCTGCTATTTCGATACACTATCAAGGCGCGATCTACACCGGTCCGTTGGCCGGTTCGATGGCCATGATCCATCTAAAGTAGGTAGGCGTCGTATCACGGGCGCGAAACGACTGCGGAAGGGCGTTAGCTCTGCGCTCATTCGCGCCTTTTGCTCTGCCTCGCTCGGCTCTGCCTCCTCTCGCTTGGTTTTCAGTTGATGAAGAACGCATATGATGGAATGTTTCAGAAGAAAACGACGCTGAAAACCCCTCTTGAGTAAGGGCTCCCAAGACAAGACAGGCAGGAAAAAGCATCTGGAGAGAAAAAATTTTCCTGTCCTTCCGTCATTTCCATCACGGCTATGTAGCACGGAAGACACCTAAGGGCATTAGCTGGTGGCAAATTGATGATACCAGATTTCGTGACGGTCGCTTTTTTTCCTTCTTGCTCTTGTTTACATCCACACCATGGCTGTCGTCATTGAAGCGCACTACTGAATTCCAGTGACACAATTGAAGCCGGGCGCTTGGACGACGACGTAACCTATTACATACCTAGGTACCTGCTCTCTGTCTCTCTCTCTTTCTCCCTTTCGTTGCGTGTCTGCGCTCTCTCGCTGCTTCTTCGCGTCGGTAGCGCAGTAAATAGTCGAACAAGGCCGGCCCCAAAAAGTCGGATAAGAGGTGTTGTTGGTGCCAAGAACCGACAGCTCAGCAGACGTCTCGCTCCTTGTACATAACGATTTTTACCTATACAGTACATATTTTACGAAATGAATATGGGCAGGAGTCGAGTCGACCAATAGGATTTTTATTTCGGTTATGGTGGTTGACGACGGGGTTCTACTTGAGACATTACGACAGAGCGACACCGAGATTCATGCAACTGCCAGTTGACGGCGCTGCGTATGTCAGGACTTCAGCTGTGTTCGGATTCGGATTCATCATTTTAGCTGGGGATTATGTACGGATTATGTATGTACAAGTAGCTACGATAGACAATTTTACGGAAGATGAGAAAATGGAAAATATGTGGAAGAGATAAGGCGTGAATGACAGGTGGAATAATTATGTTCCTTATGTTGATTGATTGACGGCGACTTACGGATTAGTGAGTGAGTGTTGTTGCGACGCTACGCCTTTTGATGGTTAGGGAAATGATGAGCCTTGCCGGCCCAAATCTCCGGGTTTTCTATTGAGTACGAGTGCATGCCAGTCCAGCGCCCATTCCGGGGGATTGGAGACAGCAATAGAAACAGACAGGAAAGAGAAAAGAAAAGAAACAGTGAGATGTAAAAGAGAAGGGCTAAGCGAAGGCAGAATGAGACTGTAGTTAGGTAGAATAATGGCCGCCAATTGCTGTCCATACCGATGGAAAGTGTCTATAAGCCGTACCGATGCAAAAGAAGCAAGTTTCTGGCTGTGAGATGCCACAGATTCCCGGTTCGGGCCATCATGTCTCACCTCATTTGCTAGGTCGATAGACGAATAAGGCAGGCGAGGCGAGGCGAGGCGAGTCGTCTCTCTGTCTGGCTTGGCACAAGGGGGTAAGGTCATCGTCGTCATCGACAATATGTAAGACGTAAGAAACGTGTATTGGATCTATATCCTGCGATGCACTATTGAACTTGCTAGGCAGGTAAGATAATAACAACACGTTCACGAAGAAAGAGATTTTTTTTTTTTTTTGATAATTGGGTACGGATATATCCCTGACGTTTTTTCGGCGGGGCTTTTTATTTTCGCCCAGGCGAGATGATGGTACCGTATTTCGTTAGGAGCCGCGGGGATGGGACCGGACCAGACCAGACCCAGGGATATATGTGTGAGTATTAAGGCCTTGTTTTTTGAGCGAACGGAGAGATACACGCAACCCCGTGGATACGGCGAACGTGGCTAGCTATGTAACCGTAGATCAGTTTTTTATCTCTACACTACCAACCGGCAGTCTGGCGATCTGCCCTTCCAGCATGGATCCGAATCGGCCTACCAGCAAAAGTGAGCCCGACGGATGATGTGAGGAGAAGAAGAAGGCATGTAAGATTTACACGTCAAGAGGGGAGCGACGGAGAGATAGATACCGAAGTCCCCCATTGTATGCCCGGTCCTTCAAGGCCTTTCCCAGGCATTGGTTATTATATGGACCCCCCTTAATTAACGAATCGGCACGACGCGGCGCAACAGGGCCATCGCGGCCTTCAATGCGTGCCACGAGATGGGAGACTATCGCGGTGGCTACTGTAGAAGCCCACTTGGGCAAATTGTGGCAGCAGCAAGCTATGAGTATCCATACGTAAAATATGTCTCCGAGAAGGCTGGACTCGAACATGCCCAAGGAGGAGGAGGCGGATCGTTGTCGGTTGGGCGCCACTCAGACTGGGTGCCGACGAGGTCCAATCCAAGCCCAAAGCAAAGAAAAACCAAGCGGCCGGAGCCCGAGCAAAGCCCATTCGGTGTTCCTGTACCTACTACGCACGCACGCACCGTGAACGCGCGGAGCAGCAGCAGCACGCACACGAATGTTTGTTTTTTTCTTTGCTGTGCTGACGCCGGGTCACCATGATGCCACGTCTATCCATTACCCGACGTTGCGTTCTCCAATTGCGTTGGCTGCCTTCTTCGGCTTTTTTTTTTCTTTTCTTTCTTCCTCTTTCTGCTTTCAGCCCCATTGCTAGCAAATGATTGGCATGGGACAAGGCCAACCCGCACCACGATTACCACCCCTCCCTTCGTGATCGGCAATGGAGCCTCATCATTCGCCCCTTGCGCCGGACCCATTCATAATTTTTTTGCAAATTCCAACCTCTCTGGCCTGACCTGGGTAGCGTTTGTAATCTCTGTCATCGTGTCTTGCCTACTCGTACTTGCAACTCGAGCCCGTCTTAGACAAGGGACTCTCGGGGACCCTCTACAACGCAATCTAGAATGGTGCCAATTGCGGAAGGTCCCGGTGCTTGTGGACACGCAAGAATATTGTCTTCGATTGTTTTTTGTCAGCGAAGTCTGTCTTATGTCTTAAACACGGCGGGGTTTCCGCCGCCTTGCATTGACAGCCGCCCAGGCACCAGGGGACTTGTCATCGTCAGAGTCTCACGCGATGTGTCGTCGTGGTATGTACGTGACTAACAAGCACATTAGGTACCTAACGTAGACGATCATCCATAGCCGACGGGCGGTACCGTAGATAGATCGATGAACCGATTGATAGACAAGAGAGAAAGAGAAAGAGAGAGCCGATCCTATTTGCTCCTGCTTGTCTATCAGATCAGATAGTTTCGCCAGCAATTCACCCGAAGGATCGCTTCAGAGAGGGCCACGGGAAGTGGTCCCGCGTGTGGGAACGGTCTCATGCATCAATTTTGGACATGTGTAAGGTCATTTTACTGGGGACGGGGTTGTTAACTTGGTCTTGGCTGGCTGGCGTTGTCCTACGTGGCTGATCGAGAGAAGAAAGCAGAGGGAATGGAATGGGCAAATTGAGAGGTTCCGGTTAGAATGATGAGCAGAAGAATCCGCCCAAGAAAATTTCGTTGTTTAGGAAGAAAAAAAAAAAGATCCCCAGAAAACCAGCCTTATTTTCTTACTCTTTTTTCCCTTGACTTTTTTTTAACGTTTTTATGCCCGGTGCTTGCCGCCATCGCCCGCACCGCACCGCAGCGCCGGGAGAAAATAGAGCAAGCGGGCAAAGTGGCCCGTGCCCCAGCCCTAAGTACGTCCCGACGTTCCGACTTCCGAGAGAGAAGACTGTTAATTTACACGTTCTCTTAACTGTCTAATCCGTAGTCAGTAATAAACGTCAAACTATTTGAGCGATCATTGCAAACGTGAAGTTCACAAAAGACATTGATTTTGCTCGCTTCCATTTCTTGATTCTTGAAGTTCAAATTGCAAATTTGAGAGCCTATCAAAGCCGTCTACGAAATAATCCGTACATATTACGGAAAAACAGTCTCGACAGCTTCCGGAATGGCACCTACAAAACGGATTACATAACTCAACCCTCGCAGCAGGGAACTTTTTTTCCTTCGGGACGCCCCACGTAGCTAGAGAGATAGATCCGTTAGCCTGTGTGACTCAGCCACCCAGTCGCGCGCTACGAAAGATATAGCAACGGAGGGGTGTGCTTAGTGTTATTATAGGCACCTCGAGACCTTCACACAGTCCGCAACGGCGCAACGATGGACCAGCAGAGACGAAACAGCAGATAATATCGCAAATCTGTGATCGTTATTACGTGCTCCATGTTGATTTCAGCACGACGTACCTGTTATTAACGACAAGGCGGGTGTAGGAGAATCGACTTCAATCTGTTCACTGAGTAATGAGGATGCATGGACGTTACATAATTGTGCTTCACGCATTCCCGAGTCCACTTTCTCTCTCTCTCTCTCTCTCTCGCTCTCTTTTTTTCAACCCCCCGAATTGCCAGCGAATAGGAAACGATCCAGGAAGACTCCATTTTTTTTTCTTTTTCCTTTCTCCCATTCCCATGCGTTTCACCGGCCATTCCACAATTTCGTCCTGCATCGCCGTTTTCAACCGCTAGCAATGCCTGGTAACGTACCTAGTGTAGACGGCCAGCCGGGTTTTGGTCAAAGCACCCTCAGGGCTGGTAACTCGTATGAGGTACTGCGTAATGCAACTGCGTACGGAGCATGTACAATTTCTGAAGTTGTCCCGGTCGTCAATCGAGTCACGCCTCTATCCCATAAGGTACGCTGCCAATGGTCTGTCTGGGTGTGATGATGAGGGTGATAGAGAGAAGCCCCCCAGTCACACTAGCAGGGCGTCTGAGGCATGCATTTTACGTACGTTGACTTAGCTGTTCTTCGACAGTCTCAGTCTTCAGAGTCTCGGATATACCCTAGACAACAAGATCCTGAGCTGATACACTAGATTCAGATGAAGAGAGATCCCCTTGTTTCTCGATCCCGGCCGTGAGGGCTGTGGTGAGACCGAAGACGAGACATGGCAGGCTTCGAGAAGCCCTTCGAGACCTCGATACTCCTGAATCTGGTACGGGATTTACGATACAGTAATCCAACGACTTCTTACGGATAACCAGCGCACAGCAGGGCCGGTCGTGAATACACCTGGTTACCATACTACTACGTTGTACATTATGCAGGCATGCTTTCACACCGAATAGCTACTGCGTGCTGTACGGAGTAGTAGATAGGCAGACGCACGATGAGGTTGGCGTGTAAATGGTCGTAGGTAACGTACCTTTGTAAAGCAAAGCAGATTGTCGGTAGGGTTGTTAGTTACATAGCAAGTGTTGCCCTGCATAACCGCCGAGGATGCTAACCTCTTACCGACCATGATAGCCGTCGCCTGGCTGGTAACAACGTGGTGTGCAGTTATCGTGGGTTACGAGAGTTACGTACGAGTAGGTATGTACGAGTAATCCATATGTACGAAGTGGTTGTTGTCGTCGCCGTCACTACTGCAATGCCATCGACATTTCACGAGCTGCCTCGAATCTCAGATGCAGGTAAATAGCGTCAACGTGTTGAGATGGCTGCTGAGATCCAGCAACCCGGCCAGGGGTATGTTTCCGTGACTCATCAACGTTGAATTGGCCGGAAGAAGCGTGACGAGGGCAGGTCCGTAACGGTTTAGTGTGTACAACGCAAACTGCCGAGCCGCGTAACCTGCTATGTATACTAATTATGGCGCATTCTTTTTTTTTCTCTGTCTCTCTCTCTTTCGTCTGTTGATTGGGAGAGCGAGAGGCAGCCGAAAACGTAGTGAAAATGTTTGGACAAGGGGGTGTAGTTTCTTTTGCAGTCGAATTAGCAGTTAGCAACAGTAATCTGCCACTATCAGTTACCGGCTGTACGAGTCTCCCCCTCGACGACTCCGCAACCTTGGCATGTTAACAATTGAGCGTTAATGAGATCTCGAGATGAAGACAGGTAGGTACTTTTGGCCGATCCGAATAAACCCTACGGCCAGCTGCGAGTCTCTTGATAGGGTCCCTACCTCGACACCACGCAACCAGCAAACTACTAGTCACATTAGCGCAGTTGATAGTTATTGTGCTGAAGTGTTTTCCGTATTCCGTCGCCCGCTAACTTGATAGTTGCCTAACTAGTGCGCTACACGTGTAAGTAGTGCAACTTATGAATAGAGCGCCAAGCCGTCATCCCCATAGATAACCGAGAGCTTACCTGCCACCTATGTACGCTACCGGTAGGTACTCCGTGCATCACCACTTCAAGACCTCCGACTGGCGTTGAATAGGTACCAGACGTCTGTAATCCCCACGCAGATCCGTAAGGATAACAAGAGACAGAGTCGGGAATTGTATGCTCACTCCCTTCGGATCACCGTGATAGACGCACTCCGGTCGACTCTTGGTCAGCCAATTGGCTCTCCAGCGTATGTACGGAATACATACCGGTTGTGCTAACTAACCAACACTAAGAAGTCCCTTACAACTAGGATAACGGCCTACTGGGAGATTCCCAAGGGCAGCTCAGGTTAGATATGAGCTAGGGGTGTGAGGATACGCTAGTTGCCCTCAACTAACAGCACTAACCTCAAGCTTCAGCTCTGAGATGAACTTGCCCTAAACACTCCGCGCCGGAGTGGTGTAGGTCGTGTGTCTATCATGAGGGTAGGCGTAGATAGCTAGAAGCACTCTCCCTAGACACACCACCTCCGCTACAGACACCTACGGTGCTCTTCATACGTTGGTCTACCCCTTTCTGCTGCTATGCACTGTGCCTGGTACGGCTCACCTACGCCTACACCTCCTGCGTGCTGCGTTCACCTGCCTATAGCATTCCATCCTTACCCCACGCATGTGCCTACGAAATGTACAAGTATTCCTCACTTTCATGTGAAGTATTCGTCCCCGTTCGCGAACCAGAGCCATGTTTTCATGAACAACGGCTTGTTCGGTGAACACACGGTGAGCAAGCTGAACCCAGGTGAGCGCCTCACAAGACGCCTCGTCACGGCACGAAATACCGCTATCGAAGCCATCCGTAAGTAATAAAAAACTTGCTCACAACGAGAAACACGCGACCGAAAAAAAAAAAATCCATCGCAAATTTTTTGAACATTCCAAGCAAATGCCAACGATCACCGAAGGGGTCTCTCTGTCTCCTTCGTAATGGCCGAATGAAACTTGGTAACGGGTATCCCGCAAGTTCCCATTCGGAGACAGCGAAGTCCCCACTCGGGGTATGATCGGCCTTGGCCAGTTGAACAACCCGCCAGGTTCGCCTAAACTCTTCACGGTAAGGAGTCTGAGACCTTTCTCAGTCAACTTTCAAACTAGGGACGGACGGCTCCTGCAGGTACAACTCGTTCACAGCATAATGACAAGGCCCGTTCATCAGACGTTACCGGTAGAGTCTTCCTTAGCTGTTTCGTTGGCGTCCACAATATTTTTCTTGAGAGAGAGAGGCAGGCTTTTGAGCCTTCGATAGCCGTTTGCTGGTTTTCTTTTTTTTTTTTTTGGTGCTCGTGCTTCTTGGCCCTAGGTTGGGAACGGGATCCCGAACGGGGTGAAACTTGTGTGAGGGAGTTTCATGGAGCTCCGCCGAAACTGCGGGACTCCGTGGCAATAATGAGGCATATCATATCCTCCGGAGTCCAGAGATGTTGTCGGATTCTTGCACGGTCTGAATCAATTGGCGGAGAGATGAATCTGTTGTGAAATTTTTCTGCGACTGGAGGGGTTTTGCGATGGAGCGAGAGAAATGCGAGGGGTCACCTGGCTCCGACGTGAGAATTAAGTTCGGCCGTCAGCGATCTGGCAGCTGGTTGCGGCTCGGGCAGTGTTCCCCGGTCTGTAGATTCCCCGGATGAAGAAACTCTTCAGCTATTTGAATTAGACGTAGATGTATATGCTTTAGTTGAATAAAGCCGTACCAGCCCGCGCTGAGTATTTTAAACTCTTAATAAACAATTAATTAATAGTTTAAAATTTTAAACGTTCACCAATTTGCAAACTCTCAAGCATCGGTTTGAATTTGTCAAACGTTTAACAGAAAATAAATGTTTGTACTATACATAAACGTTTACTAAATAAACATTTATTTTTATAAACATTCACACAAAACATAAACGTTTACATAAACGTTTATATATTCATTTATCTACTGTTTATCTGTCTTATTATCTCTCATATCTTTCACCCACCCACTCATCTACCGTCTCCTTCATCCACCCCTCTACCCTCTCCTCCATTCACCCCTCCACCCTCACCTCCACCCTCCTCTCCACCCACCTCATCACCACCCATCCCGTCTCCTATTCCACCCTCATCTGTCTATCTACCCATTTATCTATCTATCTATATACCTATATATCTATCTTTCTATATACCTATCTATCTATCTACCTATCTATCTATCTACTTATCTATCTATCTACTTATCTATCTACCTATCTATCTATTCATTTTCCTTCTTTCTTATCAACTCATATTCTCTTCCATTCTTCACCTCATCCGTCACCTATCTTCTCCTCTTCTTCTTCACTAATCTATCATCTATCCATCCATTTATCTACTCACATACCTACTCATCTATCTATCTATCTATCTATCTATCTATCTATCTATCCATCTATCTATATATCTATCCATCTACCTATCTATTTATCTATCTACCTACTCACATATATACACATCCATCAATCATCAACTCACCACCTCATCTCTTTTTCCTAAGATATATGTTTAGTAGAAGAAGTTCAATCAAAAATAAACAAAACACACGAGACCTTATATACTAATTAAAGTTCATACCTTCCATATTCATTCATCTTACTTTCCCATATATCTTTTCACTTCCAATTAGGGAAGCCACATCTCATTCTCTATGACGCGTATATCTTCATTACTTCATAAACACAAAATAAACACATAAATAATTTTAAACTCATATCAAAACGTCTCATAAACGCATCATCAACGCATGAAATTTTTCAACACATATAAAAAACACCTAATAAACAAATAAAAGTTTCAAACATCTCTATTAACTGTTTTTAAACTCATATATAAACACATATCTTTTTAAACGTTTAAAATATTTTAAATGGTTTATTTCATTAAACGTTTAAATTTTTTAAACTATTAATATACAGTTACTGAAGTTTAAACGTTCGGACAAGCGTTTAAAAAAGTGAGCAGAATCCGCTACGGAGCTGTGTACTATATTGTATTAAAAAGGTATATCCTGATATCGTGCACATACGAAACCTCGTCTAATTCAATCTTTCCCCTTTTCTAGCGTGCTCTAAATCTCAAATCTGATTGGTCCAAAACATACGGTACAGATTCTCGTATGCAGACTGTGCAGATACTGTGCGCTATAATCCTTGGCAGCATGCACATTGTCGATTCCTCTTCACCTTCAATCTTGCACGATACCAACCGACCAACCTGGGGATGCATGAGGGCATGATTCGATTTGTCATGGGATCTGAGACGCTTCACGATGATTTGAAGCTCAATGGCAATACGCGGTATCTACGGCAACATCCAGCTAGCACATGATGGTCTGCCAGCTTCCAGGCGAATGGTCGTGCGCTATCGGCATATATTAACGACGGCTTCTTATTCACTGATCTGCTGTGCAACATGATTATCTTGCCTGCCTCCTGCCGACCCTATAGGCACGGTATATGTAAGGTAGGTATATATTCGGCATGTCGGAGACCCGGTCGACCAGGGCGTCAACAGACAGCGTCGCCCCTTTACTACCTACTTCTGTATGCACCTCCACGGATTGGGACGGCCGTTGAAGGTGTTTAACCCTTGAACTCTGGACGGGGGGTCCGGGATCTACGAATAGGTCCTTGTATCCCGCAAAGGTACGGCATTTATGAAGGGAGATTTACGCCTAGTGAATGGGTGGTAGGCGGGCGTGGAGGCGAGCGTGGAGTGTGCGGAAGCCCGTTAGTGGATTTCCCCAGATAATCCATGAAATCGATCGGCTCCGTTTAACGGGCCTCCTCGAATCACGATGCCCGCTACGCGATACTGTACGGAAGTGCTTACGGTACATGTGCCCACTTGCAATTCACTACTCGTAAGGTCGATTGCATTCAACTCCAGACCAGAGTGGACCATCCATCCATCGTCAATTCGCCTCGTTTCGTTGCGACATTGTTGAGAAAGATTGAGAGAGGAAGAGAAGCACATGATGCATTGAGCTCGAGACTTCCAATGCCTATCGGAGACCGGCGTCGTCTACATCTCCAGGCAGAAATGTAGACAGGTAGCGCAAAAGCGTTATATTTTCCCCTGTCGTGCCTTGAAACAAAACATCCATCCTCCATGCGCATATATTCCCCCTCTAACCTATCTGGTTGCGCCCTACTGTCGCACGCTTTGAATGCCGAGAGGGGGGACAAGGGGGGCACACGGCGCGGAATGTGACGTCCTGTGGCCTGGCGATGCATCCTTCTAACCTGTTCATGCCGTTGGTCCCCTTGTTGCTGCAGCAGGGCCTCGCCTATACGCATTGCGACGCTATCTCATTAATTGCCCTCTTATTCCTTTCGGTGTCGCTGCGCTTAAGAGTTCCGACGTACGGAATAAGTAAGTACTGCACCTATCTTGCTTGCAGGCGAGGCCTTGGCCGGACGAGGGCGAAAGACGAGATAGGTAGAGAGGTGAGAGAGAGCGATGTCGCCCCCCTTGTTGCCATTGCAGCAGCATAACCCATGATGATATGATTGATGAATACGTAAAGAGGAGGGCCATACAATGCAACATGCGTTACGAATCTTCAACAACTTGGTAACTTTTTGTTGAGGGAGAGCCGCCACACATTGGAAATTCCCGGTCTTGAGTACGGATTCGACTCATTACCACACCCCCGAACTGAACTGCCGATACAACTGGGAGGGCTCCCATCCGAAGCTCTCAACCGAATCAGTTATCAAGCTGTCACCGTCGATAGCGTGACATGAAGCCTTGCTAACGAGGAATTAAGACACGCACTATCTTCTCGTAGGGTAGGGCTATAGGGATTTAGCAGACGGGCTGTGTAAGTCCCTAGCATAAGGGCATCGCATCATCGGCCGGCGCCGCGGAGGATTCGATGACATGCATTAGCAGGAAGCAGATTTTCCCCTTTTTCGCCTCCCTCTAATAGCCCTACGAAAGTTCCAAGATCCGTCTGTAACTGGCCCTACCTATCCTGTCTAGAATTTCACACTAGAAGGGGGGGGGGAGGGGAGGGGTGTGTGTTTTATTCTGTGTAGTACTTTTTAGTGTATCGACGGAATCACCAAGGATGTGACGGATATTGCCCTACGCTAGAAGGAAAAAAAAATATTTACTCGCCGATGAAATATTTACCATTGGGACTAGGTGGTAGATAGTAGGGTAGGGTGCGGAATTGGGAAGTCGACTGGACAATGGACCGTCGCCCTCACCCGTGACGCTTCCTGGTCATTGGATTGGGTCCCCGGGCTGTCAAAGTCGTTCAGCTCTCATTTGTTGCTTCCTCACCCCAATTTCCCGCACACACCCCCCATGATGGGCTCGTGACCCGGGTTTTTCTTGGTGATGTGTGTGGTGCGGTAGATAGGTTCGGTATAGGTAGGGTGCGCACGCGATCGTTGCCCCGGTCCGGTAGTGTCACCATCTCGCTCTGGCGACAGCAAGTCGTAGCCCTGATTCCGAGCAATCAGTGAGCACGTTTCTGTAGGGCCTACGCGTGCTTCATATGTACCTATATCGAACCTCTGACAAGCGACGAACACGTAGGTATGTAGACGGACGTATTCCGTATCATGTATCAATTCATAGTCGCGACTCGGACCCTCATCAGCCAACCATATGAACCATCTCCCAGATGTAGATACCTATGACATACAAGAATATCCCATCACCAACACCTCGGCCCTAATACGAAGTCACACTTGCCTATTTTTCAGCTGTCAAAGATCAAAGAAAGAGAGGGAAAAAAAAACTCGACGACCGAGTCACGACATCGTCCTTGGTGACGGACCGAGTCCAGGAACTAATGCACTTCGTCCGGATGACTGGTGGAATCAGGCCGCTTGCCTCGCCCATTCACACATCCCAGGATCATTCCCCCACACGATCTGCTGGACGCTAGAGGTTACCAATCGTGACTGTTGACGCCCTACACTAGTTTAGTGTAGGGTGCAGGTAGAGATCGTGGCGAGACTTTGTATGTAGCGGAGGGGGGTGTGGTGTTTATCAAAGAGAGAAGGCGAGCGAGAGAGTTGCATAAACGAGTCCGACTCACTGTGTACCTGACTTGAGAGTACATTCATGTGAAGATGTCTGTTGTTTGGTGAGAAGAGAAGACAATGCCGTGAACAACCGTGAGAGATCTCCGGGAAGGTCGTGTTGAGATCTTCCGGATGTTGTTTCCCGGATGCATGGCACGTATTCGATAGGGGGGAATGAACAATTCACGAGGTCAGGTACATACGGAGACGGGACGGGATGGAGACTCGATTGGTATTGAAACTGGACTGGAGCGGCATGTGCTGCAAAGGAACCTATCTGGGATGCAGTGGTTGTGGAGGGTGTGGTTGGGGTACATATCGAATGGGCAAGTGGGATCAAATCTCTTAGCACGGAATGGAGACGGAGGTATCATCGCGCGTGGGGGGAAGCGAGGGAATAGGAGTGCGAATACGGGCGAGTGTGAGCCCATTATCGCGCATGTGCCTCTCACCTGGCGTCAACGAGTCGGCTGTGAAGCGTATACCACCACATGATACGGACTCCGGTTGCGTGAATGCATGACATACCGAGCATCTGCTCGCTGAAGACCAGGTCAGAATGAAGATGGGTTAGGTCTGGTCATCACACCTTTGTTTCGAAGTACACACCTCCTATTCAAGTGACATCGTGCTCAGTCACTCATCCTTTCGACCGTGTCTAGACCATCTTCTCTGGAGGAGCAGGCTGTTTGAGACTATCAAACCCCCTCTCAATCGAGCCTCCCGCCTCCTCGAGCTCATACTCAATATCAGGCTGGGCCTCACGATACAGAACGTTAGCCTCACTCGCCATCTTGAAGTTGAACGCGGCCTCCTCGTTGCTGATGATCTTCTTAGGGAGGCCGGCGGCCTCGACCCGTAGTTGAATATCGCAAGCGCGGTCCAAGAGGCCGAACATGTATCCCGCCTCGTCGACGGTCGTGCCCACGGTCAGCAGGCCATGATTCATCAGGATCAGGCCCTTGTTTTTTTCTCCTAGTGCTTCGGCGATGTGCTCGCCCTCCTCGGGGCCGAACACGATGCCCTCGTAACGCGCGTAGACGGCGTGCGCGTCGTAGAAGTTGCACACGTCTTGGTTGATCATGTCCAAGGGCCGCGCGAAGGTGCTCCATGCGCGGCCTGCAATACTATGGGCGTGGCAGACGGCGTGGGCTGTAGCTTTGGTGTTAGCTTGGATGAGTACTATTACCTATGCGGTCTATCTGGTTGATCTTTCCTCTCTCATGTGCGTGATTAGGGGTAAGGGATAGTGATGGGTTTTATCTCTGACTGAGACTCGTCGGCAGTGAAATAGATCCCAGGCCATTTATTGAATAATGAAAACAGGGCAAAGATTCGCGTCTCGTTGGGAAGCAGACAGGTGACAATTAAGGGGCAGGTGCTCACCATCATGCCGCCTCTTATGAACGGCCGAGTGGATCAAATACCCGGCCGCGTTGGCAGGCCGGGATGTATTACCACCAGCCACACGGCCTGTCTTGATCTCGAGACAGATCATGTCACCGGCCGTTAACATGCCGAAGTGTCGGCCTAGAGGATTCATCCACATCAGATGCGGATATTCGGGGTCCCGAACGGAGATATGTCCGGCTTGACCCTCCGCGAACCCACTGCGTGCAAAGACACGGAATGTCGCCGCCATGTGTATGAGGGTATGGCGTCGTGCCTCCATAAAGGATGGGTAGGTCGGGATCCCTTGATTTAGAGTCAGTGCGATGATACGAGGGGAACGAGATTGACATGGAGCCTTTAGGAGCTTTCTTACCTAGCATGACCATGCCATGAGAGATGGCCTATGCCATCGAGTCAGTGTTATGCAGCAAGGGATGATTATGATGTGGGATACTCCAGATCTTCGAGTATTTGAAATGTGTATTGACTAACCTCCAAAGGAGTTTTCTCCTTCACGTCCTCTGGCATCGCGGTGGAAATCATTGACGGCGGCATCATACCTCGACCATAGATGCTGGAGAATGAGATGTTCGTCTAGTGTATGTGAATAAACAGATAGACTGTCAACTGACTCGAGTCCTGAATTCCAAAGCTGGGTTGGTCTGGTTCTTGTATCTCAACCTGCGTAGTATGCTTCCAACACAGTCTCTAGAGCTTGGGAAGCAGACGGGGCGTTAATGCCCAGTCCGCATGGCATTGCTGCGCGCCCTGTCGAGGTGGGTTTTGACATAAGATGGGTCAGTCGGGCTGCAACGGAGATTCTCATGTAGGTACGATACGGTAGGTAGTCATGGCTCAGCTCCATCTCCCCGCTTGTAGTCCGGGATCGGCAACGCTATGCGGAATACCGGGAAAGGAGTCCGGCCGCATGGTTATCACCGAAGGAGTAAATCCGACTGCCTTTTTGCCTGTGAACCCCGGATTTGTACTCGTATGGGTACCGCTGGTATGTGGAGAGATTATACCGATTACTGATGAAGGATCGGTCGCCTCGAACGTCTCTGGCATTACTAGAGCAGCTCTTTGTATGGCGCGCAGCTGCTTTAATGCCTAATACATACATCTAGGTAGATAGTAGTAAGGTCCCTTTCAATTCCTTGCGAGCCCCTAACGACTCGTGAGATCGCTTGGAACCTGCCCTGCTCGTTCAACGGCGCAAGTGAATGTAGACAGTCAATTCCTGCGAGTATCTAGCTCGTTTCTAGATCATTCTAGCCGTAATTCGCATTTTGGCTGGTAAGAGCGTAAATAGTGTGTGCAAGGAAGACGCGTCGAGCGCAGAAGGTTGGCGGCTGGACTGAGATCTCCTGGAGTCGCAAAAGCCCGTCGCCCTTCCTCCCTGACTTTTCGAACCGACTGGAAAGGATAGGACCGCGGCGGTTAAACCAATCGAAAATGGGGGTCAAGTACAAGTATGTTCTGTGATAATTGTCACGGCGACGAGCATCTGGGGCGAGGTTTCAGCCCGTGTCTCTGGACGATGCGCCGATTTCACTTTGTGACCCCATGGCGACTCGCGAGTCTTTTCTTCTTAAGTCGTGTAGACAACTATCAAAGACGCGGGCTCGTTTCTTTGTATCAAACATTCGAAGGCACACTGTTGTTAAGTTTTTACTCGGAGTTTTGGATATCGCCAGGATTGGATTTAGGGGATCAACTTCGTAGTTGAGTCGGCACCTCGATGGTGATTCCAGGGGAGACCTTTTCGCAAACAGTTGCGTGTTCCATGTTTGCTGAGGACAAGAATGTTCATATTCCATACGTATTTCGTAATGGCAATAACATCATCCACTGTTGCTTGTGAGTCGTGAGTCGGGCTTATTGTTCAGGCGGACCACCAAGGATTGCGTCGCGACTGAATCAATAACAAACTGTATTGGTTTAATAGAAAGGAGGGTTCGTGATGATAGTATCAGTTATCGTAGGCTTCGTGATGGTTTACCACGCGGTCTGCTCAAACCTCTCGATGTCGGCATGGGAATCACTGGCACACTCCCCCTGGATCTGTAGGGTAGGCAGAAATGGAGGATATCAGGTGAAGCAGCATTGCTTTATCAGTTTCCGTATCTGACGCATCGTCATTTCTCGACCTAATCAAGTCAGAATACCTTGTTTTGAGATGCTGATAGTGCCACTGGTCGCGTAGTTGAGCAATGAGTAGGCTCTTTGCGTGCCCCAATGGGTCTCCGGGGGTTGTTGTGTTAACTTGCAAGAGCGACCTTTCGAAACGACGCACCTGCCCCTTCACCATTTGATACGGAGTCTTCTGATTCGTTGTTATTGTCCTGAGCTCGGGCAAACATGATAGAGGTTGTTGCGCGTTAGTCAACCGAGCAAGTGCACGTCCATCCCCCACCAGGCATGTGCGTTGAACGCGTTCAAGTCAAACACCTGCAATACATTGCAACCAATTCCAGTCAGTTTCTTCTACCCACCTGAGTTCTCTCTCACCCAAGGTTCCAAACCACCCCGGAACAGTTCACGAAACTGCATCGCAAACATTCAGCAGCAACGACAAGGACGCGCAACAGTTGCCGTCCTACATCTCGAGTACGTTATTTCATGTTCTACCCAAACCTATCAATCTCCTTGCCATCACAAGTAACCATCTTGCTGGGCATTATGCTATCGCAACATTTCTTTTCTGTTGCGCGCCCGTCGGAGAATCACCATCATTGCTAGTTGCCGTGCTGATCTCTTTCTAAGGCTTAAGCCATTATCGCAGAACAAATTAGACCACACTTTCGCGACAGAGAAACACTGAAACATCATGGTTACTTACCACCACGCTGCCATCAATCATGGCGGCGACTCTGTCGACCGCAAGACCGACAAGTCCTTTTCCCCACGCGGTGAAAAGAAAGCCGGCAGCTCCTATGCAAAGAACTTGCCATCTTGGGCTATCACCAACTATGGTGATATGGTATTGATCAACAATGAGGCAGACTCCATCGATTACGACGCTGATGATGAGCACAATGGAGGCTCATTGTCTTCGCGCGGTCACAGACGTTTTCCCGGCCTTGGAATGGCCCCTTCCAAACGTTCCCTCCGCGAACTTCCATACCTGTGTCGATGGGCCACCGATAAGGGCACTAAGATGTTCAAGTCACGCCGTAAGTAGTCCTGACTGCCCTGGCATGAAATAGACCGGGTCCATACTGACTCTCAGACAACAGGAGACTGTTCTGCCACCATGACCGCAGGCAAACCTGCCGAACGTACACAGGGCGTCACATCGGTCTCGCGCACCGCCAATGCCGCTCTCGCCAGCGCCGGACCAAAGACCACTGGTGGTGAACGTCCCATCAACCCCAAGGAGGGCCGTTATTAGGCCACATAGCATGTGTGTCTTGTTTGTTTTGAGGCGATAGGAATCATGAATGTCAGGTCCCCATCTTGAAAGGTGGTCGATGGCGGAATGGGCCGCGAAGGGCCGTACAAAATGTACTTAGGTTCAAAGGAGATTACCACGTCGATGGTTACAATTTGCACAATGCTTGTTGGCCGCCTCAGCGGTTCAGTCCATTAACGCCGTGGTCCTGAGTGATAAAGGGGATTTGTATTCTGAACTCGCGAGAAGCTATTCTGGTCCCGAGAGCGACTGGGAGATGCTTTCTTGCGGGTTATGTGACGTGAAAGAAGAAATTCTAGCACGATATTTATCTTGCTATGGTATGAAGATGGTGGAATGGCTCCGGACTAGGTAAGTTGAGATGATGTAGGGAGTTTGCTTGTCCAGCTATCGGGTTGACGTCGTGAGAAACCTGCCAAATTCCGTGGCAGACACGGGGCAAAGGCAGGAAGAGCCGCATCCGATCGGACAGGAGTCGGACGGGGCACCTGAGGTACCTACGGGCAGCTGTACTAGGGGATCCACCCACTAATCTGTAGGTACCAGTACCTAAATCGTACTCGTAGTAACTGCGCCGGCTTGGACATCCAGGTATCTCGTAGCTCTGGCTTATCGATACGGTTATCTATCTGATAAAAGGCAGGTACGGAATACGTAGGCTACGACGTGAATCAAGTGGGGGTAGGCACGCAGTACCGGTGCCACCTTACCTTTACTGAGGTCCCCAGGTACGTACCCCGTCCGACTCTCGTCCCTACTCGTAAAGCTCCCCCCCCCTACCAATGACGACCACCTATCACATCACCACACGGCGAAATTTCTCCCATGTTCTGGGGAACCTTCGCCAAGCCTTGAAGCTCCCAAAACCTTACATGCGCCATCACCTCTGGACCAACAGCTTCCCGTCTCTCGACCATTACAACTAATTCTTCTTTTCATTAATCGGACCTCGCCTTTCGACCCAACCTCTCTCTGATTAATTCGCAGTCCGCCTGTCAGGCCCTTCCCAAAATGCAGGCCCCGGTCTTGGTTATGAGTGAGCCCCTCCATGAACCAGCACATGCTGCCTATCCATAGCTTCGTTCCTCCTTGCTGCTCCTGTTCCCCCCTTGCTACGCAGTCGAGTTGCTATGACGATGTCCACACCCATACGGATTTGGACGCCATGCCCGATTATACTAACAGCTGTCTCCCTTTCTAGACACCCAGAGCGGTGACAGACAGACTGGCCGCAAAGCTCAACTGTCCAACATCGCTGCCGCCAAGACGTACAGTTCCCTCCCCCTTGCCATCGTGCCCCGCTTCCGCTAATCGCCAGCTCTAGGGTCGCCGACATCATCCGATCATGTCTCGGTCCCAAGGCCATGCTGAAGATGCTGCTCGATCCCATGGGCGGTATTGTATTGACGAATGACGGACACGCCATTCTGCGAGAAATCGAGGTCTCCCACCCCGCTGCCAAGAGTATGATCGAGCTGAGCAGAACGCAAGATGAGGAAGTCGGAGACGGAACCACGACTGTCATTATTCTGGGTGCGCATCACGGATAGATCTTGCTGTCGCTAGCTTTTCCTTTCTAACCATGACACAGGTGGTGAGATCCTTGCGCAAGCCCTCCCCCAGCTCGAGCGAAACATCCACCCCGTCAACATCATCTCCGCCTTCAAGCATGCTCTCAAAGACGCGTTGGAGATCATCGAAGACATCTCCACCCCCATAGATATCAAAGACGACCAGGCCATGATCAGTTTAATATCCTCTTCCATTGGTACCAAGTTCGTCTCCAGATGGTCTGAGTTGATGTGCAGTCTTGCTCTCAAGGCTGTACGGACCGTCTCGTGGGAAGTCGGCAACGGCAAGCAAGAGGTGGACATCAAGCGATATGCGCGCATTGAGAAGGTACCCGGAGGCGAGATTGAGGACAGCAGAGTGCTTGATGGTGTCATGCTCAACAAGGATATCACCCACCCGAAGATGCGCAGAAGAATCGAAAACCCGCGAATCGTTTTGCTCGACTGCCCTCTCGAGTACAAGAAGGGTGAATCGCAAACCAACATCGAGATTACCAAAGAAGAGGACTGGAACCGCATCCTGCAGATTGAAGAGGAGCAGGTCAAGGCCATGTGCGAGGCCATCATAGCGTTCAACCCCGATCTTGTTATCACCGAGAAGGGTGTGTCTGATTTGGCGCAACACTACTTCATGAAGGCCAACATCACCGCTATCCGCCGAGTACGCAAGACGGACAACAACAGAATTGCGCGAGCAACGGGTGCTACCATTGTGAACCGGGTGGACGATCTTCAGGAGTCCGACGTTGGTACCAAGTGTGGCCTGTTCGAGATCGAGAAGATTGGCGACGAATACTTCACCTTCCTTACCAAGTGCAAGACGCCCAAGGCCTGCACCATCCTCCTCCGTGGTCCCTCCAAGGATATCCTTAACGAGATTGAGCGTAACTTGCAGGATGCCATGGGCGTCGCTCGAAACGTCATGTTCCACCCCAGACTCTCACCTGGTGGTGGAGCTACTGAGATGGCCGTTTCGGTTCGTCTAGGACAACTGGCTAGAAACATCGAGGGTGTTCAGCAGTGGCCGTACAAGGCCGTTGCCGAGGCTTTGGAAGTCATTCCCCGCACTTTGGTCCAGAATGCCGGTGCCAGTCCCGTGAGAGTACTCACCGAACTGCGCGCCAAGCATGCTGAGGGTAAGAGTTCGTGGGGTATCAACGGCGACACTGGCGCCATTGTAGACATGAAGGAGTACGGTATCTGGGAGCCCCAGGCTATTAAGCTGCAGAGTATCAAGACCGCCATCGAGGTAAGCTTCTCTGACCCCCAACATCGACTGACAAAGAAACCTTTATACTGATGTTGAGAATAGGCTGCCTGTCTCTTGCTGAGAGTAGATGACATTTGCAGTGCAAAGAAAGCACAGCAAGTCAGTGACTCTTCCATGGGTGCAAGCGATGACTAAATAATCACTGAGCTTAGTTGAAGAAAATACTTGCTTCTTGCAAGGAGACATGTCGAGGGCATACCCCGTACCAGCATCCATCGTGAACCCTGGTGACCGAGATTGAACCAGACGACTTTGTCGGCTTTCTGATGCTATTGATCTATGAGTTTGATGTTGATGCAAATGTGACGTGCCAGTAATCCGTAATAATGGGAAGGATAGCTCCTTGTAATTCATAAGCCATTCACCATCCATCATGATGAGTACCTCAATGTATAAGTACCCATACGGTAACTGTCTTTACTGCTCAGGCAACGCCAGGGATCTCTTTAGGTGACCCGCCCTTCTCGCATCTCACACTGGTCGCTTCTCCCTCAGTCATCCTCGATGACAATTCCTTTAGGCTCCTCAATAGACTGATCAACCGTATCAGACGCAGGATCGTCACCATCCTTCTCACCACTCTTCCTCAGCTCTATCCGCGGCTTTGGCCGACTCTGCGCCGTAGCCCCAACACTACCACCCGCAGGACCCTTCACACCATCCCCATCCCCCGTCTTCGCCTTCTCCTTCGCCCGTCGCTTCTTATCCCTCTTCTCACGATTCTTCCTCGTCTTCTCATCATCCTTCCGCTTCCTCTCCTCATTCCCCTTCTCAAACTCCGCATCCGCCGTCTCCCGCGCAACCTCGGCGTCCATCTGTCGCAGTCGCTCGTACTCGCGCCGCCTACTGGCCTTGTACACGTGGAACTCGCCCGAGCCGGCACCTGCACTGGAGCCCTGCACGTTCGTAACGATTTCGGGCGGCAAGTTGCCGCGGGGCGCGGTGTTGGGGCGCTCGGTGCGGATGGTCTGGTCCGGACGCGCGAAGAGCGCGTCGAGGTCTTTGGCTTGGGTGGATCCGGGGGTCAGGGCGCGCCGCTTCGTTGGACGCTTGGATCGGGGATCCGCGGATGTGGGGATGCTTTCGGGCCCCTCGCCTGACATAGTGCTGGATCTGGGCGCCAATTTTGGTTCTGGGGACTCGGGTATGTGTGGGTGGTGGTGGGTTTGTTTGTGGTTGTTGGATTGTCTCGACGGACGAGGTGGTTTGGGTGCGGTCGAGGTTGATGCGATTGATTCGTTGGATGTTCTTTTTTAGACACGTCGAAGACAAACAATATTGTGAGAGACAGTAGCAGCTGTCTCTTAGTGGGAGATTGAGTGAGGTATCTCTGTGTTGAGAAACCTTAGTTGCAATGTATTGTATGGTATGGTGAGTTCAAGATTCTGATCGCGGATGTTCAGATGTGAAAGTTGTATGCCCGCTGAAGTCATACTTCGTATAAAAAACGTTGCCATTGACATGTGCTAAAACAGGCTCTAACTAACTGTTTCAGGGTCGTGCTAGGCGGGTGCGACAGGCCCACTGTAGCGTCCTTACAGCGGCCAGTGAAGCTGACCAACGCTGCTTTTAGGCAGTTACACCTCCATCCAGCGTTAATCCTTCAATGCCTAGAAGATCATCATGTCCATGATGAAGCGACAGGACTAAGTTATCATTGATTTTCTTGAGCGGCTACACATCTTTCATGTTCTTGGAGAGCTTTTCACAAGTGAATAGTAAATAAACGCAAGGACTGTCTCAACCAAAACATGCCTGCAAGATCACTATTAACGTATGGGCAAGTCGGTTCGGAATGGGACGTTCACATGACAGAGCGACGACCACCCGTTCCTTAACAACACTAACTCGCCAACACCATACACGATATATTGAACGATCGGATCGTCGTCAAAACACTCACGTGAACAACCGCCTTAACTATGGATTCATCGACTAACCCCACAATCTACCGGTCCCCCATGAAAAGGGGTAATTCGGCTTGACCATCTCGGGACTACGCTAGAAGCTGAGGCCTGCTGAACCCTCGACGTCGAAATCACATGATATCTCAGCTGCCTGAAGAGTGGCTGATGACTACGGTAAGTCCGAAGGTTCTCGACTGTTCTGGGCGGTCTTCTGGTAATCAGCGCGGGTTCTCTTTGTCATTGCCGGCCGGATAGATCACTAACACCGGCATTGCTAAGAAGAAACTGACGATGGGTAGTCGAAGAATATTCCATGGGAAACCTGACTTGGGGTTCTGTCCTTCGTAATGACCCAAAATGAGCGTCTCAGAATATGAAAGAAGGGAGCTTTCATTCCCCATGAGAGCGTTGCTTGGTATCAGTTCGTCAATAACTGCCGAATCAGACCTGGTTTTCCCTAGTTACACATTGAGACCACTCACAACCATACTGCATGCTTCAGGATTTTGATGTTGAAGCTAGCCATGACACACTCCGAAGTTTAAGAATATGATCAGCTCTTGTAACAAGTGCAGTCTCATCGAATTGAGTAAACGGCTGGTGTATCCCTCGGTCAGGTTGTTTACCAATATGTGACCAGATGATTCGCCATGAATGATATGACTCGCAAGGCATTACTAGACCTCGTTTTTACTTGCCCTCGAGAATTGACGGCATCGACGATGAGAGCCGTATATATGTCAAGCTAGAAGTGAAAAGGAGAGCTCCTTAGAAGACTGCTCGAAGTGATATTGTAATGACTTTGTCATTCCTCGGCGTTAAACGGAGGCCTTCGATCCGGATGCCGAAGCGGATTGAGTCGTTTCCCCAGCCGTTTGTTAACAAACAACGGCCGACTCCTCTCCACCGAAACCGAATACCGGTGCTCCCACCGTCGGTGACTACCGTCCGTCGATTCCGCAGTCATCCGCAGCCATCCGGTATATCAGTCGTTGACAGCCTGCCCGATCTTGATGAGAGAACCGGAGAGATGACTCCAGAAACGCCTGGCACGGTAAGGATCAGCTCTGGTTACTAAGTGACTGTCGGGCGGAATGCTCGGCGGTGTTTGTTGCCATTGTGGCGATTACTGTGACCACGTCGTGTGTCTTTCACGGAAGGAAGGTGGCAGTTGATAATGCCGGGCTCGCGGTTTCCTACGGATTTACAGAGAGAATCTGGGCCCGAACATGGCCATCTGATCAAGGCGGCAAGAGGGCTAGACTGATTCGATCGTAGCACGGGATGTCTTAGCGCTACTCGTATTCCCGATCGCGTTAGTCGCGAGCAATTGGCGCCGATAAATTGTGGTGACTAGCGAATCCAACCAATAGGACCACTCGTTATTGGGTTTAGCCAACCGGGCATTGCCCGAAATATACCCGGGTATTGGACGGCGGCGCGCGGCAGGTCCGTTCGAGTGCGGGATGTTGCCTGAGGTCATCGGTGGGAACTTCTCGTCCTATTTTTTCCTCTCTCTTGACGGATTGAGCTGCCTCCATTTAATTCAGACACATGTAACCAACAACTTCGACTTCACTACTATAGCCTAATAACGACACACAGACACACACACTCCCATATCTGAAGTGTTCTTTTTTTCTTTTCCGTGCGAATCACCCGCCGTTGCTCACACATACGCTTAATAATTGGTTGGCACTCGCTGTTGGGCACCCAAGCAGTCCACGTACGGAACACGCAGATATCCATACTATCGTACATACTCCGTGCTCCGTACCTGCTCCGTACCGAGTACTTCGCAGCTGCCCTCGTTGCCGATATACTTCGTACCTTCCTTCAAGTGTGCTGCCTGCCTATGATATCTTGCCAGCAAATCTCTTAATGACACTCCAACTCTCTCATTCCAACTCCAACTCTCTCTCTCGCTCATTCTCATTCCACTTCACATTCCACGTCTCAGGCGTCAGCACACAAGCCCCATTATTGTAAATATTTAGGTAGACATTTTATTGCCTTACCCTGTTTGCAAGAACTTTGACTTCAACCTCACTTCTGAAGTATCGCCCGAAGCTCCGGTCGGAATAACGCTCCATCTTTTTCCGTCGACGCATCTGAGAACTCTGTGTTGGGCACTTACGCGGCTCATAATCTTTATCTAGGGTTGAGCTCCAGCTCCAGATCCGGTTCTCGATCCTGGTTCTCACATCTCACTCATTTCTACACGACAGTGCAGTTCGACTCGAAGACACCCCCCCCTTTTCAACGACAACCATGGGTCGACCAAGACTTATACTCATCATCAGACATGGCCAGTCTGAAGGCAACAGTTCGTACCATATTAGCTTGATATCGATCTTCATAGTCAGATTCTAACAGCCCACACAGAGAACAAGGAGATTCATCAGACGACGCCCGACCACAGGGTGAAACTGACCCCTGATGGATGGGCACAGGCTCGTGACGCTGGCCGTCGACTGCGAGCCATGCTACGACCTGATGATACCCTTCAGTTCTACACTTCGCCTTATCGACGCACAAGGGAGACGACAGAAGGCATCTTGGAGACTTTGACCTCCGACGACCCTGAGCCATCACCCTTCAAGCGAAACAATATGAAGATCTACGAAGAGCCACGCTTGCGCGAGCAGGACTTCGGAAACTTCCAGCCCTGTAGCGCCGAAATGGAGCGCATGTGGCAAGAACGTGCTGACTATGGCCACTTCTTCTATCGTATTCCCAACGGCGAGAGTGCTGCTGATGCTTATGACCGAGTTTCTGGTTTCAACGAGAGCTTGTGGCGCCAGTTCGGCGAGGAGGACTTCGCAAGTGTCCTCGTACTTGGTGCGTCAATCTATTCCTTTATGACTCATAGACCTTATGGAGAACCCTCCCTGTCAACGTGAATTGCCCTGCTGACCAGTATGATCAAGTAACACATGGACTCATGTCCCGTGTTTTCTTAATGAAGTGGTACCATTTCTCCGTCGAGTACTTCGAGGATCTGCGCAATGTCAACCACTGTGAGTTTCTCATCATGAAGAAGGAAGAGGACAGTGGGAAGTACATCTTGCAGAACAAGCTACGGACCTGGTCCGAACTGCGTCGCGAACGAGCTCAGCAGGCCTTGGAGGCAAAGGAGTCGGCCGAATACTCCGGCTCGGATGACGCGGTGATATCAGATGCCCCTCCTGTCGTTACCCGGAAATGGGGTGGTTGTCCTGAAGGTTGCTCCCATGGTAAGCACTTTAAGATACGCCGAGACCTATTGGAGCTGCGACAGCAGGACGCAGCCAGCTCAAAGGCTAGCACGCCTTACCTTACGACAAACGGCAATGAGATTGCTATTCATCGAAGAATTCTGGGCAGGCGAGCGCTAAACAGTTCTGATGACGACTCCGACGACCCTCGAGGACACTGTGAGCAGCCCTATGATGGCAACACTACGTCTCTCGAAGGTGCATCATCCACGACCGATGAGAGGCCTCGTCACAGTCTGAACCTTCCTAAGAAGACACCGTATCTCCACGTCGGTCGCGATTTCGGCGGCACCTATTCAGGCCACGCTAGTGAAGAGGACCTGTCTGAGAGTGATGCTAGGAAGCGACTGGCGACTAAGGCGGCCAGAGTGAAGAGCGGCGATCGAAACGGGATCCCCACTATCAATGCTGGCAATATGGATTTCAGCAGCGGTGGTAAGTATTCGAGTCGACACGTGCACGTCAATAGGCTTGGCGATGCACCGAGTCACTCGGATCCGGGTTCGGATGATTGCAACTACGAGGCGGAGGAAGACCTGGTCAACATTGAACGCGAAGAGACTAGTATCAGAGGGAGTGTGTACTGAAAGAGGGACAGAATCAGAAAAAAAGGAGAAGGAGGAGAAGTTTCTTGGAATACGGATTCGACGGTGGGTAGGGATCAAAAGGGAAGAAGAGGATAAGCGGCATACGGAGTAGAATCCGAGATTGTCTTGTAGAGGATGAAGTGCTTTTAAAATACCCCGGCTGCTTATTCCGTATACCCGTCTGAGAATAGATTAAATGAGTATGATCCTACGCATGTTTCCTGATTTCCTTTTGGGCTTCGTGAGGCTAGTCATCGCCACGTGGAGGGAGCCTTGTCTTGGAGGAGTCATCGTTACGGAATACGGAGTGGTGCTGTCCCATATCGTGAGATACGATTCTACGCTTATGGTCATGAGGCTCCTTTTTAAGCTAGCATGTTGCCTTGCATAGAGTATTGGAATCTTTCTGATTCCTGAGTCCTTCATGATAGACAGAGACGATGTCCGGACTAAGCTTAGAGGAAGATGGTCTGGTCATCCAGAGAGGAAGCGTCTCTTGACCCAAGCGTGTTGACCAGTTCCCCCTGAAAATGTCAATCGGCGATCGACCAACCGATCGATCCCGATGCCCACTTCACCGATACTACCAAACTACCACCATGCCCTCTACTAACCTAACCACATCCAATCCGTAATCGATCTCCGATGGTCTTTTCATACGAGTATACTACGCCGCTGAAGCTATTGGCTTATTCCATCCGGACGACGAGAGGGCCCTAGCCACGATATCGCCGTCTGCTTTGTACGAAGTACGTAAAATACATACCGAGTGTAGTAAAGCGCGCGGGTTTTATTTTCTTGGTCACATACATACACTACGAGTACAGATATGGGTGCGGTTCCGGATCTTCGTGAAGCACGGTTGGCATGAACGCGCATGAGCTAGTTGCGGTTGCATTTCTGATCGCGGCAGGCGGATTAAGGTATGAAGTACTTTACATACGAGCTAGAAGAGGTCCTCACGCATGTGATTGGGATGGGGTGGCTGCGAGGAGGGGAGGGCTGAATGGATGGGATTACGCAAGCAGCGTGACGGCGCTTAGGGGTTGGGTTGTTTATTTGTTGTTGGTTTACGTGCTGCGTAGGTACATACGGAGGTGTCATTGTGGTGGTTTACCTAGTTGTTTGTGCCATTGACCTATCAGATGTGTTGAAGAACGGTTGGAGCGGTTAGATGCTGGCATCGTCACCGACCAGTGATAGGTAGGATACGCTCGTGGTCTTACGGGAACATGCAAGGAGGGTATTTTCGTTGAAAAGAAAACGAAGACGTGAATGAGGAAATAGAAAATGTGACATCTGTACGAGATGATTTGAGGGAATATCTATCGTATTTTTTCTTGAATGATTGGGATGGAGCCAAGCTTATGACTTGTCATGTATTTGTTTTTCTTGTTTCTGGTTTCTGTTCCTGTCTTGTTCTGTTGCCTTACCGTTGCCTTGTTGGGCTTGGGTTGTGGCATATTAGCTGTTGTATGTGTACTTGCGGTGTTGATCGACTATTTTCGTCGTTGATGTTGTGAAGATCATGAAGAGTTGTCTTTCGTGAGTGAGATGTTTGAGGCGAGGTTTGTTTCACGATGAGCTGAGACACTCAGATATCATTCTACCGAGACTATCTCCTTACAGGATCTATGCAAAAAGTGAATACATGTAACTATCCGTAAACTCCGCGGATGTCAAGAAACACCCACGGACCTCCGACGCGGTATTTATACCTGTTCCCACCTCCAACCCTACAATCTGCTACAACCAACACCACGTCCCGTCGATCCAGGCCTGCGTTTGTACTCTGTTATACCTACTCTTAAGATTTATGACCACCGATAAATACGACCTGTTAATTGTTATGTTCACAATGTGTGATTGTGGCCCCCGCCGGTTCTCTCGGCCCGCCTGCATGCATTGAAATGTGCGTGAAAGGCGAAACAATGAATGACATTTCATCTTTTCCGCTTTTCTGAGAAGAGAGGAGAGAGAGAGAAAAACGGCCGGCCCGTCGCGTACGCACGGAATCATCCGTACTTACTCTCGTTTCTGCACGGCACGCTCGTCAACTCCCCTATCGCAGCCTCTTTCTCCGCCGATATATTGCTTCCTACGAAATGGATTGCGTAAGTCAGGGTACTTCTCATCTCTCATACCTACGGATTGCTCGTATCGTACGGATACATACTCCTGCTGCTCACTCTCAGCTGAGGTGACGACGGCGAGGTAGTATGGAGATGGAGACGCCCCACGTGGGCGGATGGATGAGTACCACGCAGCCATCGTATAACGTGATTCCCGTCTTGCTCGGCCCCCCACCTATCCCAAGACAGCATCAGCAGGATCGACGCTGCTGCCGCGGACTGATTGACCTTGTATCGATAGGCGAGGTGGCCAGAATTTGTACCAGCAGATAAGCTGGGCCTTGCTGTGCCGCAGATTTGCACGGCAGTTATAAGTATGGTTAATATATTGTAGGCATAATGGTTGCGATTTCACGTGTGATCGATCCTACGATGCAATAATCTCGTCTTCCCTCTGGACACGATGAAACGCAGCAGGTAAAGTGGGAATGGGGGCCCCCGTGGTGAAACATCAATCCACGCAGATCCCGAGTGTCCCTACGGCATGTCTCAGACAATGTCCGGCGATACTTGGTTGATTCTGCTTCAGAGTTGCATTCTGAACACTTTCCGTACCTGACTAGCTAACAAGACGGGCTAGTCCAGGAGACAAAGGAAGAACAACTACCGAAGCTATCTGAGAAGGTAGTAGTGGAACATGTCGCAGCTTTTTCATCGTCATCTTGTTAGTATTAGGCCCTGATCCATCGTGTTGTCTTCTTCCGTCCCGTATTCCCGGTCCCGTCCCGATCCCTTCTCATTGTCTCTCAACCACGGCTTTCACAGCGCTACCAAGACCTCTACGAAGTAGAACGGACGCGTCCCTTCTTCCATGGGATGTAACGAGGCTCGGGCGCAAGAACTCCACATCACTGCTGCTGCTGCTACTAGTCCTAACAGTCGTGAACGCATCCACGGCTACTACTACCAAAGCGACTCCATCTATACCGCCAGTCTCACGCGTAGGGGACCTGATTCTAGATTCCCTTCGTTCCATTATTGGCCAATTCGAATCCAGATGAAATGCAACATTCCCCTATGGTCTGCGTCCGCGTCAATAGTCTCGACACATGTAAGCTGCGGAGCACACCTCCCGTACCTTAGACATGCATCCATTCGCATTACATCCAGCAGAACTTGTTTATTCATCATGTACTCGTAATACCCTATCTAGTATCTAATATCACCGATCTGAACTTGACGGCTATCAGCCAAGGGGCGGTGACCAGGACAAGGCGAGTACCGATGATATGTAACTCTCACCAGATACAACGACAGCAACAACAATAAGCAGCCCGTCCCTTGTTCCTGTTCGTCGTCTTCCTGGTCATACATCCATGCACACTGTGTGCCATTCATTACGACGGAATAGGGCAATTAACGAGCCCCTAACAAGTACCGTACCGTACCGAAATCAACCACGTTCGGGACGCAAGGAAAAGCTGAAACCGCCGGAAATCCGTTTTTGTCGCATTCCATCATTCCGAATGGGTCTGTCTGGTGTACGAGTATGTATTCTTCACGATGATGATCCTGTTGTTTGTCGCTCGTTGCGGATGTGTTTGCATTCTTGCTGTCGCCGCATCGGGTCGTGTGCAGCACCGTCAGCTACGATCATCGGATCGACGAGCGCAACAGGCAAAAAAGGCGAACACCCTCCCTCAGCCTCAACAAGTCAGGCATCCCCTCCCCTACATGTAAATCTCACTACCACATACATTCCTATCTAACGACGAAACCAAAGCCAAGGTCCCGCATGAATCTCGATTCGATTAGCGAATGAAAAAAGGGCGAAACGACCCAATGGCAACAGAAGTACCTCGCCTCCCGTGGGAGATTGGGGTGTTCAGTTCCAGATCCGATCGTCATCTGGGACGCTTACCTTTTTTCTCTTCCCTTTTGTAATTGTAGGGAACTTAACGTGTAAGAGAGATGGAAAAAAAAAGGGAGAGAGAGAAAGAAAGAGAGGTTCATGCACAACATAGTTAGTTTCTAGGTAGTTCACCGGGATAATATCGCCCCAAGTCGACGGTCATGTACGACATCTTACTCTCCTCTCTTACTCTCTCACTTGACTGACTGGATAAGCACCCTCGTGATGAAACTGTGTAATTCAACAGTCCTACGATGTGTTATGTAGTAAGGCTACGTGATACTTGTCCTAGGTCTTGGAACAAACAGGCAGGCAAGTAAGTGGACAGGTCAGGTACTCGTACATTTTCTCGATTCTTCTGCTGCTACTATGTACCAGAGGGGTATTATATAAGTAGGGATTTCCCATAGTTCCTCAGCCCACGTTACGAGGAATGTGGATATCGTTACCTCGTCCTTCCCTCAGCCGGCTTATAACATTTGTTGCGTTGTGGGATGACAAGAGAGAGAGAGAGAGAAATACCGGTGAAGAGGAAAGGCTGGAGGTAGGTAAGGTAGTACTATAGTGAGAACGGGAGGGTCATGAATTGCGAGGGGAAGGTTGTTTTTTGGTTATTTTATACAGTAACGTCTCTCTCATTGGCAGAATAGCGTAGTTTGTGATGATGATGATGATGATGATGATCCCCAAAACAAATAAATAGAAAGAAAATCGTCGCGACGAAAAGTTGCATGCATCTCAGATAACCGTCAGCTGACACAGCAGCCGATACCCCTGGTATCTACTCAAAATCCCTGTGAACACCTGATTCCATGTGACCCCCCATACGCCAAATGCCAAGTGTGTAAGACCATGACCACCATCAACATGAGAAGATAGAGAGAGACAGAGAGACAAATAATAACAAAAAAATATGACCCGAGAAATAATGTGAAAGACCAAACACCAGGTCTTTTCTATGCCAACGTGACTTCAGGCTCGGGGAGAGATTCGACGAGTTCAAGGACTTTGTGGTCGTGGAGAGCGGCCGCGTACCGTGCAGCCATGGCATGCACACATTGCCGAGGTTGCATTTCGTAGGGGCACATGAGCCAGCCAATGCCTGCGAGGAAGGACTTGCGGTATTCGTCACGGAGGTCGGTGTCCAGGACCTTCATGTAAGTCGAGACGCCGTACTTGGACAGCGTGGAGATGTAGTGATCGACAATCGCCCATTCGTGGGCGCGGCGATCTTCAATGGTCAATGCGCCCGCGATGTAGTAAGCGACGTCGTGGAAGGCAGATCCGATGTGGATCATCTGCCAGTCGAGGAAGCGCGGTGCGCCGTTGTCGAGGTATGTGTTGCCGAGGTGGGCATCGCCATGCAGGAGGCAGCGGAACTTGGGGTTGCGCGAGGCATAATGCTTCTTCAATACGGCCGTGACGCGGGCCTGATCCCGCAGGTACTCGTGTAAGAACGGTCGGTCGGGTCCGTTCACGACGGTGTCGTACGTCTTCATCAGCGTGAGGAGGGCTTGGTCGTAGTCCGAGGTTAACCAGGGATAGTCGGCGGGCTTGACCCCCCAAGTCTTGGCATGCAGGGCCGCAAGCTGCTCGACACCTTGAAGCACTCGATCAACGGGCCAGGTCTCGACGGGATTTCCGAATTGGCAGCCCCGGGCTGCGAGGTCCTCCATCACGACAATGCCCTGGGTCGGGGTGTGACCTGCCCACCACAACTTAGGCACCTCCATGTTATCCAGCATAGGCGCAATGCGATTGAAGAACTCGACTTCGCGTTGGTAGATCATGACAATCCACGGCATCTGCTTGATGAAGGCCGGATTAAAGCCGCCCTTGATGCAGAGGCGCGCGACATCGCCGTCTTTGTTCTCGGCTGTCACGTAGAGTTTCGTAGCCGTGCCGAGCAGCGCACCAGTGTGCTGCATCGACGTGATTCTGAGGCCGAGGACGGCGGAGAGCCACTCCGAGGTGATCTCATCGGCGATGGAGGGAAGCAGTGATGGAGAAGGGGGAGGCTGGAGCGGTAGGAGTGGTCCGGGTCGGATGCCAAGTTTGGCGAGAGAGGGCCTCTTCGCGATGGCCTTGGCAAGTGGCTGGTCCTCGACCGGCGTGGTGGCGCGCGCGCGAGAAAATAGGTTACCCATATTGCTGCTGCTTCTGCTGCTGTGACTGCTGCTTCGACTGGAGCTGCGACTGCGACTGCGATGGCTAGTGCTAGTGCCGGTGCCAGTGCTGTTGCTGTTGCCGTTGCTGTTGCCGTTGCTGCTGGGGCTGGGGCTGGAACCAGTACTGTCGTCACTCCGCCGGGGTGGTAATGAAGGGACAAAGTCAAGGAAAGAACGGAAGAGGGAAGAAACGAAGGAGATGGTGTAAGAAAGGAGGACTAGAGGATGACGGACATGAGATGAGGAAATAACGATGACGAACATTTGGCGGATGACGAAACAGGCAGGAACGGAGCGGAGCAGGACCAGGAGCAGGCACGGGGCAGGAGCAGGAACAGGAAAGAACAAGGAACAAGAACAGGAAGGAGACGGCGTTTCAAGTGTTAGTTAAGCAGGCAGGCACGGTCGAGGTTCTTGCGGCAACAGCAGCAACATCCGGTGCTGGTCTCTCGTGCCCAAACATCAAAGGCAGGCCGAACCTTTAAACCCATTTCCTTGCCTACGGATCCTTGACGATGGCGCGCCGCTCCCAGGAATATAAGTTCTGTACATTATCTGTTAGCTCCATTTTGGTCTGAAATGGGTCCGAATGGCGGGGTTCTGATCCCTTGGATCCTCCCCTTTCAGGAATCTAACTGCAGTACATAGTCTTGGATACAACGACACTAATGTAATGTAATGTAAGATTGCAAAATGCTGCAGCAAATCCATCATGCCTGCCAGTGTCTAGAGTCATGGTAGGACGGTGTAGATCATCCCAGCCTTATGTGACTTGGGCTGGTTGGATAATATATTTTGGGACCTGGATAAAACAACGACTATCGCCTGCGATGCTATATATAATGCGTGCAAGGAGCGACGGGATGCATGAGAAACGTAATGAAATGAGTTGAGTCGCAGCAGCCTCGAGTTACGGAGCAACATCTTCGGTAGGCAGGCAGTGATCCTGTGTCTGTACCTATTATAGACATACGCATATGTAGGAGGTAAAGGAGATGTAAGTCTTATGTATGTATGTCAGTTCCGTGGTATTCAGGCATTATACGCAGAGATGTGCGAAGATGTATCCTGTAAGAGCGTCGATGATATGTGAGAGAATGCCGGAGCCACAAGGATCAACTCCCCCGTTAGCTAGACAATAGATAGGAGTTATTCCGTCGCAGGATTTACATACGTACCACACATACATGCGCATACATACCCAGACACCGACACCGACATACATACATGCGTACATGCGTACATACATACATGAATAGAGCGAAACTACTCGTAGAGCCATCTTCTCTTCTTGGTCTGATTACGAGACCCCTGTCCTGATTAATCTATCGTTAGCACGCTACATCATGTATACTACGCACTTGGTACGTGACCGAACGTCTTTGCCGGTACTGCAAATATACGGCAGATTACAGTACCTCTCGTCTCGTGGCCAAGTACCCAGCGTCTACTCAGCTCGGGCGGTCCCTGCACGCGGGGAGCCTCGTATCACGCCGTACTTGCACCTGATACAGATTGTACACGATATGGGTTACCCGGAGTTGGTGTACGACTCTACAATCCAGTGATGACCTGATTAATGTACAACAGGTCAACCGTCGGTCGTTCTTCTTTCCGACTAGCAATTACCAGGAGACTGGTGTTTTGCAACTCTCGCGAATCAGGATATAATTGGAAATGTAAGAGAATAAGTGGTGTAAGTGAAGGCATTGGAGTTGGTGCCGACGTTGTCGACGGTGTATCTCGATACGCATGATATATAGATTCGCAACGTTGTGTGCGGATGATGACAGGCAAGTCCCGCCCTGGCCATTCAGACGGATACAGATTCCTACCTGGGCCGTCAGTGATTCGTGTTTGTTATTGCCCATAGCATGCCAAATATAAACCGCACGTGTCTGTGACCCCGCATTATGTCGTCGCCTTACAACAGCACGTGGGAGCGGACTTGTGTAAGAAGTACGGGAAGACCTTAGTGTAGTTAGACCTTAGCAGACTGTCTAAGACAGATAGCTTACTTTTTAGAAGAAGGCTCTTTTGTTCAAGGGGGCCAGCTCGAACCAACAACAATAGCCGCTATATATAGGTCACGACTCAAGAACTTGGCGGGCTCTACGGGAATATTTTACGTGATCATCCATCCGTACCTCCCGCTAGGTGCTAGGTGTTGGAGCGAACGGCACGTTCCTAGCGCTGAGACGGAACAAGCAAACCGTGCCCCTGACGATGAGGGACTCTGACCTGACCTGACCTGTCCTCGTACCTTTTTCCTGCGGTATGCAAATCATGGTGACCTGCCCGAGGGGTGGGGAGGCTAAACCGCCTACAGTAACTGGCCTAACAGGTACCGAACGCACTACCGGTCCCTATCCTCAGCCGTACAGCAGTGGATCCCCATGGACCCCACAGCAGTCGACAAGTTCGGGGGGCCAAGCAGGAGTCAGGGCCGACTTACACACAGGGAGAAGGAGAGAGAGGGAATTGTCAACATTGGGGCTTTGACAGTCTGACATAATTGGGGGTGTCAGAGGTAGGGAGTAGGGCTGCTCAAGTAATCGCCGAATCTTGACATCCAATGTCCGGTGATAGTTCAGTTGATGTTCACTTGTCAGAGTAAGCTTCCTACGTAGTAGTAGATAAGTAGGCGTAGGTAGGCGTCGTTTGCCTTGTATGCAGTTGCCCGCGGTCAGGATGAACAACAACATCGCCTTTGTTGGTAGGAGTCAACCAATTGGTCAACTCTGGATAGGAGTCGATGCGGTACTTTTGCGATGTGCTGAACGATCTATCAACGGTTCTGGTCTGTACAGTATCCTCACCACAGTTTTCGTTAGGAGACAATACGGAGAATGGCTCGATCGATCGGTAACCGCACACGAGCCTCCCAAAAGATCCCGTTGAGCACGATCCAAGTGATGCTGAAAAAGGGAAGGCAGTTCGCGGCGCGTTCATTCTTTCCGTCTCGCTCGCGGAAAAAAAGGGCAGGTCTAGGATATCTTATCGGGGAACCTGCCTAGTTCGGTTTAGGCGAGGCATCGTTTGCGCTAGGGGATTTGTACCTACGCTAGCGTGAAGCCGATGCGCGCTAAACTGCTTTGGCTAGGCACCTCGTTCTAGCGGATTGCCGTATGCAATGCAGTGTCCGGATTACGGATTACGGATTACGGATTACGGATTACGGATTTACAGATGAACGGCAGCAGCTCTGCATTCTGGAATTTCGCTACCGATGAGGCATTTCCAGTGGCCGCAACGAGAATCATATCGCCAATCCTGATTGATAGGTGCGACGGCGGCGGCGTAGTGTCATGTGAATCGGTACGGGCTGTGTGCGGTTGGACTTTTCAACTGTACATTGCATGTGAGCCAATGAGGCCGCGTCTTTTTGCACCAACGATGAAGATGGGACATCGCAGGTCCCGGGTAGGTCGCACATCGCACTAGCGCGGTGTCTCTGGCGATCCGTTCTTGGTTAGCCAGAGTGCCTTACTAGACTAGCGCGATGTGAAACTGGAATCGGCATCGTGGCTTATTGGCTCGAGCACTTGATCACCTACCTATACCAGACTAGCCCATGTCATATTTATCACGTCCAATTCGCGGAAAAACATCAATTCGTCCAGACAACTTCTTGCAAGTGTCACTTCGCTTTACCACGCAGTTAATGCACTCCAATCTGTGAAAGCAGGCAACGTTATATCGGCATTATTATGTGCTACGTCCGCATCCAATGACGACGGCGGTCTCTGGAAAACATTTTCTCTGTATCGACGTTGTTGTGGCAGGCATCTCCTGACTTTGAAGACAAGCGATTGGAGTCAGCTTCAAGACCGCCGAGTCGCGCGGCCCTTGGAGGGTAACTATTAATAAGAAGTTCTCGCATATGCATACACCACATACGATAGATACGATAGAGTCGCAATTGCGCTTCAATTCTGTTCCGCACAGACGGCATGTCCAGGCAGGAACCCTCGTGGTGCTGACTACTCCGTACAAGTACCTACTTCGTACATATTCCGCACAACTAGTCGCAAATACAATGGAAGGCTCGTCTGATGTCAGATCCCTAGCCGGGACAGCTAGTGCACGCTAGAGCCTATGTCATGTTCCTTTCGGGCCTAGCGTCCGACGTCACGGACGAATCAGGCCGTATGCTGACCGGAGCCCGGTGGGGCCGGTCGTTGTCGAGTTCCTGAGCTAAAGAAGAGGAAAGTGACGAGCCAATGGTAAGCACTGCACGTGACCTCCCAGACTTCATATATGGGGCTAATTATCATGGCTAATATGATACGTAGTGTGACCTTTTTCAGCACAAATGACCGCGGAGGGGTGCCAAGGTCGACTGTACACTCATCCCAACGCTACAACGCTACGACCTCCCGATGTAGGTACATACTACGAGTACATACTACTTTACGGAGTGCACTCATACTTGTACCATCATCGTCATGGGCAGGTCAAGTATGTACGAGTAAGTAGTATGATAGGATAACGGGTACGACATTCTCCTCATTGACCCTGGCCACTGACCTGGATTGTTCCGTTGTGCTCGGAATTGTGTCGCTGTCAGGTCGCGGCGCGGGCCGTACGCCTGTCACACCACGTCAAGAAACTGGTGATTTTCCAGCCAACGTTGCCGGCGCACCATATTATCTGCGAGGAGGGGCAGAAGACCGCATTGCAATCCGCCGAATGGGATTGCTCAATTGAAGACTGCAGGTCGAGAGAGAGAGGAGGGGAGAGGGAGAGGGAGAGTCATGGCTTCTCCCTTCATCCTGTTCCATGTTCTTGGGTCTTTGGTTGCATCCTGTCACCTTATCGCCATCCGAGGAGGGGAAATTTTCGGGCTGATGCATCCTTTTTCCGGGCGTCCGGCAACGGGCTGCTTGCAAGCGAGCCTGGATGTCGCCTGTTCATTGGCCAATCGCCGGCCACCACCCGCAACTCTATCGGACGTTTCCTGTCGAGTGGAACAACAGAGACGCATACTTGCACGCTTTTCTGTTTGATCCTGCAACACGTCCCACCGGAGGGCTGATCGTGATAAGACGATAGTATATAAGTTTTGGCTGTTCGAACGGGGTCCAGCTGATGCTCGAACCTCATTACCACCGTTCAGCTAAGACCTTGGCCCAGCCGATGCCATCAGCAATTATCAACCCTGCGCGACGGGTAACATAACACACACACACACCACGCCCGAGTTGGGCTAATGCATAGTGGCTACGCATCACACGTGCATATGATCTAATAGCACTGATAATTGGCATGGAGGATTAAAACATTTGCAGATCCTGATTATCCCCCAGCGAGAGTAGCTCCATAACTGCTTCGTGCTATGCTCCGTTCGGCACCAACTGCATATGCTTTCGTCGAATCGGCACGAATTGCAGCACGAAATGAATTTGCTTTGCTTCACCTCGCAGACAAACAGAATTGCATAGCATCGCATCGCATAGCAGGGCATGGCATGGCATAGCGCAGCATAACATGGCATAGGGAGTCGGAGTTAGGTCCCCCGGGACGTAAATAAGCCATGCTGACATTCTATGCCCTAATATTCTGCTGGCCAATCGCATGCTCATGGTTTTCAGCGTGGTGCCAGGTGGAAAGTAGTCAGCGAATCGACGATACATACATACAAACAAACAAACCCACCCCAGCACGATGGCGTACTGGTGGTGTTGTCTAAGGAACGGCTGCATACAGTAACACCCCGCATGTCGACGGGTTCCTCGTGGGACCTCATTTATGAGATCCAAGGGTGTGCAGTCGCTAGTGGAGCAGGGCCAATGCTAACCTGGTTGAAAGGTTCGTGAGAGCGCGCGAAGCAATCATGCCGGGCCAGCCAGCATTGGAGAGGGGGAGAGAGAGAGAGAGAGAGAGAGAGTCATGACGAGAAAGCTCACTGGTCTCTGTTTCACTATGCAATACGAAGTACGAATAATTACATTACAGCTGCGGTAATGTAGTGCTCTGTGGCATTTGTGTATCCAGCTGGCTTTCCTGGATAATGTCTCACAAAATATGCTTCTCCGGACGGCATCTTCATACCATGATGAGCGAGTTATGCCGTACCTGCTACCGTTTTACTTGTACTTCGTACATACTTCGTACTCCTCCTCTCACCTGTCAGTCAATTCGCAGCCAGCGATCCATCGTCGCCGGGTCCTGCGCGATGTTGCGTGCTGTGCGATGATGCTGTGCTTGTCCCCTCTGCCTTGTACATGCCATGCCTACCCCATTGTATAAAGCCTAGATCTGAAGCCAGAGTTGCACGGCCTCCCGTCTCCCTCCCGTTCATGGTCTGCTTCAGATACGATACACGAAGCCAGCGATACCTGGTTTATGCCTGCGCGCGTGTGCCTCCCCGCAAACCATCTGATACTTAGCCGTGGCTTGAACAATACCATTGTACACTAATAAACAATCTGTTTGTCCGCGGGAGAGTCTGATACTTGTAAGAAGGTACATACTCACTTCGTATCGCGACAAGAGTCAAGACCATGACCATGACTAAAGCCCGTCACCGGCGAGGGGGTATTTGAGGTGTTCTTAAGAACGCCCTGGTCATGGAACGGATCATGCTATCTCACCTATATACTGTGCAGCCATTATACCCGGCGCCGTGTAATGATGGATGCATCCGAAGGTACTCCGTACTTCATACAGCCTGTATAATATGCCAAGGCATCCGTATAACAGGTCATGAGCGGTCGTGATCGTTCGCCATGATGTCAAGTAAGTCGACAATCCGACCGTCGGCATACAATGCAGGTTTAATGACGGCGAACATAGGGTCACAATCTCGTTCTGCCATGACTTGATGAACGGGTTGTGAAATTTGACAAGTCAGTTACAATGGCAAATATTGGCTTGTTTTGATGGGGGGGGCGGCGGTTGATCGGTCGAGGTGACACACGAAAAAAAGGCGAGTGTGACGGGGAGAATCAGCAACGCTAATGCAGGCTGCGGAGCTCCAGGAACATATGCAACTCTGCTGCATATTCCCTGGCCATGTTCTTCCAGAGTTTTGGGCATCCCATCCTTACGAGTACCAACCCATACCGGACCATACCATACCATACCATACCTTACCAATCCTATCCCAAGCCAACCCATCCCCATCCCGCACGCCAGTGGTGACAGTCCGGTCCCATCCCCATGTACTTATACAGCCCGTCGTGGTAGACAGCAGCTAACCCGGAGCTGAGAAACCTCTCCCCCCCACCCCTTTATGAGGAAAGCGTTTCCCTAACTCTCGTCCCGACGGTCTTCGTGGTAGCCTGGGCAAAGGCAACCTCTTATACATACCCCGAGTCCCTTCAACTCACAAACGTGGTATTCGACTCGAGGCGCGTCTTGTTTCAATCAACTTCATACACTCCTTCAAAGGCAAGGTCGCATACGCGGACCCCCCCAGCAACGTGTTTGAGAAGAAAGAGAGACAGAAGAAGAGAGAGACGGAGGCTACGCCCTCTCTGACTCATACGCACTCCTCCTCTCACTCGATCTGAAGGCAGCAATCGGTCAGATCTCATAATAGCCTTTCCTATATCTCTTACTCACCGAAAACCCACATACTGCATACGGTATCCTGTCTCTTCTCGGCGTGTCGAAGACCGAAGGACTACTTACTGCTGCTACTACTACCACTACGACGCTCTTTTTGACTTACATAGCCCTTGCTGATTGATGATCGCATTCACTCCTTCCGTGCCCGCTTAGTGCTTCCGCCGCCCTATACTACCTACTATAATAATATTTTCTTTAACTAAAAAAAAAACACAACATTCTCACACATCATCATACATCATACACAATGGCGTGGGCACGAGATAGTCTACCCCCTGCTATCTACACCTTCCTTGTCCTCAACACGATAGCCGTCGGGCTCAGAATCTACGTCCGGGCATGCATCAGCAAGTCATTGGGCTACGATGACTATGCCATGATGGTCGCATTTGTAAGCCAGCGCATGCTATCCGAGCAGGAAGAGATGGGGGCCAAGGAGCGCATCGAATGCTAACATGTGGCGCGTTGAACAGGTCGGCTTTGTGACGCTATGTTCCCTGACATTGGTGTCGTTAGCGAATGGATACGGCGACACCGTGATGAGGTCCGATTATAACGTGATGGAAGCCGTCCGAGTGAGTGCGAAGCTGTGTTTGATCATTGGCGCGTCTCAGTGGAAGAGAGAGACGTCCTTCATAAGTCTTGTTCAACTTGCGATGAAAACCCTTTCTAATCCTTGATCGTTCGCGATACAAAAGTTCTTCGTCGCCTCCACGATCGCCTACATTATCGTCCTCTACGTCGCCAAACTCAGCGTCGCGCTCGTCCTCCTCCGCATCTCCGTCACGAGCAAAGGTGTCCGCACCGTCCTGCTGTGCTCCATCGCCGGCCTCACCGTCTGGACCACCGTCACGACCTTCCTCGTCGCCTTCCAGTGCATCCCCCTCTCGCTCGCCTGGGGCGTCGGTAAGGGTACCTGTTTGCCGGCTGCCGTCCTCGCAAACACGGGCTATTCGATCTCGGCCATGGATATCGTCTCAAGCTTCCTCTACGCCAGTCTCCCCGCATACCTGCTCAGGGGCGTTCAGCTCAGCAAGCGCGTCAAGGCCTCGATCATCGTCCTCCTCGGTCTCGGTGTCGCGAGCTCGGTCGTCACGATTATCCGTCTGAAGTATCTCGTCGATGTTGGAAACTTGCAGTCACCCACAGGTCTGGAGGCCGCAAACGCCTACTTAACCACCTTCGTATAGTAAGTATTATCCAGCTCTACTTCTCTCAACCAGGAGATGGCGCTGCGCGAAATAGAGAAGCTAACCACGCAATCCCAGCTCGATCACAGAAGTCGGCCTAACGCTCTTCACCGGCTCCCTCGCGGCGCTGCGCCCCCTGCTAAAGCTGGTCCCATTTGGACAGACGACGGGGCAGGCGTACGTGGAATACGGGGCGTCGACGAAACAGTCGAACGTACGCGAGGAGATGGGCAACAACATGAAGCTGCACGACTTCAACGACGGCGAGAGCCAGGATTTCATCGTGCCCAAGGGCCGGGTGCATAAAACCGTGCAGTACGAAGTGAAGTACTCGGATGTATGATTGATTTGTTTTTCGTTTTAAAATCAACCTCTTAAACCAACAAAAGAAACAAAAGAAAACAAAAAAAAAACGAAACAAAAAAATAATATGGAGACAACGGGATTGTTCTTTTTTTTATAATTTTAACCCCCTCTCTCTCTCTAGAGGAGAGAAGATACCCTGTTTCTAGACAGGGGATGGGAATGAAATGAAAGGGTGTAAGGGGGAAGGGAAGAAGATAGGGGCAGGGACTCGCGAGGGGACAGGCATTCATCGAACTCAGGAAAAAGAAACTCTTCACTACCTACTACCATTTTCACTACTTCACCAACACACTCATACTTGTCTCGCCCATTTCACACGTACACATACACACTCTTACGAACACATACCATACATACCCCCAACCTGATAAGGCGACAGGTTTCTTTTCTTGTCCGTTCCAAAGAGAGAAGAAGACGATGATGATGAAAAGTCGAAAGAAGGAGAGAGAAAAGTCGAAGAAGAAGAAGAAAAAGGGATTCATAAGGGGCAAAAACGATGGGAAGGACTAAGTTGAGACATACCTCTCTCTCTCTGCTTCTGACCAACTTTTTACTCTTTTGTCTACTTACTTATCTATCTATCTTACTTACTTACCTACCTACCTTCTAGTGTTGATACCATGACAATGAGATGGCAAAAATCACACACAAAAAGTTACAATACTTGAAATTGAAACTCGAAGTCTTCATCATCTATTCTGTCTTTATGTTGTTTTACTCATATCTCTTCTTCGACATGCCGCTGTTGCGGTGATATATACCTAGTGTTAATTTATATTCTGTATTCGTCCCGGTCTTGTCTTCTCGGTGAGGATCGTCGATGGTGTCCCCGTTCGTCTCTAAGTGAGGTTTTACTAGTGCTTATTCCATACCAAATCCTACACATTTGTATGTAAAATCGTAGACGCGATCCTTCAACGTATGCTAAGACTTCTAAGTGAGTGCTTACTCACCAGGGCAAGTCCCTCGACCTTCACGATATCTTCCTCCCTGCTGCCTCTACTACTATTGAAATAGAGCGAATAGATTAGGTATAGATATATCACGCTGATTTCATGCCTCATCGGTTTTTTATACGTTCTGATAGTATGTTGTCGCGTATGCTCTTACAACCGAGTGGCCGGTGTAAGTTCCTGAGTGACGCAAAATCTGACACGCGATCCATGCCATCTCTCATGATTTGAGACGATAGCATCCCATTCTGGTGCTGTGCCATAGAACAATCGCACTCCGATTCTTCTCATTTGTATCGTCTCTACGTGTTCAATAGACTACTATCGCATTAGCTACTGCCAAGTTAATCGAGTGAATCGCGCGATCTCTTTTATTACTATCCTCCTCCTACTGCTCCAGTAAGGGAAACCATCTCGTTCTGACTGTCGCTTCATTCGTCTCGTTTGCCGGTGCATACTACAGCACCGGGTAATAGCTGAGTATCTCGAGTGCTTGATTCCTCGGAGCGAATGGCTCGGTCTATTCTTCTCGCTTATTCTATGATCGCGCTGCTAATCACCGCAATCAATCCGTATAGCTATCTCACTTCAATTCACCTTGCATGCTTCATCTCTCAGTGTAGTATACCATCGCCGACACTCCATCAAGTTACTCGATTGAATCAATCCATAAACACTATTGACTTCGTCTATTGACTTATTTCCCTCTTCTGCAGCCGTGGTCTTCTGCCGCCGCTGCCACGGCAACCCGCTCTGATTGCCGCCGCGTTTGTTTCGTGCGCCGATCCGGACATAAAAGCAAACGGCCTCCCTCCCGATCTCGTCCGGACGCACTACTCGGATATTCTCCTCAGATTCACGGGTATCCGTTCGATCTGATTCAGATCTCTTCGGCTATCCGTTCGAAACGTCTCTCAGATTCACCTGGCGTTTCCATTCCAGTCACAAGAGTAGCAAGCAATCAAAGAAGTTCGAGAAGCGAAGAAAAGCATTATTATTTGTCTCCCAATACCGGAAGAGCTATTTATTTATTTTTTTCACTTTATTTTTTTTTTTTGTTTTTTTTTATTAATATTAAACTAACTAAACATGATTGATAAAACAAAAAAAGAACCTCGGCGCAGGAGTGCTGTCTACCTAAGACTTTTTTTTTCGTGGAGTTTTTTTGTTATTTTTTTTCTTTCGCTGCTTTCTTCTAGTAAAAGTAGTGAAGAAAAAAAGAAAGAAAAAATAATTCTCTAAAAAGATGATGTGAATCTGGTCACGCGTGGGCGCTTTTCTCTATTCCGTTTGGATTTTTTTCTCTTGCCGTTTTTGTTGTGATTCATTCCCCCCTCCATTCCATGCCGCCCCCTTTCCATGATAATAAATGCCCTGTAGAGAAGGAAAAAAAAAGGAAAAGATAAACGTTAAACCATTAAAGAAAAAAAAGGAGTGCCCTTTTTTTGTTCTTTTGTTGTTGATGTTGTGTGTGTGCGTGTGAAGGCCTCACACAATTATTACCTTGCCCCTGTTCGACCCACGAGGTCTGTAAAATATCCCAGTCTAACCATCCCCGTAATCAAATTTCCGAGAGAAAAACCGTTGTCCCGCCGCCTGAATGATGATGATCCCAGACCTGAACCGAATTATCCGAGAACCGAAAGCCCCAAACCGTTGTTTGTCCGACCGAATCCAGGAGAAGAAGGAGGAGAAGAAAAAAGAGCCGTAAAAGCCGTTAAAACCGCGCTAAGATCCCAGTCGTTCGTGAGGCGATAGAAGACATAAGGAAGGAATTCGGTAAAGGATTGTGGGGTGAAGGAACGTGTGCGCCCGTTTTTTGTGTGCGGTCAAGGGGTTACACCGCGGGAATAAGTCATTATAAAAAAGCAATTATGTGTGTGTCGCCAGTCGTAAAGGTGACTGACCGACTCGATGAATAGGCGAAAGAAGGCGGTCAAGGGTTGTACCGCGGGCAGGTAGCGGACCAGAAGCAGTTGCCGCCCAGCATGAGACCGACTGACTTGACGTATTCGGGCATGGTGTGCGAGTATTGGAATCGCTTAAGCAGGTCCTCGCCGAGCTCCCGTGTAACTTGTTCGTGGTCCCGGATCATGTTCTGAAGGCGAATGGTGGCTTCCCTCTCGCTAATGCGGTACTGCTGCATGATGACGGGGACGGCGTTCCATTTCCGGTCACCCTCGTCGACTGCCTCGGTGCGCTCGACGTTCCAGGAGTAGAGGTCGTTAGTCAGCCCCATGACACGTCCGGCAGACATGTAGAATTCGCGAGCTGCGGCTGCCTCAGCCTCGTTCAGCTGAATGCCCATGGTCCACTGCATGAAGCTGTCCATGATACTGTAACATCATCATTGTTAGTACGATGATAGACCGAAGAGACATCAAGTAGTAATAGGGGTACATACCCGTAACCGACATTGAGGATACGGTACTCGGTGTACTCTCTGATGGTATCGAAGGGCGTCTTTTCACTGTCGTAGTTGTCGAGGTAGGACTTGAGGGCGGCGAGGACACGGGGTGCGCCTTGCTTGTCCATCTGGTGCAATCGAGTGCCAAAGTCCTTAAACAAATCCGCAATCATGTTCTTCTTGCTAGCCTCAGCACCGGTCAAGGTATCACGCACACTGGCGTGAACAGCAACGGCACCGGCGTGGTCAATATCTTCCATGACATCTAAAGGAGGCGACCATGTTAGTCGAGAGTCGAGTGGAGGAGGCCCGGCCTGGGCTTCGCTTGACTTGACGTGACTTGACTTACCATCATACAACCAAAGACTCTCAATGATCTCCGTAGCCAGCTTCACCCTTTCCGTCTTGCCGTTCGGCCAAGAGACCGAGAAGAAGTTGCCATACGGACCGGCGGAGTGAGATCGGAAGTTCCGGCCCCGGGCATAGTCCTTGAAGTTCCTCCGCGCGTTCATAGCACCCTGGTTGATCTGGTCATCCTCCTTGTGGATGCGTACCGGGAAGGTGGTGATGGACTGCGGGTGAGACGTAGGCGGCGACTTGACCTTCGGGGCGGAGCTCGGCTTGAACTTGGAGAGTAGAGGGTTCGAAAGCTTGATGAAGGAATGCTTATCAGAGGACGGGAGCAGCAAGGCTCCGCTCAGGGGGAATTGTGTCATGATGTGGATGATGTAAAGGAATGTGGGGTGGGAAAAAAGAAAGCAAGTCTGTGCTTGGGTGGCTTTGGGAGAGTGAGATGGGGTGGGTAGTAGATCGTGGAGTCTCGAGGAGGACGAAAGGAGTTTGCTTTATATTATTCTGGTTTGCATTGGGCCACGCACAGTGAAGTAATATGTGAATATGTTCAAAGGGAATACAATACATAGTCACTGATCAATGAACCAGACCCAAGCTGACAAACTGCAAGGGTAGGTAGGTATGATACCTCCTCCGGGACAACCTGGTTTCTGTTTGAGCCGCGCCTGCAATTCTGGAAGGGAGATACATAGATCCACACTGGATCGATGGAAAGCCGAATCAATGGCTTGGAGAAAGTTGACAGAAATTGTGGAGGAGACAGTCACTTGTAAATGAAGTGTTAACTAGCGTCGGCCGGGTTCCCAGCAATATGGAAACGACATGGATGGTTATGGATGGCCATGGCCCGGGCAACACATCCGGAGCTTTGAAAAATCATCATGTGACATTTACAATGCAGAGGGCGCCCTCATTGTCCGTTGTCTGACTGATGCGTTCAGACATTCATTGCCTGGGCGAGCTCTGCGTCCTGGGCGAGCTTTGTGACAGCTGTGTGTCGTTCACGCACGGTCCTGCCCGCCATCGAATGCTACTGTAAGCTAAGTAAGGGAGCCATAAATCTGCCTCGGGGGCATGAAACCGCGTATGTAAATACCTAGATGCTACCTAGATACTACGGCGAGAAACGTGTACGGCGGCCGTGGTAGATAGTGTAGCAGTCGAGGCAGTCCTGTAAGGAATAGAAACACGTCTCCGGCGCTGTGTGGACGCACAGCGAATCCCCAGCTGACCATGTCATACCGGCATGAAATCGTCGTGGCCGTGGATGTGCATGACACGACTCCTGGTGATGCCATTGCCGTAGGGGCCCACTTGAGCAGCAAGAGGAGGGTTGACGGTTGGGCAGTTTTTTTTTTTGTGTCTGGTTTTGTTTCCCTGGGCAAACGGCCGGGGCTGGGGGGGGGGGGGGGGGTTTCTGGGTAGTATGTAGTAAGTAGGGTCAAGGTAATACTGTATGTATGTATGATAGCGGTGACCGTTTCGGATTTCCCAACTCTTCCTAGTTGGCGGGCGGCCTGGGTGGAAATGTTTCGTCCCAAGTGGGATAACGACCCGAAATCGGAACGAATGCAAGCATACTTCGTACATACGTACCTGCGTCTGCGTCCAGAGTCCAGCATCCAGCGTTCAGTATCCAGCGTTCAGCACCCAGAGGTCTGCGGTCTGCGTTCTGCGGTTTTGCGTATCGTAGTGCTAGAGAGAAAAAAAAACAGCTGATGCGTGTCTGTCTAATGGGTGTGCGCGGTCTGCACCACGGACGTACTCGTACCTACGACCTACTAGCCCACGGCCGTCCCATGGCCATCGCATGCTCCACCGAGCCGAGCATGGCTGGTAACCTACTGTACCAGTACGCAGTAGTAGTACCGTACCAGTCATCCGTCCCGACGTACCGTAGCTTAGGTACCATCGTGAGACGGATCAGCCTTGCAGAAACGGAGCAAGGGGCTTTGGGCGCTGGCTGCTGGGCTCTCCGGCTCTGGGCTCTGCTGGGCTCTGCTGGGCTTCAGGGCGCTGGCCTGGTTTGAGCTTGGTTTGAGCATGGTTGCAACGGGAGCCTCGGACGGCGCTCTGCCGGCATCCTGATGGCGTTTCCTCGGGCTCCTCGCAACGGCTCACCTACGTGGAAGCGGGTATCGAGCGCAGACGTTGGCTTGGCAGGTGGTCAGATTGGCAGGACGCCAATTAATGCCAAATGGTAGGACCTCAGGGAGTGTGAAACATGGATGGGAGGGAATCATGGATGGACGCGGATTCCCTTTACCTACCCGCAGCGTCCGGGAGTTCCCAGCTGGAGCAGCGGCAGTACAGCGTGTGTGTGTGTGTGTGTAGTGAAGAAATTCTGTCATGCCAACACTGACAACAATCACGGGTGGTAAAACCCGCTGCAGGCGACTGGCGACGCTTGCCCTGATCGGGCAATTCATCAACGCTCCAACGCCTCGAAATTCTTTCTCGGGTCTGACAGGCTTTGCTAATTAGGTGCTAATTGAGGCCCACCTCTCGGGAGTGGGGCTCGTGGGGCTTGCGGGAGGGACTCGTCCGACTGCACTAGCCGCCAGGCCGCGCGGGCCCGTCCAATGGAAATTGACAGCTGGCCTTGGCAACCACCGTAAGGCCGCCCCTATTCGCTAAACCGCTTCAGGCAACCCTGTCATCTTATTGGCTGATCAGTCACTCGTCAATGGTCATTAACCCCCCCCGGCTTCACTCTTCAGCCCATTTGCAACCAAGTCTGTTCACTGTTGATTAAACCGTTATATCGCCTAGGTAATCCGTACTCCTTATACAATTCCCTCTTCCCGATCTGGATTATAATCGATTTCTTTCGCGGTCGGGGTTACTGATCGAATTGTTTATTTAAATTCAGAATTCGATCGTCAGAATCCGCCAAGCTCTGCTGGATCGATGCTTGTCAGTCGTTTCCGTCTACTGCGACCTGTGAAAGAGTCATCCGTACATCGAGCGTGTTAGTGATCATCGAGTGTGGGTGTCAGAGCGGAAGATGGTGACATGGTTCAGATACGAGTGAATAATATTCCCCGTATGTATTAGCAGCAGGTCTGACGAACAAAACGTTTAGGCATCTACAGGTGTGTGTACGGCCTACGAATACACTGCATGCTGCCATTATCTATCTGCGCGCGGGATAATACAGTATGTTCTGTACAGTCTGAGACACGGTGGCAGACTGATAGACGAGTACCTGTCTGATAGGTGCGAGCCGGGCGAAAACAGTGGAAATGTCATGTACCACCATAACGCGGCGGGTGACTTATCGATATGCAGGCTTCGTACAATGCAGAGAATCTGCTAGATAGCGTACTGTGCTGTTATTTCCAGAGCACTGCGTCCCAGCACGCACACACTGGCAGCAATTGCCTGCGCAGGGCCGTACCGTGCCACGTACTGTAGCGCGTCTGTGTGTCTTACACCAACGATGCTATCCAATTACCAAACCGGGACCGCCGTCCTATGGCGATGATGCGTATCTTCCGTTCCTAAGTTTAGCACACAGGACGAGGCTAGATGTTGGTCTTGGCCATTCCACAGCCCTATAATATGTGGCTTTTATCAATACTTCTCCTTTTGGATGTATCAGACCTTACTTTCGGATCGCGCTCGTTCTTTTCCCATTCGTCGGTTTGCGGCGAATAGGCCTCCGAGGATGGATTACGAGTACGTGAATTCACGAATTACTTGCTTACTCGCTGTTCCTGCCAGTTCCGAGGCGATCGGCAGCAACCTAGCTAAGTGAACAACAACTGCCTCGCCTCGTCAGGGAGTCGTGAAGGAACAAGTAGCAGAGTCGCAGCCGCTGGGCTTGTTACAGAAGTGTTACGAAGTGCAGTGTACCTCCGCTAATCGAGATACCGACAGCTGCGATACGATACGACACCTTCAACGACAACTCGAACCACTCCCACTACCCACGCTACGTACTCCCCATGCAAGGGTCTTATCTAGTACCGAACAGGCCTAGCGCGCAGAATGCAAGCTGTCATTAGGTCGCCCGACCCACTAAGTCTTGCTAAGTCCTGCTAAGTCCTGCTAATTCCCCACTAGCCTCCGCTAAGTCAGGCACTAACCACCAAGGCCGGCGCACCGAATGGTTGGGTCGTCCCGTCTTCTGCTTCGTGCATGAGGGACCCCAGATTGATCCACCCATCCACCTATCCTACATATCCACCCGCCATGCAACCCTAGGAGCAGACTCCCGGTAGCGACCACTCCAAAACCAGGCATGGCGAAAACTTTAATCGTCAGCAGCGCGCCCAAGGGGGCAGAGCAGGTCACTTGTACGGTAACCGTAGCCTGGGCAGTTGCCAGCACGTCGGGGCTATCCTCGATTCAGCAGGCTATAATAGCTTCAACACGCCAGCCCAAGGTCGGGTTGGCTGTTTCCAGCTACCAAACAACCGGGACGACGCTTGCTAAGCTGCTGCACTGCCTGGCTCGCTTCGCTACGAGTACTCTCTCCTTTACTCTACGTCTTACTATGTGCATTCTAACCTCTCTGCCCGTACTTTTACGGATCATCCCTCAGCAGATGATGATGTCGTCGGTCTTCCGTATAGCAAGCACCCTTCGGAATACACCGCCCCTCGCTACCTACGATACTTCGCTCGTAAGGTACGGTACTGTACTCTGACTACCGTCCGATGATGAAGTGAGACATTATATGCGTACCCGTAAAGTACATACTCGTAGATGAACGACTAGGACAATTTGCTAGACGATATACGAAGCGGACGTGAGTTTCCAGTTCTCCGCAATCCACGGAACCACCCAGAATCTAGTAGCCGTCAAACCAGCTGGTCCGGGCTCAATAGCGATTTCTACCGTTCCGTTCCGTGCCTACAGTCTGAGTAGATAGACAGATAGATAGATAATACTCCGAAGATGAGCGCGAGAGCACTCAATAATCCAATTACCTGCTAGTTAATGTAAAACCTGTTTCTCTTTCTTACGACTTACGAACGGGACATTCAACCTCATACATGCTCACAACATCATCTGCGCATCTCATAGGCTTCATCCACGAGACTATTCCCGTAAATGATCCGTACTCCGAACATAACATGTGATTCCGTATCAGTCCGTCAGGCGCACCACCGTGGAGTAGTAGTAGGTACTCGCAAGTAATACTGAATACTTACAGCTGACAATGAAACAATCCCTCATCTGACCAGACCAGACCATGACATTGAACCCTTCTCTCCTCGATGACCTACATAAGCGCAGTCTCGCCTGCAAGGCAGACTTATGAGACATGGAAGAATGAACCTCGACCGTCAAATAACCTTATATTCAGAGTCATGACTGACTGACTGACTCTTGCATTCCAAATCCCATCGCTGTTTTTGTGTGACTCTTACCAGCACGCAGTCGTATTGGGAGCTTCCCCTCCCCCAGTTCGGGCGCTCTGCTTTTACTACGACCTGCCCAAAACTGCCGACTAGGTAGGGTAGATTCTTATGTGCATCACGGCCAAATTAGGTCTCCACAACCACAAACGACGCACATTCACCTATACGTACCGTTTTATCCTGACATGGGATGTTGACATGGGATGTACGAGTACCGATGCATGTAAATAGTTCGGGATCTATACCTGGCTCTAGAACTGTCTACTCTGTTCTGGTGAGGGCAGATCCCTGACCGTTAACGAGTGTAGCAGCCTGGGATGAAGGGCACCCAAGATACTACAAGATAAGTACAATCCAGACTTCGTATATTCACCCGTACGGGTTTAGACTCGTATAGCAATGCGATAGTAGGATAGCATGCCATAGAACTCGGCAGTGTGTTTTCCGTGGCCAGACTGCGTATACGAGGAGGAGAAAACATGGTACACAATGCGGAATAGAAGACAGCAGAAGCGAATATTCAGCCAATAGGAAAACCCGGGAGATAAAAACAAACCAGCCAAAGGTTCGCCTTCAGGATAATCTACAAGTAGTGCGCAAGAGATCTTCGTGTACGAAGTCCACTACAGTTCCCGCCGTTTCTTACCATGTCTGGTTTAGTTGACGCAGACACAAGGAGAACCGAAACGAGAGAGACGTGACAATCAATCAATCCCCCGTGTCTGTCCGACCGTTCCTCTCGTCCGTCCAAAAGGCGGAACCGGTCCCTTTTTTTTCTTGTCTTGTCTGGCAAGCCACCTGCTGGCGGTGTGCATGAGAGAGGGAAGCAAGAAAAAGGACGGACGGGATAAAATAGACCAGATGAACCAGCGATTCGATTACCTACATGAAAGTGAAAAGTGACAGCTTGGGTGTGACCCGCAAATCATCACCGCCGCATCGCGAAGTGACATGCATAACGAGGACATGTTTCAACAATGCTACAGGCAAAACAAAAAAAAAGGAATGAAACTGGTCGTTTGGACGAATGTGCGAAGCACGAAGCACGCAGCAGCAGTTGTACATACGAACGGATGTGGTCGTTCTCGGTGATAACGTGACCCGGCGTTCGGGCGTAGAGAAGCCGTCCACTCACAACTGCCAAGTCAAAGGAGAGACATCTATAAGGGAAAGAAGGAAAAAAAGAGAAACATCAGGAAGAACGATAGAAGCGAATCGAAGACATTTGATAAGCGGTGAATTCGACAAAGTTCATGTCGAAAGTCCGGAGGAAGCAACGAAGGTCTTTCGTTAATCCCGAAGCAAGACCAGCTTCCAAGACCCGACGGGAGCAAGAGTCAGAAGGCATGACGCAATGAGTTTAAACTTAGTAGCGTCGACTCCTTCCCTTTCTCCTCCGACATGACGTTCATCGACCTACAGCGACCTACATCGCTTACATAGCTTCCTTCCCTCTGCTTCCCTTGCTCCTGCTGCCGGTGATTCGACTCATTCGGTGTAGGGCCAGCTATATTCCGGATCGTATGAGATTGTGAAACAGATGGCCACACCACGATGATTCAACGTGATGTCAGCCGCCCAATGAGCGCCTGTCAGGTGGCAGACACCCCCCACCGTGAGGCAGAATGCAGGTACGAAACCAACCGAGCAAGCCCCAAACCTCCCTTTCTTTTCTTTTCCTTCCCTTCCCCTCCCTCTCGCAGCGGACACTACCGCTACACACCCTCTCGCGATGGGCCGGACGGAACGGAACGGAACTGAACTCCTTCCTGCTCGTGAAAAAAAGCCCGAGAGCGAAAAGAGCGAAGCGAAGCAGTGGAAAGGCAAAAAAGGAAGAAAAAGAGGGTCCCCGGGGTTTCTGGAAGCTTTCCTAAAGGAGCATCGAGCAGAAGCCCGAGGTGCCCGAGCGAGTTGCCAAATGGGGAACGAAAAACGTTTGCATTTCTCTGACGATCAACCACGAAACCGGCTTCTGCTTTGCTGCTGCTGCTGCTGCTGCTGCTTCGTGCATCTGCACATCGTTTGTTTATTTCCATCTCTTCTCCTATCGGTCTCCTCTCTCTCGCTTCCTCGCTTCGCTTCGCTTAAAACAAATCTCACTGCGTAACAGAAACACGTCGCGCTGCAACCTGCTGTTCGTTGTCCCTCCTCTCCTCCTCCACCTCCTCCTCCACCATCTCCACCCCCTCGTCTCATTTTTTAGTGCGGCAAGCAAGGTGGATTAAAAGGGGGCGAACACCTATGCAACGCCTAACCCCCCCCGGATTTTTCGGTTTGGTGTTGTGTTTTTGTTTTGTTTTCCAGTCTAAGCGACTCTTGGCGTACTGCTGACCGGCATGGGTGTTGGCTAATCGCCATACACTCCCGCTCCAGGAATTGTATGGCACGCATACAGTGGAGACAAAAGTGACTTCTATCACGTACCTTACACCTGCTCCGCCAAAATCCACACTGGACGGTACATTTCAATACATATCTACTGCTAACTCTAATACCTAACCCTAACCCTAATCCTAATCACTAACCCTAACCCCTAACCTCTAACCCTAACCCCTAACCACTAACCCTAACCCTACGTCACTGGCAGCTACTGACGGCCCATAACAGCTGTCTGGCAGCCCTTGACAGTTGCTGCCAGCTCTGACAGGTGCATGTACATTGAAGTACCGGCTTACATAAGATAAGTTTTGTATGTCGGCTGGTACATACGGTACATGCGCTAACCAAATTGGGGAGCGTACCATACAATTCCTGGAGCGGGAGTGTATGGCGGTTAGCCAACTCCCCGGCATGGGGAATCCGGTCAACGCTCAGATGGCAAAATACGATTGGCTGGCAAGCCTTTCCCAGGACCGGGTCCCATGATTGCCAGAGTTGTTACCAGTCAGTGCCGGTCTTTATTTTCGCTACGAGAAGCCTCATGAAGAGTGTACGGAGTATTCGTACGCACGTATTATAGCCTATAGGTGGGCAGGGAAAAGACACGAAGACCGGCCATATGATATGGAAATAAAGACGCGGGGATTATCCCGTCAATATAATGTGCGTTTTATATATAACATAATCACGAAGCCGAAATTCCCCTTGTTATCAATCACAATATCATCAATACGGATGACTTGCCATCACGACTGCGTTATTCCGAGTTCAACACATCCTCTCTCTTTCTCTCTCTTCTCACAGGCTACTCGTACAGCAGCGAGTGTGTGTTCCCCCCTCTCTCTCTCCCTCTTCGCTTCTCCTCTCCCGCACATCACCTGCTCAGCCACGCACTCTGCCCGGCCACCATACCTATTTCGACAACGTTCAACGGACCGTCCCGACCCCTATTGAATTCCTGCGTTGACTCCGTGCCTACGGAACGACTACATACCAATGCAGGTACATATGTTCCGCAGAACGGCAGCTAGATAAGTAAGTAGAACGGAGCAAACACTCTGTTAGGCAAAGCCATCTCCGGTCCAGCTAGAGTGAAAACGGAGCAAAGAGAGAGATTGAGAAAAGCAGCTGTGGTGGCTGTGTAAGGCCGACGTTAATCTCGAAAAGCTGGGGGAGAACGCTTTGGGCTCCAGCTATCCCGTACTTTTCAGCGCCGCTCTGAGGTCTGGGTCCGACGATAGAGTGGTTGTAATCCGCAATGGACGTGCGCTGTCTCCGTAATCCGTAGTTCAGGCAGGTTATTTAGTGCACAAACCCGATCCGAACCAGACTTTGCCATCGACAAAATCGCAGGGAGGGAGGGAGGGAGGCCTGCGATGCGATGGCGAGCAACAAGGGTGATGGTGGTATCGTAGCGTATTCGTAGGCACCAGGCACCGACTTTACGAGTACACGCAAGTCCCAGACTCTCGACTCCCCCCAGCCAGGACCTAAACTCGCCTACGATTAGCTGTTTACCAGCAACTCGCCTAGTTCAACCAGCTAGATTAGCGTACCAGCTCTGCAGAAGCACCGTCGCCAAGCCGCCCCCATATCGAGAGAGAAGACAAGCTTCCCCTGTCTTCAACGAACAACGCAAAGCTTCACCAAACAAAAAAAAAAACGAGAGATGTCCGCGTGTTACGAAGAGAATTTCTATCTAGCTTGCCCAGACTAACTAAACAAGTACGAGCATGTAGTTAGTAAACGGACTTACGCACTAAGAGAAAAAAAACAACCATCCACCTGGGGAATGCATCTCGCCATAGGGTAGAAAGTAGACAGGTACTCGTATCGTACATTCTCCACGCCGTTTGTGCAGTGGAGGTGGAGCCCCTTACACGACATGATGAGAGTGTCACCGTCCGTCTAGGGTGCAGCTTGCAGGTCGCAGGACTTCAATCAACAGACAGACAGACAGCCCTCCCGTCAGGCAATATCACAGAGCAGACCTGAACCTGACCTGACTTATACAACCTGATCGATCTCCAAAAACGACGCACTTCGTTGCGTTTCGTTCGTAGGGCCGGAAACAAACACGATACGACGCTATATACGAGAAAAAGTCCAGTCGAGTCCTATCTATTGCCAAGTCATTCAGCCAGTCCGTAACTCCCCAGCTCCTACTCCTACTACCTGCCTATTAAACACCAATTCAACAACGAAAATACAACATTCACCAACTCACAAGACCCTGCCCTATGAATCCGGTTGGGCAGTCACAAAAAAAAAAAAACAACAACATGAATCTCTCTCTCCCTCTCTCTCGTGTCTCATCTTCTTTGCCTGTATCTCATCATTCGCACCATCTAATGTACGATTCGTATATCCCATCCCATCCCATGTCCTCCTCTCTCTCCCCCTCGGAGAATTATTCCCCGTACCACAAAACAACCACCGTCTAACCGTCCATCCAATCCAATAACCCTACATACCTACACGCGTCCCTTGTCCCGGTCCCTGCTCCTCCTCCTCGTCTTCCTCAATTATGACAATTACACAACCTTAGCCTAGCTCACCATCAGATTCATAATCAATCAGAAAATATCAAACAAACAAGGCCCCCCCCTCCCCTCCCTTCTTTCAACAAAATCTCATAATCATCCCAGTAACCAAGATTACTCGTATGTAAACGCACCCACCAAAACAACTCCTCACATCGCACAATTCCTTGCACGGGGTGGCTTGATTCCGGAACCCGTTCCCGTCCCATCATCCCTGGTCGAACGTCTAGTCTAGGCTCTCATTCAACATTCACATGTGACACTCTCCAGACCAAAATCCAAGATCACGACGACCGCGACGCAACCCTCACAATCGATTAAATAACCCCATGTTCATATTCTGTCTGTTTGTCTGGTTCCAGTATCTGATCACCGTAACGGAAATAATTCCTTCTGTTCTGTTCTGTCTGTTCTGTCGTATATCTACCTATGGGAAGCAAACTCAAGAAAAAAACGTATTCCGTACAAATATGTACTTCTGTAAAAAAAAAAAAAAAAAAAAAGTAGTAAAACCGCCCCCAACCCTCGCTTCGCTTCGCTCCGTCTTTTCCTACCAGTTTCGCAACGCAATAGTTCAAGTTCCATCTCACGAACAAACAAACAAAAAAATACTCCGCTAGCCGACCCTTCCGATCGGGAGGGACCGTAAACCACAACAGCGAACGTGCCAAGTTCAAACAGACAAAAGAAAAGTACGTATGCCTTATCCTTTTTTTGTATGTATGTATGTGTGTTGGTTGATTCCAAACGACGTATGGTCTCTACGCGTAAGGGAGAAAGATACCTTATGAATGAACAAACGAACGCAAGGAGAGGGAGAAGGAGAGGAAGAAGGAGAGGAAGAAGAGAGAATGTGAGAGTGTGAGAGAGAGAAGAAAAGGAAATAGTAAATGCCTACTCTCGAGTCAAAGAAAAAAACTCCGTCATACACAAGCCTGTCTGTGACCCTAATATCGAAGAAGAATTTTCGTTGCCCGAGTGTGAAAGCAAGTCTCGCCGTATGCGGGTTCTTTGCTATGAAGATAGTAGTCTGTCCCTTTTTTTTGGTCTGTTCAGAAACGCCGCGTTATCAAAAACAGTAGTAAACAACCAGACGCGCCATTCCCCGAGTGCGGTTTCAATGCCAGTGTTGATGATGCCCGCAAAACATTAAACTAATAAATTAAAACATAGTCAAAGATACAGATGTCGGTTTTCTTTTTTTTTTTTATAAAAAAAAATAAATTCGGGCCTGAGCTCACCCGCGTTGCGATGCAGAAAAGGAACCGTCCATTTCTCCCCGCCCGGAAACTCCAAACGTGATGATGAATGATGCAAATGCCGCTCGCTATCTCAATCACAATTCGTGCTCAGTTTTTCTTCTTCCTCTTCATATACGTCTGTAGTGCTAGAAATGCTTCGACATCGCCGTACTGAGGTTGACGAAATCCACTGGCTTCATGACAAAATCGTTGAACCCGGCCGCAATACACTTTTCTTGTACGTCCGACATCACGTTGGCCGACAGTGCGATGATCGGCGTAGAGTCGTAATGGTTTGCCTGCTCCCACGCCCGAATTTCTCGGCATGTCTGGTAACCATCCTTACGAGGCATGTGAAGATCGCACTACAACAAAGAGTCCGTCAGTATGGCTGTACACTACCGAACTGCACCCATACAGAAGGAATGTCGTTCAGGGGTAACTTACTAGTATGAGCGAGTAATGCTTCGAGGACCGTGAAAACACCCTTTCTGTAGCCTCCAACCCGTCCGCGGCAATCTCCACCGCAATCCCAATCTTCTTGAGATACCGACACAGAACCTTTTGGTTCACCGGGTTATCTTCAACGAGTAATACCCTGATACCCTTGTCGCCGATTCGTCTTTCCGCATCGATATAGCTCTGCTTTTGGGACTCGACCATCTGCGCTGCGCTCGAGCGGTTGAGATCAGTGCTTACATCTCGCTCTCTGGCTGGGTCGAATATGAAAGCGAACCGTGAAGGCTTCACAGGCTTGTGTACAAATATTATCTGCTTATCCGCTAGAAGCTGCTCTTTACCGGTATCAGAAGCGAGTTCGAGCACAGCATGCCTCTGTACGGAGTCGGACATGATCAACGTCGTTGTTTTGCCATCCGAACAAGCTGCGATTTTGCTCGTTACGTTCATAATTTCCTCGGCAGATCCGAGGTTAAGAACAACATGAGTGAATGCTGTTGTTTCGTCTCCCCTAATCAATTCTTGAGCATCGGAGAGACGCGACAGCGCCGTAATTTGGTAGGGCACATCCCCCGGCAGTGTCGTTTCAATGTGCTTTGTGATAGCTTCTCGACTATACTGCTGAGGGCATATAATCAGTATGGAATACATTGACGGTTGAGATTGCTCCAGATTCGCTGGTACCGGGGCGTCATCGAGAGGAAGCTCCGTGGGGGGCGGTGGGGTTTCTGTGAGCGCCGGGATCTCTATTTGCGAAAGATCTTGCCCACTTGCTTTTGCTGCCTCGCTGAATTGGACGAGCTCAGCATCGACGGGAGAGACGGAAGAGAGAAGAGTGGCGGTGTCAGAAGGCTCGATACTCGGCGTATCAGATGTCGAAGGTAGCCCGACTTCAGGAGAAACGAGTTCGGCTTCCAGTCCATCATTGGCATCCACTGATTCCTCTGGTGTCTGGTGGTACATTATAGCCGGCGCCGGTTTGTCATCCTCCGAAGGTCGACCTGTCGCGAACATAGGTAAGGTGTTGGTTATGTCAGGGTGATCAGCTGGGCTGGGTAAACTAAACCTAGCCGTGAACTTGAAGATTGAACCCTTGCCGGGTATTGCAGTGCCTTCCATTTGTCCCCCGTGAAGCTCTACTAATTGTCGAGAGATCACAAGACCAAGCCCGCTGCCACCATGCTGGCGTGTGGCGCTGCCGTCGATCTGACTGAAAGGCTTGAAAATGAGGCCTGCTTCCTCCTTAGTGAATCCACGGCCCGTGTCGATAACAGAATACTCGAGCATGATCTGATTTTCTCCAAGCTCATCCGTGTCGTCCATGTAGACACGACATCGACTGAAGACCTCGCCCTCAGACGTGAACTTGATAGCATTTCCGACAACATTGAGAAGAACTTGACGTATTCGGAACTTGTCTCCTTTTACCCAGGAAGGCACATTCTCATCCACAATGTAGTTGAGCTCAAGCCGCTTGGCAATGGCCATCGTAGAAACCAACTCGTTGACGTCTTCAATGAGCGATCTCGTATGGAACCATTCGAACTTCAATGTCATCATGCCAGCATCAACCTTGGAAAGATCAAGAATGTCGTTGATGATCATGAGTAAGCTGTTGGCGCTGGTTTGGATCGTATTGGTGAAGTCTCTCTGCTCCTCGCTCAGCGTCGTGTCCTGCAGCAAGCTCACCATTCCTGATACACCAATCAAAGGTGTACGAATCTCATGAGACATATTGCTAAGGAAGCGACCTTTCGATTCCATAGCCTCTTTCAATGTTGCCTCAAGCAGTTTGTGGTCGTTGATATCCGTCGCAGAACCGAAATAGGAGCTAGCGCCATTGCCAAAGCCCACATCGCCGATCTCGACACAACGAATCAAATGCCATCGATATTCGCCGGTCTTAGACCTCAATCGTAGCTCAGTAGTGTACGAAAGACGCCCGTTGCTATCCGTCGTAACTTTTATGATACCTCTCCTGGCTAGTTCATTGAGGTCGGCATTGACGAGGCTGGAAGCTTGGTTCCCGGCTGTAGAGTCGTCTTGTGACGTTGAGAAATGTTGGCTTGATGGGTTTTCAGTTGCATCATCCGCATAGTCATCATCTGATGTTGGCGACTGTGCGTCGGACGTTCGCCTACTAGACATAGTCCTCGAACAATAATCGATCGGCACCCGACACCTGGCTAGATCGTCGGGGTGGACAAAGTCTAAGAACCCATTTCCTAGCGAGCATTCTTCACCCCGACCTGTGTACGCCAACCACTGCTCGTTCGAAAAGGTAACTCCATCGGTCTCAGTAGCAGTGAAGATGATTTGCGGAATGAGGTTAGCCAACAGACGATGTTTAGCTTCGGACGCTTCAATCTCGGCCTGGCGAAGAGCCATGAATTCAGCCACCTTCTGATCATGGATATCCATGTAGGAGCCGATAAACTGAACTATAACACCTCGTTTATCGCGTGACGCCACGGCGCGGGCCTGATGCCAGCGGTATGTTCCATCAAAGCGGCGGAGTCGGACTGTGTGGACAAATTGCTCTCCTGTTCGCAGCGAATGAGTCCAGGCGCGAAGATAGTCCTCACGATCTTCCTCGTGAAAACTGGCCCACGGATCGGCGATCAAATCGGCTAACGTCTGCCCTCGATATGTTAGGTACCTAGAATTCACCCAGACGATTTCCCCTGTCATAGGCCATGCCACGAAAACTTGCACCGGTAATAAGTCCAGCATAAGACCCTTCAAGCGATCCGTCGGTGGGCTCATGCTGACTTGAGTCGTCGAGACGGAACCTGACCAAACTGGCGTGGATGTTGTCGGTTTCGTAAGCAGCGGCGTACTAGGCGGCAAAGACTGCAAAGTAGAAGAGAAATCACCACCATAGGAATGCAGTTTTGTGTGCTTATGGTAACTCTGCTTACCACCACCTAATCCCGCCAGACGCTTTGATTGATCCCCAGCATCTTGCACCGGAGAGACTTCTTCGTTTTTACCTGACAACATGGTAGAAGCCTTAGGGGGTCGTGGCTTGGCAGGGGGAACAGACGGTTCGTCTTCGGTGGTCGTATTGGGACTGCTGACAACTTCGGGGACGTCGGTTATCTTTGTTGGAGTGGATTCTTGAGGTTTACGGAAGCTCATCGAGAGCCGAGGCTGTCGATTAGTAACAGGATCCTTAGAAGTTCGGGGTCCGCGAGGGCCCAAGGACGCCGATGAGGTTTCAGTATGGGCACTTCCTTTGATCTTTGAATTGAAGTAGCCATCGCCTCCAGCTGAACTAGGGCTATTCCCAGTCGCCCGACGCTCGACAAAAAGGCCGAATGAGCCAGGTTCCCATAGTGGCGTACCGATAGGAGATCCAGCAACGCTTCGAGACTGCGTCGAGTAATCACTCGGGCTGGTCAGACTGCCAGCAAGCGATCGCTGGGAAATATCTTCAGATGGCAGTAACCCAAATTGACCGACCATAGCGGAGTTGACAACCGGCCTGCCATCGGGACCAATGGCACCGAAGCCAGCGTTCGACGGTCGCTTCCGAGATAAGCCCATGATTTCAGTCTCAAGATTTGAGTGATGGCGGCATAGTGAGAAAGACGTCGCCAAATGAGGAGCTAAATAGTCAAGAGAACACCGCAAGTTAGAAGGATAGGGTATGACGGGACTGAGGATTGATAAGATCGCAATAGGCGGTTGTCGATGTTTTGCAGGAGGCTCGCCCGGAGCAGGCCAGGGAGACGCGCCAGTCTCATGCTTTGATCGTAAGTTGGTCCTCTGTTTAAGCACAGACGGATCTAGTTTGAATCTTTGAGGCGATCTGGAGAGAAGGATATGATTTAGGGGAATATGCAGGACTGTCCAGGAGTTGTCGATACCAATCGTCTCGGGACACTTCAGGAAATCGTAATCATGAGGACTCGTACCAGGGTCGAACGAATCTCCGTCAATTGTAGCATTGCTAAAGAAAGGATCCTCCGAAGGTTCGGATCGAACGGCCGGAGACGGAGCAGGAGATTGTGACCACGGTGAGGGAGGAGCCTGCTCGAATTCTTCGTAAAGGGGTGTAGGAGGGCGAGGTGGTTCTTCGTCAAGGACGGAGTAGAAATGGGGGATTTTGTGTTTGTCCGGTGTGGTGTGCTTCTTACCCAGACCCTTCGCCATCGGTGCGCTGGCATTAGCAAGCAAAGATGACAAGTTTGTCGTAGACCCTGACCGGAGTTGCCCAAGAGGGCTTTTGGCCTTTGCTTCTTGTGACAATGGCCGGGCGAATTTCGCCTTCAATGGCTGCTCATCGGCGTTTGGATCGAGGTAAGGATAGGTGCGTGTCAGAGCGATGACCTTCCCTCGATCTATCACTCTCAGGACCCCATGGTTGTCAATGAGAGGATCCGCCTCGTGATCAAGAGCCTGCAGGACAGGTAAAACATGGCCCTTCAATATTGTGTCTGGTTCTATCGAGGCTTCCCAGCTCGGAAGGGGCTGGTTCTCTTCAGCCGGTTCTTGTTCCCTCGAAGCTGGCCGACTCAAAGCGGTCTGCGGAGCACTCAAGTCACTACGCTCAGCACCAGAATAATGGCTCTTGCTTCTAGAAAGAGGAGCTGGCCGGCGAGACGTTGGAGAAGCTGCTGTTTCGCTAATGTGCGCTCTACTAGATTGTTTCTTTTCCTCATAGGCAGTAAAGGAGTGGCGACTTTGAATACTCGGGCGAACAGGGGATTCACTTCGATGAGCAGACTCTACTGTCGACGAGTTGTCGATCCTACCATCAGCACTGTTCGCGGCTAAGCTACTACCCCTCGCCATACAACCCATGTTGAACTCATCTACCGTTTGCGAATTATAGGTAGCTTTCTGGCCCCAAGGGACATTGTCAATGTCCGTAGCATCAGCGGGTACTGATAGCGTAATCCGTTCGGCCATGTAGAACTTGGTCATGATTTGGACGACGGTGTTCCACCACCCATCTAGGCCGGGTTCGGCCGAGAGCATCAGCGAAAGCTCGTAGAGATTAGGATTGGGATAGTCGGGGTTCTCGGGATATAAGGCGTGCCCAGGAGGGAAGAATGGCATGGTAGCAGCCGGAGTTGACGTATCCGATGTAGGGTGGTCATGAAAACTTCGCTCCTCAAGATTGGAACCAGTGGAGCCAAAAGTCCCGGCCTGTGAATGAAAGGAATAGCGTTTCCGTTGATGAAGAGTCCGCGGCCCCGACGCGGACATATAAGGGAAAGGGTATGACGTGGTCACTCCAGCAACCTCGGGCGTCATGCCGCCGCGAACTGTCTTGTTTGATTCGGTGGATGCGGTAGGCATACCAGAAATCGGACTTGGGGTACTGGAGAAGTTTTCTCGGATGGGGGACACGCGGACGTTGTCCGTCCTCTCCCTCGACGAGCCCGTGGCCTTTCGTTCCATGTCCCTAGCGAGTTTAACACGATAATCTTTAATAGACTGCTGAGTTGCCGTAATCTCGGGGGACTTTGTCGCGATGTTGAAGTCCTTGCCTCTTGTCCCCGAGCGCATACCCACAGCCAGAATGTCACAACGTCCAGCATCTTTACCTTCGAGCGCCTCACTCTCCGCGGAAGGGGAAGGCAGGTCAATGCCAGCGCCAGTGCCAGAGCCGGTGCCAGGGCCAGAGCCAGGGCCAGAGGCAGGACCAGCGGCAGCGCCAGTGGCAGCGTCAACGTCAGCGTCGGTACCCTGGAGTCCACCGCCGCGAAGGTGCAGGCCGGAATCCACCACGGCGTCGGCGACTGCGGGTTCTAGGGGAGACGGGGAAGCAGAGTGAGGGTTCAAGTGTGGCGTTTCGTCAAGAGATGATGATGGTCTGCGGTGCGGGTGAGGCTGACCAAGCACATGGGCACACGGCCTCTCGTCGTCTTGCGAGGTCGTGGCGACCGCTTCATCATGAGCGTGAGAAAGACAATAGTCGCATGGTTGGCTCGGGACTGTGGAAGGATTGGGGATTGGCATGCCTCATCAGAAAGTACCCGCGTAGTAAAGCCGAAGACGGGTCTGACTACAGTCTCGTATCTTCGGCATTCGTGAGAGAGGAAATCTCTTAGTGGGCAGAACAAGAGCGGTGCACGTGGCGCTGCTAGGGAAGATTTGGGATGATGTGTAGCGGGTATGGCGGCTGACGATGGTATTGACCGTGAGTGCTGCACTTGCAAGGTGGTGGTGGTCAAGAAGATTCATGCGTGGATTTCGGATTTCGGTACAAGAGAAGGTACAGTACCTAGTTGGATGGGCCTACCGGTATTGATGGGGCAAAATGTGGATAGGGATAACCTCGTTCGGGCAAGGCTCGTTAGACCCGCGGACCTTCCCGCTACGTCAGACCGTGCATGGGCGCTCCTCCGCACGGCCGCTGCCCCTGTACAAAATAAAGCAGATAAGGAGGTCGCGAGTTAGGTATGTACCTGCCTAGCGGGCACACTTCCATCCCAAGGGCATGGCAAGGCCGCCTTCCGCTCAACTGTCTAATTCCCCAAGACTCGAGACTAAAGAAGTTGGCGTTGGGAAGTCATCCCTTACTAGGTACCTAGGAGGCATGCAATATCTTTGTTCCGAGCGAACGACAGAAAAACTGGAGTTTCTCGTTCATCATCTCATCTCAATTCATGCAACCAGCTCCGGGTTAGTACTAACATCTCGATTGATGCTGTCTGTTTACGAGTAGATACTCCGTAAATCACCAACGTTAACAGTCGTGATGAGGTGCGATAGACATCCCGTCCCGACCGACCTTATGTACGGAGTACCTGCCGTTATGTATACATGATGTGTGTATCCAAGGTTACCCACCCCTATCTACATACGTCATCTTATGCATGATGCAATACAGCATGCCGGCTGGGACCTGATCCTGTGTGACTAGCACAGCCGCAGGGTTGCATCATAGGCAATTGCCTTCCATCGACACACACTCTTTTTCGCCGCCGAATTGGAGGAGACGGCCTACCCAATCTCAATCTGCAATCTGGCTCAAACGCAGCAGGTATGCCCACCCCAATCAAGGCTGTAGCATATAGCTGGTAGGTATATATAGAACGAAGACAGGCACCTGCCTCTTTGTCTGTGGCATTTACCCACCGTCCTCTCCGTACATGGCATTAGTCCACACCTTCCTAGTGGTAGTTGTGCCTCGCTAGGCCAGAATCACGTAGGTACACCCGGAACACTATGCCAGTACTACCTACCAATAGTTAGCCTACACTAGTGTAGCTCTTACCAGCGCTACATTGAACATTCCAAAGTGTCTGCGACATTGTCGTATATATCCGGCTGTGTGTTGCAGCCGTGTGTGACAAGCAAGGCTTCTCGCGGCCTCTCGTCTGTGATATTGTGGGATTCCGTGGGCACAGAGCAACATGAGGCGTTTACCAGCCACGTCTCCCCCCGTAGAGCCGTGTGACCGTCTAAAGCAGGCTAACTAAAATTTAGCAGCATGCAAGTCCAGTGGCTTTAAGCTGATAAACGGCGAAGAATTGCTTTCACTACTCTGTACAGTTAGTTATACTGGGCCGGTTTGTAGACGGTATCTGCACTACGAACTTATACACTTCCTGGTTGGTGATAGCTTCGACAGTATATCTGCAGACTATGGGCACTGTGATCTTCCGTACAAATATACGGTCGTGACACCGTGCTGCGAGTTACGCTCCTTGGATTTTGGGGTGAACGATATGAGGTTGCACATAAATAGTGGAACACTTATCTTAGGGAAATGCCTACCTAGGTATTCCGTAATCCGTAATCCGTAATTCGTCCTTTACTCGTACCTACAACTTCTTTACTCCGTACATCCCAAACCGCACCTGAGCTAAACATCTGCTAACCCCACCCGAGCTCAACAACATTTCTTCGCGGAACAACTTGGCAAGGAGAAGGAAACTGAGGCTTTGCCAGAATCAACGACGCTTGAGGGTTACTAATATAGGTAGATAAGGTTTAGTGCCATCCCAGGCCGTGTTCGAACGTACCTAGGTACACGCTGAAAACTGCACTGCACTAGGTACCAGGCAGAGGGATAGTGCTCTCGTAGCGTACGCTACACCAGGTCGGCGGCCTGGTAGTGCTGAGGCTTGGTTGGAAATTGAGTAGTCGCCGTTTGGCCTAACCCTGATAGGTAGTAAAGACTAGTGAAAGCACTATAAACACTAGTGTACAGTACACGTGTACGTTAACCACTAACTGGCCTAGTTAAAAACTTCTACGTACGCGTGCAGGGTAAATTTCATCCTCCCTTCAGTCGAGCAAACACACTTCAACTTGTCAACTCCGTCGACCCTGCCTTTAACCCCCATACGTCTTAACTGCCTGCCTACTTGGTATTAAGTTCACCGAATCGCCATGCTAATGTCGTAGCACAACTGGCTAGTGCGCAACTCGGGAAATCCTCTGTACGAGTAGTTGAACTGTCGGAGGCATAGTGCACGGGTTCGGAAGAATATCTACGAAGTACGGATTAACACCTGTCTTCCCACCTGATGGCTACCTATACCCTGCCTACCTACAGGCTACGGAAGACTTACCGGTCCGGAATAAACTGATTAGGAATCTTCTCGGGCCATCCCAAGCTCAAGCTCTTTATTTTAGGGAGCAGCACTGTATTCCGTCCTTTCGTAGCTCTGTCGTCCTAATGCGCTAGTGTTGAGCCGGTTGAACGGTTTCAGAAATTTTATGGTGGAACAAATCCACTTTCTTCGGATTAGTTACGCGCCAGCGTTGGGTTTCGAGTTCTCATATCTTCCTGTAACTCTATTGCTTGCATACCTCCCATATGATACCTCACGATTGCTACCTTCAACTCAAGTCGACATCATCTTCACAGGCCTACATCGCAATGAAGATATGTATGTAAGGGCCGGTCTCCTAGGCCCTGAATCGAGTTGTTGAGAAGTACGTGGATTCACTTATAAGCGCCAGCGTATGGTTTCTCACACACTATACGTGGAGCCTTATACATACCTAGTGTGTATAGCTAGTGTGCTACGACGTAAAACTTTTCGAGCTTCAACTGCTCAGGGACAAGCTCGGCAGATAGAGAATCCGAGAGAAGTCCAGATAAGTCGTTGCCCGTCTTCACCCACTGTAGGTGTGCCCAATGAACCCCCGTGAATCATGGCTTGTTTGTAGAAAACCGCCCTGACTTCTTTTACACGTAGATCACGGAATATCTTGCCGATACATGAGGCGAGCTTGTTGATCTATGGCCTATTATTAGGTGATACGGCAATGTATGTATCAGCCGAATATTTGTTGCCAACAGAATGACCTTGGGAACATAACTGGACGTACTTTGTTTGTGTGTACGGGATGTCACCCGTAAGTGAAGGCAAGCTGATTTTCGATCACGGCCGCACACTACATGATGTATGTAGGTAGTAGGTATGTAGGCATCCCAGGAGTAATCCAAACGAAGTAATATTATCGTGCTGACAAGAGCTAGAACATGGAACTGGGCTGATATCAGCCCTTGTCGACGGGATCATCATCTAAAACCCCCCGTCGGGTCATCAGCCAGCCCAAGGATTCCGGCCGGGCTACGGACGGAGAGATTTCGATTTGACAGCTTTGCCACTGGATCAGACACAGTACTTCTGTGTGTTCCATAGTTTCGCAAGTAGTAGGCAGGCCATCACCGTGAAGTCTTGAAATCTGTTGTGGACGATGGGTCTCAGTACTCCGTCCACTAGACATGGTGTGTTGTAATCCGGAGGAGTGATACCGATACTTTTTAGTATGTAGCAGTTGTATTAGGGCTTGTTGCTCTCACAATCTTCACCCCGGATCGGCACACACACAATGATATCATATAACCGAGAGGCAAATACCTACGGAATGTCATCCATCCTCTTCCACAGCATGTGTCCTTTGTACTGTGTCTTCTACGGTGACGGAACGGAATCCGTAGATCGGCAGGTAGGTATCCGCAACGCGGAAGGATTGTGTGCATGTTTGTTAATTCCTGCTCGTGGTTCGTCAGGGACGGCTCCTAGCCTTCCAATATCTCAGGCGTATTCCACACTTGTAGAGACAAGATCACGCGGTGATGCTGGGGATGTCGAACAAAGTTCCCTCCAGCCCGTCTTCGACAGGCCTTGGCGAATGTCTCGCAGCAACATCATCCAGCATCTGGGGTGTTGCTGGGCGTATGAGACATCCGTCAGCTCTTCCATGACATTCGCAGATTTTCACCGACCGACCGATCACGGCTCATCATCATATTCTTAGGCAATCCTCGGCAGTTTGATACGGGGGGTCATAATGAAGAATGACCCCGGGGGCGTCGTGATCCAGGAGGGCAGACCCTTTTCCAACCTTCCCATTGGCGTGAAAACTCATCGTTAACTCTGACAGTCCTTGTGCTCTCGTCATCAACGTTCCACCCACATACGTACACGCATCGTCGTCGCATATCCCATGATGTTTCCTCGCCTCCCCGCAGAACCGATCCCGAGCCCCTTACTTTAGCTCTCTAGATCATCCGTCGGACGAAACGCTGGAGCGCCCACGACGGCTGGATTATGTCGGTCGCGCAAACTCTCCGGGTCAGCAGCAAGATGGTGTCTCGTGGGCCTCCTCCTACGTCACAGTTTGGTACAACACGGGTCGGCGACCATGGGTGTGCTGCAACAGAACCGAATGCCATCGCGCCGAACTACGCAGTGCAGCGTTCCTAGAATAGACGGGTAACTACTATATATAAGTGATTGCAGTCTGCATCTGTCGGGGCACGATGTCGACGTGCCTTGATGTCACCGGTCCTGTACTCCTGTTTCATCTCTTCTTCTCGTTCATATAGCCAGTGAAGGCCGCGTACGAAGTAGTCAAGGTCATATTCGTCTGCGCTGAACAGGTTGCATCTGGTGACGAATTGACCCCCCAGGAACGGTGAGCCTTCTCGTGTGTTGCTGCTTCTGCTGCTGCCCTTGGTAATGAGAGATCGACTGTTTGTGCGCTGTTATTACATTAGCCCGGCTGCGGTATGACCGTCTGTCCAACCCAATCACGAACTCCCTCGGATCGAGAAATTTATCATTGGACGTGCCTATTTGAATTATTCGGGAATATGTGGGGAGTCCCCAGGTTTCACCATGGGCGATTCCGCACATGAATCATACGGAGAGGCATTTCGTACGGATTGCTGCTGACGACGCCGCGGGATCAGGTAAATATTTGTCCATATTGAACACTTTTTAAGACAACGCGTTGCGCCACAATCTGCCCGTTTTCGTTAGCTCTCGCGATGTAGTACGTAACCCGGATACGCCAAGAGCCACGAAATTTCCAACGGCTTCGCCGGGACGCGTCGCGGACCATGCCTCTCCGGCCTGAATCTCCAGGCCTGCCGTGGAGAACCCTGGAGACGATGATGGCTCTGTTCGGCGTACTTTCGACTGTGGCTATGGCGATGCCACGGATAATGATGCTACTATACCCGAGCTCGTAGCTTCCGAGTCAAGTCCCATGATAGACTATCAACTCAGCTATATTGGGATCAACTCCCTCGGGCTGCTCGAGTCAACGATGGAAGACAACAAGTTTGTTTGTTGTACCATCACGAGTTTCACTACCCGAAGCAATTGGTATTTGGCATTTACGGCCCGACTAGAAGTTCCGATCACTAAGGATGACACTGTCGTCGTTGCTGGCAGTTTCTTCAAGGGATGCAGTTGCCTATTCCTTTGTTTTGGACGAGCTTGTGTTTCGCGAGCGAACTCAAAAGCCCCCGGTATGAGTCTATGGAAGCCTCGCACTTTCCTCCGTGAAGTAATATGCTTTTGTGTGACAATTGGAGGTTTCGATGAGAAAGAGCGACGGGCACGATTTGCTACGGATGTATCTAGGTAGATGCCTCTCTCTGGGGATTCTTCTCGAATTCAATATGAAGCCAAAAATGCCATGAACTGTGTCTTCTTCCCCAGTTCAAACAACTCTGTCTGTTCCCGTCCTGTCAAGATAACGTGTCCGTGGGTTCGACCTCACCCGGATCACGATGAGGGCCTTCATAGCCATTCTCGCTGCTGTTGGGGTCATGATCCAACGAGGACTAGCTGACGCGGACTTGGTCTTCGATTCCGTGGGCTACAATCGTGGAAGATACGGACCTAATCCTCATCAATACTACCACTCCACCAACATTTCTTCTCCCCTTCTTCTCGTCAACCACTGGGATCTAGCCAGCACCGACGATACATCCCACATCTTCCTAACCCTGGATGACCCTGATGAAGGCGACACCGTTGGGCCGGTCATATACCGAGCCGATGATCTCAGCTTAGTTTACAGCGAGCCTCGGTGGTCTGTTGCGCACAATGCCTACGTTGGCCAGTACGATGGTCGTGACTATCTAGTCTTCATCGGGCAGGAGAAGCTAGCGAGTGGTTCCTTGAAGACCTGTCTGCTATACGATTCTACGTATACGCTAGCATACAATGTCACATCGCCCGGCCCAATGAATGCCTCAATGGGGACACATGAGTGTCAACTGACGGCCAACGGCTCGGTCGTAGTGGTTCTGACTGAGATAGTACCCTTCGACTTGACCGCGGTGGGAGGGCCCAAAGATGGGAAGATCTTGGATAATATAGTCCAGGAGATCGACATAAGCAGCGGCGAGCTTCTCTGGACATGGCGGGCTTCTGACCACTACAAGATGTCAGATTCATTCAAAGTTTATAAGAACGGGACAGGACCGTATGATTACATGCACATCAACAGCGCTCAAAGGGTGAGTTAAGACATATCCTGTTAATCGCCCAGATAGGCTGTTGACTCACATGTCCGGACCAAGACATCAGAAGGAAATTTCCTCATATCCGCGCGACATACGCACAGCATCATACATGTAGAGCGGGAGACGTTCAATGTCATATGGACTCTCGGTGGGAAAAATAACTCTTTTACTGATAAGTCAAGCGGTCATGCGACGGATTTCGCCTGGCAGCACCATGCGCGGTTTATCAACGGCGACTCGCGGATGCACTTAACCATGTTCGACAACCACAACGACTCGAGTATCATTGGGTGCATGGCTAACTGCACTCGCGGGAAACGAGTCGAGCTCGACTTACGCAACTACACGGCGCGACTTGTATCGGAATTCTACCACCCAGAGAAGCTGGTGAGTGCGTTCGAGGGCAGTTACCAGCCCCTGAATAACGACAACGTGTTTCTTGGCTGGGGAGCCAACCCAACATTTACGGAGCACACGTCGACGGGAGACTGCGTCCTGGATGTCCAGTTCAATATATGGCGTCCCGATACAGGTTATCCAGTGAACTACCGCGCCTTCAAGAAGAACTGGAAGGCGTATCCGACGTGGGATCCTGAAATCGCGGTACACAAAAGCAATTCAAGCAACCTCGCCATGGTATACATGAGCTGGAATGGGGCAACCGAGGTTGCGATGTGGCAACTGGTAAGTCATAGTGCCCAACTCAGAAATGGTGCCGGTCCAGTTAATTCGTTTTTGCGCTTCATATAGCTCGTAGGGTTTGATCAAAACGAGGTCACGCAGATCGCGGTTCAGGTTCCACGAAAGGGATTCGAGACTGAGATTAGTTTGGAACTCGGTCTTCCATTTGCGCGTGCTGCAGCTATCGACAAGGACGGTCGCGTCTTAGGCATGACGGCAACAATTGACCTTTCGAAAGACAATGAATGGGCTGGCAACATCTAACACTGCTTAAAAAGCCTATGTAAAAGGCAAGCTAGATTCTTGATTTAACAAGCTGAAATAGGGGGTACTTACCGAGCTAACACCGTAGGTAGCTGAATTGACCAAAAGAGTGATCTATCAACCATGAAGTTATGGTTTAAAATGTCTGGTGGTTGACTTCCCGAGAGCCCCTTTTATGAGTGATACAGAAATACGCAGTGCGCTGATATGTCAATGTAGCGACGACGTAGGAAACGAGCTGCCATATGTAGTCCCTAATCAATTCGTATTGTAATATACCTGCGCTACGTAGCCAAGGTACGGAAAGACAGAAATCCGGCTGTCATGAGACCAAATGGGACAATCTTCATCGGAAAAAGAACATGGACGCTAAACGCTCAAATAATACGATTGTCGTCCCTACGAAAAAAAAGTACAACTTTTTGGTTTACCAAAGCTCACAAGTAGGCTCCTTAACGGGGCAGTTGAAAGCTTCCCTGAACGCCCTTGAGTTGGCGGTCGTTCCCAGAATGCGCGCGAAGGCGGGCGAGTGCGGGTCTGTGTAGATGTAGTTGATGGCCTGCTCCTTGCGGACCTTTCCACACCACCAGTTGGCGTAGAAGACGAAGAAGAGCTGGTCGTGCGTGAAGTGATCGAGACCCGGTAGGCTCCGGTCGGGAGACTCTGCCTGGCGCTGCTTCCAGGCCTTGAAGCCTGCCGCTACACCGCCGGCGTCGGCGATGTTCTCGCCGAGCGTCAAGCGGCCGTTGACGTGGAGAGGCTTGTCGTTGTTTCCCTTGATGCTGAATTCGTTGTACTGGTTGACGAAGCAGTCGGCGCGCTTGTCGAACTCCTTGACCGTGCGCTCAGTCCACCAGTCGGTGAAGTCTGTAGGAATGTCAATGATTTCGGTTCGTAGTGAATAATAGGGGTACTTGAGACGCAAATGATACAGTACTCCAAACGCACAGGTGATGTTCAAGAAAAGGGAATCGTGACTTACTGCCGTTCTCGTCATAATGACGACCCGAGTTATCAAATGCGTGTGATAGCTCGTGACCAGCTACTGATGCGAATGCTCCGTACGAAACGTAACCAGGTAAGTCTATAGAGAAGACTGGGAATTGCATGATACCAGCCGGGAAGACCTTTGAAACAGAGTCAGTATAGTCCCTCTCACAGCTCACGTGTGATTTGGAAACTAGGTAGGGAGATAACTTACGATTTCATTGCCCGCGGGGTTGTAGTATGCGTTGACGATATCAGCCTGCATTCCCCATTCACCTCGGTCAACAGGCTTTCCAAGAGCAGACCAGGTCTTCTTCGCTGAGAATTTGTTGCTAGAGAGAGAGTTGTTGAAGAAGGAGTCAGTGATGACGATGCCCTTGTAGTAATCCCGTAGTGCGTCAGGGTTCATGATATCCGGAGACTTGGTTGGGTATCCAATCTTCTGGTCGATGTTGTTGACTTTGTTCGTCGCCAACTTCTTGACCGAGTCATCCATCCACTCGAGATCGCCTAGTCTGTTGATGAACTGATGCTTGATGTCAAGGATGATCTGGTCTCCGTATTTCTTGGCGGCCTCTGAGAAGGCAGCCTCGGTATAGAACCGACTGAGGATCCAGCCAACAGTTCCGTCGACATAGCTTAAGCAGGTCTTCCATCGCTCCGATTTGGTTTCGGGATCCTAAGAAATGTAAGTTATTTGGAGCTCATATATACGCATTGCCATTGACCCAGACTTACTCTTCCTGATAGGACATTGAAGAAGCGGTCGATAGGCTTGACTTCGGTCGCTTCAACGTAGGACGAATAGGAGATGATGAGGTTCCAGATCAAATAGCTCTGAACTGTCGACTTCGATGTCTCAGAGACGAGTTTGGAGACATTTCTTAAGAACTCGGGGAAAGCCAGCAACATCGTATCTAGCTTGTAGTCGGCAGGCGCCAACGCCTTAACGACCTTGTCGATTCCCAGTACGGGAGCAATTTTGCCTACATCCGCAACTTTGACGATGTTGTAGTATTTCTACTATTATTAGCTTCACTCTTTTATGTTTTATGAATTCAGCGCTTACTGTAACATCTTGTCTATCCTCGGCCGGCGGTGTTAAAGCTGCAATCTTCCTTTCAAAATCGACAACTGATTCTGCGAGTTTGGCGGCAGACTTCTTGGATTCAGCGGTCGGGAGAAGAGATGCAAAGACCGTGCTCATCATGTCTTGATACTGGCTCACGGTATCGTTCTCACGATAATATTCAGGGGATGGAAGGTTGTACCCTGAGGGCATAGCCTGAATGATGACAACATCCTACAACAGTCAGAACTTGTAACACAAGAAAAGGGGTTTTTAGTAAATCTTACAGGATTCTTGTCATCTGCACCAGTGTAGAGACCTTCAAACGTAGAGACCTCGAGCTTCTCAAGGAGTAGAATCGTGTCACTAAGCTTCGCGTAATCCTCCGACTGGAGAAACTCCTGTACGCCATAGGCTTCCTCGCTGACTGGGAAGGACTTGGCAACCTTTTCAATGAGGTGAACCAGAGGCGCGACACCGATTTCCTTCAGTTGTGCCTCGTTCATGCAAGCTTGGTAAGACTGTTGCATGGTGAGGAAATTCTCCTCATCGGTCGAAGCTGCGAATGATTGAAGATTCATAGGCGAGAATGCAGAGTGCTATCTGCTAGTTAGCATTTTGAAATTCTTCAACTCAATCTGTCTTATCAACAAGTATTGTCGAAAATGATGCGTAAGTGATACACACACCCCAAAAAAAACTACAATTTACACAACGGTAGTCAATCCTCAACCTGAAGCCACTCGGAACAAGCCATACCGCTCGGGGTGTCCCGTTGCTACGGCCTTGGTAAAGACTTTTGTGATTCACATCCCATTTTTACAACCGCTGAAACGGATTCGCTTCGTGCGTAACATATCCCTTGTAGTGCTAAAAGTAATGAAACGAGAAAAGAAGAATGCTTTAACATACCTTAGAGCCCCCAGGGTAGGCAGATTCTAGAATATGCCTGAGAGTGATTCGGCCATTGTCGGACATGATAGAGGCCGTTGAAAAGGAGGAACGATCCTCGGGAATATCGTGGAGCGCATTGAAGCCATCGCAGACAAGAGTGTCAAAGTTGGTACAAGGATCGAGAGTCTTGTAGTTGGGGGCAAGGTTGTCTGGTTATACGTAAGTTTATGTGCTTCAATGAGCGACCGAGTCATCGTTGAGACTCACAAAGGATTTCAGAAGCGGCGTGGACGCACGTTGGCGTCATACAGATGGATGAGTCCATGCTTGGGTGTCTCCTATGGCTAAGTGGTAGAACTACAGATTGAAAAATTCGTTAGTGAGGGTTTCCGGTATGAGTGCCTTATATATTTCATGTCGACCATCTACGGGCGCCAAAGAAGACAAGGCAGAGTTGACTTGAAAAAAACTTCAACTCGGCACTGCTGCCATAGGAAACTCTGAGGCTATAACATAAAGGTTGATAAGAAGTACGTACGTCCATCTAGCAGTAGTATCACGACGAAGGAGATAATGAGGAACCCGCTAGCAAGCAACGATATCCAGCGGCGGCGAGGCTGAGCGCCAAACTCGTTGGCGGACTGATCATCTGAAGTGATGTCGGCACTTCTACTCCTTACGACCCAAGAAGGAGCCTTAAGGCGGAACTGAATGGTGTGACTGAGGAGAGGAGTGTCCTCGTCCTCGCGGTCCTCGGAAGCCCGGCTTGATCGTGGTTTGCCAGCCATCTTAGTTGACAAGGGTGAAGAGACGGAGTTGAGGAGATTGTTTTCGAGAGCAAAGTGAATGATGCCGGACACTACAAGTAAGGCTTCGACATGACCTTGGTCCGTTCCCGCTTGCGTACGTCACTTCGTCCCGCGATAGTGAGTGGTGATGACGGGTTCGGCGGTGAGATGGCAACCCTGCACTGCCGAGGAGACAGGGGCGTTTGTGAGAATACGAACGGAATCAATGGATGACCATGTGAGAGAAGATCCCGAGCTCGTTGTCGTGATGGATGAATAGCTTTATATCGTCGAGAGCACTATCGTCTGGTACGCTGGATATTGGCTTGTTGATGCTTTGGGTTAGGAGAACGAATGCGTAGGTGGCATGACCTGGCTCTCTACGGGGGAGACCCTTGCTAGTGTGGCTGATCGGCAAGGTGCTTAGCGCGATCCACGGTACGCTGAGATACGGTACGTCTGCCTACCACGGTTAGTTGTCGACCTCGCGATTCACTGAATTCTTCAGTATTATCTCAGTATATTTAGCTTTCTCTGGCAGTAAATGTGAGGTAAAATACAAACTTGCGCTTCATTACTCTAACTTAACAAAGAAGCACTATTATGGGACTGGAACGCATCAAAAAATTAACTAATCTCAGAGGGTGCAAGCTCATACGTCAGTCAGGCACGTCTGCTTCACAGACGCGGGTCGAAGCGAGGAAATTCAGGCCTGACTTCAATGTTCTGAGCCACTGTGCTTCGCGCAACAGGGAAACCCGCCAACTTAGTCACATCCTAGCGTGGGATTCTTTACGATACGGGTTGATTCAAGGTCGTTGCGGGGTTGAAACTGGCCCGTCATTACCAACCCCGCTTCAGGCTACCCGGGAGCTAATTGCCGGTGCTCTGAGCTGGGCTACGGTCTTCTGTCTTCCATCTTCCATGATCAACAGCTTATGAGCAGGACTTCGACTTCATTCAGACCATTGAGATGATCACAATGTCACACTTCTTAGCCGGTTCCTGGGTACACAGAAAAAGTCCGAGAATGTCACCATACGTACGGCATAGATGCGCCAACTCGTCCTCTGATATGAGAGCTGCCCGCGAAAGCGCTCAAATGGGCCTCATGCATTGCATTCAGGTATCATCGAGTCTCTGCTGCCGAATGCGACCCCGGATTTTCTGGAATTGGCTTGCTGTTGAGACATACGTCCGGGGATAGGAGTGGCCAGTTTCTCGCCATTGATCTTGACAACGAGTGTCTTGACCTTCGTCCGATAAATTCATCACATACGGAACCCGGTAGTTCTGATGAATACGACCCGCAGGACCCCATTCAGTACCTACGGAGTAGTGTACTTGTAAGTAGGCGGGATGTCGTCGATCCGTCGATCGTGTTGGGTCTTTTGACGGCTTAACGATGCGAGTGGGGGCGGGATCATTTCATCTTCGTCAACAGATATGAAAGTTGTTGAAGCCTCAACTAACGCGTTCGACATTCGATGAACCGACAAACCCATCGGGGGTGAAAGAACGTGAGATGATATTCAACAAAGTCATAAACTACCATGGAGTCAGCTCGGTATGCCCGTCTGTTACTGTACAAACCCTCGGTTTTTGCCAATTACAATTCCGATTCCAATCCCATTTTAAATGCCCACCAGCGAAATGAAACTGAATTGACGACGATAAGTATCTTTCCCAATCATGCTCATCGCCAGAATTACGCACACGGACACATCGTGCCAAGTCTGTGCCCAAGAAAACAGCATCCATGTGCATGATATGCTGGTTAATGTCTTGCCCTCCCTTTCCTCTGGTTCTATCTCTTTCTCCCTAGGTAATTCATGCGAGAGTCTAACAACCCTCTAGAAGCCAAGCTTCCGCAGTCTGATGCGCGGGTACACACCAACGATCATCAGGGCGAAGATAACAAGCATGGCCCAGAGCTTGAGACCGAGGACGTTCTGGTTGTAAGGGGTCTCGATGGCGCTCGTAACTGTCGCCATGATAAGAAGCAGGAGCACGTAGCCGCTGCCCCGGTGGTACTTCCAGATCTTCTTGGCGTTCGATTCGCCGCCGTACAGGGCAGGGATACCGAACATCGTGAAACCGACAAAGTATTGGATGAAGATCCAAGCCGAGGTAATCACTCCCAGGTAGCCGTGGACAGAGTGGAAGTGTGGGCCATTGTTTTTGAATTTGTTGACCTCAATGCTCACGACACCGACGATAAAGCTGGCAAACGCGAGAAAATTGAGCCCTGCGTGGATCTTCTGCCCGGCCTGCTTCTGGGGGCCCGTGTGCGTCGGTTGTAGTACCAGGATCGATTGGAGAAGCACAAGTACTCCCAGCGATTGCGCAAGAGGATGCACAGAGAACAGGATAAGGGGGCTCATGAACACAGATGCCCACACAGAGGCAACGAGCAAGAGCCCCGCGGCCTCGGCAAGAATGCCCGTGCCTGATGATTGTATGAGCTTAACCATGATTGCGAGATATGACGAACGTGGGATTGAAAAAAGGTGAACAAGAGGGGATCCCCAATCAGCTTAGAGAGCCAATGCTAGCTGACTTATTGGCGGCTCGGCATTGGCTGAGGTGTTGTCACCTCTCAGGTCAGCTGTTCCTGGGCCGTGTGGGGAAGTATCCCGTACGGAAGAAGCATGCAGAGTGCATACAGATTCCAGCGAAGGCCAAACAAGCTAAGATTGACATGCAGAAGACAAGAAGTCTAACATTCGACGGAAACAAGAACATACCAAGGATGAGGTTTTTGATGATGGGGGCGTTGTCCCTTTGAGAGGCGTCGCCTGCTCTTCCAAGCAGCGGCTCGGTGTCGTCGCCATGTCCGTCCGCCGGGTCGATCGGAGTGTGTTGGGGAATTCCCGTTGCCGAAGCCATCACGACAGACGAGGAGGAAATGGGAATGCAATTAAATAAAAATAGGATGGCTTTTGCAGGCGATTGGAGGCGGTGGGCCAGAGGTTTTGAGAGAAGGGACGGAGTGTGTTTATGAAGGCAGCGTCGAGACTGCGAGCTTGTATTGCGTAAAGTAACCTTATCCCTCGGCTTTGTCTTGGAGGGGTCAGCCCATGTGTATCAGCTCTGAGTTCCTGCCTATCATGACGAAGCTATTCGTAAACCCCTCATTTACTAATCTACTGTTTAGACGGATCTCCGAACATAAACTGCCTGTTATGTACGGAATAGATACAAGCACATGCGAAGATCCGTACGGATTAATCATCCATCATTCTATTATCCGTACCCAGGGTTAGCATTTCAGACTGCTCTCATCCCTAATTCACCAGGAGGAAGATGGGAGGTGCGAATTGATTAACATGGGACTCTCCAAGAAGATACGAGTACAGGATTCCTTCATACGTGAGCTAAACGGAATCGGTGTCGAGACGGAAAGGGAGCTCGGAGATATCACTCTGACGCACTCAACTTGTATTGTACTTGAGGAAGGTGCGAGCACCTTGAGAACAACCGTACGCCATTAACCAGGACTGTATGGATGCACGCCGGGAGTGCATAAACATACTGTGTTGTCCCTCCTCCGGTCCTGCTAGGACATCGGAGCTAGGCATGTGTGGTTGTCTGTTAGTATTGACCTTGGCTTTTGTAGGTAGGTACTTGTATGTGATAGGTATTGTACTTCGTAAGTAGGATGGTTTCTAGACTTGTGATCCTATCTGCGTGAAAACTCACTTCAACTTCAAAATACGTCGTCGATGTTTGTATGATGTACTTCGTAGGTATCACCATGCTACCCAATTAATAGCTGCAGTAGGATTCCGTATTCGCATCCCGATGCCTACCTACCTGGACGATCGCCAACATTATTTGGTGTCGTGACTGACAACTGTTGGCCGTACTTGCCGATTAGTTAGGTATTAATAACCGGCCAGAGCCGTCTTCCGATTTCTCCACTGCCATGTAGTCGGTGATTAGGTACGCATATATAGTCGGTCTGTCGACCAATCTATCAGTAGCAAGACAGCATCACTTTCAGAAGTCTGTTTTGTCTCGAGTCGTCTTGTTGCCGAATTTTGTTGATCAACCCTGCTACTGTTCATATTTTCCATACTGTAACCCTCATTCCTCCAAATTCCTTCAGCTCACAAACCATGGAGGACATCGAGTACAAGCTTGAGCCCGTCAGTGCGACGAGAGTCGCCTCAGAGGATATTGATAGGACTTTCCGATCCAGCTGCATCGGTAAGTCGGCAGTGATGAATAGTCGATGGCTCACCATATGGGCTTCAAGGAAGCCAATCAGACGATTCGCATGGTTCGTCCTGCGACGACCTACCTCAGCCATGCTAATGCCTAGGTCTCAGATCTAATCTCAGGCGCCCTGGGCGGAAAAGTCCTGGGTTTCTCGGACGAATGGTTTGCCGAAGCCAATAACTTGCTGACGCCCACGGCGCCCATCAGACAGCCTGGTAAGATGGTGTACACCGGGGCTTGGTACGACGGCTGGGAGACAAGGAGGCACAACTCGGCCCCCTTCGACTGGGTTGTCATCCGCCTTGGCGTTGCTTCGGGAACCGTAGAAGGTGTCGAGATCGACACGGCATTCTTCTCGGGAAACCATGCACCTGCCATCTCGGTCGAAGGTTGTTTCAACTCTGACGACAAAGAGGTTCTCTCATGGCAAGGAGGAAAGGGTGGCTGGGAGCCCATCCTTAGCATACAAGAGTGTGGTCCCTCTCAACGATTCGGATGGAAGCTAGACACTCCGACGACGAAGCAGTATACTCATGTGCGTCTGAACATGTATCCTGATGGTGGTATTGCCCGCTTCCGACTCTTTGGACATGCTGTTCCTGTTTTCCCCGAGGACAAGGAAGTGGTGTTTGATCTCGCTGCAGCCCAGAACGGAGCGGTGGCCATCTCGTGCAGTGACCAACACTTCGGCACCAAGGACAATCTGATCCTCCCAGGTCGTGGTAAAGATATGGGAGACGGATGGGAGACAGCTCGTTCGCGAACTAAAGGACATGTTGATTGGGCGATTATCCGTCTGGGAGCTCCCGCCATCATCCAGAGTTTCGTCATTGACACGGCGTTCTTCAGAGGAAATTTCCCGCAGGCGGCAAAGATTGATGCAATCGAGTGGAAAGGAGACGGAGAGCCGGGAGCCGATGTCCAGGGGTGGATCGAAGTACTAGAACCGCAAAAGTGCGGACCGGACCACGAACATGCCTTTGATTGTAAGGTGCAGGATGGGGCTTTCACTCATGTGAAGCTCACTATTATCCCGGACGGAGGTGTGAAGCGACTCCGGGTACTCGCAAAGAGAGCGGCATAAAGGCCTCGCGTACCTACCAGGTATGTTTCCCACACGGTCTCCGGTGTCAAAGGACCTAGTTGCAGAAAGTCTTTGGAGAATCTGGCGGATACAAAATCACGAAAATTTCAAAATGAAGTGTCTAACCCCTTTATTGAAAGTCAACTGAATGGTGAATATAAAGAACGTGATCGTGAAGTCTGCCAAAAAGTTATCTACTTTTGTGAAGAGCTTTACTAACTCATCTTCCGTCTGATGACCGGCCTGCCATGGTTTTGACGGGCAGAGACTGATCAGACATGTGGCCAGCTACAGTTACAGGACGCAAACTGAGCATTCGGGGTAAGTGTCACAGAAATTAACAGATACTAGTATTCATGTCTCATTGCCTGGGTGGTCTTCAGACCAATTTACGCGTGCCTGACACAGTAGTAAGATGTAGGTGTGAATGTAATCGTGAGCTTCAGGGGCACATTCCTGTCACCAATGGTTGCCCTGCTGACTGAGTAGTACTATCTCCAGTCACGGGCCGTTACAATTCTGCCAGACCGTATCGGTCGGGTGGATGCCCGGCGAGTGCCTACGAGTAACATTTCAGTGCAATCTGCTATCACATGGCACGGAGTATTCCGTAGGGAAGCAGCTACGACTCACGAGTACCTACACAAAAAGATGCTTCCAGACTGGTCGGCCACCACAGCTATCGATAGGGGCTGATACGGGAGCTCAGGCACTATCAGTTTATCTCACTAGGCGGGGCGGCCGAGCAACCGGGAGGATCTAGTGATGAATCAAACACGTTACATAATGCTAGGGACTGGTCTAAGGAGTACGAGTACGGCCTTTTACTGCGTATTCTGTAACGACTGGACATAGAACTGCAGTCAACTTCTTGCAACCTCTCTCAGCCCTTTGCCCCCCATACACAATCTTTGATCCTGGGTTGCGTTAGGTTTGGAACTGGAGTTTTCAAGTGCGCCTTATCTATTTCGCTCCGCATCTACTCTCGAGCAATCAACAGCCATCCCAAGAACACCCTACCTTTTATGTGAAGCAGCATGACGAGCTGTGTCCCTGCAACTACAGCCCCCTGATTACGGATTAGTAGAGCGTCACATGCGACTGGTGACCAAACATGGACTACGGGAGTTCTGATGGCGGGGGATGGGAGGAGGAGGAGGACAACAAACCACGAGCCCTCCCGCCCGATCTGCCCACGTCCCTCGATGATCGCAAAGTCGCCCCGACGGCGTTAGTGCTCGAAACAGAAATGTATGATGGGTGGCAAGGTGCGCTTTGCCTGCTGTCGCTGGGATGCATCCCTTGCCAGTAACTAACAAAGACGTGGACAGGCCAATCGCAATTCCTGACTGCACCGGTCCCCGCGAAGCCTCTAGAGTTCAGCAACCTGGCGCTCGACGATCCGGATTACGACCGGGACTTGACTAGGGGAATCGCGGACAGTGATACGCGATTCATGGAGATGCTACAAGCACAGGCACAGAGTCCTGGTGGCCGGGCTTTCGAAGACGTCGAGACCGTCGCCGAAGACGAGAAGTTGCCCGAACAGGAGAAGAGGACGATCTTACAGAGGGCTCTTAATATGGCCGCGAATAACGGGGATATGGAACAGATATCCAAGATCCTGTCGAGCAAGGCGAGAGAGTTCGTCGATATAAATGCGCCTGACGAAGAGGGCACGCCGCCGCTGATCTATGCTAGCTGCTTCGTGAGTGATGCTGCTCGCACATCGCCCAGCTGTCACATTAACTGATGATCTGGTTTACAGGGACATGAAAGTGTCGTCCAAGCGCTTGTGGATGCCGGTGTCGACGTTGACAAGCAAGACCGAAACAAATGGAGCGCTTTGATGTGGGCCATGACGAACCGGCACAAGGGCATTGTGAAGATCCTGTTAGATAACGGCGCATCTCCCGAGGCGAAAACGTCGTCTGGTAGGACTGCGTTCGACTTCGTTCCTCCTGATAGCGAAATGTCTTTCTACCTACATGACAACGGCTACGCCATCGGAAGCGCCGGCGTGACGGACGATTTCTATCAACCAGGTTTCTCCCAAGACAAATTCGAGGAAGAGATGGCCGAAAATGAAGCTCGGCGCCGGATGATGATGGATAGTGCCAGAGACCTTGAGGTTGACCTTGGCAACATGGGGTTTGATGACCAGCCCGAGGCAAGTTTCCTATCCAGAGTACTAGTGAAGTTCCAGTCAACTAACTCGCGCAGCCTTTGGATGAGTTTGAAGATGAACAACAAGAGTTCGACTGGAGCCGCTGTTTACATGATCAAATGTTTGTGTTTCAGGAGAGCGAGCTCGATAGAATACTCGATATTGTCATTACAAATATGCGTCCTCAGAGATCGCCGTCGCAGAAGCCCGTTCCTGCGAACATGATTTTCCTGAGCGCTCGCTATGCCCATTATCATGCAAGCCCCGAGCTGTTGAAGAAACTACTTGATACCGCCCAAGACAAAATAAACGATGTTATAGATCAATATCAGTGGGACATGACTATCCTAGCCTTCTGGATGTCAAATGCGACATTGTTGTTGCACTACTTGAGGAAAGATGCCGGTTTGCTGGAGGCAACGACCTCATTCCAGGCACAACTTTCCGAACTGATTAATGAGATCTTCATTTTAATAGTCAGAGACGCCGAAAGAAGAATGGACAAGGTGTTGGACTCGGCAATGCTCGAGCACGAGACGATCCCTGGACTCGAGGATGTCACATTTCAACACGAGTGGAAGCTTTTCAAAAGAAAAAAGGAGGTCAAGGCGGAACCACTTGAGAAGCGGTATCGACCTCCTTCACCCAAGCAACGCGCGAAGCCGGCTCCTCGCAATGTGACGTCGCTCCTTTCGTCAACTCTATTCGTTCTCGACCTATACGATATTCACTCCGTCATTACATCTCAGATAATATCTCAGCTCTTGTTTTGGCTTGGAGCTGAACTCTTCAACCGAGTCATGAACAACCGGAAGTACCTTGCCAGAACGAAGGCGATGCAGATTCGAATGAACGTTTCGGTCTTGGAAGACTGGGCTAGGTCAAACAACCGCCAACCTGAGCACTACGAAAATGGCGAGACTACCGCTTCGGGCGATACGACCGTGGAGGTTGCACGTAAACATCTTGCCCCAGTGGTTCAACTTCTCCAGTGGCTACAATGCTTTTCATCGCTTGATCCAGACGACCTCGAGGCGCTGATTGGGACACTGCAACAGCTCAAACGCTTGAGCCCTGAGCAACTGCTGTTTGCAGTAAAGAATTACCGACTAGAAGTTGGTGAAAAGGGGCTTCCCAAGAGTGCGTCCAAGTACCTTGAAGCGATACAAAAGGAGGCTGCTGTACGGAGAGAAAGAAGGAGAACAGCGTCATCGATTCCAGCCGCTGCCAGCTCACCATCGACACCGGTGAGAAATACTTTCAATGGCCATGACGCGATTGCAGCCTGGAGTGCGCAGGGTTCGCCGCATGCTGACGCAGATGACGATGACGACTTACCTGAAGGAATCAATCTGGATCCGTCGGTCATGCTCCCCTTTGTCCTTCCTTCAGTCACAGACATGCTTGTCTCCTTCGGCGCGGGTTTTGGTGGAGTCAACCGCGAACGGGAAAGGAAATACATTCCTACGATTCCTCCAGAGTTCCTCGAGAAACTCGAAGTGAGTGGAAGCATGAGTACGCCAATATATGGAGAGAAAGACTGGGAGAATGAAGAGCTCGGAGCTTAGCAGATTCTTAGTGGCCATACCCAGTCATCACCCTGAAATATTTGTACAAAATTGGTTGACATGATACGGAAATTGTGTCCAATCTGACTCATTATCACGCGGGACTCATGAGGTGCTGGCATCCACTCAGATGACCTATTTGCAACATGTTGTGTGATAACTTCAGCTCGGTCGAGAGTCCTTCATCATTCCTTACGTCGTCAAGATGATGCCAAATGAGCCAAGGGAAGTTCTGCAGCGCAGACTCGAGTTCACCCACACGGAAGACAGTGGCTGCTGGACAAGGCTACTATACTAGTACGATCGAAACGACATACGTCTCACCTCGAGCACGAATTACAACGGATTACGGAATGATAGGGATGCATTTTGCCTAGGACGGCATGGAGTCATATCAGGCGAGGCCCGGGGTGGTAGAGGATATGTCTATTTTCATCGAATCTCTGTACAAATCCACGGACTTGGTAACTTTTAGATCGCACGTTATGGCTGCAACAGCCCCCCTGACGCCGTAGCCGAATGCAGCTTTATTTAGACATTCCATGGAAGGGGGAGACACACGAAACGAATGTTGACGAAATTCCCGTCCGGTCCACGTCTCTAGTCTGTGTCTACGTATGATATGGCTTCATGGTGAAACGTGCTACCGACTCCTCTAACACACCCGGCATGAGTTTGTCCCTTCCCGGTGCGGGCATCGTTTTCGCGCTTTCTCTTGTCGTGAAACAATGGTCGCAAACAAACGGGTCGAATCATGATACCAGCCTGACAAACTATTTACAACATAGCATGTGTGGCAGGAAGGGAACGTGAACGATTAGGTATTAATGGATACGTGCAGTCAAAGCAACGTCAACAAGGTCTGCGTCGACAGTCCATTGCCATTGAATGACTCGGACCATGGAGGTTTGATGCGTTTCGAGAAGACACCCACTACAGATACGGGAAGTCAAACACCGAAAAATTGAGTGTTATCACGGACGTTGTCATGAAGGAGGTCGGCGGTAATAACATAGACAGCGAAATTTCGATGCTTGGCCCCCGCGTTCGGATTCTCTCAATTCAAGGCATTTTTCTGTTCAATTTCGATCAGATATCTTCTATTGCCACCCTATCTAGGGTGACGGATCCAATTGTACTAGGTATACGGGGCTTGCTCAATTCCAACGCCGTGGGCCCGACGTTTTCTCCTATTTCTAATTCGGAATCCCGTTCGTCCCCGCTTGCGCGCTCGTCATGTCAATGATCGTCGTCGCTAATGGATCATCATCTTTATTCCGTATCTTCTGATGGATCATCAGAAGAGGATCGAGCAAAAGAACGCACGCTCTTCTGCACGCTCTTACGAAGTAGGTAACGCCGGAATTAGGTCCGCCGTTCTCAACCTGGGCATTGAACCCACACATCTACTCGTACATATCATCATGTCCCAAGACGGATCGCACCATCAGCGATCTCGGTACGGGATACGGAAGGAGATTAGCTACGCATGCCTATTTCGATGAAAATAAACCAGTCACGATATCTAAGCCTCCGTATTAACTGGGGAAAGGAGGAGGCGGGGAAGCACTTGGCGGGGTTGAGCCGTTCTTCTCTTCTTCTCGGACGATTTTCTTCCCTTGAACCCGTAATCCGGACGGAGAACCTCCTAGCTACCTAGCTATTTGCCTAATTTAGTACGACGGACAACGCACATGATTCGCACACACTCCCAGTCGTAACTGTAGATCAACCCCTCGGAAGAGACACAAACAATTCGAAAAAAAAAGTGGCCGAAAGCAAGCAGCTTCGGAAGTATCACGACAGGCTGTTCTTGCCTGTGGGTGAATGGGTTGTTCCGTTGCGAGGAGAAGTCCGGGGATTAGGTACGAGTAGGTAGTTGTCGTATGTCGTATCATGGGAAAGATGAGATGACTCGCCCGTTGAAGTTCGTTCAGGCTGGGCTACGTCACACGGGTGGGTTGATGTTCGCCGCTATGTGTGAGCGATAATGTGTTCGGTACGGTACGGGATGCCTAACTAGTACCTAACTACCTACCTGTCTGCCCAAGAGATGTAGCCGGGGATAACTAGTCTGTATAACGCCGTTGATATACCTAGCACGAGGGATTCGGGAAGCATAGCTAGGTACGTACGTAACGTAACAACGTCCTTTGTCTGCGCAGTACGGATTACACCTAGGGCTAGGATCTAGGTATGTAGGTAGATAGACAACTTACACCGATGGATTGATCTCGACGAGTTACAGTTACCACCGACACAGGCATGGAGGCGAGATGAAACGAAAGGCTGTCAAACCTGATCCACCGAGGCGTCATGAACATGCCTGGGAGTCACTGGCAGGAACAGCAAGGAGATAGGTATGTACTCGTAGGCATCAGGTACGAACCACATCGTATGTCTGCCGTTCACCTGCAAAGATCGGACCGCAAGTATAGTGCCGCGTGATCCTGTACCATGTAGTGACCGATGATGGGCATATCTACCTGTTAATCTACCTCCCACACCTCCTTCGTATCGGCTAAGACCACGGTCTGAGACAATGAGTGGGCTGGGCCGGCCTGGCTTGGGGGCCTTTTGGGTCTTGGGCTGGAAAAGTTGCATGCCGCGCACTGCGTGCGATACGGGATACCCAGGCTTATTAGACGATAATCACGTAGGCCGAATGTAAGTAATCGCGGGATCGATGTCAGGTTCAGGTGTGGAAGGGAATGGTTGGTGCTACGTAAAAGGAAAGAAAAAAAAAAGAGAAGCTAGGCAGAGGTGTGGACGCGTCGTTGGACCGTCTTCCCGAGTTACCTACCCTGACCCGTGCCGCCATCCATATAAGCCGACGGGACTGACTAGCATTGCCTACTCGTACGCTAGAATGGCAGAGCGGAACGTTTTGCTTTTTGAGAGTATCTAGAATAGGAAGAAACAGCATCACGATCGCCGGAAATAGATTCCAATCTTGTTTTCTTTTTGCTATCCTGTTCTGGAAGCGAGACGGCGTAGTCGGTTGCATTCGCCATCACCATCACCACTATCACCACCTTCGCCGTCGTTCTCATCTTAATCGTTCAAGCTGTTGCCGTTATCGCCGACCCACCGTTCCGAGCTGACCGGTATACGAATCTGATCGAACAAGCACGTGGAAATACTCAATACGAGCCGTTCGACGACTATCCGATCATCTATCTTCAGCGATCGATTCCATCTCCGCGGGTTAGTATGCCTCAGGTCCATTATCCATAAGTCATTGGCATCTTCATCATCACGAAGAGCTGACGTAACCTCCTCTAACAGCGAGGCTCCAGCCTAGATCACCCATTATTCATGCATGACGGATTACAGTGTAATACCCACCTGCCCAGTCGTTTCTTTCGCTTCTTTCGCTTCATGAATAGCCCAGTCAGGCTATATATATCCCCGACTCTAGATACACGAGACAGGGATACGCGAGAGGGAGGGCGTCGTAAGCGACTGTACGCTATATAGTCGCTCTCGCCTGGCCGTCGCCACAGCCGTCGGGCCTTAAGACGCTGTTGTGAAACCGGAAGTGGCATGAGCAGTTCCCATCCACTCGCCGCATCGTTGGGTCGCACAGCATAAGATTGCAATTCCCAGGCGTCTGCTCATTGACCAGGACAATGTCCAAAGCCATGCGTGGGGAGGTTGGGGTCGTGCTGCCATTTGCTGGTCTTTCTTCTCAAATATCGCCGTCGGTAGCACCAAGGACTAACAAGAGTGCGCGCAATAGCAAGCAGAGAAGCGACAAACAAACCGCAGCAGCGATGGTACCCTTCAAAGACGATCCGCGGCTGGTCGCGGTGCGGTATGACCAGACCGTCGCTCTAGAACCACCAATCCCGCTGCCGCCCCCTCGTTCGCCATTGCGGTCGTCTCTTCATCCTTCTCTGCGCGTATCCAGTAGCACTACCGGCAGTGCTGTCAACTTGGCCACAATCCTGCCCACTATCGCAATCACTCATGCTCTGCCGCCTCGCCGTCCACCTCCGCCCACTGAAAAGCATCCCGCTCTCCGCACCATCAGCACGCCCCGAATCATCGACCTAGACTTGAGGAGAGACTCGGCGCACTCGCTCCAGACATCAGCGATGTCTCCTGGCTCATACATTGTTCAGGGGCGGAACAGGAGGAACAACAAGGGAGCGGTCCAGGAATACGAGGAGAACAAGAACCATGACATCGACGACAGCGACAATCCCTTCTTTGCATATGGCAATATCGACGGGGTGCTGGGAGTGGAGCCGCTTCGATTAAGGTCACATTCGGCTGGATCGTCTATCTACTCACTCTATGATTCACAGGAGCGGGACTCAGTTGAGATCGATCACGAGGCTAAAAAAAGCCAAGGCGATGATCTACCGGAACAAAGAAACGGGGAGACAGAAACAGACAAGAGAGGGTTTAGCGACTTTGAATTCGGGTTCGAGAAAAAAGAAAGTGGAAAAGAGAGACAAGAGGAGAGCCAGAAGAGGAGTGCGGGTGCGAGTCAAAGCGCCCGTGCCAGTGCGGCCCATGCCCATGCCAGTGCCAGTGCCAGTGCCAGTGCCAGTGCCAGTGCCAATGACGGTGTCCGTGACGGTGTCAGTGCAGGTCACGCAATTGGAAGGGCAAGAGCAGCAACGACCGCAGGGAGTGCAGGCGCAGGCGTGGAGCGAGTCAGCGAAGCTAACAGCCAAAGACCGAACAATACTTCCCAATCACGCCTAGCGCCACGGTATATTCCACTGCGAGCAGTGGGCAGCAGCAACGGCATTAGCGAGGGCAGCAGCACCGGTAACGAGAGAAGCCGCAGCGCGAGCATCAGCAAGAGCCACAGCAGCAACAGCATCCGCAGCAGGAGCCAGGTGCACAGCATCAGCACTGGCAGAAACATTGGCAGCGACATTGGCAGAGACATTGCCAGCGACATTGCGCTGCCCAAGCTGGCCCTCGAGCCCAAACCGCCCAAGCCTTTAACGCCAGTGCCCCCAATATTACCTGCAGCCCCTGTAACCCCGCCGCCCCATTATCCTCGTACTAGTAGCGCCGCTACTGCCGCTACTGCCACTACTGCCTCCACTACCACCGCCACTACCACCGTTACCACCGCTACTACCGCGACCGCTGCCACCTCGTCCAGGATTAGCAGCAGTAGTAGCTATTATAGCAATTGCAACATTCCCTTCTCGAAGCGCTTTGGAAGAGGCAGTTTTAGCCCGTCTCTCAACGGCGCTCAGTCATCGCCGCCGGCCATGAACCGTCTGCGCAAGAAGTCCCTGGCCGCGAAGGTCGCTGCTGGGGGTCCCGGGGGGTGCTGGTGCTGGTCCCGTGGCAGGGACTACGACTACGACTGCGACTACGACATGGACCGGGAGTCGGACTACGGTTGGCACTACGACACTGACTGGGACTGGGACGGGGGTCGTGACGAGTGGGCACGGCAGTGGGAACAGACTCGGAAATGGGAGCGAAGGTGCGAACTTGGGCAACGGTGCACTTGCTACTGCTGCTGGTGCTGCGAGCAGAAAGGGCCCGAGAAGTGATACGACTGTCTCCTCATCGTCTCCCAAGTCTCTCCATTCCCCCAAGTTCCCCTCCCCCCCTGCACGCCCAGCATCCCGGGCAGTCCCAGTCCCAGTCCCATCCCGGCTGCGCTCATCTCCATGCTCATCCCCCTCCCCTTCCCCATCCCAGCGCCAGTTGTCATTCGCCCAGGCCTAACCCCGTTCTCCCATCCAATAATTCCGACAATCATAATGCGCATGCCAACAGCGCCAATGCCAACGCCAACGCCTCCGACCCATCGTCGCCTACCATTTCCACCAAAATTCCCTGCGAGAGTTTCTTCGAGGATGACGACTTGAATAAACTCTCCTTTTCTATTCGCGGCAGCCTCATCCTCGGCAGCAAGCGTCTGTGGAAGAGCAGCAGCAGCAGTAGCAGCAGCGGTACCGTCGACCGCAAAATGGCCGATCAAGACGTTAGCCTCCAACCACATCCTAATGCCAATGCCCAGAACAGCAAGCCGCGTATCTTCCCTCTGCTTCCACTGGCACCTCCTCCCAAAAAGGACCATACCGGAATTGCGCCAGTGCGACCGCCCCGCGAGGATGATATGGGCATCGCTGCTATTATTCAGCAGCAACCCTTTCCTCTCCCGGACTCACCGCACACCCTCCACCCCCCTCTCTCGCCAGGCGGTGTCCAGAGCGACACTGCATCCATCATAACCACACCCCGCAAACTGCCTCCCAGCATTCGGGTGATTTCTGCAGAAGCTGAGAAGGAATCTCAAAAGGTGAGATCTCTTTATGAATCTGCGGCATGTGACCAGTCAGGGGACGACGACGACGACGAGACGCCTTCGTCACCTGGCGGGACACTTGAGCCTCACCCAGAAGTCCTGTCAGGTGTGGATGCCAACGATGCGTATGATTTCCTTGACTCTCCAATCTCCCACAGTCCTGATCGTGCTGACCAGCTACAACCCACGCAGACCACCGTGCAACTTTCCACCTGGGGCCCGTCCCCGAACTTCCGCTACTACGGCCTCAGTACGGCGACTAGGTAGTCGAGATTTCACTGCGAACATCGAAGATTGGGATGGAGTAGATGTCGGAAACGTCGATCGCTATGGCTTTATTCAGCCCCATCGAAGATATTCGCATTCGCCGTCAGTGTCCAACCTGCAAGCTTCCCCGCCCGCTCGGCGTCCTTCGTACATTCCGATGAATTATTCTACCAAAAACGAGCCACAGCCGTGTCCGTTGAGTCCGAAATGGGGACCGAGTTTCGATCTGTCCTCTCGTTCCCTCAACACACAAGTATCGGAGGTTTCCGCCTTTTCGCGCCGGTCCGTCCGCTCTACCATCCGCCATGCTACCAACAAGCTGCCCCATAATAGAGATAGAAGAATCCTGGACGAAGCTGGCGATCTACTCGCCTTGCAGCCGGGACTTTCGGAAGAAGCCGAGGATGAATCGCTCGAGAGGTTATCGGCCGAGCTAAAGCGCAAAGAGGCGACGCGCTCTGAAAAGTGGCGAAAAATGGCCGAAGTTGTGATATCTGGTTCCGAGGGGCAGGCCACAGTCTTCCACTTCGATCCAAAACACCCAAAGCTAGTTTCGCGCGTATGGAAGGGCATTCCAGACTGCTGGAGGGCTGCAGCTTGGTACTCGTTTTTGGCCACGAGCGCCATGGCCGATCCCGTCAACTACGTATCGGACGAGGACCTCAAATCGGCATACAGCCTCCTTGTCGAGGAGTCCTCACCTGACGACACGCAAATTGACCTTGATGTGCCTAGGACTATTAATCAGCACATCATGTTCCGGCGGCGGTATCGAGGTGGACAGCGACTCTTATTTCGAGTTCTTCATGCCTTGTCCCTCTATTTCCCCGATACCGGTTATGTCCAGGGCATGGCGCCCTTGGCCGCGACTTTCCTGAGCTATTACGACGAGGAACAGTGTTTCATCATGCTTGTTCGGCTCTGGCAGTTTCGTGGTCTCAACCGGATATATCAGTCTGGTTTTGTTGAACTCATGGGTGCGTTGAAGGATTTTGAGACGTACTGGTTGAACGACAAGGAAGCGGCAGAGAACCTGGTAAGTTGACTTTTTTGATCCCTCAAAATTCATGGGTAGCCAAGCATCTGACATTTTGAAAAAGAAAAATCTTTGTATCGATCCTACGGCCTACGCTACCCGATGGTATCTGACTCTCTTCAACCTATCGATACCGTTTCCCGTCCAGCTTCGCGTGTGGGATGTTTTCATGCTGCTTGGTTCGACTCCCCCTGAGCGGCTGGATAGTAGTTCCACGACGGGCAAGGAAGATGAGCTTCCCTCGTCTCTGGGGCTAGAAATACTGCATGCGACCGGTCTTGCGATCGTCGACACACTACATGCGACACTTATTGATTCTGATTTCGAGAACGCGATGAAGTCCCTCACTTCATGGGTCCCTATTAAGGATGAGCAGCGATTCATGGAGGTGGTGCAAGTCGAATGGAGAAAGCACCAGTATAGGCAAAAGAAGAAGGGTTAGGATACTCTTTCCCACGAGTTCGATTCGAACGTTCCGTTGCCGCAGCTTTCAATCCCACGATGAATCGCACTCTCTAATCTTGACAGCTTTCGCTCCGTGCAAGTTGTCTCTCTTGCTTCTCTTGCTATTATATACTCTACCCGATGGACGGTATGAAGGCGGAGTCGACTGACAGCAACATATAATTTTCTTTCGTGGACTTCGCCCTTTGTCTTCACTACGCATTATACCCTTACGCATTCGATGATGGTTGTTTCTTCACACAACTGTTATTAATAGGAGCCGACCCTGGATCATTCCTTGAGTTTTCCCCTTTGTTTCCACTGGATGCGATCCATCGCGATCAGCTAGCGAAGTGAGCATGGCAACAGATATTCTAGAAAATGGGGGTGATAGGTGTCCGTCCCTACTCTTACCTTCACTCCACGCAAAGACGAGTGTGCTAGATTATAATTTAATACAAAATAATTAATTCATCTTTGGCCTTTCCGTGTTCTTAATTAGGATAGCAATGTAGGAAACCGAAGGAGCTCAAGAGAGACAGACTCATCCAGTAGCTGTCAGTTGCTCTTTCAATATTCGCAACTGCGAGCGAAAACCTGGGAGTTGCTGATGTCTCTCCCTTCCAACTGGGAACCTAAGTCGTCGTCAGCCACCCCTTCCTATACTCACGCACGGATCACCAGTGTGATAGGCATTGATCTTGAGTATATCTCTGTCAAATATATGGTGTTGAGCTTTACCTAGTATCATCCTTATCCTGTATAGTTGGCCCCCTGAAAAATAAAAGCAAGAAGGTGACCTACTATAAATATTGATATTCACTCTCACTCTCCTACGGTCTTCTTTTAGACGTGGCATTGTTCTCCCTGTAACAGTGTCGCTACTCAGCATGAATCCTATCACCTTTCCTAGAATCACCGGTATCACGCACAGAAAACAGTGCTCGGCATCATCTCCTCGACCACCGAGAGCACTTGGCTCTCCCCACCTAGATCATGTCCTCGACACCCTCGGATGAACCACCCCCATCATACGCGGAGGCAACCGGCACAAACGGCACTGACGAAGTCGATCCTCGTCGTCACAGCACATCGAGCGCCCCCTTCAGACCTGTCCAGTACTCCCATGGGGGCATCATCGTCCGACGCATATTCCCGCCGTCCTTCAGCGTCTACGCCGAGAGTCCCTGCACCTACATGCTCGGCGAGACCTACACGAAACCTCTCTACGTTATCTCGACATACTCATCCCTAGCTATGAAACCGGACCTGCTGCTCCACAGCGGTGTCTCCATAGACAGTACGTTGTGAACCTGACAGGATGGGAAGGGATGAATAGCTAAACACCGAAAAAAAGAACCCGTAATCGCGGCCGTCGACCACGAGACCTTCGGTCGCGCCGCAATAATCACGCTCCCCCCACGTTCCCGCACCCGTCCCGTCGCCGTCAAAGAACGCCTCGACTCCGTCGGCCCCCTAACGCGCGTCATGAGCTTCAGCATCGAAACCACGATCTCCGGCGGCGCGCGCGAACACTTCGAATGGCGCCACAGCAGCGGCATGGAGGTCGAGGCGCTGGGCGGGCGCCACTCGGGTTGGAAATTGGTGCGCGTGTCGGCAGCGCCTATCTTCGTTGCGAAGAGACATGGGAACACCCTCGGCCATAGCAGCGATGGTCGCGAGGTTGTCGCTGTGTTTTCCGGTCCGATCCTTTTCATGAATAAGGTGTTGCGCTTTCGGTTCCTTGGGGCGGGCGCGGATGGGAGTTTGGGGGAGAGGTGGGCGATTATGGCTGTTGCGTCTGCGCTGGCGATTTGGAATCGTGAACGGAGGCCGCGGAATCGCAGTTTTGCGGTTGCTTCGGCGGGGTTTTAGGGTTGTGGAATGGAAGAAGGGGGTTGGATTTCCTGCATGGGTTCACGTTGTTGGTTGGTATGAGGAAAGGATTGGAACCTGGTTATGATGTCGTTTCATGCGATATTTGCTGGTGTTGGCCCCTGATGGAATCTTGACCTTGTCGCCTGTAGGATCCTCACGAAAACATTGGTTAGTACACTCTTTTTCACACGCTTTACAATTGGGAAATAAAACAGCGAAGATTGAATTAAATCATGGGGTGATAACATGATTGAAGATAGCCAATGCACTCACATTTTTCGCCGTGTCACTTGTTTACCCCTTTTTCACATTCTCGGAACTTTCGTTTTACGAACACAGATCTTTTATTTCGTGTTTCTATGAATTACTTACCGTCTTTAGTTTCTTCTCCTATTTGTTACCTAAATGGTCAGCAGCAAACAACGCGCGTACTTACCATGCCCCCTTACTCAGGGCGATCAATATCATAAACCCCATCCGACGAGATTTCATAATTGTGGGGGAGATCACCAAGCTCAGACTCACCATCGCTCTCAGCAAGCAGACTCTCAATAAGCGTCTCCCGATCCACGACCTGCAGAATCTGCATCCGGAAATCGACGCACTCCTCACAGACGCAGGCACTCGTCGTGCTGAGGCGGCGCAAAGCTGCCCGCGCCAGCTCCTCCCTCTCCTCGCGGGACATGTTCGCATTCTGCTCGCTAATCGCTTCCTGGAGCAAACCGCGCAAGTAGCGGATGATCGGCCGGAAGCTCTCTCTCGGTAGGCCTGTGCCCTCCGGCTCATGCGCCGCGGGGAGAACGGCTTCGACGACGTTCGTCGTTTCATCGACTGCTTCGACAGGCATCAGAATGGGGAAACTGGGCCGGGGTCGAAGTCTCGAAACTTGGGGGTATGTGGACGGGACCCTGGGCCGGCGCATTGCGAGGTGAGCCCAGGGCGCCGGATTCGCCGGAAGCTCAGCGATCTCGCCGGCAGCCAACTCGCTCTCGGCCGCCATTGCCTCTTCCCGGGGTCTAGTCTGGGGTTGTTGTGTGGGCGGAGCACCGCGCCGGCGTAGTGTGAGCCGGGCCCGGGTGGTCGTCGGATTCGCCGGATTCGCCGGACGCTCAGCGGCAGCCACCTCGCTTTCGACCGCTGTAGGCTGCGGGACGACGTTACTCTCAGCGGCTCTTGCCTCCGCTGCAAGCTCCGCCGCCTCCTCCCTGCGAATACGCTGTCTCGAGTACGAATCCTCCCAGAACGCACTCCAGCCACTCCCGAAACCAAGCGCACAGTGGATACTCATCGGCGGACGGTATAGCAACAACCAGCAGGTTGAGCACATGGAATTATCATATCCCGAGCCGCAGGTCTCGATGTAATCGCTCATAAACTGCCATGTGGGCACCCAGGGCCGGAAGACGTGGCCGCACTTACGGTGTCGGAGGGGCGAGCGGCAAAAGGGGCACGAGACCCCGGCGCCCATGCTGGTGCGCCAGGAATGCACGCAGTTCCAGCCCATCGCGTGGCCGCAGGGCAGAATGATGCAGGCCTCCTGCTCTGTATCGGGTTCCACATCAGTTCCGTCCTCTTCGGGCGCGACGAGGGGCTTGGTGCAGATGCCGCATGGGACGTTGACTGTGACGCCTGGTCGGAGTCCGCGGTAGCTTAGGTGCTCTGCCCAGTGTGGCGCGTAGTTGTCGCTGATGACGATGGGGGTAATGCTGGAAGCGGTATTGTTCGAAGTGGCATTGGTATGCGCAGTCCTGCCAGGATTGGTATTGTTTGGAGTAGCCATGTTGTCTGTAGCGGACATGCCTTTGTCTCTTGATCCCTCGGTTCTTCTCCCTTTGATTCTTTCTCTTTCGATTCGTTGCTGACGTCGTAGAATAATGTATTTGTCTTTAGCACGCTGAGTTGGGTCTTGGAGAAGCTCCGTGTGGGATGAGAATGTCAAGTGTAGTCCTAGAGTAGGCAGTGACTTGTTGATGAGAAGAGGAATATCTTGATATGCGAACCAATGTGCTTATTTATATATGTTTACCCCTGGAAACACACTTATTGTTCTCAGAGTATGTCAAAGCATGACAAAGTTGGTTGTGCGATTAGACTCTTTGTTTGGAAAGGCATTGTATCTATCTATTATAAAACAATCTCTTTCATCAGAATATCAAGCGCTTGTCTTTGAAGGGGGAATAATGGCATTTGACCCCCCGAGCAGTGCTAAGCGATGTTGAGTGATATATTCTATGAATAAAGACATCCGTGACTAGGTAGTATTGGATGTTAAGTCTACATGGACTACTCGGCAAGACTGATAACTGTAGTTCTCATGCTCCTAGCTCACCCAGCCATGCGTAGATATGCTTCACTCAGCTACGAGGTTCAATCCGCCTAGACTGTACAATGACGGGAGTAGATACCAAAAGGATGCTGATGCCAATCCGCAAAGACCAAGAATGTTTAATCTACTGCACCTCTCATGGCCATTTCATCCTCTCTTTCCCACCAGTGGTAGGCTTGACTCGACTACCGTGGCTCACGCGAGACATAAACCCGAGAGACCTATGTCTCCGCAAACCTGATTCATACGGAGCAAATTGGACGGCTACTTGGTCGCTCTCGACGTTCTCTTCCTCAGATATCCCTTCACTGGGTAGCTTGACATGGAGATTCCCCGTCGACTTAGGGCGTTTGATCATGATCCTGTCTTGGCATATAATATCTTCGCTCTCTCTATTGTCGTCATCGAGAATCCGAGGCTGTACGCATTCCTGGTTGCTGCATTGTGCCTTCACGGTATCGGCAGGTTCAGAATTGCAAGATTTTGGGTGCGGAGTGAACAGGGCGTGCATTGGGGTTAGTAGTTGCGCACAGAGGGGTGATTTGGGACGATAATCAATCTCGCTAGACTCGCCCCCGGACTGGATCTTATGAACCTCTTCAGCAATTCGGCTGGCCAGCGGACACTTCTCACTGTGAGGGCTAGGTTGTGGCAATGGATTTTGCCTAGACATAGAACGGCGCTTCATGTTGTCTATCTGTTGCTCAAGAGCCTGAACGTCCTTGTAGCATCCGGCTGTAGGGAGGAGTTCGAGCTCCGGATATTCCAGATGTCCATTGCATACCTTGGTGCTTTGAGCAACAGAAGCAGGACTTGAAGAGAAACCAGGGGACCTTCTGTGTATAGTCATCCTGTTCCAGCCGGACTTTATTGCCTTTCCGACTTGGGTTGGTAACGTCCGTGGGCACACGGTAAGCTCGTTGCGTGTGGATGTTTTCTCTCCATTTCCAGTTGCAAAAGGATTGGGATTTAAGGTCATTCCAAAATCTCGAGTAGTCACCTGGTCGTTCTCGCCAGCAGGCCCGTTTCTCTCCTCGCGTGTATGTGAGGGCCACTTCGCCCACGAGGCTGGAGGGGTTCGCAACCTAGGTCGCTGCTTGGCACCAACATCTTTCGACCCTGCTCGACTCTGCCGTAGCACATCTTCAGCCTGAAGTTGCTCTACCCATTCCTGAAGTACACCAGTATGAATGTCAGGAGTATTTTGACCCTCATCTTCATTCGGCGTTGCCATGTCGTTTGGATTTTGTGGAGAGGAACCGGCGTGGTCAACTGGTGTCCCTCTCTCCTCACTCGTCACTTGAACCTCTAGGCTGTTGGCATGTTGCTTCTTTACAGAGGCGATTCGTGGATCAGTCGCATTCATGACAGTTTTAGAATTCGAGACTTTCGTTGTTTTATCCTTGAACCGTCCGGTATACTGGCCGCCCCCTGACTTCGTAACGCGACCGCATGGGCCCGCTGCCTTCTTGTCCATATGAGCGTCAAGCACCGTATTGGAGGCTAGCGGGTTGTCTTCATGAGGTCCCATATCAGAGATGCGCGGCGTTACCAAGTTATGGTAGTCAGTTGATTGCTTACTGATCCCGTCAATGTTATTGCTCGATTCTGTCTGTGAGCTTGAGACCCTAGCTCTTTTAGGGAACGCCAAATACAACTTCGAGAGAATTGAATTTCTTGCGCAGCTTGAGCCCTTCAAGTCATCAAACTCCTCCCGAAACTTACTGCGTACTGCTGTCGTCGAAGGATATCGGCGCGCAGGAGTTAAACCAAAGCGTTTTTTAACCGACTTGAGCTCTTCCTCCCTTTGTCTATAACTTGCTGTTTCTGAAGCATTGACAGATAAGATATTGGCCATCGGCAGGAGTGAGGCATCTAGCTTGGCCTTCGGTCGATCTGACGATGGTGTTTTGTTTAGGGCAGTTCGGTACGAACTGGTGCCTGAATTATCACTAGCAGTTGTGTGACACATATTGAACAGCCCTTAGATTACTGTTAGTGCTCAGACATCATTCAAGTTAGGGGTTGACTTGACTTACCATTGACTGGGGTGAGCGGCTGCAGGACTCGCCGACTTCCTCCTGGAGTAGCTTGTTGACTAACGGACTTCCCCATACATCGCGAGGATACGTGCTGAACTTGGTTCTTTGTGCAATATCCAGAAGAAGCTACGTTCTCTGCCTGATCTGATGCTTGATGCGTTGAAAAGGACTCACTACTGCGTGCTGTGACTGACGGTTTTCCTTCGTTGGTACTGATCTCTAACGATCTGCGACAAATTCGCGAGACGCTAGCTCGGGAAGAGGAAGCATCGGCCGCCAGGTTGACTGGGGGATCGTCTTGATGTGAATATTCCCCCTGTTCATGAGCCTCGGAGAAACGAAGACGTACAGACTCAGTTTTGCTGTTTGAATGGGTTGAAAGACGCGAGGTGCGCTGCAACCCTTGGCTCCACAACCATACATCTAATGGCGAGACTCGGCCTTCGCTTGTCTCGTCTGACAAACTGGGCATACCACAGTCTTTTGGGTCATGTTCTTGAGTATCTCCCTGTTTTGGAACGATCGTCTGGCTCGGATCAATGTCCTCGTCTTGTTGACTTGGATTGACGGCGTCACTGGTATCAGCCACTTGGGTAAGAGCGGCGAGATCATCCTGTGGCAAAGGTTCTTCTGGTTCTGGCGACGGAGGCCGAGGTGTATGGCTAACCTGCACTAATGGTTCAATATAACTGTCTATCTGGATAGCACTATACGATTGACGCCATGAAGCGGTGGAGGATGAATCACGGCCACCCTCCCCTGAGGTGTGAACAGGAGTGACATAGGAAGGAGACGAGGACTCTGAAACCGACTCTGTTCTGTTTAATGATGCGGGATTGTGGCGGGAGTCGTCGATAGATTTTTGGACAGATTCGCCGCGGCTGCTTTTCTTCTGCCATGCACATCGTGGCTCGTTGACGACCGGACTTGGGAGATGTGAAGCCTCCGGTGATGCTTTTATCTCATTCGTGGTCTCTTTAGTGTCAATACCACACACGGAAAACTCGATCCCATCCCTAGGGCCACCTCCAGGAAGCTCAGGCTCCTTATTGTTAGTGACGCTTGAACGGTTGAGAGACGTGAGCCTAAGGTCATCTTCCTCCTCCTCGCTCTTTAGCTCTTCTTGAATTCGTTTATGCATCAGGCGCTTGAGCTCTGCACGTCGGGCAAGTTCTCCATCACTAGTACCGACAGAAGCTTGAGAGCCTGCTCTGGCATCGGCACGATGGGATAAGCGTCGGATCAGCTTAGTCCGTAACACCCCAAGAGTGCCCATGTTTGACTGTCGTGTATTTCCCTCTTGAGCTTCGTCATCAGAGTCTTCTACATCGACGGCATCCGGGTCAACGATAGTCTGATATGTCGGGGTAATGAGCTGGGAGGGAGCTCGGGAGGCAAGGATGGAAGACAGATACATATCAGTCTCAGATCGTGACAGTGTCTTTGACAACGTAGCACGAGGTGGCTGCCTGGGGAGCTCTATGGCCTCCGTTTGCGTGTCTTTCCCTGCAGGCTGGCGATGATGACAGCAGCAGAGGATAGACATCCTTGGAGAGAACCGTGGGACATGAGAGAGGAATGATTCACATCAGTCGCGTGTCTCGCATTTCCGACAAAGGACGGACAGAAGCCAAAATATCGAGCAAGGACCTCAGTCGAGAACATGCACTCTGTAGTAGTCAGGATTTCTCCGGTGGAGTGTTGTATCCCAAGGAAGAAGCTCACGAGGGACTTCATTCTCGCTGGTTTACTCACTTGGTAAGAAGCAGGGAGGCTTCAACCCGCCGGGCCATGGATGAACTGGCAGGTGAGAACGAGCAATGCGTTTTCGAGGGAAGCTCCCAAGGTCGCAACTTACTGACTTACCTACTCGGGCAAGTTGAAGCTCCGATTTCATCCCGAAGGGGCTGTGAATATGTCATACAGCTTGTGGGAGAAAGAGCGAGTCGAGCCATTTGAGATCCGAGAGGGACACTGCGTTGCCAGTATCAAACCTACCCGCCTCTACTTACCTTTTTTCGTGCATTTTTCTCAATTTATCTGGTTATTGTCCAGATGAAATGCCTCAACGAGTATAGCTCTCGCCTTGTCGACTGCGACATGTATCAAGTCGAAGCCACTGCAGGTCGCCTCTTGACACTCTGATATCATGGCATTAAATCCCGACTACCACGAGGGACATGGAATAGAACGCAAGGGACGTCGCCTATCATAGATTCTATCCATGATAGATGGACTTAACGATCCATTGATGTGCTCTTCATGGCAAGACCTTAACACGGAGACATGAAGAGCGCGATCACCGTGAAAACGGGGTGCAAACAGGAGGCGAAGGAAAGGAGACGGAGAGCAAGAAGCAGGCCAGGACCGGGAGATTACACAAGTAAGTTATGCAAACTCCCCTGAGGAAATTGAAAAAGTTTCTTTCGGTTTGGCGTGTCACTGCTTGACGGTCCGTTCATGCGACGTCATTCTTTTGTTCCTGGGTCCATAAAGTGCAAGCACACGGCATCGTTCCTGACTGCTCGCAACATCAACGGAACGTAAAGAATGCGTGATCTGAACTCTTCTCTCGACCCAGGCGAGATTGTTATTTTTAGCGCAGAAAAATTTACTTGGCGCTAGCATAGGTATCAGCGAAGTTAGCTGTCTCAGCTACGGCTTGACCAACTCGACCGGCAAACCAAGGTTGGCTGACTGACCAGACTTTATCTCTTCAGTCGACTAGGCTTCAGGTTTGAGTGTTTGGGGTGAGTCATTGGCCATTCTCGGAAAAACAGGAAGGGATTCCGTAGAATACGAGTAGGTACTCGTAGTTGATGAGGAGACCAAGTCAATCAACTCACTGTCCAGAGACTTTGGGCGAGGTACGGATTAGGTAGAAGCCGAGTCTGTCGATTCTCGGGTCACGGCATAGGCTTGGTGACATGCCCATCAGAATGGGCTAGGTATGGATTGTATTCCGTCCAGGTCGTTGCCAACATGTATTCCGTACTGGGATGGTGGCAATATCACCAGATATGGTGCTAATCTGTCTTTCAGTTAAAAATTTCTGAAAGAAAAGGATCAGGTTGCGGCTAAACAATCCAGATAGATTCTGGTACGAGCCGGCGCTGACGACTAGATAGATCACCAACGGAGGCATGTACAGGTACCGTAGGCATACGGAGTTCTGGTCTCACAATGCAGGCGTCTTACTCCTGCTTATGGGCTCACATGAATATCTTCTCAACATGAAAGTCATCAAGCCACACAATCGAAAACTCATGGGTTAGCGTTCTGCTTATAACCAGTTTCTTCGACGATAGCCGTGCTGCTTCGTGTTATAAGTCCGGCCTCGGTGTCTTCATTGCGAGTACGGAATACCCTGCCGCGCTCAGTATGTCTCTCCACGTGTCTTGTGAGCCTAACATGGTAACAAGTCTTGTCATAGACGCGCGCTTCGTGAAAGGATCGCTTAAAAATTTGCTGACAACTAATCCGTAAACTCAGGATCTCATGCCGTTCATGGAAAGTCTGCGTACGCGCCATCGTTCTCGCTTCATAGGCTTTGGATAGGTAGTTCGCCCCTGTCAGGGGGTTGGTAAACCGACGATCTTGATGAACAATTTTTTCTGAAGACACGGGACTCGAAGAATTTATACCTACCATAGCGGGAAAATGCGATTTCAGAGAACGGTTCTTTTTTCAAAGAAGCGTTCTTTTTACGTAGAAGCGTTGCTTTTCAAAGAAGCGTTCTTCATTCTTCTCCTAATTCCCCCTATGTGCCTGCCTCCTCCACCACCATTCTACCCTCGTACCTACCTCCTACACTACAATCATACCTTCACTTTCCCCTTCACTCACGCCTCTTATACAAAATTAAAAGAAGCCTCTATTAGTAGTATAATCGTGACCCTCGTAGTGTAATCGTAAATTGTAATACTTCGTAATCGTAAGATGCCTGTTCGAACCGTGATCGTAGCCAAACACCGTGATCGTCAATGTCTTTGTTTACTTGTTTATAAATTCATAATAATATATAAAGAAATAAACACTCACATACACAATTTTTTTTCTATAAAAAAATAATCGTTAATCGTATGCTGACATGTTTATTTGCTTTTTACCATGTTTCTATAGTGATGAATTTGTATTTGTGTGAAAAAGAAGCGTTGCCAGGCAGAGAATCGTTCTTTTTCAGAGAACGGTTCTTTCTGAAACAATGGTTGTTATACAGGACAATGGTTCTTTTTCAGAGAACGGTTCTCTGCAACTAGCTTTTCCCGCTATGGTAGGTAATCCGTAGTCGAGGTCTCTCTCGGTGCCTGGTCTCCAACGAAGCACGTTGTTCTTGCAAACAGCAAAGACGAGGTATATTCCGTAATTCGTATGAGCAATACTACCTACATTTCTCAAGTTGCTGGTGAATACTCGTAGTAATACCTAGATAGCTGGTGGGTGTAAGATCTCATGCTGGACATAATGATTTGAGTTATTACCTGTTCCGTAGCCCGTAGGACTCGACCTACCAACCGTTTCATCTCGTCTCCGTACTCAGAGGGAATCCGAGTACGATGCCTACGGGACCGTATGTTGTCTGGGGAACGAGTGGTTGGCACGTAAGCCTGAGATAAAGTGCCGGTATGCTCACCTACCTACATCATGAGGTCGCAGTGAAGGCATGAACGAATATTACCTAGCCTACCGCGATGATACCTGGCAAGAGAAGAAACAAGAAGCCTGTAGATTGCTGCTGTGGAGTAGGCATCCGTTGAACAGGCAAGTATCGCGGTGTAGCTGTACTTCCAGGAGGAGGGAGGCCGTTGGCTCGAAGAGATGCTAGGCGGGAAGTGCTTCGTATGCTAGCGTACGCTAACCGCTCCGTCCGGGCAACGAGCGTCGCTGCCAATTCCATCCCCGCCGTCCAAGCAGCTCGCTAGCATGCCTTCTCCTCCCCGCTTTCGGAGTTGCATCTCTGACATCTTATCGATCGAGCGCGCTAGTGACAAGACCGGTGTTTGCTGACTGTGCTTAAGTGCATAAGCCCCCTCCAGCGACCCAAGCCGACCCCGCCGGCGTCGCATGTACTCCCTTATACCGATACTTATGCGGCCCCGTTGAACCAACCCCCACTCCCCATTGGCGCAATTGGTCCCTTGGATTCCGAAGCGCCCCTCCTTGCCTTTGCTTAGCCTGCAGCGCAGCTTTTTCTCTTTCCTTCTTATTGATGCCCTCCCCCCTCCTCCGTCAACTTTACTCTTCTCTTCCTCTCTCATCCTTCTCTTCACCCCAATCACCCAAGCCTCTATCACTAGACCCGTTGGTTGGTTGTTGTCGTTGTTGTAATTGACAGCAACTACATTCTTCCTTTTTTCCGAGAAAGATCAATTGGAAAATTGGATTGGAACCGTGCAATTCTTGAAATCTCTTTCACAGTCAGATATCACGAGCTCCCGCCAACATGGTTCAATCCTCCATTCTCGGTTTCCCCCGTATGGGTGTGAACCGTGACCTGAAGAAGGCCACTGAGGCTTGTAAGTGCCCCTGTTGACAATCAAGGAGGTGCTGATCGCTAATTGCCTTGCGTGAAGACTGGGCTGGCAACCTCTCCCAGGCTGACCTCCTCGCCGAGGCCAAGCGCCTCCGTCTTGCCCACTGGAAGATCCAGAAGGATGCCGGTGTCGACGTCATCCCCAGCAACGACTTCGCCCTGTACGACCAGGTTCTTACTCACATCCAGGACTTCGGTGTAAGAACAGACCCCTATTTTTCCCTCCTTCTCTTGACCTTTTCTAACATGCTCTTGCTCGTAGGCCGTCCCTGAGCGCTACTCCAGCGCCGGTCTCGACCGTGTCGATGAATACTTCGCCATGGGTCGTGGTCACCAGAAGGGTGGTGTCGATGTCCCCAGTTTGGAAATGGTGAAGTGGTTCGACTCGAACTACCACTACGTCAAGCCTACCCTCCAGGACAACCAGACCTTCACTCTCACTGCCAGCCCCAAGGCTGTCAACGAGTTCCTTGAGGCCAAGGAGGCTGGCATTGTCACCCGCCCCGTCCTCGTTGGTCCCGTCTCCTTCCTCCACCTCGGAAAGGCCGACCGTGGCCAGACCGTCGACCCCATTGACCTCCTCGACAAGCTGTTCCCCGTCTACGAGCAGCTCTTGGTTCAGCTGAAGGAGGCTGGTGCCGAGACCGTCCAGATTGACGAGCCTGTTCTCGTCTTCGACCTCCCTGCCAAGACCAAGGCTGCCTTCCAGCCCACTTACGAGAAGTTCGCCAGCCTCGGTGACAAGATCCCCAAGCTTGTCTTCGCCACCTACTTCGGTGACATTGTCCACAACCTCGAGGCCGTCCCCAAGGACATCTACGCCGTTCACATCGACCTTGTTCGCAACCCTGAGCAGCTCAGCGCTGTTGCCGATGTTCTTGGCCCCAAGACCATCCTCTCTGCTGGTGTCGTTGACGGCCGTAACATCTGGAAGACCAACTTCAAGCGTGCCATTGAGACCGTTGAGACTGCCATCCAGAAGCTCGGCAAGGACCGCGTCATTGTCGCCACTTCCTCCTCTCTCCTCCACACTCCCCACACCCTTGCCAGCGAGAAGAAGCTGGACCCTGAGATTGCTGACTGGTTCTCTTTCGCCTGCGAGAAGGCTGTTGAGGTTGCCATCATTGCCAAGGCCGTCACTGAGGGCCCTGCTTCCGTCCAGGCTGAGTTGGAGGCCAACGCCAAGTCCATGAACGCCCGTGCCACCTCCAAGCGCACCAACAACCCTGTCGTCAAGGAGAGACAGGAGAAGATCCAGCCCTCCGACTACAACCGCAAGTCTGACTTCTCTGTCCGTTTCCCCAAGCAGCAGGCCAAGCTTAACCTTCCCCTCTTCCCTACCACCACCATCGGATCTTTCCCCCAGACCAAGGAGATCCGTATCCAGCGCAACAAGTTCACCAAGGGCGAGATCACTGAGGCTCAGTACGACAAGTTCATTGAGCAGGAGATTGACATGAACGTCAAGATCCAGCAGGAGCTCGGCCTCGACGTCTACGTTCACGGTGAGCCTGAGCGTAACGACATGGTTCAGTACTTCGGTGAGCGTCTCGATGGTTACGCTTTCACCACCCACGCCTGGGTCCAGTCTTACGGTTCCCGCTGCGTCCGACCTCCCATCATTGTCGGTGATATCTCCCGCCCCGCTCCCATGTCCGTCAAGGAGTCCCAGTACGCCGTCTCGGCCTCCCAGAAGCCCATGAAGGGTATGTTGACTGGTCCCATCACCTGCTTGCGGTGGTCTTTCCCCCGTGACGATGTCCACCAGTCCGTCCAGGCCGAGCAGCTCGCTTTGGCTCTCCGTGACGAGGTCATTGACCTCGAGAAGGCCGGTATCGACGTCATCCAGGTCGACGAGCCCGCTCTTCGTGAGGGTCTCCCTCTTCGCTCTGGCAAGGAGCGTGAGGCTTACATCCAGTGGGCTGTCAAGGCCTTCAGACTCTCCACTGTCGGTGTTGAGGACTCCACTCAGATCCACTCTCACTTCTGCTACTCCGAGTTCCAGGACTTCTTCCACGCCATTGCTGCCCTTGACGCCGATGTCCTGTCCATCGAGAACAGCAAGTCTGACTCCAAGCTTCTCCGCGTCTTCGTCGACGAGGCTTACCCCCGCCAAATCGGCCCTGGTGTCTACGACATCCACTCTCCTCGTGTTCCCAGCGAGCAGGAGATCAAGGACCGCATCGAGGAGATGCTTCAGTACCTCCGCCCCGAGCAGCTCTGGATCAACCCCGACTGCGGTCTCAAGACCCGCCAGTGGAAGGAGACCAAGGAGGCTTTGATCAACATGGTCAACGCCGCCAAGTTCTACCGTGCCAAGTACGCCAACTAAATTGGCCAACTAGGTTCAGTTTCCCTACACGGAACGAGGAACACATTGTGATTTTCTAAGTGTTTAAGCATATCTGCGCCGAACTTTGCATTTGTATTCGATTTCAACATCGGCGTTCTCTCTGGCATGGGTTTTCATGAACTGTCAGATACCAGAAAAAAAAGTTATACAGGCATAATTAGGCGGTCGGGGAAATTGGAGCATTCAACACAGCATGGCGGGAAAGGAAACTATGATACCACGGTCCATCAACCGGGCCTGGGGAAAGGCGTTATTTGGAATTTTATTTCAGGGGAAGAAAGCAACATACGACGAGATTGTTGTCTTTGTAGAAGTAGCATGATGATGAGCCCTTCAACTGGGCGTGAGCTAAAAACAAAATGAAGAGAATGAAAGTAGTGACATGGGAAGATGGTTATGCCGTCTCTCTTGATCATACACTGCAACGCTTTGTGTTCTTGTTTGTTCCGTGAGTGATGTGACCCGTGTGTTCTGTAGTTCCGTTACTGTAAAGCTTTAGTAGGGAGGTGAAGTCGTCTCGATCAGTATCGCTGCTGACTACCCGGGGTCGCGACACCCTTCATCCAGTCATTCATTCAGTCGAGAGCATCGCCCTGAGCGAAATGCCCCTTCCGCTGAGCATGTGTCACTTTTACACCAGACGAGTAGCAGTCGCGAACCAAGCTTTCACACAACTCACAGCATACAAGGACACAGCAGCTTTTCAAAGAGTTATATCCCCTACTACCTAACTCTACGAGATTTGATAAAACCGCTGTCAGGCGGGCTGTTGCGCAAACGCCTTCAACGAATTCAGCATATGCTGCAAACTCAGTATATCCGTCTGATTAAACGCCTCATTGACCTCGGCGAGTCTTAACAGCTTCAGGATGGCCGTGATGCCTTCCTGCGGGTTCATCGTCACGGGCTCGGGCTGCCGGTTCTCCTCCTCGATCTCCTTCGCGTCGCGATAATCCGGCTTCTTGAAGTAGTCCTCGACGACCTGGTCGAAGACCTCCTGGGCCGTCGTCGGCTCGTTCGGGGGCCGGTTCTCGTCCTTCGGCTTCATGAAGTCCGGGAAGGGGATGCAGTCCGCGATGTGCGAGGTCGCCCGCGTGTAGATGGCCGGGAGGTCCTCGGGGACTTGTTCGCAGGGCCCGTTTGGCTTCTGTTTGCCCAGGAGGCCGGATTTCTTCCAGCAGTTGGCGATGGTCTCGGGGCGGAGGGTCGTGAAGTAGTGCTCTGATAGCCAGACGAGGGCGAGGCGGAGGTTCATGACGGTCTTCACGTCGATCTCGATGTCGCGCTCGAGGAGGGAGGCGACGAAGAGGAGAAAGGAGCGTCTGTAGTACGACTTGAGGGTCGTGATGATGCCGAGGTGGCAGGGGCGGAAGGTGGAGGGGATGTTGGCGGGGAAGAATTCAATGGTGATGTTAGAGGGTGGTGGTGTTAGTCGGACAGCGGAGATGTTCAGGGGGGAGTAGTCTAGCAGGAGTAACACGTTCTGACCAGCCTTTGTGCGTAGTATATGAGAGTAGAAGTTAGTTAGCCATTCCTGTAAGATGCCGGTTGTTAACCAGGCCGTGGAGTTGTGCTTCCAAACAAGCCCATGGCCGTTGAAGTTGAAGTTGCGCAGTGCTCGCGGCACGGCAGCATCACCGATGATCCAGGCTTTGAAGCGGTCATCTCCCGTATCGTTCACTGTGACTGCTACCGTAACGCGGGTTCTATCTGATCTTTTGCCAGAACCCTGCGCAGATGAAGCCGTACGCCGCCAATACAGACCAGTCTGGCTCAAGCTATATCTGTTGCCAACAGGGGTATCTGTGACAAGCTGTTTGATGCGGTCTAGCTTAGACTTTGACTCCGTCTGATCCAAACCCTGAGCGGCGGTCTCTTTATCGACGACATCTTCTTCGAGGTGATAACGACGCTGAAATAATGTGCACCATGTAGGTCCGAAAACAGGGGCGTTTTCAGGGGATAAGATGCCGTTCCGGGCCTCCGGATGCAGCGTCCATATATAGCGGGCCTTCTCCGTCAACGATTCCCTCGAGGCGGTGATGCCCCGAGCCTTCATGCCGACCTGCCATCTGTGAAGGATGGTCTCGACGGCGGGCCATTCTGCGCTCCGGACGCGACTGTGTTTGAGACCAGGACTGTCGAAGGTGACCTGATTGAGGCGCTTCGAGTGCAGAATCCGGGATATCTGGGGCTGGGGGAGCTCGATGCCGTAGTTCTCCTTGAACCAGGAGGCGGCTTGTTTCTGTGAGGGTTTTGGCTGCTGTTTCTCGTACCATTGGCGGAGGAGCAGCTTCTGTTCAACTGTGATGTAAGGCATTCTTTTTGGGCGGGATGGACCGAGACGGTCCCGGAGACTCGGTCGTCACTAGGAATTAGGTAATAGTTTAGAAAAATTGGGAATAATGAGATCGAAGACGGGACTTTGGAAATTCAGCAGTGTAAAAGTGTCGAAGGGGGGGGATTTTGGGCTGGGTTGGGATGGGATGGTGGGTTTATTCGCTAGCTAACGAGAGATTTCTAGTAAGAGCATGTCGACGCAATGCTGGGCTTATGTACGACGGCCCGTTCCGGCCCGGCACCATACTTTTGGGGCCTGCGCTCTTATGCGATTTCGTCGGTACTGTTAGTCAGCTTAGATAATCCCCTTGCTATGTAGGGATTCCCCACTCCTGTATCCACAGATAGCTTCTTCTAATCAACAACAACTTCTACCCTTATCTTTGCAATTGGTGAGAGCTGCCGTTTTCGAGTTTCACTTCCCTGCGTCGGTGGTCCCATCGCGGATTTCGAGAATAGGTTCGATTTGAGGTCAAGAGAATTTCACCCAAGAGGGTTTCCCTAGGAAGAGACAGCTGAAGGTAACGGGGGAGTGGGTAGTGATCTTGGGAAGATCACCACTTTGCCTCGAATTACCGACGGAGCGTGTCCGGAAGGAAATCAAGAGGTGGATTAACCGATCTAGTGTCTCGAACGAAAGTGAAGTCGTGCGAGAAGAATATCGTGAATTTGAAGAATTCACAAGCAGGAAAAACGAAACCGAAGAACATCCATTCATCAATTGTCCCCATCTTCGAAAAAACGAACATTCGTGAAAATCCTCAACTGAGAAAAGTGGGAGGCACCTTCTGTTGTTCAAGGTTCCTTCTTCCATTTTCTCATTACGACATTTATGACATCATCACTTTTTGATGACCTCAGTCATCGCACTCTAGATCCGGGAAACTGAGAGTTGTGCGTTTGCTTGTCTGCTTTATTTGATTGCGCTTGAGAAAGGTGTAAGAGTGTTTTTAAGAAAGGAGGAGTCCCACGTTGAACATCGTGGATCCCCCGTTTAGTTGTTGTGATTGGCGGGAAAGTTTTCGGAGAGCACAGGAGTTATCTGATCAACGCATGTTATCCGTGTCGAACAACTCGGATTCTGAAGAAAGCACTTCGTCTGCACAAACAGTTATTCCTATGGGAGAGACGTTTCCGAATCCCCTAGTATCTGTGCCGTACGAGGGTCAGGGAATTCCCGTGGAGGATCATTTGAATCCAGAGCCAGAGGACGAAGATAACGCTGCATACGAAGGTCAAGAGATTCTAGTACGGGAGGCACAGCCATTGACGGAAGAGCAAATTCAAGAAGACACATCGACGGAAAGTCAGAGTGATAATCCGCCATATCACTTCATCGCGACAATGGCTAACGAGGCTCCGAGATTCTCCGGGATGGTCGGGCAGGACCCCCCGGAGTATCTAGACGACATCGAAAGTTATGTGAGGAGAATGTCAGATGGACGGGGTTTCACCGAAGCCCAAATCAAGAAGGATACACTATCTGCATTCCGAAGAGGTATGCGCAGTGATGCCGAGGAATGGTACTTGAACTTGCCGGCGGAGAAACGGAGAGACTGGGAGAATCTGCAAGAATCTTTTGTCAAGAGATTCCCTCATGCGAGTGAGACATGAAGATCCTGCCTTGGCAGCAAGAATCGATTCCTTTGATCGCTTTGCTGGAGAATCAGTTGCGGATTACGTCGGAAGAGCGAACAAGCTAGCTGTCAAAGCCAATGAGAAGCAATTGGAGCGATTGAGGGATCGACTCTTCAGCCAGTTGTGCGGTGTTAATCACCCAGAGAGTAAGCGACTACGAGAGCGAGTTAGCGACAGACTTCATGCTCAGGGAAAGTTGACGGGGTATGGCGTGGGCCTGACAGGTTGCACTTACAGAGATGTGGAAGAGAACATTGTGGCATGTGCACTGGAGCCTGGAAAAGAGGCGGAAGTTCTGGATCGAGTGGAGAGTCGTGCTAGACCTTCCCTGACCGATGGGTTGAATGCCAAGGACCTTGCAGGAGTATTCACCGAGGCGATGAAAGCGTTCAGGGAGGAGATGCGTGAGTCACAATCTCAGTTTACAACTCCTCCCATGAATCCGTACATGGACCCCCACAGTTATCAAAGACAGTTACCGCAATCTGCATCTGCACAACCGAATCAGAGGGAGGTTCTCGGAGAGAACAGAGATTTGCCGCGTTATGAGAGGGATTTCCCACCAAGGGAGAGAGATTTTCCCCAGAAAAATAGGGGATTCCGTGAGTCTGGATTTCGGGAACGGGAGGAACCGAGAGAGGAACCTCCGAGGAAACCGACCCCCCCTCCTTACAATTCCCGGGGATATCAGGCAGTGAAGGTCGGGTCATATGGAACTCGTGCTCCCGCATATATTTGTTGGAATTGCGGGATTGAAGGGCATGGTCTGTCGGAATGTCCGAAGCAGATGCGACCCATGGCTGAAAGAAATCGGATCAAGGATGCTGTTACGTCAGGGCAACCTCTTCCTACCGATTTGTCTTACGATTTGCCGGATGCCAGGTTTCCCCCGCAGAGACAGTCTCAAGATGCACGTGTGCCAATTACAGCCAAGTATGGGAACACCCAGTATGGGAATATCCCAGCAAACGCAGGAGAGATTGTCCAGCAGGATGGTCAGCCGTTTGTTGACACACATTTCTTAACCGACGACGAGATACAGTATTTCAAGAATATGGGTTGTGGCTCTACTTCTGCCAATGTGGCCCGAAAGCAGGACAGGAAGGTATCGGCTGCACCAGCTATTCCCACGGGGATGGATTTGGACTCTCCAGAGCGTTTTGAGGAAGAAAGACAACATCGGGTAGGTTTTTCTCCGCAACCAGCACGATCACAGCCGCAGAAGCGAGGGGACGGGGGGAACAGTCAAGAACGGGAAAATCTCCGCAGTGAACTGAGTCGGCGTCTCATCGAGGCCAGGAAAATTATCGCTAAGAAGGACACCGTTCCTATCCGGGCTTTTGAGAATGAGAGAGGTAATCGATCGGACATCGGGAGATCCTCAGTAATACTCCGTTTCCTCAAATTACCTGTGGGACAACTACTTGATCGGTCTCCCACCATCAGTAGCTCAGCTGACCAGAGAAATGGGTTTATCTCCAGTCGCGAAGATGGAACGAGAGAAACCCATCAAAAAGAGGAAAGGACATCACTCTGCGTTGGCTGCTCCCTCCGGAGAGAAAGCCTCATCGCGATGGCGGGACGAGTGAATTTCCGAGATCGGGCCAAGGGATGACGATGGGATGACCCACCTGGGGTATATCTCTGGCGAAGTGGCGGACAGAGTGGTGAAGAGATGCCCTTGTCGACGAGGATCTTTGACAGAGTTTCGTCAGTCCCCACTCGCTAATGAACACAATCTTGTATGGCGAACAGCTCCTCGTCCTCTGGAATTGAAGATGGCAGATGACAGCACCAGCCCTATTGATTTTTATGTGGTGTTCCCGTTTACAGTGGGAGGGATCCTGAGTGTGATAAGAGCGTAAGTGGCTGAGGGGCGAACCAGAGTTACGACTTGCTTCTTGAAAGGGATGGTTGCGACGAAACGAGCGGTGGTGGATTATTCGACCGATGAGTTAAAGTTGAATGGAATCGAGGGTACGACTTGTAGTATCCGAATGAGGGATGCTCCACCTATCGAGATCGGAGTCGTTCGAGAAAAGGGAGGCATTTTGCCGCACATCCCTCCGGCACTGGATGAGGATTCCGATGACGAGGAGTGCGAAGAGGATCTGGAAGGCATGACTCCCAGCGAGATGGTCGAGGAGCTCCTTAATCTGGCGGAACTTCAGGTCATGCCAGATCATCCAAAAAATTAGTATCGAGTTTGGCCCTGGGACAGGCTCGAAGACGACAATCCCCAGGAACACTTGCTAAACGAGTCTCATTTGCTGACCATCCAGTTGTTATCCCTTCACATTCGAAAGAGTTGATTTTACATCCAGAAAAGTCAAAAAGATATTGTTCAAAGTGCGGTGTAGTGCTTGTACCAGTTGGGAGAAGTCTGTCGGCGACAGATTTGTGGATTGTGAATCGTTTATTGCTGGACCCGGACAGGGGAGCAGCGGGGGAGAAAATCCCGGTGTGGGCACCACCTCCCACCACTCCGGAAGAGAATCCCGAAGAGATGGGAGCGGGAATCCCTCAGTTGGTAATTCCTCCTCCTCCAGGACGGAAGGAAACTCCAATGACAATGGTTGCGGATTCCCCATCAGCAGAACGAGTTTACATTCCGGATATGTTGAGTGATGAAGAAGTCATGTCGTCTAGTGAAGAAGTTGAAGAAGTAGTGAGAGGAGAAGAAGATCAGGTGTATGTCAATTTCGTCCCACATGGGGAATGTTGTATCTTGAGAAAGAGCCGGTCTCATCAGAGAAAAATGGACCTCGAGACTCCTGGCTCTGAAGAGGATGAAGTGTTGTCACCGGATGCGCTATCTATTTACGATGACGAAGGTCAAACGACATCTGCTCTAGACAACAATATGGACCAGGATTTGGCTCTCGCTGCCATCGAAATCGATAAATCATTCAGAGAATTCGGATTGTTGGGATTTGAACCAGGAGTGGTGGACAAGCCGGTGCACTTGTGTTGGCCGGGGACCCCGATTCCGGCGAAGTTCATGACAATGACGATTCCCTCCTTGTCTTGCACGAGAGCACTGAGCCAGACACAAGTGGGGAGACCTTTGGTATCAAGACGGCCACAGCAGCGAGAGTTATCCAAAGATTCGCAACAGGAGGTTGATGACTGGTTCGGAACCACTGCGCTCAAAATAGGAGGGGGAGCGGATACGAAAGAGAGACAAGAATTGGCCAGGAGATTATGCTACACATGGAAAGATTGCTTTGTGGTATCACTCAAAGACGTCAAGCCCACGGATTTGGTGCAACACTCAATTGTTACAGATCCAAGTATTACTCCCTTTCGACTCAGTCAACCCAAGTACACTGTTGAAGAGAAAGCGTTTGCGAGGCGGATATTACCTCAGTTGGAGAGTGCCGGCTTGATATTCCCAGGCATATCGGAATGGGGAGCATGGTCTCGATATCCAACAAAGACAAATCCGCTGGAAAGAAGACTAGTATGCAACTATATTCCGATCAACAGTGCGACCATAAAACCGCAATGGCCTATTCACAACAGAGATGGGGTCTTCTATTCCCTGATTCAAGGAGACCACAAAGTGTTCTTTCAGGGAGATGCAGCACATGGATACTGGGCGGTGAAAACCAGGATGGAGGATCAACACAAAACGGCATTCATTGCACCGAACGGGCAATATCTGACTGATCGAATGCCCCAAGGAATGACTGGATCACCTCATACTTATTGTGCGTTGGGAGATATCGGTTTGGGAGAATGGCCGCCTCAAGATGGTATATCGGGTCCGGCATTACCATCGTTGATTGGGCATCACCCGGAATGGGGAATCTCCTTCGATTTATTCATTGATGACCATAATGCGTCAGGACGTTCGTTCGACGAACTCTTCGACTTTCTTCATCATCACTATTTCCCACGAATCGCTTTCATCCCGATAGGTTTGGCTCCCAAAAAGACAGTATTCTTTGCCGACAGCATCCATTCGTTGGGGTTCGAACTATCGCAAGGCCAAATTAGACCATCAATGAAGCACCGAGAGAGATTTGCGAAGTGGGGACAACCGGAAAATTGTCCCCAAAATGTTGAGGAGTTGGAGGAATTCCTATATTTGCTACCGTACCTCAAGATTTACCTTCCGGGGAGAACGGACTTGATTAGGATTTTGAAGGACGCATACATGGAATCGACTCCTACCATGACAAAATCTGGGAAACCATCTCTTGTGAAGAAACAAAATCGAAAACCGTTCGTATGGGGAGAGCGTCAGCAAGAGGCATTCTCTACGATATGCAATCAAATTCAGCATCAGGCCATGAAGAATCCGGATCCGTCCATGCAATACCACCTTGCGGTAGATGCATCTCTCACGGGAGCGGGGGGAGTGCTATTCCAAATCGCAGGAGCACCTACAGGGACGGAAATCAACGATCAGAACATGCCTCAGATGCGAGTAATTATGTTCTTGTCATTCAAATTCTCCGATGCAGAGACACGATACAACACAGGAGAGCGAGAAACATCGGGGATTGTGAAATGCTTGGCCGAGACAAGATGGCTAATCATTGAATCTCCTTTTCCAGTCATTCTGTATACGGATCATTTGAATTTGCTGAAAACTCTAGGCCCAGAATCAGAAGCACGAGGAAAGATTGCGACATGGTTGGAAAGGTTGGGAGAATACCAGTTCGTGATCAAACACCGACCCAACACATCCAAAGTGATAAAGATTGCGGATGGATTATCTCGTATTAAGGGAAGGACGTGTCAACCCTCCGAGAGATTCGACGCTGAGAAGTTACCGTTTATCACCTCTGCAATCGCACAAGTTCAGGAAAGGTGTCAAGGGGAATCCCATGCAATGATGGAATCCCTTCCATTCTCGGCTCCATCTCGGGTAATCAGTCCATCCGATCTGGCAAAGGATTACCTCACAGACGAGTGGTATGGTGATGTTACTGTTTTTCTGTTGGGAAGTCACGAAGCGATATCCCATCTGGGGGATAAGAAGAAGAAAAACATTCGTCGACAATCCATTCATTACCGAATAGTCGGACCTCTATTGTTCAGGATTGAGAGGAACGGAAAGATGGCAGAATGTATTCTCCGCGACGAGGTTGATCAAGCGTTGAGATGGGCCCACAATGGATGCGGACATTATGCCGATCAGATTACCATGGCAAAGTTGAATGGGAGGTTCTGGTGGCCGAGTAGAGGTTCAGACGTGATGAGATATTGTCGAAGATGCTTCACATGCGGAGAGATTGGTTCAAAGCTGGCACCGAACCCGAAGAAGAGAGTGGTCATTCTACAGCCGTGGGATGTTGTCGCCATGGATTTTATCGGTCCTATACACCCTGTTCCGACGAATGGCATCAAATACATCCTGGTGGTAGTGGATTACTTCAGTCGTTTCACGTTCGCATTTACGTCGAAGGAAGTAGGCTGGTTCCCAGTCATGAAAGCATGGGAGACAATTTTACCCATCATGGGGTACCCCAGACAGTTGTTTGCGGACAATGCCTTCCGAAGAAAGTCAGACGTCGAGAAGTTTTTCCGAGCAGGAGGCACAACGCTACATCATGGACCAGTGGAATCTCCATGGACTCATGGCATGGCAGAGAGAGTGGTGAGAATGATGACTACTCAGTTGAGGAAATGGGCGTCGGATTCCGGATATGCCAACTTGGACATGTGGCCGTCACAAGTAAGTCAAGCAACTCTGGAGATTAACTCACGAAAAATGAGCGAAGTCAATCTATCTCCTTCAGAGATTCTCTTCGGATGGGAAACGAGACCAACGGCTCCTATACTGGGAGAATTCAACGTGGACGTGCTTGAGCTGGAAACGCCATCCCTTGACTGCCTGTTAGAAATTCGAGAGGAAAATCGGGTTAAGAACAGAGAGGCATTGCTTAAAAGAGCAGAAGGAGAGAATGTAAATCATGTGAATCCCTATGAGGTCGGGCAATGGGTGTGGGAATATGTAAGGGATAAGGATAGATTGATTCGAACGTTTCGAAGGGGAGGGGAGGATGACGAAGAAATTGACGCCAAACGAGGACGAAAACTTCAGCCATCCTGGAGAGGTCCATACGAAGTCATCGCCATAGTGTCCAATGTGTCGGTTCGAGTCGTCAATGTGGTGGCGAAAGATCGACCAAGGAAGGTTCACATCGACAACTTGAAACCTTACTTTGGAGGATTGAACGAGCTACCAGACAACGTGGAGTCTCCAGAGGAAATGGCCCATCGGCAAAGAAAGTTCATATTGATGGAAGAGGAATCCCCAGATTGGGAATTCACCCCCGATATTGCGGACAAACGAATGGACTTGAGACCGGGGATTCTCCCACCTTTGCGACGGCATTAGGCGATAGCGAAGTTGCCACCAGGGATATCTTCAACCCGACGACGATCACATTACGCAACTCATACGTTAATATACATCATCTTCGATCGGCGATCGGTAATATGTTCAAGTGAGCCCTGCCTTGGGTATACCCCGCTGTCCCCCCCTCAACTCAATTCCTTCGATTCTCTCTCTTTCAACTTGCTACACCAACTTGCTACCACATATCAGTATCGTAAACAGTGCTACCACCATCACCATGCCTGACCCAATCGAATTGGACTCCGATTATGAAGACAATTCCTCCTCTTCTACCATCCGACGCATGCAGGAGTATGACGACAGTGACGACGACGAAGATAACGACATGGAGGACCGTGAGGATGAAGAAGCCGATGAAGAAGTCAATCCATTGCCAACTGCTCCGGAGTTCAACTTCACGAAGAGAGGCACGGATGAAGAAAAGAGAGCTGCCGTGGCTCGGGAAACCTTTCACATCGTCCCCTTGGAAGAGGTTCCCTCGTGGAAAGTGAGAATCGCCAGCAAGTATTCCCCTTCACGTATGATTTTGGAGGATCAACCACATGGATCGGTTCTCGTGGGAGCCCCTTCCCCTTCTACCGTTCACAAGGCTCCTAACCGGGACGGCATCGAGGAACTGTGGCTAGAGTTGCGTCCGGCAATTGAGAACAGTTTGGGAATCTTCCCGTTGAAGGTCGTCGAGGATGTTATCATGCGTCAGGCCACCGAGCAGTATCTTGCTCCTCCCTTGAATGAGGTCTCCATCAACTACAACCAAGAGGTTCGCTATTTCGGTCTCCCTCGAACGTCGTCTTTGGCATCATTGAACAGGAGTGCATTGAAGGTCGTGCCTTGTTCTTCGGCAATCATATTCCCCTGTCAACCACTATCCGTTTTCCGAAGCTACCAGGTATGTTGGGTCTTCCCACCTTCGAGACGAACTCCACAACCAAGGAATCCGTCAAAGTGTTCAAACCATTCGACTGGTGCACTCTGGAAGTGGAAGTCGACTTCAAGCGTCACTCAGATCAACCGGCGAAGTCTACGAATGGACTGCCAAGGATGTCATCACCTTCTTTCAATCAGCAACACGTCTTATCCGACCAGACTTCCCTCGCCAAGCGCACGACGAGAGATTGCCTTACGTATCCGATCGCACAACTACAGCGAGAATCCCGTGAAGTCAGATGCGTACTTGTCCCCTGAAGGACGCGATGGACCATGGTCAACCCTTGTCGCTGTACGATTTGGAAGTATTCAGATGTTTGTGCCTGGGAGACATTTCGTCGGGACCTGCCAAGAGGATTACCGATCATCTTATGAGTGGGAATCAATCCCTGGATGTTATGGGAGAAACTGTTGATCTGTTGGCAACAAAGTCTATGACCCGAATTTCGAGAGAGGTTCCCTATCGCATTCGGGAAAACCCCTACCGATCAGTATCTCGCAAGGGAATCCAGATGTTGTTCGTCGATCAGTCGGGTATGGGATTCACCCTTCCAGTCCGACAGACGAAGCGCAAATTGACAATCGAGCCATCGACCCCCAGCAAGAAAAGATTACGCGTGCGACATGACAACGAGGTTATCACGAAGCAGGATCCTGGATATGAGATTTGATGAGGTGAACTCGTCAATCGACGACCAAGCTCGCTGAAGCGATCAAGATGGACAAACGACTTGCCACCCTGTAGAAGAAGAATAAGGCATTGGCAGCTGATCTCGAGAATGTCAAGAAGTACGTGGATGAACTCCAGGAAGGCTGGGCTCACGGGAAGGAATCCCACGAAAAGCTCAGACAGACAGATGGATACATTGGTGCGCATGATCATGGACAGATCACCAGAGTGCGTTGAAAATGGCGCAGGAACAGAATGAGTTCTTACGTCAAGAATGGGTGCACTTCAGAGAATTGGCGTTCGCGAGGGAGTTTCAGAGACCGACGCGAGAGGAGTAAACGTTCATTATATTCGGTTGCGGTATGGGTTTGCTATTAAACACGAGAGATTATCGTTAACACTTGCTTGCTGGCTGTTTGTTTGTGGTTTGCTTGCGCGGTGCTCCAGCAAAGGGAGTTGGCCGATTGTTAGTCAGCTTAGATAATCCCCTTGCTATGTAGGGATTCCCCACTCCTGTATCCACAGATAGCTTCTTCTAATCAACAACAACTTCTACCCTTATCTTTGCAGTACTTTCGTCCAGCTGTCCGTCTCTGAGAGGATTCGCACCGCGGATCCGTACCAAGTCACCGACTGCCGGGAGCATCATTGCTGCCTGTCTATGGTCACACCTGATACGGTAAATCGACACCGTATTTTTCACGTTTGAGTCGCATCTTAAAAACGGATAGGGGTGCAGCTAGCATCGGCAGATCCTCACTAGGGACATGCGGGCGAGTTGAGCTAGGAAATATCTGGTTACTAACAACGAAGCTCCCGCCAACTCATCCGGCAATTCTCTGAGTTGACAACCCGGGACTCCGCTGACTCTCCATCTCAGACACCCCCAAAAGACACCCCAAGACACCACGCTGGACAAACAACGTGTTTATGCCCGCACAGCAGCACGACGCAAGGGGAATGCGTTAAGACATGATCAACTCGGTCTGATCGCCCTGTGGTACTATTTACGAGTACGGGAGATATTCGGCTGTATTAATATTTTGTGTCTTTACGAGTACAAGTAGGAAGTACTTTCACGGGAATACTTTCACGGGTATGTTTCTTACAGGGGGAGATCGGAAGGACTGGCGTTGCATGCGCCAAGTCACCAGAAGCATTTTAGCGAAACGGGCTGAGGAGGGGAGACTCATATCCAGGTCGTCTTCTTTGGCCAGTTTACGTCGGTCATAATCTATTCCCATATTACAGGCGACACACTAGATATTCAGCTGTACGATTGTGAAGACTCGAAAGGGGCTTGTAGCAGAGCAGATACATCGCAGCGAGGGATGACGGGAAGAGATATGAAGGGTCAGCAACAGGACCATCCCATCATGCATCAGTGACCAGGGGAGGCGTTAATTGCTCTTGGCCACCGTTTCAGGATGACACTCAGGATGACACCCGTCACATTCCTCTGTAAATATCCTCGTCGGCGCTTGTGATTAATGACCAAATGTCGGTTTTTGCCGTGTATGTCTTCTGGCTGAGTACATAGATCGATATCTCTTGTTGGGAAGAGATCTTCGCAGACCAGGACATGATAGATAATCCGTAGATGCACGATAGGGAGAGAATGGTGGCATCACTAACAACACAGCCCGTTCAGGGGAGATTTCAGGCTTCGTGCACCAAAACGTGGCAGCGAGTCATAGGCACGGGCGTGTGATTTGTACGGAATAGTATACGAGTATGTACAAGTACTGATTTCTTCTTCGAGAACATGTGTTCGCTCTGAGATCGTGGAAACCGGGAAAGTTGTCTAAGGATTCCGTCTAGAAAATAAAAAAAAAAAAGAGGGAAGAAAGGGAAATAAGAACTGTCTTACAGCAATCAACGAACATCCGGAACACAATGCAGATCAATCCGAAGCGGTATTTGAGATCCAGAGTTGTTCAAATAAAAGAAGAAAATAATAAGGAAAAACGAGAAGAAGAAAACGGAAAGAATCGATTCGGAGCCGCAGATGTGGAATGCTCATCGTGCATCGACAAGGTAGCTGGCCCTGCACTAGCCCACCCGAGATACCGTCACCCGTGTCTGCCACTCATACGGTAGAACGAATGTAGGTACGGAAGACACTAGGTATGATCTGGGATATCTGACAAGATCTCTTATGGTCGGTATCTCAAGGTAGTGAGACATGTGAAGGAGGTACTCCTGCTATGTAAATCGGCGCACACTTACAACTCGGTACGCTGCATGCACTACTTCGTACACAAGTGGGCATCCTCAGTCGCCCTCGAAGGCTGAACCCGATCCAAGAGTACGAGTAGCGTATCAGTCAGTGGCGTCCCGTTTGTCGTACTATTCACGGCTCAAACCGCCACAGCCGCCGATCAAAGAAAGAGAAAGAAGTTTTCGTAAACCCGGCGTCCTCGAAATTATGTACGCACGTTGAGATCATCGTCCTTACGAGAGATTTGCCCTCATCTCCGCTTATATGAGCAAGATTGGAGGCATCGGGGAGAGGAACCGGTAGTTAGCCAGCAACATGGGCGTTGATTCAGATTCTCCGTGGCTCGAAGAGACTCGAAGGGAGCAATGCCGATCGTGCATCCCTGGACATATTCCGTGGACTTCCTCCATTACACCACCGATGTCCTCGGTCAATACGTGAAAGATCGTGTAAGTGCAATGCGCGAATTGATTCATTTATACTACTCTCGGTGCACAGAGAAGTGTACCTACATATACAGCACGGACAGCGTGGAAGTCGTCACGTTTCACGATGCGTACCTGCATATGCCATGAGCAAGGGGCTGCCACTCACACAGACGCTCCAACGGAACGGGACATCCCAAGGTATCGCCCTGGCTCCGGTTGTAAGGCAGAATACCTTAAACAGAATGTCTTAACGCCTTGGCGGACAGGAGGATAATGGGCTGGTGCGAGGTGCATCATGTAGGAAGCATTCAGCATCCCGTGCTGAGGAGACTCGTTGGCAGCAAACCAGGGCAAGGACTGCATAGTGACCATGCACTTGGAACGCCACCGACCGAGAATTCTTTTTTCTTCCTCGAAGTCCCGACCCTCGTGAGCCCCCCTGGCTCTGAGTCGCGTAGTGCCCAAGCCCAAAAAGATGACAGAAACTTTGGCCCAGACGGAGGACCGTTTGTGGAGCCCAGGGGGCGTCCCGATCAAACCTGGGATAATATAACTTGGGCGGGAGGGTGACACGGACCTGCTTTATCTTCGACATGTTAAAAGAGAGCGTCCTCGAGTATGCCCTCCTCAGCTTCTCTCTTCCCCTCCCCCTCCTCTTTCTCATCTCAACGCCTGCCGGGTCTCTGCCGTTCCGAGTCTATCTCAGTCTCTCCTTTTTCACGATCTGACGTTTCTCGTCACTTACACTCCTTGAGTCAGTCATTCACGGCCAGCCGTGTTAAGCTCCCCCGCGTCACCCACCTCCTGTTCTGAAGCACCTAAGCAACTGCGTGTGTTCAGTTCACAGCGGAATTGACTTCCGCTTTTTTTGTTTAGAAGAAAAGTGAGAAGAGTCTTCTCTTTTCCACTCGTCCACTCCTTTGACGACGCCCTGTTGAGAATAGACTCTTGAGTGAGCAACCGCAAGTTTAAGGGATCCGCCTTGATAGAGTAAAGAGAACGCAAGTATCGCATCAAGTCCCGTCAAGATGAAGTCCACGACTGTTGCCGCCGGCCTCTTCGCCGGCCTTGCCTCGGCATTCAACCAAAATGCTCGCCACATGTTCCCAGCCCTGCCCCGACGGAATGAGACAAATGCTTTTGCTGCTGTGCCCTCTACCACCCTGACCGTCGCCGTCACCAACTTCCACACCATTGCTTCGTGTGCTCCCACTATCACGAACTGCCCGGCCAATGCTGGCAATGCGACTGGGCCGGTCATCGTTACCGAGGTCGTTGACCTGACCACGACGGTCTGCCCTCTTGCTTCTGCGACGTCAATCTCCAGCTCCCTTGTTGGTGCTCACTCGTCGGGCTTCATTGTTGGAACCACCCGCACCCTTTCGAGCAGTGACAACAGCCCCATTCAGACATCGGCTTCCAGCTCCGAGGCCTTCGCGAGCTTCTTCCCCGTAGTCAGCACCCCGACACGGAGCTCTGAGGCGTTTGTAAGCTTCTTCCCGACTGTCAACACCATTGACAGCACATTCACGATGACATTGGGTCCCATCAACTCTCAGACTGTGAAGACTACAACCCTCCACTCGACCACCACTGAGTTCGTGACTGTTACCTCCATCCATCACACACGCCCCAGCTCTAGTGCTGCGCTTGGTGCCGGTTTTGGCTCCAACTTCGTGAACCATGGCAACAATGGCAATTCTAACGGCAACTCTGGATCTCACTCGAATTCTGACAACTCGGGCGGGCACCCCCACGCCACCTCCACTTCCATCCCCGCCGCCGGCGGCGCCTTCTTCAGCGCCAGCAGCGCCGCCATCAAGGACAGCAGCAGCACGACAACCCTCGACAGCACAACCACAACAACCATCACCCTCTCCTCCACGCGCACCGTGACCGTCCGTCCCAGCAGCAGCAGCACCAGCAACACCGTCTTCGGCTTCGAAGAAGCCAACACCGCATCTTCACTTGCCCCATTCGCTCCTTCTTCATCCCCCCTCAGCGCCTCCACCATCGACGCCGCCCACGGCATCTCAGGCGCCGGCTGCTCGCCCGTAACAGTGACCGTAACCTCCACCGAGCCCGCGCGCACCGTCTTCGTCACAATCACGAACACACCTTCAACAAGCATCTTGCTCACGCCATCCTCCACCTTCCCCGTCTCATCAAGCAACACCATCGCGCCAGTCAGTTCATCAACCAGCATCGACGACGACGACGATGACGACGACGACGAGGACTTCGTCATCCCAGCCACAAGCAGCCACGCGGTAACAAAGACCGCAACAGCAAGCCTGATGCCGTTCCCCGCTACAAACGGGACCCTATCAACCGTGCATGCGCCCATTGGGACCGGGTCTTCGTTGCGTCGACGACACCGGTTTTATTAGATCCTTGGCCTGGAGCCGAGCACATGAATTTCCCACGAAAACAACGCACGCGATGATCCCGGCTGAATCTAGATGTATATGTATGTAGTCCTATGTATGTATATATATACGAGCTGGATCCCGTTCATGTGTGCGATTTAACCCTATCCGATCGAGTAAAGGGGCTGGGAAGAAGATTCCAGTGGGTGATGAGGAGACGAGATTGGAAAGCTGTTCACGCCCACTGCCCCCCTTGGACTTTTTTACACATTTTTCGATTCTTTGTATCTAGCTATGTTTAAGACCCTGGTAACGAAATTTTTTTGACATTGGGATTCTTCCTTCTGAGTGGGAAAGAGAAAAGTTGAATTGAATCAATTGTGTGTTCTCCAACTTCATCGTCTCTCTCCATCTAGACAATGCCCATTATGTGTATGCTCAAGGCCTAGATTTGGAGTTTTCAACGCGGACTCGTCCACAGAGCGAGACCGCGGGAGGCATGACAGGTCCCCCCATCAGTGCAAACAAACACCCTCTCTCACCACCGGGCCGACTTGCGGTAGATAAAATCCGGTCCCCGAGTTCGCGTTGCTGTAATATACACGTGTAGGGCTGGGAAGCTCGTGGTAATGCTCAATTCTCCCTTGATGCTGAGTTCGACGGTTTGTCTGCTAGTCTACTCTGGGGATAAGTAATCCGCAGAAATGGCGGAATCTACGCTATGCCGTCGTTTTGGGTGGACTGTCATGATTCAGGTGCTGTGTTGCCCACCAGTTGTGTGCTCGGCATTACAAACTGAGGAGAAATGGCGATCTCTCGATCAAATGTCATTTATCTGAGACTCGCTCTTCTCGAACTCCGGACTACTCAGGTATGGTGGGACAACGCCGGTGTTCATGCTGTTTCAGCTGCTCCAGCCGCACTTCTCGGCGAGTGAGAAGCATTGAGACGCAGTAGTGATCGGGTCGCGACCTGTGTGATCCCCCTTGTGATAATGATGAGTGATCATCCCGTCATTGCACGATTCGATCGAGTCAGGACTCAAGAGCGTGGGCGGAATGTGTAGATATTCGGGATTTAAATACGCCGAAGCTTGGTATTAGTTGTAGTAGTAGCGTTGTATGTAGGTAGGTAGGATAGGTTGTAGGACTTATGAACAGACACCTCGTGGCGAACACGATTGGTTGTTCAGGCTCCTGTTAGAATGTACGTAGTACATGAAGACGACGGGACAAATCTCTGCCAATCGCGCCACCACGCTACCTCCTCATGACGATAATGCTCGCTAGTTACTGGCCGATAACCATGAAGTCTGGAAGGCTGAAGCGCGATGCCCCGAGTCTCGCGAGGCGTGCTTTGTGAGGTCATAGCTCATTTTGTCCCAAAAAGATGTTCTCCAACTGCTTCTGGCCGAAATGCGGCTGTAGCGTCGTCTTCAGAAGCGCTTGACTCTCCTCAATCGCCGGCAGCACGCCATCGATCTGGGATAGATTTCCGCGCATACTCTCCATGTGATTGCTGATCTGTCCCGCTAAAGCGAGCAACTCGTCGTCCTTGATACCAGAAAACACTTGACCTGACCCCTTTTCCTGATCAGCAGCATGTAAGTCAATACTGCTAAGCTTGTCGGCCAGACTAGAAGTCGGTTCAGGCACAAGATCGTGGATCTTTCTCAGCTGGTCTCTCCTTTCTCTAGCCTCGGCCCGCGCATTTGTGCTGAGTCGATCGAGTAACTTATACTCGCGCTCAAGATCCTTCTGTGCGCTTTCCTTCGCACGTTGCAGCACTTCCACACTATGCTGTAGGGGGTCTAACTGAGATAAAAGCACCTCCACAGCGGATTGCGTCTGTTCAAAGTCCAGTTCGTCTTCTCGACGTGAGAGGGTCGAAGCGGGTGGGAACGGGAGCCGTCCTGACCTTCTGCATAGACCCCTTATAATCTTCTCAATGACGTCCTCCGCATGTGTGTATTGCTTGGGAGGAACGTGGTGAAGGGTTGGCTGCGAAGCAGCGTGTAAGAGATTGGCAATATTAGAGACTGAAGATACATCGAGAGAAGACCATTTAGAATCAAGGACATCGCGAGCGACTCGCCGCGTGTGCTCTGTTATTTGCCTGTACGGTGGAATAGAAGTATCAGATTCGGGCGAGGATGAGCGTTCTCGCGATTGTTCTTGCTGTTTCGAATTCCGTACTCGTTTCTTGGATTTCTGACGCGTCGCATTGGCAGGAGAATCCTCAACATCTGATTCATTCTGGAGCTCTGATAACTCCTTTTGTAGACCTGAAGCCGAGTTTGCCTTCTTCCCAGAAACAGGCAGGCGACTTTGTTTCCTCTTTGGCGGGGCAGATTCATCCACGGATAACTGTTTGTCTTTTGAAGAGCGACCTCGCCTTGTAGGTGCCACGACAGATTCATTGCCAGCTGTTTGTCCGTTCTTTGGAGGCCGTCTTCTCGTTTTCTTCGTGATAACTAAAGAGGGTTCGGCTTCCGTTTCCGGTTCCGGCTCGACCTCTTCCTCGGGCTGCGCATTTGTAGGCCCATTCTCAGATGGCCGGCTATTTCTTGGAGGGCGTACCCTCCTTTTCTCAATTGCAGGTTCAATAACAGATGACCGACTGTTCTTTGGAGGGCCTCCCCTCTTTTTCTTCGTGACTACTGGTTCAGCTTCTGTTTCGGGTTCCGGCTCAACCTCTTCCTCCGGCTGCGCATTTGCAGCTTGAGCTTCTCGCTTTCTCTTTCTTGTCGCTCCCTGAGCTGACGGTCCATTCTTTGCGGCGTTTTCTACGCGATTCTTCGATGGAAAATAGTTTGACAGTTGTTGCTGCTTATTCCTCCGCGCAGCAAGCGAGTTCGGTTCATCTCCGTCATCATTGGTCCCCTCCTCTGCTGCGGGCTCAGGTGCCTTCCCCCTTGGCGGACGAACACGCTTCTTGGGCTTGATGACCTCTTCCTCTGGCACAGGAGCTTCAGCCTGTAATGCAGACGTTTCTTCTGGCTCTCCTACAGACGTCCGATCGCGCTGGCGCCGCTGAAGCCACCGGTGACCCGGCTGTGGCGATGGGGTCGGCGCCTCTTCCTGAACAGCTTTTGGGGCCGGCCGCACCCGTCTCCGGGGACGAGCTGACTTATCCATAGTCCCGCCTCAAATCCAATTATCAAAATGAAGCTGATTATGGCAACACCAGTTGACTGTGTGAAGCTCGACGCGTCTTTGTCCTCGTCGTCGCGTAACACCTTTCGAGAATAAACAACCAAGCCTTCGTTTCTTCCTGACAGTCAATGAGATGTCCTAATCAGGGGTTCCTGATAATGCAATCGAACGAATAAGATGCTATTATTATTCCGTGTCAAGACGAGCAAGTTGTTATGGGATCCCCTTGTTGTCGAATGGGAGGTTGCAGGTTCTAGCCTGCACTAAACGCGGTAAGCAGGGCGACTTTAAGGGTCCGCAAATGTGGGTCTGTGAAGAGTGGGGCTCATTGTTACGCAGTCACACTGGTTACCGGTCTCGTAACACAACCATGTGACACAGTATCAGACTCATCCCTTTTACTAAACCGTATATTACTGTTTTCTAACGGATTTTATTGAAGACTTCTCTGATTCTAGTCTATCCGTACTTGCTAATGGTATGCTTGCTACCATCAATATAAAACAATACTTAGATAACCATCTCTTCTCGCCAATTGATGTCTGATATTCATCGATATGAGCTTTCCACGGTGCGCTGAGGTGCTAACAGGTTCCAGAGAACAGGCATGATCTTTATTCCGTAGCCACTTCAGCAACTCCGAAGCAACTCTCGACTCGACTTGCTTCGTCGCGATGAATACATTTCCATCCTGGCCCAAGCGATCTATTTCCGGGAGTTTAACACCTAGGCAGCGGCATTGATGAGTTTGCTTGCCCTGGCCACTAACATGAACGCTTCATCATCGAGGGTATCGCTTCGCAATTCATGATAGATCAAGCTCGAGATAAACCCGACTCTCGAGCCTGCTGCCCTTGAGAAAACCATCGTTGTTTGCGACGAGGGCGCCGTTTACACTCGATTCCAATTGATGCCCATGAAGAGGAAGATGAGAGCGTTCAACAGACGTTCAGCCCCAACTGCCGACGCTGCCCCTTTGGGCAAAGTCCCTTTTCCAAGCGACAGCAGGCGACGTCATCGAAGATAAACCATGCCGATCATCGTATGGACTCGGTCTAAGTCGTGACGCTAAGGCAGTCGTCGATGGAGGGGTAACATTTCATACCTAAACATCATGCCATGACGACGTTGGGTTCGATGAAGTCTCACCTTGGCCAAGGTCATCGTACAGTAGAGCCGACGCTGGTGAGAAAAATAAGGGAAATCCTGTATGACATTCTGTTGGCCTGCTGTAGCCTGCTTCTGTAGGTTGCATCGTAACTCCGTAGTTGCGAGCTCGAGAGCTGAACGAGAGAAGATCTTGCGACACCGGAGTTGATTTGTCGAGGAAACGAGCTCACGATGTGCTGCAAGTTTCCGTAGAAAGCGCATGGAAACATTATCGATATAGGGGTTCGTCCCGATTTCTAATCCGCAGCTCGGTTACCACAGCTGCAGCTCGCACTTGACAGCCATTGGAAGCGAAACTGATAAACATCACCATACGATAATATTTCCATGAACATTGGTCGGTTCAAGCGCGTTTGCAGGATAATTATCGAGATATTTTCCGAGTTAATTACCAACACTGCGGGCTCCTGTTGGTATTCCCCGCATGGACCCTGGCGGTTTGTTTGTTGTCAGGACAAACTTTTGGGAGCAGCTCGAGGAGAATACGGAAGGGAACCCGTTGGAAGTACCGAGAAGACCGCATCAAACGTGTTGAGGATCGCACTTTCTCTGCCACGCTTCTGCGACTATGCCGATTCTAGCCAAGTCAGGATGAGATCGGGGATGACTAGCCACAGTACCGATAGATGTCGCCGTACTGAGCTGAACCTCCGTCTCGCCCAATGGGAAGATTGTATGCACGCACGAGTGGAGAGATCCTCCCCAGATGCTTACCGTGTAGATTCCGTAGCTCCAGACACGGTCTACCTCTGGGTCGTCGCATATTGCCTGGACAACCAGGTACACTACAGGCGCACTACCCGCGCTCGCTCAGGACAGCCTGTCTCGGGGAACCACCTTTCGACGTTGTGCTCATGCCATTGACTTTTTCTCTTCATCAAACGATCTGGCGAAGTCCTCGGTAATCTGATCTTCCCGTGTTAGAATTCGATTGTGTCTGTTTTTTCTGGAACATCTTAATTCCTTCCAGATCTCCTGAGCCACAGCAGAAAGACAGCTCAATTGTAGGTGCCGCTTACATCATACCATCTGCTTCTGTCCATCTACCCCGAGTCAGCGTCGCGAACAAAGAGGATAGATATTCACACACACCCACACACACACACATTGTTTTTCTAGCTTCTGATATCATTGTCGTCACCAATAGGTTGAACAGCGTCGAATTTCTCTTAATTTTCTAGACTGCCGTTGAAGATGCGTTTCACTTCGGTTTCCACTCTCTTGGCCCTGCCACTCTTGGCTGCTGCCGATGCGCCCGACTACCAGGCGCAGTTCCAGGTCTACCTCGGTCAGGCTCAGGGTTACGTCGAAAAAGTCGCCGCCAACTTGCCATCCCCTAGCATCTACGACCATGAAGAGGCCGCCACCGTGAAGGCCGGCTCCAACATTGATGTAATTGGCCTACACAACTGGAAAGAGACCCTTTACGGACCCGTCTCCTCAGAAACCACAACGCCTGAGGAATGGTGGGTTTTGATCACCGGAGGAAAGAAGACTTGCGGTGGTGAGACAATCCATAATTAAGGCCCATATACAGGGCCATGATTGGCGCATTGACTATTTCGACTGACTCCTCATGTTTCTAGGCCACTGCGGCAAGCCGGAGGCTGCCTTCAATGAGACCGCCGCCAGATTCGCGACCGAACCTAACTCCCCTCACATGGCGCTGTTGAACTGCGACTACCAGCCTATTCTGTGCAATGCCTGGTCCGTTCCCGTCTCGTCTCTGTGGATCTTCGAGATGCTTCCCGAGCCCGCCCCCATCAAGATTTACTCCAAGAGAATGAACTTGACGACCTCGACTGCTGAGGACCTGGCTGCGTTGGAGAACGGTGCTTATAAGACAGTACTCCAGGAGCAAGACAACTTGTTCCACCCTTTCAATGGAGTCCTGGCGCAGAACAACATGTCCATCCCTGCTGGTTACTTGATTTGGATTTTCAGCATAATTCCTAGCTGGGCGTTCATGATCATTGTTTCTTTCCTCAGTCGCAGAATGATGTAAGTGGAACAGCAAACCCGACGTCTCTAGCGAGTAAAATGCTAATAGTCCTATAGGGCCAGTCGCATGGAGGGCCAGATGCAAGGCCAGATGCAGGGTGGCCTCAGAGCTGCCCCTAATGCCCGGACTACTGCCCCTCGTCGATAAACCAATCCGGTCATTTGGGATGAGACGATGCAAGGCTTCGCCGGGACATATAGAAATAGGTAAAAAAGATATAGGTACGCCTGAGTGCTGGGACGCTGCGTTACTGAAACCGTAGACCGGTTGATTATGTACTTGACTCGATATAGTCGTTGTAATAGACTGCGCACGTTCGCCTTTCGGCTCAAATCTTTCGCTTGCACGTCTCCTGGATACCGTGAAGTCCGTCTATAACCTCGCTTGCTAGGTTAGGGTTGGATAAGCGGCCATATCGCAGGTCGCTCATGTTGCCGGCAGCTTGGTTAATCGACTCGAGGAGTGCGGACGCCTCATCCTCCAGTCTTTTCAGTTCACTTTCGACGTCAGCCACGGCGCTATCGAGATCAGGTATTATGCTCCGAAGAGAATGCTGCTTCGGCGCAGTCGTAGCAGAGGTAGCCCCGAACAGCTGTGAGATCACGGTCAGTAATGGCGCAACATAAAAACCCTTACAAACGGGTCAAGAGCGTTCATGCAACTTGCCGCCCTCTCGATCTCGATCTCGTCGTCCTGCTCAGCCAAATCGCCCTGCTTCTTGGTTCTGATTATAGTCCGGCGCAGGGCCTTGGCCTGCTTGACCTCGGCGTCAATGTTAGCAGAGACGGCATCAACGACGGCATTGCGCTGCTGCTGGAGATCCCGGTATAGTGCGTGAAGCTGTGGTGAGGACTGCTGCGACTTGGGGAACAGCGCAACAAATTCTTGGAGGGATATGATGCGTGGCAGCCGAGAAGGCAATAGCAGATAGTTGCGCAGAATTGTATCTTCTGTCGGCGGCATTGTTGAATTGCGTACAATGATGATAGTCAGGATAACGGTGGTTTCCAGGAGACGAGTGTCACAATAATGAGTGAGTGAGTCGACGATCTCACACACGTCCAACCTGTTGAAGTAGGTATTCCGTACCTGCGTGGTACCGGGCCTGTCAGACGTCAAGGATCGTTATATTGAAGTTACCTATTTAGCGGATATAACTGTGCGATTACGAATTAAACCGTATGACCCGTATTTTACGGATTACCAGGTACGGATTAGGCACGGATCACCTCACGGCTTGTTTTATATGGTTTCGTTTGTGGTAAGAAACGAGACAGGTATACGAGTGCTCCCAGGAACTGCCAGCTGACATGCTTGACAAGCGACAAGTATGATGATAATGAGAGGCAGGTATGACAAGAAAGAGGCAACAGCCACCTGCAGTCATTATTATTAAGCAGAATCACATTGGCAAGAGCGTGTTTCAAACATCCATTTGTAAAGAAGGCGCCTCCCACTTTTTTTCTGGCCTGATGAAAACCTGCTAAGCTCTCTATCATAGAAGCTGAAAATCGCCCACGGCTATCCGTTGCTCAACTGGCCAATCCTCAAAAGGGCAGAGAACCTTTCCAAGGTCGCCTTGAAAACGAGACAAAAGAACCGAATGCCAGACTCTATAAACGGATTGACCGTACCTACGGATTCTGTGTACAGTGCAGATTTCATTGCAAACGGTGCAAAATTCGTATAGATAGGTAGGTGCATTCAACTAACCGTGCAGTCGCGACCCTTGACAGGCCCGCGGCTTCCAAAGTCTACGGTACAGATTACGGAGTAGGTACCTGTGCCGTACCTGCCGTATGAGTTAAGGGGGGCGCGTGGACGAAACGCGTATGCCCGAAGTTAATCGCACCTGCCTGCCGATAATCTTCATGGACCGCATGCCGAATATTCGTGCTTGCTCCTCCCTCCTTCCTTCCTCACTTTGACTTCATCGGATCGGACTTCTGCATGACCCACTGACTCATTCACGACTGCCTCACATTGCCGATTGCGCATTCATTTTCTGCCACCCGCCCAGTTGAGTCACCTGCTGTTTCTCTTTGAGATAGTTGCCAACCTGCCTAGGTCTTGTAATAGTCTACTCTTACGTACTTTGTCATTCAGCGCCGCTGACCATGCTCAACAGTTAATCTCTCTTTAATCTCTGGCAACCAGCAAGATGCCGCCAACCAAGCAGGAAAAGGCCCCGCCCTACAGCAAGGATGAGAAGGTGCTTTGCTTCCATGGCGATTTGATGTATGAAGCCAAGATTATTGAAGTAAAGATCGACCCCGGCAAGAAAGCTGAGGATGCCCAGTACCGTGTCCACTACAAGGGCTGGAAGTCTAGTTGGGATGATTGGGTCACCCATGACCGCATTCGCAAGTGTACAGATGACAACAAGCAGCTTGCGGCTCAGCTTCATGCTCAGGCTCGAATGAGAGCTCCTGGCGCTAAGGGCGCCAAGAAGGGAACGAAGGCTGCCGGCTCTGAGATGAGTTCCACGCGCGGTAGTGAAGAGCGTGCCGCTGCTTCATCTAGCTTTGCTGGCCGCGGCCCGAGACGTGGTCGCGATTATGACCTTGAAACCGTAAGTTTGCTGACCCCCTTTCTTTTCGTTTTCCCCCAGAGAACCAGCCAGTTATCAGCCTGAGAGCCGCCATGAAGTGGAGGAGCATATATGGGCCGACGCGACGTCGGCATCTGGAGAGTCCGCTGCCGGAATACCTGGACGCTGCCTCCGCCGCTATTGACCGATCTTACCGGGTACGCCTGGAGAGCGCCTGAAACACCATCGGCCATCGGTCAATACCCTTCTATGTTGCTTCTTCACGTTGGGTGATAGGCGTACCTCGTAACGGGTGACCTGGGTGACCGAATCACCAAAACGAGAGAAGTCATTCTGCCGCATGACTCTATTCAGCCACCCTTTCTAGAACCTGCCATCGAAGTTCATGGCCATCACTGCCTTGCAAGGCGTCAACCGGCCCCCCCAAAAAGCCCAAAACCCCGATCGTGGGATATCGCCTACATCTATCTCGTTTTCTCTATATATGTATTTTTTTTTTACCTTTGCAAACTTGCAATACATTACAGAATTGCTTGTAATGAGTACCTCCCAGCAAGCCCCTTATAAGTGGTGCATTGGTGCCGCGAGACGTTGGGACCGCGCCTGCCCCGTTCCTTCCACGGGCACTGACCTCGTTCCCTGCAAACACAAGCAGTAACTGCACCCTTCAATCAACTCCTTCACCTCACTCCACTTCCCAACCACACCTTTCTACATACATCTATCTTCCACGCCATAATCTGATCGTCCCTATCAGAAGGCAAAATCATTTCTTATCTCTTCCGTCTCCATCGCTTTTTATTTTACCCATTCCCAACCCACACCCCACCCGGCATCGTCTCTGCCGGCAACGTCTTCAAGGCACTCTTCTTGTCCCAACTGATCCTTGAGACGAACGCGCAAGCATTGATTTCCACAGTTCACCAGTCATTTCCACTTGACTAGTTAAAATGAGCGAAGTCTTGTGCATCATGGGTTCCCCAGACCTGGTCACGCCCGACACGCCCGTCACGCCCGAGCAGGAGGAGCAGTGGCTTCGTGACGCAACCGCGTGTGCCCTAGTCAAGTTCGGCAAGGGAGAGATGTCTCTACCCCCTCGACCCTCTTCAAAGGACGCCACTCCAGTCCCGGGTGATGATCATTCAGAGGTCTTGCCTCTTTCTTTCCGTGAAGACGAGATGCTTCATGCTGAGGAGGAAGCCAAGTTTGACGACCTACTCACCTTGCCGCGGCGAAATCAAAGATATGTCACCGAGCAGGGAACTCTCACGGAAACACGTTTCAATTATCACGCCGGGCCGATCAGGAAAAAAGCTAGTAAGAAGTCACCTCGTAGGAGGGCTTCTAAGGAGAAGACTCCTGATAAAAAAGCCGTCTGCCAAAAAGACTCCTGATGAGAAGCTGGGCCCCATAGCCGGTGTCCCGTCTGACAAGCTCTACAAACCCCGATATGCACCTGGACATCGACTTGACCCTGAGGATCTACGCCAGACTAGGGGAGATCTAATCGCTCTTCACTTGGCCAAGAGCGCTAAGATTGAAAAACAGCCTGTTCGTCGCTCAAGCAATCGTGCTGGTTTGAGAAGGTAGCTGTTTTTTGTCCCAACAAACGCGTAACAACGGACAAAATGACCACCTCTCCGCGCACATGACCTTATACCATCGAAGGACTGGCGACTTCTCTATATACCGAGGCGGCTGCGACTAACTGACTGGTTCTCTGCTCCCATTCTGGAGCTCGGCTAAAGACACATCTTCCCGAAGCTCGCTAACCACCCACTATAGGAAGAGGCTTTCCATGCCCGACCATCCGTGAAGTTGATCATCCCTGATAGTATCAAGGCGCTTCTAGTCGATGATTGGGAGAATGTCACGAAGAATACGCAGCTGGTACCGGTTCCACACCCCAGGCCAGTCACAAGAATTCTCAACGACTATTCTGCCTACGAGATGCCGCAGCGCATTGCGGATTCGTCCCTGGATATCCTGAATGAGACTCTGACGGGTCTCAAGGAGTACTTTGACAAGTCCCTTGGCCGTGTCCTCTTGTACAAGTTAGTATTCCTGCTCATGGGCCGTGAACGGTTACAAATATACTAACCATGCTTAGGTTCGAGCGGCCACAGTTCGGCGAAGTGTGCAAGAAAATGACCTCGGGAGACCCAGAGTACCAGGGAAAGCTGGCCAGCGATATCTACGGTGCCGAGCACCTTTGTCGTCTCATCGGTATGCTCACCCACGATGAACCGCTTCTTACCACTACAAACGTGACTAACTCTTACCAAGTCTCCCTGCCCGAACTCCTCGCACAGACCAATATGGACCAACAGTCTGTGAACCGGCTCCGAGAGGAGCTCGCCAAGTTCTGCACCTGGCTGTCGAAGCACACTGCAGAATATTTCGTCAATGTGTACGAGACGCCGGCGCCTGACTATATAGACAAGGCGAAGCATTGATGTGGCTATGCAAGAAGGTGGACAGACTGCTTGCCTGTTTGTGGGTTGTTTCTGCAGAAAAAAGTCACCCTTTTTTTTTTCTTTGTCTGCTTGTGGTTTTTCAAGTCTTGTGTGGCACCGGTGGACGGGGGTAATCTTTCTCCTTTACCCTGTGGGCGAACCGATCGGGCGGTGCCTCAAGAAAGCGCTATAATATCATGCATGGAGCTTAGCTAGATTTTCACAGTTTGCTATAGCTGTATCGTCAGAGCCGGGCTACAACTCCCTTCCGTATTCTAAGCAAGAAAAGCGTCAAGTATTACCACTCTAGGGACTACCACTGATTGTGATACTACACTGTCGTTGTGTGAATAGACGGTGGTTGTGATACGAGGTAAGGTATAGTCGAGAAGCGAAGCTTTGAACTGCTTGATGAGGTTGTTCTTTTTCTTTCTTTTTTTTGTTACCCCCTTTTTCACATTATGTAGGTCGGTAGGTGAGTCTGTATGTACAACGGGCCCCTCTGACGTCGCAGTTCTTGCCCACGGGGTCGTGAATGAATCATGTATTTTCCAGAATCCATCGCACAGACCGGTTCAACCCTTGATTTCCCAAAAGCGCCGGTCATGGTCGAACTCGAAGATCCATTCCACGACGTCGCCAGTATGTGTATATATCCACCACCGAGCCGAGCCCCTTTCTCTCTCCCACCACCAACTCATGTCGTGTCGTTTTCATTCTTATCGTCAAACGTAGCCCCCCCCCACCGCGGCATAGCCTTCTCGACGTAAAAGCCCGTCTCGGGCTTGCGCTCGGCGCGCAGCTCCTTGGTCGTGAGCCTGTGGTCGACCTCCTTGACGGCGACGAGCTCCTTCACCTTCATGATCATACCGGCGGAGTCGGGCGAGACGACCTGGAAGACGGTCTGGCAGCGCTTGTGCAGGCCGAGGGCCTCGAGGACGTCGCGCGTGCGCTGGGGCAGGCCGATGGCGCTGCGTCGGAGGGTGATGCGGAAGAAGGACATTGTTTTTCTCTTTTTTATTTGTATGTATGTATGTATGGTATTTCCCGACTCTTTCTCTTCTTGTGTCTTTATTGCTTTAGGGGATTGGGACTGGGTCTATGAGAGCACGCTTGGAGGGTCCGTACGGAGGCTTTCGTGGATGGATGTCGGACGCAACGGGTGGAGGGCCAAGTGTCGCGCGACGGGAGATCTACCTTCTCAAGGTACTCGGAGATTTGTCTATAGGATTGGTGTTAGTCAACTAGTGCATACGATGTCCAAAGACAAGGCAACACACAATGGTAGGAGGAAGGGAACTTGACGACTTACATTGAATTAATTGAGGCCCGTATGTTCGAGCATCAGATGAGGTCAAGCTCATGCTATGGCGGGCGTTGACATAGCGAGAGACGGACGTATCCACATCAACTTTTAGGTGGGTCCGTTTCTTCCCGAAGCTTTTCCGCCTCGCATTGGGTACCTAACGGATTAAGTAATGAGACTTCCTTTTTATGCAATTACACGAGTAATATCCTTACGCAGTATTACTGTATATCCAATTCACGAAGCAGTGATTCCCTTAAGAGTGCCGTCTCGCGAATCACTCAAAAGCATTGATCAGGAAGCGTAAATTTTGGAAATGTATCTATTAAATTTCTTTGGATTGGACCATCTTAGATCCTGTGCCTCATTGTTTCGTACAACCCAGCCATCTTGGCGTGATTTTGTCATTACTCTGTCCCAACTCTCTTAGCCCTCGTCGTATGCGCTGGGCTAAAGCACTCGACGCGAATGATCAGTCAGTGCTGGCTAGCTATTTAATTTTTTCCTGGGAATATGATGTCTAATCTATTTCATTGAAACCTCCACACGGCTCTCACCAGCTGGCCCTGTCGTGGCCAGGGTAGGGAGCAGGTAGGTAATATCATCCCAAGGATGTCTGTACAAGCTAGTGCGTAGTCTCTTCTGGTCGAGGTAGTGGGCAATGAGACCAATGCTGCGGCCGAGCACGAAAAGACCGTTTAGTACACCCATCTTCATGTAGTCCTCAGCCTCCTCAAGGCTGAATGCACCACAGCTGCGCATCAGGTCGACGAAGCAGACTGCTACACAACCGTCTACGTTAAGAATGAGGTTGTCCTTCTTTGATGTTGTCACTGTCTCAACGGCCAGGGCGTAGTCGAGGAGCTTGTGGCTGGGGAAGTTGGCCAGAACGTATTCCTTGACCAGCTCTACACGCAAGTCAGGGTTGTTCCGCGACTTGATGCGGTGACCGATACCAGGAATGAGCTTGTTCTGCTTGCGCATGCTGTCGACGAAGTCACGGGGGCTCAGGTTGTTGTCTGCAGCCTTGGTGAACTCCTCAGCAGCACCGTCAAGGGCACCACCGAAGCGGGAACCGATGGTCAGGAGACCAGCAACCAGGGAGCTGATCAAGTCCTTGCCAGCACGGGTGGTGATAATGGTGTTCATGGCACCGGAGACAGCCGGACCGTGGTCGGCAGTAAGCATGAGAACCATCTCCAAGAACTTGGTGGCGTAGTCGGGAAGACGCCGTCTGAACCAAAGGAGGGACATGACACCACCGATACCAATGTTCTCCTTGAATACATCAGAGATGGGCATACCGGCGTAGAGCAGCTCCTGACCACGGTCATCGGAGATGGTAGAAATGAAGGCAGCAGGCTTGCGGATAAGGCCGAGTTCCTGAGCCCACGAGTAGTCCATGGGGATCTTGGGAACAACAGGCTCCGGGGCGGGGACGATAGTCTTCTCGCTGACAAGCTTGTCGTAGACGCTCTTGAGAACCTGGGGCATCTCCTCGAAGGTGTCGGGGACGTAGATACCGGCCTCCTTCATCATCTTGTTCTTCATGGCAGCAGTCTCGAGCTGAGAGTTGGCGAAGGAACCAGCGTGACCGAACTGCACCTCAGTCTTGAACATGCTGGCGCAAGTACCGATAGCCCACGCGACAATGGGCTTGGTAATAACACCCTGCTTAACGGCCTCGATGACCTTGTACTCTTCAACACCACCAACTTCACCGAGCAACACAAGGATCTTGCACTCCGGGTCCTGCTGGAAGCGCAACATGTGATCGATGAAAGTAGTACCAGGGTATCTGTCACCACCAATGGCAACACCCTCGTAGACACCGTCGGTGTTGTTGGAGATGATGTTGTTCAACTCGTTAGACATACCACCGGACTTGGAGACGTAGGCAACGGAACCCTTGCGGTAGAGCTTGGAGGCAACAATGTTGTCCATCATACCACCAGTGTTACCGATCTTGAAGCTGCCGGGCTTGATACCACCGACAGTGGCGGGTCCAATGATGGTAACACCCTTCTTGCGCGCGACATGGGCGATCTCTCGCGCACGCTGCAGGTGAAGCTGTCAGAACATGTTCCGGGCAGTACCAATCAATGTGGATCAACTTACGCGCTCAGGGACACCTTCAGCGATGATGGCAATGGTTCTAATCTGGGGGTACTGCATCAACTCCATGGTGGAGCTGTAGACACTGCGGGAGGAAGCGAAGTTGACTACGACGTCAACATCGGGGTGCTTCTCCATGGCCTTGGCGGTCTCCTGGTAGACAGGAAGCAGAGTCTCGCTGGTTCCCCAGTACATCTTGCTGACGAACTGGCCACCGAAAGTGTAGATGATACCGGCAACGGAGGGCGTCGAACGCTTGCAGATGAAGTCAAAGTCGAGCATGCCCTGGACGGCGCGGTTCTGGAGACCGTAGACGAAGCATCTTGTCTTGTCGTTGAAGAGAGCGTATGGGGGAAGAGGGCTCAGAGGCCGGCTGGGGGCGGAGAAGCGCGTGATCTTGTCGTTAGCAGACAGCGAGGCGCCGCCGGCGCTGTTGGAAGTTGCGGGAGCCATCTTGAATGCGCTTCTTCCTTTTCAACTGAGATAGATTATAGTTGCTGCGTGAAAGCAAGTCAGCTTCAGTGCTTTAGAGAGCAACATCAACAACAACAAGAACCATCATGCAGCGACATAAAGAGCTTGGAGGAGACGCGCCCTTCAACATCCATCTCTGCACGGTATGCTCAACCGGGCTGCAACCGTTCTACTCGGTAAAGCGAACAGGTCTAGCTTTGCTCATTGCGGCTTCTTGACAGAGAAAGTCGTGAGCGAGCCGTGAGTGAGTCTCATTCTTGTCTTGTCGAGCAACCGCTCACGCCATCGTTCTCACGAACATACACACGCAGAAGAAGCTGTACTCACCAGGACCAACAACGCTATTGCCCTCCTAGAATTCCCTATTCACGAGCCGATCTCAATTGAATGGATATGTAGCGGGGAGGGGAATGTGGTGTGAAGACTGGATGATAAAGTGAGTGGTCTAAGGAGAGATTGAGAAAATGAGATAAGGTCGGACGGAGTGGAAGAGGTGGAGGAGAGCTTTGTCAAGGCCGGGGAATCGATCCAAACCACAGTCGACCTTTTTGGTGAGGAAGCAGCAGGTAGGGGGACGGACAGCAAACTGCTCCAGCTACTACAGGGTACCTCGCGTTAGTGGAGTTTAGAGTGTGGTGAAGGGTACCCTCAGCGTTCCTTCCCCTCCAACGGGTTTGGTGATTCAGGCAGGGACGTAAGGCGAGAGCCCTTGAAAAGCTCTCGAGGTGTCCGTTGTACCGGTACGTACCTCGACAAATGGAAAGCCCCGCCATGGCCAGGATCACGTCCCAGCCGATGCGGGTTAGTAGATCCCCGTTACCGAACCCAAACCTTCCTTTGCATGTACGATTACGGAGACGGTACGGATTACCGTACGGAATACGGATTACCACCTGGGGCACTGTCATGCCAGGCCGTATACATACCATCCTTACTACCGTTTCGGTATCTTATTCATCGTATTATTATGGCCCGATCTTCGCTGCTGTTGCTGTCACTGCTACCGTTCAGTTGCTGATGGTGATAGTAATACATGGATGCTATGGCTATACCTAGTATGATATGCCGATGATTAAGCTGAATGTGTTCCGAATCCAGGACTAACAACAGTTGTGAGCATTCTCAGGGGTTTTCCATTCCACTATGGGTATCATCTCGCAAATTTCTGCAGTCAACTGTTATTACCTATTGTGAGCTCACAACACAGCTAGGTGGTAGAACGTTAGGAGACGGCTTGACGTAGCGTAGGGACGGAATGCCAAAGCTGGACATTGAGAGAGCAGGTTGAATGGGGCGAACTGTCGCCTGTGGATCTGTTGAATACCTAAGCATGCGCCCAATTGCAGTTGTGCACTAGCTTTACGCCGGCGTGCATAGTCCTTTCACTGTAATTCGTACTTTCGTGCTTCTTGAATGTGTGTTGATATGTACGGAATAGAGAACAGCCAGTTGAGTCGAGTCGTTGGTTCATCGGTAGTACGACAACCAGGTCTTTCTCATCCTCGTTCTCGTGCTCTGTGCTGACTCTGATTTGCATGAGTTAACGATGCTGCCGTAGACTAGTAATGCCTACCATTCCGGGGTTCACCATAAGCTGAGTAGCGTAATTCCGCGCTGCGAACTGTCAAGTCCGAGAGTCCTTACGAGTATTTCGTACTTCGTAAAGCGTCATGCCCATTGCCCAGAGACGCCTACCTAATCACGGAGCCCGAGGGTCCCATATCTCGGACCTCCTCGATACGTGGTACCTGAGCCGTACTGAGATACTTGCCGAGTGCCTAAAGTATGTACGCTAGTGCGAAGAGCTCTCACGATGGCGGGGCTTTGGCGGCAGAGGCTAGTTCCTCCTTCGGTCTAGAGATCAAGAAATCCCCGTTATAAACACCACGTAAGCGAATGAGATTGGTGAAGAGCGACGAAGACGTCTGCATTGCATCGCGTCAGAACCCTGATGGAACCTGACAGAACCTCCCACCCTGGGCCCACTCTGATGTACCCGGCCACCCTTTGATACCGAAGGGGTACACGGTCGCACAGTCTCGTACCGGCCTCGTACTCGGGTAGCAATGTCCTCATCAAAACTCCAGACTCCAGAGAGTGCGAGTGTGTGTCTACCGTTAAGTGGAGAGTCCGTGACATGTCCAGTGGTTCACTACCCGGGTAGGCAGATTGTTAGAACTTCTCCATCATCTGCAGTAGCCATTGGGCATCGGGCCATGTTGATCTACGCACGAATGCCGTGGCAGACAGAGATTGATCCTGTTGGTTTAACGAGGCCTCTCCCACACAAACCAGACATGCTCTCCACGGCTTCAAGACTGCTGCTGTGTTCAGCGGTGTTCTGTGCTCTCTGCGTGGGATGGGAGGCACAAGTACGCCGGACAATCCCCAAAGGACAATCCCCATAGGGCAATCCCGAAAAGTTCGTATAGTGGTCCGTCCAGTAGGCCGAGAACCGACCGTAGGATGTTCGGACCATGGTTGGCGAACAACGAGGGCGGGTGAGATGATCGGTGGTTTCCAGATTCACCGATGCCAAAGCCACTGGCTCGACTGATCTGGCGAATGCAAGCTACCAATGACTCGCAGCTACCGGGGGGTTCACAACCTCAGGCCAACGCCAGGCCAACTCTGAACCCCGGGCAGGGTGTCCGAGTAAGCACTGAGCAGAGCCGGAGACGTATTTCGTAATGGGCTTCTTCTCAGCCTTCAGCCTTCAAGGTAAGCTTGTTAAATACTAGTCCAGCGAACGAAGAACTACCTAAGATTTAGGCATGTCATCACGAGATTGCAGAAATGGCCATTTGTACGAATATATACGGATACGGAATGCCTAGGGCAGGTATGGATGTACGTAGCTGAGTTGCCGGGGAGAGGTGGCAAGTGAGTACGAGTATTTCGTAAAAAATAAACACTTGGGAGAGAACGAACTCGGCGAAAGACGATGGGTTATCGGGCGGTGAAGCCAATCCCAGGACGGGCCGGTCCCAGTGTTGGTTGGCGACACGGAAAGGGACCCTACCCTGCTCTCGCCGCTCAGACATGCCCGCAGACTTGCAGACTCGGACTTCCAGAGCATGGCATGTTGGGACTTGTCTTGGTGCTGCCCCAAAAGTTGTGTGGTGTCACTGCCGGGATCCGTGCCTGGCTTAGCGTGCCCCTCCCAGAAGTCCGACCTGTCTCGCCTGCGAATTCGAGTTCAAGCCCAATAATTACCCGCAGCGCACTAACGCAGCAAGCTCCAAGAGCTGTCCAGTCGCTGCCAGTGGACCCGCGACTTGCTGCGAGCCAGCGCAAGCAGCCAAAAGTTGGGCCTGGATGACAGGGCAGGTGGTGAATAATCGGGGCAGATTAGGTACAAGGTACCGCAGATACGTCGCGCAGGTATATCGACTTCACGGTACCTCGACCGACCCTTAGGGCCCCTACAGTACTGGCAAGGGTCCCCTTACGGAGCTGAGAAGATGTGAGCAGCGCAAGGAGGGGGAGGGGAGGAAGGGGTTTACAGTGGGAATATGCGGTACGAGTACATCCAAGCTAACTTTTTCGAGAAGATTTAGAGCTCTATCCTTGGCCGTGACTGCTACTCTTGCTTGCTCTGCCAGACAGACAAGACAAATCGCCGTCACTGGACCTGCACCGCACCGCACCGCACCGTCCATTCATCCATCCCATCCATTCCATTCTATCCCATCCTCTCCCTAACCCGCCTTGTCCTTCCTTTTCCCCTTCCACTTGGACAGTTTTTTCTCTCCTCACATCGCATCGCATTGTGACTTCACTTTCCACCTGAGAGGATAAGTGCAACTAGGTAAGTCACTTTACACAGTCCAACAGCTTCACCACCCTCGAGCTTTCGGCTAGGTATTCTATTGTGCTATCGCCAGCTTGCCCGAGGAGGCTGTGATGAACTACAAGTACCGTGTCGTGTCGCGCCGCACCGACAGTTAGACAGCTAGACAGAGAGGCACTTTGCTGATCATCGACTTTCTTCCAGGCGTCTCTTGGAAAACAGAGCCATCACGAAGAGATCGGAACCTGCATACGCCCCTCTTCTCATTAAAGATTTCCTCGTTCGGTCACAATGTCTGCCAAGTCCATTCTCGAGGCCGACGGTAAGGCCATCCTCAACTACCACCTTACCCGCGCGCCAGTCATTAAGCCCAGCCCTCTCCCCAAGCCGGCAAAGCACAACCCTCCTCCCAGACTAGCCTCCCTCTACTTCCCTGAGGACGCTGATGTCAAGGCTGTGCTCGACCAGGCCGAGGTCACCTACCCTTGGCTCCTCCAGAGTGGCTCCAAGTTCGTCGCCAAGCCCGATCAATTGATTAAGAGACGAGGCAAGAGCGGTCTCTTGGCCTTGAACAAGACCTGGCCCGAGGCCAAGGCTTGGATTGCCGAGCGGGCTGGCAAGGCGCAGAAGGTTGAGCACACAGAAGGTGTTCTCCGGCAATTCCTTGTCGAGCCCTTCGTTCCTCACCCCGAGGGCACTGAGTACTACATCAACATTAACTCTGTTCGCGATGTAAGTATTCCCCGGTTCGATTACCCCTGCAATTCGCTTCGTGTATCTCATCTCCGCTCTTTCTTGCGATGATGCGACACTATTGTCTTTTCAGTCAGCAAGTGCGTTGGCACTGAAATTGACACCTTAAAAACGAGACAAAGAAACTCAGTATGGCGCAAAAGCGCCTTGCTGAACAGAGATTGGGGGAAGCTCAAGAATTGAGTATATTGTGAAGGGCGTGGAGAAGTCATGGGCGTGCGTACATGGGCTTCACTTGCGGCGTACTGCTTGAGGGAGTGTTCAGTCGAGCCTCATCAGACGGGCGCATGGAAGCACAACCACTTTCATGCAACCAATCGAGCTGGCATTCATTTTCCGACTGGTCAACCGCAAGCCCATGCAAATACGATCATGCACATGCTAGTTGCGCTGCATCATTTTACGTCACGTGCTGTTTCCCGGACCAAGCTGGTATACTGATTGTTTTTCTCACAGGGCGACTGGATCCTGTTCACCCACGAGGGTGGTGTCGATGTTGGCGATGTCGATGCCAAGGCTGAGAAGCTTCTTATTCCCGTTGACCTTGCCGAATACCCCTCAAACGAAGAGATTGCGAGCACATTGTTGAAGAAGGTTCCTACTGGTGTTCACAACGTGCTTGTCGACTTCATCACCCGTCTATATGCTGGTGAGTCTATGTTTTGGTTGCCCTGAGCAGCATAATCCATTCTTTTCCCTGGTAACTAACACTGTTTTTCACAGTCTACGTTGACTGCCAGTTCACCTACCTTGAGATCAACCCCTTAGTCGTCATCCCCAACGCTGAGGGTACCTCTGCTGAGGTTCACTTCCTTGACTTGGCCGCCAAGCTCGACCAAACTGCCGACTTTGAATGTGGTGCCAAGTGGGCCATCGCCCGGTCTCCTGCTAACCTTGGTACCGCCGCTGTTTCGTCGGCCGGTGACAAGATCAGCGTCGATGCCGGCCCGCCGATGGAGTTCCCCGCTCCTTTCGGTCGTGAGCTCTCTAAGGAAGAGGCTTACATTGCTGAGATGGATGCCAAGACTGGTGCTTCATTGAAGCTTACTGTCCTGAATGCTAATGGCCGCATCTGGACCTTGGTCGCTGGTGGTGGTGCCTCCGTTGTCTACGCCGATGCCATTGCCTCTGCTGGTTTCGCCGACGACCTCGCCAACTATGGTGAGTACTCTGGTGCTCCCACCGAGTCTCAGACCTACTACTACGCCCGCACCGTTCTGGACCTGATGCTGCGTGCTCCCATGTCTCCTAAGGGCAAGGTCCTCTTCATTGGAGGTGGTATCGCCAACTTTACCAACGTTGCATCTACTTTCAAGGGTGTCATTCGTGCTCTCCGTGAGTACGCTAAGCAACTTATTGAGCACAACGTCCAGATCTGGGTACGACGTGCTGGCCCTAACTGGCAAGAAGGCCTCAAGAACATGAAGGCTGCTACCCAGGAGCTCGGCCTGACTGCTCACGTCTTCGGACCTGACATGCACGTATCGGGTATTGTACCTTTGGCACTCATCCCTGGCCGATGGGAGCAGAACACGGTTCAGGAGTTTCAGGGTTAAGCGTTACTTTTAATTAATACATACTGCTCTTGAATGGGCGCGGCATCCACGAGGGAATGATTAAAGACGGCCATGGTGTTAGGGCGGCTACTAATGGCAATGTACGTCGAGGGCAGATATCTAGATAGAACAGCCCCCTCTATCAGGCGTACTCGTGCTAGCAGGGCATGATTTAGAGAGGCATGCCAGCCAGGAAATATAAAAAAATTAGAACAAATCTGACCAGAACAGAACGCATTCTACTTCGCGGTTCGTGTGTCAATATCGGAGACTCCGTATCATGTTTGATGCGTGGTACCCTTGAAAACGTTTTAAGACTCTTGAGGTCTGACGATATCCCTAAAGCAACAAAACTCCAATGGTAAGTGCAAGACTCACCTCGAGCAGCCTCGCACTTGATTTAAATGTGGCTGTCGGTATCGCAGGCGGAACTGAAGAAGACGCGCTCGGCCCCGGTGAGGTTGTAGACCCTTCCTGAGGCGGTATCACCGTGGTGGTACCGTCTCCTCCGCCTCCGTTGCTCGTACTTGTCCCTCCCGATCCGCACCGAGAACCCGATCCCGTCCTTCGCCCGATCGTCCCGACAACGGCTTGAGAGTCGCGTACGACAAAACCCACGACTCCATCGCTACCGATCTGCACCGTGTCATCCTTATCGGCAGCCACAGTTGGCGTCCCGTCACCACTGGTCTCATAACTGATCCCATTCCACGTCGTATTCTCCGTCGCATCGGCGCCGGGGCCCGTCAGATACGCCAAATGAATCTCCTGACCAGCGAGCAAACTTTCGAGTTGCAAGTTCACGTCTATACGGGGCTTTTCGCACTCCATGACGGAACAATTCGCCACGCGACCATTTATAACAACGACAGATGACAGCGCATCACCCTCATACACCGCATACGCCCTCACTCGACCAGCATACACCTCTGGCAATGAAAGCTCACTGACAGGAAACTGCCAGACGCGGGCACTACCGTCCGTATCGCCGATCACCTGATCGAACGCCGCGACGCCGTAGTACTGGGGCCGCACGAAGGGCTTGCGCCCGTACATCTCTACCGGCTGCCAGGCGCTGCCGTTGCTGTTGTCCGTCATGTGAAACTGGACGCCCGCGACGCCGAGACTCGCTGTGTACAGCAGGAAATTGAGCGTCCAGAGCGCGGCGCCGAAGGTGTTTGTCACGCCTTCGATGCCGAGACCGACCATGCCCATTTCGCGCAGGGCGTAGGGATGGGGTGTCTGGTGCGCTTGTTGGATTTGGGCTGTGTAGGCGCTGAATTGGTCTTCTGTTGTTTCGAAACGCAGGAGGGTTGAGAGGGTGAGAGAGGTGGGTGACGTCCCGATGGTGTAGTAGTAGTCGTGCTGGTTCCAGGCGGAGAGGAAGGTTGAGTTTGCTGGGAGGTTGGTTTCAGGGGGGACTGAGTCGATGCCGTATGCGGCGACTGTGGCATGGCATCGTTAGCCATTTTCCTCTTCATGATGCGATTCCCAATGATTTCATGCTTCACAAGTCTCAAGACGCATATCTCAATAACGTCACAGGGGTATTAAGGGGCTACCTACGATCAGAGATCTGAAAATCATTCCCAATCGTCGTTGCCGAGGCAGCTGCCTCGAAAAAACTCGCGGTCCGATTTCGAGGCGAGAGCACATTTTCCCAGAGAGCGGCCGCGCGATCCCGCCATTGCTTCACATACTCTTTCCCGCTCCAACACGCCGGGTCTCTGAAGCCGTTGTTCTTATACAGGTCTGGCTCGTTCCCAATTTCGAAGCCCGTGATATCAATATTCGGCGTGTTATCCAATGCAAGCCCGGCCACAGTCAGGAGTCTATCCAGGTAGCAGTCCCCGTCATACGCGAGATTCAAGCCCCATGTCACCGGCGTGCCGGCCGGGAGTCGATTGGCAGCCTCGAAGAACCGCGGGCCGTAGACGATCGAGTCGGATTTTGTATGCCCCGGGCCGTGCGCATGGGGATTCTCGAACCATGTCCATTCTGTCATGGAGGCGTTGTACAACATATAGTCCTGCGCATTACCCCCTATTCGGATGTGTGCAGGCGCCCCGGTGTAGTTGGCCAGATTTGCGAGAAGGTTGTCCGTTAGCCGATTTCGGGTCGCCCATCCCATGAAGGAGAAAAGGTTCGAGGCCTCGATCCCGAACCCGGCGTATGACGGACTCAGGGGGCGGGAGTCGCCATTTGGTGGTGTCGTGGGGAGGGATAGGTCTACGCAGCCGGTGTTGCCAGCAAAGACTCTACATGGGCTGAAGAGGCATAGCCAAATGATGGCATCACGGCGGCTTGATCGCTTATACGTTGTCATAATGATTTCTCACGACGATTTGACATCTGAACAAGACTCTACTCCTGACTACGAGAACCGTCTACTGCAGAACGTTTATAAAGCGCAATCTGAGTGCTTCTACACACATCATCTGGCTACGGTTTGCCTCTCTCGCTAACATTCTTGACTCCTATGACTCCGAGTTGCACCGTTCTTTTGACTTGGCATGTTGTGTAGCCTGCGATCAGGTTTGTCTGTGCGATCAGATTCCACGAGCGTTTGATATTTTCTGTCATCGCTGGATTGTTTAGGAAATTGATGGAACTCCAGCTCTTGTTTCTGGGCAGATCGCTGCATCGACCATAGATTCCGATGAACAAACAGCTTCGATCGCCGGGCAGGTTTACGCCTGGAGACTAGGCACCGACTGCGAATAAGTTCAAATTCTTCAACCCGATCTTGTTAAGAGCAAGTAGTTATGTAATAATACCTCTCCATACTTGAGTGAGCCTCGCCATTCTATCAGTTGCCGTTTGTGTTGTCAACTAGTCAACCGAGTGTCGCAGGGGGCAACAGGGAACACATTCTCCCGGGAGCCTACCGAAGTTTATCAGATCGGATATGGTCCCAAGCTAGCAAAACAAATGCCGTCTGAAATAGCAGTGCAAAGGAGAGCCGTGAATACGTGCTCTCAAATGCACGAGCAGGGCGTTGGAGCTAGGACACTAGAAAAGACCTGAGTCAAGGCGCTCTCTGCAAACAGGCAGAATACCAACGGCAGGTAAGAGTAATTTTCCCCCAACTCCGAAGACTACCTCTTTGATGTGTTGTAATATTCTTTTACTATGTGTCAGCTCGAAGATCAGCCCCTGCCCCAAAGTCTGCCGATATTCTCAAGCTCAACTGGACTGGTGTTCGAAAGCGCTCATGAAATAGGGGCTCTCGTATGCTCTGGAATTCAACGATGTCGCGCCGCATCTCCGAACAATATCGCCCCTTAAAGGTCAAATCATGGTTCTGGGAAGGGTTCAAAGGACCTCGAAGGATTCCTTGGTGGTATCGTCTCGGTTAACATCTGCCTGGCTATCTCGGTCAGTCATAAGCGCCAGCCTTGACCTGAGCTGTGATCCTACCTAGGTAGTCCTAGGACCAAAGACCAAGTGATACTTACATCCTGATAAAGCTTCCGTTTTGGTAAAGCTTCTGGCATGCCTGGCCAAGGACCAATGCTTGCTGCTCGTGTTTGCGAACGAGATTGGACACCTGGTGCAGGAAAAGGGAAGCAGGTGTGTGGAGGAGGATTCGCCCGTCGCATCGAAGCGCGTACTACTGCTCAAGCTGCCGATCCCCAGAAGGATTCTGCCGATGTTATCTCATCGTCTGTTATGGTCAAAGGACCCGAGCCTTATGCATCATGCGGCGTGCAAAGCTGGAACGGCTGTCAAGGTGACAGGTCACTCCTACGGTCCATTCCTATGCGACTTACGTACGCCATAGGTTTGCTAGATCGCTGCTGAACCTGTACTTCGTACTGCGTAGCGGTGTCGGGGGATCTGATTCCATGGTCAAACTTGGTAAGGGGCTCTCTCCGTTGTTGTTTGTCCCAGGTGATGTCCCTGCAAACACAAGGTCTGGGAGCACTTGCACCTCGCCGTGAACAAGTAGCCACTTCACCAAGAACACTGGCTTTCCTTCCCATTGAGATGACAATCTCTTGGCTTGGATGCTTTTTCTCACGCAAACCACCAATTAGATTCTGAACTCCGTATCTTAGTTGCAGAACATGGCCTGATGATAATCTTGGATACATGCAAAGGTCGATATGTCGTAGAGATAATGGCGTACTTCGTCGGTAGGGGGGGAAATGACCCATTTCTACCTGCCTAATGCGAAATCACAGACAAGCGAGCGGTTTCAATGACATAAGTTGCATTATGCATACTAAGCAGATTATGACAGTCCTTTTCTCCTGAAGGAGTTTAGAGGTCGTCGAGATCCCAGCATATTTGTCATTGATAGGTCGTAATAGAATCGCTGAAGTCCTTCGACAGCTGCACATGGGCGGCGATACTCGTATTCCCAATCATCAGATTGATCACTTCGTGTAAGGCTCGAGCTCTTCTCCGGTTCTTCACTTCATTGTCTCGCGGTGGTGACAGCATTTCCATGCTTCTGTCATAGTTGATGTGTAATAGCTACACCGTAGGGTGCTGGCACCTGTATTCGGTCAATATAGGGGGGGGCTGCCACCCAAACGGGACCGAGATATACCGTATTAACAATGGACGTGAAGAATCAATTGAACACTTTTACCCATATAGCCGCAGTATGCGCATCGTACCCTATTCACGACGAGAGTTCTATCCATGGCACTCTGTGACTGATCCCTTCACGCATGAGACCAAGGGTGGCGAGTACATGGGACGACCAATGGTCCATTTTCTGAGGAAGGTCCCTTATTGATGCAACCAGATTCGGCGTTCTTACCGGCGTTCTCACCGGCTGGCTCTTGATTGCTTCCCACTTTAGTCGATTCCATGAGTCCGGCAAGAAGACGGCAGGCGACCCATGAATCTTGGGAATATGAGTAGCATTTCATCGTCGTTTGACAGCCGCCACAACCCAAGAACGTGCCGTGGGCTAGAAAAACCCCATGCAACCTACGAGCCGAGGACCCAATGACCTAGCTTCTCTGAATCTGCATTCCAATGAGCTCTTGCACTTGACAACGGTCTAATATAGGCCAATTCATCGTGAGGTATTCCATAGGGGAATCAATCGGGCACACCTAGAATCAGCCACTGAGTCGAACCAGAGCGGCAAGTCGAAACAGCATCGACGGCAGATGTCTAATTCACCAAAAATGAGCTGATTCCATTCTAGATGAAACTGATGCAGCATACTTATCTGCTAGAGACCCCCCCGGCCGCCCGCCTAATGAGTCACAATTCCCTAATGAAATTGGTCGATTCCATGCGGCCGGAAATTATCGAGGCAACGCTCGGAAATCAAGCATTGCCCACGGCCCAACCGCCCGAAAAGCATCCATTCGAAGACTGCTTCACAAATTAGTCGCCGGTCGTGGGCCTTCATCGCTGCCGGCGGAAGCCGTGTCTCACTGGGCTGGCTGGCTGGCTGGCTAGACTGAATTGGTGATCAGTGCAGTGCGAGTGGTAATCCGTAGGCCGTTGGTAATAATAATATTCCCGTACATGCGATGTTGGTCACAAAATGCTGTCACCGCACGTGATTGGTAATGGGCGATGCTAGGTACCTCCTAGACCAAATCACGTGGGAGACCCACATTTGCATGAGTAATCCGAAAGTACGATTTCGGAATCTTCCTGAGCTCCCCTTGCAACGCTTCCTCTTCCTCCTGTCAACCCCATGCACGGCGTAGAAGAGACCTAGGGTGTCTTTAGCCAACACACATCAGTACCCCTGGCGTTCTGCCCGACCCGTGGTTCGCGTACCTTTCTCCGAGGAATTCCTAGCTTGGAATCTTTACACGGAATACAGATCGTGACTTCGAGTGTGAATTCGTCTTCCTCGAAGGCGGCGCTTCGCCTGCGAAAAGGAGAACTTGGATTCACGTTGGATGGGAAATCCTCCGATGGCAACAAAAAGCGATCCTCCTCAGCTCAATGAGCCCGGAGATTCAACCCTGGATTGTCCATATGGTTTACGGGCCGTCTTCAAGATCAGGATTCCGGCTTCCTGGGTTCAGCTGACATTTTGATCCTAGACTGAGCCAGCATCCTGGATTCTCAGGGTTATCTTCCTCTGTATGATATCTTGTTATCATCTTCTGGCCGACACTCTCTGCGTAAGCGATCTAGTAAGTCCTGTTCTTGTCTATAACCAAGTATTCAACAGTTGCACGGGCAAGTCAAGCTCCGGTGTTATCTCAGTCTCCCAGCAAGTTGCTTGTACACTTCCTATACGAAAGCCGCATGTTGAAGGCATTCAGAAATTCATACACATGTCCTTATGTTGTTGGGAAACCAAGTTCTCAATTCGATCTAAGGCGGCTGTTTTTCTTATTCCCAAAATCCGTTTATATTTCTGTCAGGTCTTATATCCCAGGATGATGGCCGGTCGTTCTCGGCAACGGTCGCTGTAATCCAAGCGATGCCGCTCCATAGGACTCTTCAGATCACGAGCATTGCTCCTCGTGTTCTCATGCTCATTGGGGGAATCTTCGATGTGAATGGAACTCGGTAAGCAGGCCAACAGCATTCCAGCGGGCTGCACATTCCTTTTCCTCGCGTACTACCCAGCATCATAATGATGTTGGTATCTTCACCATTGACCTATTTGTTGATAATCTCACCTGTAAGAGTCCTTCAACATACCAGCCGAATATTTCATATTCTGCAGTTCCCAGTTTACAGCATGCTTCGCTCTATTTTCATACCGGCACAGCATCCCCTAAGCACAGTCAATATACAAGATGAGAGTGTTCCCCCTTTCAAGTGTAATACGTACACATGTTTTACGTCTCGAAGATGATATGGGAAGTAGTTTTCCCACGCCAGTCAAGTGACACTATCCCTTGTCCAAGCCGGATCTATATTGATATCTAAAAGCGTTTCTGCGAAGAGAACGCAAAGAGAACGGACTTTTCCTCCAGAACAACGCCCAAGAGCTCAAAAGAAAGGTTCCGGCTTAAATACTCAACTAAACGCCACCATTGGCCGTCAGATCTGCGTGTAAGCATTGGGCCGATCGCTCGAGAAGTCGGCAAGGCCATTACCAGGAACCGTGATGTCGTGCTTATCGGGGTGCAACATTCATTTAGACCAGGCTGGAGCTGGCGTAATGCGTAAAGTGCGACGTCCTATTCGCTTGCAAGACAGTATACTGTGATATCGTGGTACGACTTCGAGGTAGATCGCTATATCATTTTCATTGCCGCGTTTACAAGCTGCCCTTTCCGGCGCGCATGTTACTCCCATGGGCTCGATAAGCCGCAACACACACAACGGGCCCTGTCGATTTGCTTTCCTTTCTCGGTCGTGGACAAGCCCGTGTTGTCTCCGTGTAGCCGAGATGAGCATCACATCACTCGACAGCTGCCGGGCATTCTCTCTCTCACGCACAGGAAATTACGGCATCGAGAGCGGGAGCTCTTAGTTCCTACGATACATATCGCCTTGTATGTGCGGCCCTCTTGCGTTTGGGCCTGATCTACCGGGAGTAACACCGAGATGGAGTCGCTAGGTCGTACTTCTACATGCGACCGGCTGAACGCAAGAACGGCTCGGCCCATTTTTCCACGACTGCTATGCCATCTATCTCCTGTAGGCCGAGAGTACATCATAGTGCCAGTGGGTGGGAAGCAAGTCGATGCTGCCGCCGCCAGCAGCATAAGCACGATGCTGCGTGCGAGTACTGCCTCCCAGTCTCTTCTCTCAGAGCCCTGTAATCCGTACGTGCACGTACACTTCACTCACTCCCTCACTTACTACCTGCCTATGGGAAGCCCAGCCCAGAAAGCTGGACGTCACCACGTTCATGCTATGCTCGACCTAAGCGAATTTAGCGAAACAGTTACCTTGAGCTACGGGATCTCTCGAGCCAGTCATTCGCTATCGAACAGATACCGAGAGCATCTGCCTAGCTGTCGGCGGTGGCTCGACGGACTAACCACTGACATCAGGACGGGAGATGTCGGTACATAGAAAGGCCTACATAACCCCACAACGGGAAAACCCCTCAAAAGGAGTAGCACGTCCCTGGTCCCCGGCCATGTGAGGTTATACCCACATCGGAACTGTCACCCGTTAGGATGGAGCAGGGAAAACGGCCCTACACAGCCAAGTGTTGGAACTTGGTCCTCCTAACCCCCTGGTCTCTGATCTTTTAGCCAAGTTTAGCTTAGATAGGGTACGGGCTACATGCTAGGTTGCCTACCATGTATGTACGAGTACGTATGTACGAGCATGTACGAGTATCCATCGCAGGTAGGTAGTAGGTGGGAGGTGGTAGGTAATCCGGAGCTCTCCCTTGCCTCTCGCCAATACCTATTATCCCTAGCTGTTCTATTCACCCACCCCTTAGCTTCTCCCCACACTACCTTAGGCCTTTTTAGTGTAGCTGTTTCCGAGAGCTTTCTACTCCTTCCCCAACACCGCAAAGCACGCCCATCCGTTCTCCCACGCAGCAGCAATACCTACGAAGACGTATTCCGTACTTTGTCTCCGTAACCTCAGTGATTGTCCGTGTACATGGCCGAGAAGCAAGAGATGGAGCAGCCTCAATCCCGCCGCCGTCGACGAGATGGATCATCATCCAGCGCCTCGCAACGACAGTGTCCACATTGCGGGCGAGTCTTCAAGCGGTCGGAGCATCTCGAACGCCACGTCCGCACGCGTCCGTTCTACCCCAACTTTTTGTCTCCTTCCCGCAATCCTACTCTCTTCTCTGCGCCGCCATGACTTACTTGTATGAAGCTGGGAGCAAGCAGGACAGTTAAAACTGATTCTGACGATAGATACCAAGGAGAAACCGTACGTCTGTCAATGCGGATCGGCGTTCTCCCGTCGCGATCTCCTGACTCGTCACATGCGCATATCGCACGAGACAAACGATGGAACATCGAAATCGCCGGATGCACCAGTCTCTGACGAGGGCCTTCACATCAAGTCAGAGCCGGTCACCCCTAACGATCCCACCTCTTCTAGATTAGATTTCGCACCAGACCGTGGTGTTCCGCCATCTCAGTATCTGGATTCCAATCATGACTTAGTGATGGCCGAACATGCTGCTGCTGGTTCCTATCACCAACTATCCCCCCGTTATTACTCCCAAGGTCAGTTTTCTCTGACCCACGACTGCACTATGAACTTCCGGTCTGCTCCCAACGTGACGACACATGGATGGATAGATCCCTTTCTACCAAATACTCGGTCTCCTTTTATTCCGTACTCTTGTGTGCAGCGTGCTGATGAATTGGGCAGGCCACCAGTATTCAACCCTTGATCAATACACGGCATATCCAAGCATGGCAGAAGCAGGAAGCCTGCAACCGCCATGGAACTCGTACTATAACGACCCGGGCAGCGAGCAGGATATGGTAGATCCTATTCTGCGCAGCCCAATGGCGGAACAGATGTCGCCCCTTCACAGTGAACTCCACAGTCACTCATACTCATGGATGCCTGCGTCCCAACCGTGGGGCAACTAGGGAAACAAGAAGAAGAAGCCTGCACCGCCGGAAAGGCCTGTCTGTGGGTATAGCATCATGCATCAAGAGAATCATTACTCATGGCACATAGCACACGCCGTTCGAGGGTTCTCACAGATTGGCTTTGAGAAAGGAGAGATCGTGCGGTTCTCGACAACACGGCCGCTATCGCTATTTTTGCCATCATTTCTATTTCGCTTGCTCGACAAAAACAAGAATTGGGCGACGCCAAGGCCTGGTTTGAGAAAGAGAAAAAAAAAAAAGAGTTGGTGGCATCAATGTCTTAGCTCATAACAAAACGTTTGTGGGGATGCTGGATTTTTTTGAAGAGAAAGAAAAAGTTGAAAAGACGTTTATGAGCCGACCATCATCACTTTTTTTTAATGCAGTTTATTGCTCAATGGCCAGGTCAGGTTGTCGCATTGCTTTAAGGGGACACAAGATACCACCAGATACCAGATAACAAGGTAAATTCACAATTTACTTGACCTGTTCCTACGTCCACCTGAAAAAGGGGTGATCGCCAGCTTTGGTCCGTATTGTTTTTTTCCCGACTTTCAGATACTAATTTAGAAGATAGATTATCAGGTTTTCTTTTACTGCAAGCGAGAGAGAGAGAGAGAGAAACAGGGGAAAAGTAGGCAGGCAGGCAGGCAGCAAAGAGACCGAGTTGAGCTCGTCTTCGGCCGAGACGCTGATTCAAAGATTCCGTCCCATCACGCCCGCATATTACAATTAACCCCCACCCCGGACATTATGTGCCTCGAGGGCACGGTATCGTCCGTTCACAGGCATAGCCCATCTTCGATACCTCCTTCTGTTCCTCCCTTCCCTTCACCTGATGCCATGTCCAGGCAAACTAGCGACGACCAGGGGATGAGAAAGAGACCCACACGCCACGCACCCAGACGTCAAGGAATCAGACACGAGCTCGCGATCAGTCACTTACTTATAAATACACCCGCAGAAGAGAGGAGAAGAGGGAGAGCGTCCATCCAGTCAACCCATTACGTGGCCGCCGGTACGCGAAGCTTGCCAGTTATTCAGCCCGGTTACGCCCCCTCCTGCAGCCCAAATCTAGGATCGTCGGTCTCGTCGACCAATCCTCCTGCCAGCATCGATAAGGGGGACCCACAAAATGGGCTGTTTCGAGTTGGGAATAACAGAGAGAGAGAGAGAGTATCATTCATTCGAACGATGCATTTGCCTGCGTCGTAGGGTTTGTATTCTTAGCAAGGGCAACACACTTGAAGTAGCAGCCAAGAACGCTTCTGCAGATTTCGCGCCCGAGTACTCAGATACCCGAGAATGTGACTGATGACACGCCATCTATCATTATTGTTACCCTCTGGAACTGAAGTGAACTGCGAGTGTGTGTTCTTCAAACGGGCCAAAAAAAGACAATCGGTAAACCCAACCCCCCCTTCTTCGCCAACCGTAACCCAGCCCTTGTCTTTTTTTTTATTCCAGAGATTCGTTTAGGCTGAGAACTGTTATGTCCATACGATAATCACAATCCCCATACATGAGGCACCCGGTTGCAGCAGCAGCAAAGCCGATCTGCGGTATTCGCAAGCGGATTGGCTCCCTCCTGTTAGGCGATGGACCATGGTCTGTTTCTTGTCTGTATGTTATATACTATTAGTGACTAGTTTTACGAGAGCCGCAGCCCGTCGAAGAAACAGCTGTGCCTCAAGTTCCGGCAGACCCGACTTTACGAATGCCCATGCTTCTTTTCGCTCCTTCAGCCACAGGATTTCCCACACATATACATACATTTTATATACATTGGCGTGCGTACATGCATGCCCACTACTACTGTGGGGGAGGGAAGGGCAGGGGAACCAAGAAGGATGTCACATCGTTAGAGTCGCGAATATACGAGAGGGAGTCGAATCCCCATACATGAATCACGGCCGGTGTACAGGCATCTGGAGACCAGGGGGGGTCGCAGGCGCACGCCGCAAAGGATGGCTAGCCGAGAGCTTCCAGGTAGGGCAGTGCTCTCCGTTCGAAGGTGTGTGTTGTGGTGGTGTCCGTTACGTTGGAATTGGACATGGGGAGGGGAGGGGCGTGGTCAACAATAAGACCTATGTAAAGTAATATGAGAGAGCTCCCTCCCTGTCTCTTCACTCTCTAGAGTGTCTGTCTGTGTGTGTGTGTGTGTGTGTTATATTTTCTCCGCACTTGGTTCACCCACATGCATGCAGCTCGATGCATACCATCGCAACCGTTACCTCCTTCTCCTCTTTTTTGCTTACTCTCCGACGAGCTCGACTAGGTAAGAGCCGTAACCCGCTCAATATTGCCCATTTACTGCTTCGACAGCTGCGACATAACGCACGGACACGGGTCTCAGATCACAATGCCTGCCGTATAATAGCCGTGTGATATAGCCCCTTCATAGCCCATCGTCATCTTGGATGCTCCTACGTTTTACTCGGAAACCAGGTTCGCGCTGGAATAGTAATGATGATATGCTCTGCCTATAGGTAGATCATCCGCCGACCGAAAATCGGTGGCTGTCGTAAATACATATTATATATATATATAGCTGCCTCTCAGTATATATTGCGTGCCTCATCGACTTTTTTGCCTCTATCTCGTGGTTCTGCGTCATCAACAAGGGAGAGGAAGAGGCCAAAACGTTGCCGCTGCTGCCAGGGTATCCCTCGATCCTTCATTGCTTCTTCGCCAAATCGTACCATATTTATCAATCAGCCAAGTCGGTAGAGTACATACATACATAGTACGTACATGGACAGGCGAGAGAGAGAGAGAGAGAGAGAGAGACGAAGGGGTTGTTTTCAGGGACCAGATATGGCGTAGATCCCCTTCGCGATGGATTAAGGAAGCCAATGAGGGCGCCGGGGGTAACTCGACGGACTTTTTTCCCATCAATAAGGTGTGCGTGTGTAAGTGGCCTGGCTGTGTGTGTCTGCGTGTGTGTTGTATGTGACTTCGTCGACGCCCAGACATTTGACAAGGACAGACAGACACAGACATGCTCGTCTCGCACATACATGGCAAGCCATCGAATCCCTAGCCGAGCCGAGGCATGCAAAGCTATGGTGTAATTGTCTGTGGTGCTCTCGAAAACTGGCATGTCATGTAGGAAGTACATGAAGTCGAATGCAACTCTGGCACCAACTGGTCGACACAGGAGACAAGCATCCAGCAGGCAGACAGGCCGGCTTCGAGCGTGAGATACCAATCACGCCAACCACCGCGCCGTGAAGAAGTAGGTAGGGACCTGTTCTGTCCGACCAAGGGCACATAAATGAGGGACACACACACACACCAAAGGTGGCTTTTTCTCGACTTCGTAACCCCTCGAAGATCCGTTTCGTTTCACGCATCCAAGCCTCTCCTTTCCAATCCCATCTTCGTGATCTTCGAGGAACACCGCGTCATCATTACCTCTGTCTGAAGCGAGCACATCCATCATCGTCATCCTCATCTTCAAAAGATAAATGGAATAATTAATAAAAAATAATAAAAAGCCAAGCTTTTTCTCCTCCCAAACAAAACCCAATGCATATGCATTGCCCACTTTTTCAGCGGAGCCCGCTTGCAGGGCTTCTCAGATAATTAATGCAAGTGTGCAGATGTGAGGCGCCTTGTATGGTACATCTGTAAGTCTCTCCCTCCCTCTGCCCTGCTCTTTCGCCCTTCTACGAGTATAGTCGAGCCAGGGGGTTCTAAATCCGGCCTGGGTCTCGCCGCGAACGTACTAGGGGGATATGTAAAAGCTTCTAGAAATCACTTAGTTCGAGGTGTCTGTGCGAAGACGATCTAGTACGAATGCGATTTAATGATTGCCGTATTCCGCAGTCGGTTCCGAGCATGTAGAGACTTGGTTAACGACTGTTGTTGTTTTGTTTGTTGCCGCCCGTTATTGTTGTTAACGAAATGCTTGCTTCGAAACCTGCGCCGCGACGTACGTGCGTGCGTGCGTGAGACGTAGAGAGAACTAATCTGGTCCATCGCTGTCAGCATCTCGTTTCCACAGATGTTTCCTGTCTAGAACCGTCCTCTCGTCGGTTAAGTAGAATGCGTTTTTGTTTCTCTCTCTCTTCGCGAATCAGCTCATATTGTTGGATCGGCTGTTGCCGCGCACAGATACAAAGAACAAAACCCATGGTGTAAGAAATATCCATGTCTGTCCTGTATGTAGGTAGAGATATGTATTGACGTTCTGGCTTGACCTTATAGGTGTTCCTCTCACATTTTGATTTCATTGACGCAAGTACATGCCTGCTCAACCACGTCCCCTGATGGTACACCCCCGGCGAGTTGTATGTAGTTATCATGTACGTATCTATCGTGCTGACAGGACAGGACAGGACAGGACAGGACATGACATGACATGACATGACAGCCTGGCTATGTATGTATTTCCAGCAGAGTTGAGTTTGGTTTGCGAACCCGTACGAAGCACATGCATGGTCATCATCTTTTTCTGCTTCCCACACCGTCCCCGGTATAATCCGCACCTCGCTCGAAAACATTCGTGTTCTGAATATGGTAGTCTATGTACAACCTGTACAGCAAGCAAGCAAGCAACACTGGAAACACCCAACCACCACAAAGACCAACCACCAGTTACGCCGAGTTACACAAGACAAAGACGCAGTTGTCAATCAATAAATCCGTAAGGCCCTTGTAGAACTCGACGTGGGACTTGGACCCCTTTAGTAGCCTCACGGCGTTGCACCTGTGTTACCTGGCCACCCCCTGTGTAACTACGGCCGCACGTACAGTCGAGGTTTCGTATCCACTGATATGTAGTCGGCTATCTCGTCTCATAGGCGACCTCGATATCAGCTGGTTGCTCTTGCGTACGAGCGGTTTCGCTGCAACGATACGGGACTTGTAACATGTGAAGCAAATGGACCTCACAGCTCGGTTGGGATAAAATAGGTAGCTGAGGAGATATGCGGCGGACATCGGATCCCTATCTCGATCATACGCCGTCTGACAGCCCGAAAGCTCGCATCGCCATGTGCGCTGAAATTCTACATCATCATCAAGGACCTAGCGTGGGAAGAGGCGATACGTAAGTGGATAGGTGATGTGATGTGGAAAAGCAAAGCACACCTGGTTCACCCAATCTATTAGCTTGGCGAATCATCCGTGGCGACTTACGGACTCCTATGGCGGAAGTCATGGATAATAGCTGCAGCAGCAGGGTTTCTTTGTTCTGTCGGTTATCTTACAACCGCTGTCATCACACATAGCGAGGTGGTGGCGCCGAAGGAGTCTCGTCTTATTCCCGAGCTATGAACCAGAAGGATTAGTTGAGAATATCAACGCAGAGACACGCATGAATGATGATGACGATGACGTGTTTACGTCCGGGCGCACTTGAAAGTGGATGCCCTCAGCCTATCTGCTCGTAGGCTCTGATGACGACCGGACGCCCTGCCCTGGTGGGCGTATGCTTCACGATAGGAAGAGAGAAGATCCACAATGCCGTCCAGGGAGTAAACCACGGTTGGCAGGGCCGCCATGCTCCCGCAGGCTGCGGGCCCAAGGCGCAGCCTCACCTACGATATTTGTACGGCAGCAGTCCCAGACGGCTCCCGGCTTCCATCTCCGCCTTTGGACCAGCTCCTAGACTTCGTTCAAAGCATCCTTTGCTGTCGAGCAATCTCCCACCGGCTGCTTCTCCATGTGTCAGTTTTTGAGACGGACACTCCCGAAAAGGCACACACACACATGAAGGATTAAACGCGGGGACATGTCACTGTGTTGGGCAGAAAGAACATAGAAGAGAAGTTCAAAACCAACCCCCACTTCGTCCCATCAAGTTAAGGCAGGCACGGTGAAGGACTAGTTCTCAAACAGGCACCGTTGCAGAGCATCGACGTATTGAATCTAGCCTCACAACCGGTGAAAGACAAGGACTGGGCCAGACGTCTTTCCATGTGCCAGACGAAGCTAGATCAATACCGTGTCAACCTTGGCCATACCTGGGACGACCTGTTCACCGGTCTGCACACTTGAATGTCTGTCTCTATAGGAACACTGAACAAATTTGCCGGGATGAAGTCGTTCGCGCGGCGCCTTCAGCAGGGCGACCAAGCCTGACGAAGGATATGGATTCCTTGACACACATGTAAACCGGCGCTGACAAGGTGTGAGAAGCTGAGATGTTGAATATCTCATCGATACCAGCGAGATCTCGACGTAACGTCAGTGTTCTTCGATCACCGATCAGGATAGCCGTGGATTCTCGATTTCCGGTTCTCGTGACGTGACGTGACCTGACGTGACGTGACGGCACACGATGCCAACCATCTGGAGGTTGAGGACGAACGCATGATGATATGCATTGAACTTAACTTAATCCCACAGCGAATGCAAAGCGCCCCCCTTTTCCGTATCCCTTCTCCTAACGCCAGCATGAACCACGCAGTTGCGAAAGCCTAATCCCAGTGTGATCTTTCAGCACGCTCCCCCCTTGTGCCCTCCCCTTTGGAGTCCCCTTCTTTCCTTAGACACCAGTGGCCTCGCGATAGAATGTCAGGCTTCGATTGGCACCGGCAACACAGAACATCTCGTTGCGTCCCGTTTTTCGAAGCCAGCGTACGGCCCAGAGCGGTTTGTCCGTTTCACTGTGCGTCGCCACACACTCCGATTTCTGGACGGACCACACCTTGGCTTTTCCGTCGAAAGAACCACTGAGCAAGTATGCGCCTGAGTCGCTCCAGTCGAGGGACGTCACCCACGCGCTATGACCGGTCAAGTTGGCGACGTGCTCGCCAAAGTCAAAGTCATATACACTGATGATGCCAGAATCTCCTGCAGCTGCTAACTGGGAGCTTACGGGGCCGAATGCGACGGCGCGAACCGGCTTGACCAGTCCTATGTTCCATCAGCATACGTGCTGTGTTCTGCTCCCATTAAGCGCGATATGTCAATATAAATCCAAGGCAGAAGAAACCTACCGGGTAAGGAGTGCCGCAGCTGTCCCGTCGTGTTGTCGAACACGTACACTGCGCCATTCGTGTGTCCGCTGGCCGTGAAACATCCATCGCGACTCACATCGACGCACAAGCCGTAGTGGCCAGAGTCTCCGACGCCCGTCTCGTACTGGCGGAACGGGACCCCGCGGTCGCCGAGGAGATCCCACACGTTGATGCGCCCGTCAAAGGTCGTCGAGACCAGATACTGACCGTTCTCACTCAGTGCAACAGCCCAAGCCCAACCGGCACCTCCCTTGGCCTTAGCCGACTCTTCCTTCACTTCAACGCCGCCATCTGCTTTCCACTCGCCGGACTCCGAGACCTTCCATACCTTGACCTCACCACCGAAACCCACAGATGCGGCGGTTTTACCATCATGCGATATGGCGAGGTGGTGGCAGCCGAGCTTATGGGCGTTGGGAATAGTCTGTACAAGTGGATTGGAGGGCTCGGTCGTCGAATGTACGTGGATCTTCGAGGAGCCGCCGGCAGAGATGACGGCGTTAGGGGCCGCGGCGAGGCAGAAGATGTCGGTTACGTGGGCTTTTGAAGCGATGTTAGCAATTTGGATCTTGACATCGTCTCTGAGCAAACAATCGAGCAGAACCCGAGGTTTCTGTGATAGCAAGCGACGCGCAAACACCCAAAAAGGGAGGCTCGGTGTCTATTACCGAGGTAGCACTAGGGACTCACCATTGTCCACGGTGTGCGTGGTCAGGTATTGTTTCGACTACGATGTTCGAGTATCAGCAGCGAATGCGAACAGCAAGCAACGACCTCATCGGCGCCGGTCCGAACGATGAAGGATCGAGAGTAGGCCATACCATGGTCACCAACCCATATGAGCACTCGAGAAGAGCGCGCTTGGTGTGTGGAGAGGTCGAGATATTATCGATGGGGGGGTGAGGAATGAAGAATGGGGGGGGAGGATGGAGATTGACAGCTTTGGTGGGGGGTGATAGTGCCCGTGCTAGGTCGCAACTAATGTGCCTAATCCGTATAGTAATGCCGGATTAGTCCAAGTAAATTGAGGCTTCAATAATTGGGTTGATCAGATCAGGCTTGTGCATCGGGTCGAGATATCTCATCTTAAATATTACCAAATATCGAATATTCCCCTTCGCGTTGTTGTCAAATAGACTCACTTCATACAATAATCGCCCTTAATCGCCCGTCTATATACGATAAAATAAACACGTCGCCTGTGCCTTCCCAGCCTGTTGAGCACTACAGCTAGGTATTCCCGTACTATCTCTTAAATCAATAATGCTCGGATTGATGACGTTCGCTCTTTCTTCCGTTGCATGGCCGTGTCCCTGGCAGTTACCTAACGGAATATATTACGGCATCATACAAAACCCAAATCCCTTTAATATTCGGCCGATGCCACTGGCTGGGCGCGCTTTTATGAATTTATTTATTTATTTAAATATATCCAATACGATGAATGAATGCGACCAATGCGACCGGAGTGAATACCCATGCTGAGTCATCGTCAATATTTCACATTGCGCCCTCACCGTGCGATGCGGTCGTCCTATGCGTGGACCTATGTTTAGACATCTAGGTAGACTATTGTCGGTCCACCTTCACATTTACATTTTCTTCAGGGTCTGGCCTAGCACGCCGGATATGCCTATGATAATCTGGGTCAGTCTCACTTCTAGAATACCGGAAGAACCTGGCGAGCACGGGTGTCGACCTACGGCTTGTGCATGAGGGGCATAGCGTGTGCATCTTCTTAAGCCCGCCGCATGCCGGGCACTTGTTAAGATTGGTAAGATCTTTTAACGCTTTGCCCGCCATCTGCCTGTGTCTCTTCTTCATATGTGAGGTCTTCTTCTTCGGCACAGCCCTGAGGATGCCGTCCCATAAGTCGCCAAGTAATGAAGGAATGTTGGAAATGGCTGCAGGGATCGCAATGGCTAGCGTGGGTATCGAGGGGAACGGGGATAGTCGCGATTGCTGCGATGCTAGGATAGCTGATCTGAAGGTGACGCCGAAGAGGGACGACGAGAGCCGCGGCAAGAGGGCAGAGACGGCCGAGGCCATTCGCAACTGCTGAACGGCGGCCATGGTGACTTGTGACTTTGACTGTGACTGTACGGGATGTCTCGTGGTGAGCGGGGAGCGCGTAGTATTCGGTAGTTTCGTACTGGCTAGCCGCTTAGACCCGGCAAGGCTGCGGTTCGTAGGCGCCCTTTACAGCCTGACGTGCAGGCAAATTGCGACGGTAGCGGGCTAAAGGGGAAGGCAACGGCTTTGATTGCTTGCTGGGCTCTGAGGTTACCTATCGGTGGTCTGCGATGGTTGCTAGGTTGATGGTTTCTGGAAGTTCAAAATTCGACTAGGTCGTGTCACTAATTAGCTACCTAGCGCATTCCGACCTCCGTAGGCGCACTAGAGGGGCCAGGCCTGGAGTCCATGTTGCAGCTGTGACCACCCGTCCTTGCAGCAGTCAGCCAGCCGGCGAATGGGGCGCTTGGCACCCCTGACCTGCTTCCCCAGAGGAGCCCAGAGATCGTGGGCTCCCAGCCAATCAGCGGGCCTAGCGTGCTGCAGTCGTCCTGGGCGCTCCTGCCCCCTTTCTACAATCTAGTGCACGCTAGTGAGGGCCTAACCGTTGTCTCGTGTTACTGTAATGTACGGAAAGGCAGCTGCACCTTCTGTGCGGAAATTATAGTTCTGGCAGGAACGATTCGTCTCTTCTTCCTGCTCCATTGGTTGCTGAGCGCTGCAAACACGAACACTCTTTTTGACGGTCAAAATCCCAACCACCTCTCTCTCTTCTTCCATCATCCATCACCCACGCCAACGTCATTCATTCACTCTCATCCTTCTCGACGCCTCTTCAACACTTTATCTTTCATACACTCGCTTGATTCCACGCATTACGTTCCTGCAATTGCCTGACCGGCTCCTTTTTGGTATAGGAACCACACCACCACGTCTCCGGCCATCGTTCATCCAGTCCTAACAATGGCTACCACTCCCACCGTCTATCCCAACAGCCACGTTGGTTTCGACAGCATCACCTCCCAGATCGAGCGCAAGCTGCTGAAGAGAGGTTTCCAGTTCAATGTCATCTGTGTCGGTATGTCTGACTCACTCCCGTCTCAGATGCCTATCGTCTGATGCCTATCGTCTCTCTTCTCGGCCTCCTGCTATGGAGCTGTATCCATCAAGCTAACCATCACATGTAGGCCAAACCGGCTTGGGAAAGTCGACTTTAATCAACACCATCTTTGCTTCTCACCTCATCGACTCTAAGGGTCGTATGCTTCCTGATGAGCAGGTCCGAACCACCACCGAGATTCACCCCGTGTCACACATCATCGAGGAGAATGGCGTCCGCCTCAGACTCAACATTGTAGACACACCGGGTTACGGTGATCTGGTCAACAACGACCGCTGCTGGGACCCTATCGTCAAGTACATCAAGGATCAGCACTCCGCGTACCTCCGCAAGGAACTCACAGCACAGCGAGAACGTTACATTCAGGACACCCGCATTCACTGCTGCCTGTTCTTCATTCAGCCGTCGGGCCACTCCCTCAAGCCCATCGATATTGTCGTCTTGAAGAAGTTGTCAGATGTCGTCAACGTCGTGCCTGTTATCGCCAAGGCCGATTCGTTGACTCTCGAGGAGAGACAAGCTTTCAAGGAGCGTATCAAGGAGGAGTTCGCCTTCCACAACCTGAAGATGTACCCCTACGACAACGACGAGCTCGACGACGAGGAGCGTGCTATCAACACCCAAATTAAGGTACATAGCTTTTTTTTATGATATCCTAGCCTTTCAGGCTATTCTTGCTAACAAGATTTGCAGAGCCTTGTCCCCTTCGCTGTTGTTGGATCAGAAAAGTCGATTATCGTCAACGGTAAGCAGGTCCGTGGACGACAGAACCGATGGGGTGTCATCAATGTGGAGGATGAGAACCACTGCGAATTCGTCTACCTACGTAACTTCTTGCTGCGGACGCATCTCCAGGACCTCATCGAAACCACTTCACAAATCCACTACGAGACTTTCCGCTCCAAGCAACTGTTGGCACTCAAGGAAAGCAGTGCTCAAGGCCACGGCAGCAGACCCATCAGCCCCGCTGCTGATCGGGAGATGAGCAAGAGCTCCCAGCGTATGACCATGAACGGCTACTAAGCTGTCCACCCGAGTCATATCTTTTGCTCCGGGTCCCCGATCTTTTACAGCTGCAGCGGATCCCGATAATAGCAGCAGCTTCGACTGGTTCATTCCCTTGTAACCAGGTGAGATGGACACCAGTGGGCGCGGCTTTTTTTCCAAGATTCTTGCTCTGCGAAAAACTAAAGACACGGGTTGAGCCGTATAGCAAGAATTGAGTTGCTGGTAATCTACGGCAGGGCGCTTGGGGCATAAAGCAGAGCTCTGCATGATACCACGGGCAACATGTCGCCCTGTCGGAGTGCCTGAAAGCTTTTGTTACATGTATGGTGAATTGGCGGTTGAGCAAGCAGAGTAATTGTGTCATTACCATGATGACCTGGCCTTCCTATTATTTCTTTATTATTCCCTCCCCTCAGGAGCTCTCTTCATCTTCTAAAAGACTAATCCAAGGACTGAGCCTCAGCTGTGCTCTAGATTAGAGTCAGTTTTGATACCTAATGGAGATAAATACGAGACTTATGAAAGTAATATCAAATTGGATCAACTCGAATATAAGTGATTCTCCAAACCTGCCATTTCTTGAGCCTTCTTCTATTGTGGGTATTATCTAGTTCAAACGAAGAGAATCTAAGTGTATAACTGCCTCTCCCTCTCTCTCTCTGCACTATGTTGCGGTCTAGGTCTAGCCATTATAAAAGATCGTCGCAAAATGCAGCCGCTGGCCTCAGACACATTACCACTACGCCACGGGCTTATAGACATAGTCCTCAAGTTCCTTGTAAGCGGCATCAAGGCCGTCGTTGACAATGATGATGTCGTGAACGCCGGGGGTCTTGGCATACTCGAGCTCGTTCTTGGCTTGGGCGAGACGCTTGTTTATCGAGTCCTCGCTCTCGGTGCCACGGCCGCGTAGCCGCTTCTCTAGCTCCTCGAAGCAGGGGGGCTTAATGAAGACGAAGCGAGCGTCAATGCTGCTGTTTCTGATTTGCTTTACGCCCTGTGTTGTTAAACTATCGTCAGTACTCTTGGCCGTTGAAGTTTTGGTGTTGGTATAGAGCAACGGCGATCTTTGTCGGTCGGTTCGGAGGGATCATGCTAAAGTCGAGATATATACGAGGGCTGTGCGTGGGGAAGATCATGGCGAAGCTCTGGAAGTCATAGAATCCATGGTACCCACCTCCATCTCAATATCGAGCACGACGACCTTGCCCTTGGCGGTCTGCTCCTCAATGGTGGCCTTGCTGGTGCCGTAGCGGTTGCTGCCAAACTGGGCATGTTCGACGAATCCGTCAGCGGCGATGAGCTCTTCGAACTCGGCCATAGGGACGTAGAAGTAGTCGACGCCGTGGGCCTCGCCGGGACGGGGCGCGCGCGTCGTATGCGACACCGATAGGGTGAAGGTGTCCGGGTGCGACTCGAAGAGGCGTCGGATTAGCGTGCCCTTACCGACGCCGGAAGGGCCCGAGATGACGACGGGTCGTCGATCGGCGGGGAGTGCTGTAGCGCGCAACAGAAGGCTGGTATTAGCATGAGTTTCTGTTTCTCGCTTTCCGGCGATCTTTCTTCTTAGCTTGTAAGAGTATGAGTTCGAATGGGTGTGGGCGGGGTGTATACGGTGCTGCTTAAGGCCGTATGGGTGGGCATAGACGTTGCTCGCAGCATGTAACATGCAGAAGGGGTGAGACAGGATGAACTATTGCACATACTGGGTGCCATGGTGCTCGCGAATCTGTGGACGCTGCGGAAGGTCGCGGTCTGATGGAGGGGTTTGGCCGTGAGGATGCGACGCAGGGAGCGCATAAGGCTGGGAGGTGCTGGCGATGGCGGGATGGCGCGGGGATAATCGCGACCGAACCACTTTCTTGTCAGCCTACACTAGTCTGTGCCCTTCTTCTGGGATTGGATTGGACTCTTTTGCCCCCGCGAAGGTACACAAGTACCCAATAATCCAACACGCCTCGAAGCCGAAGTGGGATGAAACCGTCAGACCTAAGAATCTCAACGGCAGCTACAAATTGTTGACGGCAGAATCTGTGACTTGACATGCCCCAGCCTCACCGCCTTGTGGCTGGTGCAAGTACCGACAGCAGCGTGCGAAGCGTGGAGGTACTTGCGCTACTTCCCGTGCCATGCCCCGCCTTGTCCGGGTTTCCGATGGGGTTCGCACGGGTAACAAGTGCGCCTAGCCTTAGGTACTTCGCAGCTAGCAGCGCACACAATCTTCGGTACAGTATGGAATACAGTGTTAATGTTATGCCGCACATTCTTTAGAGCTTCCATTGATATTCAGGGGCACGGCGAACAGCTGGCTAGCGGTAGTGCATGCTAGCGTACCGACACTAGCCTGCCGTAGGTACATTACAGTTCCTGAAGGAGGTAGTGTACTTTGGTGCCGGGTTGACGCTACGTTTCATGTCGCTGGCGATGGGCGAATCACCATCGGCACCTTGAGTCGTCTGTCCTAGTTGTCTTGGAGTTGCATCTCTAGCGTGACGACCTGCCATAACATTTCTATCGGTAACTCGAGCTGGATGCTGTGGCGATGTTGCTGTCAGAGCCTATAGAATGCATATTACCGGCTGAAATTCAAGAGATGCTGAAAATAGTATGTTAAAGCGCCGGCGCTACATTAATAACTATCGCTGTCGGTATTCCCATTGCAATATCCCGCAGATGGTAGCTCCGAGGGTTCAATATGGCTGGCTCCTTTAGTAATAATACCTCTAAGAAGTAGCGCCAGGGTAACTGGCAGGTTGCTCTCGCATGATTTCTTTAATTTGCTGCGTAGCAATTCCTTCAAACATGTTGGCACCTTCCTTGTCGGCCACACGGAGATACCTACAGAGTACCTGCACAGTACGTAGCAAACACAGCCCTCGGCACTAGTGCGACTGTTAAGAAGTCTGTGAGCCGTTATTAGGGGCGATTTAGCGCATGCTAGCTCACTATGCATGTGGTAGTTTCCGCGCTTAACTTGCCTCTTAAAGTAGGTCGGTACCAACCTAGGCAAGTACCGATGTGCAGTGATTCCACATGATTGCCATGGGAAAGAGCTGCGTTCAGAGGCAAACACACGCTAGGTGGAATGGGGGTTTTTGATACCCGGACAGGTAAGGGCGTTGAATCCTTCCAGAATCTTTACGGGAAGGAATTGCCTCGTATTAAGAGGTGTGGTGGTCCAACACAGCTATGACCTAATGGGGTGTAGCAAGATACCAACACGGGGAGGAGCGTGGCAGAAAAGGAGATGAGAATCGACGCGATGCCCAAGGGGGTCTAGCGCCAGAGGGCCAGTTGTGATTGTTCCCAATCGAGCTGATTGATTAATTAAAAAATGGAGTGATAAAATCGACTAGTGCCTGGCTAGGCCCGTCGCGGACTAGTTAGCGTCTTGTACGCCCAAGGATCTGCCAGTTTAGTGAATCTACGGGCGTCTCTCGTCAAAACATTCTGGCCAAACCTTTAAGGGTCACTATCCGCGGTTCACTCCCCATCTCCCCCCTCTTCTCCTTGAGCTTGATTGTTCGTCGCGCTTTCACATTCGTTCACTCGACCCATTCACTCGTTCATTTAGGCAGTCGAACAGTCATTCTTTCCTTCGCTTCTCCATTTCACTCCCTCCTTTGCGTATTCCTGGAGTCGACCCCGTTCCCCGTTCCGTCACTTCAACCCCCGCCGTCTCTGCCAAAGTCTCACAACCACCGCTTTGGCCAAACCGTCGACTTGCCGATCTCTGAACAACGCGCGCGATTTACTACCCAACCTGTTCAGGATGCTCTCTAGAGTTGTTCTCGCCACTTTGGGCGCCGCCGCTTCGGTGGCCGCTGTGACCCCGCTGGAAGTCCAGGGATCGCAGTTCGTCAACCCCAAAACGGGTAATGCTTTCCAGATCGTAGGTGTGGCATACCAGATCGGTGGCAGTTCTGGCTACGATCCTAGCCACGGCAAGGACCCTCTGTCTGACGGTGACGTCTGCCGTCGTGATGCCGCACTCATGCAGATGCTGGGTATCAACACGATCCGCGTCTACAACCTGGACCCTGATCTAAACCACGACGAGTGCGCGAGCATTTTCAATGCTGTATGTATAACAAGCCTTCGCTTCGCCTCGCTCCCCATCCCATCCCTGCGCTGCATCGCTGCATGCGCTGCATGCTTTAGGCAATGCTTGGCAATTAAAAACTAACACGCTGATAGGCTGGCATGTACATGCTCATTGATGTTAACTCGCCTCTGGTCGGCGAATCTCTCAGCAGCTTCCAGCCATGGACCTCGTACTATGAGGCTTACGTCAACCGCACGTTTGCCATTGTCGAGAATTTCAAGAACTACCCCAACCTTCTGGCCTTCTTTGCCGGAAACGAGGTTATCGACGCTGTGAAGACCGCAGCCGATGTTCCCCCCTACATTCGTGCTGTCACTCGTGACTTGAAGAACTACATCAAGAAGCACGCCGACCGCCCTCTTCCCGTTGGCTACTCCGCGGCCGATGTCCGTGATGTTCTCGAGGACACCTGGAACTACTTCCAGTGTGCTATTGATGGCGATGACAACGATATGTCTCGCTCCGACATCTTCGCCTTGAACAGCTACTCCTGGTGTGGTAACAGCAACTTCCACGAGTCGTCGTACGATGAGCTGGTTCAGATGTTCACGGGCACTTCCGTCCCTGTCTTCTACTCCGAGTTTGGCTGCAACAAGCCTGCGCCTCGTGTTTTCACCGAGATTGGTACCATCTACGGTCCCGAGATGAACAAGGTCTTCTCTGGTGGTGTTGTCTACGAGTTTGCCCAGGAGGCCAATAACTATGGTCTTGCCCAGGTCAACACGGATGGCAGCGTTGATTTGCTTGCCGACTTCAGAACCCTCCAGAACCAGTACGCGAAGCTCGATTTTAAGGCTATCGAAACCGTCAAGGCCACTGGCAAGTCTGTCAAGCCTCCCAAGTGCACGGAGTCTCTGATCAAGGAGGACGGCTTCAACAACAACTTCACCTTGCCTGTTCCCCCTCCCGGTGTCCAGAAGCTGATTGACAACGGTATTGGCAAGAAGCTCAATGGTAAGATCATTGACGTCAGCGACTGGAAGGTTAGCCAGTCGGTCAAGGATACCGATGGCACCGTCCTGTCGAACCTGGTTGTCAAGCCCGTCGCCGATGGTCAGTTCAATATTCCCAGCGCCACTAAGAACGGCGGTGGCAGCAGCAGCAGTGGCAGTGACAACAAGGACAGCGCTGCTCCCCGCGTTGCTTCTGTCTCTGCGGCCCTGATGATCGCTGCATCATTCGCCGTGGGCCTCACCCTATTTTAGAGTAACTTCACGTCATGGCTTTTCGAAAGCAGCAGGTAGACGGAACGCTCGGCGTTAATAAGGCATTGATTCCCCTTTGATTTTCCACAGGTTAAGGACAAGAAAGGCTGCCTTTTATGATTGCATGGTGTACATGATATGGGCCAAGTTGGCTGTACATATGCCGAATACCTAAATGCAGAGAGAGGTTCCTTTTCGTTAACTTCAAACCTTCGTCCTTCGCGTGAGTTGTTGACAGGTCGATCTGCTCCTGACCTGGTTGAAAGTATGTACCCTGAATTCGTGATCTCGTAGTTGATCGTCGAAGGTAATTCGTAATCCCGGTCTCTTTGTGTTATATATAGCATGCCGCCGATGCATGCAAGGCTATCTCTAAGTCCGTATTCTCGTAGGTAGCCATAAGGCTCGTAGTCTGCCACGAATCGACCAAGATCTTATCCAAAAATAGTCCCGGAACAGCGGTCGGCTGATCGTCCCGAGCCAGGATCCGGCGGAACCAGTCGGATGCTAGTAGGGCCCCGTAGATATGTAGGGAGGCCGGAGGAGACGTTCAACGTCCGGTTACACAAGCGGACTACTCCCGATGACTACCGCTCCAACCGGTTGCTCGATCTCTTGGCATCTTGAAGATCTGCGCGGGTCGTATGGGACGCGTGAATTCCTGAAATGATAGGAGAGGATGAACTTGACATATTCAACCAGAAAACCAAGGACGAAGATGCCCCTGCCGTACCGCTTCGATGAATGCCGCTGTTCATGATGGTTTGCAACCTTTGATAGGAGCATGGCTGATGCTACTGAGAAATCTGGACTTTCATGAGTTGATAGTCATAGAAGATGAATTAGAGTCTCGGCGTGGTGACTTCGAGGGTGACAGAAACCAAGATTCCGCTCTTTGGCACGGTGTATTTCGAGGTATGCTTTATTTCTCCGTCTCAGGTATTGATGTCGATAGCGGACTCTCACGAAATATTCGAAGCCGTGTCATCGGTATCCGTGTTGGTCTCATTATCAAAAGTGCCTGGGCACACTGAAGCCCCTGACGACTGTAAGGTCGGCATGGAGTTGACCTCGTTCTCATGCCAGTGGTTATTGAGTGATCCTCCTTGACATCAATTCTTGTAAACTGTGGCTTGTAGCACTGGCAGCAGCCGAAATGAACCGCCGCCGGTAGATGACTGCCGCAATCTGACCGGCGGATAAGCGGCGGTCCGCTGTGGTTTTTCGGGGCGGTCCGCCGGCAAGGAAGTTATGATCTGACCGCTACCACTGGGGCGACGGCACCAGATAAAGCAGCCCGGCCCGTCGGTTTGCGGATGAGCTGGAGACCTTGCAAGCTGACGATATAAGGACTCGAAATACCGCTCCAAGATATCACTAGCATGCTTTAGACGATATTATCTCCGTTGATATTTTGGAATATTGAACGATGATCAAGTAACTCGGATCAAACGTGTCGTTTGCCCACTTCCTTCACCCTCGTTGAGCATATCTGCCAGGACCCGTATTGAGGCTGAGTATCGTGAGAGATTGAAGATGTCTCATATATGCTTCTTTCGTCCAAGCATTCTCTTCCGGCCCAGGTAGTATTCGAAACATCTCGGCAACTGAAGACCGAACAAGGCCATTTGTCTTCTGAGAGAGTGATGATTCCAGGCAACTCCGCCGTTTTGTTTCTATTACACTGAGAGATCATAGATCGCACTTTGATTCGGCGAGTAGGGCTGTGTACTATACCGGAATATTATCGATGATTTGTGACGTATGGGAGTCGGATCTGTAGCCTCCTTTTCCTCCCGAAGGGAGTCCAGAACATATACTAATCAGGAAACATGAGAACGACGAGATCTACTGCCAACGTAATTCCCAGCTTGTTCATGTCTGAGTCAAGCACTAACATGGTCGAAGATGTTCCGGGATTCCGCATGCTTCCGGAGAACCCGAGTGTGAGCAAGAGACAGAACTTCGAAAGTCTCCCTTTCTTTTCTGGTATTCCAACACAACGTAAGAGCATCCAAATGAATAAACGTGAAATAGGCACTACATAACGATGCTGGCATCTAATGTCAATATTCCATATTTCGTACACGATGAAGGTACAGAAACAACGTGAAGGAGACAGGAGTTGACCCTTGATGAACAACATCGGGAATACCTAACACCAACCTGCTCCTCTAGGCTAGCTTCAGAGCGATATATTACCCGATTACGTTAAGTTTCGAAGCATAATCACGTGATCCCGCACCTTGTTCGTGTTGCCCCGCCAAGAATTATGTAATTATGACCTAGATGGCCGTCGCAGAGGGGAGTGGCTACCTGGATGTACCGGTCACACTACGAGGCATGAAACGATGTCATGAGGGCATGCTTTATGTCTCAGAACTTTCCCAAAACATTATCAAGAATGATAGTCCACATCTCAACGTCTTTCTGGTTGCATCTAACCTGATATCGTGATTTCACGCCGTATTGTTATTTCGTATACTGATATTACTTGATCGAGCACCCCGCAGCCATCATGCCTTCGACTAGAAAATCTACCAAGAAGCAGGCGACGCTGACTTTCAACCATCGGGTGACAAAGCCCGTCCAGAAGTCCAAGAGCCTCTCCACCGCTCCTGCGAAGAAAAGCCCTCTCGGCAAATATGTCACGAGTGCTGAAGCCGCCATCGAGGAGGAAAGTACTCCCGACGTAAAGTCTCAACCAGAAGCCGTCCCAGAGCCGGCCCAGAAAACTCAAGCAGAGCTTCGCGCAGAGAAGATCTCCAGTCGTCAGATCAACCAGTACTGGCGGTCGATCCAGAACGGGCGCAGAACGAAACCTGTTCACCAAGAGGGCGTCAGCACGGCGGAGAAGATTCTTCGGTATTGGGACGTCAGTTCCCAGTATGGGGTATGTGCAACACTTCTATGCTTTGTCTGTCCGTTACATGGGGGAGAGATACTGACTGAAAGCCAAGCCTTGCATCGGCATTACTCGCACCAAGCGCTGGCAGCGTGCGGACCAACTTGGTCTCAATCCCCCTATTGAGATCCTTGCTGTTCTGATGAGCGAGGAAAACAAAGATATCAAGGGCATTGAAAGAGCGCATATGGATGAGATCCTTAATGCGAATGCGAGTGGAGCTAGTTGATCGCATGCACAGGATGTTTGCGCCGGGAATGCCTTTACCAGGTCTGCGCATGATGACGAGATTGTGCTTATATGGGATTGCTTGGCTACTATGAGCTTTTGCGACGGCGTTCGGAGTATAGTGCTATTATTAAGGCCAAAGGATCGTGACCTGCTATCCTTTACTTCATTATGCCCTTCCATGTCTGAAATGGGGACTCTTAGATGAATTAATACAAACAAAACAACATGCATCCCTTGGTCGTAGGTGGGACATCTTGGAGCGACAACGACGAAATGATCTTTGAAGTTCTTCAATACCAAATGCTTCGTGTGCAATGATGCGGCATGGTGACTTTCCCTTCTGCCTCCATCGTCTTCATGGTATCATACAAGAAGAAGTCGATCAGTATAGCGTTGACCTTGGCTTCAGGATGTTGGCGCTTAATCTCACGTCTGAGAAGCTCCACGCACCAGATGGTGCAAGCTGCAATCGCAAACGATTAACGAACGGATCATCGGCAGGCGACGGCCGTGGCGGCGACATGATGACTCACCTCTAAGCTGTAGCTCAAAACTGCTTCCGCTTTCAATGATATCCTTGCTCGTTATTAGTGCTTGCAGCGGCGGGCTATATCCGATGCAGCCGAAGGTGGACAAAATCTGGGGAACACGGTAATCCGCAAACATGGTAATCTTGTCGATATCGCGGAATGAGCCGTAGTCCTGGCCATTGAAGCACGCCCAGATGTCAGCGACCAGGATCTGAGCACGCTTGAGGAAGCGAACTGGCTTTTTCCGGTTCCCAAACTTGAATTCATCCCGGAAACAGGGGAAATCCTGCGCAAGAAGGTTGACCAGTGCAGCTGCCGACCCGTTGGCGGCTTTTATGCAGTTCGTAAAGCTGCAGTTGTACTTCTGCAAAGAGCCGCATTTCGCGTTGGTAAACTGACGTTTATGCCATATAATTTTGATGGGTGATGTGCTGTGGGGAGACTCAACGTACTTCATAAAGAATCTGGCCAGCCTCTCGCAAACAAGCGAGGCGGGCTTCCAGGAGGGGAATTTCTTCGTCCGTGGACGAACGAAAGACATGACGCAAAGACTCTAGGTTGCATTCATCTTCATTCTGCCAGAAGTGGGGATCGGTAATGGGTATATCTTGAGATTATCGAATTAACTAAGGCCGTCTATTTACGGAACATGACGGCTTTACGAAGTGCAGGCCATGTAATATGACGATGGGTGGTTGATTGCACGACGATAAGTTGACCTACCTTCTTCTAATGCGCGCTGCAGGGCAGCAACCAGACTCCAGTAACCAGTCCAGGTCCGGTCCCGATAGAAGACGGCAAAGCGTTCGCCTTCCGGCTTGGAGGACCAAAATGAGAAGTTGAGAAGGTCCATAGTGAAGATGAAGGCGACGCAAGCCTCATCTTTGGTCTTCGGGTGAAGTTCATGTTCTGACCAGGTTTCGGTGGAATATTCCTTCTTCGACATCTGATCGTAGATTACAGCAGCCGCATTCTTGGTCGCTCTCATGTCCACGGCCACGTCTATCGAGTTGTCGTAGACATATTCGGCGTCGTTCAGAACCCCCGTCTCAGGTTCCTGGTCCAGATTCGATTTTCCGTCTAGATGCTGCTTGAGGAGAGCAAGGAGCTCAGGATCTGCTTCATCGTCTGACATCTCGGTACCTTTTGGTTGCGTTTGCCGCGATAGTGTTCCGTACTTCGAGATGAAGAATGACAAGTCCAGGGGTTTACACCGACTTGTACCAGAAAACAGAGAGTTGAAGGAGCCCAAAGCTGAGCAGTGACTTATCCTTTGAGAGATGTGTCCGTTAGGCTGTCTGGTTGGCATCAACGTTGAACGAATACGTCGGTAGTTCCTTCTCTGAGAGTGAGTTGTACTTTCCCGACTCCTCAGTACCCGTTCGAAAACCGGCCAATCGTATCGGCTCCCGCCCCCCACTATTGATGCGCTCTGCCGAGTTATCTTTAAGTACATATCTAGCCTTCGTCAGACTCTGCTTGAGGTCGTTTCTTTCATCGAAGTTCAGTCAAGGCACCAATGCCCTTAGGCAGGTCAGTAGTGCAGGTATTCCGTAAGTACTTCGTGAATAAGTACGTAATCTTTCCGTACTTATTAGAGAATTATAGGTGCACGCAGTGTGGATACGCGATGGGCTATTCGCACGTAGGTACGGGCCGGTACGGTGCTTCGTTCCTGCCTCACTGTATTTGCAGGGAGGGATAAAGTGCCGGGATCTGTATGTGGCACGGTACGAGTACGTGAGAGAATCGGCGAAAAGAAGTACCTACTTGCGGTGTCTCCGCGGGTCTGGATACTGCCTCTTAAGGTTTTGACGAATCTGCTCGATGTATCTACACAACGTTAGCACTGCAGTCTGCACTGTACGGCAGATAACCTTGCCTTGGAATTCTAACACGGCTCTCTCTTATTCAATGATTTGTAGGCGACAACCTCTTGCCTTCAATCCTTCCAACCTTTCCATCGTCCAGGCTCGTATATCGACGACTCCGATCGCTCTCTCTGAGACTTTTTGGGGTCTGTCTCATACTATTTGCTGTGTCTTCTCGCTTTTGAGAGTTGCGAATCGCTCCGCTTGCACTCGCGTCTTATTGCTCTGATTTCGCCGTGGCAACTCGATCGCACCTAAACATGGCGCTGGATCGTGATGCTTCCAATCGCCAGTCCTTGGGCCCTTCGCTCAACACGAGCGTCAAGCAGGTGCGTCATTTGCATTTCTGTGCTAGTCCATCACTGTATCGTTTATGTCAATTTCTCCACGGCGCATCTCCTATCGCGACTTGTTTTTCAAATTTCACCTCGTCGTCCTCCTCCCGCGCACACACCGCAATCTTATCGCGAGCAGGACTTTTCACACCACCATAAATCGCGCCACTTGAAACTTTCTCTCCAACGTGGGGAAATCCATTACGTGGACTAATCGGGAATATTTAGGCGCGAGTGCTAATGGTTGGCGCTGGCGGCATCGGTTGCGAATTGTTGAAGAATCTTGTTCTCACTGGCTTCGGTGAAATTCACGTTGTTGATCTCGACACGATCGACTTGAGTAATCTCAACCGCCAGTTTCTATTTCGCCACGAGCACATCAAGAAATCGAAAGCCGAGGTAGGGCGCGCCTTGATTACAAGAAACCAATGCATCCGTCTGGTATGGTACTAATTTCTCGCGTAGATCGCCAGAGAGGCAGCTCAGAAGTTCAACCCCAACGTCAAGATTGTTTCCTATCACGCCAACATCAAAGATGCGCAATTCAGCCTGGAATGGTTCAAGGGATTCAACCTCGTTTTCAATGCGCTGGACAATCTGGAAGCCAGACGACATGTGAACAGGATGTGTCTTGCCGCTGATGTTCCCCTTATTGAAAGTGGAACCACAGGCTTCAATGGGCAGGTGCAGGTTATCAAAAAGGGTGTCACCGCATGCTACGACTGTGCGGCAAAAGAGGTGCCGAAGTCTTTTCCCGTTTGTACAATTCGAAGTACGCCCAGCCAGCCTATACACTGCATCGTCTGGGCGAAGAGCTACCTTCTCAACGAAATCTTTGGTACCAGTGAGGATCAGGCCGTTCTGGACACCTCCGAGGATGCCGACAATACCAACGAAATAGCAGAACTCAAGAAGGAGTCCGAGGCTTTGAGAAAGATCCGGGAATCGGTTGGTACAAATGAGTTTACCACAATGCTGTTCGACAAAGTCTTCAGTAAGGACGTTAAGCGACTTCTGTTGATGGAAGAAATGTGGAAGTCCAGAAACCCTCCGGAACCTCTTCAGTACGAAGATGTCAAGCACCGTACGCACCAAATCCTTGAAGCCGATGCTACGAGAGAATCGATCCTTCAAGATGGACAAAAAGTGTGGTCACTTGAAGAGAATTTGATTGTGTTCGAAGACAGCCTGGACCGTTTGAGCAGACGTATGTTGGACTTAAAGGCCCAGCATGGTGATGGATCGACACAGGCCGTAATCAGCTTCGACAAAGATGACGAAGACACGCTTGACTTTGTTGCTTCGAGTGCCAACATCCGTTCATATATCTTCGGCATCGAGCGGAAGTCCCGGTTTGATATCAAGCAAATGGCCGGTAACATTATTCCTGCTATTGCGACCACGAATGCCATTGTCGCCGGTCTGTGCGTTCTCGAGGCGTTCAAAGTTCTTAGGGAAGAGTTTGACCGTGCGCAAGAGGTAGGTTCGACATATTTCGACAAGTATTATTGCAGGTTGCTAGATTGCTGACTTCGTAGGTGTTCTTAACCCCCTTCGCTGGCCAAAGACTACTGGCTCCAGACCGACCTCGAGCGCCCAATCCTGACTGTCCAATCTGCGGCAACTACCAGACTGGCGTGTGTGTGGATCTTTCCCGAGCTACGCTGGGTGATCTTGTCGAAGATTTCGTCAAACTCCAGTTGGGTTTTGGCGAACGCGACTTTGCCGTGAATAGCGACGCTGGACTCCTCTATGATCCCGATGAAACCGACAATCTAGAGAAGTTGCTCAGCGAACTCGGTACATATTCTTGAGCATATCCCGAAGACCATCCCACTAACAGAGCTTAGGTATCAACCAAAACAGCTTCCTGACCATTGTAGACGAAGAGGATGACGATGCGTTTATCAATGTCGTCCTTAATATACAGTCATCGTACAGCTCCTCCCGATTTTCATTTCTTGACGTTTATTAACTGACATTTTCTTAGTTCCATTGAGAGTACAGAGAAGCCCATCAGGGGCCTGGAGTCGGATAAGACGCCAGACATTCCACGCAAACCGAAGAAGGAGCCCGTGATCGAGACAAACGGAGAAGATCAATCCAATGGCAAGGAACCGCTTGTGTTCGAAGTACCGTCGAAAGATCTGAAACGGTCCAGAGCAGATGATAATGACGCGCCCTCCTCGAAGAAGGCTAAGATTGCCCGGATTGACGACGATGTCTTGATATTAGTCGACAGTGCTGATATCGGCGCCATCACTATCGATGATGATTGATCAGTCATGCGTTTGCAGTCAGCTCTCGCTGGATTAAAAACGTGCGGGCTTACGGTGACATTGAATTATGTGGCACTCAAGCCCCCGTCTATGTTCAACACACAGTTGTGTGCGTAAGTATTCTTTGCTAGAAAGGCCGCGGCCTCAGCAACTTCGTCTACTAAACCCAGCCGGCCTAAGGGGACGAGGGCTGTAAGATGCTTTTCATCACCCATGGCTTTCATGGAGATCTTCTGTTAGTACTTCCACCAGACATGCGAACGGAGCAGGATAGAATGCTGGTTGTTATATTGAGGAAACGAGAAGAGTGGGATTGGGGAGCATAAGGGGAGTCGCACCTGCGGTCATATTGGTCTGAATGTAGCCGGGCTGTATGACGTTTGCTCGGATGTTGAATCTTCCCACCTCCCAGGCGAGTGATCGGGTGAGACCTATACTGGAGAATGAGACATACTGTGCGGAGATAAGGAGAGGAGAGGAATCAAAAGAAGCCAGTACTGGGGGCTTACCTATTACACCCGCTTTTGATGCAGCATAGACCGAAGCACCTCGGCCGCCATGTGTTGCTAAAAGGCTCGACACGTTTATAATACAACCTCATATAATACTCAGTAAATGCCCACGGAAGGACAATGTGATATCCACCTACCTTCTCTCTGCTTCATCATCTTTGGGATAACGGCCCTGCAGCCGAAGATGGTGCCTTTGAGATTGATATCAAGGATTTGGTCTATATCCTCAGTAGGCGACCGAACGAGGAGAGTATTTTGAGAGACGCCAGCAGCGTTAACTAGTACGTCAATTCTTTCCTATAATATAGAGAAGAGTTTTAGTCCAGAGTCAACATCTCAAGCAACTTATTTTCAAGTATTCATATATAACTTACGCTCTTCATCCGGTCCATAAGCGTCTCCCATTCGCCCACAGAAGCCACGGTCGTAACGACCTCCGCTCTGTGTGATAATTCCAGGTTCGACTTCTTCAGGCCATCGACGGCGCCGGCTAGGGTTTCCCGTTCCCGGCCGACCAGAGTGCAGCGGGCACCCTCGGAGGCGAATAATTTGGCAATGGCTAGTCCGATGCCCCGACTGCCGCCGGTGATGAGACAGTGCTTCCCGCTGAGCGAGAGCATCGTTTCGGATAGGACAACGATTTACACGACTGTCGCGATATAATCAGTTGCCTACCAATATGAAAGTTTTGCCTACTCGAAAGTGTCTCAATTGAGCTTCTTCAATAGACCTAGACATCATTGTAATCCGTCAGTATGGAATAATCACCTGAATTCACATTTCGGTCTGGACATACCATGTATGAGACGGTACAGTAAGTACCTAGATACAGGCTTGGTACTAAGTGAATGCCGTACTTACTAAGTCAGGTATCGTAGATTATTCGACGTTTTTAACTTTTCTTCTTCTTTTTTTCCCTTTCTTGTTGGTCTTAACCTCCTCGTCGCTGGTCAGTCACGCCATCATGCTCGGCCTCCCCGCGTAGCAGATCTAGGAACCCGACTCTGAGAGTCAACACGTTACGTCATTGGATCGACTTAAGTTCATAATCGCCTCGATAGACAGGCACGCTAGGGGTTGTAGAGCGCAGACAAGCACGTTGTATTCTTCTAAACGGTCACTAAAAGTCCCGATAGCTTCTTAGCGTAGTGCACTAACGTAGAAGATATCGCTAACGAAGACGTGCATCCGATCAACGGCTCTTGGCTCTGGTCCGCCAAAATTAGGTGCGACCCTACCTGTGCAACAATTAAAACCTCCCGATTACTTATCTTGCGAATCGCCAGCTTGACTCCCTACCTAGAAACCACGCGTCGCCTCGTCCGTCCAATGATTATCTCTTAAGACCCAGCTTGGCCAATTGCGAAAGCCGACCTGCATCCTGTATTCCGTATATAAAGACGCCACCGACGAGTTTGGAGTGTCAGAGCTTACTGCGACGACTACCTGCTGTCCTCCTCCAGGCCATACGTTCATACCCAAAGTCCATAATCCGGTCGATTTGCTCCCCGAGACTCGAATCAATGCACCGCCAACTTCCTAAATCATAGCTTTTTGTCATTGTCGTCCTATGATTCCTGTTTATCACGTTGTTCATAGTTCTCCAAGGCCATGACGACCGAGTTTCCACCTCTTCCTAATGGCTCAAGCTTCAATGCCAAGTTTGATATAGCGATATGCGAGCTCGAGGAAGACACGCCGACTCCCCTTGACTCGTGCACGAGACAAGAACAGAAAGAAGCTGTTGTGATCGATGCCGGTTTAAGAAGTTTGGACCATTGTATGACCACCAACCATCCCACGACGGATGCGAACCAAGAAAAAGGGCGCATTGTGAAACAAAACCTCACATTCGCAATGCGATGTGATATACCGCAAGTGGTCGCCTGCAAGAGGTGCTAACTGTCTGACTGACAGATAAACGTGCTCTTCCGAAATGGCGATATGATTTGCGACAACGAGCTTTGCCTCTGATCCGGTGGGAAACACCGTACTTGGCCTGGCTGCAGGCTAAACTGCGGTCTCCTGCGCTTGATAGTTATTTTGCCATCACTGCCAACCTCGGGACGCATACCTTCTTCATGATTGGCCTTCCGATCATGTTCTGGTGCGGTTTTGCGTCATTCGGCAAAGGGTTCGCTTGTCACCATTCTATGATATGTTGGTTTGCGACGCCGGCTAATGGCTTGACAGATTGGTTCATATATTAGCATCGGGCGTCTTTTTTACCGGCTTCATCAAGGACTTCTTTTCTCTGCCGCGCCCCTTATCTCCTCCATTACATCGCATTACAATGTCTGGCTCCGCTGCGCTAGAATATGGTTTCCCCTCAACACACTCAGCCAACGCTGTGTCGGTCGCATTATACGGTCTCCTCTGCCTATGGTCACCTGAGAATACGTTTCAACCCAACACGAAGTTGGCTCTCGAACTACTATCCTACTTTTACGCTGCAAGCATCGTGTTTGGCCGTCTATATTGCGGCATGCATGGCTTCGTGGACGTGATCATAGGGTCGATCATGGGCGCAATCATTACCCTGATCGAGTTCTACTATGGGCCGCCGTTGGATCTTTATATCCAACAAAACGGCTCAGCTGCCGTACTTGCCACTGTTTTGCTAATCATTGTTTTTGTCAGAGTGCACCCCGAACCTGCTGATGACTGCCCGTGTTTTGATGACAGTGTTTGCTTCGCCGGAGTCATGATCGGTCTCGAGGTGGGAACTTGGCATTTTGCCCAGTCACCATTTGCGGCTCTACCGTTCGACCTCGATGCCCTCGGATGGCCAACAGTAGTTCTCCGCATCTTAATTGGCGTATTTGCCGTCTTCATCTGGCGTGAGACGGCAAAACCTACCCTTCTCAAGATACTCCCCCACATCTTCCGGCTTATCGAAACGTGGGGTCTTAGTTTGCCGAGACGATTCTTTATGCCTGCTTCCGAGTATAAGAACATCCCGCTGAGTCTGAAAGTCGATAATGTGATGCCCAGCGTCAGCGATTTGCCAGGCTTGATAACAGCAGTCCGCCATCCGAAACGCGGTAGGTCCGTGTCGATTGGCCCTCAGAGCGCAGCAGATGCGTATGAAACCCTGGCCTATCGGGAAAGGAAGAGAAAGGAGAGTAACGCGAGCATGCGCCCCAAGGCTGAGTTGCAAGAACTACAGAAGTGCCAAACAGGATGTAGCTCTGCGATCAACAACGAGCAAATCTCTCTCAACGACTCGCAAAGACAGATGGGCAAAACCACCCTCGTCATTCCATCCGTCGATGGCGCCATACCCAATGGCGGGCCAGAACCAGATACCGAATCGCAAGACGAGCTTGGCGAGAAAGAGGTCTTTTCCCAGCTAGTAAAGCCTCGCGTCAGATACGATGTCGAGGTCATAACAAAGCTTGTCGTTTATGCCGGTCCGTGTCCCCCTGTCCTTTCCATTAACGATGAAGTGTGCTTTCTCACAAACAACAGGTATCGCATGGTTAGCAGTCGAGGGTGTACCCATTCTGCTCGAGTTTATTCCTGGCCTTGGCACTGGCCATCTACAGTTGAGATGAGGACGTACCATTGTTGTCGTACGCCGTGTGAACTTGCATCTAAGAGTTTGGGCATAGATCTGATCCATTGGGTCATGGATAAAATCGGTGGCGAGGCGTTGGCGGTGCGATTATGCTTGCGTACTCATAATATCCTTCTCCTGTCCTCTTTTTCCTCGGTGTGTGACCTGGCAAGAGAACACTTTCTTGTAGATATTGCTAATGTCGACGTCCTTCTGTTCTCATTCAAGGTCCTCTTCGGTTTGCGGCAATTGCTTTGATGCTCATGCTTGACTGACTTGTGACGCAAAAGTTCGGAATGTTTTATATGTTTCTATATTTCTCAGTACCGATGTGTACCACATTCACTCTGGTTAACAGTCGCAGGCGCTGTGCTCTTACATGCCTTCGAAAGATACTCAGGGGTAAGGAGCTCAGTTCTCCGACTTGTGCCCCTGGACTCGCAATATCGTCCAGGAAAACTCGGTTTGAAACATCGTTTATCGCCATGATAATATATCAATCTCCTCCAGCCTCCATACATAACTCCTATTCCTCGACCTTATTAGTCTTATACCCCTTCCCCATCGCGCGGTTCAAATAGTTAGCCATGACCTCCTCCCTCCTAACCCAATTAACAGGGACCTCAAGCCCCAACTCCCCCTTCTCATCCAGCCCCTTCAGAATCGGCCGAATATCATCCGCAAGCTCCAGTCTCGTGGGATTAGGAAACCAACTGGCAAAATGGATCTGCGCAAGCATAATGCGGATATCCTGTGTCCGATTCGGCATGCCCGCGTGCCAGAGCGTGAAATCGCGGATCACGAAACTGCCCTTCTTGACCACGGGTTGGCAGGGCGGGCCCGCGCTGGCGACCTGCTCGTCGAGTTTATCCTGCGGGATGTGGCCCGTGGCGCGCTGTCCTTTTTGGCCGTCCGGGCGCGCGATCGTGCGGTTATGTGTGCCCAGCCAGGTCTCTGTGGATCCGTTCTCCGGGTTCATGCCGATTAGGGGCACGTTGGTGACGAGGGCGAAACATCTTGGTGGATGCGGGAACTCGACGTCGTTGTGCACGGGTTGGCGCTCGTTGTCGATGCCGGGCATCGCGGCGTTGCCGGAGGCGAAGGTCCATTTGGGACGGGGGCCGAGGATGGAGGAGGTTATTTGTGTTGCGATGGGGTCTGGGACGTAACCGTTAGTTAGATCATGAAGTCAGGGGGAATGCGGTGATATATAGGGGGTAACGCACTGCAAAATATCGATGGGTGGAAGTAGTCTGCCCACGGGGGCGCGTCCTGTTGCAGGTTTCCCTTGTTGTAGTTGAAGGGGCTGTCTTCGCCTCGGGATTGGAGGAGGAGGGAGTCTTGTATCATCTTGGCGTTGAGATGGTCGAGGTCCTCGTGGGGGATTGCGTCTTCGACTACGACGATGCCATCGCGGGATAGAGCTTCCGTTGCTATCTTTAGGTTTGTCTCGTTTAGCCGTTTGTTCGCGAGCTCTTCGGCTGAAGGGGTGATGGATACGGGTTGTCTTGGGGTTTGCGCTGCGGCCATGATTGTATTGACAATTTGCTATAACCGTGAACTGCCTGTTGAGTCTCTAAAGCAATTCTTAAGTCCCTAGCGGCCATCTACTCATTTTAAACATCGTGTTTGTTACTTATATATCTATGACCCCTGAGAGCCACAACTACCAGTTGATCCTGAATATCGGCGCTCGAACATCGGAGTGCTCAAAACGGCGTCTGCTTCGTGAATTACTAGCATCCATGTAAGCTGACATTACCAGAGTTGTATTCCCGAGCATCTTCGAACAGTTAAAGGATGCCTTCGCCATAAACAATCAACGTGGTCAGTTTCCCGGCATGGTGTTTCGAGCACGATTACTACAACTGAGTATTTATAGCACCTGAACAGCAATCCTTTCGTTCAGGTGTCGGTGTTGAATATAGACCCGGAACTTGCCAGCGGCAGGGCTTATTATGTAAGTGCAGCCTCACCTGGACATCTTCACCGGGTCAACTCGTTGTTTCAGCCCCCCTGGCTAATGCCTAATACCTAAGAGGCGTACCTATCGGATCCCACCTCTTTGTGTTATCTCTTTCCTGGGTACTCGTCCGGTCGAATAGCGAGACAGAATTCCCGAATCCAAGCCTAGGTACTCGTACGTGCCGTTATTAGGCCGGGCCAGTACTGTCAGCTTCTTCAAAATAGATCGGCCATCAGGCAGGGATCGATATGGAATTCCACATCCATGGATTTGTGGGGTTGCCTCGGCACCACATTATGAATCTGGAGACGCCGTCAAGGATGCCGTTCTAGAGAATAGGTACTCCAAACAACGAGTCACCCAAATTCGCCACAACTTGCCATGACCAAAATCGGTGTCATAATAGCCAGGCCATGCTGGCGAACGGAGATAAGTATAGAATCTAGGGTCCCTTTGAGCGGTTTTCAGAACATGCTCTCAGGGGCTGCCGGGGGCTCCCAGGAGTCGTTTGAGAGGAGCCTCCCAGGCGAGTCATGGGGACGTTTCATGTCTCCTACAAGACTCACTTGATCGAAGAAGCACAAAATGACTGTGAGTTGACGGGAACTCAATGCCAAGAGGGTGTTATACTGAAGATCACCGTACAATCTCACTGCCGTCCGTCAGATCGTCTATCCAGAGTCAGCATTTGCCTGTACTTTCTACAGGCCTGAAAGCGAAGGTGATCAAGAAAAGGTGATCAAGCGAAGTGTGGTCGATCGACGAGACATCCTCCCCTTATCAGTGTCCCAACGGATGGGTTCGTGACAAAGAGTATACCTCCGTGATACCTCGGCCCGCTAACCCGACCAAGACCTTAGGATCTCATCCAATTCCATTTTTTTTTTCACTCGATCGTTGACGCTAATCGACTCACGGTCGGTTTGTAGAGGCGCCATCACTGGGCCTGGACCTAGACTTCGACTGGTATTTCGTCCGAGGGCTTTGCCGACCCCGTGTGGCTGTTGTTGAACTGTTGAGAGCCGGAAAATGGCGCATTCGTCGCATAGTGGTGGGACATCATGATCGGTTCAGGCTTAACACAATGCGTTGTTGAATCTGACGGCGAGTCTCAACCGTGAGAGTCGAGAACTGCATCCTGAATATGAGTTCTCATTCTCACGTCCATACTGATCCATCGCTCATCAGCTGCTTCATGTAGATAAGGAGTACAGTACTTCGCAGTCCGTAGATATGTGATACTCGGGAGATTGAGGACAGGCAAGGTGAACGTCGATTCGTTGTGTGCACCTTGATGACGATGAATCCCATTGTTGTAGGAGGCAGGTGTCGTGATGAGATCGACACCACAGGCACTCGTCCCCGTGTGGATTCCTCGCCATCCTTGGTGTCCACCCATCAAATACTGGGCGGAATCGGAGTCTCGGACACGTGTAAGTCCCCGTGTCATGAAGGCCAGCTAGCCTCATGGGGGCTAGAAACGGGTATGAATCTGCGGAATATTCATCCCTTGGCCGATACGCTAGCGTGCCGGTAGTGCACGATTTGTAAACACTCGACCTGCCTACTCAGGTTAGGTGGGCATCCTCTAAAGCCTAATTACCTCTATAAATAAGTCCAGCTTCAGCTGCTGCGTGAAAAAATCCGGGTGGCCACCAACCTCTTTTGGGAACTGGTTTTCCCCGTCTCTCGCATCGTCGCTGCCAATTGATTACAAAATCTGCCTACCTGTTATTAATCCGTATTTTACGGGCATCGTTAAGGTTCTGCTACGAAATACGGATATCTAACGTCTTTTTCGACCTGTCATAGATCTCATCATAGCCCGTGTCGCCTCCCAATCCAACGCTTAGAAACGAACTGGTCTACGGATTAAAACAGCGACTAACAAAGCCAAGCGCAAGCCAAGCGCACGTCCTGCTACGCCGGCTCTGGCTCTGGTCCTGGCTTGGCTCTGGCTTACTCTAATGTACCTATTAAGCCCGCCGGCTTGCGTCTAACTTCGTACCAGCGATATGTCGTATTACCGAGACGTCTTGACTCTTTGCCCACCATGAGCAAGTCCAACTCCCTCGAGCCCGAGGGGAGCCGCAACGGCCTCTCTCTGGAGCCCGACAACGTGCAACTGATCACCAAAATCCCCGTCATCCTGCCCCATGAGCGCGTCTTCCCCGTTCAGATAGGCTCCGAGCTGTTCAAGCTCTCGGGCGCTTCTATCTCGTCAGATGGTGCGTGAAAGGCCAAGCCCGTCGTGTCTTATTTTGCTGTCTCATCATTGGTTCTATCTACGTATTCCGTACTCTTTCTGTACATTCAATCCGTCTCGGGGTCTCCATCCCGACGCTGCGACGACACGAGTGCTGACTTGAGCACCAGCGCCTTCATATTTCTCGCAATACTTCTTGTGCCAGATCAAGAAAGCTGAAGAGACCGGCGAGGACTTGTCGACGGCCATCCGTACACTTTCTATTGACCGGGATCCTGTGACGTTCCGGGACATCGCGCTCCATCTCCAAGGCTATCATGTCACCCCTCGCGATGGCACGCACTTCGTGCGACTCTTCGCCGACGCGCAATTTTACACACTACCCAAGCTGATGTCGCGACTCTATGAGGAGTCTATCTTCATCTCCATTGGGCACCGGGAATTCCAGATTCCCCGCGATCTGCTCACGGGACCCGGCAACTCACCCAACTTCTTCTCTCTAGGCTTTGCGTTTTTCTTCTCGACGTCGAAGGAATTGTATCCGGGCTTGAATCGCAATGATCTCATCCGCCCGCCCTCGATCATGCCGCCGTCGGTCCCTAACCGTTCCGCTGATATCTTCGCCGAGATCCTGCAACTCATGCGCGGTTATCCCGTGCATATCCGGGATGAAGAACACCGCGCCTCGCTGCTTCAGGATTGCCGGTACTTCAACTTCAAGGCCGTTGAGCAGAAGTTACTGCCCCATCATATCAGTTACAACCAGTACCGTAAGAAGGAAGAGATTCTAATGAGGATAGAGGATATCTTCAAGTCCGGTATTTCGGTAATGAATGACAATCCCTCGGATATCATGGGTGGCCCTGGAAAGGGCCCGATGTCGGGATGGGTCAACTACATGAGACCTTATGAGGACAGCCAGCCACGTGAACTCGTGCTGGAGGTCGGAGGGGAGGCTGCCAAATTGTATCTCAACAGCATGCGGGCGGAATTCTTTGGCCAAGCCAAGACTCGAATCGCGAGGTTATTCGAAGTCATTGCGACTAAGCTGAATCTGCCTACGACACAGCCCTTGGGCTTGCTGATGGCATCGGGCGGCGCTGAAAGTCAGCCACCGAGTCCTGGAAATACGCCCATCAGCGAAGATCACGTTCGCATATCGATCGACCCCGAAGCGCACATTATCTTGGATGGGAAGACGTATACACATATGGAAGACTTGACTGCTATGTCTATATCATCGCCTGCTGAGACCCCAGGGGCGCATGCGTCACCTGCCTCCATCACGACCACAATCCTGGGCTCGTCGCGGAAGCGGAAACGGGTGGACTCGTCTGGGGACGAGTGGATCGTCCGAACGGGACAATGGAGATTACGCGTACAGTATTCACGAGGCGGGAAATGCGTGGTCGAATGTGTGCTTGTCGCTGTCAAACTTGATGCGTACAGCGTCGAGCAAAGCCGCAACGTCCAGCGGGGATTCCTTAAGGGTTGATTATCGATTTTGAAGGACTCCTAGGTTAAAGGATTCAAGGTCATGAGGCTGTGTTTGTTTCTAGGATGCGTTGAAACATGACATGATTATCAATCATCTGCTCTGTCCGATCCGATCTTGCTAAGGGAATGTCTCTCTCTCTCTAGTATGTCCTTGTTTACTGATCTTGCCTTGGTACTTTACTGGCGATTACTTCTCCCATTCTCGGCGGTGATACTGGCAAAAGTCTCCAGCATTGACTGAGACATTCCGCATACATCGCGGACTGAGATCTATTATCTTATCCTGTCCATTCTCCACAGCATGAAAATTTCACGGATCTATTCTGCAGTCTGATACTAATTACGCGTGCCGCGATCGCAACATGTTCACCTTTGGTATGAGGGAGCTAAGCTGGACGGAACTCCCCAAACTCGAGAGGAATCGCGAAAGGGGCCGCGATTGGCGCTTGCAGCACAAAATATGAAAAAATAGTGCGCGGATGTTGGAGCAGTTACAGGGTTGTGTTGGGAATCCTCGTGCGGGATCACGGCTTTTAGCGTCGTGGGAGACTTACGACGCCTCACACGTCTCCAAGCCGTCTACGGAATATGATCTGCCCCTCCTTTTGCTTTCGCCTCTGATCCATTACAGCATTCCCGCATCTTCCGGATCGGTAAGCAGCGGGTGACCAGGCGGTTATTGCCGACGTACTCGTAGACGGTATTTATACCGGCAGTAGAGAATCACGAAAACGTCAGATGGGTTATTCCTCGGTAGATACGATACGTCAGAGTCGCATCACAATAATAACAACAGCTCCCTGTCTTAACATCCTAATTAATATCACAAAATAGTTCACTTCTGCCCATCCTGGGAATTTTTATCGAGGATACACAATACTACTCGTATACACAACAACGCCACGCCACGTCGTCTCTCCAAGCATCATCCCCCATCAACCAGACCCTAGTCGCATATCACCAAGAGCTCACACACGTACCACCATGGCGTCGTCACACCCACCCAGCATCCCAGCAGAGATGCGCGCCCTCCAAATCATCGAATTCCACAAGCCCTGGGAGCTGCGCACCATCCCGGTGCCGAAACCAGGGCCGCACGACCTCCTCGTCAAGATCGCCGTGGCAAGCTACTGCCACACGGACAGCATGACGGTCGAGGGCGTCTACAAGGGCTCCGTGCCGCAGACGGCGTTCCACGAGAGCGCGGGCACGGTCGTCGCCGTCGGCCCCGGGGTGGACTCTTTCGAGATCGGCGACCGCGTCATGTGCGGTATCCCGCTGCATCTGTGCGGCGAGTGCGACGACTGCACGAGTCCCGATGCGGAGGACTTCGGGCATTACTGCACGCGCATCACGGGCCATATTGGCGTTACGACGCAAGGCTGCGCGGCGGACTACGCGATCTGTGATGCGCGCATGACGACCAAGTTGCCGGATTCCGTGTCTTTCATCGCGGCTTCTCCGCTTGCGTGCGCTGGTCGCACGATCTATCGCGCCGTGGACCAGACGGGCTTGAAGCCCGGTCAATGGGTTGCTATTGTTGGTTCCGGTGGCGGTCTCGGACACCTCGGCATCCAGTTTGCGCGCGCAAAGGGACTGAAGGTTGTCGCTGTTGACGCGCGGGATACCGGTTTGGCGGTATCCAAGAAGTACGGCTCAGACCTTGTCGTCGACGCGCGCAAGGGGAAAGAGGCCGCCGTGAAGGAGGTACAGGCCGCGACGGGCGGCCGGGGCGTCGACTGCGCCATTGTGCTGGCGGATCACACGGAGGCGCTGGCGGCGGCCATGACGAGGATGCACGGCACGGTGATCCAGGTCGCGCAGCCGGACAACGTGTCGATTCCGTTTGAGGAGTTCATCTTCCGCGATATCAGACTGCGGGGCACCCTTGTCGGGTCGGCGAAGGACAGCAGGAACATGGTGCAGTGCATCGCGGACAATGATATCAAGGTGCACACGAATATCTTCTACGGCCTTGACTCGATCTGGGACTTGATGCATAAGGTCGAGAGTGGCACGATGCAGGGAAAGGCGGTCATCATTATCGACCCCAAGCAGATTGAGGCTGAGAAGAAGATTGGGGCTGCGGCGTATGAGTAGAGAATGAGATGAGGATTACCTCGGATCGGTGATATTTACCGAGATTCTTTTGTACATAGCGTATATTGTTGTTTACTACCTAGGGGTTGCTGGCGAGCTGATATTCTATCCCGACTGTGCGAATACATCCCGAATTACCTTCAATTTTCCGAGTTTCTCTGTGAACACAGTGTTTCAACCGGATGCACATTTTGGAGATTGCGAGCTGAGTCGGGTCTTGAAGAGTCTCATCATAGAGTGAGATCTTGGCTCTCGGAAGACACGGCAGCCCCTGAATGCTGCGATGAAGGGGGTTACGACTGCGGATGAGCCGCGATCTCAGGAAGACGGCGATGAAACGGTAGCCGCGTTAGCGATATAAAAGGGGGAAGAGCAGCGTAGCTCTTCGTATGACTCGCAAGCTACGAGTGCACATACAGAGTAAGGAGGTAGCCTTGCGTGTCTCCCTCTTCAGTGAGGTCTCCTTCGACTACTGAGGCTGAAACGGCCAGGACGCCATCGTCGGGTTTGGGAAAGGTCTTCGGGAATACGGTAGGTATTGACAGTGGACCCATTGGCGCATGGGCTGAGATACATGTTGCATTACTGATCTACTTCGTAGGCAGGCAGATAGCAGACTGGCGTCATCTCAGCTGATTTGTTCGTTACGCGGTGCGTCACGTAGGTCTAGGATATGTAGTCGGGATTCCGCCAGATGCTGTGAGAGAGAACGCGATATAGTATTCAGGACTACCACCGAACACGTATCCTCGAAAGAGTTGCCGTCCTGATATACAAACTGCATCTACCCTGCCGAACGGATTAGGATACATTTTCCAGAACGAAAAAGGTGAGACGAGGGTTACTTTGCATGATGCTACGCTCGTAACGACTGACATTGCCATCCTTCCACCTGGTTTGGTTCCATGATGAACGGCCCAATGGAAACACGCCGCAAACGCCAACGCGTCCGGTCTTCAGGATCAACTACGGGAATACCTTTTCCGCTGGACCAATCTCGTAGCATTGAGATCGTCTTGGCAGCCGTTACACGACATGCAGGTCTTGTCTGACTACGACCATGACCTTATCGTCCATGGATGGCGTTGGTAGTTATCCGTAGAGTGAAGAGCACGGAGTACATGCTATCATGTTGATTGCCTGCTTTGGTTAGGTATGTAGTATGTAGTTGGCGGGACGGGAATTCCTGGGAGCACCACAGTCCTGGGATATAAGGACGAACAGGTCAGGCGGCCTCAGGATTGGGACACAAACGGATCGGAGACTTTTCTGTTTACTCAGGATCTGTTACGTAGCCCGGGTGTGAGTGTAGGTGAGGGATAAACAAGACTCTGGTAGTAATGAGAAGTTGACATTGCATGAGTCGGAATCTCATCAAGCCCGTCGTCCTAAGGAATGTCTGAGACGACGATAGCCATCTCGGCAGCAGCTATTACCAAATGGCGGGAGTCGGCGGAAACAGCTCATCCAGGACATCGCCTACTCGTAGACGATATTATCAGATAATGAGATGCAACACGGCATAACATGGATATGGCAGTCATAGAGAATTCAGCTCTGTATCGGATATTGGGCAAACGACTCTTCTCTTATTTATCCCCTGAAATGACCGTCGCACAAGACATCGTCGAGCTCATACCCGCCCGGATGGACTCACAAGGACAACGGGGATTTCATCCCCGCCTTCGCGGGAAGACTGCATACTGAATCTGGGGGGGGCCGGGAGACAGGGTCATCGGCACCAGATAGGTAATATTTCGAGGTCCATTGCAGGTTCTGTCATCGTGAATGCGTCCTCGTTCGGGTGAGTGCTCACGCGAATTCGACGAGTAAGGCATATGATATGAGACTTGTCGCTTTGCATGATTGCTATTGCCGTGTGTGAGGCATTACAAACGAGTAACTGTGACTAGACGAACCGATTGGCGTGGGCGTGAGAAAGCTTGTCTAACACGCGGAAGACTTTCTCAAGGACGTGATACTGCATGATAATATCAGTGTATGTATGTACTTCCGTTCCGGTGCTGTGGTTTCTAGACGTTGTTGGGAGAATTATCGTGATTGGGGGTATGCAGTGTTGTCTCGGTGGCTTGAAAGTTGTATGTTGGAAGTTGGAAGTCGATCATGATTGTGAAGTGCGAGTGTTTTATCGATGCAACGATCCGAGCGCGGCATGAGCCGTAAACGTAAAATACAGTTACGGATTACATATGCAAGTCCGTAACCGTAATCCAAACGGTGCATCCATGCAAACTCATTAATTCACGCATCAAGGAGTCAGTCCACGACCAGTCAGTCCATGACCAGCACGCTCAGATCGATCTACTTTAGTGTACGGGTAGGGAATAGACAGCGACCTAGGTACACTATCAAGTTCAGTCTCAATATTTCGTACACTGCGGCCTGCCTGCCTGGCATTGACACGACAAGACCATCTCCCGGGCCGAGAGTAGCCGCCTGCCTGGATTCTGACGGCCCGAACCACTTGTAAAATCATCATTTCGCAGCATCTTTCCGTCAATCGTTCTACGAATATTCGTCCGCAATCCGTACACTACGAGTTTCACTGGCCTCGACTCTGCCATTGTCATATGATGTACCGGTAGTTCACTGTTCCAGACCTCATTGCTGGTCTCTTTCATCGTCGATGCCCCTAAAGAGAGGTGCAGCTAACAGCATTGACAACTTGGTGTAAGATCGACTGCTCACCACGAATTTGGGCCGTCAAGGTTGATGCGGCTGGTGTCGGCCCGGGAAGAAATGCAGCCTGTGCTATGTAGAGTTACGAGTATAACCAATTCAAGTTAGATCTACCTGCATATTCACCTGGCCGACCTGAGGAGGACCGGCAGTGGAGTTGGCTGCGGTGGACCCGATGGCGCGGCACTGGTCTGTTCCCTAGGGTACGAAGCAACTGCCTTCCAAATGAGTGCTGTTTCGGTGATCCGTACACCAAAGTCGGCACGAAGGGAGCAACTAATACGGAATGAATGCAGGAATGGTGGCTGGAACTAGCCCGTATTGTACCTCGTAGATGCCCAAAAACCGGTAGTAGTCGTAATCCGTACTGACGGGCGTGCCTACCTCCTCGATACAATGCTGTGGTTCGCGCATTCCCTAACTTCAGCGCAATTTCAGTCCACAGCGGAATTGCTCAGGCTTGTCAGGCACGGAATGCCTGCGGACGAGTGTACCTGCCGACACTGCAACTTGTACCTGCAAAGTACGCACATGGCACGAAATCTAGACCGCGCTTGCGCAAGTCACTGGTGACTGGCACCTTCTGGGAGTTAACTGGCCTGCACAGTGTATGTGTTACTGTAGACACAGCGTGTCCAAAATTAGGAAAGCACCTTATAATTACTTCGACACTACGACGTATACGGATGTCTAATAACCGCCACTGCGAGCATCAAACCTGCCCCGGAGTCCTGCGTTCTGCGCTCTGCCTTCTGCCCTCCCATCAGATCCCCCCCCGAACCCCAGCATTCCCAAGTTTCCCGCTGTCGACCAGCAACCAGCACAACCACGGTTTCACGCCTTCGCCCATGCATGCGATGGGACAATCTGCAGCCAGAAACCAGCCAGAGTTCATCTCCTGTTTCTCCAAGCCAATCGACATTTAGACCGTGTATGCGCGTGTATGCGCAAGGGAATACTGCGCACTGCTCTTTTACCGCAGTAGTCGATTTTCCCACTGCGCACGCCGTGGATGACCGCGACCGACGCCGAGGTTTCGCATCGCAACCTGCCTTGCGGGATATCTCGGCTAATAATTGCTCGAACGCCCCAGGTTTCTGGTTTGGCCATTTAGCCTAATTCTGTGCCTTCAATGCATCTCTCGCTTGTTCGTACTCTTTCCTGGCCGTGCTCTGCCGCATTGTAGAAAGGATGGAGGTCAATCCACCCGGATTGCAACCACCGCTACCTATACGATCGAACCTCAGTTTTCGCGACAACAAAAACAACAACAAGGAATGTGCAACTCTCAGAGATCGGAGGCCGCAAAACGGATTGGGACAGGACGCGACTAGGCGTCCACCCTCCTATTCCAGGGGCGGCGACAAGATTCGGCCTGGATTACGCTCGTCCCCTACTACTGGCTGCAAGCCCCTCTTTTTATCGAAGGAACATGGGTCAGGAGAGCAACTGGGAAGCAAGGCCAACAAGAGCCCAGATGGCGCGAAATGGAATCTCTCCGGCGAAGGGAATGGGGTTGGTCGAGAAGGGCGACACTTCACTGTTGCTAATGTGGGCAATAACGGCCAGATATTTCTGAGGTGCGTCGTACTACATAATCCGTTGCGGCAGCTTCAGAGTTGAAAACTTGGACCCAGGAAGAGTCACGAGATGCATGCTAACCTTTGAGTTTTAGGCCTGCTCTTCGCCCTGGCCATGAGAGATACCCCCAGCCGCCAGTCGAGTTCCCACTCACCCCGCCGAGGACAGCAGGCCTACGTGGTTTCAGTTCTACGGATGGGGAGATCGGTGACTGGAATGGCAATTCGTGGAATCCAACCCTTATGATCGAAGCTCCTTCGCCAGCCGGGATACAAAATGGTGCCTACTATGACTTTAGATCGCCTATAACTCAGCGACGTCGGGCTGTGTCTGACTCAACTGCTCGAGATGTGACCGGATCAGAATCAACTAACGCGGATGTTTTCAAGGCCGTGATATCCAAGCCACAGAATAATGCCAGAGCAAAAACGGCCGAGGACCTAGATTGTAAGAGCGGTCCTTTTTTGCAAGTCTCAATCCCGTCGTGGAAAATGGGCACGCCGAGATTTACGTTAAAAGGGACACCGCTTATACGAGGATCATCATACGCGCCAACCGAAGATATGAGATCAAGTCATGCTTCGTTCCTGAAGCCTTTGCCGGGAGAGAAACCGTATAATTTGTCTCATTCAGACACATTTAGCTCACGGATGTCCGGTTTTCTGTCGTCACAGTCTCGGTCTCACTACGGTCCGCCTTCCTGGTTTGTTCCAGCCGACGATATCCCATCTCCTCCGATGCAAAAGTCAATGCCCCTGGCATTCATGCCCGCAAATCTAGTCATTGAGCCTTCAATGTTTGACGCTCTGACGTTCAAGCCCAGATGTGACGACCCGTCGATTGTGCGCTATTCGCCGATCACCAAGGCTATCACCGCAGCCACCCCGCCCCGACTTGTTGCTGAGATTACATCTCCTAGCTTCCTTGATTATGACCTGATCTCCGACTTCTTCCTCACCTTCCGGTCGTTTATGAGCCCGGAAGACCTTCTTCGCCTCCTAATCGCTCGTCTTCGATGGGCCCTATCTCAAGGTGAGGAGTCCGGCATGATCGTGAAAGTCAGGACCTTTGTAGCGATACGGCATTGGATCTTGAACTACTTCGTAGACGACTTCGTTGTGGATCACCATCTACGCGTTATTTTTTGCGATCTCTTGAATGAGTTTTCTCTTGACTTGCCCGCTTCACAGCCAAAACACAAGGTTCCTTTCAAGATTGTGGGCGAATTGAAGAAGTGCTGGAGGCGAGTATGTGCGCAGTACTGGGATGGGCCCGAATTCGATGCAGAGCTTGGGTATGATGTTCCCATTACCCCAGGTGGTATAGCCGGTCAACGTGATCCAAGTTTAACGCCAAGCCTTTCGGATTTCCCCAAAGGATTACAGTCCGATGGCGTGTCTATACCTATCGCGGACCACCATGAAGAAACAACTCCGCCAAAGGCTGTATCTCGAGTTGACCCAGTCGACTTTTCGTTGCGAGGTGGTGTGCGACCTTCTACACCTGTCAAGGAGGCGACTCCTTTACACCGACAAAGAACGTCACCAATGAGTGTGGCTAGCCTTGATGTTGTCTCTTGCTCCTTCCCTACGAAGGCTTTGTTACGTCTGGGCGAACCAAACTCGAGTATGTTGTTTGGAGCACACCCTGCAGACCCAAGTTCGATCTACAACAACACGGATCCGATCGCGTCCACGCCTCGTGCGGTAACGAGCCGACGTGTGCGGCCACAGACTTCTCACCGGCGCAAAGATAGTCTCAATGACTCGTTGAGGGGGCACAACACTGGTTTGAACAAAGCGTTACCCGCGGAACCCGAGTTCACAATTCCACCCCTATACACTGGTAATCTCGTTCGGGGAAATCTCCTACCTCCTGGTCAGGCATTCGTTGATCTAGAGAGCTTGGCCAACAAAGGGGCTAGTCGACAAACTACTCTCTTCCAGCCGCAATCAAAGCGTGCCAGAAAAGGGAAGAAACATGCTGCTTCCGCGATGTCAGGTCAGGGTATGCGGAAGCTAGTTGGAAGCGTGCGAAGGGCCCTCGGTAGCAAGGGCCTCGGGATCTCTCACGCACATGGTAGTCTTATTGATCTTGCACCCATCGGCCCTCGAGGAGCAACAACAAATAGGCTTCCAGGTACTGCCTTTGTGCCACAAACACAAGATATGTCTCGTGGTGATATCAAACATCCATGCCGGATTGACACTCTGGGAGCCCGAATTGCGGAAGACTTTAATCAAGCTATCCGTGAGGATGCCGCCGACACAAAAACTACCACCACTCCCACAAAGAGTATTGCCAACAACGCTACTCCGAACGCAGAGTATAGCGCTGGCCATATGGATTCATCCTTTGAGCCCCGGCCCTTGAGTGATGCCGATATTACCACAGGTAGCAAGTCAATCGTTATCGTTGACGGTACTGCAACGCCTGCGCAACCTGTCATGACAGGGGCCTTGCCTGTATTCAACCGGTCTACTGAGCCATTCACCAATGGTGGAATGACTCCACAGCGTAGTAAAAACCCAACTCCACCTATGACGCCTCCTAGCAGCAGTGTAAATGAGAACACACCCAGGAGACCATCATTCACTCTAAGCCAGCACATCTACGGGACCTTTTCATCCCAAGGTAATGGCCTATTACCGCCTTCTGATACGACCCCCGTCAATAAAACTGTCAGCGATCAAGTTGCTCCCACTTGTGGGGATACAGCTCAAGAAACTCGGTCACGCAGCAGCTTTGTTAGCCAATCATCCTACAAGCCGCCGTCAGTTTACCTTGGCCGACAGCAGAGACAACAATCCATTCACAGTTACCTCTCACGTAGCTCTCTGTACCAGCGGCGCCGTGACATGGCGAGCTACTCAGCAGCCTCGATGAAATCTGAAATCATGCCACAGCCCCTAAGAATGCTCCGAAGAAAACCTGGTGGCGATTTGAGGGGCGTCGCAAATTCTGGCCATCTTGACCCTTTGCCACTTCGCAGATCGCGCTCTTTTGGCTCACTAACAACCTACTCTGACTCGTTTAGGAGTTCGTATGCCCGAAGCACCATCTTAGATTCTAGCGACTACGTTGATTGCGCTCGTAACGACGACGGTCAGAACTATGGCGAGGTGTATTCATTGAGTACTGTTGCCAGACAACCTCCCAGACAACCATTATCACTCTTTAGCACGCATTCGTCTCATCCAGTCATGCGACCGTCATTTGAGATTGAGGCTCAGAAGCTCGCGCAAATTCCCGATGATGACGATGATGGAGGTGTTGAATCGACACTACTAAAACTGGAAGGAAAGTATCATAAGAAGTCGGCCAAAACGTTCGCCGATCTATCAGACTTCCCAGACACTGATCCTAGCAACTTCGATACAGGGTACTCGACATCAGCCGATTTTGACCAAGCCGACGAGGAAACGAATGATTACCGCGAACTACGTATCGATGAGCAAAAGGTGCCGGATGTATCGCCTATTAGTGAGGGCTATGTTGCGAATGGCCTCGCTCAGGATCATATTCCCCGTCGTTCGAAGATGAGCTCCTTTCTATCAGAAGATTCGCTAGAATCCGGCAACTCAGTACTTCGCCATGACAGGGAAGTAAAGGACATCGGTCGTAGTAGAACGCATGATTCGGCATGGACAGACCAGTCTATACTCGAAGGCCCCGATACGCCTGTAGAGGAATCGGAGGCATTAGGCGAAACCTCCTCGTTGGCACCTTCGTTCGAGTTTATCAATAGGACTGACAGCTTGGAAAGAGCAGCAGAGGACATGAAACCTAAGGACCACTCATTTTTGAACGTCGAGAGCGATAACGACTCGGAGCTTTCATCGGAAATGTCTGCCGAGATGATAGATAAGAGTGATTGCATGCCTAGACCTCTCACATCGGATAAAGTTGACAGGCAGCACGCAAAATCGCACATTGAGGAAAAGCTCGAGAAGAAGTTTCGTCCGGATATTGAGGGATCCCCCGCCAAGTTGACGTTTGCGCAAGCCCTGAGTATTACACCGCCGGAGATGACGAATAAATCGGGCGTTCACGGTCAGCTACATGGACAGCCACCATGGGCCCAGAAACCACTGCCCCCAACCCCTGTTACTACGCCCACAACTGCCTCTCATCCAGCGCTTGGATCACCGTTAAGTTCTTTCACGTCACCAGCGACTCTGAGCAACGCGGCGCGCTTTTCGGGAGGAGCGAAGGAACAGTCGTCTAGCCATCTCCCTTTTATCCTTGCGTTCGACTCTGAAATCCTTGCGCAGCAGTTCACTCTGATAGAAAAAGATGCGCTGACTGAGGTAGATTGGAAGGAGCTCATTGAGATGAGATGGAAAAACTCGCACAATGACTCGCGATCTTGGGTCGATTTCCTTCGCAACACTGACGCTCGCGGGGTGGAAGTTGTCATCGCGCGATTTAACATAATGGTTAAATGGGCTATTTCTGAAATCGTGCTGACAAGAGAGATGGAAGAACGGGCTCGTTGCATCATCAAGCTTCTTCATATCGCGGCGCATTGCAGGAGATACCGAAACTTTGCCACGATGAGTCAAATTACCATCGCACTGACATCGAACGAAATCGGACGACTGTCGAGAACTTGGGCCATGGTTCCTCCGGCAGACATGAAAACCATGAGAGACCTGGAGACACTCGTATCGCCAACGAAGAACTTTTATAACCTCCGGGCCGAGATGGAAGGCGGTGGTAATGCTACCGATACTGGTTGTATTCCTTTTGTTGGGATCTACACCCATGATCTGCTCTTCAATTCCCAGAGACCGTCTGAAATCGCCAGCTCACCGACGACGCCACCACTTGTCAACTTCGAGCGCCACCGAGTGACAGCCACGATTGTGAAGACATTGCTCCGGTTATTGGAAGCGAGCACATACTACCAATTCCAGCCTATCGAAGGTATAACAGAGCGCTGTCTGTGGATGAGCGCTCTAACCGACGAAGAAATCCGAAGGAGATCCGAGAGTTTGGAGTAACGACCCAGCGAACCCGCACACCAAGAAACTTCTGCGTACGCAACTACCTGCATTGTATAAGATTTCTTCTCCAGACTCATAGATGAGTCTCCGACATGGGCATACTATGCCTCATCACAACCATTTCATTTTTCGTTTTTTTAGACGTCGTCGTGGGCACGCAGACGACATTTTCGCCGGCGCGTATTTGCAGGCTTGCCACCATCACCACCATTTGATACCCTATGATAAATCGAGCAAGACGGCAGAGAAAGAGAGAGAGAAAGGCGCTATTATACCAGGCATTCATCGGCATTTCAATCGTTTGATGCGGAAACATTCTGATATGTTTTCTGTGGTCACCATTTTCTTTGTCTACCTTTCATCCGTACACTACTAGCAAAATGGCGTTTGGTAGCCAGGGGCCCTTGTCAGCATAGAAAGCCAGCAAGCATGGGATCGAAAGATTTGTTTGAGGTACCAACACATTACCATTACAACGACGGTCAGGTACACTACGACCAGATCTCTTATGTTCTCCTTAGCCCATGGAGCATACCTACATCAGAAGAAGGGAAATTAGGAACACACATGAATGGGATAGAAAGGTCAGGCATTTTGTCCTGTATTATGTGTGTGTTGAGTAACTAAGCAAGAAGTTGAAGCCCATGGAAAACTCGATGCAATACAGAGAGAGGACTGTTGTTGTCAGTCAGTCCGGCTTTGCTAGTTACTATCGTACTTCGTCCATCTCCGTTGAAGTGATGGTACATGAGTTTGAGATGCTACTACCTCCCAGCCACCCACCCTCATGCCTCCTTATATAGGTACACTCAAGTATACACTCGGAGTGATGACGCTGAGTACCTGAATTACTGCGAATGTACTCGTAGGACATGAGTCGCTTCCCAAATGCCGAATCGGTAATATGTACCTATGTGGCGTTATATTTTCTGAGATGTTATCGTAATCCGTACATGCTCCGTACCTAATGCACGAAGTCAGCCGCAGCTCATTCATTCGGTACCGTAATCGAGTTCGGCTGGGAGAGAGAGGGTATGTATTTCCATATCCCGTAACGGATCTCCGTTTACTATCCCATCGACGGTGTCACGGAATGATGTACGTATGTAGGAACCGTAAGCCCTCTGACGCTTGACATGGGTGTTACAGATAACTTTAAATAATGACGTGACAGTGGCTGCAACGTTAGGGCATCGCGACGACGTAAGGGGGGGGAGAGAGGAAGAATAGGCCGAGTCATGTTGGGTGTTAGATGTCATGTATGGTCTCAGTTAGATCGATAGGGCTGCTGTGTATATTTATTTATATTCTGCTTTTTTGTCGCTTGGCCTATCTCATGGCAACGGTATAAAGAGCTTCCTAGATGAAAATGAGTAAGGTAATCCGTACGGATTATATGATTAATCTAGAGACAGAGCTAATGAATTCTGTGATTCGTGAGCCGTTATATCTGTGATGCCGTGTTCGCGATGACGGTGTGGATATCGACCGTACAAGTTACTGCTTATTAGTATCCCGTACGGATTATTTATACCTATGACAACTTACCGTTACCTAAGCTTGAACTATCTGAAGCATAAACAGACAGCCAATGGCATCGTCCCGATTACAGCACGACCTCTGAATCACTGACAAAAGGTAGAACCGGCTTCTGTTCCCAAAAATACTTCCGTTTCACTCTACGGTTAAGATTCGTGCGTATTCGGTGCGGCGCGAGACGTGCCTGCCCAGGCGCTGGCGTGCTTGCCTAAGCACTGGCATGCTTACGGAATAGCGGGAAATCCGCAAAAACCCCACCCATCCGTACTTTACAAGGGAGGCGCGCCGGGTCCTGGGCCTTCCGAGCCTGGGGGCTGGGCCCGGATCTTGTCAATCCCGAAAGACTCATTGGCTCTTTCGTAAAAATGGCGCTGGATTCTCTCCCTCCCTTTTCCACATTCATTGACGATCACATCCCCCCCCCCCCGCTAGGCGTTTTTCTTTGTAAACGGAAACGGGAATTCATTGCCATGTAGGTACCATTGGGGATAGAAAAAGCTCCCTAGTGTAGAGTGAGGAGATGGAGACCCGTTATGGATTTTTACACCGGGATTTCTATCTTACGAAGTACTTGTCCTAATCCGTGACGTTTTTTCTGACTGCTTGTGAAGTATTTATTCATTGTGGACGCTCACCTGGCGTTGACTGGAGTCTGTCTTGTCCATCTCGCTGGGAACCGTCCCGTCACAATGAACATTGTTGAACCGTGTTGAAGTTGACGGGCACATATTAACTAACTAACATAGACCGGGCCGGCTCGCTTTGTGTGTTGTGAACTTCAACTGGTCTCCCAATAAGTAGTTGATTACTCTAGGTTATCGAGCTGAACGAAACACGATATCTTTTCCAAGCTTCTCATCTTTCTTCTCGGCTGTTGATAGGATAGCTCATTTACCCATCAACAGCTCAGACATCCACGAGTCAAAATGAGCGCCGCAGTGCTATCGAAGCTGCTGACGCCCTCAGAATGGTCGCCTACCATCTGGGTCTCCATCCTCACAACGGTAGCAACCGTCTTCTACCGCGTCTTCTGGCGCCCGTCATTCGCCAAGGGCTCGCCCAAATGGTTCAGGAAGAGTGACTGGCCCATCGTGGGGTCGCTGGACTTCTACTACGGCGGCCGTCTCGACTTCATCCGAGAGGGTCTGCGGGACTCGAAGACGGGCAACTTCAGCTTCTACATCGGCAAGAAGCACATCGTCATCGTCTCTGGTCACCATGGCCGAAAGGTTTTCTTTGAGAACAAGGAGCTCAACTTTTCTCAAGGGTAAGCATATCCTTTGCGTCTGTGATGATAGATAAGCTTGATCATATCTGAGATGAGAGCTCTCTGCTGACACGCCCTTTGTTCTCCAGCTTCGCGGATCTTCTGACTGGCCAGCCCCAACCGCCAGAGCAGGATGACCAGATGGGCTTTGCCTCGATGTTCTCCAAGTGCCTCATCGCCTTGATGAAGAAGGACAACTTCGTCAAGAACCTTGATGGACTAACAGGCGACACTCGCGCCTCATGCGATGCCCTGGCTGCCGCTGAGCCCAGCAAGGCGAACCCCGAATGGCGGGTGACCGACCCCTTCGAGAGCTTCTATGAGATCGTCTACCAGCTCACGATGCGCACGGTGGGCGCCACGGAGATTGCCTCGGACCCCAAGCTCCTGAAGAAAACGCTCTCCATGTTCGACCGCTTCGAGAAGCTGGACTCGTACATCAAGGTCATCTTCCCCTGGTTGCCGACGCTGAATAACACTCTGCGTCTATACTATGGTGCCCAGCTGGCCCTGGTCTTCCGCGGCATCATCGAGAAGCGCAAGGCGAACGGCAAGAAGGAGAATGATGCGCTGCAGTTCCTCTTGGACAAGGGTCTCACACTCCCGAACATCGTAGGGGTATGTTTATCTTTCTTTTTTTAAAGTGAAACGAGTACTGGTCTTCTCAAATTAGGTGACGAGATGAAACTGACAATGCTCCAGTTCGAAATCGGCGCCCTATACGCCGGCCAGCTGAACAGCGGCATCAACGCTGGATACCTTCAGATCTACCTGACCCAGAACCCGGAGTGGAAGGACCGTCTACGGGAGGAAATCGACGCCGTCGTTGCCAAGTACCGCACCAGCCCGTCGCAGTCCCGCGCCGATGTCCTCAGCACCCTGAACATCGAGCAATGGGAGAGCGAATTCCCCCTCATCGACCTCGCTCTGCGCGAGACTATCCGCTTCTGTCTCCCTGGCTGCGGTTTCCGCAAGAACTGCACTGGCCACGATATCCCTATTGGTGACTCAGGAGAGGTTATCCCCGATGGCGCTTACGTCGCCTACCCTGTTCGCGACAGTTTGATGGGCGACTGGTACGTTGAGAAGGCGAAGTGGAACCCGTCGCGGTATCTCGAGGGCAGTGCCGAGGACAAAAAGGTTCCTCACGGCTATGTTGGCTGGGGCTCTGGTCGTCATCCTTGCTGTAAGTTGTCTTCTCTTTTCTTTTAGACCCCTTTCCCTTGCTAATGGAAACAGTGGGCATGAAATTCGCCAAGTTGGAGATGGCGCTCATCACGGCCTACTTCATCGCGACCTTCGACTTCGAGTTCTCGGACAAGGACGGCAACCAGGTCAAGCCGACCACCATGCCCTGCGTCGACTACAACCTGCACTCGGCCCGGAAGCCGACCGAGAACGTCTACCTGCGCTACAAGTTAAGAACGGATTAAGGAGTCTTAAAATCATCAAAAATGACTATTTTCCGTGGAAAAGGGTGTTAATCATAAAAAAAGTGACATGAATGAGTTTGTTCTAGGATCTAAAGAAGGGAGGACGATGATTGCCCCTGGGCATCGTATATATTTTGCTCTCTCTCTCATGTCGTACGCTTCACAGCCACGCGTTTGTTCATAGGTTGGATGGATATTGGTCATTGCATGACAGTGTGACACTCTTCTGCTCGGTCTGACTTGTGGTGTCTTCTTGGACTCTTGTGACTGTGAAGGATGTGGTTTACTCACCTCCTGTCATGAAGTCGGTTTCTATGGACAATTGAGTAGGTTAACATTGGTAACGCGGTAATCATAGCCATGCAGGCTGTTCATGTTTCCTTTTACTTGTTTGAGCAGTTCTCACCTCTAAGTGAGTTTCTCTTAGAAGATGGAAGGAATGAACACCACGAGAATATCCAGATGTTCTGAGAATGTGAGTTACTCTGCGGCTACGTGAACGTGAGCACCTGTTGCGACCACAAGCAATAATTAGACGTCCCGAAAGGCGATCTACCTATGGAGAGCTCTCCGGCATGAAGGAGTTACTCGTATATTGCGGCTACGCGAGAGTGTAAGAGTGAGAGAGTATGAGAGCGAGCACTTAAACATACGTTGGTGTCTACGCGATCCTGGCCACATACTAACTACGTTGCGATGCTGAATCTACATCTCACATCTACTTGTCATGGAGGAATCTACGCGCATGGTCACGATGACAGTATATGGGAACCAAAGTAGGAGGCCATCAGATCGCAAATATTGATTTCTTTGCTACCTAGAAGGCGTGAGCGGAGTAACGATCAAGTCCACCCCTTTGGCCGCACAGGGCATTCCCCGTCCTCAGTCGACAAACAGCCAACAACGGGACAGTCATTGCAACAATCCGATGATGAAGCTGCCATCAGCTAATTCTGGTATCTTTCCCTCGTAAGTGCGAACCAGTTTGACTCACAAGCCCCTCCGGTGATGATGGTTGTTGGAAAAGTGATTTTGTGTTAAGCCGTCGCACAGGAAAGCATCCTTACCACACCGGCCGACTGGATTGATCAGCCATTTGACAACGCCTCCCCATCTATAAATTGCCTTTTTTACTTTTTTTTTATTTGGTTGTAAGCAAGAGACAGCAACGGATCTTCCTTACAAGCGTCCCCATTAACAAACTACTGAGGGGAGCGGTGGATTTACCACTGCTCCTTGGTCTCAGCAGCCCACTCGCCAGTGGCACCAGTGGCACCGCCAGCAACGGCACCGGCCCACTCGTCATTGGCGTTGTCCCAGTTGCCCTGGGCACCAGAGAAGGCAGCGGGAGCAGCCTCCCAGTCAGCACCACCAGCGGCGAAGGCACCGGCGTCGATGGTGGCAGCGCCAACCTCCTCAACGGCGAGCTTCTCCTCCTCAACCTTCTCCTCGGCCTCGGCCTCAGGGTCGCGGTCTATGTGTACAGTTAGTTCCCGTGAATGTTAAAGAGAGTTAGTAGGATATGACATACAGAAGTAGAGATCGACCATAACGTCCCAGGGGATCTCACGGCTGGGGAGAGTACCGCGGATGCGGAGAACCTCGCGAGCGAGCATCCACCAGATGCAGCCAATGGCGTGACGACCCTTGTTGTTGGTAGGGATGGCGACGTCGACGTACTCGGTAGGCGAGTCGGTGTCGCAAAGGGCGATCACGGGGATGTTGACATAGGAGGCCTCCTTGATGGCCTGAGCATCGGTGCGGGGATCAGTGACGATGATGAGGCGGGGCTCCTTGAAAGACCGGGTGATGTAGTTGGTGAATGAACCCGGGGTGAATCGACCAGCGATAGCGACGGCGCCGGTGTGGGAAGCGAACTTGAGAACGGCACGCTGACCGTAGGGACGAGCCGAGATCACGCAGATGTCGGCAGGGTTGTCGATGGCCGCGATGATACGGGCGGCAAGGACGATCTTTTCCCTGTTGCACAATTAGACAAAGCACGGCGCATACCAATTGACATCCATCGCTGAAGGTCCGAACATACCAGGTCTTGCCGACGTTAATGACGTTAACGCCGTCAGCGCGAGTCTTCCAGAGGTAAGGCTCCATGTGAACCTGAAGGTTCTTGGAACCAAGGTGGCTCTGGGCGGCCAGGAGCATCTCGATGTCCTGGCTTGTCGCCGCCATGCAGGCAGGGAGGTTCGCGGGAGCCATGGTGATTAATGTGTGTTCGCGTGGAAACTGGGAACAGAAGAGGCGGTGGTGTGGTTGAAAGCGCGAACTTGTTGGAAGTCAGAAGGAGAGAAGAAAAGTTCGCGGATGGATATTTTTGGGGTGCAGGAATTGGTGGGCTAATCGACCTAGGGCAAGCGAAAGACACACTGCTAGTGGGGGTGGAGGAAGGGAAGAGGACCAGTCACAGTTCAGGAACCAGGCTTGTAGATATAGACCCGCTGAAACACTACCTAACCCGGATGGGACTAGCCAACTGCCATTGCGATTGCCATTGAACATGGTGGAAGGTACGGAAGTACATAGATACCTAAGTACAAGCGCGTGCCACGGACTCACAGGCAGTCACAGCTGCTGTCTGTGACAGTTCGGAGAATGGAGCAATGTTTTACCGGGGGGCTCTTTCCGAATGGAATGTTTCAGGGATGGACCTCTTTACAAGAAGGTACCCAGATACCTAGGTACCTCAGTACCTCGAGGTCGGCAGGGACCACCTACAGCAATTATGTAATGAAGCCGCGGCCGGCTGCTCAGGGCAGGCGCCAGGGTGGCTCCAGCGGGGTTCGGCGCTGTCGTTCTGGCTCCCTACGTGCCACTCCGTACAGTGGAGCCGACAGCTACGTTCACTGTGGCCCGACAGCTGACTTGCGTTGCTTCTGGCCGCTGAAAAAGTTGAGATTGCTGCACGACGACATCGCATGAGGTAACCGTCGCTGTCGCCAACTTATACACGCCTGACACGATGCCGCCTCGCGTACCGGGCGTTCAACGCCTTAATGCCTTTTCGCGTAGGTCATAAGAATGGAAAAAGATATTCATTCAATGGATCTATCTGACTCTAGATAATAATCGCAGTATGCCTCCGCCCTGCCGTCAAGGCGTCCACGCCGTCTCTCCTCCCTGTAACTCAGACCGCATCGCTGTCGCAAAAGGAGAAGAAGCGCATTGCCAAGCAGGATCCCTACCGATGGGCGCAGATGCAGCAGCGTAAGAATGCGCATCTTGAGCGCCGCGCCGAAATCGAGAGAATCAGAGAAGAGAAGATGGGTGACCCCGTCCGCGGCATCATCACCCCTTTCATCGAGTCCTTCGATTCCGCTGGCCAGGCCCGTTTCTCCAAGCCGCGCCTCGACGACGAAGGAAACCCCATAGAAGAGCCGCATCCTCTCCCGACCTCGCCTCACATTCTCAACCATCTTGTTTCCAAGGACGAGTTGGAGACGACGATCGAGAGTGTCTACGAGCTGACCAAGCCGTTGAAGTCGGACTACGCCGAGGTAAACCCCGAAGGCTGGGCCGAGATTTTGAGTGAGCACGAGTCCAAGCACGCGAAAGCAGCGGAGGCCTTGCGGCGCATTACGGATTTGGAAAAGGGTTCGTCCAAGGACCGGCGTCATGCCAACATCCGTAGATGTATCGAGAACTTTGGCCGACACAACACCGACTTGGTGCTGCCGCCCAAGGCTCTATCAAGGGGCCAGGTGAGGGAAGAGAAGCCAGTTCGTGGCGGTCCTGACACCGGAAGCAGTGAGGTGCAGATCGCCATCTTGACGGCCAAGATCCGGACCCTCCAAGCGGAATTGGAGAAGGGCAGAGGATACAAAGATAAGGTCGGAAAACGCGACCTGCGATTGATGGTCCACAAGCGCCAAAAGCTGTTGAAATACATGGACCGCAAGGAAAGGGGCAGTCCTCGGTGGCAGCACATGATCGAGACCCTGGGTTTGACCGAGCGTACCTACAAGGGCCAGATTACGCTGTAGACATAGAGATACTGCGACTGTACGATATGCGGTGCCAAACAAAACATGTACCCATAATGCCATCTACTATGTAATATACAACGCCGGGACTCGGTAATCAGGATGCTCAACTACTCGCCATGAGTGATGGCGTTGCTGTTTCACCCCCTATTTCATCCGTATGGTAGGTATCCTCTCGCATTATTAGTACTACAGCGGAAAAAAAAAAAAGCGCAAATATTGGACTAAAGAAGAACGATCTTGAACATTTCCATCAATTCTTCTTTAGAACACACTGATATAGTTGCCGATTCTCTCCTTCTGATTCTGTGCTATGCACTCGGCAATCCATGTGATGTTGCGGATTTCCTAGGGGATTGTTAGCTTATTATCAGGGTTCGGGAGGACGGGTCGGCTATTTGACTCACCTGTTCCCTTAGCTTCATCCACGCGTAGACAATGGCGTAGGTGAACTGCCTCGTGAAGGCATTCTTCGAGATCTCCATTTCCTTCTGGTAGAACATATCCTCAAGACTCCTTCCACTGCCGCCCGAACCACCGGCCATGTTGCCGGGACCTGACGGGCCGCCACCAAGTCCTGCGGCATCGAAGAAGTTCTTGTAATCAGAAACGCCATCAACCGCCACGCGCACACCCTCAAAATCATCGGCCCTAGACAGCATCAAGGTGCCTTCTGGATACAAACGGCCAAAGCTGGGGTATAGCTTCTTACGGTCGCCCTTGGTAAGCTCCGTGCCGAACGAGTTGAGCGTGATATTGATGGCTCGTCTGTCGGCCTCAAACTCCAGGATCTCACTCATGACTTCCGCTGTGGGGGTGCCAGCCATATCGGGGTGTGTGTTGACGAAGTTGTGGAAGTCCTCGAGGTAGTTCTTGTACAAGGTGTTGCGCACAATCTCGATGTTCAGCTCGTCGAGATCCTGGTGGCTCAGACTGCCCTTAAAGTAGGGGGCCAGCGGCGTCTCGATCAAGACGCTGTTGTAGAGTTCCTCAATGTTGGTCGCGACGCAGAGAACCGGCATGGTCTCGAACCAGCCCAAGGGATGGCATCGTTCCAGCAGCTCGCGCGTGTCTCGTTCGTGAAGCGTACCGGTGATGAGCAGGGCGACATTGTCGATCATGTAGCCATATGTTAGGTAGTCCAGGAACTGGGCCAGCGAGCCGACGGCGTTCGCCCGGACATATCTGAACTCGGAGACCAGCTTGTCCGTTGTCTTGGCCGCGAGAGTGGACGTAGACGGGTTCGGCGGCAGCGAGGCCAGGAAGTCGCCGTAAGCGGGGCCAAGCTGGAGCTTGAGGTCTAATTGGCAAGGCAAGTCAGAACATGGCGTCGCTGGCTTTGGCGGATCAGACCGAGATAGGTTTCACTAACCATCGATGGTCTCGCACTGCGTCAGGTTGGAGTAGTTGGCGCTGGTGAGGAGGCTGTTCCGATATCCACGGACAATGCCCTCGATGTAGCTATCGTCAACAACAGGGCATTAGCGTGTGCAGCGCTTGGGGAGTTCACGGCCAGAGAATAGCATAGCAGAGGTAGCAAAGCAAATCAGATTGATCAGTCTACTTGCCCGTTGTTCATATTGAAATATAGGCCCTCCATCTTCGTAAGTATTTTGCTTGAAGACAGGTGATGATGTGGTGATATTGGATGCGTATATTAACGGATGCGTGAGTAACTTCCAGATGTCAACGGCATGAAGCCTCAAGCGCCGTCTTGCCGACTTGATATCACCTACAGTGAAATATTATAGGTGGAATACAGTACGGCAGGGTACCTACACAGCCTGGGACTACAGCGCATTCACGGTATCATCACAGGGACTCTCCAGGCGCACTTGAGGTACCTATCTCTACCTACGGCGGGGAGTGTTTGCCCGAGGCAGGAAAGTACCAACCGGGCCACTTGCACGGTTGCGCCTGCCCGTAACTCGTAGCCCATCGCAGACAAGATGGGGAGGACAAAGTATCTGGTACTCTCAGCCACTGTACGCCGACCAATCAGTGCCCGAGACACGTTGCCCGGATACCTGCGATACAGCGCGGTTTGCGATCCGCCCGCCTAAACTCGGCGCAAACGGTACATGGCACATGTACTTGTACATACCCACTCTTTATCAGCCACGGCAGCCCCACTCTTATCTGGGTGCATTAGCCCAACCCAATATGAAATTTTCGTGAGCAAAAATCTTGGATGAAGCTTTATTTTGTAAATCCAAGCTGCTCCTGTTTTCTGGTCGCAACATCTCCCAATTGGCCATTTCTCCTCCCCCTTTCGCCTCAAGGGAAGCTGTGCAGGACCAAGGACCACTAAGCATCGTCAATTCCTGCAGTCATGCCTCTCTTCGTTTTAGCAGAAACGCCTGCGGGGTGCGTGTTATCCTAACCTTGACTGACCACCGAGTCTGCCTTGTGGTGACGGCGATACTGACGATGGCGCAGCTACGGTCTGTTCAAGGCCAAGGACAAGAAGCTTCTTTCGCGCGATGACATTAGCGAACAGCTCAACAGCGCGGAGGCCATCAACTCCATGTGAGTCTCTTTCTAACCGTCGCGATCTGCCAATTGGTATTCCGTACTCACGCGCCACTCGCTCAGGCTGTCCCTCAAGAAGATGGTCAAGTTCGAGGACGCCGCCCAGGCCCTCGGCGAATACAGCGCCTTGACCGAGGGAAAGGTCACACCCCTACTGCAGCAGCTCCTCGACGACATCAAGGAGGAGAGAAAAGCGTCGCTCGCCGTTGTCGATCCCAAGCTCGGCGCTGCCATCAACGTCCTGCCGGAACTCCAGATTACCCCCGTCTCCGACTCGTCCACCAATGAACTTTTCCGAGCCGTCAAGACTTACCTCCCTGAGCTGTTCCCCGACCTCGAACCCGACTACCTCGGCAACATGGCCCTGGCTCTGTCCCACTCTATCTCCCGCCACAAGCTCAAGTTCTCTCCCGACAAAGTTGACGTTATGATTGTTCAGGCTATCAAGCTGCTGGACGACCTTGACAAGGAATTGAACAACTACGCCATGAGAGTGAAGGAATGGTACGGATGGCACTTCCCCGAGATGGACCGTATCCTTAGCGACAACCTTGCCTACGCTCGCGTCATCGTGCACATGGGGATGCGCCAGAACGCCGCCAACACCGATCTCTCCGAGATCCTTCCCGAAGATTTGGAGACCCGCGTTAAGGCCGCTGCCGAGGTCAGTATGGGTACCGAGATCGACGACATTGACTTGGAGAACATCAAGCTCCTCGCTGAGCAAGTCATCAGCTTCACGGAATACCGACAGGAGCTGTCCCAGTACCTTTCATCTCGTATGAAGGCTCTTGCGCCTAACACCACCGAAATCCTCGGTGAGCTCGTTGGTGCTCGTCTTATTGCCCACACCGGTTCTCTCATGAAGCTCGCCAAGAGCCCTGGTAGCACAATTCAGATCCTCGGTGCCGAGAAGGCCCTTTTCCGAGCCTTGAAGACTAAGCACGACACACCCAAGTACGGTTTGATTTACCACTCTTCCCTTGTCGGTCAGGCCACCGGCAGAAACAAGGGCAAGATTGCTCGTTCTCTTTCCGCCAAGGCCGCCCTCTGCCTTCGTGTAGATGCGCTCTCCGAGTTGAGCAGCGAAGGCATTGACGGTGCTAACATCGCCATTGATGACGATGAGAGAGCCGACATGGGTATCCGCCTGCGTGCTAACCTCGAGGACAAGCTGCGCCGGTTAGAGGGAAAGCCCATCACTTCCAAGGGTGCTAAGATTGCTCCTGTTTCTGCCACTAAGTTCGAGATCAGGCCCAAGCGGAACTACAACGCTGATGCCGATGCGCCCGCTGCCGAGGCCAAGAAGACTCCTTCAAAACCCTTAATACAAGAGATTGAAGACACCCCCATGGAGGATAACAGCGATAAGGATGAAGACTCAGATGCTGAGATGAACGGTAATTCTACCCCTTCCCCATGGATGGCTCGGAAGTCGACAATTGAGATACGAGAAATCCCATTAATTTTTTCATTCACTAACGAGCGAACAGGAACGAGCAAGTCGAAGAAGTCATCCAAGTCCAAGAAGGACGAAGCCGCCGCGCCGGCCACTCCTGGCAAACTCACCGAGGAGGACTATGCTCGCATGGCAGAGGAGGCTGGCATCTCAGTCAAGAAGTTCAAGCGAAAGTTTGAGCGTGGTGACGTTAAGATGGGCGACGATGGCACCCCTCAGGTCATCAGCAAAAAGGACATAAAGAAGATGAAGAAGGAAGAGGCCAAGGCTGCCTCTGCTGCTGAGCCTGAAGCCAAGGAGTCATCAAGCAAGAAGCGCAAGCACGATGCTGATGACAGCGAGAAGAAGAGCAAGAAGAAGTCTAAGAAGGAGAAGTCCGCTTAGACGATGTTAATACTCTGATGTTGTATTATGCAAGAAAGTCATGATTTCGATACGGTGGGCGGCGTTCCGGATCACACATACCAGATGGTTACGTACAGGAGTTGTTCGGTTTTTGTTACTAGTTCATCTTTGAATGAAGCTGGGCGAGACGTTCTGTTCCGAACGTCGAGCACCCTTTGCGCAGTTACTTGCATTGCCTCCTGCTACTAGTTACTAGTTGACCTAATTTAGATGACAAACCGAAGGTCGAGAGCACTTGAATGCTGCTGCTGCTATGTGAGGACGAAAGAAACAGGTCGGAGCCGCTTGTACTGTGTGTTGCCAGCACATCCTCTCTTGTCAACTGCTGGTTTTCTGCTAAAAGTTTTGTGGCGAGGAAGAGTCAGTCAGAGGGAGCAACAATCATGACTTGTGAGGCGAAGACGACTAGGATGTGTACAATTACAGTACCGTACATAATGAACTCTGAACAAGGACCCAATTCCATCGTAAATCGTGTTGATTCTCAGGGTCTGAATATTTTGAAGTTGTGATTTACTAACTGGCTACACGGGCAGATTGTCTTTCGGGTCTAATTCACGGGTTTTGATTCACTATGGGATTCCGGACGGGGAGAACATGTTTCGGAGAATGGACTGGCAAACAGATCGGATCGTATGAATTACCCTTGTAGCTGACAACGATATGTTGTGAGGTTTCCCCAGACGGAAGATATGCGTCCGGACCCCTTACAGATGATCCTTCGCAACCCCTGGCATGATGCCATCTAACTACCCGGCGAGTATCATGTCAGTCTTCTCTCTCATTCGAGCGCCAAACAGATAAAAACAAACTAACACAAGACGTTATGATCTACCGAAGCCATCAACTCAATCTAGCTTCCTGTTTGGCGCGGGTAGATGGGCGACGCGGGCCGAAGAATGATACCCCTGAAGGGGTTACATCAGGGACTGTAACCGCGGGATTCTCAACGTCGAATTCCCATCTATGAGATCGCGGAGATGTTTACGGGGTAGCTAGATAGGAGGATCGTACCGAGGATTGTAGACGACGACGGAGAATTTACTGCGTACCGGGCATTACACCTTCAACTCCGCGCGATATTTAAGTCGAGATAGGCGACGATGGACAACCCAGAAAACAAGCCGGTAACGAGGAGACCGCCATTGACATGAACATGGCATACCAGAAACTCCTCGCCGCACTAGGACTCCTCGTCCTAGGGATCCAGGCACAAACCGACAACCTCGGTCTCGACAACGGCTATCTAACCCTCACCACAGCAAATTTCAACATCAAAGTCGTCAAAGACGCGCAAGTCCTCGCATCCCTAACACCTGCGGACAGCACCTTCGACTTCCTCCCCTTCGACCTGCTCTCCGTCCGCGCGAACAACGGCCAGTACCACTGGGGCGACATCACCTTCCGGTACCGCGAGGAAGGCAGTTCACGCTGGATCGATGGCGACTCGGCGCAGGACCGTAGTCCCGTCAGTGCGCTCAACACCGATGCGCTCGCGGCATCGAATATGGCCGCCACACTCGGCGATATCCCCCTATCCATCACGCGCGAATGGCTCGATGTCGACGGGGATCTCGGGCTGCGCTTCACGCTTACGAATGAGGGTCGATCATCCATCGAGCTAGGCAGTCTCGGCTTCCCGGCCGAGTTCAACAGCATCTTCACGAATCGCCAGGCCAGCGAGATTCAGAGTCTTTGTTCGTTATCTGATCCCTACGTCGGCATGCACGCCGGGTATATCCGGACGAATCCCGTTTCCGGAACGGGCGCGGCGCTTGTCGTTACGCCGCTGAATGGCACTGATACGCCATTTGAGGCATATCGGAATCTGAATGAGCGCTCGTATTCTAGTACTGGGTATGGAAGCCAGACGTTTGAGGGGTTTTACGAGTGGCAGGTTCTCACACGCGCGTGGGCTGAGAATGAGTGGGCGGATGTGACGCCGTGGAATCTGCCGTCTTCGAGGACGATTGAACCGGGGGAGTCCGTGCAATTCGGTGTTCGGTTTTCTCTTGCGGAGGGCGGGGTGCGTGATATCGATGCCGCGGTGAGACGAACGGGGACGCCTGTTGCTATCGGTGTGCCGGGATACATCATACCTCGAGGTTCGCCGGCGCAACTCTTCCTGCAGGCATCGTCGGATGTGAAATCCATCTCAAGTTCGCCGTCCGGCGCGTTGGTTACCAAGGAGGTATCAAGCGGTTCCTACACCGTGACGCCGTCTTCAAACGCATGGGGTCGCGCGAGGTTGACGGTAACCTACGAAGACGGCAAGACGCAGACGATCCACTACTACATCACGAAATCGAACACCGACGTCCTGAGTAACCTGGGCACATTCCTCACAACGAAGCAATGGTTCAACGATACCTCGGACCCCTTCGGTCGCGCGTACTCGGTCATGACATACGATTACGAAGTCGGCGCCATCGTGACGCAGGATCCGCGCGTCTGGATCGCTGGTCTGAGCGACGAGGGCGGTGTCGGCGCGTACCTGGCGGCCATGATGAAGCAAGCGATCCAGCCCGATGCCGAGGAGGTCGCGAAGCTGGAGATGTTTGTTGATAAGGTCCTTTGGGGAACCATCCAGACAAATGATTACAGCGTGCGCAAGAGTATCTTTTACTACGACCCGTCACTCCAGCCTGATTACCCCTATGAATCGAGTTTCAACTGGGGCAGTTGGACCTCGTGGAACAGAGACGCCGCGTACGCGATCGATCGCGCGTACGATTACGTGCATGTCGCCGCAGCGTATTGGTCCATGTATCGCGTCGCCAGGGCGTATCCGAACCTCGTGGAGAACCATGAGTGGGATTGGTACTTGGATAAGGCGTATAATACGATTATTCGGGGCACGAGTTCACGGGTTGGATATAGTGCTGTTGGATTGATGGGTGAGACGGTCTTTGGAGAGATTCTTGCGGATTTGATGCGTGAGGGCATGGATGATGAAGCTGAGACTTTGTCTGCGGCTATGAAGACTCGAGCGGCGCTGTGGGATTCTCAGGCTGTGCCGTATGGAAGTGAGATGGCTTGGGATTCGACGGGACAGGAGTAAGTCCAACAACCCCAGCTTGCTCTCCAGTGAATCATTACTGAGGGAGATGTGACCCTCGTTATGATCATGGAATCTTCGAAGATGAGTTGGCTAACTTCAGTAATAGGGGTGTATACTATTGGACAAGGTAAGCTCCATCAATGCTTTCGAATGCCATGACAACGATATACTAACGAGACACAGGTATTTCGGCTACGAAAATACAGTAACCAAGACCGTAAACAGCGTCCTAGGCTACACCCCAACAGTCCCTCACTGGGGCTGGAACGGCAACGCCCGGCGATACTGGGACAACATCGTAAGTTATCCCCTACCATTCCTTACCTTTCACTAACCCGGCCCATCCAGTACGGAGGCAAACTCCAACGCATCGAGCGCCAAATCCACCACTACGGCTCGGGTCTCAACGCCCTGGTCCTATTATCCGCATTCCGCAGCGACCCCTCAGACTCGTATCTCCTGCGCACCGGCTTCGGCGGGACCAGCGGTCCGCTATCGAATATTAACGAAGACGGCTTCGCCGCCGCGTCCTTCCACTCCTGGCCCGATACGCTGAAGTGGGATGGATACAGTGGCGACTATGGCCCGGGTTTCCTCGGTACTGTCCTTGGATCCGGGACATACGTCGCGCAGGACAAGGACCTGGGCTTGCTGGTTTTCGGCGGTTCACTTACGTCTGATGCTAGTGATAGCCGTGTCAGTGTCGCCACCGAGGGACCGGTTCGACGCAAAGTCTTCATTGGACCTTTGGGAGTTCAGATTACTACCGATGCTGGAAGCATTGATGGCTTCAGCTTCACAAGTGATCGGAGTAGCGTTACGGTCACGTTGGGTCAGCTACCTAGCGGTCCATCTGCTGAGGCTGCTTTGCTGTGGGTTGAGACCACTTCTGGATCTTCCAAGTATACGGTCTCAAGCCATAGTGCCAGTCAGTCCCGGCAAGGCTGGTCAATTCCGCTGTCTTCAAGTCCTGTGACTGTTGAATTGTCGCGGGCTTGAGAATAAGGGGCCAACGATGAACGCGTTGATAGGACGTGGTCTGAGACGTGTTTATAACCCAAGGGCTGCAGGTTTGCAGGTAATAAGACTTTTTCAATTAGTAATTCATTCGCAACATGAAGTCTATAAAATCGAATAATCCATTGTGAATTTCGTTCACATTTGTCTCGTCGAGGATATCGAACAATCTGCAGTTTGTGAAGTCTTTGAGTGAATTCAAGCCGTGAGATCGCATTGCAAACTCACTCAGTGACTAAAAAGGTGGGTTGGTCCATACTGCGCTAGTCCAACCCCGGCTAGCCCCTCGGAAGATAGCAACGCTAGCCTACCCCGGTTAGCCCCTACGAGCAGCAACAGAAGTGGGTCCAGTAATGCGACTCGCCATCCATAAAGTACATTGTATCTCCGGGCCAACACCAACCTGCTCCTCTTCACATTCATCACTGCTCATCGCGACATCTTCAAAAATGTCCGATAAAGCAGCCTCGCCGCGGCATGCGCGCGGCGACTCGCCTCCACCAAAATCTCGCGAAAAAGATCGCAGCCAATCACCCCGTCGCAAGTCCGACGAAGACAACAGTCGTCGAAGACGCGACGATTCCTACCGATCCCGGGACGATCGCGGACGCCGGGCCGGTGACGATCGGCGCCACGGGGACAGCTACCACTCCGATCGACAAGATCGAGACAGAGATCGGGACCGGGGTGATAAGAAGCCCAAGAAGAACTTCGGCGGCTTCCGCTACAAGGAGAAGCGTCGTGATGACGAGGATGGTGACCGCCGAGGAGGAGGCTCATATCGAGGTTACAGGGATCGCTCCCGGTCCCCTCGTCGAAGAGATCATGACCGCGATCGAGACCGCGAGCGGGACCGTGGACGCGACGACCGCGACCGCGGCTCATCATCCAAGAAATCCAAGCCCGACGCAGACACCTCGAAACCACCTGTCCGGGCCCCCGCGGCGCCTGTTTCCGGCGGCGAGGAGATGATCATGGTGCACGTGAACGACCGATTGGGAACCAAGGCGACTATCCCTTGCTTCGCGAGCGACCGTATCAAGGAGTTCAAGATCATGGTGGCGGCACGCATCGGTCGAGAGCCGCATGAGATCCTGCTGAAGAGACAGGGTCAGCGCCCATTCAAGGATATGCTCACGCTCGCCGATTACGAGATCAGTAATGGTGTGCAGCTCGATCTGGAAGTTGATACTGGAGATTAAGGAGATACACGAGGGGATACGGAGACCCGACATCCATGCCATGGAGCTTTTGGGGTATCGTGAGGGACTTGGACTGGCGGTCTCTGTCAGTTACAAACAAACATACAAACAAAGTAATTCAGTTTCTCTATCAACAAAGGTAGTTCATTCCCCAGATAATAACAATGTGGTTTCGTATCGAATGTTAACAGAGCATATTAGCCAATGCCTGTGTGTGTCGACGAGTTGCTAGACCGTGACACGCCTCCAGAAGAATGATACGCCTCTAATACAAATAATGGACGTTGAAATTTTCAGGGCTGGGAACACTTTCTTCGATACCAATGTGACAGTTCAGCTCGATCCATCTTGGCAGTCGCAAAGAGAACTTAAGACGGCCTATCTGATCATCATAACACTGCGAAGGCGTTGCACATGCTCAGTCCGGATCGTTTTGAGGGTGCAATCCATGTCTACCCAATACCGAGCTCGTTTTCTGATTCGAGCTTCCCAGGGATGAGACAGGAATGAACAGAATGAATTAGCAATCATTGATTTATTTGTTGAAACCACCAAGTGTCATGTCGAGAATCAAATCTTTATGAAGTCGGAATGGCAGTGACTCTGGTCCCAATTCAAGCAATTGCTCCATAGCATTCGGCGTCTCTCTCTCGAATTAGACGCCTATGCTCGGCTTCAGGGGAGTGAAACTGCTGTTTACTCTTTACCGCAACATGGACCGTAAGAAGCAAGCCGATAGCCGTCCCAGCGATGGCCAACACGATGTTAATAGGGGTAGGATTACCGTTGAATGGGCCGTGTACCAGCGCATCCAACCCATATTGCGAGAACATGAGGATTCCAGCAATGCAAGATATTGCACCGTAAAGACGACCGAAAGTTGCGAAACCGAACACTTTGGTAGTGTAGTCACTGGATACATACACCCGATCAGTCTAAGATCTGTTACTATCCAGAGGCGTGGGAAAGACTTACGACACTGCCGAGTAGAACAATGGTCGAAATATAACGAAGAGGATGACCGTTGCATAGCCTGCCCATAAGAAGGGAACGCAATTAAGGGCGCCAATCACGGCTCCAAATCCTGTGAGTAACCCAATAACCGCCGTGATGCTCAAATTGTTCAAGAGCAGGCCGATGAATGGCGTCGTTGTAATTCCGCCAATGGGTAGTGCGATGGCAAAGAACTTGCTGATCGCATCGGCGTCTTCGTCCGACCCCAAGAGGTACCTGTACTGGGACCCGATTGTTGAGATGAACATGCTCATTTTCATCATCTGCACCACTGTCAAAAGCAGGATGAGGATGAACCACGCCGTCATCATCTGCTGGTGGGCAGGAAGGCCGTGTAGCATGCCCCATACACCGCTACTGATTTGGATCTCCTCTATCTTTTGGATGCGTTCCTCTCGTTCGTCGGCGTCGCCAAGTACACCCTCAATCCGGTCTAATTTCTGTAGACGGTGCTCAGCACGAATACTTTGGACACGTCGGATCTCTGAAGGGTTGCCGATCTCGTCATCCGAATCGCGGATGTCACGCGTCTCGTCAACGGCTTTCTCGATTTTTTGCTCTAGGTCGGGAGTGGTCTGATAGGCATTACGGGGCATTAGGGTAAATTCGCCAAGCAATAAAACAACCGGCACAGCTATATAGGCGAAGAAGAACCGGTTGGGTGCAAATGAGCCATCTGTAGCCTCCCAAACGAGCCTATACAAAAGGAAGACGGCGGCCGAGGCATCAAATGAACCTGTTATGATGGCGACGATGAGGCCGGAGTGCTTTGGAAAGGCATTGGCTAGCTGAAAGCTAGCAACGAACAGGAATGTGCCGCCAAGGGACAAGACAACATTACCTAGGATGTAGCCGTCAAACCCAGGGTTGATGAAGGCATAGCCTAGGAGCGCACAGCCGGTAGCGATGGAAACAGCTGCTACAACATAGCATGTCCGTCTTCCAAAATGATCTAGCGAATAGCCGGCAAACAGCGCCGATATATTCGCAAACATGGAAGCGGAAACAAAGAAGAGATTTAGACGCATATCTTGCTCGGGACACGGGACATCACTCAACGGTTCCTGGATATCAAACGTCTTATCACATAACTCGCTGTAAACACCTTCAGCAACCAAAACGGGCTTCAAGGCGGCGAATCCAAAAACAATGCCTGAGGCGACACAGCACAAGGTGGCGCTGAAGACAACTTGGGCTGTCGAGAGATGTTAGCTATATATGATTCGCCTATGAGGAATTGTATGGAAAGACTACCTACCTAGACGTCTTCCGGTCGAGACCTTGTATGCGGCTATATGAGGCAATGGTTCTGTCACTTGGGCTGGAGAGTCTACAGGTTCAGTAGGGGCAAGGGGGTTGTAACTCAGGGGACGCCAGAGCCCCTTGCTGAGCATAGACTCGTCGTCATCGCCAACGGCCTCACAGTCAACGCCTTCAGAGGCCGTAACACTAAATGGAATCCGTGTGTTAGATCCATCACCTATCAGACTATGCTGAGAAGCCTGGCTGATCCTTGTCGGGAATGGAGGTATCAACGTCAGGAGTACGTACTGTTGGGCGAGCGACATTGAATCTTATAGCAAGAAAATCAGAGATTCAGGTGCAAAGATCAGATTTCAGCAACTTGTTTGGCCGGTTCCAGGACACAGGAGTCAGGGTTCGAGCTCAGAGCCAGTTTCAACGTTTTAATGGGTGGATCTTCCGTGTAGATCTGTCAACCATGAGTTGCCGTTGACGACTCCGGACTGAGTCAACACCACGTGCCTCAAGTTCTATGATATCAGAGTATGTAAAAAAGGTCTCTGGAGTCATTGGGCTCCGTGGGTAAAATAGATGAATGCAAGTTTTTAGAAATGAAAGAATTGCGGAACATAGGAGAATGATTTACAACGTTATAAGTCGGAGATGCATGTGGCAGCAGAACGCGAGGTGGCTTTGTGGGTAGAATGCACCCAGTATTATCTCCAACATCGAGAATGCTGGAGTCCAGATGGATTGCTAGAAGACATCTGGAATCGCCGGGGCCGTAGAAGAAGGATCTCGCTCGCAAGAATGTCTCCATGTCTGGCAGATCCTGGGCTACATCCAGAATCTCATAGATGATAGTGGGTAGTATTTCGTACTGAATGGGATTGTGGTGAGATCGGCGGGAGGAAGGACACACGTCGGTAGGTAAGGAAATGAATGCGTTGCGACCTGTTTCTTGCGACCAATCCTGCAAAAGTCTCAACCAAGTCTCACTAGCGTCGCTGTCGTAGTCGCTGGAACAGAAAGACCAATGGAGGAAGAGAAGCTCAACTTGGAATGTGCATCATCATGCGCTAGAAACTCATGCGCATGCACTAAACACGCACGGGAGTCGATTGGCCAAACCAAAAGAGGCAAGACGGCGCACGCTAATAAAGCTTGTAAGTGCCGGTACGACGTAGGTACTTGCCGACTTACATGCGATGAACCTGCCCCGAGTGCACTCCATCGTCATGTACGGAAGGTATCACGAAATATGAAGCAGTTACTTGGCAAAAAGAAGAAAGTAGAACTGGAAAGAGTTTTCTATTCGTTTCAGTTTGAGCAGGTCCTACCAATCATTCATTCGGTCAAACGATGCTCACAATAACCCGTCAAGTTTCAACCGGTCCGCCACGATCGCACCACATCAATTACCACGATAACAATTTTGAGGCACTTGAGTATTAACTTATCAGGATTCACTCGGTCACTTGTTCACTCATCTAACTGTGAAAGTAAGAATGAGGCACGATAGACCGAGACAAGTTGACTAACTGGCATCTCCTGTTTATACCGGCGTTCACGCAAAGTCCGCGGAACAAGGACTCTTTACATATTGCCTCTTGGAGAGTCCTAGGCTACCCATCTCAGCAAAGACCAATCGGGTCCCGAAGCGAAGAATCATCACTGTGTTCAATCTATACGATATAGTATCAGTCACGCGACAGTCAATAAGACTTGGAATTCAACTGAGAGATCTACAGAACACCCCGGGCCAATATCATCCCTATGCATTCTAGGCCGAGCTAGACAGCGTCTAGACATAGAACTGTTATGCGCGCTCTCGTTACCGTACCAAACAATTAGTTATTCATTGGCTAATTGTTGTTAGGAACCAGCAATCCATGTGGCCTTGATGCGTCCAGTCCGGGATACCGGCACAGCAGATCGCGTACATACGAAGTATGTGTCCTGGCTGTGACCTGGCCAAGTCTCCCCAGATTCGAGCTCCCGGGATTTCGGCAAGCAATGGTAAAGCATCGCGATTGGCAGAGTTGCGGATGCAGCCGGCTGAGACACAATGCCCCGTTATTGAGCCCAAAAATACCTCGGCTAGGTCTGAATTGTGCAAACCGTTAAGAGGACGTAAGAGGTTCATTGAAGCTCATCATCGGTGGGTCCCAATTCACATGCCAAACTCCTCGAGTATCCCGACAGTGATGGTGCTGATAAGTTCATGAATGCCACTTCACGCTCAATTGAAAAAAAAAACTCCAAACCTTTGATTTCATAATATTGGTCCATCTGAAAGGCAATCACGTGACTTGGCGTCACGCGTGTCGGTAGGTAGGTATTGCCCCCTTATCAAGCAAGCACGATGGCAGCCTAATAATTCATGAGTCACATCCCGCTCAACCAGCAACATCACTACTATCATCACATTCAAACACCAGACGTCCATCAAACCTCCCAAAAACCTTCAAACGATCTCAGTGACTCATACTCATCATCCTCACCATGAAGCGCAAACAATCCCCCCTCCCCCTCCCCCCAAATCCCAATCAAGCGCACAAAGTTCCTCCAAGAAGACATGACCCCCCAACTCCGCCTCATCGCCACAAGCCCGCACCACACCGCCTTTGAGAAAAAAGTCTGGTCCCTCCTCTGCCAGATCCCGCGCGGCTCCGTCACCACCTACGGACTCATCGCCTCTCATCTCAAGTCCTCCCCGCGCGCCGTCGGCAACGCGCTGCGCCGCAACCCCTTCGCGCCACAGGTCCCTTGCCACCGCGTTGTCGCGACGGGCGGGAGCCTAGGCGGATTCAAGGGTCATGGGTCGAAGAATGGGGAGGGGGTTACGAGTACCGAGAAGAAGGCTTTGTTAAGGAGGGAAGGGGTGAGGATTGATGAGCGGGGACGCGTGTTGGGGACGCCGTGGGGTGGGTTTTCGTCGTGATTTTTTCTGAAGGCGTTGGGGTTTTCTTTGTCTGGAGGTACAGAAGGAGTTGAGCGAGTTTGTTTATTGGTTTACGGGCGTTTTACGGGGTTACGATTCTACTGTAGTGATGAAGAATTGACAGGGCGGTCCGATGGTGTTGTATGTGTTCAAGTCAGCAAGGAGGTCGAAGTAAATGAATACTTCTCCCACTCCATATTCTGTCCTAAGAAAACGACGGATTCAAATCAATCATCACAAGTATTGCAAAGCAGGCATAACTAAACCGAGGGGTGGGTTTACGTGGGTTTTCTCTGAATTGTATCGTTGGCAATGATAGCGATTAGCTACATAGTTCCGTACCAGGCAAGCTAACTGTCCTTGGTTGTCCATCCATGAAGCCTACTGCACACGACAACATTGCCTTCTCTTCCTCCCTTTCTTCGCGATAAACTTCACTTCCACTTCACCTTCTGCAATTTACGTCGTGCAACTCTGCAATGTCAGAAAAAGTGGGAAGAAAGCGAAGCAATCTCAACAACATGTTAGCATACATCCTCAACACCTGCCCTTGTTTTCGAAACCCCTCTGCTCAGCCATGATTCGATTTTAATTCGACCGTTGCCCTGGATTCGTGAAGTTGCTGTGGTACAGCCAGTCATCACTCTGGCCGTGCCAGCAACGTGTAATTCTCCCAGGTAACGATACTGCAGGGGCTTTCATGAAAACGACTGGACCCTTTCCATGGAAACGCTGATTTGAGGTCTCCTTCGTAGTCGTCATGTACGTAGACGCATTGAAACGTGTCTAGTTCGTCCGTGAGGAAAAGGAAATGGGTATATGAATGAAACGGAACTGCAAGGAAACCATAAGTCCGCGGCGAAGCGGAACGAAACGAACCGGAGGAGAAAAGCCAGATAGCAAAAGACGACGCATCATTTTCAGTCTCGACCTTGACCGAGGAGTCACACTCCGTAATGTGACGCGCGTGGGCTACTCCTCCGATAACACCTAAAAGAAACTTGGCTTCGTAAGGACACGGTACTCGACGTAGTCTTCGCCGTCAATAGTGAGGATGGCACCCTTGCTGACAAGCTTTCCGGAAAAGGGTCCATTCAACTTTCGCTCGTACTTGACGCCTTCATGAATCTTAGCATCTTCGACCCCAGCACGAATCCGATTCTGCTCTTGAGCATTCCAGATCCTCTGCATTCTGTCACGATTCTCTTGAAACTGGTGTCGATGATGATCATTAGGGTCCATGGTAGTAGGCGCACCCATCGGATTTCTGTTTTGATGGTGTCGATCGTGGCGCATCTGCATAGCTTCCATTCGCGAAACTTCCCGCGTTGCCAATCCTTGAACTCGATCAACGGGATCCATGTTCTGCGCCTGCGAGGTGGCAAGATGTCGCATCTCGGGCTCCGGAAGAGAATGACGAGGAGCATGTGGCTCGTTACGGGGAATCGGACGGTGCTGGCGGAGCTCATGACCTCCGGCATAATGAAGGCCATTATGCTGGGTCTGCGCCTCTTGTCTCTCAACCACCATGGTTTCGTGATGCATAGGAACTGGAGGCTGTTCGGCGGCGTCGTCCTCCTTGGCACTGAGCTGGGCTTCGTGTACGGCCTGTGTCTCGTTACCGATCCTGTCGGCCTCCGTTTCACCAGCATCGATCTGTCTCTGGCGTATGCGGCAATATTGCTTCATCTGGGGTCGGCTCAATAGCGATAGGTGAGGCAAAAATTCAGCCTCATCGTAGTGGAGCCAAAGACGACCAGGTCCAGTGGGAAAATTCGCTTCGACGTGACGACCATCAAGGGTGTAATGAGTCAGCTTGAGACGGAACCCGTGATTGACACCCACAATGCCCTGAACGGCGTGTTTGTCCTTGGGGTCCTTAACCTTGGAGTGTTTCCAGGTGCCGACAACGATCCGAGTGGTCTTACTACTGTGACGAGTTTCCAATCCGCCATATGGTCTAGATGCACCCATCGGACGTAGAGGCGTTAAGCTGGCATCGAGGGCTTGCATCTGGCCTGTAGCAGGGTTGCCAGGATGCTCTCTCTCCGGGACAGTACTAGCGGAACTCGCCAAACGACGGCGCTTTGAATCGTGCTTACCGACTTGGGCGTTTTCAGGGAGGTCATGACCATAAGCGATAGGTTGCGCCTGAGCTGCGTCAACAGGAGGATTTCGCTCGACACGGCGACGTGCCTCGCGAGCAGCGATGTGGTCGGCTTCCTCTACCTTCTGTTGCGAACCGTCGTATCCAGTCAGATCGCCGCGGATCTTCACATATTCCTTGATCTGATTGTGATCCATGCCGACCAAATGATTGTTGAAGGCAATTTTGTCAAATGTGACCCAACTACCTCCAGGGCCCGGCGGAATTGGGTACATGCGAAGGTCGATCGGATCGCCCGAACGCGTAACGGGCTGGACGCGAGTACGGAGACGATCTCTCACATCCATGAAACCAACTACCGCATGTTTTCCACCGTCGTGTTGAACACCTGAGTCACGCCAGTAACCCAGGAGGACGTTTTTGACATCGCGAGAGTTAGCAGAAGAGGACTTTCCCTGGCTACCGCGGGGAGTATCGATGTCCTTCTCCTCATCGACCGGGCTGCTCTCCATCTTATCCTGGCTCAGATCTCGGTGAGTAGATGAGCGTTTACGTTTCGCATTGTGTGGCGATGCTTCTTTATCCTTTCCGACCGTAGCATCATCGACATCCTCAGCATCTGAGACAGCCGGCAGGGGAGATTGCGTTTCTTCGTCGCCATGAGTTCCCACGATGATCTCATCTCCTAACATGTCTGGGTTCACACTGGACATGGAGCTGGTGTCAGGAGGGCTCAAACCAGCAGGATGAGGTCCCTCATCATCGCCGGTTTTGACGGGGTTTGCAATGGATCGGCTATTACAGTCATAAAGTGTTAGTAACGAGTTACAAAGTAAAATGTTTCGCCCGCGAGTGGGACAGCCAGTGGTAGTTCATTCAAACAGTAAGGCAAGATGCCCGAGCAACAGCGTCCACCGATGACTGGTAACATCATAACACAGCTTTGAGAGTGAAAAGGGGGGGGGTTAAGGAACCACTCATTACACAGAAACCAGCCAAACCAATTGCATCGCAACTTAGCCGCTGCATCCAAGCAAGGTTTTCCAGGTATAAAGGTATATTGAATGCAAGAGAGGATGAGCATGGACGGCAGGGGGGGAGGCGGGAAAGCGGGGGCAGATGGGAATATAATAAGAAAGTGAGAACTTACGACTCCAGAGATGCGTCCTCTTGTGGCTTGTCGCCATTAGTTGGCACAACAGCGGCCTTACGGCCGTCCGCTTTGTCGTCCATGGTTGACGAGGTAATGTTTACTTCCATAGAAGTAAGGGCTTAGTTCATAGAACTATCAATTGGTGTAGAAGTGTCAAGTGGGGAGACACAAAGAGATTGTCGGTGATCGATGCCAGGAGACCAACGCCGCGCATGTGTTTTCTTACGACCACTATGCCTAGACGGAGATTATCAGTCCTAGATGTAACGTGAAGATCGCAGACTCGATAGTATGGGTTGTCAGAGATGAGTTGAGCATCGAAGCGCACTATGAGATGCCGATGATGCAGTAGGGAAGGGTCCGTGAGTAGGTGAGTGACAAACACCGATCGATACAAGGCAAGGCAAGCATGTTACATAGGTAAGTGTTAGGAACTTACAGTGCGACTGAATGGCTACTCGCCACACCTCAGGGAGGGCTATCAGGTAGCCAACACGAGGCCGACCGGTTGATGTGCCTAGGTAGGTAGGTGTACGTGTGCTTGGCTTTGCTTTGCTGTGCTTCGTCAACCTCGCACGATGCCCATCAATTGCCAGGCAACCAATGGCCTGTACTCAGGCAAACTGCTTCCTTCAGTTAGCAATGAACTATGCGAGTTACAAGGTCCCGTGAATGAAACCGCAGTTACGCAGTTGACGCTCGTCAAACTGTGATGACTTGACTATGCCAAGAGAGCACAAGCTGCTCCCCCGGGGCAATAGGCAGAGCTCTCAGGCAACACATAAATCAATTGTGGAAAGAGTTCGACCGACGAAACAGACGGAGGGGAGAGAGGCAACAAATCTGATTTACTTACTGGGTCTCTCGGTCGGACTGGATGGACGCGAACGCGCCCGTTTTTCTGTCGAATGCACTGGACCTAGCTTTTCTGCCGTAATCCGTCAGTTCAATGTAAGTCGAGGTACAACCACGTCTTGAGGCGCAAACTGGTTAGTTGTCCGTGGTTGGGTGTTACATGAAAGCGGCAAGACGATGAGAACATGTAAGGACGACTTGCGTATCAATAGCAGATCAGATAGAGATCTCGAAGTGTGGGTGATGTTGGTGGTAGTGGTAGTAGGTAGTGCACAGGTTAGAAGGTGGATCCAGGTTGGGGTTAATAAGACTCAAGAGAGACTCGAACAAGGTGTTGGTTGCAAAGGCTACTGGCCTGAACAAGTGAAGTGAATGCGACAAATTTGCCCGAACTGAACAGGGATAGGGAAAGCAACTGACGGTATCATATACCTAGATAATGAGAATCGCACAGGGAAACAGAGCAGGAAATCAGGGCGGACCACGTATCCCCATTGGTAGGCGCTGAGAAGGGCTAAGGACAACGAGTAACCTGGCGTATCGTGTGTAGCGATGCCTATGAGTGCTTGTTGTCCGTTGCCAATCTTGCCGTTGCCCAGTGAGGAAGATGATGAAGATGATGATGATGTATGCAGCCCGGAATGTGGAAATGTGGGAATGTGGCGATCAAACAGGTGGGGGAGGGAGCAGAAGGTATTCCGCAAGGGTAGAATAGAAACAAGGACATCAAAGAGACGGACGCCGGCCACCATGGAAAGATGCTCCAACAGACTATAATACTTACGGGACGACGCCTTGGTTGACGAGGGAAAGGCAACAATCTCACACAGCAAGGGAGATGTGTGAAGAGAGAATTGGAATGCCCTCGTTTCGGAAAACTTAGCGTGCAGGGGGTGGAATCGTACCTGACTCGGTGGGACCGAGTGGAAGTACGTGGTAGGGGTCGGGGGCTTGGTGGGAAAAGAGGAGTTGTTCTTCACAGAAACAGAAAAGTTGTGGTTGACGAAGGGGAGGGGGAAGAAGTTGATGGGAAAGGGAAAGGTAAAGGTCAAAGGTATAGAGGGTATGCAGAAGTGGGACGGGTTGGGTAGTCGATTAACTGCAGATCAACCAAGGGCAGGAACGATGAGAGTTGGTAATTCAAGGCATGGGTAACCAGCAGTTCTAGGCAGGTACGGAACCTGATACTCGCCGGGCTTTAGGTAAGTAACTCAGCACCTGGGGTACAAGTGTAGGGAGGGAGGTAACTCCCGGCCTACACATTACTGACAGTTACATGCTAGATCATACCTGGCGTTGGAACCTTCCCGTCGGAACACTCATAGGGGTGGGGAAGGGAAGGTGCAACTCGTCTCTGAACAAGATGCCCCGTGTATGTCCCCTCCAGGTTTTATATACTTACACAATCTACCTATTTTATGTGTCCCACGTAGGTAACTAATAAGTCTAAGAGACAGAGTGGCACAATTGGTTGGTAATTCGGTAGGCAAGTCGGTTGGACGCAACGGCCAGCATAAGGACTCAGTACTTTGGGGGAATCAGTCTACTAAACGGTCAGGTGCGCTGTTCCGGAAGCTCTGAATGATACGGATTACGGCAGGTACGCCCTACCTAATGTGGATATGCGGCTTGGACCTCTACACAGATTCCCTTATGAACCTGGCACCCAAAGAGGCACTTGCCTTGAGAAAATTCCTACCTACCTAGCCGTTAGGGAAGTTTGCTGTCGTATCGTCGCCAGGCAGGTATGGCGGAGGTGCGGTAGGGAACTACTACGGAATACTACAGGTGGTCCACGCGAGACGGACCCCTCTACGGATAGGACCTTAGTCCGTATAAATACGGACTACATTCGCACCGGACTTTCTACATCCGCTCCTGCCAGAGGAACAGCCTATGACTACTCCAATCGAGCAGGAGCGGCCCAGCTGTGATCTTTACACTACAACTCATCGATTCAGGACGGTGAATCGTCACGGGCAGGTAGTATATTACCTAAGTAAATTCATACTTGGAATGTACGGATTAATGAGAGCGATTGTGATTGCCATTGCGAGTGTCGTCTGCCCAAACAACTTGACAAACTACCTACCCACGGAATAATCCGTAGGCATGGTCAATATCTCCGTAATGCCACCTAATGGTCGGTGCATTCACTGAGGCCTTTTAGTACGAAATACCTCAAAACACGCACTTACATCCATCCATACATGTGAATCATCGACCGTGTGTACGCAGTCCGTATTCCGTGCGGATTGCTTCGTGCAACGTCTTTCGGTGCTCGGCTCGATTGAATTTGCTACCTACCTCCTATATAATTGTATTATATATGTATTTATATGTAGGTATATTCCGTGTGTTGGTGCATATACGATACTACCTGCAGTCGGCATCCATTCCATTCCCTGTATCAACTCCTTGGTAGAGGGGGCCTACAATGGTGGTTAGAATGTTAGGAGGCAACCGTAGACAGTCCTTTACATGTTGTCAGAGGTGGTCAGGGAGTTCGCATTGTGCTTATTCCGCCTGCCCGATGTATAAGTCCGTGAGACAGTGGACGGACTACCTAGTTAAGTACGGATTGGACTGATAGGTCCGTATTGCTCTATGTATCGGTAGGTAATGGTAATAGGTAAACTCACAAACATAGCGACTGGGAGGTTAGGGACTGATATCTATCCTACAGCTAGAGTTAACTTGTAGGTAGTGTCCTTCGTAGGTTGTTTCGTTATGTAGGTGCCCGTAGAGTGACCATGGGTTGACCGTTGCGTTGAGAGGTATTAATAGGTGATGGCATAACGGATTACCTACGGGTTGCCTCGATTCCTACGTAATGTAAAGAGTCAGGCAAACCCGTCTAAACCCACCAAGCGTTGAGACTAAAACAGGAACTCACACAATGCTCGAAGCTGATTGCTGGCTCGAGATGTTTGCTCGGACAACATCTCCCTTCGTTCTCTCCTTCTTCCCTCCTTTTTTTTTGTTTCCGGTTGGCCGTTTCAGAACTCCGCCGAAGAGGTTTGTTCAGACATTGGTTTTGTTTGCTCTCGTTCGTTACCCAAGTTTCGGTGGAGAAAGCTGCAAAAAAAAAAAAAAAAAAAAAAAAAAAACTGGGCGGACGGTCCGGGCGTGTGTGGCCAACGTCGCAAATTCTAGATTGCTTTGATTCCCACTTGGAATGTGACACCACCCCTGAACAGGTAGATTCCTACGATCATCGGACGCAACTGATGCGCGTTACGTTGGAAGGGGTCTGTACCTACGCTAGTGAGGCCGATGATCTGCGCATGGTCCTAACGTCCCCCGGTTTTCCTTAAGACCGTTGTGGTTCGCAGGCGATCAATCCGTAGGGCGATTAGATACCTAGGTAGGTAGTCTTATGGAGGTGGCTGGGGTTAAACTGCGATATCTCCTTGCAACTTGCAAGTTTGCGTCGATTTCATCCATACTCTCAACTAGGTATTTCGTACCTACCTACATAGGATACCTCCTACCTATTTCACATATCAAGCATCCAATGCTACACATTCAATCGGTAATACAGGTCGATCGACGTACCACCAGTACCAGCACCACCACCACAGTTGTCTCCGGACTGATGACTCCAACCCCAAAACTCATGAGCCTGCATGTCTGACTTGACCTTGTGCTTGAACGGTTGATTCGACTGCCAAGACGATATACTACCTCTATCAAATTCCGTAAGTGGGTATGTAGGTGCACCGTGCACGCGACCCACCGAATTCGACGATCGGTCCCTCAACTCCTAGGGATAAGAACCGTTGAGCACGAGTACCTACCTGTTCCGTAGCGAAGGCACACACAAATCAAGCAAAGTACTTTGTAATATACTGCAGGCAAACAGTTGATTCGTCTCTTACTTGATTGATTACCACCGGATCATGGGCAACCAGCAATCTCACAACGAGTACTACCCAGATTGACACCCTCCCTGAGATCTGAGATGCCTACCTGCCGGTAGGTCGCTACTGGTAGTACGCAGTGAGGACGGAATCACAAGTGCTGGCTCCAAGGGTGTGTTTGTAATCCGTAGCACACATACGATACCGGTAAATATTCCATTGGTAGGGAGGTAGGTATTCCGTAACTACGCACTCCAACGACAGACGAGGCGTTGAGGAGCACATGATCGTATGTATATCGATCTCTGATATTAACTCGACAGCATTATTTGCACTCGCATTGACGCCGAGGTATTACAGTGCAAGAGGGACGACTGGAAGTCAGATCAGTGGAAAAGTGTTGCATGAAGGTATTGCCCATGTGCGTAGTTGATCCGTATTGAACGACACTGTTAGTTGAAAGGAAATTCAACCCGTTGACCTATTAATCCATTAACACGATGAGTAATCATTTTCTCTCCTGTGAAGCATGAGTACGAAATACCGAGACTTGGCGCGCAATCTCTGCCCGTCCGTTGTGAGATGACAGATCGTCTTGCGAGATCCAGGAATCGGTACCATAGTTAACTACCGGGACTTAACCACAACTACTCCTAATAACCGATCTGAGCGATTGAATTATCTACAATATATGTAGATAACTGCGCAAGTATGTATGTCATCAGAAAACGAAAATGGTATCCCGTCTCTCACTACGTCGACGGAGACAGACCAGATGGTTTTGAAAGGGGCCCATCAGCCACTTCGGTGTAAACAAACCCGTGCATCCCGTAACATGTACTGACCTTCCCATAACTCATCGTCCATCCCCCTAACCTGTATTGATTGTGAGACTACCCAGGAGATTGCTCCGCGATACAAACGTCGTTGTCAAAGCAGAACCCAAGTCACACGACGAGTCCATCTGTACCACTGCGAGCCCCGCCCCAATACATACCACTCCGTCCCGGCACTTGGTTCGTCGTCAATGGCTACCGTAATCTCCAGATTGTATGACTCTTTTTTGTTCTTTCTCTCTCTATCTCTGCCTATCGGTATGACAAGCTTGCTGCAAACACACGGCGGATGGTCTTTGGTTCTTGTTCGTATCCTTTTGGGGCATTGATTGGATACGGTGACACCACGTCTGTGCAACGGCCCGCGGGAAAGGTCGAAATTCAGTAGATTCAAGGAAAGGAGGCACATATCGTTGTTATCAAATGACACTGTAGGTCGCCAAGTTAGACGGTCAACACTATTAGAAGTACACGGATGTGTGTGGTGAGTTTCCTGGGACGACAACGCGAAACTCAACCGCAAAGCTAGGCCGTTCTCTAAGAGAGTCGAGACGAATATGAACGAACACCCATACGTAACTTGTAATAGTGAGTGGTTTCGAAACGAGTGAATCAGACGTTTGTCGGTAACCCTCACGAACTGACGCACGTCGAAAACTCATTGTTTGCGACGTACACAACGATAGCAAATAATAATTCGGTAAGCTTGCTAGACAAATAACTCAGGTTCACCACGTTACCGAGTCGTGGTAACCCTTTGTTACCATAACCATGTATCAACTCCCAAGTATACGTAACAGATCTCATACGTAACATCTTCGACTCCTAGAGACTCCTGCCTTTGAGAGTCTAGTCGACCCCTCTACCAAACTCTAGGAGTGGCAAAACCTCAGTGATAACCACGCGGCAGTATACTCAAGTCCGAACAACAAAGCTTCACCGGTGTAATTGGCGTAGGTAACTGGTAATTTATAAAGCAACTAGCAGAGGTTCCGCCTCTGAACTGTGAACACCGGGTTGACCAATAGCGAGAATAGCTTCCTGGCAGCATCTCTCGGGAGAAGCGAGATAACCCGTCAACTCAACACGATAAGTAAGCAGACATCCCAAGGAAAACCCGATCCACACTCTTCCAAGAAATAATGCCGTTGGCAGGCTCAAGTACCGAGATCTTGTCCATGCGCTATGATAACTGGTTGAATCGGCAGTCCCTCTTCCTGCAAGTGTGTCGCATATCGTGTCATCCGCAACGATAATCTCATCCCTCTTGGAAGCGATTCGACGGTCCAGTCTTATCTCCCTCTACAATACACTGCCGGCAGAGAGAAGCGTCCACTCCTCGGTGATACGAGTGACAATGTCTTGCATTGTGTGTGGCCCACTGGCATCTCAAGACGACTGCACGAGTTCGACAACGGGGAAATGTTCGAGCGGGTGCTCTCTAGAGCCTCGCGCAGTCGATATCATCCTGGTTGAATGTGCTATTAAGTAGAGTTGTGTCCCGCGACTGGTTGCTGGTTCTCGACGTCGGGCAACGCAGACTCCAGAGCCTACCGAAGTGAACCACATGCGTACCACCACCCAGTTGCGATAGATCGACTACTCTCTTTGTGGTCAATATACCTAACAAAGAGACTCATAGACTCAGCCCTCTTAGCCGGTTTTAAATTGAATTTGGCGTAATTACCTAGACAGTAACTCCCGAGTTGATTTCGAAGTCTGGATGATGGAAGCGCATGCGGTCATTCATCCGTCGTCGGCGTGAAGAACTATGTACCGGCACGAATCAACTCAGCGGAAACACCAACCCGTGCGCAAAACCTCGAGATAAAAAAAAATATAAAACAAAGAGAACCTGACAACAAAGAAACCCCTCAACCGTGCCAAAAAAATGGGCAAAAAAACAAGATGCGGTGAGTGTGGATTGAACACACGACCTTCAGATAACTTGGAATGAAGTTTGAAGCTTCAGTCTGACGCTCTCCCAACTGAGCTATCCCCGCTAATTGTTGAAGGGCCTGGCGCTAAGCATGGACCATATGCGGGGCATCCGTGCGTTGCAGGACGGGAGTCTACGAGTCATGCCGCCCGAACGGCGTTGAGCTTCGGGATCACTTTTCCTGGACATGGTTGGCGCTCATGAGGTAGTAGTTTTCTAATCATATCCCGCACTTCAATTGCGAACTTGCCTCTCAATCGCCGTGATTTACGTTTACTATCCTGCACAGACAGATGAGGCCAAGCAGAAGAGTAGGTACAGGAATCGCGGTATTATGCACGATGTAAGGGGTGAACACATCTATCTGATGAAATGAGACATACGTGCACCGGGAGATGAGGTTTCTTGTCTGTGGGGGCGGAGACCGCCGCCTACTTACCTACCGCTCAGTTCAATATTGTACCTACACAAGACAGGTAAAAGTCAGCGGCGTCTCGCGGACCTGGAGGGTTATTCGTGTTATTGATTCGGCGCTAGGGGTCGAGTCCTAAACTTGGGCAATGGACCATATATATACTAGAATTCGTATGGAGGCGAGAAATCGGATTTGGTTGCTGTTCATCAAAGTGCACATTGGCATTTGGAGTTATCCAATTGTACGTATTAGCGGTTGTTGTGAAGCTCTCGAATGTAGAATCATTAATACGAGTCAGTAGGACCTCGTCTATAATACACGGTCTTCTGTGGATAAGAAGTTGAGAGAGTTGAATTGTGAACCCATTTCAAACTGTAGCGCTTTCACGACAGCAGAGAGGACGGTCGTGAGTGACAGGTACATAGGGGTGGGACACTCCCTTGGCATTCGGCAGGGGAAACTCTTCTCCATCGCGGCACCAAAGTTCCGAGACATGTCCGTCATCTTGAATCTATTCACGAATATGATGGAAGAATTTCCTTTACCGCCATGTGGATAGATAATACGGCCCGATATAACTGGCCGGTACTAATTCCTCGAAGATAAATTATTCAAGCCAAGCCGTCATATAGCTTCCTGGAGCTGCTGAATCGGCAGCGATCCTGCTGGTTGGGTGGAATACACATTAACAAATCAGGACCTTCATTTCTTCCCCTTCCCACGGCCCTTACCACGTCCTCCCCGCTTTCCCCCCTTCGGACGCATGCCCGCATTCTCATACAACAGCTCCTCACCAAACGCCATCTCGCCAAACCTCATGTAACTAATCAGACCACGGTCAACGACGGCCAAGATAGCGTTTCGCCATCCGTGCTTGAGGCGCTTGTAGACGAAGCCACTGCCTGTCTTTCCCTCGTCGATCTCTGGCGGGTCCCAGGGCGTAGACTGAAGTAGGTTATCTAGCTCCTCGAGCGTCGGGACGGTGGAGTCGCGCGCATCGACGACTGCGATCTGGAAGTCGGGAGATGGAGGTTTGGTCTTCGAGAAGGCCGAAGAACTCTTCCAGACGTGGAAGTGGATCTTGAAGGGGTCTTGGGGTGTGGGGAGGTTAGAGAGTGTGAGAGGAGTAGGCTTGTATCGTCGTACGAGAGCCAGTTGCTCATAGATAGGGATGTATGAGCGGTACAGACCCGGCTTCACTAAGGGCCCGTATGCCAATGGCTCCCGGCGTATGGGAATGAGGCTATTCGTATTTCGCAGAAGGGAGTAAAGCCATTGCCATAATGGTTGAGGTGTGGATAGGGGTAGCTCAAGCGGCATTGCCCGTAAGACCTTGTAACCCGTACGTCTGAGATTGGCATAGACCTGGTATTTCTCCAGGCTGATTTTTCCTCTCTCTCCATCCCGTCCGATGAAGAGCGCATATGCGGCTTGTAACGTCAACGGGACACCAAGCTCATAGTCTTCAAGCTCAACTATCTCTGCCAGCGATGACGCCGGCGGGGCTTCGCCGCCATCCTTGAGGATCTCCTCGATGCCGCGTGCCGGCCACCATAAGTCCAGCGTCCCTCTTTCTATCAAAAAGAGAGCTTCTTCTGGTAATAGCCAGGTTTTTAGCCAACCAGGAGTGTGCTTCTCAGCACTTGTGACGACGCGACCCATTGACGTCAACATGGTACTCTTATCAGATTCGAGCGCAACAACGCGCTCCCTCGCAAACAACCCTTTAGCCGCGCCACGACCTTTCGTCGCCCGATCAACAGACTCCTGATCGCTCGCGACTTCGGTTATCAAGTCGCTTTCGGGCGGCATATCCGCCCAGCGATCAGGGAAGTACCAGCCGCGCAGCACATTGCGCGGTTGATGTTGCCGGGTATAGCTCAGGACCTCGTGCATGGCATTGCGACTGGACTCCAGGACATTCTCCTGGGCGCGTGTGCCATGCGACTCGAAGTCCTTCTCGCCACGCCTTATCGTCTTCCCCGAGGCCTGTGATCTTTTCCCATTCTTCGCTAGCAGCGAGCTGAAGGCCCGGAAGTCCTGCGTCTGATCGCCATCCTCGACGTCAAATGCGCCCTCATCATCACCGCCGGCGGGCGTGAGTGAAGTGGGGACGAGGTCATCGTCGAATGACATCCTGGCGCTTGAGCCAAGTGATATCGGTTCACTTGTTGCCGCTATTGAGATAGCGGTTTTTCCTGAATGCGCTTATGAGTTCCGCATGTAGAATAGCTTTACTGTGATGATTGAGTCAATTGCAATTGATGTGATGCTTTCACTCAATAGGCACAGTTGATCGTGATTGCGCAGAAAAATCCAGCCCGTTGGATTGACACTTGATCCATAATACAGGGATGGACACTGGATCGATCCGAACGCTGCAAGTCAGGCCCACAAGAAAGATGCAGGACATTCTTTACGTAATGCATCAAACCGCTGCTCAGCCACTCGTCATGCTCAGCCATCAGTCTTCGAGAAGAGTTGGTGGCTGAGCCGCGTTGAAAGCACGTTCTGTACGGAATCCTTACCGTCGAACCCCTAAAACAGACTGTTTTTTTGGCGTAAATAAAAATCGGTAGTGTTACCCCGTCACGTCCCAACTGATCGGCTCGAAGCCGCTCCGATCAAAGAGTTATTTTTATCCTGATTTCTTGCGGCAGGTAGGGCTTATGCGCCTCCTCGTGGCCGAGTGCCGATGGTAAGGGTCAGAAACGTGGGAAACGAACGGTACGGCAATCACAGGGAAGATCGTCGACCAGCATCACCGATTCCTTGAGTCAGACATTATCACTGCTGTAAGCGCGTCACACACCCAAAAGCACGGACAAAAAAGCAAGGCGCATATGACCCAAAAACTGCAGAACATGCACCCCATTTTCTGTATGTAAATCCAAGACCCTTAACAACGTGGCAAAAGAACCCACCCAAGCAGCGCCGCAACGCCGCAGGTAACGACGCGCCGTAGGTAGGGCTGAGGAAGTCCGAATAAAACAGGCATTGGCGTCTATCCCGCGCTTGCGACACAGAAGTCCCCTTGATGCTTAGCACCTGTAAGCAAGCCTTTGTGCGCTGGTGGTAAGACGAGCGCAGTCACATGCGATCAAGACCGACACTTCTAAAGGGGGGGCATGTAACGGAAGGAAGCCGATTCACAAAGTGTTCCACCCCCTGCCTTGTATGTACTTGAAGTTAGCAAGCATCGGTAAGAACCAGGAATCATAGGCACCAGCGTAACACGAGACAAAAAAAGGGGGAACGAAAAAAGTGAGTCAAATCCCCAGACCGAAAATGCATTTTATGCGAGTGACTCCAAGTGAAGTCGACCAGTCATGAAAAGTGACCACAAAAAAAAGAAAAAAGAAATGAGAGCTGCAGGATTCGAACCTGCGCGGTTTCCCATCGCGGGATTTACGGTAAGCCAGGTTTGACTCCAGCTGTACCTAAACACGACGCCTTAACCACTCGGCCAAACTCCCTTTGGTTTAGTTGTATTTGTTAGTGCGCTGGCGACTCCTATATATGGACCTCGAAACTGAACTAAATCGCCAAAATACAGACTCCGGCGGCTTTCGATTCAATTTATTTTTTAAAGGAATTGATGGGAAGATCAGTGTTGGTAATTGATTATTCCTATGTAGCTGAGGTTTGTGCAGAGACACCGCTCCAAATTCCCAGGTGGTCACATTTGTATACAGCACGGGCTGCATTCTTTTTGACTTCAGATTACTTTTTTATTTGTCTCTTATGCGCACAGGAATCAACCATGGACACGCTATGGGGTATTGCATCTATAGAATACAGTTGACCGTGTTATTCCCTGCCATCTCGTGTGATTATGTTCTTCTTCTTCAGGTCGACCCAGAGCCTTCTAGTTCCACCATTGTCACGAAGGACATTCCCACAAAGCAAGTCATCCCACCCTGAACTACGCGGACACAACGAGCTTGTTGCCTCGGCATATCGAGGTTGCCAGACAGCCTACCCACTCTCGATGGCATATCAGAACCTGCTCAAATTAGTCGGAACGCCTGATAACGCCGACCAAACCGTGCCCCTTTCGGCCCTTTGAGATTCCGTATCCTGCCTTCCCCAAGCCGAACGCCCTCTTTCATAGTCAAACTGCTGTAGAACTGGCATTTCTTGGTGAGTATGCCCGTCATACTTGAGGGCTCATGGTCTCTTCCCCACCATTCGTCATAGTATGGCAAAGAGCCATGAAACAATGACTGCAGCCTGCCTAATATCACTTCCCATATACCCACACTCTGCGCATCAACTGTGACGAGCATGGACTTTCACTGTCCCAGTTAAAGTAAAGACCAGTGGTAATTCTCGTTACCAAATTTTGGTCAACATCGTGAATCATACAACACGTGCCAAACCGCGATTTTGGGTGCACAACGGTGACGTTTGCGAGATGGAGTTTCCAACAGGCCGAGACCTGCGTTTTCGATCCGAAACAAGGGGCTGTTGTGTAGTGGGATGACGTTCGCACTGAGCTGTACTTTTTCCGCCCGCAGGTGCTTAGTTGCTGCAATGACCATTTCCTCTGGAAAGAGGCGAAAGTGTTTTTCCCGCCTGTCGTTCACAGCCTTTTTCTCGTAGCTCCCCTGCACATACTGTAGCGAACAACCCACCTCTTTCTCATTCTATTAGAGGCTTCTTCTGACCCCCTACCAAACATAATCCCAGCGTCGCCAGGGCATTAGGATCGCTAGCCAAGACAATATTCCGAGCTGGCAGCATGGGGTTGGTCTGATCGATAGACGAAGCGTCTTTTGCGGCTTGCTCAATAGCATCCATCTCCTCTTTACAGGCCTGATGATCTAGAGGACAGATCACTATGGGTTGTCGGAGAGTGATGTCTCTAGCTGAGGTCATGCTAGCCTGTGGAATACGTTATTAGCAGCTACCGCTTCCCTAGGACTATAAAGTCACTTTGGTGGGTACATACCTTGATACTGAGGAAAAATTCGATCTTGTAGAGAGTGGATGTTGTGGTGAAAGATGTAACTTGATAGTTAGGAAACGCCGGTTGCCCTCTCCGAACAATTCCGTTCGAATCGCGTAGGTCTTTGTGTGGAAATACGACGCCCATGTTTGTTATGTAGCCCTCTTCCGGCATCTTCATTCCCACATTCTGGACGAACTTTTGTATTCGGTTAACCTTTTTTGTTGGCTCGTCGCCTTCAGGATTGAAGGTAATCTCTTCCTCAATACACAACGTAATACTCTTTATGGTGACTTTCCTAGCCTTGGCCATCCAGTCCAGATTGGGAACCAACTTGACAAAGACGGTGATCGGGTCCATAGGACCATAACTCCATCTTGGGAGCGATATACCAAGCGTGACGATGTTGTCGCTTGTAGCAAGTTTGGTCTCGGGTCGGTTATACATGCCAAAGGTTGAAAGAGTGTCGTATCGTTGTATAGGCACCGGGAACGCGTATTTATTTTGCACGCTCGAACCCTGTTGTACCGTGACCACCAATTCGTAATACGTCTCCGCAATCCTACTGGCGAGTTGTAATGACGCTGGTGGTATTCTCCTATTTGTCTCCTCAAGCCCTCGCCCGAAGGGTATAAATAAGGCGAAGGGTAGGTCCATGGCCATGACATTGTCCGCCTCCCTGCCCGACGAACATCGATACAATAAAAGCTCCTTGCCAACAAGGTCGGTTGTCTCCCGTCGAGGGGCGCCAAGATGGCGCTTAGCCATGTTCTCGGCGGCCGGATGAATGGTTTCTCTGCGTTGCAGACATATTCGAACCAGGGAGATGGCGACGGGGGCAGAAAACCCTTGTTGTGGGCGAATTTCAACTTTCCCTTCGATACGCGGCTACATATATGAGGTCAGAGTCTCCGTTACACCACTGAGGGCCAAGTAAAGATATGCGGGCGGGCGGAGATAAGGGGAGTCACAATAATGACGGGCTTCATGGCGTCGCCTCTCTCAGGGTCTAAAGGCAGCGGGACGCGGCCAGAGATGCGACAACGCATGAAAACCAGCCCTGTGGATCTTAAGAAAATAAGATGCACTTACTAGCGTTGCTGAAATACCTGGATATCCAACTAGAAAGCTACTGTTCGGCGGGCCTGAAACCCGGACGAAGGCAGCGACTCGTTCCGCCATATTTAATCGCACAGAACGGTTGGCATCAAGGGGCGACAATGACAGGTAGGAATGCGATAGTAACGGCTCGGTCGTAATTCAGCGATATGAGAAAGAGAGGTAAACGGGTGTCGAGCATATCTTTCATACGTTCACGGCCATGCGCCGATAGGCCGTCGAAGCACGAGTGGAATGCGATGAGCGAATTGTCCGTATTGGCGAGGTCGGCTCACCCGCGACGGGAGGTTGACGAGTCGGTGTGTACAACCGACAGTAGGCGACGTGCGATGTGCGATTGGTAAGGGGTGGTTACGCGCGACTGGCAGGATTGTCGGGTGGTGAGGAATAAGTCTCTTTGTCACGGTTGCGTGGGAGGTCGTAGTCGTGGTTGTGGGCGGATTCCACAATGATGGGCCAGGGTCAATCTGTGGAGAAGTGAGATGTCAGGTTCAGAGCAGGCTATGTGGATGGAACAGGAACTAACTACAAGGCCTTCGTCGCGGACAAGAGTCGTATGGAAAGGGGGCTACGGAAAAGGTGAGGGGTGCAAGAGAAGGTGAAGGTGGAGGTAAAGGTAAAGGTGACGGCGAGAAAAGCGGCGGATGCGAAATGAACAAGACAAGTTCGTGTTGCAGGGTTGAGAATTGACTGGCGAGCCGGCCGAATGATGGACGTGTGGACTGACTTAGATTCGGATTCGGATTAGGATTCAGCACGGGCAAAGCAGAAAGTCTGTCGGTCGTGTCAACGTCGCACACAACCGACCGTGCTTTCCCAACAAGGCTGTGATTACGACAAGGTATTGACCCGGGCGGTTACGAGTATAATAAATTGGAGGACGGAGAAAGGAGCTACCACGCTACGGAATAAGCTAAGACGCAAGAGCGAGCAGGAGCAGCAGCAGCAGCAGCAGGAGCAGGAGCAGCCAAGGTGTGGAAACGAATGGATAAGAAATGCGCTGGGGTAACTTGTAAGTTGTCCCGCCCACGCCCCAGTACGCAGCAGGTACGCAGCGTAGGCAGGCAGTGTAGGGAGGCGCGATAGTGACGATAGGCAAGTACGAAGTACTTCTACCTGTGCCGTTAGGTACAGACCCGTGCCGCGTACATGAAGGTTGGTAACAGATGTCATCATCGGTAATCCGTAGAAGGCGCCTGTCTCAAGTCGTAACCTAAAATCCGAGGTCTTCTGAATGCTGCTTGCTGTACGGAATATGCATTGCAGCTGGAGACTTCGTATACGTCGTGCACCTACAAATCACAAGTAGATGCATGATAGTGTCCACCAAACTCAGGCTCAAAACCCTTAGGGAACCGCAAATCAGCAGTGAACATTTACATGGACTGGATGAAGGTACGGAATATACCTAGGCAGCAAGTAATCTGCACATGCTGGCAGGTAATCCGTATACCTAGCGAGAAAGACGAGATGGAATTCTTGAATTGTTGTGTCTTAGACACATAACGGTATCTAACTGCATTGGGTAGGCATGGGCAGTAACTTGGCCTGCACAGCCGAGCTTAGCGGAGTGCTACGGCACGGATTGGGCATTTTCCCATGAACCCTAGTCCTAAATAGGCACTAGGCACGCTGCGTACCAGATGTAGGTCATCATGTAAGTCTCAAGTTATCTTCCTGCTTGGTACGATGTATAACATATCGTAGGTGGAAGTACGGCATATAAGGTGATAGGTAGACAGATAGCTTCGTACTGAATGTATCTACATACCGTATTTTGCACAGCATCAACTTATCTGTCCTGCTTTTCAAGTGGTCTCTCGGCTGCCAACTTTCTTTTGCGATTATTCCCTGGTCTACGGAACTGCCTCTGCCTCTGCGGCTCGTAATTGACACCCGTCTGGGAAACGCCAGGGCATGGTCAAGTGTAGCGCACTTTAGAGTGCACGCTAGCGAAGCTAAGCGCACTACGTAATTGTTTGAGTATTCGAAACCTGCTGCTTCTTGAATTTCACAGTAATTCTTATCTCTCAGTCGGTATCCAGTACTTCAAATAGGTGCGGTGCAACTTCAACTCCGACGACTTAACACGTGAAGCTGGAGATTTTTGGAACCCACCGCCTTCAATCGGTCTCTCACTGTGCGGAGTAAATTCCCCCGCTCTCACTCAAATGGGGTTTGGTTGACGGGCCTAGGACTTAAGGCGCCTAAAGTCTTACCATCTACAGTACATAGCCACACGCTTATACTGTACCGACAAGTAGCACACTGCTCTCCAATGAGTCTTGCATACGAGTCGAAACTCCAATGCGCCAATAAGGCTGACATGCTTGGCGAGTCCAATGCCCCACGATGAGTGACTTCATCGCTTTATTGCGCATGTCGAACGGAATGAGTATTGGTCGATCTGGGTTCTGGGAAAGAAGCTGTGTTAAGCCTGTCCCGTCAGCTGGCCATGAGCCGACCCGGCACACACATTAGGTACACACATCGTGAGGTATCTTGTGTGTACGTCATATACCGAGAATAGGTACATGATTGTTTAGAACATCTTGTCCGGTTCCCTACATAAGAAAGAGTCCAAGTTCATCCAGGTGTCGTAACAACCAAATACGCGAACAATGAAGATGATCTCCATGGGTAACCTGAGAAATAAGCATTGGTTCAGGTACATACTCGTAATGTGAGATGTACGTAACGGATCAGCAGTTGGTTACACACAGCGTCCGTAGGCAGAACATTCCGGGCTGATATGACTGGCTTGTGCCTTCCATAGCGCGACGGGAGTACCTGTATGGTTTACAAAGGCTGAAGGTTGTACCTTCCCCGGCAGACCGTAGCACTACATAGTATGTAGGCAGATCTTCATACTGTGTTTTTTTTGGTGGACACACAGGGTCGTACTTGCCTACAAAGTGACTAGCACCTACCTAACCACGGTACCTTCGTTGCCCAAGCCACCCGACGCGTGCAATCGCCTTTTCCCGCCTCAAAATTGGTTGGCTGCGACACGTGTGAAGAGAAACGTGAACCGTCAAGAATGGTCTCGATGAGGTAAAATAGCTCTTGTCCGGTTGAACTGGTTATTGATTCGGCATACCTAACCATTAACAACGAGAACCTACACCCATGTCTGTGACTTTACACACCAACTTGGGCGACCTCAAGGTCGAAGTCTTCTGTGAGGCCGTGCCCAAGACTGCTGAGGTTTGTCTCTTTATCTGCCCATCACGACTGGTGGATGGCTTCTCCGGACAGACTTATAGGCTAATCGTCATGATCACAGAACTTCCTTGCTCTCTGCGCATCTAGCTACTATGACCAGTCTCCCATTCATCGGTTGATTCCTGGCTTCATGGTGCAGACAGGCGGTCCTGCAAACCCGACCCCAGAGAATCCCAAAGGTGGCCAGTCCATATGGGGAGGCACGTTTGAGGATGAGCTACGGCCGACGTTGAAGCACAATGCGCGCGGCATTGTGTCCATGGCCAACAAGGGACCCGCCACAAACGGCTCGCAGTTCTTCATCTTGTTTGACAAGGCACCGCACTTGGATGGCCTCAACACGGTTTTTGGAAAGCTCCTGGGCGATGATAGTCTCAGGACGTTGGCCAAACTGGAGGCGATCGAGATCGACAAGAAGAACAGACCCAAGGAGAAGGTCTTCATCGAAAGGGTTACCATTCACGCCAACCCAGTCGCAGGATGAGGTACATACCGTGCCACGATTGCCAGCATACCACGCTTGGCGTTTCAATTGCAAGGGGCATGGGGGTCGAATGCGGCTCTACGCATATGTCGATCCGAGCCCTCTCAATCCATCAGCTGTGCTCTCTCTACGGAATGCACACAGAACTATGAGGACACTTCGACTTCATTCACTCAGACTGTGTGTCAACCAGTGGCGCACAAGTGCCATGCAGCGAACGCGAACGTCTTGGTAGCCAATTATCGATATTGCAGTGTAGGTGCCGATCTCAGGATTTTCAGCTCTTTGAAGTGATGAGGAATTGGGCCTGTGCCGCAACCCGCCCCATCTTAGAAGAGGCGCAAAACAAATAGTTTCTAGAGCTCATACGCCAGGTAAAACTGGACTATTTCCAGCGCTCAAGGGAAGCTGGGAGGACCCTCGTGGGTGAGCTTCGTCGCTCAGAGCCACACCACGTAATAATACGCCGTACCATACTTCGTTCAGGTTCGAGTGCTATTCTTGTGGAAGTGTCGCAGTTTATGAGTACATCTGTAGGGTCGGTTGGCGCAAGTTGATAGGTAGATGGCAGTTTGGTGCTTCGCCTTGGCACCAGGGCTGAGTGAGTATCCAGATTAGTCCGAGTCGCCCCCAGGTTCACTTGTGTATTCCTGTGCGGCGCAGCCACCATTAATCGCGACATATCACTCTGCCGTGTTGAAGATCCGTGGTCGTCTGCCTCCGTTCAAATCTGCCTACCTATTCAGCATTCACGGATTTGAGGGCACTCATATACCTATCTATTGTCATTCATGGCGGCGCATGCGGCGGTAGGTAGGTAGATCAAGTGGTGGCTAGCTTGACTTCAATCTTGCTAACAATTAGGTTATGGTGACGAGCATCTAGCCAGAGAAGGATTCGGATGGACAAATACTTTTCCGGAGTTCGGAGCGGCTCGCCTGTTCACTGACTCGGTTCGGTCCTCTATCTTCGCGTGATCCATCGCCGCGATTTGGATTGTTGTTGCGCTGACCAATGGTTACGAGATGCCTAAGTCACGAATGATGACGTTGGGAGCTAGGTATTCGATGACCAGGAGGATACGTTACATGCACGTGGAATTCAGTACCCGCTGGATGGAACGACTACCTACACTCCTCACGATGGCTTCTTGGTAGTACGTGTTTCACTACCTTCGGGCTTCACGATCGTCTACCGTGGTTCTCGACGATCCTATTCCCCGGTTGACCGATTCCAAGAGGTGAACAACAGACTACCTATACGGTTTCGACCTGCATACTATCTCCCCTGACAGCCTCAGAGAAGTCACCAATCTCAGAGCAAGCCGACATGAAAGTGAATGAACAAGTGGACTAGATGCATCTGGCTGCGTCATCAACACTACGGCATGATTCACAATGCTCGAGAGGGCATGAATTGATGGATAGAATAGCTCTTCAGGGAGTGGTTTCATTTATTAATATCTGAACCGAATAAGCGATCGAATAATAAGCGATCGAGAGGCAACATATATCATGTAAAACAACCAGGTATGTTCGTATATCCGTGCATGAAGGATTGCAATGAGCTTCAAAATGCCCAACAAGATAATCCTTCACTCAAGCTTCCCAGCATCTTTAGAAAGCATTCTGCTTCTTGCGCAGCTCGAAGACGCGCAAAGTCTCCTCGGCGGCCTTGACACCGGAGAGAGCCATGGCACCGAAAGTCGGTCCCATGCGGTTGGCACCATCGACCTCGGATAGCTCCATGCCACCAACAATGAGACCGGGTACAACCTCGCGTGTTCCCTTGACGATAGCATCTTCGGCCGAGTTCATATCGAGACCGCGCATACCGCCGAGCTTGTCCAGCAATTGCATGCTGACCAGGCGCTTGGCACAGAAGGCGCCGAAAGGTCCATCATGGCCCGTGGTGCTAATGATGACGGGGGCGTTAATGGTGCTGGGATCCATGCAGGACTGGTCGTCGTGGTGCATGGACACGAGAGTCCAGTTGGTGACGACACCCGCAATACGGACGTTGCCCTGCTCGTCGCGACGAGTGATGAGGTCCTCGACGGTGGTCGCGTTGAAGAGCTTGACGTTGGGGCAAGCCAACACCTTGGAGAGCAGAGTCGAGGTGAAGAGGGCAGCGTGCTTGACGACGACGTAGTTTCCTTCGTCCTCGAAGGGAATTCCCAACTCAGCCAAGAATCGATCGGCCGGCTTGCGCATGACCATGGCGCTGAACAATTGGCCGCCAAGCCAGGCACCACCACCTGAAATTTTTTATTAGTTTTCGCTCCTGGCATCAATGTCGTCTCGTCACGTACCAGGGGAGACGCTAGCCTCGATGATAGCAATCTTCAAGTCGGGCGCGGCCTTGGCGAGGACGTAGGCAGCGCTCAAGCCGCAGGAGCCGGCGCCGACGATGACGACGTCAGACTCGGCATAGTTGTCGAGGTCATTGAAGTAGCGACGGCTCATAGCACGAGCAACCTGCGACTCTCTGATGGGCTGGAAGGCGAAGTCCTTCCACTTCGCATCAGGGGTCTCCAGGTCAGTCTGGGCGCGAGACCTCTCCTCGACAGTGGAAAAGCCACTCCTGAAGAAGGGAGAAACGGGGTCGCGCATTTCAACGGCAGCAGCTGGAGGCATCTTAGGCTACGTGAAGTAGTTGTTGATGTTTGTTATGGGTTCTATATCATTGTTAGCCCATCGCGCAAAAGGGCAAAAGGGGTGGGGATGCGTCGAGAGCATGATCCTTTCGCTGGTATTATCCAGATCAAGTTCAACGCCGTATAATCTCAGAACGAACTCCGTTTGAATGACCCCGATGCTAAGTCCAACAAAACTTCACCCACACGCCACAATCACCAATTTGACCCTACCGTCGTCCCAATACCCTTGGGCCCAAAGAGGCCGTAGAGTAGTAAAACTAAAGCAAAGCTAACTAGTGGTAGTGGAATAGGGACAAGAAGAATTTCCCGCAGAATAACATCAAGGGTCCGGAGACTCGAACACCGGCTCATGGCTCGTCACAGTTATGTTACCTAGTGACTCATTTTGTTGATACTCGTTTTTTGTAAGGGGGTCACGGTGGACCCTCTCTGGATAACCCCGTTGAGGGCCATGGTTTGTCTCTCGTAGGCCGCCAACGGCGCGTACCGAGATGAGTAGTTTATCTACGGAAGAGGTCAGTGGCATTTGGTCATACGAGGGGAGGGGGAGGGGAAGGATTGGCGCGACAGCCAGGCTCACGATACGGATTGAATCACGATCTGTGATGTAGCAACACTCCGATGAGATGGATGAGTGAACGAAGAGAGAGAGAGAGAAGAAGAAAAGTCAATTGAGTCCGTCTGTTAACTCATCAGGGTCTTTTTATAGAGCGGTTGAGAAGCGGGGTAACAGAAAAATCAGGGAACTTGGGGATGGTTCGGTAGGGAATTCGTCATGATGACCGTATATCGGACCTGGGCCAGGGAATTGGAGAGGACGGACGGTGCCGGATACGGTATCTGGAGGGCAAGGTTCACACGGTTTGAGGATGTTGAGTGAGTGAATTACGGATTCTGGACGGTCATAGGCCGTGACAAGCCGCTTCTAGTGTTGCGCCGAGACTTTTTGGTTGCGGGTGTTGATACGGTACGTATTTGAATCCCAAATCGGGGAGTTGATTGGCGAAAAGTGGTTTTATGCCGGAGTTGCACGAAACGGTCTGGTCCGGGCCGTGGGGTATAATAGGACGGTCTGGTATTGCGACCTTGACGGATTCCCTTGAGGTTACCTACCACGGCTTATGGGCGAAAGGGAAGAGAAAAGCAAGCAAAAGGGAATTCCAGAAGTGTTCCTGCCGGTGAGATAGGGGTTCTACAATCCCAAACCACGGATTATGTATGTATCACGAGATATGTATCGCATTCCCTTTTGCGCCCGTGAGATGGGTGGCCCTTTCGGCCGGTCCTTTGGGCAAGGAACACACAATGCAGCTTACCGGTGGACCGGGCAGGCAGACAGGCAGGCAGGGAACTACCTACATGTTTGCCTACGGCATATTACCCTTCGAGAAGGGAGACGTGGTACTTCTAGAAGGGCACGAAGGACAGATCACAACCCGTCGAGGGATTACGAAGGGAAGGCTTAAGATAGCGGTTATGTTATCGAAAGGGGGTTTCAAGTCGGACTCTCTGATCGCCAGCATGAACGCGCACACACACAAGACACGGATAACAAACAGGGACATACGATACACACGGGCCGGCCCGAAACAGACCGTCGGAAAGCAGCGGACCGAATCGTACGTAATCCGGTACGCTACGGGAGGGAGGGACTTTTTTCGTGACGTGATTCACAAACCAGCAACTCTTTCGACTTTTCTTCTTCCAAGGTGAAAAAGAGCGGGAGATTGTCGTAGCTCCAACCGAACTGTGTGATGGAAAGGTACCGCCGAACCGCACCCGTACCGATGATAGGCCTTGGCGTCGTTACGTACGTACGATAAAGTACGAAGTACGGCTTAAAAGTACGGGAATATGGCAGGGCCGTGATCGCTATTCCCAGCGATATGAGTCAAAGTGCGAAAAAGGGAGCCATGCCGGGTTGGGATAGGCTTGGGGGAACTAATCGATGCCGGGTTTCTTGGTGGTTTTGGCGATTCGGAGATAGGATTTTGGGATTTAGTGACGAACACCGTATGGCTATGAAAGGTGTGAGTGAGTAAGTGAGTTACCCCAGATGTTGGGTTTGCGGTGCTCATCATGTGATATCTTGAGACGAATTGTCAACAATTGCCAACGGGACGGACGAATCGTCGCTCTTCATCGTCACCATGGCTGGCTGAAGACCGCGCTGGCTAGCTGGCTGGCTGTCTGTCGTTGTGGCGGCCAAAGAGCGTCGGCGCGTTGACGTTGAAGAAAAGTAAGCAAGCAGCGGAGGTCGGGGGAACAGATTCGGGACCATCCAGTCGTTTCTACGATATATGAAATCTGCGGTTATCTACTAGCTACGGTAAGGTAAGTGTAGGTAAGTTAACGTGGCTCCTCACCTGGATCTGGGAAATGGATTGAGATCGTATGTAGGTAGGTAGGGTAGGTGTGTTTGTAGGGCCAGACAGGGCATATTCACCGACCCGGTCGAGTTGCGGTATCGGGTTTAATGACGGAAGACCCGTGGGGAAACAATCCAGGAGGGGGGGATCGAATGCGGTTTCTCGTCACAGTGATTGGATACGATGGACGTGGGGGGAATTGATGGGGGGAAGATGGGATGATGATGGGGTCACTCGAGAGAAGAGAGAACGGTTTCGAGCTGAATCTCAATGTTCCCCGTCCATGTTTTGTCTCCAACCCCACCCGGGAACCGTGGATTGCCATCCCGCGAGACCGCTCCGGGGCAAGTCGCCGGGCGGGGGTTAGCAGGGAAGCGAAGCGAGGGGAAACTCGAACGAGGGGAACAACAGAAGGAAGATAAACCGAGTTGGTGTTGTTGAGTTGGGTTTAACACAAATAAGAGAAAAGCCACTTGCGTCACTCTACCTGATGGGATTTGCATTCCGTGTATCCCGGCTCGGGCTTCCGGGGCTTCCTGCGATCCGAGTTTCGGAGTGCGGATTGGGAATTGTCGTTGTAGGGAAGGAAGGGGAAAAGGGTTACATACGGCACTAACTACTCGTAGACTGGTTATGTGTGAGGGGGGAGGGGAGCTTCTCTTATCTCTCGTTGAATATTTGTAGCCGGGACTCGCGTTGTCTCCCTCTTTCGGGTTCTTTGCGTGGGTTTGTGTCTCTCTTGTTTCTCCCTACGTCGGGAGTCTCATTCGTTGGCGTGTGAAGTGTGTATCGGATGATGTTTCTAGTGGGTATGTTGTTTTTTCGCCTTGAAACTCGACAGCGGCAACACCCGTCAAGAGTCGAGACAGTGGTTAACTCACGGTGAATTCCTGACTGAAAAAAAGATCGGCATTGCTGATATTGGCCAAGATCTGCACCACCACTGATACCTACGCAGGAGCAGAGAAGCATCATCACACTCGCACACAGAGACACAGAGCAGACTTACATCGATGCAAGGACGGCCGACTTATTCCAAATTTGAAATCACGCTTTCGAGATCTCCATTGCATGTTCGCATGCAACTCTTTTTTTTGCTAATATTGCCCATCTAGCTTGCTGCTAGGTCTCATCGACCCTTCTTCTCCTTGCATTGGCGACCCCTATCGTGGATGGATGTCTAGAACTCGGCCTTACGAGACATGGTCACGGGAAGGGAGAACAACATGACGATGTCTCACCAGGGCAAAGATGTGAATTCCATTCCGGATGAGAAAACGAACATGCGATTGTGAGTTTTTCACGATTTTCGCGAGTATACACCATCTTTCTCTACGATATCTGTCTCGTCGGTCCGTGTAACGCCTATGATCTCTCCTACGTACGTGTTGATGATCCGGAAGGGCAATGCATGTCCCAGCAGCAAGACATATCTGCAGTCAAAAGACCCCATCACTTGTGACACAGTAGCAATGGGAAAGTAAACGTCAAGTCAAGTCAAGTCATTTTTTTGAAAGATTTCATTCATTCTTCTCTGCTGCTCTGCTACCTATTCTTCATCTCACAAAAAGACAAGCGAGTGGCAAACAACAACTCCATCACTCCATTCCTGCCGACCGCTTCCCCTCCCCATCCACTGAGGTTTCCGCGCCTTTCCCGTTTGCGTGAATGAAAAAAGAGAATATAGAAATCCAGTTACTATGCGAACGTGTTCCCTATGAGAGAGATGAGATCCGGGGATGTCTCGCAGACTCCGCCGGGTTCATTTCTTCTCTCTGTCTCTCTCTGAGGAAGGAGTTCTGTGATAATGCGCCAGGGCCGGATGCAATCAAATGACGACCAACAAGAAAAGACAAACATAGTAAACAAGTAAATAAAATAAGAAAATATTCGTTAAAACGCTGTGTAACGCCTGAGAGTATTCGTCCCCTTCTTCACTCCCTCCTTGTGTGATCCGAAATAAGTCAAGTTCACTCCATAGGGGGGGGGAGTAGGGAGAGGGTCGGGGGAAAGAGAGAGAGAGAGGGAGAGTCTCGTTTTCGTTCCCCTTTAGGATCAAAATAAATGTCGTGCTGACGTGGTTGTCGGTGATGAGATAGAATAGATGTGTGTGTGTGTGTGATAGCCAAAAAAGCGTTGGGTTGTGGGGGGGGTGTGCGTGCGTGCGTGCGTGCGTGCGCGCGCGTTGGTGATCGGTGGTTTAAGTCAGGAAAAAGAAAAAGGTCGTTTCTTCCCGATTCAATCTCGTAAGTGCGGAAACCGTTGGCACTTATTATGTCCCGACTTTGTTATCGAATGAGATTGATCGCTTTGCTGTTTATTTCACCCCTGGGGAACAAAACAAAGCGGAATGAATATAGGCCAAGCGTAGCTGGACTGATGATAATGTAGGGAGGTAAGGTAGGTAGCTTCGTAGCAGTGATGGTGTCTTTGTTATTGCTTTTATTGTTTATTTTTTATTTCATTTTGCTTCCATTACTGGATACGCGAGAGGGCTGCGTACTTATTAGTATTCGGGAAACAATTCATGTAAGTCGAGAGTAGATGACATACGGGTAGAATTGTCGTGGCTCGACGTCCGGGGTCCGGAGCACAGGAACATGAGGGCCCAGTGGACGACGGAGGCGAAGAGGAGCACGACGACGACGCCGAGCTGGGGTCCCTCGAGCATGCCCTGGCCGATGGCCATGAAGAGGCCGAGCGAGCAGAGAGCCGCGATGGCGACCTCGAAGCTCGACGAGCCCGAGTAGAGAGAGAGAAGGTCGAGCCACTTGGAGTTGAACTCGGGCGAGGCTTCCTCGATCTCGAAGTGCACGCGGGTGCGGCGGCCCTTAGTGCCCGAGTTGGATCTGGAACGGGGGGCCTCGAGGGGCATCATGGTCTGGGTCATGGTCATGGTGGTAGACATCTTGATTGATATGTTGTTGTAAGTGTGAGTTGTTGTTGTTGGTGATGAAGTCGACGAGGTCGTGTTGTTGTAGTAGTAGTTGTTGATGTTGTAGTTGTTCGAGTGGTGTAGAGTATCCGGTACTGTAGAGAGTATATATATCCGTGTATATATCTGTGTGTTGTTTGATTTGCTCGTCTGCGGCGTGCTGAGTGTGTGTTGTGTTGTTGGAGTGAAGGCTGCTTGGGTTGAGGACGGAGTGAATGTGTGTAGATGATGGGTGCCCTATAGGACTATATATCCGAGCTGACGAGAGAGCATCGATCCGGGATACTCACACTAATACTATTATTACCTCAGAATAAAAATACGGAATATAGCCATCATGAAACAGAGCAGGGGGTAAAAAAGTCTGTACTTGTTCGCTACCATGTACAGACAGTTACGGTGTGGACTACGAGTAGGCAGATTCGCAGGCAGATCAAATGATAGACTGCGAGTACCTTGCCCATGGCTATGGCTATGTATGATCCGTCCGTATCGTGCTTCGTACCTACCTAACCTACTAACCTCACCTCTGCTTCCCTTGTCTCTCCACTTGCCATGCCATGAGCTACCTACATAGTACTCGTGCTTGTACTCGTAAGTAAGTCAATAAGTAACTAAGTAACTAACTCGATGCAGATACTAACTAACTAACTACTAACTAACTCTGTAACATATCTGCATCTGCATCTTTAGACTTTCATGCTTGCTCCCTTAACCCTTAGGGTAGATCCGTATGGTGTACTCGTACGGAGTAAAAGTCAAGAAGTACGGATTAGGTAGCGTATAATACCGTAGCTGGTAATACGTCTTAATCCGTTCGCACTGCGACGGAATAAGCTGTTCTGGCTAGACCTTCACGATTTGAAATTTTGCAAGCCCACACTCGGTTGTCTCCCATGGTTTCCTTCGCTCTTAGTGAGACAAGGTTGTATCCTGGGCTGCTTAGTTGGGCTTAGTTGCATGACCGAGACTTGTCCCTCTCTCTCTCTCTCTCTTCTCTTCGCTCTGTCTGTCTCCTCACTTCCTCTCGCTGACAACCCGGAGACCCCCCATGCATTTGCCGTATGTGTACATAAAATTGTAAAATCATCCGTAAGGGAATCCCCATATTCCGGATTGAGGCACAGACAACCTTATCGGGCTTGCCTAACTTGTATATGTCCTGTCCTGTCCTGTCCTATCCTATTCCGTCCCGTCCTATATTTGCCATCTGACTGCCCGAACATGTCTTGGTTGTGATCGGTCAGATACGCGCACCACTCGTTCTAGTAATTAGTTTCCTGCGGATGAGCTTGTTAGGTAAAGGGCAATCCGTTATCCGTAGGTAGTTTCCTTCCTTGGTGTTATCTGGGATGGATTTCTGGGGGAGTTCGACTGGAGACTACGGACTAAGAGACCCGGAGCACACCAGTGAGTTTATCTGCCTGTTTTAGTGCACAGATTAGTTTCCTAACTTTTAGTTACCTAGGTACTTGCTCCTTCCAGGTAGTACTTACGAAATACTTGTACGCAGTCGTTACCTTAGGTAGTTAGGTAGTTTAGCTGGTTAGTGCATGTCAGTTGCTGCTAACTCGAACCTCACGAAGAAGTTTCCCTAACTTTCGTTAACAAACCTGCTCGCTAAGAGGGTAATTCAGCGGGCATCATCGGGCTACGCACGGGAGTGCGGTTCTGCCGACGGCATTGTCCGAGGCGGAAAGGACTTGGACAACGGGGGAATAAAGGGCTCGGATCATTGGACGAATGTGAGTCGATGGCGACCTACACGTGTTGGTAGTGATCAGGAAGAACAGGGGGTCTCAACTGTTAAACTGTTGGACGCTGTACCGTTGTGTAGCGGCAGATACCTGCTCGTACATTAGTGCAGGTATAAGTACAGGCAGTTATCACACTAATAGCGATAGTCTTAGCAGGTACAAGGTGGTACTCCAGCGGCGGCAGGGTCCAGTTCAGGCAGCATGTACGATACTTTATGGTTACGGTTTACGGATTACCGGTACGAAACGGGAAACGCAGACCGTCGGTCCAGCTCGATGCCTCCCCTCAGAACGCCCTCCAGCTTTATCAAGATCGCTGACTGAAGACTGAAGCCTGCTGAACTTGTTATGCACTTTGTTTAAAGCGATCTAGCGTGCGCTGAATCTTGAACAGACGTAATGGGCAATAATGTCCATCATAACAACCAAGAAATCCAACATCCGGTACGTGTACGTAGTACGTATTGTGTACGTGCGTACCTTTCAAGGCATCCGAGTGCTTGGGAACGAAAGGCAAGATGCTCGAGACGGACAATTCGCGACCGAACGCACTAAGACCCCCGTACCGACCCTATTGATTGCTTCGCGTGGTAACTTGCCGGTTGGGACCGCTACCTGTGTCTCTGACCCTTCTGTACTTGTAGGTACTTTACTCGTAGCTCCAGGGTTAGTTAGACCGCGCTAGAAATACTTGTACACGCTACGAGCAGCGCTACGGATACCATTCTCCCTGAGGTCCCCTTCCCTCCCCCCACTGATGCCTCCCCACTTACATAATTAGGCACACATTTTCACGTGCAATCATGAAACGGTACGGATACACTACTGTAACAAATCTCTCAGCTTTCCTTCCTGCATACGGCCCTCAACACTATCGTACAGAATCTTTGCATGCACAGTACTCGTTGGTATCGTACACGTGTAGGTATGACATGCTCGTGACATGCCAAGTGACATATGTAAAAGCCTCTCGTACATGAGAGGAAACAAGGCGAAACCATTCCTCGAGCAGGTATCATCATATGCAGTGTCAGGTTGCTAACCCGGCCTACCTTGTCGACGACCTTGTCAACGTCCTTGTCAGGCAAACCTCCCTATCTTGTATACCCACTTTCGTTCAGCCATCCTAATTGTGTCTTTTCGGCTCTTGTAACTAGATTCGAATATTTAACCCGAATAGCCGGAATTTCTGTCGGTAGATAACTAGGTATGTATGTTGGTCGGTAGTGGAGTTGTCTTGTTTTTTTTTCTTCAGCAAGTTAAAAAAAAAGTCGCTGTGACTCGTGGAGACCCCGACATGGATACAGAAACCAACACGAACTTGTGTGGAATGAGATTGTATAGCGAGGGTTGGGAATGAAAAGTGAGAGAGGGAGAGAGAGGCGCAGGACTAATTAGGCATGCCCGTAACTAACAAGTGCTGCAAATCGTGCCTCGAGAAGGGAATAGACAAGCTGCACTACGATGCGCACTTAGGTAGGTACGAGTTGACTGTTAAGTCCCCTACTGCGCACACCACATGCTCTATCGACGCTAGGGTTGAAAAGAGGATTCTGTCCCAGGTGGCTAACGTTGTTGCATGCATAGCAGTGATAGCGATCTATAGGCAAGTGAATTAACCAGCGCACACTCTTTCTTTACCATACGATAACTTCGCTGAGTTGCGACGAGTGCGCAAAAGTACGTACGTCAGGAAGGAAAACAAAAGACCCGATCGCGTGAACCTCAGATTTGGGACGATCAGAAAAGCTCAGAGCAGCTCCCGAGTTTCGAGATGACAAAGTACGTAATTAGCGTCGTTGAAGAGTGAGAGGGAGGGAGTGAGAGACGAGTGGAACGAAGCCTTTCTTGTCACATCCCCACAGTCGGCTTACATAGTAGACTTCTACAAGTAGGGTTGTGTGAACTGACCCTGAGCCCTTGGATATAACAATTAATTGGCGGTCTTTTCGCAGGTTAATGTGCAAGTCTGATCGACACTCTCCCTTGGAGAAAATCTGATTCCGAGATTTTTAGTCTGAGTGATCCCGTACTAGTGAATACGGATCGCAGAAGGATTCTAGGTAGGCAGTGAACGGAATCCTTACCTACAGACTAGGTAGGTATTATCTCCTCTTCCCACGCCTTTGGCGGAATTCCTCAACTTGGAAGTCTCTTGGGAGTGTAACGTAGTAAGAAGTACACCTACCGGTTCTCGTGAGCCGATGAGGTAGGGTACCGCGTGTGTATCGTAGGTCTCGTATGTAAATCATCGACATCGGTATGCTAATAATAGAGCAACCATCCTGCCGGTGACCTTTCTGACACAGAGAACTGGGAATTGCAAATACCTACCTTACCTGACATGACCTCGCACGTACTCCCATCACAAGCAAGTAAGATGCCGTATCCCCTTTCCCCATCCCATGGCCTAGACGGTGACCTACATAAAGTGCATAATCTGTACTGCAAACTTGACAACTGCCTAAGCCAGCAGGACTAGGAGGTTGGCAAGCAGGCAAGCGATATGGCGGTATGTACGATTTGGCGCAAGTCAGAAAAGCGCGCATTCAGTAATCCGGACGTTAAGAACGCCCTGAGTTACCTAACCAAATCTCTCTCTCGAGAAAGAGAGATACTCGTACGGCAACTTCAAGTCCGATCTCTTAATCCGTAGTGTCAATGCCTACTCTTAGGTCAAGACTCGAAAGGGACTTAAGTCGATCAGGTAGGTATTTCGTAGGTCACTGCGGATTAACGAAAAGCCCGGCCGGCCGAACGGGGGATTTCCTTCACCCCTGCTTCGATGCTAGCCTTGATTTTTCGCGCATCATTTGTCTTGATCCGTACTATGAGTGAACCCCATTGCCTCACTCCTTCTCCTCTACGATACTCGTAGGAAGCCTCTCGGTCCATTCACCCAGGAGTGGGTTTGGGTTTCAACACTCCCCCTCCGCAGACCACCCGTAGTGGCAACGGATAGGCATTTGCCCCCATTGCTAAACCAGATGCATCATGGGCGGGACGCGCGCGCAGGGCGGAAAGGAACGGTAACATCGTGACATCGTGGGATTTAGGGGGGGGGGATATTTTTCTCTCCCTGCCCATCTTCGGGCTAGCAAAGCACACGCTCCCAGATCGGCGAACGTTCCTCGTACTAAATTGCGACCACAAGCCCGCCCGCCCCATCGAGAACCCCCCCATCATCGATCAGCACAGCACTCCCTCGTGCGAATGGGGCGGTAATTCTATTGCTGTGATGGGCGCAATTATCGCAATTGTCACAGCGCGGAGAACACCAGGCGGAGACGAGATTGCCGACTCGATGCGCACAAACCGCACGAACCGCACGTACTTCGAACAGGCGTGATAGTGCGGATTACGTAGAGGACGGAATGCCTGGTGGTCGATGCGGTAAGTTCCCGACGGTATAGCGTGTGGGAATGGGAAGAAGAAGACCAGCGCGAACAGAAAAGGGAAAGGAAGCAAAAGAGCACGAGGACGGCTAGTACTGCTTTGTCTTGGGCTCGGCTTTTCACTCCGTAAGAGACGCTAACGGCTAGAAACGTACAATGGCCGGGAGGGGCTCTCTTCTGTCCGTCTGCTGCGTGGAAACGTCGACGCAGACGGAGATATACCGGATTAGGTTTAGACAGTGGATTGTTAAGAGCTATTAAGAGCTGAAGGCGGCTTAGTGCCAGCTGAATTTTATCTCCTCTCCTCTCCGTGCCGTTGCCGAAAGCAGCTTAGGACGATGTGCCGAATGGGATTTCGATGCGATGAAAATCAGGGCTGGCTCTTTCCCGTCTTGACTCTTTCAGTCAGGGAGTGTCAGGGGGGCCCCAATGGTCCCCCCACAGGCACCCACAGGCACCTGCTGGATAGGTAGGCAGCTCTCAGTGGAGATGCACCGCTACCTTAGGGGACTAGTAAACCTCCCCCACAGGCCAAGACGCCAACCACATTCCATGTACACGTGTGTTTGCTGGTAGCCAGCTTGGCGGGTTCGGTACACTGCCGTGGCACTGCTCGCGGTCCAAATGGCTGGGAATTGGTCGAGACTTCGCGACGAGCTCAGGCGAAGCGCCAGACGTCACACACCTGGCCATGCTCGGTACTTTTTGTATACAGGTGGCAATGCTACCTCGCTGGAGTTGAACGAAGCCAACGATGGTGAGGGTGACGATGCGACCTTAGGGGCTGCAGCGAGTTTCCAAGTGCGACTCTACTACCTACATGATCCGAGACGGTAGCATACATACTCGTACACACTGCGTCAGTGTCACTTTACATACTTACCAGTTACTTGCCTAGTGACTCGTACCAAGGTAGGAACAGTTCTCGGGGCCTATTTTCTGAGACGGCCAGGTTGAAGCCAACTTGCTGACGTGCGTCTCGCGTGACGAATGGAATCCTCCGCCGACTGTCCCGACTTTAGCCTGGCCAAACGATTCCGATTCCAACCCAAGAGCGTGGGAAGGCAATAGTATGTAATATCGTAGTATGTAAAATAAATCTGGTCCGGCGTATACTCAATGAGGCTGTCTCCGCAAACCACATGTCGGAAGGGCAAAGTCGACTCATGATCGCCATAAGTGATCGTCGCTGTCATCATCATCGTCATCACTAGCAGGCAGCAGCAGGAGAATTGAGTAATTAGTACGAGTAGTTTTCGAAACTGGTAACTCACGTGTACTCGTAACTCTCTCTTAACTCCCTTAACTACTTACGACTCACAAGTAGGTATCTCGAGATCCAGACCAAATTAAAACAAAACCGCCGCTTCAATAGTTCGACGATGCCATTCCAATCACGGGAAGGGAGCAGCCGCTTCTCATGATCTTCACGGGTTGGCGGAAAAGCGCCACAAATAGCCAATCTGGGATATTATAGCGGGAGACTCAGTCAGTCCGTCAGTCAGTCAGTCTCAACTCGATTCAACTCACCTCAACTCAACTGATATACGATCACGTTCTCTGAGTATTATTATTTATTTTCTATTTATTCTCGTTATTAATTATTCACCTTACGGGCAACAGAAATAAGCAGCTGAGACAGCAATTGCATCATCCAGAACCGAACGATTAATAGCGTCGTTGACTTGCTGTCATGTCAGATCATAAGAGTAACCAAATCAATACATAATAACGACAACGCAAAGAGCGAGTGGTCAAAAAACTGACAGTTCACATTCCGTGACGATGATATATTATTTGCCCAGCACTAGAAAACTTGGGACGAACAAAGATGTACATACGCGCATACATACGACTGACATACATACTTGTACATACATGACCACTGAGTGACTACGACTACGACCTGGACAACCCACGGGGTCTCGTATCGGGGATGGGTGAATGCACAAATATGTTACCATCACAAATGTAATCTCATGATTCACCCCACGCCAACGACAACATCACCAGCATCACCAGCATCAACAACACGTCCAAGCTTCATGGGCTAACTCACTAAGAAACCGGAAGATGGCAGAATCCGATTCCCTCCACGATTGCAGATCCCTATGAGGTAAACCCGCATGTGAGAATCTGGTCACTTTTCCTTCGTTATTGTCACTTAAACCACTAACTGGGTCTCTCGACGACAACGAACTAGCTAAGAGCCTTAACTCACCTGTTCACTCATCTGCGCTACTACCGTGCTCGGATGCGGGAATCTGATCGACCGACATTAACGACGATGATGCTGCTGCTGATCAATGATGTAGTCTGTACCAAGCACTATACCCCGTCTCTTAACAGGCAGTAGGGAGTGAATGTGTAGGCAGCTTGCATTTCCACCCCCTCGGAGATTGGCTCGCTTACCCTGAACGAGAAAGATTCTTGTCTGGATCAGTTTTTATGCAGCGAACCATACAAAAGGGCATGTATTGTTCCCCCATCTCAACCGAACATTTGCGCAAACCCTCCCCGATGGAAACGCATACAGCGTACCTAAAGAGCTCGATGGGCGGGTTGGATAAGGTGTGCGTACGTATCGTGTCGTATCCCATCGTATAGGAGACCAGAGAACGTAGGGAAGGTATCGATCGAGTGCGTGGGAGAGAGTACAATAGGCATTACGACGCCCAAAGAGATTTTCGCAGAAGAGAAGAAGAAGAAAGGAGCCCAGTCCCATCCAGGTCCTTCCAGTCCCACGCATTCCCACCCAATACCCATCCCATCCTTGCCATACCATGAGATTCATCCCTCTATGCCCATCTATCCATCCATGCCCCTCATCCACTCGTCGATCCATCCCACTCGTCCGCTCACCCATCCCACTCACTCATAACGATACCCTCGAATCCAATCAATCAATCCATCATTCCCACCCAAACACCTGCACAAACTCCCTCGAATTCAACCGCATGCTCCTCAACAACTTGATCACCTTCCGATACTCCTCCTCCCCAAACCCCAGCAACCACTCATGCACCACCGTCCACTCCGCCACCCCCAGCCTGCCCGACGCATACCCCATGAGCCCATACCGATCCGGCTGCCGCCGGAACTGCGCCAGGATCCTGCTCCCCACGCCCGTCGCGCGATGCTGCCACGCCGTCATCTTCGACCGCGGCGACCGATCAAACGTGAACTGTCCATGCTCATACCCCATGATCTTGATATCGCTCGGCCCATGTAATGTCGCCCAGGGATAAATCGAAAACACAACATCCAGCTCCGGACAGAGGAAGATAAGCCCGCGTTGGTCCTCGACGGAATCGCCCCATTCCGGCTCTTGCTGATTTTCATATTGTTGTGGATGGTGATGGTGGTGATGATACGGCGTCGTATTGCGCCGTCGATACACGGGTAACCGGACCCTGTAGAACGCCAGCGCAGCCTCGCGACTCTCCGTGTTAACGGCGAGGAGGGGCGAGGCCGCGAGGTTGAGGGTCGGGAAGACCTCGTGCTTCTGCTCGATGACGAGGCGTTGGCGCGCCGTCGTCCGCACGGCCATGTCCCATATTTCCAGCCGTAGTTCGGCCGGGAGTCGGTTCAGCGGGAACGACTCCATTCCTCTTTGTCTCTCTCTCTCTCTCTCCCTCCCTGTATCCCTTTCGCTAGTATCTCTCTTCCTTGTTCTCGATCTCGGTCTTTTTGTGGGAACTTGTGAGATTCACTAACTTAACCAGCCATAACGGCGCAAAAACGATAACAAAATCAAGACAAGCGCATAAAAAAAAGATGTGATCAACTGGGGGAGGCGGGGAAGGGGGGGGGGGGAGGAGCGGAGGAATGGGGGGGGAGACGCGGCGCCGCCAGGAAAGTGGGCGGGATGGATGAAGAGGGCTTGGCTCGATCGTATCGTAAGGAAAAAGAGAGAAAAAAAAGGCAAGGAAGCAAAAGGGCATGGCCTCATCATGCTGTAAGCCGTAAGCTTCGAGATCTCTCCCACCTTAAAGTGGGGATTGCGGTGGTGTAACGACCCAAGTCTTCCCCTTCTCAGGCTGGGTCGGGCTTGGGTCGGGCAGGGGACTGGGAAGCGGTAAGACATCGGCAGGCATCTCGGCCCCATTCACCCCGGCTCATGCCGAGACGATGACGAGCGCAGCGAACTTCAATAGTCCCTTCGCGAGTCCCAGTCACTACGAACGATACTCGGCATGTGATTTGTGTGCGAGCAGGTAGTCTACTCCTACTCGTGCTTACCAGTAGTTAAAACAAGGGCAAGATGTCGATGTCGCCCGGAGCGGTGAAGATCGCCACAGGTAGTTACGAGTAGGTAGTCAGCAGTAAAGAAATAGCAGGGAGTTGGCTTTTATCATCACAGGTTCTCTTGAGTCTACCTACACTACGATGTTAGACATAGGTAGTGCTCCTACTCCGTACACTGGCTAGTGCCTCACTTCACCTCATTAACCCCCCAAGCCAAGCCATGTCCTATTGGGGATGTGCACATGAGTAGATACTCGTACCTGCGCACATCACCTAGCCCAAACTGGCGCCGTGAGACCAGCATCTTCGTTAGAAAAGGAAAAAACCACCTAGCCTCAGAATCAACTATCGACAGTTGAGGCGGAACACATAACAATCCTCAGAGGCATGAGACACGTGAGAGACAAAGAAGTGGGTGCTATCTTGCAGACTTCAAGCCCCGTACTCGTAGGCTTGAGTACCAGGCACTGCTACACCTCCCCCTTTCTCTCATTAATTCTTGCGCACGTAGCCACCAGACCCTACCGAGCAGAAAGGGTTGAAACATATCTCTCGTATATGCCAGAACGGCGCTCATTTCATTATACACATGCCATCACCCTCCTCCCCCCTGAAATCATGTCCCGTCGAGATCGTGGGCCACCTAATTACTTTAGGCGTTCAAAAGTAAAAGGAAGAGAAAAATAAAACCCGAATAAGAAGTCGTGAAAACAACCAAGTAGACCCAACCCAGAGGTGCTTCTCTATGTAGATGTAACAACTCGGGCGACTGGTCGACTGGGTTATCACCATATCATGAGGTGTGGTTGCCCTGCGTGGCTTTTGGTGTACGTCCCACCAACGGTGCGGGATACCGTAGCATCCTGGGTAGGTCGTAAACACGCAAAACAGTCATCTATGACTCCTCATAGGAGGAAACCGACCCTGTAATATGGTCGACATGAGAAATCTACTTCGACTAGAAGCAGTTGAGGCTGCCCTTCTTCTTCTTTTTGTTGTTTATGGCATTCATTCGTTCTTCCAACTGAGCACGGGCGCGCTCCGATTCTTGTCGCTTTTTCCGTTCCTCTTCGATTTGGTTAAGGCTGTCTCTCCATCGAGAATCCTGCGGAGGTCTCTCTTTGAGCTCCTTGTTTTCAGCCTCCAACGCCTGCGACCGTTTTTTCCAGTCCTCAGCATCAGCCTTGACTTTCTTCAGCTCGGATTCAAGCTTCGTCATGCCCTCTTCCAGCTCAGCAACCAGCTGTCGCTCTGAATTCAAGTGCCTTTCGATACTCTTAATTCTGGCATCTTGGTCCTCACGGAGTTGGGCAATGATAGGGTCATTGCTGGATGGCCGACCGTTAGGTAAAACAGGGGAAGTGGTGCCACTTGCTGGCAAGGGTGGCAATGGGATAGCCGGTGGCGGCGACGGAAGCGAGACGATCGATGATGTTTTGCGAGCTTGTGAAGTTACCGAGTTGGTACGCTTCGGCGCTTCTGCTTCTTCGACCCGAGCCTTACGATCCGGTTAGTTGAAAAATCACACATATAGTAAATGGAGGTGAGGGACAATACCTGTAGGATAGCCATTTCTTGGCGAGTGGCCTCTAATTCGGCCTCTACCTTCATCTTCGCGTTGTGCGCTTCCTCGATCTGCGCATTGCGTTCCGTTTGCAGAGTCGACAGTCTATTGTTGGTTATCTGAGCCTGGTCAAAATTGGTTTGCAATTGATCCTCAAGCTCTTCAACAATCCGAGACTGCTTCTTATTTTTGTTTTCGAGATCTGACATCCTCTTTCGGACGGCTGCCACTTGCTCGGGAACGGACGAGTACGAAGTCTTCATGTCGTTGAGATTCATGTCGTTGAGAGTGGATTTGACGGCTTCCAGATCACGCATTATGGTATTGTTGATTGTCGAGAGCTCACTAAGAGTAGTCTCAAGCTCCGCTCCCCGCTGCTGCTCTGTGCGTAGAGCGCTCTGGGAGGCGATCAACTCGTCGATACGTTCGGAAAGAGTATCCAGGGTAACCTCAACTCCAAGACCTTCGGCAATCAGACTTGCAGCGTTGGCTAACTCATCACGAGCTTCAGCCGCGTCGCTTTCGAGGAGTTTGATGTTTTCGGCATGCTCAGCCATGAGGATGTTGAGCTGGGCCTCATAGTCTTCCTTGGAAGCAGCTTGGATCGCTTCGATCTGCCTAGCGTGATCTGTCTGGATATCCGCAAGGTTCTGTTCGTGAAGCTTTACCGCTTTTTCATGCTCAGCTAGGTGAGCCTCAAGTCGGGTAACGAGTACCTTGTTACTCTCGACTTCAGCTTCTGCAGAGTCCCGCGCCTGTAATGCATCCTGAAGTTGACTCTGAGCGGCCATGTGAGCGTGCTTTAACTCGGCTACCTTGGCATTATGACTCTCGATCACAGCCTGGTAGTCTTCAATCTCAGCACGAAGGAGCGAGATGATGTTCTGATGCTGAGCCTCGGCTCCCTTTGCCTCGGTGTTGATCCTGGCCTCTTTGTACTGAGCCTCAGCTAGTTTGACGTTGAGAGTAGAAATTTCATCCTCCAGAACTCGGATATTTTCTTGTACCTCCCGTTCTGTAGACTGCATGGCAGCTAAGGCATTTTTATGCTTATCTTGCCAGTGAAGGAGTTCGGTCTCAAGCTGAGATATTTTCTGCGTGGCCGCAAACTCGATGTCCTGAGCATGCGACTCACCATTGGGAGTTGGGACCGCAGAAACAAGGTTCTTCGAAGTAGCTTCCTGTAATAAGGTACGCAAGGACTCAACCTCGGCCAGAAGCTCTTTTTCGCGGTTGGCGTGCTTTTCCTGCATGAGCCTGAACTGTTGCTCATTCTGTTCCAACTGGTCCTTCATGGCGGCCACGACACTGATGTCCATAGGGCTGGACTTCAAGCTTGAACGCTCCCGCGTCAGCCCGGAGATGATTGTCATCTTTGTCTCCATTTCCTTCTTAGCATTGCTCACGTCGGCTTCGAGCTCACGGATGCGTTCAGATCTTGCATGTAATTCGTGCATGGCTGAATTCAAGTAAACCTCAAAGTTTGCCATCGTGTCCGGGTCGTTCTCAAAGTTCTCCGCGGCAATGTTCCGAAGTCCAGCGAAAGATCGATGCGCACGATCAATGATCATAACATTTTGGCTCGATTTACGGCGGATAACAGGAGTATGCCCAGCTCGCGGGGGTGGTGACTCGGCATACCTGGCCTTGGCAATCTCGGTCTTGAGTTCTTCGACTGTGTCCAGGGTTTCTTGGTGCTTCTCTTCAAGCTGGGCATAACGTTCAGCAAGCTCTTTCTCGGCGGCTTCCTTTGCATTCGCGATGAGTCTAAGCTTATCCAGCTCCATGGAAAGAGCCTCCTTGTCTTCGGCCACTGGACTATCAACGGTCAGAGTTTCGCAGGAAGCTGATGCTTTCGAAGCTTCCGCTCCCGTACTAGTACTTTCGATATTCCCGGTAATATCCATAGTAGTAGGGGACTCCATAACTGAGGACAATTCCGAGGAGAGCGAACGCGAGGACAACTGCGTCCCATCCCTTCCATCGCTGAACCGGGTATCGAATAAAAAAGACGACGGTCGGGTTTCATCTGGTGAGGTTATTGACAGCACAGAGTCACGCAGCCTATTGGGATGTCGTGCTTCGTCGATCTGATCTTGCAACCCGGCCAGCTTCTTCAGGGCTTCGTCATACTTAGCATGAAGCATATCGAATTCATTGAGAGTTGATTCATGCTCAACTCGGAGATCAACAAGTTCTTGGGTAACAGTCTCGAGCTTGTCATGAACAAACTGGCTTTGAGCCGGGCTTGGAGGGGGGTACGATAGATTGGTCGCATCACTTGGTACCGCATCAGAGGGTTCCTCTTCAATTGTGTCCACGCCCTCGGCTACTCTGGGAAGGCCTTGGCTTTGGCGGCTGGAGTGGCCTTTACCGGAGCGTTCGGAAATCGTACGACGATGGCCCGGCTCTTCATGCTGCTCAACTCCGTGCTCAGCATTGCCCTGTTTACCACCATCCTTGATATTATCCAACTCGTACAGTAAACTGTCGAGCTTGCCAAGGCTTCGCTGGCGTTCAATGACTTGTTCGAGTCTGTCTATCTCACGCTGCATCAAGTCTTGGTCCTGGTCCGATTCGGCAAGCCGCTCCTCTAAGGTCGAGATGTAGTCCTCGCAAGCTGCTTCATTCTCTCGAATTCGAGCAATTTCCTTGCGCAACTCCTGAATGATTGTGGCATTCTTCTCCTCTCCAGAGGTGTGCCCATCGAGCTTAGCCTCGAGATCATGGAGGTAGCTTTCCGTGTTAGCTTCTCGGTCCATAAGCTTCTGCACACGAGCCGTAAGCTGATTGTTGATGGTTTCGATGTAGGCGCACTTAGTTTCCTTCTCGAGCAATGTGGTTTCGGTGCTTGAGAGTGTAGTCCGAGTGCTGGAGAGAGACTGTTCCAGGGTCTGAATAGTCTTCTCGTATTCTAAGACGACTTGTTCTACGGCTCTGGCAAAAGAGTTGGAACGGTTCAAACGCTCGGTTGCGCTGTCTCCGAGGGTCTCGTCCATACTTTGGTTCTTCGCAGCCTCATTGTCTCGAGCCTTGGCCATTTCCGCGATGAGCTTTGCGTGGCGCTGATTCAACGTGGTGTAATTCTCTTGCATGTCCAAAAGTTGGTTCTGCAGTTCCGTCTCTCGTTCGTTCGGGCGCGGGGATCTGTCACCCGTCGCCACATGACGCCTCTCGCTACCACTGCTGCCAGAACTCCGGATCTGTTCACGAAGAAAAGCAACTTCCGCCTTGAGACGCTCAATGATGGCCTGCTTATCACCGTCCTCCGTCTGCTGAATTCGGGGCTTGCTCTGTATGGCTCGTGCTCGTTGTGCGTATTGTACCGTGTTCAACGTTTCGCTCAGATGGAATTCTGCTGGCGTCACACAGGCTATCATGTAGGTGATAGCATTGCCACCTAACGAATCTTGCAGGAGTCGCGTGAGTCGCGAGTCTCGGTACGAGACATGCGATCCGGACTGGCGCGAGGAGAGTTGCGCAATGACTTTACCCAACGCAGCCAAACCTGCGTTGATTGAGATACCCTCTCGAGCCCGTTCTCCTTGCGCACCAGTGTTTTTCAGACGCTCGCTTCCAGCTAAGTCAACAAAGTGCAGCTTGCTATCGGTTGTAACCCATGTCTCACTGCCCGACATTGCCTCTACTGGTACCGAAAATCGTTTGTCCGCACCTTGCGCACCCTGCGACTTGGGCTTCCGTTGGACCAGGTTTAAACTGAAAACAGCGTGAGAACGTGATGATTTCGCATTTACGGCCGTCGCATCGGTTTGTCGAATAGTAGATCCGAAACTTAGTGCATTCATTATATCCTCAGCCGAGTTGATTTCAACTTGACGAAGTCCTGTCAGGATGATGTTGCCCTCCCGATCTTCGCGGATGTTCACCACACCTCGTTCGTGTGGTCCAACATTATCGGGCAGTAACAAATCGCGTAGTTGTTCGTTGTAAATTTCCACATAAGTGGCTTTCAACTGCCAGTTTCGGTCAGCCGGCTTAGATGCCGGAGCTTGCATGGAATAACGAGCCGGTGCCCGGAGATGCGACATGGAGCTGCGATTAGAAGACCGATTGGGCTGCGAACCCTCAAGCTTATCGAACAACTCGGTTGCGGCGCGTGGGATGACACCTAGGGCCAAGTCAGCAATGCGAAGAAAACCTTCGTATCAATCGCATCTGGATTGAACATAGATTGTAGTTTATAACATACCCATAGAGTCAATATCGCCCTGTTCCGAAGGGCCTGCGGTACCCATTGTATATGACTTTCCCGCGCCGGACTGGCCGTACGCCAGTAGCGAAACATTATATCCTTGCATGAACGCAGTGATACTCTCATTTAGATAAGCCCAAATACCGTCCTGACCAACACTCGAATCGAAGACGCGGTCAAATACAAATATTTTCTTTCCTTGGGGCGACTCGATCGATATGCTCGTCTCCGATGTAGTCTGGACCATAGGTCTCTGAAAGCGCTGGGGAATGAGATCATAACCAGGATCGGTAGGCTTCAATGCCGGTCGAACACGGACAGCTATTAAGACGGCTGGTTAGCTTTGCGACACGGCGCCAAGATGGCAAACAATAAATAGTGGCGCGATTCAAACGAAGATCTTTTTGCACCTACCGACTTTGACAGCCGTGCGACCGCCATCTTCATCCGACGCCCTGCTCCCACCGCCCGTCTTACTCGACATGCTTAAGCGGCTACTGCTTCTAACAGAAGGTTTCATCACGGCGCTCATAGGTCGAGCCGGCATCGGTTTGATAGTTGGAGAGCCCGGGGGCGATGCCATGTTGGCGATAGAAGAAGGAATGTCCATATTCTGCCCACTGCTCCTCTATACTCTTGCGACAGTTGTGGTGGCGATGACCACCGATAGCTGGTGGTCAAGTATCGGCGTGAGGGGTCGACGATGTAGGGAAAAGGAAGTCGTCGAAAATGTTAAATAGGCTGACCGTTGCTGGAACGGCCGAGCAGAAGTGTAGAAAAAGAGGTGGAATGCGATGCAATGTACCACTGCATCTACCTGCTGTAACAAAAACCAGTTGCACGGGTAAGCGTAGAAAGGTAATTCGTATGCAGCCCTTTTCAACCTGGGCAAGGCTGGCTAGAACGCACGCGTCGTCATGTGTAGCGTGCAAATGCAGTGTTGCGGGAACGTTATTATCGTGGTTGCTGTCTGGTGTAGGCGGAGCAGGTAAACCGAGGGTGCCGTGTGCACGCTTCAAGCATAAGTCTAAGACGTCGGGTGGGCAGATAACAAGCGAGAGAGAGAGACGTGTAGGTGGGTAGGAAAGTAATGACTGGTTCCGAACAAAGAGGATGCAGGCAGATAGAAAATGCGATGCGCGCTGCAATGCCGCAGAGATCGAAGGGGAACGAGCGAAAAGAAGGTAACGAGCCCAAGTTGGAGTTTGGGGTCGGTTAGGGGAGAGAGGAGCAAGAGAGAAAGACTGGCAGAGAAGAGAGTGTGTCGGTGGTGGGCGAGAGTGAATGGAGCAAATCCGGGGTCACGTCGGAGATGGCAGGTGTCGGGTCGAGACTGGTGGGCAGCAGGAGAATACCTATTCCGTGCCTACCTGATCGGTGCGCACGAGTAATCCGCAAAGCCAAGGTCGGTCCTGCCTGCTCGATTTTCCGCGCTTTCTTCTTCTCTCACGCTCTAGCCATCATGCCCTATGCAAATAGGTTACCGTACCACCATGTTATGTCTGCAGTGCAGCAACTAATTGCAGGAAGGCGAGGCCTAGCTGCATGTATCCTGCCCGTAAACGGTTAGGGCCGATACAGGGTTATTCCACGCTAAAGTGGCAGGTACATTCACTTGTATGTATTGATCTGCATGTAGGTACTTGTGATCTCCCTCAATACTCCCGCTTATTGTCTCGTATCTAAAGTGCTTACAATACACACTCTTTGGATCATCTGAGGTACCTGTACTAGGATGCCGTTGCTGCCCCTTGCATCCCCTAAAACCTCTCAACATCATTGGCTGCTTCTTACATTGCCCATTGAGTCGGGATTGTGGACCTCCCCAAACTGGGCTAGCCGGGACCTAGCGCACTGGACCAAGCTTCACTAACCCGGGTACTACCTACCGCCCCTGCATGGGAGTAAACGACGCCCTGATTGCACCAGCCTACATACGCAGTAGGTAGAAACGCGTTCTTGATCTGCATCGGCGAAGACGGGCTACTCGGACCTACATGTATTTCATGCGGAATCCGAAGGTACCAGGCATAGGTACGATAAGAAGGTTTATGTCCATTTTCAAGTTGCTTTGACAGACCGCTAAAACTTGTGCCGGGCCGCAGCGGGCTGAGCGGTTGACAGCCATCGCGTCAGTCCTCCGTCATGTTTACATAGTACTCGTACGGACTCTGCCACGCGACTGAAGCTTCCATACGATATATTCATATGAGATCTCATTCATTACCTACCTAAGTATTGTACTCGCCCGGTCTAATAGCGACACAGGCTTGACTTCTTTGCAACTCCGTGTTTTGTGTGTACTCGTATATTCCGTGCTACCTACCTAATTGTTCACGATGCCGCCGACCGAGGTAATCAGTCTGCTTTCGTCGGATCCTCCGTCGCCCGCAAGTCACGATGTCATTGATCTTTCGAGCGACCCTCTGGAATTCACGCCGCAGCAGCATCCACAACTTACGCATGAGCCTTCTGCATCTGCTGCATCTGCTGCCTCTGCTGCCTCTGCGGCCGCCGCTGCCGCCGCTTTCTCCTATGACTCGGATGACTCGGATGATCTCCCGGAACTCGACGACCTCGACTTTTCAAAAAATAAGAGCAAAAAGACGGCGTTTATCGGCGCCAGCACCAGCACCAGCGGCAGCAACAGCAACACCGGCGTCAAAAGCAAAGCCGAGGCCTGCCGTTAAGTCAGTTGAAGAGAAGAGACGGCAAGCCGAGCTTCGTGAAGCAGAGAAGGAACGGAAGCGGGTTGAAAAGGAGCGCGCCAAAGAGGAGCGGGCTTCACAACGGGAGAGGGAAAAGGCCCTGGCGGAAGTCAACAAACTCAGGACAGACAAAAAGGTCTCTGCCCCCGAGATGATTGTTGACATCCCTGTCAGCATCACTGCGTTACTCAAACTCCAGATTGAAGCACTCCTGGATGGTCTAGATGTCCAACACAGCAGTTGGACCAGTACAGTCGAGAATGTGATTAAATGGAGGCGCCAAGTCAAGTCTTGTTACAACAAGGAGACTGACCTCTGGGAACCCATTCCTATGCGCATTGAAGATGAGGGCCACGTCCTAGTCATCATTCAGGCATCTGATCTGATTGCATTGATTCTAGGAGAGGAGGGCAGAGATCTGGAGGCTCATGTGTTGAGAATGGCAAGCAGGTTCCCTGCTGCCAAGGTCATCTACCTGGTTGAAGGCTTTACTGCCTGGATGAGGAGGAACAGAACCCTCCTAAATCGCCAGTTTGCCTCTGCAGTCAGGAGCCTGGGAGGATCTGCCCAGGTGGGTTCATCTACTACTCGCCAGAATCAGCAGCAGAAGCAGTATGTAGATGAGGACAAGATTGAGGATGCTCTGTTGTCCCTGCAGGTCCTGCACAATGCCCTCATCCACCACACCAATGCACCTGTTGAGACAGCACAATGGGTGGTGGCCTTTACACAGCACATCAGCACCATTCCCTACCGCCAGGTTCGTGAAGCCAGTGCTGATGCTGGATTCTGTATGGAATCAGGTCAGGTTCATACAGGTGATGACCCCAGTGAGATCTTTGCCCTGATGTTGCAGGAGATCACCCGGGTGACTGCCCCCATTGCCTATGGTATCAGTCTGCATTTCAGATCTGTGACAGAACTGGTGCGCGGATTTGAAAGGGAAGGACCTTTGGCTCTGGCTGGTTTCCCTTGTGCCAATAAAGTTGGCGTTCTTTCCGAACGCACAATTGGACAGACTCTAAGTAAACGTCTGTACAAGATATTCCTGGGTCGAGATCCCGATAGTATGGACGTGTAGAGGGCGACAGCCAGGCCGAGAGCGACAGCGACAGCAACGACGACAGCGAGGGCGATAGCTACAGCAACAGTGAGGGCGATAGCCAGGGCGACAGCGACAGTGACCCAGGTGACCGGTATCGTTGTTGGCCGCAAGTTCCTCCGACATCTATCTCCTCGAGTGCCCGAAGACTACAATTCGGTCACTGGCTCCATCGTACCGAAAAGAACACTGAGCTGAACTTTGACCACCAGCCATGTTCTCAGCAAGGCATGGGATTCACCTGAAGAGTCGCCTTCAGTTTCATTGGTCCCAACCCCTACGAAGTACGGTGTTGTAGTCTTCGGGCACTCTACGAGTAGGAGATGATGAAGCTCCACATGCCGCACACCACCTACCTAGCTCGTGTGAAATCTCCGTCCCTAATGACGATGTAGTAGAGGCATGGGTCAAGGGATTACACGAGGGCGACATCTACCTCGGTATAGTAACACGCAGGGAACCGACCGGGGCAGGGGGATTCGGACTTCGTGGAGCGGGGGGTTGAGCTGGCGAGACGGCGAGACAGGTCGCTTAATGTCGTTACCCTTCGCTCGGGATAGTCTCGACGGAGATGGAACGTGAGTTATGAGATATCCGCATGGCAGGATAGGTCGTGGCATAGTACGGGTGCAATACACAGCAGATCCGTGACGACATGGATGAAGGACTATCCGATGCTTCGGGGCTGTTACGTACGTACGGAGAGCACTACATACACGTGTAGCAAAGGGACTCATATGCTGTGTCATATTCAGCTTTGTTTGTACGAGTAGGCTATGCTATCTATCACCACGGACATCCTATCCTCCCTGGCTTCGTCGGTATCACAGAACCTATCTACTTCTACATGACCGTGACGTGTAATATCCTGCCTCGTCTACGTGACACGGAGACTCTACCTTGGACGAAGAGAACCCCATACCCTTACCGGTACCTACCTGCCAGAGATCTATCAGATTTTTTCCCTCCTTTCCTTGTACCCGAAGGACATCTACCTAGGTGAACTAGCCGAGGTTGATGAGAATTGAGGCCCGGAAGGATGTCGACAGTCTCTGCGGAGTTCCGCATCTGCGTCGTCCCGAGGAACCAGGGGTTCGATGTGGTATGTAGTGCCTCTCGTCCACTCCCGTCGGCATAACTCATCAGAGATAGGTAGACTTCAAGCAACAGCAACCCTAGCCGCCGACATAGACGCTGAAACATCAAGTGGATCAGATGCAGACACGGCGTCAAGGGGTATGTCATCGCCATCTAGGTATCCCACGATGACCCCATGTCCCCCGTCGCGGAGGAAGCAAAAAGTTCTTCACAACTCGCGTCGATGCTCCACCATCCTCGATCCGATCCGATATGATGCGAATTATGCCAATTCACATTCCCATCTCATTAATCCCTATGCTCTACGACGTCAGCATCTGTCCGTTGGCTCTAAAGCAGCATCAAAACAAGGGAAAGAAAAAAAAAATCCTTCGCGTGCTCATGGGGATCTCGGAATCTCTCCCCTCGCCTAACCTCTCATCCCGGGGCCCCGAGAAAGAAAAAAAATGTCGCGCATTTTCCTTCCTACCACGAGTTATGTGGTTTTTTTTTTATCTCAACCTACCTAGCAGGGCATCAATCCGTCCGGGAAGCGTGGGGCGCCAGATTGGAATGAATGATATACAGTAGCGTAGGCAGAGGATGCCTGTCTATAACACCGAGAGTGTTAAGGGCCAGAATTCGTATCGTATCGTATCGTGTTGCCGCTGTCCCACGACATTGGGAGCAGACAAGCAAGAAAGAGAGAAAATTTGTTGGTCTGGTCCTCTAACCGCTGTCGCGGGCGCAAGAAGACCACAATTCTGACGCGCATGCGCTTTTCGGCTTCAAGAACAGCCAGCCAGTTTTCACGAACGGAATTTCTCTTCTGCGCCGCGCCCTCGGCGTCCTGCCGGCGCTAGGTATGTGTTGCAGGCGGCTACTAGAGGACCCACCTGTGGTGAACCCTCTTCGCTGCGCTCAGAGGGCACGGAAACCGTGAGACAGGTGTTTATTATGAGACAGGTTATTTGTATGGGGTTGTATGGGAAAAGTTGCAACTTCAACCACAAACATCTCGTTACAACACATCTTTATCAGTTTTACGTTAAAAGTAATAGTTACAACTCAACTATTACTTCTATTTCCCGTTTTAAATTTTTATTTATGTGTATTGGTTCAAAAGTTACAAATTGACTGTTAGGTACTTTGGTTTGTATGTAATTTTGTAGTACAGACCTGGTACCCATAAAAAATGGTAGGTGAAAAGTACTTGTATGTAAAAACACAAATTCAGCAGTTTCGTTTTTTTTATTCAAAAAAAGTCCATAAATACAATGTAGCAGTTTATCTCATTCTGAATCTCCAAACAGATTCTTTCTATCATTACTATGTGGTGAGTTATCTGCAGATAAAGTGGCAGTTCTCACCATACAAACGTCCATTTTTGTATAGAAAGTGACAAGTGGACCTGTCTCATAATAAACACCTGTCTCACGGTTTCCGTGCCCTCTGAGCGCAGCGAAGAGGGTTCACCATAGGTGGATCCTCTAGTATTTGCGTTATGCGACACACACACGAGTTCGGATGAGTGTGCCAAAAAAAAAATCCCCCCCCATCTACTCCGTAAGTAGTGTATAAGTAGGATACGATGTGTGAGTCGTCGAGACTCCTTGTCGATAATCTCCGAGTTAATGGGACACCAAGGCCGTCTCAGGAAACTAGCACCGATATCCTCTCTCTCTCTCTCTCTTCTCTGCCGTTGTTGCTGAGCGGACCCCCGTTCATGGACATGGGGGCTCTCGGTGTTTGCTCATGGGGCGGGGATTGTGGATGGCGGGGCGAAAAGAGAGCCCTGGTTTAGACCAGGGGGGGAGGGTGTGTGGGTGTGTGAAAAGCGCACGGGAAAGAAGAAGTTCCCCGATTTTTTTTTCTTATTCCGCTCAGGATTCCGTACATATTCCGTCGTGGGCAGGGCGATAATGAAAAGAATCCTTGTGGGCGCTAGATATGTAGATATGTACCTACTAGATAGAAAGTGCAAAGGTACGCGATGCATACTTGTTTATGTTCCTGTGGTAACCCCTTCAGACCGGGCGCACGCAGCTCTCGCGATGACGCCCCTGAGATGGATGGAGTTGGAGGGCCGGGTATGTAGGTACCAGACTAGGTAGGGGGGGAGGGAGAGGTCGTGCAAGCCATAAGCCGTACCTGAAGCTAGTGAATGCGCCCCGGTTTACAAACAAGAAACGGTCATGTAGGGTGCGGAATCGTAGCTCACTGTGTTCTAAGGGCCATGTACCGGCAGTCTAGACCTCGACACTACCTAAGCAGATAAAGCAGTCTAGCGTTGCAATAAGAAGTCCCGAGCCAAACAGATTTCGAGGGCGCCATCGTTGTCGAAGTTTTCTACTACTGGAGTTGCATACATGTAAGCAAACAAACCTGGGCATTTCGGTGTGAGATGCTCCCCATTCGACGACGAGGTTGGAAAACGCCATTCGGGGAATCAGCCTATGAGCTTCTCCGCGTGGCGTAAGCTGTATATTCAGTTCCATGTCGATCTCTCAGGATTTCACCTGAAGTAACCGTCTTGAGTCATGGTTCCGTAGGTCTCAATAGGTAGGAACGTCAGCATGACAACGAAAGAGGACGGCATTAACTACGAGTACTTCGTACGCGTAACTAACTGCTTCTTGTTTACACCGGGTTGTGTGTGTATCAACTAATTAGTATAACCAGCAGGTCGGAAAGCGAGAAGAAAACAAGTCCCCGGTCTCTTCGGCGAGTTTTTTTTCTCTCTTTTCTTGTTAATTTACTGCAGTGCAGATAACATCATGAGAGAGACGAGAAACCGGACTAACAAGCAGTTGCCGCTGCTCGACCCGACGACGTGGTGATTAGCGCTCTGGTCCTGCTTAGCGTGTGACCGTAATTATCACTCGGCCATGCACACGGACTTTGAGGGGAGTAATTATTCCGCATGGGAGAAGAGAAACTAATCCACTCGTAGATACCGGCAGGGCCTAAGATGTTGGACATTAGTTTCACGCCTTTTCTCGGGTCGACGATGTATTCCGTACTCCGTATCCTCTCTCACACTAGAGTAGGTATGTATGTCGACGGTGATGCCTGCTCACCACGTGCGGGCTTTAAGAGACAGCGCCAAATATATCTCGAAATTAGGACCTGAGGACGAGAAGGGCACGCAGTCAGATCATTGGTTGCTTTTGCATTGCGTACTATTTCCCAATCACCCATCCTCTTCTCCTTTCCCATCCGACGGAACGGGTCTGACTGAGTAGAGAGGTATGTACTCGTAGTCGACGACGCTATTTCTCTTGGGAGCTGGTCGCCGGATACGGCAATGCTCACCCGAGCGATGTCTTGGACCCGACGCCTCGAACATCACCTGATGCTAGTCGAGATTGAGTCAGACTTAGCGAAGACAGGTTGAGATAGGCATTCCGCTACTCATGTCAAACTCACAAGACCACGATGGAAAATGAGTCTCACTCAAGCGTGGTGTCTCGAGACGAATTCCGTTGCCTATCTCAGTTGATTCGAATCCACGCCAAGGACACAGCCCGAAAAGCAAATTAGCCCAGCATCGTATAATCGTCTCGGCCTAACAAACAAGCAGGGCCTCTCTCTCATCTTAATTCCTTCTTTTTTATCTCAACGTGCGATCCCGTCGCATCATGCTAACTAATTAGACGAAAAAAAAAAAGAAAAGATGAAGAAAAAAAGTCCACACACTGTAAGGAGCCTTCTCTCGCGTGAAACATGGGCTGCTCTGACATGGTTGTGATCAACGGCTTGACCACGCTGCCAACGGGCTTTACTAACATGCTCTAATAACGGGAGGGATGAGAATCATAACGCTGATCATATTGATACTGTGAATAGAAACAAATGACTTCATAGCGTGCGGTGATTACGGATTACTCTATCGTAAATGAATTGGTGATTGTTTACTTTGATTTGTTAGTGGCGATTCTTCCGACTTACAAACCTCACCTCCGAGTCTCGACTCTCACGACGTACGCCAGCGCCTCGTAAAAGCATCAAATTCGCCACCCAAACGACGTCAACTAGAAATCTGTCAAATCGCAAAATAGCCAACTGACTAACTAATATAGAGCATTCATCCATCCCACGGGGAACGCCCTACACTACGGAATGCAAGGACCTTTCCCAACAATCTTGACTCGGTTTTACTCAGATTCTAAAAAGACATGTCAGCAAGATCGGAGAGATCCTAGTGTCCTCGCCGGCGTCCTTCGCGGGGTGGAAAATACTACGCTCCCCTAGATCGTCGACGGAGGCAAGAAAAGCATCGCCGATACGCACCTCGACGGCGTCGATTTTTAAGTCCGGCCGTCCCGCGGAACTAAACAGCGCCAGCTCAATCTCTCATTGCTCGCCCTACGTACGCACGCCTGCGCTGTCTGTCTTAGGTCCGTTGTGTACGAGTACATAAGGCTGGGTTTCCTTGACTCGGATTAATCGAAAGAAAGGCCAACAAAAGAAAAAGAACGGAAATGTCAAAATGGAAGGTTTCTAGCGTTGCGCGCCGCGTCTTTCGAAATCAAAACAAATGCAAATCATACTCCCCCCTCTCTCTTTCTTAGACAGAAGTTTTCAGTGTGGCTGGGAGAGCAAACTTGATCTCATGAGGTCCTGATTATTTGTTTAATGACACAATACCACGTCGATCGGATTCAACCATGTTGGCAATTTCGAAGCTGCTTTATCTTGGTTTCAGGCGATACAAGCATTGCAACGGTTCCCGTGCGACCTGCCTCCAGCGATGACAGGGGTATGCCGACAACGACGAGACTCTATATTTATTATTATTATTCCGTAATTCGTATATTGTCAAGAGTCAACATGCGAATGTCCTTTCATACGTGCAAGTTAGTTACCGATCGTCTCTTTTAATTGCGTTCCATTGAAATCACGTTACACGCGAGTTAAGCGATAATACTTAATAACGGGTTCAGCTACTCAGAGCGCTTCGCTTCTGTTGTCTCTGATTACAAACTGCTTGCTTGCTACTCTGTAACCGCCGCAGACAGAGGCTCTTCTTCGTTCTTCAAGTGCGACTCGACTCCAAACTCCAAAGACTTCATTCAAGCCGGTTGAAATTGAAGATCTCAGAAGCTAAAAGTGGGGCCGGGCAAGTGCAGGTGGGGAACCTTTCGGCGCTAAGGAGAGACCCACCCTTTGCCCCGTTAGGTTAGGTCAGGTCCAGCTTACGTACGCCGCACGGAATATGCACGCCCTAGAGCTTTTTAGCTCGTGCATTGGTTCCGCCCGGGTCTGCGCATGCATTAATGCGTTCATGCGGCAACAGGGATCATCTCTCCCCATCGCTGATTAACTTGGCTCCGCGGAACGCAGATGCTCTGCCTAGGTCGAGTCGGAACGATCATCGTGCGTGGTTAAGAACTTTCGATCCTAGTGTGAAGCTCGCCGGGCCTGGTGTGAAAAGGGAAACAGCACAACGGCGTAAAGACGGCGTAGTTTCGAAAGATGGGCAAATGAAATCGATCGGTCTAACCCGAACACATGGCACCGTGGACTAACAACTAGGAAGACTCTTGGCGGGAGGGTCGTCCATAAGGGTGGGCTGAAAGGAGACTTGGAACTCAAGGCTTCAGCAGGTTTCCGGTGTTGTTAGGCATGGCTGGAGGTCCGAAGGAGATTGTGATGTGAATTCCGTATGCGTTTAGAATCTCACCCTTGACCCCTGACCGCACGAGGATCAAGGATCAACAATTAGTATGCTGCATGCTAACTGCTATTACAGCGCTAGTCAAGCCTTGGCAGTTCACACTACCCTTCGTACACTTATTACCTCTGGATGGATTAAGGATGTGCTTCGTATTGACATTGTGTGTAGTGTAGTGTGTCTGACTACACTGTAGCGTAAGGAATGTCGTGTATTCCGTAGAGGCTGAGGTGCTGTAGAGAGTGGCAAACCGATAGGTAGGTAGGTAGGTAGGTAATATTCCCTGTTAATTCGTGACTTCGTCTACGAAATACCGTCTGTATAAGCGTTGTCTGATGAACAAGCTGATCTTGTCAACTCGACTTCATCCCTTCGTTTCAACTATTATTAGTAAGGCGCCTCACGTACCTGGTGATCTCCCTTGTCGACTTTCTGAAACCTATCCGTACTTGACTAGCCTCAGACTGAAAGGTATGTCAGCGTTCAGCTCTCTACAAGCTTTCTAGCGTAGTAGTAGCACCTCAGATTTAGGTGACCTTCCGTGTTGATTCTGTGGCGCTGGAACTCATCATGGTGAGTGATAAGTGCCGGCGAAGTAAGCTTCCTTTCAGTAAGAAAAAGGCGCACTTGGCCAAATTTGCGCACTTCCTCGAGGGATGTAGTCCGTAGATATGGATACCTTCCAGAGGGGATAGCCAAGGAGTCCAGAATCCCATACATACTCACCTAAGCACACTACCGACCTGAAACGGACTTGTCGAGGCTCAGACAATAGTAGATTCCCTCGAAGTTCGTCTTCGTTCTGCAAGTTCCACCAACACAATTGGTTTTGGTGGCCTTTCCTGACCAACATGTTACCAGGTCCCAGGCTGTCGGTTCTTACTCGGCGTATCGTTAGGAAGCCGAGCATCTGCAGGAGAAGAAAAAGCAATGAATCCTTCTTTCGATATATGAAGTGATAATGTGACATATACGAGGTGATGATTCTGCAGTGCCTCGCCTTGAGCCTATGAGCAGAAGAAAAGAAGCGGCCATACTCTTGATATTGCAGTGGTGCCAGGGGTATGCTCGGCGCCACAAGTCCGGCCTTGACGTGCTATGGCAGTCGATAGGGTTCCGACTGGACAGACATCCCGATACGTGATTCCTTGCAGCTCAGGGATCTTAACCTGCGCGCGGGATCATATTATACCCACAGCGAGCATGAACATGTGTTGATGGGTTCATGATGGCAAGATCTATGTTGCCATATTTTCAAGTTTGATGTTCCGTTCCTCTACCTATTATTTGGAAGACTTTTTGCCAGGCTTTGGGGTCCTCGTAAGGCAGAGACAGTCGCCAAGGTGCATGCCGCCAATGTAAGTAGCGCGCATCTCACGGCATTGACGAATAAGCTTGGTATATTTCCGGGACCTCGCCGATCATGCCTGGGCTCGCGTCCGATAAGCTTGCCCCCGATAGGAATGCCCGTTAGTGGGCGTGACGAGCCTTGTGTGCATGATCTGTCCCAACTTTCAACAGAAACGCGCGAGAGCACACCGTGTCACTTTATCGTGACTTCGCGCTGCATGTACGAGTACGGAGTACCGGTAGGTGAATCTTACGTGACGAGAGTACCAGGAGATAGAGTATCGCGGTGAACTCGTCTGTCCGCGAGAACAAAGACCTGCCAAGCTCGTGTGACGATGCTGAGAATCTGCAGTGTGACCTTCTTGGCTCATTCGACTGGTGCTTATCCAGCGTCGACCTGACCTGCAGATACAGCCTAGCGCTGGCTGAAGAGTGTTTGTGAATGGATACAAGTATGTACTCGTAGGCATGAGGTACGGAGTAGGTACTGCGTAGAATTTGCCATGCATGCGGCCTTGACATACCTACGGAGTACACTACCGGTAGGTCTTCCCCTTCCGTACTAAGTCGGCGTCAACTGCTAAAGTACCTAGTGTGCCTAGTGTGCTCATGGTGCCGCAGTGGTTCCCCGGATTTTCCTTTTGGCTGGTTTGGCTTGGATAATCGCCACCCCTCATGCTTTCCTGTTCATCGTGAACCACACATGATTCCATGCATTCGCATGCCAGAAGTCTCCATGCGGACCAATTCTTAAGAATCGACGTGAAAATACTTCGTAGTTACGGAAATAATGCCGGAAAATGCCGTGGAAGGATAGGTAGTCCCGTTGCTTGAAGTTCTGTCTCCAAGTCACCTGCTGCGAATCGCATGGCGCGACAAAATCAACGGGATCCAATCCCAAGGACAGAAGTTCTGTACCTGACTAGCATTTCCGAATTCGGATAGGATTATTCGCTGCTTTTTCTTTTGACGAACGCCCGCTTTCTGACCAATTGAAAGTGCGCGCCGGGATAATTGCCGGCATGGTCAGGATTGTATCGTAAGCTCTTGCGCACCTCGAAAGATTTTGCCCACGTCGCATTCCTTCAGGATGAACAATCAAACACAGTATTATAATAACTGCGAGTTGGTATGCTGGTAGGCTGCTCAGTCGATGTAGAGAAAGACATTGTGGATGTGTTGTTTGTTAAAAGAGACAATGGAAATAGCATCCGCCTCGATCAACGAAAAATGAACCATCTTGACATTCTTTGAGGTGTGTTCTTGTGGTCGAGCAAGTGTCCTTACACGGATTCGGCAGAAAACAATATCGTAGGCATCGACACTGATTGGTCATTGGCGACCGAACTGGTGAGGAATATTGACGGTTGTAGTTCGCGGCATTTGTGGCCTACTTACTCCGAAGGAACGTGCAATAGGAACATCCACGAACCATAGTCCGTGAGTGGCTCCAACGATCGGCACGGGCAGCGCAATGCAATAGGAAGTTGAAAATAGCCTTCTTATGAATTGGTTCGCGACTGCATATTCTTCAACGGATAGCAATGTAACGTGCTGTACTGGTAGCCAGTGACTGCGCGACACAGGGTCTCCGTTGTTGGAGATGTCGTGGAGGAGTTGGGTTGCATCGCAGCATCATCCGTCCATCCGTTGAGACTTGTAGTTTTGGATAGGAATCTGTGATGTAGACGATAATGAGTCGGGGGCTGCTTAGTCTAAGGCGAGTTTGATGTCATGATCCCTTTGAAAAAAGACTCGGGGTTCCATCTGTCGGTAGTGCGCTCCATATACCAGAGCCGATACGACTTGATAAGGTTCCCTTGACGACCCAAGTCTATTGACATTGCCAATAAGGAATATCAACTACGACCGATTCATAGTCTTCTGGATGAGACTGGACATATTATGAGAAGTTGGCCTTGCCAGACCGAGAGATCCCCCCCTGGATCGTGTGACGCATGGGGATGTACCGGGTTGTGCCTGGTCAACCTAGTTTCAACCATATCAGTTCTTGGAATTTGTCAAGCATAGCCTGGTTACCTTGGCAATGATATGTGTTTAGGTAGGTAGGTCGTAGTGGTAATTAAGCACTTTTCAAGGTGTAGCGAGTGTGCCCAGAAGATGTTACATAGACGAGGTTGGTGACAACGAATCTATCAGCACTCCATACTGTCGCTGGTACTTACAGTATTACGAGTACGTATCCGCACTCACTTCCGGTTCGGATAGTATGACCCAGGTTGAGTGGTCTACTCCGTAGGTAGTGTGGTGTAGTGGACATGGGGTATTCCGTCGGGTCGCTTACCGACCAGCGGCTCTCTCGGCCACTCGACTGAGCTTTGATGATACAAGTGAAGCTCAACCATGAAACGTCCTACAGACAGATTATATCGGAACTGATACCTCACTCAGACACGACCAGGCGGAGAGGGCCTGGGGAGTCGAGTCGATGATGTCGCCACGCATTCGAGAAGCGAAGGCTGGACTGGCCTTAAAATGAGGGGTGGCACCCACTACGCTACTCCAATGTCCATGCCAGCTGGTTTGCACCATCGCGGGTTCAGCTACAAATAGTAGCAGTGCCCACTCCTTCCAGAGCTAAAAACGTCGTAGGAGATTTGCGAAGCTAACCCGAGTGATTGGGTCGTGTTGGCGACTCATCGACGGGATGAACTCGATGTCGTGACGGATTGACGGGACGTTGTCAAGGCCAGCCAATGGGACGAGGTCGCAGGAGGATCTGTGGACAAAGTGTACACGGATTGACGAGGCGAACGCATGTGAGAAGGACAGCATGTCCATCTACACACAGAGGTTGGCGCAGGAGCAGGGCCCAAGTCAGAGAAAGATCAGCAGATAGTGTGCCGATCTTGTGGGTTTTGGGTCTTTAGCGAGCCTGGTACATGATGTACCTACGAAGCACAGCTACCGATACTATCGACCGGCAAAGTCTCCCGTTGCACGACGAAGACAGGGGTGAAGTTCATTCATTTTGGTGCTGACCCTTGGGAGAAGCAGAAAGAAGAGTCTACCAAAATCTTGTAGGAAATCCGTGTCGTCCCCAATGAACCTAATGTAACACGACCCCATAAGTGCACACACATCGCTTCGTCCCTACACTACATGGTTTAGATACATGCCTAGTGATCCATCATGCTCACAATTGATAGCATCTTTATCAGAGAATACCCGGTAGTATACTAGACACAGTACAGAAACATTCACGTATCATACACGAATTCAAACAGAAGGGGCCTGGGCAGGTACGGCTTGTGAGTCCGGTACTTCTGATCTGTATGTGAAAGGTTAGGAGTTGAAGGTGACCAAGCTAAGACGCGAAGGCACGCCACGTACCAGTATCCAGACTCGTACAGTGTCAGTGGTACGGTCAAAACGTGCTCAGTATTGAATTATGCCATAGCACTATGGAAGACGAACAGGAGACTGCAAGGAGACTGTAGGCAATATCAGCACTTGCTATAGTGGCTCAGAAGCAATACCAGCACAGTAACTTGCCGATCAGAGTGCATACCGTGTTTACACATCCCAGCGGCTACAATGAGCGAGTTTTGATATTAAAAAAGACTTAATTGTGCTTTGGTTTTACCAAGATTCTAGGTAAACCATTCGTGGTTAATTGTGCTTCGTACTGGTAGCGACAATTTGCACCGTGCAGAAATAGAAAGAATTGGGGCAAATAATATGTGCCAGTAGCACGTCGTACACTGTACGGTGCTCCGTCCGCATCGATGTCGTGTAACTAATAAGAGGCATCGGTATGTGTCACATTGGATTTCACACATGTCTTGCTGCAGCCCAGCGGAATCGTTGCATACAACCCTGAAGAAGAAGAGTTCCGTTTGTATTGTCGTTCTCAGCATTTACATTACGTACGAAGTACGAAGTACGAAGTGAGAATTCCCGTTCTGGGTATCGTCAACACGGTATCGTCAACAAGTATCTATTCCGGTCGTCTCTCACGGTACGTGCTTCGTGTAAGAGCTAAGGTACTGTACAAGCACAGTAGGTACATAACAAGCTGGCGATCAGGCATCGCTGCATAGAAATCACAGTAGTGCAAAGCAGAGGGGAGGCTATGATACCTAGTACATACATGATAGTAGACTTGAATGTCGTTTACGAGTATTATCATCATCTTGTGAGTGAGTAGTGAACGAGTGTTTCTCTGTGTAAAGACAATTGAAGGCCTGTGTGTACTCGAAGCTGGTAGTGTACTGTAATGCAATCAGTAGTGTATTGTAGCGTGGCTTCTATCGTGACGGTGCAAATTAACACGGACATGTACGAAGCTTCTACGCTGCCTAATAATACCAGGAGAGCGTACCAGAGATGGACTGGTCGCCCAATGCGGCCTCTCTTAAACCGTTGGGGGACTGGCCGTGGGAGATTTGACGTAGGGTGGTAGGTCTGTACAAGTACGAAGAACGAGAGGAGGCATCGTGTCCGAAGGGGTCTGGATAGAGTGTCGTGCCAGATATCAAGGGCAAGGAGTGTACATCACGTACCAATCAGTCGTCTTCTGTGTCATACCATGCAAACCGTTTGTTGTTTTGTTGGCACCGGCTTCATCAGAACCGCTACGGATTACTCGTACATATGCCCGTAAATGAATCTAGATAAGTGCATAACCTGCCTAAGGTACCTAATCTCTTACTTACATCTGAAGCCCGGCGATATGCTTCCACCACTGAATCCGCAGAGAGAGGTGGCGAGAAAAGAGAGGAAGGAATGGTGAACTTTTGTACGGAACAGCAGGTATAAGCCAGCTACCATGCCTATATGAGTATCTATTTAGCCACTATAGTTCACGAACGATAGTACGTTGACTACGGTCACACCAGGACATCACATAGTCCTGCCCGAAGCGGCTAGCCGGATAGGCGGGACCGGGCGCGTTTTCCACTAGCGTAGTGTGCCTCGTACACTCGTACATGCCCTCTTGGCCTACCAACGCTTGTTGGTGAGTAGCGCCGTGACAGGGACCACCATGGAGGAAGGGAGCGGGTACCTTACGCCTTACGACCGTCGCTTTTGCTGAGCTCGCTCGGAGACGTGAGCCGACTAGACTAGCGCACGAGTGCTACGGAGTACGTCCACAATACATACCTGGCAGACAAGGGTGAGTAGTAAGGGTCGGAGGAGGGCAGATATAGGCACTCTCTCTTAATAGGTATGCGTTTCCACCTCCCATTTCCCTCCCCGTACGTGCCTAACATCTAAGACACCCCGTCTCTGCCTCGCCTTGCCTCGCCTCGCCTCATCCCACCTACATCACCGTCTCACTATAAGGCTCTGTTTGTCTTGTCTGGCCTGGCCTGGAAAGAGCTGAGGGATCGAACGCTTCGAAGCCACATACGCGTAATAGTACTAACAATACTAGACACGAGCAAAGGAGAGAGAGAGAAAGGGACGACCGAGACTCTATTGATCCAACGGGTAAACACACGAAAGGCACGAGGTATGCTATGACTTTATTCGGCTCCCTCCTGTTGTTCTACGGGCCATCTCATCTCAATCTCATCTCATCTTCAAAACGGGTACGGCAACACAGGCCATGGATCACCCCTACTGCGTCAAGCGATGGTCTGTGAGGGGTCTATCGACGACTCGACATGTTCCCCCAGCTTCAGAGATCAGACCAGATCCGATTAGAGTCTCTCATTTGCATTGCCACTGCGTCGGTTGGCAGAGACCAGAGGGAAGATCTAGGATCTAAGGGCATTCTTACACGTCACTAGAGTGCCCCCCTTCTCCACTCTCACGTCCATATTGGCATCGCGTGTCTCCCTTCATTCCATCATCCCACCAGTCTCGTGATTTTCGCGACGCTGCAAGACACCAATCAACAGACAGAAAACTTTTCCTCCTCGAGAATCAGCAAAGCTAACACACGTCCCCATCAGTAGAAGCCCTGCCGCAACACGTACATGTCACGTTTCCGTGATCTCTTTCTCTCATCTGCACCTACCTAGGCAACCTCAAACGACCTGAACAACTGACATAGCCGGCCGATCGAGTAAACGAACCGAGTGACGGCCTCTTAAGTTAGAGCTGAGACCAAAGACGTCTGACGTGAACCCATTATTCACTACATCAATTGGTCTCTTGGGGAGGAGTCGGCAGCATCTTGTCGCGGACGTAGCTGCCACTGTGGTTTGAGCGAACGGGATCGATCCTCATGGTGCTTCATACCTTACTTCAACAGCAAACATGATGCTGGACACGCAATCCATGCGGTCGAGTATGCAAGTCGCCCCGCTTGCACTGACGAGAAATCGCTCAGACTCAATAAGCACCGCTTCACAAGATGACATGACGATGAGTGCTTCGTCAAGCATATACTCGCAATACGAGATGACACCGCCTTCGACACCCAACGATTCCCAGGAGAACCTGGTTTCTCAACAGCCGCCGCCACCGCGCCCCGTCTTCCACAATTTCCTCCGAGCTTTCTACCCATTCCAGCCCGCCTGCACCGTGACCGACTCCACCATCACTTTACCCCTGAACGAAGGCGATGTAGTGCTCGTGCACTCGATCCATACCAATGGCTGGGCGGACGGAACTCAACTAGCGACTGGTGCAAGGGGTTGGCTACCTACGAACTATTGCGAGGCATACGACCCGGAAGAGATGAGGAACTTGTTGAAGGCTTTACTAAACTTCTGGGACCTACTTAGGATTACGGTCACAGACGATCAAGATATCTTTGAGAACCAAGAGTTCATATCAGGTATCATCGCTGGCGTGCGTTATCTCCTTGTAAGTGTCTCTGTACCCTTGACATAAAGTCCCACGGTGCGCAAATACTCAAGTTACTTGTAGGAGCGCACGCACTGCTTGACCCGCGAAACGCCTACCATCCAGAGGAGCGATACTCTGAGACGGGCTCGCAAGGCTTTACTATCCCAACTGTCCTTGCTAGTAAAGACCGCGAAACGATTACAAGGCATGTTCAGTCGTTCAGTGCATTTTTCTGATGAGGCCAATGACGTTATCGATGAGATGATACTGGAAGCCTTCAAGCTGGTGGTTAAGGGTGTACGGTTTCTTGATCTTTTGGAAGAGGATAGACGTACTCGGGCGCCTACCGTAACTGTGATGGCAACAGTCATGGAGGAATCGAATATTCCACCGACACCAGTAGTAGAAACACACTTCCTCGACAGCCCGACCGCAGGTGTTGCAAACACAAGCTGCACAGACGACGTGCCAAACGAGCTACGGCCTGGAGCACCCCGATCCAGTGAGTTCACTGCACAGCGTTTGTCGTGTGTTCAACTGTCATCGCCAAACACGCCAGGTAGCCGGTTATCCGCCAATATTACACACAGGGTATCATACGCCGGCCGGTCACCGTCGGCGCAGCCACAGAATCTGGTTTCAGTACAACTCAACGTGTGCCACGACACGTTCCTGTCGCATTTAAGTTCCTTGGTTGGTCGCCTTCGTCTGCAATCACTCTCACGATCGGAATTCGCTTTGGCCATTCGACTGTCCACCACATCTGGCGAGGCGCTTTGGGCTGTGGTGAATGTCGTGTGCGATCATACTGCTTCTGTCCCAGAGCCCCTGGAAACTGCGCGCACCGCCATGTTTGACCACGTCTGCGAACTAGTCTCCTCAGCGCGAGACATAATGAAGACATGCAGCGTCGAGACTGAACACGTCGTCATGCCACAAGACGATTCTCTCCAGCATGCCGCCATCGACTGTGTCAAGGCGGCTGGCGAGTGTGTCTGGAGGACAAAACTGATGCTTGAGGAGATTGGTGATTTCGAGTTCGAAATTCAAGAAACGAGTCTAGGTCTTGACCTTAGTCTGTTTGAGGTAATGCCGGAAAGCCGTCCCCGAAGCCCACAGGAACCGATTGCCGTCGATTCGACAATGTCTCCAGCCTCCCGAACCCCGCCATCTTTACAACTGTCAATGGACAAGCCCTTGCCCGAAATTCCCCCGATGATCGAAGCTGAGATTGTACCAAAGCCGGCAGAGCTGCTGCCTTCCGCTCTGCAACTGCAGCCTCACGTTACCGATATGGGTCCAGTAATCAGCGTGCCGTCAGCGCCGTTGTCACGACCATGCCTACCACCGTTACCGAAACTTAGCACAAATATTCCAGAGAGGTCATACAGCCCCACGACCGAGACAGCCAACGATGAACTACATGGATCTTTTGGATCTGACACGGGAACCGCGACAAGCTTCCGAACCAGCAGCTCGTATATCAGCCGCGACTCCGAGTTCTCTGCCATTTCTCAGACATCTACACGCGCTACGACTCCTGATAGCGCTCAGGCGCCCAGGAATCAACCCTCGTTATCTGATCTCAGCACCACCGGTTCTGCAGCTTTCACTGAAGATGTGGAAGAGTTGGAAACGAAGTTGCTTGAGAAAACGTTTGTACACGAGCTCATGTTCAACAAGGACGGACAAGTAACTGGAGGCTCATTGCCTGCCCTTGTAGAGCGCCTTACTACACACGAAACTACACCGGATTCGATGTTTGTATCAGCCTTCTACCTCACATTCCGCTTGTTCTGTACCCCATGCAACTTAGTCGAAGCTCTTATCGAACGCTTTGACTACGTGGGCGAATCGCCCAGCATTTCCAATCCCGTGCGCTTACGCGTCTACAATATCTTCAAGGGTTGGTTAGAATGCCATTGGCGAGAGGCAACAGACAACGAGGCTCTACCATTGATTGGTCACTTTGCTGACTTCAAGCTGGCACCCATCATTCCTTCGGCTAGTAAACGACTTTCAGAATTGGTCCAACGCCTCACACCTGCAGAGACCTCGGCAGCATCTTGTCTCGTGCCCCCGATGAGGCCAAATGCTGCCGCTACACAAGCAACTTCCGACGGCTCGTTCCCTTCCTCGATCCTCTCAAGGAGTCAGCAGGGTCTTCTTACCAATTGGAAATCGGGTGGAAGCTTGCCTTCTATCCTTGACTTTGACGCTCTTGAGCTTGCTCGTCAGATTACTTTGAAACAAATGGCCATCTTTTGTTCGATCAAACCCGAAGAGTTGCTTGGGTCGCAGTGGATGAAGCACGGCGGAATTCACTCACCTAATGTCAAGGCTATGTCTGGGTTTTCCAACGACCTTTCGAACCTGGTCGCGGATACTATTCTACAATACCCCGAGGTGAAGAAACGGGCTGCTACCATCAAGCAATGGATCAAGATTGCGAACCACTGCCTTGAACTCAACAACTATGATGGCTTGATGGCCATCGTTTGTAGCCTTAACAGTTCGATTATCAGCAGGTTACGAAAGACCTGGGATTTCTTGAGTGTTAGACGGCGGGATCTATTCAAGACACTGTATGGCATTGTCGAACCGTCCAACAACAACAAGGTCCTTCGAGCGCGTCTCCAGGGCCATGTCCCCCCATGTCTCCCATTCTTGGGAATGTTCCTAACCGATCTCACCTTTGTTGACATTGGTAACCCGGCTACGAAGCAGCTTCCTTGCATCGGCCTCGATGGACAAGGCATGGCTGTAGTCAATTTTGACAAGCACATTCGTACTGCAAAGATCATTGGTGATTTGCAGCGGTTCCAAGTGCCTCATAAGTTCGCTGAGATTCCAGACTTGCAGGAATGGCTTCAAGCCCAGACCCTTCGCATGAAAGAATTAGATCAGAGCAGCGTCCAGGTCACTTACTATCGAAAGAGTCTCCTTCTTGAACCAAGGGAGACCACCCCTTCACGAACCCCTACCGAAGGCCAGTCAGCCCAAACGCAGTCTGGTACGAAAGCCGATCTCTTTGGCTGGATTTCCCGAGATCGGCATAGCAACAGCAACAACGCTGCCGTCTCGACATAGGCAACGCTCGCACAAGTGCTAAGCGAACCCTCAAAGCCTTTCGCAACCGTCTTTCGAACCTCGGTGCCCACCCTTTTTTTTCCTCTTTATTTTTTTTTCTTTTTTACCATATCTATGATACCCATATCCTTTTTTTGTTGTATGCATGCTATCCGCAAAGCAGTTCGGATTTACTGTGTGGTCGGAGAGCAACAGAACTTATCATCTACTTATATCGCGTCATATATCAGTGCCCCGGAGCAATGATACTCAATACCTACCACCCTAGTTTTTATTATCGACACAACCCCTTACCAGCTCTTTATTTGCATTTGCTCCTTTTCAGTGGGCACGGCATGATATCTGTCGTGATTTGGCCGGGAAATTGGGGCGCAAGGTCTTTTGGAGAATCTACATGATCCGGGTTGGGTCCCAATTCAGGATTCGGAATCGACAGGCATCGTGGACATTCACACCTAGTGATGGGGGCCTGGAGAGACACCGGCGAACATCCTAGTATGCAATGCACATTGGCCTCTGGAGTCTTGAAAGACGGCGATACTGCGAAAGAAAAAAACAACAACAACAACAAAAAAGAATGGGCTTGGGGGCAGGGGGGGGGGCGTCAAAGAGCAAGTCACCATTCGGCATAAAAAAGCACCCAGGGGAGGCTGGGAATGATTATGAGTGCTACTCTCATTTATTTTCTTTATTTTTCCATATACCTACATCTGGGACGGGAAAAGCGTGCGCTGGCTAGCCTATTGTTATGACCAAAGAAGGACGCGGATTAAGGGATTGGAGATCCCGAGGCTTTTGACAGAGATACCTATTTTGTGCTTTACGGCTCGCGCCCTTCCCCCCCTTTGCTTGCTTGCTTACTATAGCATCAAACCTGCTCATACGTAGGCACGAACGGAACGAAACGGAAAGGGAAAGGGGAATGTGAATTGAATTGGAACGGATTGGCTGGATCATGGGGTTCCCGTATACATGCATGTCAATTGAAGAAGAAGAAGAGAAGCCATTTGATGGCAATAAAAACGTCTAGCTCATGTCTTAATGTCTTTTTACTGTGTCTTTTCTACCTATGCTGAATGTGAATTTTTGAAAAAATTGCTTGTGAATGTATCGTAATGTGTCTCGGTATCTTGCTGTTATCAGTCCGTACCATCGTGATGTATGGAGTCGGTAGGGGTCCCCTATCCGTATCGTATCGCGCACATTTACCTACTCCATACCCACGAACCCACGATCGAAGCGAGGTTTTGAGGCAAATATCAGCAAGCAGCGTATCTATCTACGGATTACTGATAACTGACCAACCAACCAACGTATCTTCGTGATTGTGCACGGCAGATAAGTACGGAACATGGAACCGAGGAAGAGCAGGGAGGCCCAACACGAAGTTGCACATCGCTCATCCTTCTTCCTAGGGTACAGTACGAAGCGAACGGAACCAAACCGTATTCCGCACATCACTTCGCCTTTCACAATCACTCACTCGCGTCAGCGCCCCCCCGCGCACGCGCGAGCGCAATTTGAGCCGCTAGATCGATTCCTTCCGTAGTGTTGTGGAAAAAAAGTGTCCGAGTGCCCCTACGAAGTACAGAAAGGGTAACACGCCGAACGAAGGGTGACAACGTCCTTTTTCGCAAGAACGGACTGGGGGCACCACCCCCCGAAAGGTGAAGTTTATGGGAGATCTTGATTGGTCGCCCTTTGGTAGGTTTTCTTTTCACATTTTCTTCTTCTTCTTCTTCTTTTTCTTTTGCTCCGGTACATACCTCCTACACTACGTAAGAAGTGACGGGGAACATTTTGAGGGATTCACCATTCACGAGTGTCGTCCCATTGTTAATTTTGTTTGCCCCTGGCTAGGCTCTTCTAGTTTCGCCATGGTACAGGGTCGCTTGACCGGGATGTAGGGTGAAGGAAGATCACCCAGGGACATAGGTAATGCTATTTGTAAGAGAGGGAAGCGAATTGTGATTGTCGCCGATGATGGATAGGTAGTTGCGCGTGTTTCGGACTGCATCGGGCTGTTGGACTCTTCAACAGCCCGTCGGTTAGGCAGAGACTCCATGACTGCGATCAAATTACAGTTGCGACACTATGTCGTAGCGAGCCTACGGAGTCGGAGTTCTCGTCCGGCCAAACAGTAACGGCCCACAAGCTGTTAGTGTGTGTGATCGAGGTCTGGGCTTCGTGAATCGTGTGTACTCGTAGGTGGTACTTAGGCGCGACATAGGCATCGGTTGGGCCGCATGCGCGTGGCTAGTGTACCTTAACTTGTATCCTAATCCGTACTCCTACGCCTACCGAGTACGGCATAGGGAGGCCGGGGGGAAGGAGGAGGCGAATCCTCCAGACGGAATGCCTTGGGTAGGTATTCCGTACGTTGAGCGCGTTGATAGGTATCTTCGCAACATCCGGCTGGGCTCGGCCTGCAGGCGATAACACTCTCATAGGTATGTATGCGGAATACAGTAAGCCGCATTCCGTTCAGATCTCGGGAAAGCACCGGGAACTCCGTAGTGTAAGATCCTTCGAGACAGACTTACCTCCGCCGTATATATTGGGTAGCCCTCCCGGATTCCGTACACACTGGAACGGCTTCCTCTCTCCCTCCCTCCCTCTCTCCCGGCTCTCCACTCCTTGCTCCGGCTGCCAACATGGCATTACATCGGCGTTTCTATGCTCGCTTCAGCATTGCCAAGGCGTGCATGGGCAGATCTTCAGCTGCGCTGCGACTGGCAAAATACAGGCTGTCAAATCACTAGGTAGCTTCGCCACTGTCTCCTCTTCACGAAAAAGGTAGTCAGTAGTCGACGATGCTGATTCACCATCGCTGATGACACCGGTAGTTGCGGGCCAAAGAACTCCCGGTAGCCCTAGCCGATGCGGGCCGGACCTTTTGCAAAACTACCAGAGCTTCTTCAAGGGGTATGCGGTAGGGGGGGGAGAAAAAATCTGAAGAAAAAAAGACTACACCGGTAAGTTGATGCGGTTGTTGCATCGTTAGGGTTGACGGAGGAGATCTTCTGTAACCATACGAGTAATACAGTGTCGCCTTCGCAGCAAAGGCCTTGTCAGTGTACCGTACGGATTTTCCCTACTGTACAGTAGACAGATTTCCACCTTTCAGCTTGAAAAAGCTTGCGGTCGTAACCAGATTCTCATTAGGAAGGAAGTTTCTTTTCCTTGTTTGTCTGGTCTGGCGTGTTGCGTTGTAAGGCTTAGCAATGAGTTAAGTAGGGTTTTTATATGTGGTGCTTGTTGCGATGGGGACTTCTTGGACCATCATGGGGGTTGTTAATGCCGTGAAAATAAGCGGTCTGACTTATTAAAGTCGTCATAACTCGACATGGGCGGCATCATTACGGGATGTGGTCATCGGTCGCGGCCCGATCGTCACCCACCTAATGAGCAGTCAGATCGGTTTAGGCACCCCTTGACTTGCCGGCCTATGTTCGGAGAGATCCGTAAGGAAAGGTGCGCGGTAGTGCAATGGGCAGAGCTTCCGGCGACCAGGTGAGCTGGCTAGGGTGGTCCGCCCTAGGTGAACGGAGGCGGTAGAGAAGCACCATGAAGATGGTACCCACTGTGGTAGTCTTCACAGTACTATCATGTCCCGACCGCCAGACATTCCAAGTGATCTTCACCGTCGTCTTCGTCTCAACGAGAGCGACAGCAACGTGATATCCGAGTCGTGTCCACAGTGCACCCACGGTGTTCGTACCGTGCTGAGAATGCGTGCCATGACACTGATTTCCAAGGTAATTCTGGGTACACGTGCATGTGCGCTAGAGAGGCACGGCAGATATTCATTCCACCAGTGAGAGACCGGGTGCGTCTGATGGAGTCTTCCGTGGACCTGGTCTTGACAGTTGTGTGACCCGCCGGCTTGGACAATGGCTTGTTGTGTTGTGAGTCTGTCGAAGAAGAGGGTGAATTCGGTTGCGTAAAAAAAGACTCGGTTTGTCTCAGAACCCCTCTCGCTCCTCTCGCTCCTCCTCATTCCTCCTTCAGCCTCTCAAATGTGGGTCTTGATGTGGCGCACCTGTGGCACTTTCTTGTGGATTTAAAAGCATGTTTCGAACGGAGGATTCCGTACGCCCGTTGCGTCTGCGAACTCGCCGGCTGTTTCCGTGTCAATGGAGGCCACACGCAATGAAGATCAGCTGCCGCATTCCGTGTATTTTTTGTTTTACTATTCCGCACTTCGTAGGATCAGGGCGTCAAGCAGTGGCGCGCGTATGAAAGCCCAGTGGCAAGCGCTTCAATGCAGACATATCTGTGCTTTGGTACATGACTATCGACATAATCCGTAACAGATATTTTGATACCGCTTAAGCTCATAGAGGTCCGGATAGTTTCGGGGTTGGCGATCCGAGACCGGCGTCACATGCAAGCGTTCCTCTTGGGGATGCGCGACATTGAGTTCTTTCTGTGCCCATCGCAACGCACCTTCTGCAAGTATCAAGAAGATCGCCTGTGACTTCCAACCATACAAGAAACTTGCCGAGTCCCGACAGATCAGCCCTGCCAGTTCCCAGCCGGTTCTATTATGACTTCATTGGAGTCGTTGCCGCGGTTAAGTTGATTTACACATGCGGTTTAGTCGACGAAACTCGTGCTGATTGCCACTTACAATCTGCGCAATATTCTGTGACGTTTGGCCAATTGCTAGTCTGCTTCAAAGGAATCACTATCTACGAGTACAAGCAGTTGGAACGAGTCATCGCTATTTCGTACTCGTAGACAGATTGGCATCCCAGTCGAGGTGACGTATGTTTTCATTGCGTTGTTGTCTAGCGTGAGCCCTCAATCTCTGGATTACCTACCTACTACCTAGCCTTCACAGGCTGCGCGCTGACCATGGGTGGGTCGTCTAGGGTCGGTGGCACGATCGGACCTACGGAATATAAACGTAGGGAGGCATAGTCCGCGCGTATCTGGCAGGTTGCAGACTTGGCCGGTGGGATGTCATCCACGTGCCGCTGACCAGACTACGGTACTACAACGTAGCATAAGAGCTTGTTGATAGGAACACATATGTAGATAGGAAGAGACATTGTTGCAAGCGAACCGCGGTCTGCAGCAGAGCCGACGATGCGAATGATCATGATGGCTTCGGGGGCGGCTTACGGAGTAAATACCTGCCTTAGAATGCCTTCTAGCATGTGCCTACGGAATGCCCCCGGAAACGGAATATGTATTCCGTGAAATATGGCGATGGTTACATTGACTACCTTGAGCGGTAATTATTCAACCACCAACTCGCCGTCCTCGCCCCCAGAATCATGATAGAGGATTCGATGTCATCTTGTCGAAGAGTCGAACTCGTCACGGGCCGCGCAGACTTTTTTGATTCCCTTGATTGCGACGCAGTCATACGATTGTTACTTCTTGCGCCCTTTATAATCCGAGGTACGGAATACTAGGTAGGTAGGTAGGTACGAAGTAGTAAAAGGCCGCAAGAGTCGATGGAAGTTGTTGTTAGTGTTAGTGTAGGTAGGTATAAGTCCAGACGCAAGATCCACTCTTGGAGTCGTCGGATGGGCAACTCCCCGGTCTCCACACGCCATCTCCCCATCTCCCCATCTCCCCCCACCCCCAACCCTCGCTCCCCCGGACAATCACACGTGGGACAAGTGTCGGACTTGGATCCGAGATGGGGTCAGTGATTCAAGTTTTATTAGTCGCCATCCTTCTTTGTCGCGTGCATTTTATTACCTCTTCTGCGAAGAAGTGCTGCCGACCTGTTATGTACGTGTTACCTAATAGGCAGTCCTACATGGATGGGAAGGATGGATTTCGAAACTTCTTTTTACCTAGTCCGTCTGTCTAATTATAGGTAGTAAGTGGTCCGCGGCTGCGGGTCCCCCAGCATAGGTATCTCGTTCTCGTGTTGACTGAGATTCGCTACTGTACCTAGTGTAAGATAGGTACCTAAGCCGTAGTGTGCGTGTGTGTGTGCGTGCTTGCAAGTTGCCACTGCGCCGTAGGGTGAACGTGGTTCCATTTAATCGCGACACTACGAGTAGGTAGGGAGTCCTGTCCTATGCTGACTTGCACTACCTACGGATTACTTGCCACTATGTATAGTTCTTTTTGGTGCTGCAGACGAGTATAAAGACAAATCAACACCCCAGCTTCATCATCTCGTTGGAGACACTGCGGTCCTTCTCCTTGCTTTTTGCTACTTTCGCCCGTTGTTGGAGTTGCTGCACACAAGCGAAATGCCAGCGATGATCACGTACGAGAGTAGGTATGTACTTGTACCGTAGCTGCAACCTCGCGCTGAGGCTGCACACAACTGCGTATTTTCAGCTGCAATGCCCTACCTATCTATGCTAAGCGGCACCAACAAGCGCGCAGCATGGATGTAACCTCTTCACCTCCATCCTGGTCACATGTTCTAGACTTCTGCTGAGATTAATTAGATTCCCGATAAAGCAGCTGTGTCTAAACCCCATGTGGAAGAGGGAGGGGAGTTGCCGAGAGGTTAGAAGTTTAGAACAAGATTCAGACCGTTCTCTGTGTGGTGTGAACGCCTGACTAGTGGTAGGCAGTTGAGACAGTAAGCGGGAGATGATAGTCTGCGGTTAGTGTCGAGGCAAGTGTACGTAGCGTGTGTAGAAGTCCCAAGGAACAGAGCCGCCACTTAGTCAGTTCGAAACACCTGATCGTTTGCAAGTCAACGCCAGCGATGCCATGGAAAGGGGCAGTGTCTCGTTGACTGGGCCGATCCAGACAGTCGGGTCGGAGGTTACTTGTGATTACGGATCACATACATATCTTGCTTGTGACAATGGCGAGCATGAGATAAGAGAAGGTTTTACCGAGTGCAGCGGCGCGTTGACGGATAGGAAACGCTCATGTCTATTCCGGAGTGCAGCGTGCATTGCAGATGGCACCGTCCTTGACCTTGCACTCGCACACAACCCGTGCTTCTTACAGCGTTATAATCCCTACATATGACAAAGCGATCGCATCTTTATTCCGGACGTCGTGATCCAAGAGAGACATACCTACTAATAAACAAAAAAACAAAACAACGACTCCGTGAGTCCGTACGGATTGCATACCTAAGAAAGACACTTGACTCGACTTACACCCCTACCAGCACTACATCATCGGTACAATGCAAAGTCCTTTTTAGTACTTGCTAGGGTGGTGGCCGCGCGATACAAGATGGATGTACCGGGCTGGTGTTTCACTGCGTCTCTCGTGGTAGCTGTGTATCGCTGTGCTGTGCTGTGCTGAGCAGCGGCAACGTTACATGTTAGCGCACCAGCGTCTGGAATGCCTCCCGCTACTCGTAGATGAATGCGTACAGTGCCGGCACTGTCCCGACGAGCGCACAAGGGCCGTCCGGTGGGGGTCCTTCCTACCTTGTACATCTACTCCGAGGATATCCTTCGGCTCTCGACTTCCTTCCTCTTTACGAATCGCTTATCGTCCCTAGCTGCTCCTGCCAGGCCAATCGCACCGTCCACAAGTAAGTAAGCGGGGAAGCCGGGCCCGATAACTTATAACGTCTCTAGCCAATCGCGGTGCACCTTCCGTGCGATATTCGGCCCGCTATAATAGTGCAGGGTACAAGTGGGAGGTACTTCGTCCTACGGATTACAAGTGCAGGCACACTGGACGGTCCACTCAGTTATCCGTACTATGTACGTAGCGCAATCAGGGCAGAGATACGGATTACAAGTGCGGATTTACAGGAGGCAACGCGATAAGAGACTTTCATATGATCGAGGGACAACGGATTGGAGGGTTGGTAGTACTCGTATGCAGCAGATAGAGGATCAGATTAATCAATGACCTACCTAAGGAAACAACGGAACTGATACGGACCCGAGGTTATCAAAAGGCCGCACAGACTCCGAAGATAGGTACTCGTAGTATGAAGATACGTAAGGCTAGCGTTGCTGGTATGTCATCGACCTCGTCGCCGCATTCCCAGTGACTGATGAGTACGGAAACCCGATATATCTCTTACACGCATGCCAGGATCTCTCCTCTTCCTACAGGTCTCGTGCCACCACCCGTAATAGGCACAACCTGTGACCATCGTGATGCCCAGGTAGGTAAGTATGTAGGTACCTCAGGCTCAGGGCAACCGGGGATGTTGAACGGTTGAAAAACAACCACGGGTCATGTGCAATGATAAGTGAGATGCTCAACCAGCCAGCCCGCTAAGAGTACATACCTAGTTAGTGACATTGCCATCCTGGCTTGGCACGAGACAACCCCCATGCATTGCAATTTATGTGCATGGGTCTAGCGCAGGCATGTACGAGTACTTCGTAGACAGGAATACCTGCCTATCGTACCGCGCCGTAGGCTTACCTACCTGACTTCGCAGCAGGCCGTTAAGCACTTGTGCTGCCAACAGCAAGTCTGTTTGTTAGGTATGTAATCCGTATGTACGATAGGTATAGGCTCGAACCCGACGCGGTCATCCTGATACGAAGTCATCACGATGTAGTGCTACCAGCAGTGATTGCTTACTTACATATGCTCATGCTCGCACTGCTGGATTACTTCTTATAGCGCATTCAGTGCTACCTACCAATCCGTACATGCCTAGGCAATCCGCACGAGTACCTGCTCTTTCCCGAATGCTACGGCACATCGCTGGTACCTTCCTCCACGTATGTACAGCGATAGCCCTAGTGTACGAGTAGCTGGTACCTGAGGTG